>OX438704.1:0-2400000 GCA_949316375.1 Mythimna vitellina
TCCCAGTAGAAAACCAGCAGCGAGTCTCGCAGGGTTCCGCGGGGAAGCTCGAAAACGTTAAATTCATAGTTCTATAGATCTATATAGGTATAACCAAAAATCTACTTACCAGAGCGTTGTTTTTGAGAACTTTAATTATTTCAGACCTTTTACATACAGCAAACATACAACTGTCGTACATTTTTGAACGCGGCTCAGTGAGCCCTATACGATTACCACAAAATATTTGACAATTTTCCAAAAGAAAACTTTTTACTTAGGAAAAACCAATTTTCAATTTATTCAAAACTTAAAAATTTTATAACAGTCTCCCTATTTGACCTAACTCTGTTCTGGAAACGCCAACGGACGCGCATTCGCTCGTTCTACGGGATACCTGTAACAGAAAAGTCAAATTAGGTCCATTTTCAAAATTTGTTTTTGGAATTTTCATAAAAAATCAATTTTTCATCCATTTTTCGGCCATAACTTCCGTTCCCGACGTCCGATCCGGACCGGGTTTACGTCATAGTATAGGACTCCGTGCCCGCTGTGCGTGTGCACCGCAAAAAAAACGAACCCTTCATAGGGAAATTTTACACCCGACGGTTTAAAACGTTAAAATTTGCAAATTTCCATACATTCTCTTCAGAACAACCCCTATATTAACGAGCTATCCCTAATATTCCCGAAAATTTTTATCATCTACTGTACGGGACGCTTAGGTTTATCTCCCAGTAGAAAACCAGCAGCGAGTCTCGCAGGGTTCCGCGGGGAAGCTCGAAAACGTTAAATTCATAGTTCTATAGATCTATATAGGTATAACCAAAAATCTACTTACCAGAGCGTTGTTTTTGAGAACTTTAATTATTTCAGACCTTTTACATACAGCAAACATACAACTGTCGTACATTTTTGAACGCGGCTCAGTGAGCCCCTATACGATTACCACAAAATATTTGACAATTTTCCAAAAGAAAACTTTTTACTTAGGAAAAACCAATTTTCAATTTATTCAAAACTTAAAAATTTTATAACAGTCTCCCTATTTGACCTAACTCTGTTCTGGAAACGCCAACGGACGCGCATTCGCTCGTTCTACGGGATACCTGTAACAGAAAAGTCAAATTAGGTCCATTTTCAAAATTTGTTTTTGGAATTTTCATAAAAAATCAATTTTTCATCCATTTTTCGGCCATAACTTCCGTTCCCGACGTCCGATCCGGACCGGGTTTACGTCATAGTATAGGACTCCGTGCCCGCTGTGCGTGTGCACGCGCAAAAAAAACGAACCCTTCATAGGGAAATTTTACACCCGACGGTTTAAAACGTTAAAATTTGCAAATTTCCATACATTCTCTTCAGAACAACCCCTATATTAACGAGCTATCCCTAATATTCCCGAAAATTTTTATCATCTACTGTACGGGACGCTTAGGTTTATCTCCCAGTAGAAAACCAGCAGCGAGTCTCGCAGGGTTCCGCGGGGGAAGCTCGAAAACGTTAAATTCATAGTTCTATAGATCTATATAGGTATAACCAAAAATCTACTTACCAGAGCGTTGTTTTTGAGAACTTTAATTATTTCAGACCTTTTACATACAGCAAACATACAACTGTCGTACATTTTTGAACGCGGCTCAGTGAGCCCTATACGATTACCACAAAATATTTGACAATTTTCCAAAAGAAAACTTTTTACTTAGGAAAAACCAATTTTCAATTTATTCAAAACTTAAAAATTTTATAACAGTCTCCCTATTTGACCTAACTCTGTTCTGGAAACGCCAACGGACGCGCATTCGCTCGTTCTACGGGATACCTGTA
The DNA here is from genome assembly GCA_949316375.1 of Mythimna vitellina. Taxonomy (NCBI): domain Eukaryota; kingdom Metazoa; phylum Arthropoda; class Insecta; order Lepidoptera; family Noctuidae; genus Mythimna; species Mythimna vitellina. The sequence continues at coordinate 1,807 of OX438704.1, forward strand.
ACAGAAAAGTCAAATTAGGTCCATTTTCAAAATTTGTTTTTTGGAATTTTCATAAAAAATCAATTTTTCATCCATTTTTCGGCCATAACTTCCGTTCCCGACGTCCGATCCGGACCGGGTTTACGTCATAGTATAGGACTCCGTGCCCGCTGTGCGTGTGCACCGCAAAAAAAACGAACCCTTCATAGGGAAATTTTACACCCGACGGTTTAAAACGTTAAAATTTGCAAATTTCCATACATTCTCTTCAGAACAACCCCTATATTAACGAGCTATCCCTAATATTCCCGAAAATTTTTATCATCTACTGTACGGGACGCTTAGGTTTATCTCCAGTAGAAAACCCAGCAGCGAGTCTCGCAGGGTTCCGCGGGGAAGCTCGAAAAACGTTAAATTCATAGTTCTATAGATCTATATAGGTATAACCAAAAATCTACTTACCAGAGCGTTGTTTTTGAGAACTTTAATTATTTCAGACCTTTTACATACAGCAAACATACAACTGTCGTACATTTTTGAACGCGGCTCAGTGAGCCCTATACGATTACCACAAAATATTTGACAATTTTCCAAAAGAAAACTTTTTACTTAGGAAAAACCAATTTTCAATTTATTCAAAACTTAAAAATTTTATAACAGTCTCCCTATTTGACCTAACTCTGTTCTGGAAACGCCAACGGACGCGCATTCGCTCGTTCTACGGGATACCTGTAACAGAAAAGTCAAATTAGGTCCATTTTCAAAATTTGTTTTTGGAATTTTCATAAAAAATCAATTTTTCATCCATTTTTCGGCCATAACTTCCGTTCCCGACGTCCGATCCGGACCGGGTTTACGTCATAGTATAGGACTCCGTGCCCGCTGTGCGTGTGCACCGCAAAAAAAACGAACCCTTCATAGGGAAATTTTACACCCGACGGTTTAAAACGTTAAAATTTGCAAATTTCCATACATTCTCTTCAGAACAACCCCTATATTAACGAGCTATCCCTAATATTCCCGAAAATTTTTATCATCTACTGTACGGGACGCTTAGGTTTATCTCCCAGTAGAAAACCAGCAGCGAGTCTCGCAGGGTTCCGCGGGGAAGCTCGAAAACGTTAAATTCATAGTTCTATAGATCTATATAGGTATAACCAAAAATCTACTTACCAGAGCGTTGTTTTTGAGAACTTTAATTATTTCAGACCTTTTACATACAGCAAACATACAACTGTCGTACATTTTTGAACGCGGCTCAGTGAGCCCTATACGATTACCACAAAATATTTGACAATTTTCCAAAAGAAAACTTTTTACTTAGGAAAAACCAATTTTCAATTTATTCAAAACTTAAAAATTTTATAACAGTCTCCCTATTTGACCTAACTCTGTTCTGGAAACGCCAACGGACGCGCATTCGCTCGTTCTACGGGATACCTGTAACAGAAAAGTCAAATTAGGGTCCATTTTCAAAATTTGTTTTTGGAATTTTCATAAAAAATCAATTTTTCATCCATTTTTCGGCCATAACTTCCGTTCCCGACGTCCGATCCGGACCGGGTTTACGTCATAGTATAGGACTCCGTGCCCGCTGTGCGTGTGCACCGCAAAAAAACGAACCCTTCATAGGGAAATTTTACACCCGACGGTTTAAAACGTTAAAATTTGCAAATTTCCATACATTCTCTTCAGAACAACCCCTATATTAACGAGCTATCCCTAATATTCCCGAAAATTTTTATCATCTACTGTACGGGACGCTTAGGTTTATCTCCCAGTAGAAAACCAGCAGCGAGTCTCGCAGGGTTCCGCGGGGAAGCTCGAAAACGTTAAATTCATAGTTCTATAGATCTATATAGGTATAACCAAAAATCTACTTACCAGAGCGTTGTTTTTGAGAACTTTAATTATTTCAGACCTTTTACATACAGCAAACATACAACTGTCGTACATTTTTGAACGCGGCTCAGTGAGCCCTATACGATTACCACAAAATATTTGACAATTTTCCAAAAGAAAACTTTTTACTTAGGAAAAACCAATTTTCAATTTATTCAAAACTTAAAAATTTTATAACAGTCTCCCTATTTGACCTAACTCTGTTCTGGAAACGCCAACGGACGCGCATTCGCTCGTTCTACGGGATACCTGTAACAGAAAAGTCAAATTAGGTCCATTTTCAAAATTTGTTTTTGGAATTTTCATAAAAAATCAATTTTTCATCCATTTTTCGGCCATAACTTCCGTTCCCGACGTCCGATCCGGACCGGGTTTACGTCATAGTATAGGACTCCGTGCCCGCTGTGCGTGTGCACCGCAAAAAAACGAACCCTTCATAGGGAAATTTTACACCCGACGGTTTAAAACGTTAAAATTTGCAAATTTCCATACATTCTCTTCAGAACAACCCCTATATTAACGAGCTATCCCTAATATTCCCGAAAATTTTTATCATCTACTGTACGGGACGCTTAGGTTTATCTCCCAGTAGAAAACCAGCAGCGAGTCTCGCAGGGTTCCGCGGGGAAGCTCGAAAACGTTAAATTCATAGTTCTATAGATCTATATAGGTATAACCAAAAATCTACTTACCAGAGCGTTGTTTTTGAGAACTTTAATTATTTCAGACCTTTTACATACAGCAAACATACAACTGTCGTACATTTTTGAACGCGGCTCAGTGAGCCCTATACGATTACCACAAAATATTTGACAATTTTCCAAAAGAAAACTTTTTACTTAGGAAAAACCAATTTTCAATTTATTCAAAACTTAAAAATTTTATAACAGTCTCCCTATTTGACCTAACTCTGTTCTGGAAACGCCAACGGACGCGCATTCGCTCGTTCTACGGGATACCTGTAACAGAAAAGTCAAATTAGGTCCATTTTCAAAATTTGTTTTTGGAATTTTCATAAAAAATCAATTTTTCATCCATTTTTCGGCCATAACTTCCGTTCCCGACGTCCGATCCGGACCGGGTTTACGTCATAGTATAGGACTCCGTGCCCGCTGTGCGTGTGCACCGCAAAAAAACGAACCCTTCATAGGGAAATTTTACACCCGACGGTTTAAAACGTTAAAATTTGCAAATTTCCATACATTCTCTTCAGAACAACCCCTATATTAACGAGCTATCCCTAATATTCCCGAAAATTTTTATCATCTACTGTACGGGACGCTTAGGTTTATCTCCCAGTAGAAAACCAGCAGCGAGTCTCGCAGGGTTCCGCGGGGAAGCTCGAAAACGTTAAATTCATAGTTCTATAGATCTATATAGGTATAACCAAAAATCTACTTACCAGAGCGTTGTTTTTGAGAACTTTAATTATTTCAGACCTTTTACATACAGCAAACATACAACTGTCGTACATTTTTGAACGCGGCTCAGTGAGCCCTATACGATTACCACAAAATATTTGACAATTTTCCAAAAGAAAACTTTTTACTTAGGAAAAACCAATTTTCAATTTATTCAAAACTTAAAAATTTTATAACAGTCTCCCTATTTGACCTAACTCTGTTCTGGAAACGCCAACGGACGCGCATTCGCTCGTTCTACGGGATACCTGTAACAGAAAAGTCAAATTAGGTCCATTTTCAAAATTTGTTTTTGGAATTTTCATAAAAAATCAATTTTTCATCCATTTTTCGGCCATAACTTCCGTTCCCGACGTCCGATCCGGACCGGGTTTACGTCATAGTATAGGACTCCGTGCCCGCTGTGCGTGTGCACCGCAAAAAAACGAACCCTTCATAGGGAAATTTTACACCCGACGGTTTAAAACGTTAAAATTTGCAAATTTCCATACATTCTCTTCAGAACAACCCCTATATTAACGAGCTATCCCTAATATTCCCGAAAATTTTTATCATCTACTGTACGGGACGCTTAGGTTTATCTCCCAGTAGAAAACCAGCAGCGAGTCTCGCAGGGTTCCGCGGGGAAGCTCGAAAACGTTAAATTCATAGTTCTATAGATCTATATAGGTATAACCAAAAATCTACTTACCAGAGCGTTGTTTTTGAGAACTTTAATTATTTCAGACCTTTTACATACAGCAAACATACAACTGTCGTACATTTTTGAACGCGGCTCAGTGAGCCCTATACGATTACCACAAAATATTTGACAATTTTCCAAAAGAAAACTTTTTACTTAGGAAAAACCAATTTTCAATTTATTCAAAACTTAAAAATTTTATAACAGTCTCCCTATTTGACCTAACTCTGTTCTGGAAACGCCAACGGACGCGCATTCGCTCGTTCTACGGGATACCTGTAACAGAAAAGTCAAATTAGGTCCATTTTCAAAATTTGTTTTTGGAATTTTCATAAAAAATCAATTTTTCATCCATTTTTCGGCCATAACTTCCGTTCCCGACGTCCGATCCGGACCGGGTTTACGTCATAGTATAGGACTCCGTGCCCGCTGTGCGTGTGCACCGCAAAAAAACGAACCCTTCATAGGGAAATTTTACACCCGACGGTTTAAAACGTTAAAATTTGCAAATTTCCATACATTCTCTTCAGAACAACCCCTATATTAACGAGCTATCCCTAATATTCCCGAAAATTTTTATCATCTACTGTACGGGACGCTTAGGTTTATCTCCCAGTAGAAAACCAGCAGCGAGTCTCGCAGGGTTCCGCGGGGAAGCTCGAAAACGTTAAATTCATAGTTCTATAGATCTATATAGGTATAACCAAAAATCTACTTACCAGAGCGTTGTTTTTGAGAACTTTAATTATTTCAGACCTTTTACATACAGCAAACATACAACTGTCGTACATTTTTGAACGCGGCTCAGTGAGCCCTATACGATTACCACAAAATATTTGACAATTTTCCAAAAGAAAACTTTTTACTTAGGAAAAACCAATTTTCAATTTATTCAAAACTTAAAAATTTTATAACAGTCTCCCTATTTGACCTAACTCTGTTCTGGAAACGCCAACGGACGCGCATTCGCTCGTTCTACGGGATACCTGTAACAGAAAAGTCAAATTAGGTCCATTTTCAAAATTTGTTTTTGGAATTTTCATAAAAAATCAATTTTTCATCCATTTTTCGGCCATAACTTCCGTTCCCGACGTCCGATCCGGACCGGGTTTACGTCATAGTATAGGACTCCGTGCCCGCTGTGCGTGTGCACCGCAAAAAAACGAACCCTTCATAGGGAAATTTTACACCCGACGGTTTAAAACGTTAAAATTTGCAAATTTCCATACATTCTCTTCAGAACAACCCCTATATTAACGAGCTATCCCTAATATTCCCGAAAATTTTTATCATCTACTGTACGGGACGCTTAGGTTTATCTCCCAGTAGAAAACCAGCAGCGAGTCTCGCAGGGTTCCGCGGGGAAGCTCGAAAACGTTAAATTCATAGTTCTATAGATCTATATAGGTATAACCAAAAATCTACTTACCAGAGCGTTGTTTTTGAGAACTTTAATTATTTCAGACCTTTTACATACAGCAAACATACAACTGTCGTACATTTTTGAACGCGGCTCAGTGAGCCCTATACGATTACCACAAAATATTTGACAATTTTCCAAAAGAAAACTTTTTACTTAGGAAAAACCAATTTTCAATTTATTCAAAACTTAAAAATTTTATAACAGTCTCCCTATTTGACCTAACTCTGTTCTGGAAACGCCAACGGACGCGCATTCGCTCGTTCTACGGGATACCTGTAACAGAAAAGTCAAATTAGGTCCATTTTCAAAATTTGTTTTTGGAATTTTCATAAAAAATCAATTTTTCATCCATTTTTCGGCCATAACTTCCGTTCCCGACGTCCGATCCGGACCGGGTTTACGTCATAGTATAGGACTCCGTGCCCGCTGTGCGTGTGCACCGCAAAAAACGAACCCTTCATAGGGAAATTTTACACCCGACAGTGAAAAACGTTAAAAATTGCAAAATTTTACGCCCGCCCACCCACCCTTATTGAAAATACGAGGAATTTGGGGAAAAATTTTTACTCGCTTATATAACGGGCGAAAACGAGACCATTCAATATATACACTTGGGTCTCTGACAGCAGCCTTTAATGAGGCTCTTTTGAAAAATTTCTTTGACGCCTTTATTGAGGACTATATTTTTATTATATTTTAGTTTTTAAATTATTGACACCTCTTTTGAGGAACATTGTGACGAAACATTTTATTGACTAACTGATCCCCCCTTTACAGGGATCAGAACATAGGTTTTTAATTGAATCCAATCGTTATAAATATTGTTTTATTTCATTCAAATTTTTTATTGATTTTTATTTTATTTTGTTTATTTATTTTCACTTCCTGCACCATGTTCCTCTCCAGGACCCCGGCCAAGAAAGCTTCCGCAGGACCCCATGTCTCTCCATCGACCGCGGCACTCTCCATCACCTTCGAGGGGGAGCACTCCCCTCCCAGTGCTTCAACTCAAGCCTCTAGTGTGAGGCGAAGCATTGGTGAGTGGGAGAATGGAAAAATGACCGAGTCTCAGCCTCTTCTGTCAGCCGCCGCAAACTTTTCTAAGAAAGCTGCCCCGACCGTGACAGCCTCCCAGAAGTCTACAAAGCGCGCCACTTCCCAGCCGGACAGCAAGGTTGTGGCGCGCCGCACTTCCACTGAAACTCTGGGAGCGTCACCGGGAACAAACCAGCAGCAGCCAAATAAACCCACCGATCGGGTGACTGAAGCTCGCAACTGCCTTCTGCGCGCGAAATCGCACCTTGGCGATTCGCGCAATTTGAGGGCAGACCTGAAGGCCGGGATCACCCAATCGGTGGAACGACTGTACCAGCTCGTGAAGGAGGGGGCGGCGGCTGCTGCACAAATGGAGGGGGCTGAACTGACATTGGAGAAGCCTATTAAGGGCACAACTCTTCCAGAAACGTCCAAAAGCCTCCCGGAGGTTAACTCGTTGCTCGCTTCACTAGCGGAGCATAGCGCGCTAGTGAAGGAGAGCAGCGAGAAGATGGAAAAGCTGCAGCGGGCGATGGAGAGCCAGGGGGAACTCTTGGAGAAGACGGTTACCTACGCGAGTGTAGCGGCGGGTCCACCGAAAAGGCAGACCCCAGGAAGGACCGCGCTGCACTCGATAGTAGTGGCGTCCAAGGACGAAGGGGACACGGGAGAGGATGTAATGAGAAAAGTCAGAGAGGCAGTCAAGGCCAAGGATGGGGGAGTGGAAATAGAAAGTGTGCGAAAGGCCAAAGATAGGAAGATAATTATGAGCTGTAGGTCAAAAGATGAAAGGAATCGGGTACGAGAGAGACTGGAGAGGGCAGCAGACCACCTCGTTGTCGAGGAGATGAAGAACAAAGATCCGTTGCTGATCTTCCGGGGCGTCCTCCGCATCCACTCTGACGAGGAAGTGCTGGAGGCGCTACGGAGTCAGAACCGTGACGTTTTTCGTGGCCTCGACAACGAGGAAGACCGACTCACCATCAAATACAAAAAGAACTCCAGAAACCCACAAACCCAGAACGTGATAGTCAGCACGTCCCCGACTATCTACAACAGGATGCTCGATAAGGGAAGAGCGCGTATAGATCTTCAGACCGTCTTCGTTGACGACCAGTCGCCACTGGTGCAGTGCACGAGGTGTTTAGGATACGGGCATAGTCGGCGACTCTGTAAAGAGTCCACCGACTTATGCAGCCATTGTGGAGGCCCTCACCTGCGTGCAGAGTGTGCCCAGTGGCTGAAGGCGGATTGCCCAAAATGCCACAACTGCGTCAAGGCGAAGATGGAGAAGACGGACCACAACGCGTTCAACCCCGAGTGTCCTGTTCGAGTCAGGTGGGACAGGCTAGCACGTGCGTCCGTCGCCTACTGCTAAGGTGGTCCCAGTGGACGCACTGCCACACAAAATACTCCAGGTGAATCTTCAAAGGAAGAGACTGGCGACCCATGAACTTATGATCGAGGCCGAAAAGCGCAAAGCCACCGCAGCGCTAATCCAGGAGCCCTATGTGGGCAACGCTAAAAGGATGAGCGGGACCAGAGGCGTCCGGATCTTCCAGAGCACCACGCAAGGAGAAGGGACTGTCAAAGCGGCCATAGCTGTCTTTGACCCAAAACTCACCGTTAGACAGTACCCAGAACTCACCACGGACAATATCGTCGTGGTGGGGATCCGAACTGGTGCCTGGAAACTAACTCTGGTCTCGTTCTACTTCGAGCCAGACCAGCCCTTGGGGCCATACCTGGACACCCTTAGGAAAGTGGAACGCGAGGTCGGCCCGCATAAGCTCATTGTGGGAGGAGACGCCAACGCCTGGAGTGTTTGGTGGGGCAGTAGTGAGACCAATAGCAGAGGCGACGAGATGCTGGGAGCTCTCGACCAGCTTGGGCTGCAAATACTGAACAGAGGGGAAACTCCAACCTTCGACGTAGTTCGTGGTAACAGGCGTTACACGAGCTGCGTCGACGTCACAGCCTGCACAGCGGATATGCTGTCGGTGACCGACGGCTGGCGTGTCGTCGATGACCTGACGGGGTCGGACCACAACGGCATAGAGTTCTTTATAAACCTCGAAAAGTCTGTGGGTATCACGGTGCACCGGACTACCAGGCTCTACAATACCAAGAAAGCAAATTGGGGCCAGTTTCGTAAGAAACTGGCTCAGATTATGCAAAACAGCAGAATAACCGCAGATCTGTCCGATCAGATGGACAGCGTGCATAAGTTAGACCTGGTAGTCGAGGAACTTACGACGGCGGTACAAGACGCCTGTACCAAAGTGATACCCAAGAAGAAAACAGTAGAGAAGTTAACCGTGCCGTGGTGGTCTGATGAACTCGCCAGCCTGAAAAGGCAGGTGGTCACCAAAAAGCGGAGGATCCGTTGTGCAGCGCCGGTTCGTAGACCAAAGGTTGTTGAGGAGTACCTGAAACAGAAGGTAGAGTATGAAAAAGCAGTAGTCAAAGCGCAGGTCGAGAGCTGGAAGGGTTTCTGTGAGAAACAAGACCGAGAAGGCCTGTGGGAGGGGATATACAGGGTAATACGGAGGACAGAAAAGAGAGAGGAGGACATACCGATGGTAAGGGATGCAAAGACATTGGACCCCGAAGAGTCAGCGAGGTACCTGGCACAAGCGTTCTACCCGGAAGACCGTCCGGAGGGGGATAACGAGGAGCATAAAATGGTGCGGCAAAGAGCGGAAGAGGTGAACGGCGGGAACCAAATTGAACCCTGGGATCCACCGTTCACTCTCGATGAGTTAAGGCGAGCAGTCTCCTCGTTCAACCCCAAAAAAGCCCCCGGTTCCGACGGTCTGACGGCGGACATATGGGGCCACGCGATCCATTTAGACCCAGACCTAGTTCTGCGCTTGATGAACAAGTGCCTGGCGCATGGATACTTTCCACGGTCCTGGAAAGAGGCAACAGTCGTTGTGCTCCGCAAACCCGCGAAAGAAGACTACACCACTCCGAAATCATACAGGCCAATTGGTCTTTTGCCTGTACTCGGCAAGATCTACGAGAAGATGCTCGTGGCCCGACTCAAGTTCCATTTGTTGCCCAGGATGAGTACTCGCCAGTACGGCTTCATGCCCCAAAAAAGCACTGAGGACTCCCTCTATACACTCATGGGGCACATTCGTGGCAGACTCAAAGCAAAGAGGCTTGTCACGATTGTGTCCTTGGACATAGAGGGAGCCTTCGACAGCGCTTGGTGGCCGATCATACGGGTGCGTCTGGCTGAGGAAAAGTGTCCTGTGAACTTGAGAAGGGTCTTTGATAGTTACTTGTCCGAGAGAGTGGTGAAAGTCAGGTACGCGGGAGCGGAGCATAAATCCAGGACCGAGAAGGGATGCGTCCAGGGGTCCATCAGTGGTCCCATATTATGGAACGTGGTGCTAGACCCGCTGATTAAGCAGTTAGAGAGTATGGGGGTCTACTGTCAGGCGTTTGCGGACGATGTCGTCCTTGTGTTCGATGGGGAGACGGCGCTTGAGGTCCAAAGGGATGCCAATGTCGCCCTTGAGTACGTGCGCGCATGGGGTGTCGCAAACAAGCTTAAGTTTGCGCCGCATAAGACCAAAGCTATGCTGATAACGCGCAAACTTAAGCATGACACCCCATGTCTCAGAATGGGCGGGGTGGACATTGGCATGTCTGAGGAAATAAAACTGCTAGGTCTCACCGTCGACCACAAGTTGACTTTTAACACCCACGTCGCAAACGTCTGCTCCCGAGCCATCGGTATTTATAAGCAGCTGTCGAGGGCCGCGAGAGCCAGTTGGGGTCTGCATCCTGAGGTCATCCGCTGTATTTATACAGCTGCAGTGGAACCCATCATCCTGTACGCGGCGAGTGCATGGTCGCCGGCCGCAACCAAAATTGGAGTTCAGAAGAAGCTGAACGCCGTCCAGAGGAGCTTCGCGCAGAAGCTGTGCCGAGCCTATCGCACGGTCTCCTTACACTCGGCACTGGTGCCGGCTGGGATACTCCCTCTCGACCTCCGAATTCGAGAGGCGGCCGCACTATATGAAGCCAAAAGGGGGTTACCCCATCCAGCGCTGGGGGACAGGGAGATCGAGCGAGTGTCATCGGCACTACAGATGCCACATCCGGCTGAGCAGAGGACCATTGAACTGCGTCGCCTGGTAGACGAGGAGCAATACAATGTCCACCGCGACTACGCGGTGAGGATCTATACAGACGGCAGCAAGATTGAGGGCAAGGTCGGGGCCGCACTGTCCGTGTGGATCGACCAGGCCGAGGTTAAGGCCCTCAAGCTTGCTTTGCCGTCTTACAGTACCGTCTACCAGGCTGAGCTCCTCGCCCTCTGCGAAGCCACAAAGGAAGTCCTCCGAAGGACCGAGACGGCGTTCGCTATCTACAGTGACTCCATGGCAGCTCTCCAAACCGTCGTGAACCCCGAAGCCCTCCACGCCCTCGCAGTGGAAGCGAGGGACGCCATCCGCCGCAGCAGTATCCAGAACAAGAGCGTCTCCTTGTTTTGGATCAAAGCTCATGCGGGGTTGGAGGGCAACGAGAGAGCCGACTCACTCGCAAAGGAAGCTGCCCTAAGGTGTAAGCAGCAACCCCACTATGATAAATGCCCGGTTTCATTCGTTAAGCGTATGATCCGTATGGATACGCTGGGCGAATGGAACCGGAGGTATTGTACTGGGGAAACGGCGGCCACGACGAAGTTATTCTTCCCGTGCGCGATCGCTGCGTACAGGACGGTGCGGAAATTAGAGATGACCCAGGAGCTGACCCAGGCCCTAACAGGGCACGGCGGGTTCTCCGAATACCTGACTCGTTTCAAGTGCAAGGAGAACCCGGCGTGCGTCTGCGACCCCGACAAGCAGGAGACAGTCCTCCATCTCCTGACGCAGTGCCCTGTATATTCCTCCCACAGGCACGATTTAGAAATAAGAGTCGAAATGTCTGTTGTAAAAGAGAATCTCAGTACCTTAATAAGGAACCGAAAAACCAGGAAATCTTTTATTGAATTTATTATTAAAATTGTTCAGTCTGTCAATAGACGAAACAAATAATTGCAAATTAATAGGAAAGTAAAGTTATTATTTAAGTTATAATTATTATTTATTTATATGAGATTTAAAACAAAATTTTATCAATATACAAAGGTGTTTGTCAATATATAATTTAATTTTTCTTATAATTCAGCAATTAAAAATCAATAATTGACAGTAAATTTATTATTTAATTATTATTATTTATTTTATCACTATAATTACATACAAAATACAAAAATGGTTTTTGAAAACCTACAGCCTTAAAACGACCCTGCGGCACATGTATGGCAGGGGTCCTTTCGCATCGCAGGAGTGTGGTTTTAGCCGGTAGGAGTCCGGCACTGCCCAGACTGTTTTTCATTGAGGAGCAGTCTGGGCGTCCATGAAGGATTTCCCACTCCTGCCATAATAAAAAAAAAAAAAAAAAAAAACCTAACCTAACCTAACCTAACCTAACCAGTTCCCCCCGAACCCTCGTGGCGGTCGGATCGTTTCCCAAGTCGCTCCGCACTTAAAAATCCGAAAAAGTGGTATAAAGTTGACCGATTTAAGTGAAACAAGTATCGATTGATGCAGAATAAGTTGAGTCACGCGATAGAGTGAAAGTGTTACACCTGGATTGCAGTGATAAAGGTGGAAAAAGGAAAAACTGGTTATAGGTTATATTTTCCAAAGTGTTTTATTGAAAAAACGCTTACACTGCGAAATCAAAAGCGGTGACCCCCCAATTTTTATTTACCATCCTGTGCGGACTGAGGAGACCTACAGGCCGAGACTTCGTCTGAAATTTTCCTGTTGAAAAATCGTGAGAAAACTGCGAAAAACCTCATAGCACATGTGCACGAGGTAGTGGAAGGAGCCATCGCAGAAACTTCGTTTCTTCACAGCTGCTTACCTTGCAAGTAGAGAAGACTTCTGGTACTTTCAAAATAATTTTAAGTCCAATAGTTTTTTAGTAATAATAATTTTAAAATTTCAAATTTGACCCGGAATATTTCGAAAACCATAGTGAGTACATACATTTTTTTAAATATATTCGGCTGCGCGCTAAAATTCTTAGTTATTTTCATCTTAAATATTTTTTTTATTTTATTGGGTTCTCAAGATATTCCAATTTATCATAAAAAATAGGTTTTTATATAAAAAAAACCCCAAAAATGTATTATTTTTTATTTTATTTTTTATGTACGCTAAGACATTAATTTGACATATTTTTAACATATTTTAGCAGAATTTTATGTAAAAAGGCTCAAGAGCTGTGGAATTTTGAAGATTTTTATTTATTTTATTCGGAAATAACAAAATTTTAATATTTTTTTCACCATAGAAGTTCCCAACTAGTAATAGACAACTCATTTGTCCGAAGTTTCGCGTTTCTAGGTCGACCAGGGCCGAAGTTGCGCGAAAAAAGTCCCATTTCGGCCATTTTGGTTTCTAGGTTGAGGATTTCAGAGTTCCATAGCTCCTAAACCAAACATCACAGAAGTACCGGATTTTCACAGTGGACACCGAGGTACTCTGGGGAACATTGTTTTTATGTTTTCAGGCGCTTTCAGGGCCTGAAATTTTTCAAGCCTGAAACCATATTGGGCGGATAGGAGAAGTCGAGCCAAGCATCGCATTGGAAACCGCGGCTCTGTGTGGCGATTGGTTGTGGAGTTATAGTCAATTTAAGTTGGCATTTGACAGCTGGGCAGCCATATTGGAAAAGTTTGGCCCACTATGACTCTGGATCTGGTTGTCGTAGCGAGTTGCCGACTTCACAGTGGTGTTTAGGGAGACAAACTCTACCCGGTCCACTTTGTTACAGACGGTTTGGAGCTGAAGGATTTCAGGCGCCTGAAAACCACCTTGCGCGTCGGAGCAGGACAAGCCAAGTCAAACGAGCCCAAACTCGACTATCCTCCGACTGGCGAAGGACGAGCTGCACCGTTCTGGAGATTGACTTTGACAGTTCTTGAATTGTCAAACCACTTTTTGGATTCGGGTAGCTCCCGAACCAGGGGTCGTGGAAAGTTCGGGTTTTCTTTTAGGGCATTGGCCGGCTCCTCCCTACCCGACGAGCTACTTTTTGGAAACTTTCAGGATCCAGGCATTTTCAGGCCTGAAAACCAGTTCGCTTGAAAGGTCTCGATTAGCTCGTCTTGGGGAGCCCGAGCACGGTGATATTTGGACAAACGGTTCCGGAGGAAACCACTAACAACCAGATCTTGGGCTCCATCTTGCTCTGGCAACCAAGGTTTCTGACCGGGATTCCTCGGGAACCGTCTGGGCTAGAGTGGCCGTGTTTGGGTTCGTCAAGGGGGGCTCCGGGAGACCTGTCTAGCCATAAAGAGGGATCGACTCTACGAAGAGTCTCAAAATTTTTGTATTAAATTTTTCTTTTATTTTTCAAGAACTTGGTTCCTGGAAGCCTTCTGACGCTAGAATAAGGTCTGGAACATCTAGACAGACGTGACGATATCGCAATATCCTAAGTTTTACATTAAGTGACTAGATTGAGGCCTATTAAATTTTAGCTAATAGGCATAATAACGGATAGAGTCTGTGTCTCTATAACTTTTGTATTGTACTTTTTCTTTCCATTTATTTTTGTCGTTTATACAAATAATATCTTTGCAGAGATTGAAATAATCTATAACTTTTACAAACCTTTCATAAATTATCTGCAATAGTATAATTAGTGACGCAATTGACGTGTTCCTCTGACATTATGTTCGGATATCGTACCCCCGCAAAACGAGATATGAAAGCTGGTAAAGACGAGGGCTCAATTAGCCCCTTAAATGAGACTGAGAAGGCAGGCCCTTCTACACAAAATATTGACCTGACGCAGACCTTTAACGTAAGGAAGAGTATAGGAGATTGGGAAGCCGCAAGGACAGAGGAAAAGATTACATCCCCGAAAACATCATCAAAGACAAGTCTTTCGGAAACTATGAGGGTAAAACAGAAAGTATTACCACCACAGGAGAAGAAAGAAGTGGCAATGCGCAGGCGTGCATCAGTTGAACCCCAGAGTTCATCACCGAAAGCGGAAAAATCTAAGTTTGCAAATAGAGTAGCTGAAGCCAAAGCATGCATTACTAAAGCAAAGCTGTACCTTGGTAACTCAAGAAACTTAAAAACCGATATCAAAACTGAGGTTACCCTGGCAATAGAACGACTTTTTCAATTGGTGAAAGAAGGGGAAGCAGAAAGAAACTCTAGCAAGATTATAACTGATAAAGAACAAGTCCAAGAAACTAACAGCGAGAGAGAGAAAGAGCAAAATACAAGACAGGAGACAGGAAAAGAAAAGGAAGATGGCAAACTGCTAAAGAAAATTGAAGAACATGGAAGGCAACTCGAAGAAAACTTTAAAGAAATGGTGAAATTAAGAGAAGTAATGGAAAAAGAGCAAGAGATAAGGGAAAAAAGAGTGACATACGCTAGTGTGGCAGCTGGTCCTTTTGGCAGGAGGCAACCAGAGACCATGGCTATGCACTCAGTGGTGATAACCTCTAATGACGAGAATGACACAGGAGAACAAGTGCTTGAGAAGATACGGAAAGCAGTAAACGCTAAAGAGGAAGGACTTAAAATAGACAAGATAAGAAAAGGAAGAGATAAAAAGGTGGTTGTGGGGTGCCAAATGCAAACGGAGATCGATAGAGTCAAAGATAGAATAAAGAAAGCGGGAACGGAACTTAACGTAGAACAAGTGAGAAACAAAGACCCACTGGTCATCATCTGGGGAGTCCTCAATTACAACACGGACGAAGATGTACTTAAAGCTTTTCATACGCAAAATACTCATCTCTTCAAAGATGTGAGTGATGACAACGCTCGAGTGACCGTAAAATACAGAAAAAAGGCTAGAAACCCACACACGAGCCACATTGTAGTAAGTGTGTCACCAGTTATCTGGAGCAGACTAATAGAGGCTGGTACAGTTCATATTGACATTCAGCGGCTTAAGGTAGCAGACCAGTCCCCATTGATTCAATGTTCACGCTGCTTGGGCTTTGGACATGGGAAGCGGGTATGTCGCGATAACCCAGTTGATTTGTGCTGCCACTGCGGTGGCCCACACCTTAAAACAGAATGTCCAGACTGGCTTGCCGGGGAGGCCCCAACATGCCGCAATTGTGTGAGAGCTAAGTTAGACCATGTGGGTCACAATGCTTTTAGTGTAGAGTGCCCGGTCCGGAAGAGATGGGAGTCCCTGGCGAGGTCCGCCGTAGCTTATTGCTAAGGTGGTACCGGGTGTAAATAGGATAAGCAGTACAAACGAAGGTAGACCGCACCAGTATTGCGTGGCCCAAGCAAACCTCCAGAAGTGCGAGCTAGCTACAGCCGAATTTATTATAGAAGCGGGCAAAAGGAAATTGGCGTTTGCTATGATCCAGGAGCCGTATATAGGTGCTGTCGGAGTAATGAAGAACTATCAGGGTACACGAGTCGTACAATGTGCCAGGAAAACCGAAAAGGTGAATAAGGCGGCCATTGTACTCTTTGATGACACTATAAACCTGACACAGTGTCCAACACTGACAACTGAAAACTTTGCGGTTGCAAAGTTGAGGACTGGAGCCTGGGAAATAGGAGTTGTGTCGGTGTACTTTGATGGTGGACAGCCTATTGAACCAGACTTGGACCGAATTAGGGTAATTATGGAGGGAATCGGAGTAAGGGACGTAATACTGGGGGGAGATGTCAACGCATGGAGCACTTGGTGGGGGAGTCGGGAGGTTGACCAGAGAGGAGAAGCTTTGGCGAGCGTGCTCGATGAGCTGGAACTTCAAATCCTGAACCTTGGAACAGCTCCTACCTTCGATGTCATCAGGGGAGGTAGGAGGTACAGCAGCTGTGTAGACATAACTACATGCACAGAGGACATGCTTGGCAGGGTAAAAAATTGGAGACTAGCGGGAGACATGACTATATCGGACCATAAGGCAATCCTGTTTGAGTTACAATTAGAAAAATCAATAGGAATAGATATAAAAAGGACTACTAGGAAATACAACACAAAAAAAGCAGACTGGACAGAGTTTTGTAAAAAACTAAACCAAGCCTGTGAAAATAAAAACATTAACAAAACAGAAATAGATAAGATAGAGTTAATAGAAGATTTGGATAATATGATAAAAAAATACACGGAATCAATAGAAGAGTCGTGTGAAGGAACTATACCAAGAGTGAAAAATAGAAAAAGAATGGGATTGCCCTGGTGGACTGAGGAATTAACGCAAATGAAACAGGACCTGAAAAGGAAGAAAAGGAGAATCTCCTGCGCTGCACCTGTACGTCGAGCATGGGTTGTCGAGCTGTACCTTGCAGCAAAGGAGGAGTATAAGAGAGCTGTTAAGAATGCACAGACAGCAAGCTGGAAGGAGTTTTGTGGAAAGCAAGACCGTGAAACGATGTGGGATAGTATATACCGGGTTATAGGACGCACAACCACTAGGCAGGAGGATGTTCCTTTGGTCCAGAGTGGACAAGTCCTCAATGGTGATGAATCGGCCAGGTTGCTGGCGAACACATTTTATCCTGAGGATAAAACGCAGGATGACGATGCGGATCACAAGAAGGTACGAGAGTTGGCGAACAGAGCTAATCTAAATACGGATGGTGAGGCATTCGACCCTCTGTTCACTACGGAAGAACTAAAATGGGCCGCATCTAGTTTTAATCCTAAAAAAGCACCTGGAATCGACGGACTTACCGCAGATATTTGCAGAGCGGCTATTGCCCATAACCCACCGCTATTTTTAGCGATATTGAATAGATGTCTCATTCTGTCCCACTTTCCGACCATCTGGAAGGAAGCAGTCGTGGTAGTACTTAGAAAGCAGGGAAAAGAAGACTACACGCATCCCAAATCGTACAGGCCGATTGGGCTACTGCCCGTACTTGGGAAAATCCTAGAGAAATTGCTAATAAAACGCATTAGGTGGCATATTTCACCGGGGGCAAGTACGAGCCAGTATGGGTTCACGCCGCAGCGTGGCACCGAGGACTCCCTCTATGACATGATAAAACACATCAGAGACAAACTCAAGCACAAAAAGCTCACAGTTGTTATATCATTGGACATAGAGGGAGCCTTCGACAGCGCATGGTGGCCAGCCATGAGATGTCGACTGGCGGAGACTGCATGCCCGGTGAACTTGAGGCGACTAGTGGATAGCTATTTATGTGATAGGAGAGTGCGTGTTAGGTACGCAGGAGCGGAACACCAGTTGAAAACAACAAAAGGTTGTGTGCAAGGCTCTATAGGAGGACCCACTTTCTGGAATATGATCCTCGACCCCCTGCTTAAGGAACTGGAAGAACTGGGTGAGCACTGTCAGGCGTTCGCGGATGATGTGGTCCTGATTATCTCAGGTGATACAGCGCTTGAAGTCCAGAGGCGAGCAAATAAAACTCTCGCGCGGGTGCAGAGGTGGGGAGTCAGAAATAAATTGAAGTTTGCGCCACATAAAACTAAGGCTATGATTATCACTAACAAACTAAAGTACGACTCGCCACTTCTGCATATGGGCGGAGAGGACATTGCTCTGTCTCAGGAGATTAAAATACTCGGGCTTACAATTGATAACAAGCTGACGTTCAACTCTCACGCATCAAACGTATGCAGAAAGGCACTCAATCTGTATAAACAGCTGTCCAGAGCCGCAAAGGTCAGCTGGGGCCTGGGACCTGAGATAGTCAGGACCATATACATCGCGGTAGTAGAGCCGGTAATTATGTACGCGGCAAGTGCCTGGGCACCTGCAGCGTGTAAACTTGGAATCAGGAAGCATCTAGATGCAGTCCAACGTGGTTTTGTGCAAAAAATTATTAAGGCCTACAGGACAACTTCTTTGAATTCGGCCCTGGTACTCTCTGGGTTGCTTCCGCTGGACCTAAGGATCCAAGAAGCAGCCTCTCTTTATGAGATGAAGAAAGGTTTCTCCCGGAGAGTTACAGGAGACCGAGACATTGAAACACCTGTGCCCTACACACAGATACCACATCCTGCAAACCAAATTGGAATTAGTTTTGAATGCGTGGCAGACAGTGCACAGCTCGACCAGCAGGGGCTCGAAAACCCGAAGATCTTCACCGATGGGAGTAAAATAGAGGGTAAAGTCGGCGCGGCATTGTCTCTGTGGGAAAACGGCCAGGAAACTAAAGCCCAAAAATTCAAGTTGGAAAAGTTCTGCACGGTGTATCAGGCTGAACTATTGGCCCTGTATAAAGCTACCGAATTGGCCTTAAAGCATCCGGCTCAGGTTTTAGAAATCTATTGCGACTCCAGATCAGCCTTGAAATCTGTGACCCGAGGTGTTTCCCTTCACCCCCTCATAGTCAAAATCCAGAAAAACATCCAAACGCATAACAAGCGAGGTAAAAATGTTAAATTGTACTGGATAAAGGCACACGTGGGGCTGGAGGGCAACGAAAGGGCTGACAAACTGGCTAAGGAGGCGGCGGTGGGCAAAAAGACAAGACCAGATTATGATCTGTGCCCGGTTTCCTTCGTCAAGCGAGAGATCCGAATGGACTCGCTTGACGAATGGAACACGAGATACCGATCAGGGGAAACCGCTTCCACGACAAAGGCCTTTTTTCCTGATGCCCGGGCTGCCTACCCCATAGTTCGAAAACTTGACCTTGACCCCCTTCTAGTGCAAGTGTTAACGGGCCATGGCGGGTTCTCCGAGTACTTGAACCGGTTTAGGTGCAAGGGGAGCCCGGCATGTGTCTGTGATCCTGACAGTACGGAGAGTATGCTGCACCTTATTATAGATTGCCCCATTTTTGAGAAGGAAAGGTACAATTTGGAAGCTGAGATAGACACAAAAATTTGCTTAGAACACTTACCAATAATAATGGCTGAAAAGAAAATAAGAAATAAGTTTTTGAATTATTGTAAGGAAATTAGTGCTAAAGTTATCAAAAAGAATAAAGTATAGAAGATGTACTTACATGTATATTACTTATATATAATGATAGGTAATCATAGGTTTTAAAAGTAAGGATAACAAAAACTTAAAATAAGAATAATTGTTTTCGAGTTATTGCAAAATGTGTTGTATGGTTGTTCGTTAAGTAGTATAAAAAATGTAGAACGAAGAATTGTTTGTCAAATTGTAACTGGGTAAAATAATAAAAATACGAAAATAAAAGACTCTGATCCCAACATGTCAGAGGAAAACACGCAACGCCCTGTGATGACGGGTGCATTTAAAAAAAAAAAAAAAAAAAAAAAAAAAAAAACCTAACCTAACCTAACCTAACCTAACCTAACCAATTATTTCAGACCTTTTACATACAGCAAACATACAACTGTCGTACATTTTTGAACGCGGCTCAGTGAGCCCTATACGATTACCACAAAATATTTGACAATTTTCCAAAAGAAAACTTTTTACTTAGGAAAAACCAATTTTCAATTTATTCAAAACTTAAAATTTTTATAACAGTCTTCCTATTTGACCTAACTCTGTTCTGGAAACGCCAACGGACGCGCATTCGCTCGTTCTACGGGATACCTGTAACAGAAAAGTCAAATTAGATACATTTTCAAAATTTGTTTTCGAAATTTACATAAAAAATCACCTTTTTCATCTATTTTTTGGCCATAACTTCCGTTCCCGACGTCCGATCCGGACTGGGTTTACGTCATAGTATAGGACTCCGTGCCCGCTGTGCGTGAGCACCGCAAAAAACGAACCCTTCATAGGGAAATTTTACACCCGACGGTTTAAAACGTTAAAACTTGCAATTTTTCATACATTCTCTTTAGAACAACCCCTATATTAACGAGCTATCCCTAATATTCCCGAAAATTTTTATCATCTCCTGTACGGGACGCTTAGGTTTGTCTCCCAGTAGAAAACCAGCAGCGAGTCTCGCAGGGTTCCGCGGGGAAGTTCGAAAACGTTAAATTCATAGTCCTATAGATCTATATAGGTATAACCAAAAATCTACTTACCAGAGCGTTGTTTTTGAGAACTTTAATTATTTCAGACCTTCTACATACAGCAAACATACAACTGTCGTACATTTTTGAACGCGGCTCAGTGAGCCCTATACGATTACCACAAAATATTTGACAATTGAAAAACGCTCAGAAGGATGGGGTTTTTGACGTAAACGAAAACTTTTCAGAGTATTTCTTTATTCGTACTGCACAAAAACAATCTATCCAACGGATCTCACAATTCGAGAATGGCCGCCCGAGACAGTGTTGCAACGTTCGGAAATGAATCGATTCATGAGTCGGTTTAAAAATCGACTCATGAATATCGATCGATCGATTATGAATATTTTGGGTTTTTAAGGATTATTTAGTAACGAGTACAAATATGGTAAGCGATAAAATTAATGACTGTTACAGTCGGCCATCCGTCACATAAACGAGTCCCTTCGTTTAGGATCATAATCATTTTTAAACAACATTAATTTTAACTGACCATTTAATTTTTACTTATTAATTTTAATCTGATATTTAATTTAATTTTATGCAGAGAGAATTAAATCTACATAATTCTACTGTTATACTTAGATATAGCTAAGCAAAAGGAGGTTACTTCACATCTTTCACCATCAATTTGCCTTGGCTGCGTGTTATATCATATCACTCATACGTGGTTAGATTCTGCTTGAACTCTGTGCTATGACCCTCAAGGACATATCACTCATGTTCAGCTCGCATCTAACCAAGCTCTGTGCTATGAAACACCCTCACTAATCACAAAATCGTTCTCGTGCTAGGCTCGAATCTGCCAAAGCTCTCAATTAAAGTAAGCAGTTATCCTTTTCAAAATGCACTCATGCTCGATGATTTAAACCAACCGAAGCTCTATGCAGGGTGTGAAAAGCTCACGTTTCTATATAACCAGTGTCTCATGTAAATCAATGTCATCATTACTGTAATTCACAGTCGGTACCAACTCAATCTAATTAACTTCTCTTATTAAGATAATTGCTTAGATTAAAATACCTATTTACCATTACCTATAAAATAAAGTCGTTAAATAGATCAATGGTACTAAAGTTACATATTATAACAGAGGTATAATATAAAACAAGGACATTAATTGCATTTTTATGCATTAAAAAGCATAATTTAGCAAAGTATTGTTGGGTATAATATGACAAAGTCTGTATAATTAAGTTATCTGTATTATATATTATCACAAATCAATAAACCTTAAAAGTTATCTATTACAACTAGATACTTTCGTCACTAGAAGAACATGTCGGTGCATCGAAGCTCATCCAGGGGTAAATTTTATCAATCGCTACCACATTCTCATATGGTTTTCCCTTCCGTGTAAGCGGTGTGTCTACTATAAGAAACCTATCATTGGGTAAAATCTATTTGATTCGGTACGGCCCTTGGCATTTGGCTTCCAACTTCTTCGACTTTCCGGAACCCGAAACAATAGCTCTTACTACCCTGACTAGGTCTCCCTCTTTATATCTATTTGGTGATCTACGATGCCTGTCAAATCGATTCTTATTTTTGTTTTGGTTTTCTTTAATGCGATCACTAGCGTCCGACCTAATTCGCTCTATGGGTTCGTTAGTCTCACTGTTTAAAATCTCATCAGAGACATTATTTAAAATACCTTGCGATGGGTTGGTTAATTTTCGCCCAAACAGCAATTCAGTTGGTGATTTTTTTGTGACGTCATGTACCGAAGTATTTATGCCTAATTGGACATCGGGGAGGAAGGTGTCCCAAATGTCACTGCTTTTCCCGTGAGTCATACTTCCCAAGGAAGCCAAAATTGTGCGATTATATCGTTCAACCTGTCCGTTGGCGCGTGGAGTTGCGACTGAGTTGAGTATATGTTTCATCCCAACGGACTGTACAAACGTTTTAAATCTCTTGCTGGTAAAACTGGTACCCCTATCAGTAATCAGCCGCGATGGAGACCCGAATAAACAAAAATACGTTTTAAAAACTTTAATGCTTGCCTTTGATTTTGTACTACGGACTGCAGATAAATAGACATATTTTGTGAAGGAATCGACAATGACTAAAATATACATGTTACCGTGCTTGCTACGTGGAAATGGTTCGAGGTGATCAGCGTGTACGGTATGTAGTGGGACATCCACTTTTGGAATCGGATGTAACATACCCTCTTTGGCGCCAGATGGAACCTTATGGTGCGCACACTCCAAGCATGCCGACACATACTTTCGAATAAATTTCCGCATCTTTGGGAACCAGAATAAGGATTTGACCCTTTGCAAGGTCTTCTCAAAACCAAAATGACCTACGTTATCATGGTTGGTTTTGAGGACCTGCCAGCGCACACCCCTCGGTACAAGCCATCTTAATGCACCATCTTCGATTACCCTATAAACGCGACCATTTTTGATCTGATACTCTTTATGAATAGCTGCAATTTTGGCGGTTTCAGGATCCTGTATGATTTCTTTGATACGCCTAACTTCTTCATCGGCGGATTGGACTGTCGAAATCCAATCGTCGACACTGACGTTTAGAATATCGAGCACGTGTATTGGTTCTTGTTGGTCTACGATTGCGCCTCTGCTTAAAGCGTCAACATGAGCCATTCTCTCACCTGGACGATATTCAATGTTGCAGTCGTATTCGAGAAATTGGATCCACCACCGCGATATCCGAGGGATCAGATCACGTTTGGTAAATGTCGACCGTAATGCATTGCAGTCAGACACTATGGTAAATTTTATACCCAATAAGTAAGTGCGGAACTTATTTAGCGCGTTTATGACTGCAAGCGTCTCCAATTCGAAGGAGTGGAGTTTTTGTTCGTCAGAGCTTGTTTGACGGCTATAATAAGACACGGGTTGCCATGGATTATTTCCGGTCTTTTGCATCAGAATGCCACCCAAGCCGAACTTACTCGCATCTGTGTGTAATTGGGTTTCGGCCCTATGGTCATATAGTGCTAAGATTGGTCTCTCTACTAGCAGCCTCTTCAAGGTATCAAATGCGTTTTGCTGTGACTCTGCCCAGTGCCAAGCCGTATCCTTTCTTAGCAGGTTTGTCAAAGGTCTCGCCAATAGAGCAAAGTCCTTGACAAATCTGCGGAAAAATCCGGCTAGGCCAAGAAATCTTCTAACGTCACTTTGGTTGCATGGCACAGGGAATTTGGATACAGCTTGGGTCTTTTGTTCTCCAGGTCTGATACCAAGTTTATCGATTTCAAAACCTAAGAAGACTATTTTCTCTTGGAAGAAATTGCACTTCTCCATTTTCAGTGTCAGCCCAGCATCCAGTAATAGGCCAAGGACTTGTTCAAGGCGTTGTAAACCCTCATCGAATGTTCTAGATGGGATTAAAATGTCATCCATGTATATGATCACGAATGGTACCTTAGTTTTATTAAGGATTTTATGAATTACCCGTTGAAAAACGGCAGGTGCATTTGCCAGTCCAAAAGGCATACGATTGTATTCGTATTGCCCCTCGGGCGTGACAAATGCCGTCTTCTCTTTAGACGCTTCAGCGATGGCGATCTGATGATAACCAGATGCGAGGTCAAGCGTCGTGAAAAGTGACTGCCCTGAAAGCTGGTCAAGTAAATCCTCTATTCGTGGAAGCGGGTAATGGTCTCTTTTTGTGCGTCGATTAAGGGCGCGGTAATCCACGCACAAACGCTTCTCACCTGATTTCTTTTGAACGAGGACAATCGGACTCGCATAAGGCGAGCTAGATTCACGTACTATACCATGTTCTACCATTTCCTCCACCAAACCTTGGACATAAGTACGTTCCGAATGCGAAAGTCGGTAAGGCCTGTATACGACTAGTGTTGAGTCAGTTAAATGAATTTCCATTTCAGCCACAGATGTGTAACCTAAATCATGCAACCCCGTTGAAAAGCAACCCTTGTACTTTGATAATAAAGCCCGACATTTATCCTTTTCACTAACAGTAAGTCCCTCTCCCATTTTGATGGGGTTACCATGAGTTTCATTAACTATATTCGTATTTATCTGTAGCACATCTAAAACTCGATTATGAGACAAGGTCGTCCTAGCTCGAGAAACCAACGCATCCTTGTTAAAAGGAATTTTTTGAGAACTTAAGTTCTGTATTAGAACGCGGCACAATCCATTGGTCATCTGATATTCACCAGGCAATAAATAGTATTCCTTGTCGGGTTTACCCCTTATCGAGCCTCCAACATAAATGCTACCACTATAATTCGTTTTGGCTCCGACTGTTACAGCTCTAAGCCCTCCTACGTCTAATTCAAAATCATGAACCGTAACAAGTAGAAGTCTAGCTTCACCACTTATGTCAGCCTTTTCGATTCGTAAATCAGTAGCAGTCTTTATTATTCTTAAATTAGGCCGTTCCGTAAAACTGTGCCCAAGGAGCACTGGAATATTTATAAGTGAATCATCTACTATCAAGACCTCTACCTGTTCTTCTCTTACATCCTGGATCTCGATAGTAACAAAAGCTTTGCCTACGGGTACATAGGGAATACTACCTAATCCTCTCAACAATGGGCCCTGGACGGTGTCCCACTGAAGACCAATTTTATGAGCATCGGTCTTACGGACAAGAGTAGCTTGGCTACCTAGATCAACTTGACAAGCAATAACTTCGCCGTTTATTTTAATGCCTACTCTGTACTTGTCATTGCTATCATCATTTATGGATACTTCAAGAACACTTTTTGGTTTACTATTGTTAACATTTTTATTAGAGATGATACCGTTATTAGAGTTATTGGAGTTCTTTTTAGGGCAAGCATTTGAGTCGTGTCCTAAAAAATTACATTCAGAGCATTTAGTTATCGGTTTACGACACTGGTAGCTCATATGGCCAGTTTCCTTACAATTGAAGCACACTGCATTCCCTTTCGGTCGATTTTTAAAAGTTTTATCAACGATTTTAGATGGTACGGAGCAGGTCAAGGTTGAAGTAGAACTTTGAAAACGCCTATCCTTACTTGTTTCCTCTCTCCTAATACCCTCATTGTACTCCCTAGGGTGAGACTTAACTGTTTTAAAGAACTCTAAAGTTTCCTCGGGTTTGTTAAATTTTCCTGCTTGAGCGCTTAACCGAATGCCTTTGTCTTCAATTCCAAATATTAAGCAATCTACGGCCTGCTTACCAAATATTTTACATCTATTTAATAAGTTAATCTTGGAAAAATAATATAATTCTAAGGAGTCACCAGGACGTGCCCTTCTATTAAGCATTTCGGTCAGAAGTTCAGCATAGTTCTCAGTAGATGGAAAAGATTCTCTCAATAAAGTTTTCCACTCTTCCCACGAATGCCTAATAGATGGCAAGCCCTGGTACCAGGTCTTAGCATGTCCTACTAGTTTGGGCAGGGCATAGTGAACCGTTTGCCGGTCATTCCAATTATAGATTTCCGCGCATTCGTCCACTTTACTTATCCACATCTCGATGGTCTGTTCTCGAGAAAGCGGGTCAAAATCAGAAAGAACATTATTTAGTACAGGAAACGATTCACGATCCCTGCCCTTAAAAATATTAACAAACTCTTCAAAGAACTTGGCGGGCTCCACAACCTTTGGCCGTTCGACACCTAGGTTCCTAGTGTCTGTTCCAAGGGAGCTGCGAATCGTTCTAGACGGGGAAACATGCCGTCGATGGCTATCAGTGACATCGTGTGATATCACGTTGCGGCTACGTTGTCTCATCAACTCTTGCTCTAACAGACATAGCCTCTCACGCAACTCATCATTTTCATCATTCCGTTTACGAGTACCACTGCGACTTCGTCGATTGGTTTCTTTACGAGAATGACTACGGCTATGACGGCTGCTTCTAGGTCTACTGCGACTACGACTGCGTTGCTGATATCCATCACATAATTCCCGTCTACGACTGGGTCTGTTCTCGAGTAAGTTACGGTTCGTATTCAGATCCTGGTGTAATAACTCACGGTTACTATGGTGGCTGCTTTGAATGCTCCGGATGCGGTGACGGCTCCGGCTTCGGCTTTGATCCTGACTGCGACGTTTGTGCCTCACACGGCTCCGGCTTCGACGCATACCGCCGCTGTTCCCTGCATCACGTTCGACTTCCATTGTTGGAAGTATGGGGCTCCCAGGTGGTACAGGTGTTCGAAGTCTACGACTTCGACACCGTTTCTCATCAGGACTACCTCGTTCCATTATCTGAAACTCGAAACGAACTTCTTGTACTTCTTGTCTTGAGGCTTATTCAAAATTAAAATGGGGCAAGAGATTTTCTAAGGTTAAATTCCTTTTAATTGATGTTCATCACGCCAGGGTCTTAAGTTCCCAGTTGTTGTGCACAGATAACATATTTACCTACCCGCTCTACTATCAAATACGTATATTTTTTCAAGACTGATGGTGAAAATTAGGAGATACTAGAATTAATTCAATCCAATCGCATCTCAGATCTTGACTTTTATTTTCAATTCTTTTATAATCGAAATGAAATATAGATAGATTTAGAACTATTTAGTAGCCGTATTTGGATTTATTTCCGATATAAAAAAAAATACTTAACTATGTTTGATTTTTTTCAAAGCGTTTCAAAGTATTCATTTAAATATTGTGATGATATTTAACTAAATATCTTCGTAGACAAGGATACACCTTTTTACTGGACGTCGCGTCGTGTGTAACGACGTGTGGCGTCCCACATAGTTGTATCACACTGTATTAATATTTATATTGTAACATACGTACAGTACTATGTGTAGGACCCACCTTTTGATACTATTTAGTCTGCAGTATAACCAAAGAATTTCTGTCTATGGTTTTTCTACTTTCTGACACCTCGCAAGAACTCACTTTTGGCGGTTTTAGACGAATACAATTTGCTCAACAATACCGACTTTTATTTCAAGTTCGTTACTGAGATTAAACGGCGCTCAGCGCTAAGGACGTATTATATATCCAATTTATTATTAAAAACAAGTATTGCAGTCGACCTAATTTTGAAATTGTATTCGTTATTTATAGGTATCAGGCAGGAAAAAAAAATCACGTACCTTAGATGTTGACTTGTGCCCACAAGTCAACATCTAAGGTAGCAAAAACAATATATTTTTGCTGTAATCCCACTTCTGAGCTGAAAAACGCTCAGAAGGATGGGGTTTTTGACGTAAACGAAAACTTTTCAGAGTATTTCTTTATTCGTACTGCACAAAAACAATCTATCCAACGGATCTCACAATTCGAGAATGGCCGCCCGAGACAGTGTTGCAACGTTCGGAAATGAATCGATTCATGAGTCGGTTTAAAAATCGACTCATGAATATCGATCGATCGATTATGAATATTTTGGGTTTTTAAGGATTATTTAGTAACGAGTACAAATATGGTAAGCGATAAAATTAATGACTGTTACACAATTTTCCAAAAGAAAACTTTTTACTTAGGAAAACCCAATTTTCAATTTATTCAAAACTTAAAAATTTTATAACAGTCTTCCTATTTGACCTAACTCTGTTCTGGAAACGCCAACGGACGCGCATTTACTCGTTCTACGGGATACCTGTAACAGAAAAGTCAAATTAGGTCCATTTTCAAAATTTGTTTTCGAAATTTTCATAAAAAATCACATTTTTCCACCATTTTTCGGCCATAACTCCCGTTCCCGACGTCCGATCCGGACCGGGTTTACGTCATAGTATAGGACTCCGTGCCCGCTGTGCGTGTGCACCGCAAAAAACGAACCCTTCATAGGGAAATTTTACACCCGACAGTTAAAAACTGTAAAACTTACAAATTTTTACGCCAGCCCACCCACCCTATTGAAAGTAAGAGGAATTGGGGAATTTTCTTTTACACGTTTATATAACGGGGGATAGCGAGACCTTCCGTTATATATACTTCGACCCTTGACAGAAGTCTCTATTGAGGACCTTGTTTTAATTTTAGTTTAGTTTTTTAAAATATTGACACCTCTTTTGAGGAATTATATTTGACTTTTTAATATTAAGGACTTACTGATCCCCCCTTTACAGGGATCAGTACATTAGGTTGAGCTGAAAACATTTTAATTTTAATTACAATAATTATTATTTTATCTTTTTTTTTTATTATTTATTTGTATTTACTCCTCCACTATGTTCCTCTCCAGGACCCCTGCAAAAAAGACCACCGCGGGTCCCCAAGTCTCTCCATCAAACCCGGCACTATCCATCACCTTCGAAAGGGAATACTCCCCTCCCAGTGCTTCAACTCAGGCCTCAAGTGTGAGGCGAAGCATTGGTGAGTGGGAAAATGGAAAGATGGCGGAATCCCAGCCCCTTTCTTCAGCCGCTTCGCACTCACCCAAGAAGGCAGCCCCGACCGTGACGGCCTCCCAGAAGTCCACAAAGCGCGCCACGTCTCAGGCGGACAGCAAGGCTGTGGCGCGTCGAACTTCTACTGAGACGCTGGGAGCATCACCAGGGACAAGCCAGCTGCAGCCAAACAAACCCTCCGATCGAGTGACCGAGGCTCGGAACTGCCTTCTGCGCGCGAAGTCGCACCTTGGCGATTCGCGCAATTTGCGGGCAGACCTAAAAGCCGGGATCACTCAATCAGTGGAACGGCTGTACCAGCTGGTGAAGGAGGAAGCGGCGGCTGCTGTAAAAGTGAAGGGGGCTGAGCTGTCGAGGGAGGAGGCCTTTAAGGCATCACCCCCGCCAGAAGCACCAAAGAGCCTGCCGGAGGTAAACTCGCTGCTCGCTTCACTAGCGGAGCATAGCGCGCTGGTGAAGGAGAGCAGCGAGAAGATGGAGAAGCTGCGGCAAGCGATGGAGAGACAGGGGGAACTGTTGGAAAAGACGGCCACCTACGCGAGTGTAGCGGCGGGTCCACCGAAAAGGCAGACCCCAGGAAGGACCGCGCTGCACTCGATAGTGGTGACGTCCAAGGAAGAAGGGGACACAGGAGAGGAAGTAATTAGAAAAATCAGAGAGGCAGTTAAGGCCAAGGATGGAGGAGTGGAAGTGGAAAGTGTGCGAAAGGCCAAAGAAAGGAAAATTATAATGGGATGTAGGTCGGTCGAGGAAAGGGATAAAGTTAGAGAAAGACTAGAGAAGGCAGGAGATCACCTCGTTGTCGAGGAGGTGAAAAACAAAGACCCACTGCTGGTTTTCCGTGGCGTCCTCCGCATCTACTCTGATGAGGAAATGCTGGGGGCGCTACGCAATCAAAACCGGGATGTCTTTCGCGGCCTCGACAACGGGGAGGACCGACTCGTAATAAAATACAAAAACAACTCCAGAAACCCCCAGACCCAGAACGTGATAGTCAGCACGTCCCCGACTATCTACAACAGGATACTCGATAAGGGAAGAGCGCGTATCGATCTTCAAACTGTCTTCGTCGACGATCAGTCGCCACTGGTGCAGTGCACGAGGTGCCTAGGGTATGGGCATAGTCGGCGACTCTGTAAAGAACCGGCCGACTTATGCAGCCATTGCGGAGGCCCACACCTGCGTGCAGAGTGTGCCCAGTGGCTAAAGGCGGATTGCCCAAAATGCCACAACTGCGTTAAGGCGAAGATGGAGAAGACGGACCACAACGCGTTCAACCCCGAGTGTCCTGTTCGAGTCAGGTGGGACAGGCTAGCACGTGCGTCAGTCGCCTACTGCTATGGTGGTCCCAGTGGACACACTGCCACACAAAATACTCCAGGTTAATCTTCAAAGGAAGAGACTGGCAACCCATGAGCTTATGATCGAGGCCGAACAGCGCAAAGCCACCGCAGCGCTGATCCAGGAGCCCTATGTAGGCAACGCTAAAAGGATGAGCGGGACCAGAGGCGTCCGAATCTTCCAGAGCACCAGGCAAGGAGAAGGGACTGTCAAAGCGGCCATAGTTGTCTTTGATCCGAAACTTACCGTTAGACAGTACCCAGAACTCACCACGGACAATATAGTCGTGGTGGGGATCCAAACTGGTGCCTGGAAACTAACTCTGGTCTCGTTCTACTTCGAGCCAGACCAGCCCTTGGGGCTATACCTGGACAGCCTTAGGAAGGTGGAAAGTGAGACCGGCCCGCATAGGCTCATAATGGGAGGAGACACTAACGCCTGGAGCGTTTGGTGGGGCAGTAGTGAGACCAATGGCAGAGGCGACGAGATGCTGGGTGCTCTCGACCAGCTTGGACTGCAAATACTCAACAGAGGGGAAACTCCAACCTTTGACGTAGTTCGTGGTAACAGACGTTACACGAGCTGCGTCGACGTCACAGCCTGTACACCGGATATGCTATCGGTGACTGAGGGCTGGCGAGTTGTCGATGACCTGACAGGGTCAGACCACAACGGCATAGAGTTCTTTATAAACCTCGAAAAGTCTGTGGGCATCACGGTGCAACGGACTACCAGGATCTATAATACAAAGAAGGCAAATTGGGACCAGTTTCGTAAGAAACTGGTCCTAATTATGCAAAACAACAATTTGACTGTAAGCCTGCTCGATCAGATCGACAGCGTGCACAAATTAGACCTGGTAGTCGAGGAACTGACAACGGCGGTACGAAACGCCTGTACCAAAGTGATGCCCAAAAAGAAGACAGTAGAGAAGTTAACCGTGCCGTGGTGGTCCGACGAACTCGCCAGCCTGAAGAAGCAGGTTGTTACCAAAAAGCGGAGGATCCGATGTGCAGCGCCGGTCCGTAGACCAAAGGTTGTTGAGGAGTACCTGAAACAGAAGGAAGAGTATGAAAAAGCAGTAGTCAAGGCGCAGGTCGAGAGTTGGAAGGGTTTCTGTGAGAAACAAGACCGAGAAGGCCTGTGGGAAGGAATATACAGGGTGATCCGGAGGACAGAAAAGAGAGAGGAGGACGTACCGATGGTGAGGGATGGAAAGACTTTAGACCCCGAAGAGTCAGCGAGGTACTTAGCACAAGCGTTTTACCCGAAAGACCGTCCAGAGGGGGATAACGAGGAGCATAAAAAGGTGCGGCAAAGAGCGGAAGAGGTGAACGCGGGGAACCAAGTTGAACCCTGGGATCCACCGTTCACTCTCGATGAGCTAAGGCGAGCAGTCTCCTCGTTCAACCCTAAAAAAGCCCCCGGTTCCGACGGTCTGACGGCGGACATATGGGGCCACGCGATCCATTCAGACCCAGACCTAGTTCTGCGCTTGATGAACAAGTGCCTGGCGCATGGATACTTTCCACGGTCCTGGAAAGAGGCAACAGTCGTTGTGCTCCGCAAACCCGCGAAAGAAGACTACACCACTCCGAAATCATACAGGCCGATTGGTCTTTTGCCTGTACTCGGCAAGATATACGAGAAGATGCTCGTGGCCCGACTCAAGTTCCATTTGCTGCCCAGGATGAGTACTCGCCAGTACGGCTTCATGCCACAAAAAAGCACTGAGGACTCCCTCTACACACTCATGGGGCACATTCGTGGCAGACTCAAAGCAAAGAGGCTTGTCACGATTGTGTCCTTGGACATAGAGGGAGCCTTCGACAGCGCTTGGTGGCCGACCATACGAGTGCGACTGGCTGAGGAAAAGTGTCCTGTGAACTTGAGAAGGGTCTTTGACAGTTACTTGTCCGAGAGAGTGGTGAAAGTCAGGTACGCGGGAGCGGAGTATAAATCCAGGACCGAGAAGGGATGCGTCCAGGGGTCAATCAGTGGTCCCATATTATGGAACGTGGTGCTGGACCCGCTGATCAAGGAACTTGAAAGTATGGGGGTCTATTGTCAGGCGTTTGCGGACGATGTCGTCCTTGTGTTCGATGGGGAGACGGCGCTTGAGGTCCAAAGAGGTACCAATGTCGCCCTTGAGTACGTGCACGCATGGGGTGTCACGAACAAGCTCAAGTTTGCGCCGCATAAAACAAAAGCAATGCTAATAACGCGCAAACTGAAGCATGACACCCCAAGTCTCAGAATGGGCGGGGTAGACATTGGCATGTCTGAGGAAATTAAACTGTTAGGTCTCACCATCGACCACAAGTTGACCTTTAACAACCACGTCGCAAACGTCTGCTCCCGAGCCATCGGTATTTATAAGCAGCTGTCGAGGGCCGCAAGGGCCAGTTGGGGTCTGCATCCTGAGGTCATCCGCTGTATTTATACAGCTGCAGTGGAACCCATCATCCTGTACGCGGCGAGTGCATGGTCGCCGGCCGCAACCAAAATTGGAGTCCAGAAGAAGCTGAACGCCGTCCAGAGGAGCTTCGCGCAGAAGCTGTGCCGAGCCTATCGCACGGTCTCCTTACACTCAGCACTGGTGCTGGCTGGGATACTCCCTCTCGACCTCCGAATCCAAGAGGCGGCCTCACTTTATGAAGCCAAGAGGGGGTTACCCCATCCAGCGCTGGGAGACAGGGAGATCGAGCGAGTGACATCGGCACTACAGATGCCACATCCGGCTGAGCAGAGGACTATTGAACTGCGTCGCCTGGTAGACGAGGAGCAATATAATGCCCACCGCGACTACGCGGTGAGGATCTTTACAGACGGCAGCAAGATTGAGGGCAAGGTCGGGGCCGCACTGTCCGTGTGGACCGACCAGGCCGAGACCAAGGCCCTCAAGCTTGCTTTGCCGTCTTACAGTACCGTCTACCAGGCTGAGCTCCTCGCCCTCTGCGAAGCAATGAAGGAAGTCCTCCGAAGGACCGAGACGGCGTTCGCTATCTACAGTGACTCCATGGCAGCTCTCCAAACCGTCGTGAACCCCGAAGCCCTCCACACCCTCGCAGTGGAAACGAGAGACGCCATCCGCCGCAGCAGTATCCAGAACAAGAGCGTCTCCTTGTTCTGGATCAAAGCTCATGTGGGGCTGGAGGGCAACGAGAGAGCCGACTCGCTCGCAAAGGAGGCTGCCTTAAAGTGTAAGCGGAAACCCCACTACGATAAATGCCCGGTTTCATTCGTTAAGCGTATGATCCGTATGGATACGCTGAGCGAATGGAACCGGAGGTATTGTACTGGGGAAACGGCGGCCACGACGAAGTTATTCTTCCCGTGCGCGATCGCTGCGTACAGGACGGTGCGGAAGTTAGAGATGACCCAGGAGCTGACCCAGGCCTTAACAGGGCACGGCGGGTTCTCCGAATACCTGACTCGTTTCAAGTGCAAGGAGAGCCCGGCATGCGCCTGCGACCCCGACAAGCAGGAGACAGTCCTCCATCTCCTGACGCAGTGCCCTGTATATTCCTCCCACAGGCACGACTTTGAGACGAGAGTCGATTTGCCAGTGAACAAAAACAATCTTAGTCTTTTAATAAGCGACCGAAAGATAAGAAAACACTTTATTCCATATATTTTAAAAATCGTTCTATCTGTCAATAGGCGAAATAAATAATTGACATTTGGTATAATTATGACCAAATTTTGTTATTAGTATTATTTATTTAATTTATAAGAATTTATGACAATTTAATAATGATTTAATACAATTGGAATATGAAATACAAATTTTTTTTTAAGAATTATTTATTATCCTTACTTTACAATGTATGAACTAAAATAAAAATAACTGAAATCGAAAGCCTACAGCCCTTCATAACAACCCTGCGAAACTTGTGCGGCAGGGGGTCCTTCGCATGGCAGGAGTGTGGTTTTAGCCGGTAGGAGTCCGGCACTGCCCACACTGCTCTCATTGAGGAGCAGCCTGGGCGTCCATGATGGATTTCCCACTCCTGCCAGAATAAAAAAAAAAAAAAAAAAAACCTAACCTAACCTAACCTAACCTAACCTAACCCGGAGTGTCCTGTGTGTTCCTCCCACAGGCACGATTTAGAAATGAGAGTCGAAATGCCTGTTACAAAAGAGAATCTCAGTACCTTATTAAGCAACCGAAACACCAGGAAATCTTTTATTGACTTTATTATTAAAATTGTTGTCTGTCAATAGACGAAACAAATAATTGCAAATTATTAAGAAAGCTTAGTACGATTTTAGTTATAATTATTATTTATTTTATAAGATTTAAAACAAAATTTTAACAATAAGGTGTTTGTCAACATACAATTTAATTTTATCTATAATTCAATTTAATTTTATTTATAATTCAGCAATTAAAAATCAATAATTGACAGTAAATTTATTATTTTAACCATTATTTATTTATTAGTTATTTTATCACCGCAATTATATACAAAATACAAAAATGTATTTTGAAAACCTACAGCCTTAAAACGACCCTGCGGCACATGTATGGCAGGGGACCTTTCGCATGGCAGGAGTGTGGTTTTAGCCGGTAGGAGTCCGGCACTGCCCAGACTGCTTTTCACTGAGGAGCAGTCTGGGCGTCCATGAAGGATTTCGCACTCCTGCCACAAAAAAAGAAAAAAAAAAAAAAAAAAAAAAAACCTAACCTAACCTAACCTAACCTAACCTAACCTAACCTAACCTAACCTAACCTAACCTAACCAATTATTTCAGACCTTTTACATACAGCAAACATACAACTGTCGTACATTTTTGAACGCGGCTCAGTGAGCCCTATACGATTACCACAAAATATTTGACAATTTTCCAAAAGAAAACTTTTTACTTAGGAAAAACCAATTTTCAATTTATTCAAAACTTAAAATTTTTATAACAGTCTTCCTATTTGACCTAACTCTGTTCTGGAAACGCCAACGGACGCGCATTCGCTCGTTCTACGGGATACCTGTAACAGAAAAGTCAAATTAGATACATTTTCAAAATTTGTTTTCGAAATTTACATAAAAAATCACCTTTTTCATCTATTTTTTGGCCATAACTTCCGTTCCCGACGTCCGATCCGGACTGGGTTTACGTCATAGTATAGGACTCTGTGCCCGCTGTGCGTGTGCACCGCAAAAAACGAACCCTTCATAGGGAAATTTTACACCCGACGGTTTAAAACGTTAAAACTTGCAATTTTTCATACATTCTCTTTAGAACAACCCCTATATTAACGAGCTATCCCTAATATTCCCGAAAATTTTTATCATCTCCTGTACGGGACGCTTAGGTTTGTCTCCCAGTAGAAAACCAGCAGCGAGTCTCGCAGGGTTCCGCGGGGAAGTTCGAAAACGTTAAATTCATAGTCCTATAGATCTATATAGGTATAACCAAAAATCTACTTACCAGAGCGTTGTTTTTGAGAACTTTAATTAATTATAACCGCCCACCCGCCCTTATCAAAAGTAAGAGAAATTTGAAAATTTTCTTTTACTCGTTTATATAACGGGGGATAACGAGACCACCCGTTATATATACTTGGATCCTTGACAGCAGCCTCTGTTGAGGACTTTAGTTTAATTTTAGTTTAGTTTTTTAAAATTATTGACACCTCTTTTGAGGAATTATAATTGACATTTAATATTAAGGACTTACTGATCCCCCCTTTACAGGGATCAGTTCATTAGACTAAGCTCAAAAATTTAATTTTATTTACAGTAATTATTATTTTATCATTTTTTTAAAGTATTTATTTATTCTTGATTTTACTCCTCCACCATGTTCCTCTCCAGGACCCCTGCAAAAAAGACCGTCGAGGGTCCCCAAGTCTCTCCATCAAACCCGGCACTATCCATCACCTTCGAGAGGGAATTCTCCCCTCCCAGTGCTTCAACTCAGGCCTCAAGTGTGAGGCGAAGCATTGGTGAGTGGGAAAATGGAAAGATGGCGGAATCTCAGCCCCTTTCTTCAGCAGCCGCGCTTTCACCCAAGAAAGCAGCCCCGATCGTGACGGCATCCCATAGGTGCACGCGGCGCGCTACATCTCAGCCGGACAGTAAGGCTGTAGCGCGCCGAACTTCTATTGAGCCAGCAGGGTCGTCACCCGGAACGAACCAGTTGCAGCCGAACAAACCCACCGATCGTGTGACCGAAGCTCGCAATTGCCTTCTGCGCGCGAAGTCGCACCTTGGCGACTCACGCAATTTAAGAGCAGATCTGAAGGCTGGGATCACTCAATCGGTGGAACGGCTGTACCAGCTGGTGAAGGAAGCGTCGGTGGCTGCTATACAAGCGAGAGGGTCTGGGTCTGAGCTGGCAAAAGAGGAGACCATTAAGGCAACACCCCCGCCAGAAGCACCCAAGAGCCTTCCGGAGGTTAACTCGCTGCTCGCTTCACTAGCCGAGCATAGCGCGCTGGTGAAGGAGAGCAGCGAGAAGATGGAAAAGTTGCAGCGGGCTGTGGAGAGGCAAGGGGAGCTATTGGAGAAGACGGCCACCTACGCGAGTGTAGTTTCAGGGCAAACCAAGAGGCAATTCTCCGCGCCGACCACACTGCACTCCGTAGTGGTCAAGTCAAAAAATGAAACAGAAACTGGGGATGAGGTCCTTAATAGAATTAGAAAAGCTGTTGGGGCAAAGGAGGGTGGAATAGCAGTGGAGAGAATCAGGAAGGCGAAGGATGGGGGGGTCATCTTGGGGTGCAGGACAGAGGACGAAAGGGAAAAGATTAAGGAAAGGCTGAAACAGAATGGAGGCCACCTCGATGTCGAGGAAATAAAGAATAAGGATCCTCTGATTTGCCTCAAAAATGTACTGCGCTTTCACAGTGATGAGGATATATTAAATGCCCTGAGGAACCAAAATACTGACATTTTCAGAGATCTTGACAACGAGAGTGGCAAAATGGAAATTAGATTCCGGAAAATAACCAGGAACCCCCATCAGTGTCACGTGGTTATGAGGGTGTCCCCCCAGCGTTGGAGAAAAATGATGGAGGCTGTAACTGTTCATGTGGACTTGCAGAGAGTCAGAGTGGAAGACCAATCACCACTGGTCCAGTGTTCACTCTGCCTCGGCTATGGTCATGGAAAGCGCTTCTGCAAAGACACTATTAGAAGGTGCAGCCACTGTGGGGGACCCCACATGAAAGCGGAGTGTGAAGACTGGCTTGCCGGTGGCCTTCCTGCTTGCTGCAACTGCCTGCATGCAAAGCTGGACAATACACGGCATAATGCTTTTAGCAAAGATTGTCCAATTCGTAGCAGGTGGGATATACTGGCGAGGTCTTCGGTGGCATACTGCTAAGGTGATTCCGGGCAACAACAAAGCAAGTAATTGTAACACGAAAACAGGGCAGTATCACGTTATCCAGGCAAATTTACAAAGAAGTGAACTTGCGACTGCTGAACTCATTGTGGAGGCCTCGAAGAGGAAAGTATCATTCGCTATTCTTCAAGAACCCTACATAGGGGGGATAGGGGAAATGCGAAACTACCCAGGGGTACGAATAGTGCAATGCATCAGAAAGACCGAACGTGTCAACAAGTCTGCTATTGCACTGTTTGACAATACGATAGACATCACCCAATGTCCAACCCTGACTACAGAGAACATTGCAGTCGCAAAACTTAGAACTAGAGAATGGGAATTAGGAGTGGTATCGCTCTACTTAGAGGGTGACCTACCGATCGAGCCCTACATGGAGCACATAAAATTTGTAATCCGGAATATTGGAACTAGAAGCGTGATAATGGGTGGGGACGTAAACGCGTGGAATACATGGTGGGGAAGTCGGAAAGTGAACAAAAGAGGAGAAGTATTAGCCGGGATGCTGGAAGAATTGGATTTACAGATTCTTAACCGGGGAACGGACCCCACCTTTGACACAATCAGAGGTGGAGCCAGATTTACCAGCTGCGTAGACGTTACCACCTGTTCCGTGAACATGCTCGGCAAGATAGACAATTGGAAGTTGGTAGATGACGTGACGAGTTCGGACCACAGGACAATTGTGTTTGATCTCCAATTCAAGAAATCATTAGGAATAGACATCAAAAGAATGACCAGAGTATTTAATACAAAAAAGGCAAATTGGCGCCAGTTTCATGAGAAACTGGCCCAACTTTGGCGTGAAGAAAACATTAATAATGCAGAAATAGACAGAGTAAATAGTAAGGAAGAATTGGAAAATATAGTAGAAAAGTACACACATACAATCGCTAAAATTTGTAAAGTAACCATACCGGAAATAAAAAGTAGAAAACAAACACAATTACCTTGGTGGAACGAGGAGCTCGCAAACCTTAAAAGAGATGTCAATATCAAGAAGCGAAGAATAAAGTGCGCTGCACCAATTCGCCGAGCATGGGTCGTGGAACAATACCTGCAAATAAAGGAGAAATATCAGGTAGAGGCCAAAAGGGCCCAGGTCGCCAGCTGGAAGGACTTCTGTGGGAGGCAGAATAGGGAAAGCATGTGGGATGGGATTTATAGGGTGATAGGTCGAACAACAGCAAGGCCCGAAGACTTACCATTGGTAAAGGATGGGGTAGCTATGGTGGGGAAGGAGTCGGCGAGTCTCTTGGCCGCAACTTTTTATCCAGAAGATAATTTGGAGGAGGATGAGGCAGAACACAAAATGGTGCGGGAGACAGCAAACAAGGCAAATGTATGGGCACATGGGGAGTCATGTGACCCACCATTTACAGCTGAAGAGCTAAGGTGCGCTGCCTCGAGCTTCAACCCAAGAAAGGCGCCGGGACTCGACGGCTTCACTGCGGATATCTGCAGAGAGGCTATCACCCTGGACCCGGAGTTATTTCTATCTATTGCAAATAGATGCTTGGACTTGGCCTGCTTCCCAAAAACCTGGAAAGAGGCAACTGTTGTGGTCCTGAGGAAACAGGGCAAGGAGGACTACACGCACCCGAAGTCATACAGGCCTATTGGACTCCTGCCTGTAATGGGGAAAATCCTCGAAAAAATGCTCATCAGGAGGATTAGGTGGCACACACTGCCGGAGATGAGTGACCGCCAGTACGGGTTTACACCACAGCGCAGTACCGAGGACTCCCTCTATGCCATGATTCATCATATAAAAGAAAAGCTAAGAGAGAAAAAGCTGATAGTATTGGTATCGCTTGACATAGAGGGAGCCTTCGACAGCGCTTGGTGGCCTGCGATAAGGTGCAGACTGGCGGAAACTAAATGCCCAGCTAACCTAAGGCGCCTTGTGGATAGTTACCTGTCGGATCGGAAGGTGCGGGTCAGGTATGCGGGGGCGGAGTGTGTCAAAGACACCACAAAGGGTTGCGTCCAGGGATCTATAGGGGGTCCAACTTTCTGGAACATGGTCCTGGATCCCTTGTTAAAAGAACTGGAAGGAAGAGGCGACTATTGCCAGGCCTTTGCCGACGATGTGGTCCTCATTTTCTCGGGAGACACAGCGATAGAAGTACAGAGACGGGTCAATGTCACTCTTGCACGTGTTCAGGATTGGGGAGTCAAAAATAAACTAAAGTTTGCACCTCAAAAAACCAGGGCAATGGTTATAACAAATAAATTAAAATACGACTCACCAATCCTGAGCATGGGTGGGGTGGGCATTGAACTGTCTCGGGAAATTAAAATACTGGGCCTCATAGTGGATGACAAACTGACTTTCAACTCGCATGTGTCAAACGTATGCCGGAAAGCTCTCAATTTATTTAAACAGCTTGCAAGAACAGCAAAAATACAATGGGGGCTGGGTCCCGAAATAGTGAGGATCATTTACGTCGCGGTAGTGGAGCCTGTCATAATGTACGCGGCCAGCGCTTGGGCGTCGGCTGCCGACAAATTGAGCGTTAGGAAGCAGCTGGAGGTTGTACAGCGTGGGTTTGCGCAGAAAATTGTTAAGTCATACAGAACGGTTTCACTGAACTCGGCCTTACTATTAGCCGGCTTGCTGCCCCTCGATTTAAGGATCAAGGAGGCGGCCAGTCTCTATGAGATAAAGAAAGGCTTCTCCCGGCGAGTAGTGGGGGACCGAGATATTGAACAGCCAGTTCCGTATATTGAGACTCCACACCCTGCCACACTTATGGAGCTGAAGTTCGAGAGCGTGATGGACAGTGCACAGATGGCCCAAGTTGAAAAGAATGGTCTCCAAATATTTACTGACGGGAGTAAAATTGAAGGGAGGGTCGATGCTGCACTGTCTCTGTGGGATGGTGGAGTAGAGACCAAAACCCGGAAATTTAAACTGGAGTCATGTTGCACTGTCTATCAGGCCGAACTTCTGGCGCTGTCTGGAGCCACCGATCTAGCTCTCCGGAACGTGGCACCAAATTGCAATATTTATTGCGATTCCAGATCGGCACTAGAGACTGTGATAGATGGCGTTTCTCTTCATCCCCTTGCGGTCAAAATTCGTGCGAATATTAAGACCAGCAAAGAGCGGGGCAAAATAATAAATTTATTTTGGATTAAAGCACACGTGGGGATGGAGGGGAATGAAAGGGCTGATGATCTTGCTAAGGATGCTGCGTTAAATCTCAAAAAGAGATCGGACTACGAAGCATGCCCTGCTTCGTATGTTAAGCGACAGCTTCGTCTTGACTCGCTGGATGAATGGAGCAAACGCTATTGGACAGGAGAAACCGCTTCAGTAACAAAAGCCTTCTTTCCGGACGCCGTAGTGGCATATAAGATCATAAAAAGGAAGGAAGGTTCTCCGAGTACTTGAACCGATTCAAGTGCAAGGAGAGCCCGTCATGTGCGTGTGACCCTGAAAAAAGTGAGAGTATACTGTATTTAATAACAGAGTGTCCCATATATGGAAAAGAAAGATTTAACACAGAAGTAGAACTCGAAATAAAAGTCAGTGTCGAAAATATACCACTCATTATAGCGGATAACAAAAACAGAAATAAATTTTTAAAATATTGTAAACAAGTTGCTACTAGAGTAATAAAAAAGAATAAAACATAGAGATGTACCTACTGTCATCTATTAAATCAAAATTATAAGAAACTAGTCATAATAAGTAAGAAAAAGCTAGAGTAATAATATGTCATGAAAAACTTCAATTCCAGCTAGTCAATAATAAACAATAGCAACATAAAACTAAAAGTAATACCAAAGTCTCTGACCCCCACATGTCGGAGGAAAAATTCGCTATATATATAAAAAAAAAAAAACCTAACCTAAC
Organism: Mythimna vitellina; assembly: GCA_949316375.1. NCBI lineage: Eukaryota > Metazoa > Arthropoda > Insecta > Lepidoptera > Noctuidae > Mythimna > Mythimna vitellina. The sequence continues at coordinate 43,099 of OX438704.1, forward strand.
CTAACCTAACCCTAAAATCCCCACATCCTGCCAAGCGTATCGACCTGGGAATCGTAGGCCTGGTGGACCGGGAGCGAATTGAATCCGGCGCCAGCCCAGAAGTAAAAATCTTTACAGATGGAAGTAAAATCGGGGGGCGCGTCGGTGCTGCACTGTCAATATGGAACAGTGAGACCGAAACGCGTACCCTCAAGCTGGCGCTGTCGAATTACTGCACGGTGTACCAGGCTGAGCTCCTGGCGATATGTAGAGCAACCAGGGAAATAAAAAACTGCGCTGCATCCACCTACGGAGTATATAGTGACTCAATGGCGGCTCTCCTAACAGTGAAAAACCACGATTGCCTTCATCCTCTGGCGGTGGAGGCCAGGGATAATTTAACAGATATATCCGTCCAGGGCAAATTGGTAAATTTATTCTGGATAAAGGCCCACGCGGGGTTTGAAGGCAACGAAAGAGCGGATCAGCTGGCAAAGGAGGCCGTCATAAACAGCAAAAAGAAGCCGGATTACGAACTGTGTCCTGTTTCGTTCGTCAAGCGGTACACTCGTAATGTGTCGCTTGACGAATGGAACAGGAGATATACCGAAGGTCAGACTGCGTCGGTTACAAAAGCGTTTTTCCCGGATGCAGTGGCGGCGTACAGGACAGTCCGAAAAATGGAAATAGACGCGACTACAACGCAAATCATGACGGGGCACGGCGGGTTCTCCGAGTACTTGAACCGTTTCAAGTGTAAGGAGAGCTCGTCGTGCATCTGCGATCCGAACGTCAGTGAGTCCGTCTTACACATCTTGTTAGACTGCCCTATCTATGGCATGGAGAGATACGACTTGGAAAGAGAGCTAGACGTAAAATTAAGCATAGAAACTATTGGGGTAATAATGAAATCAAACAAAGACAGACCAAAGTTTTTAAATTATTGCAAAAACATTTGCAGAAAGGTCATTGATAGAAACAAAAGCAAATAAAACTATGTTTTCAAATATATTATATATATATCTCTGTTAAACATAGGAAATAGCTGTAAGAAAAAATGTATTAGAGTAAGTAGTAATTATACCTAAGACTAAAATAGAAATTTAAGTGGTTTAAATAAACTAGAATAAGAAAATTGTGTTAAGATAAGAAAAATTATTCAGAAATAAAAATAAAACATGTCTCCCCATTATTTTCCCCGTGTAAAAGAAATATAATAAAAAGACAATATAGAGAAAAGAAGTAAATAAATAAGAAAGTATAGATAAATTAGTTAAGAAAGTTTAGATAAGAATAATTAAGAAAATAAGGATAGGATAGTGAAGAAATTAGTAAGAAAAGTTTAGTTCAGCCAATATGGGAGTCCCACCCATGGAATGAGTGACGATAGCAAGAAAGAAAGAAATAGTATGAAGCATGAAAGTGCGAGAAGCATAACTGTGAGAACTGGAACGAATGAGAATTAGATAAGTAAGGTCTCCGAGAGGCAACCGTCGGAGGTACAGAGAGAAAAAAAAAAAAAAAAAAAAAAACCTAACCTAACCTAACCTAACCTAACCTAACCTAACCTAACCTAACCTACCTGGATCAGATCAGAAAGATCAGAGAGGAGCTGGGCTCAAGAGGACTGCTGATAGGAGGCGATTGCAATGCCAAGAGTACCTGGTGGGGAAGCACCATAGAAGACCACAGGGGAGTTGAGATGTCCGGTACCCTGGAAGAGTCTGGATTGCAGGTACTCAATAGAGGTGATACGCCTACTTTTGACACCGTGAGAGGTAATAAGACGTACACCAGCTTTGTAGATATAACAGCCTGTACGGAAGATCTACTAGATCTAGTAGACAACTGGAGGGTAGACCAGGAGATGACGAGCTCGGACCACAACGCCATCCTACTCGATATAAGTCTCCGCAGGAGTAGAGGCCTAAGAGTTCAAAGAACGACGAGGCTATATAATACAAGGAAGGCAAATTGGGACATTTTTAACAACATGGTCTCGGACAATTATTCGGACAGTAATATAAATGTAAATTCAATAGGCAATATCGAGTCAAAACAAGAATTAGAGAAAGTCGTAACAAATTTTACTAACATTATCACAGCCGCATGTCAAGCCAGCATGCCCATAAAAAAGAGTACGGAGGTACTCAAGGTCCCATGGTGGAATGAAGAGCTCGCAAGGCTGAAGAAAGTTGCCACTACCTTCAGGCGCAAGATCAAGAACGCGGCACCCTACCGCAAAGAAATAGTGGTAGCTGAGTACCTGAAAAAGAAAGAGGAATATGAGTGCCAAGCCAAGAAAGCCCAAACCGACAGTTGGAAGGAGTTCTGTAGAAGACAGGACAGAGAGGGAGTGTGGGACGGTATATACCGTATAATCCGTAGGACCACCAGGAGACAAGAAGACTTGACCTTAACCAAAGAAGGTGCATATCTAAACCCAAAAGAGTCAGCGAACTTACTAGCGGAGACATTCTACCCACAAGACCTGGAGGAAACTGACGACGATGATCATCGCCGCACCAGAGAAGCGGCAGAGCGGGTAAACGAGTGGAAGCATGATGAGAATCATGACCCACCGTTTACACTGCTGGAGCTAAAGACCGCGGTGGGAAGTTTCAATCCAAAGAAGGCCCCGGGAGCGGATGGCTTCACAGCAGATATCTGTAGCAGAGCTATCTACCAGGACCTGGACGTATCGCTTGCCCTTTTCAACAAGTGCTTAGAGATAGGTCACTTTCCGGACATCTGGAAGCAGGCAACCGTGGTAGTCCTGAGAAAGCCGGGCAAAGACGATTATACGAACCCCAAAGCTTACAGGCCCATCGGTCTGTTGCCGGTTCTGGGGAAGGTCCTGGAGAAGATGACAGTGGCAAGGATCAAATGGCACATCATACCGAGGATTAGTACTCGCCAGTTTGGATTCATGCCCCAGAAGAGCACCGAAGACGCCCTCTATACACTAATACACCGAATCCAGGGTTTGATTGAGCGTAAAAAGCTGGTAACCCTAGTGTCATTGGATATAGAGGGGGCCTTCGACAGCGCATGGTGGCCGGCTATCAGAATTCGACTGGCTGAGGAAAAGTGTCCGGTAAATATCAGGAGGCTACTGGATAGCTATCTCGCCTGCAGAAAAGTCAGTGTAAGATTCGCTGGGGAAGAATGCACTAGGAGCACCAACAAAGGTTGCGTGCAGGGGTCAATCGGTGGTCCCATCCTGTGGAACCTTCTGTTGGACCCTCTGTTGCGGGAACTGGAACGGATGGGTGTGTATGTGCAGGCTTTTGCTGACGACGTAGTCATGATTTTTGACGGAGACACTGGACTTGACGTCTCGAGACGGGCAAACGCGGCGCTCGCCTACGTTCGGCAGTGGGGAATCAGAAACAAGTTGAAGTTTGCGCCGCACAAAACTTGCGCAATGGTCCTGATCAAGAAACTCAAGTACGACACCCCACTGCTGAACATGGGAGGAGTCAGCGTTGGCATGTCGCGGGATGTCAAGATCTTAGGACTGACCATTGACGATCGACTGACTTTTAATAAACACGTCTCGCTACAAAGCCGGAAAGCCTTAGACATATACAAGCAGCTCTCTAAAGCTGCAAAGGTGGACTGGGGTTTGCACACAGACATCATTAGAATGATTTACACGGCTACAATAGAGCCGATATTAATGTACGCATCCGCGGTATGGGCGCCTGCAGCCAGGAGGATCGGGGTGCGCAAGTTGCTTGACACTGTCCAGAGGGGTTTTGCTCAGAAGCTCTGCAAATCGTACCATACAGTTTCTCTACACTCAGCACTGGTGTTGGCGGGGATACTGCCTCTTGACCTCAGAATACAAGAAGCAGCCGCATTGTATGAGGCAAAAAGAGGGTCACCCCTGCCTGACCTGGGAGATAGAGAGACAGAGCGTCCGGTAAGGTTTGCAGAAGCTCCTCATCCGGCAGAACATATGGCGATGGAAATTACTCAACTGGTGGACCAAAGCCTTGTGGACAGGTACAATGTGCAGCAGGTGCGAATCTTCACTGACGGCAGCAAGATTGAGGGAAAGGTTGGGGCCGCGCTATCCTTATGGAATAGTGAGGCCGAAATTCAGAACCTCAAGCTTAGTCTGTCCGCGTACTGCACCGTCTACCAGGCGGAGCTCCTAGCCATATGTAAAGCCACGAGCGTTATCCTTAAGAGAAGGGAGATGACTTTTGGTCTATACAGCGATTCGAGAGCCGCACTGGAGACGGTCGCTAACCATTGGTCTCTCCACCCGCTGGCCGTGGAGACGAGGGAGAACCTGCGGAGGGCCGTGTCCCAGGGCAAAGATGTATCCTTGTTCTGGGTTAAGGCCCACGCAGGCCTGCCTGGGAACGAGCGCGCCGACGATCTGGCCAAACAGGCTGCTGTTGCATCGAAAAGGAAACCGGACTACGACCTGTGTCCCATCTCGTACGTGAAAAGACTTATACGACAAACATCTTTGGTAGCATGGAACAATCGTTATAAGGCTGGGGACACAGCGTCGGTCACAAAGGTTTTCCTTCCCGATGCAATTGGAGCTTATCGCTTTGTTCGCAAGGCCAAGCCTGAAGGTAAACTCTCCCAAATACTAACGGGGCATGGTGGATTCTCCCAGTACCTGAACCGTTTCAAGTTAAAGGAGAGTCCATCATGCATTTGTGAGCCCAACACTAGCGAAGATGTCGTGCATCTTCTTGTAGATTGTCCCGCCCACGCATCACGAAGGTTCGACCTCGAACAGCAACTAGGTACAAAAATTACTGTCAATAAGCTAAGTGATTTACTTACCCACAAGTTAAGTACTAACGAGTTTATAAACTACTGCATCCAAATATGTGAAATTGTAAACAATAGGAATAAAAATAGATAAATAAGCATTTGTTAAATTATATAAATTAATTATATAAAAATTAGCAAAACTGTAGAATTAGATAAACTATGTGTAACTAGATTAAGTGCAGTAACATATGTAGAAAAAAAAAAAAAAAAATCTGGAAGTTAAATAGAAAAAGAATAAAAACATTACCCAAACCCATCAATGAAAAGTGAAATAGTTACGTAAATAGCAATAAGTAAATAGATATAAGTAAATAGAATAAACAGAAATATTGAAAACATAAAATATCAGACATTTTAGACTGATATAAAAACAAACGTAGGAAAAGTGAAATTGAAAAGCAACTTCCCCTTCCCGTACTTCAATCCTGGAAGAATATCCAGGGATTACGCTGAGTTGTGAGCAGGAGTGGTTTTTAGCCGGTAAGAGTCCGGCACTGCCGCGACTGTCCTATTCGTGGGACAGTCGCGGCGTCCATGAGGATTTTCCACCCTGCTCTAACAAAAAAAAAAAAAAAAAAACCTAACCTAACCTAACCTAACCTAACCGAACCTAACCTAACCTAACCGAAAAGAATCCTTAGGGAAACAGCCCTAGCACCGGCCCATACTCAAATCTTGACGGGACACGGAGGTTTCGCAGCATACCTCCAACGCTTCCACCTCAAGGACAGTCCCTCGTGCGTCTGCGACCAGAGCTGCGAGGAAACAGTCTGGCACCTTCTCTTCGAATGCCCAAGGTTCTGCCTTGAAAGAATGGAACTAGAGCGGAAAACAGGGCTCCAGTTATGTCAATCCTCACTCCACAACTTCATGGAGAAGCCACCTTCGAGGACCCCATTCTTAGCATTCGCGAGTAAGGTCGCCGTAACCGCAGCGGGGCCGAATAAATCAGATGCCCCCGCACAAAGTCGAGTCCGGCTACCATCTACTCGTACCCCCACCACAAACACAACACCTACACTAAATACACAACACCCATTACCCACAACTACACAGCAAAGTACAAACACAACACCAACACCAATTACGCAAAACCCGTCACTTTCAATTACACAGCAAAGCATAAACACACAACCAGCACCAGTAACAGCGCTAGCGGTACCAACAACAGGGACAAACCAACAGATGACCCCAACCGACATGCCAGTAACACACTTCCTGGTATGTGGAAGAGGCGGAGTCCCCGGTATCAGACTCCGAGGGGTCGCCCTGTTCATGAATAGGGAATCGGAGACGCTGGGTATAAGTTTCTGCATTGCTTCAAGCCGCCCTGGAGCCCGAATCACAATTTCACCAGGCCTAGCTGCCCTGATCAACGGGAGCACATCAAAAATGAGCATCAAAGGAAGCAAGTACGCCGCGCTGCAGCAGGTGGAAATAGCCACTTACAAGTGCCGTTTAGTGCGATTCAAAGGAAAGACAATCGCACTACTCGAGTGGAGAGCGGAGACCCCATTTGCCCAAGCGAGCTCGCTGCTCCAAAAGATTAGGAAGGCAGGTGAAAATACGTGCATAGCACCTCGCACGATCAGCATCGATGCTATGGCGGTCGGTGGTGAAAGAGGAGACATCGCAGACCGTTTCGGCTGCCTTAAAGCCTCAGAACAGCATGAGGTTGTGGTCTACGAGGATAGGGGGGAAACTCTAAGTTTCCTCAAAGCCCCCAAAGACAACACAGGTAGCACGATAAGTTCCTCTAAAAACCCGACCACCACGAGCGGAGCTGAAAGGGCCCAGCAAAAGTTTGTAGCAGAAAAAGAAAAGAAGGACAAAGGCAAAAACATCAGCCCAGAGGACCGAGCCCGGTCCAAAAGCCGTCTCAAAGCAATCGGGACCTTCCTCAGCACACTGCTCCCGAGTACCAGCCGCACGTCACCTACTGAGCGGCAAGAGTCAGCGGTCATGAGGTTTTTCAAACCAAAACCCAAACCGACCAGAGCCGACAAAGGGCAAGTCAGCCCTCCGACCCTCGCTGTAAACTCGGGTATCATAGACCACGTACAGAGTGCATTCCTCGAGTATGTATCAGTCGTGAGGGCGACCAGAGAGGTAAACCTCGCGACATGTAGAAAGATTCTGCAGACCTTTCATTGGAAAAATGAGGGTCTGTTAAGGGTCTTGCTCGGGGAGGCAGAGGCGGCCGTATACAACAACGTCAAATCCCAGGTCATTGCTGGTGAAATGACGGGGTCGTACATGGCAGCCTATAGCGCGAAGAGTGGCTTTGTGACTCTGGATGAGGTGGAAACGGAGCGCTCAGGGAAAGTAACATTCCATACACCCGAAGACGACCCGATAGTGGTTACCGCCAAGTGTACCAAAATTATGCTGGACGACAGGATCCTAGAAATGGCGCAATCCATTTCGGGGTCCTCCGTTTCCCCGGCTTCGGAAGCGCATTGGGCGGTACCTACTATCAAGTGGGTAAACGGAGTCCCAGGGTGCGGCAAGACAACCTGGATGGTGAAACATTTTGACGAGGAGAGCGATATCGTAGCGACCACAACAACCGAAGCTGCTAAGGATCTCAGAGAAAAGCTAGCGCACCGATTAGGAGATCGTGTCAAGGCAAAGGTGCGCACTATGGCCTCAATTTTAGCCAACGGGTTCAGACCAGAGGAGAAATGCCGTCGCCTTACGGTTGACGAAGCCCTCATGAACCACTTTGGGGCAATAGTCATGGCAGTGAAGTTGTCTGGAGCGAGCGAGGTCGTTCTCATCGGAGACGTGAATCAGCTACCATTTTTGGACAGAGAGAACCTCTTTGAGTTAAGGTACACCCGTCCAAACTTGGTGGCTGGCATCACCCAGGAGTTACTCTGTACGCATCGGAATCCAATGGATATAGCACTGACCCTGAGTGAGATATACCCCGGTATATACTCCTCTAAGACATCGCTGTCGCGGATCCACTCTCTGAAAGTAGAAAGGTTCACGGGAGCGCGCATACCGATAACCGCCCAGAACACCTTATTCTTGGTCCATACGCAGGAAGAGAGAGCCTCTCTTGCCGACCAGGGCTATGGGTCTGGCGAAGGGTCGCGCATCCTCACCATCCACGCAGCTCAGGGGTTGACCTGCGACAGCGTTATTATAATTAACACCAAGTCAAGGAGGCTCCAGATCCATGACAGCATCTCCCATGCAGTTGTTGCAGTGTCAAGACACACGGTCAGCTGTGTGTACTACACCGACGACGCCGATGATGCCACGGGCCGTTTCGCCCGGAAAGCGATGGATGCGCCTTCTAAAGTGGTCGTCGAATACAACCTTAAGACGGCCATGCAGCATCGAGACACCGCAGTCGTGGAAGCTCTGATGGGGTTAGTGAAGACTCTAGGCGGCAGATCAACAAGAGCCCAATACCCAAATCCTACCCACCAACCCTAAATCCATAGTCGTAAAATAATAATCATAATAATTATATATTTATCATAATAAACTGGTAATAACTAAACTGGTATCAATGTAAGAAGCTATCTGTGTAAACACTCATAAGTATATTAATGAAACAATTTGTCTATAGTAATAAGTTTATTTTGATACGTTACATATCGCAACTTTAGTCCAGTACCGTCGCTGGACGAGATTCTTCAAAGTAACTGTTTATAACGCAATCTGTAAAGTAGCGCTCAGCAAACAGATCGCGACGGAAGCGGTTCTTTGAGGGGTTTCGTTTGGTGGCGGTGTTGGGTTGAAGGTGTGATGTGTCTATAGTTTTTATCGTATTATAAGTAAAAAGTTATAATAAAGTACCTACTAATTTAACAACTACATCAATAAATAATAAAAAAAAAAAGAATAAATAAAAAAAATAAAAAAAAAAAAAAATTGATGATACAAAAAGGAAAAAAAAGAACTAATAATAATAATATATAAAAAAAAAAAAAAAAAAAAAATTGAGTCAGGTGGACTCGCGTAGTTTTTAAGCTTAGTTTTTAAGTAAATGTTAAGATGAGGGCACGACAAAATGCCAATGAAACAAATGTATAAATAATAACACTGTAAAAAATGGCGCGGACCATCATGTCTGCGGTAAATTAGATACACAAAAAAAAAAAAAAAAAAAACCTAACCTAACCTAACCCAATTATTTCAGACCTTTTACATACAGCAAACATACAACTGTCGTACATTTTTGAACGCGGCTCAGTGAGCCCTATACGATTATCACAAAATATTTGACAATTTTCCAAAAGAAAACTATTTATTCAGGAAAAACCAATTTTCAATTAATTCAAAACTTAAAATTTTTATAACAGTCTTCCTATTTGACCTAACTCTGTTCTGGAAACGCCAACGGACGCGCATTCGCTCGTTCTACGGGATACCTGTAACAGAAAAGTCAAATTAGATACATTTTCAAAATTTGTTTCCGAAATTTACATAAAAAATCACCTTTTTCATCTATTTTTTGGCCAGGGAGTGGCGTGTCTGAAATAATAAAAAAAAAAAAAAAAAAAAAAAAAAAAAAAAAAAAAAAAAAAAAAAAAAAACCGAACCTAACCTAATCTAACCTAACCAAAAAACCGATAACACGTCGCAAGAATAACATCGCCTCCGCGTCAAGGTCAGTCGCATTTTTGTGCAAACATTACACCTAAAAGATGCTGTAGAGACCTATCCAGAGACACCAAGAACAGCAAAATCGGAGCACGGGCTTGGGAGCAGTGAGTACCTAAAGATCGTCAAAACACGTGGTTTTTTGCCAAGTTAACCTCACTTCGGGCCCACGTGTTTTTCGCAACACGAGGCGTGACGTCGAAACAGCCAATCAAGCCCTCACTGAAGACTCCGTTGCCGGACGAGGAATCTGCCTACAGACCAGCCATCAGTGTGACGACTCCGCGGCTCATCATCAGGTTAGCCCGAGGGAACTCCTTAACGACTGGTCCTTCCCCCCCCGAGTTTGGACTCATTTAACTTGGAACCCCAGGACCTTTTCACACCGATCTCTTTCCATCCCCCATCCCCATCTGCATCCCCCTCAATTCACCCCCTTCACCAACTTACCCCCTTAAGTCTCCCCACGAGACTTCCCCCCCCCCCCCAACCCCCCTCAGGGCGACCTCACCCCCCGCGGCCTAACTTCGTTCCCGTTGGAGCTAGGATAGCCGAGTTTGGGTTCATTTGAAAGAGCTTGGAAAGTTCTTCAATTTGGCCCCAACCGAACCCCAAAATTATTGACCCGTACACGCAGTGATCCAGCAGCAGCACTTCAGAATTTCGTTGAAGACTACCACCAGTGCGCACTCAGGGCTCAGAACATCGAGCTCTAGCAGTTGTCGGGCTCCTCATCGGACAGCGTTCGCCGACCACCAGCGACGGAAGATTCCGTGAGTCCACATCAGTAAAAAAAAAAAAAAAAAACTACTTAATTGTTTTCTAATATTAACCATTATATTTATAACTAGATATAGAAGTAGAAATAAGCTATAATAGTTCTGTGCCATTTACAAAACATTATCTTTTCGTTACCCTTGTATCCAATAATTATACGTAGCTACATTGTCAGTGGATAAGCATAATTATTGGCATTACAACAATAAAACATAACAAAATGTCGTCACAGCAGTCCACCATATCTGCCGCCTGTAAAACAACCGCGGGAGTCTCCACTAACCTCCGGAAAAAACTATTGAGGAACACTGCCAAATCTGCGGTGTCCGAAAGGGCGGCGCAACCATCGGAGCCACCCCAGTATTCTGCCCCCATCCCAAAGGCGTCGTCGGAGCCACAGGCAGCAGGCTCAGACGTGTCGGCATGTACGACACACATCTCGGACACGACACTATCGAGACCCGAGATGCGAGAGGGCATTCCTTGTAGAGTTTCGGAGACGATAATTAACTGGGAGCAGTGTGGAATTTCCCCCCCCCGCCAAATCATCTCAGACGATGAGAGCTCGGTGGCCCCTTCGGCGGGTCACTTAAACAGACCCGAGCGTCAGAGTCTTCTGTACCGAACTCCAAGAAGGGGTACAGGTGTACAGATGGATTTGGCAACAAGAGAAGCAAACGACCTGCTTCAGAGGGGGAAAGACGCCTTAGAGTCGGCAGGGAATATGAAGCGGGAATGTAAGGTTACCGCCCATGAGTGCCTCCAGGGTCTCTACGAGACAGTTCTTTCTTTGGCGGACTCGAGGGCACGTCATAAATTCAACCTCGAGAAGGAGCGCTCTCGACATGCACAAGAGCTTGTGCGGGTCGAGAGAGCTCACACTCGAGATGTTATGACCCTAAAAACAGAACTCTCGCTCATGCGAACTGACCTGACAGAAACAAAAAAAGAGGCAAAGGGTATCCGCGACTGGCTAGGCCACGAGACTCTTGAAGCTTTCAAGAGTCTAAAGGAGGTAAGGGAGGAAGTCAAGCTGGTGAGCTTGAAGAACTCCAAGGAGCACGAACAGACCAGGCTGGACATTTTGAAGACACCTGGAGATCCTAAAGAGGAACTCCTGAGTGGGGGATTGTCCCGCCTGGAGTCACACATTACCAGCATCTCGAACCAGCTGGACGTGCTCCGTCAAGAAATGGAGAAACTGAAGCCTGACCCTACCCAGCCAGGACCGGACCTAAGCCAGGCGTCTGAGGCGGGAAAAGACCTCCTAACAAATACCCGGTTTGAAGAAGAGATGGAAAGAGTGCGGGTGCAGATTCAAGAGATGCTGAGTAAACCCGCGCCCCCCCCACCACCAACACAGTCACTAGATTTCAACAAACACCTCAAACCAATTGCGGAAAGGCTGGACTTGGTCTCGGCGGATATCCGAGTCCTGCGGGATAAAGAACCTACCGTTCAGGTCATGGCAGCTCCAAACCTGGACGCAAAATTGGCGGTCGTGGAGGTTAAAAAGCACCTCCAAAACATTCAGAAAGGGGTAGCAGACTTGGCCAAAGTAGATAGACCGCCGCAACAACTGCAAGGCCCAAAAACCTTTGCCCAGGTTGCAAGTACACCAAAACCCCCCCTAAGCCAAAGCAATTACAGCCCAATCACACCCTGATTGTCTCGTCTACGGATCCCAAACACACTGGGGACAACGTAATCGAGAGGATCAGTACCGTCCTGGATCTCAAGACGACCGGAGCCAAGGTGGACGCCATTAGGAAGGCCCGAAATCAGAAGGTAGTCCTGAGGAGCGCCAGCAAAGCCGACTTGAATCTGGTCAGGGACCAGTTCAAGAAAAACGGAGGGCTCAAGGTCCAGGAGTCAAAGCCCCAAAACCCATTGGTCTGTGTGAAGGGCGTGCTGTCCAGCTACAGTGATGGGGAAATCGTCGATCTCCTATTAGCGCAGAATAAGCATCTTCTGCAAGACGTCACTGTGGGTGAACAGGCGGCCAGGGTGCGATACAGGAAACGCGCGACAAATCCCCACGAGTGCCACCCGGTGTTGGAACTCTCACCAAAAATGTGGCTTATTTTCACCCAAGCCCAGAGAGTTCACGTGGGCATTAAACGGTGCTCTGTCGTAGATCAGTCCCCACTCGTTCAGTGCACAAAGTGCCTCGGATACGGACACAACAGGTCCATATGCGGGGCGGCAAAGGAGTCATGCTTCTTTTGCAGCGGTGCGCATGATGGCAGGGACTGTCAGAACAGAGCCGAAGGTAAGGAGCCCACGTGTATAAACTGCAAGTTGGTACAAAAAAAAGGAAGCGACCTGGCACACACCGCGTTCAGCGAAGACTGCCAGGAACGCCAAAAGTGGGACGGGATAGCACGATCGCGCGTTTCCTATTGCTAAGGGCGAGCCACAGGAAAACCACCAACAAAGTCCCCCTCAACATTCACAAAGATCGACAGCAAGATTGAAATTCATCCAAGTCAATCTCCAGCGCTCCAAACTGGCCACGGATGAACTCCATCTGACGGCTCAGGCAAAGGGAATCTCTGTGGCACTTGTTCAAGAACCTTACGTGGGAAGAACAGGTGTAATGAAACAGAGTCCTGGCACACAAGTTATCCAGTGCAGCCTTAACCGCCAAAAACCAGTGAAAGCAGCAATAGTGATCTTCGGGAGCAGTTTGGAAGTCATTCATGACCCCCAACTTGTAACTGAGAACATTGCGGCCGTTCTGTTGAAGGTGGGCCAGCTTAGTCTTGGAGTGCTGTCAATCTACTTTGAGGGAGACCAAGAAATAAACCCATACCTCTCCGCATTGGAACACACAACAAACAAACTACACACAAACAACATACTGGTGGGAGGTGACGTAAATGCCTGGAGTCAATGGTGGGGCAGCGTTTCCGAAAACCATCGGGGGGCCGAGTACTGTTCCTTTCTCCACGAGCGGGATTTCCAGATCCTAAACTCGGGTCAAACACCGACTTTCGAGATCTACAGAGGCGACAGGTGGTGCACAAGCATAGTAGATGTAACCGCATGCAGTCTGTCGCTGCTGGGAAAAATGGAGGAGTGGCAAGTAGAAAGAGGTTTGACCTCATCCGACCACAATGTAATCACCTTCTCGATGCGCTTAGAGAAAGCTTTGGAACCCCTAAAGCCAGTCTCGACGCGCATCTATAATACCAAGAAGGCAAAGTGGTCGCAGTTCTGCACGCACTTCAAGACCAACCTGGCCGAAAAAGAAATAACAAAGGCCAGGTTTTCGAATGCCCCGGGCCCAGAGGATCTGGAAAAAATCCTTACAGAATATTTAAACGCCATCCACCGCTCGTGTGACGTGGCGATCCCAAAACTTGGAGCCACAAAACACAGCACAAAACCCCCTTGGTGGAATCCTACACTAGACAGTCTCAAGAAAGATACAATGACGAAAAAGAGACGGATTCGGAACGCTGCCGCTCACCGGCGGGAGGACACCATAAAAATTTACGTCACGGCAAAAAACAAGTACACATCAGCAGCATCGGAAGCTGCCACTGCGAGCTGGAGGGAGTTCTGTACAAGGCAAGACCGAGAGAGCATGTGGGACGGCGTCTACAGGGTACTAAGGAAGACAACCAGAAGGCAGGACGACACCCTCCTGAGAAATACCGCAGGGGAAACTCTTAGCCCACAGCAATCAGCGGACCTACTGGCAAAAACCTTTTACCCAGATGACTCGACAGATGGCGAAAGACCGTACCATACTGCACTGAGACAACTTGCAAGGGAGGAAAGTCCACAGGAATTGTCCGCCGACGATCCACCCTTCACAACCACAGAGCTGGATATGGTTCTGCAAGACCAAAATCCGAAGAAGGCCCCCGGCCCCGATGGATTAACGGCGGACATCTGCACAGCGGCAATAAACTGCGACAGGGTTCTTGGCGATAGCAAACAGATGTCTGTCGCTATCACACTTTCCGAGGCAGTGGAAGGTCGCCCACGTGTGCATCCTCCGCAAGCCAGGCAAAGACGACTACACCAGTCCAAAGTCGTACCGGCCAATAGGTCTCCTATCTGTCCTCGGAAAAATCGTGGAAAAACTCCTTGTTGGCAGATTGCAGTGGCGCTTCTATCCTACACTCCATAAAAGCCAGTACGGGTTCATGCCGCAGCGTGGCACCGAGGACGCCCTCTATGACCTAATGGGACACATACGTGCTGAAATCAAAGCAAAGAAGATAGTGCTTTTGGTATCATTGGACATAGAGGGGGCCTTCGACAACGCATGGTGGCCTGCATTGAAAAAACAGATGGTAGCCAAAAAATGTCCCAGAAATTTGTACACTCTCGTCGCCTCTTACTTAAAAGACCGCCATGTAAAGGTCAACTACGCCAGAGCAACTAGCGAGAAGGGAACCAACAAAGGATGCGTTCAGGGCTCAATTGCCGGTCCGACGTTCTGGAACCTGATCCTAGACTCGCTCCTTCACAAATTGGCTAGTATGGGGGTATATTGCCAAGCTTTTGCAGACGACGTCGTCCTGGTATTCTCGGACCACGAGACCGGTCCCCTGCAGCAGAAAGCCAATGAGACTCTGGACATAGTGTCAAAGGGGGCGCCCGAAATAAGCTGCGTTTCGCCGCGCATAAGACCAATGCGATGGTGTTAACGAAAAAGCTGAAATACGACGTCCCGGTTCTCCACATGTCGGGCACAAGGCTGGGCCTAGTCCAAGAGATCAAGCTGCTAGGTCTCATTATTGACGCCAAACTCACTTTTAATGCACACATATCCGCAACCTGTAAAAAGGCTGCGGACATCTATAAGCAACTCGCATGTGCAGCGAAAGTGACGTGGGGTCTCAATAGGGAGATAATCAGGACGATTTATGTGTCGGTGATAGAGCCAATCGTGATGTATGCAGCGAGTGCGTGGGCCCCGGCAGCTGAAAAACTGATGACACGAAATCAGTTTGATTCGCTACAGCGGGGTTTCGTACAGAAGATCTGCAAGGCATACCGCACGGTGTCTCTGACATCGGCACTGGTTCTGTCAGGCCAACTCCCACTAGATCTCCGGGTAGTTGAGGCGGCAACCCTCTACAAAATCAAGAAGGGCCATTCCCGAGAGTTCCTACCACCAGGCCGCGAGCTGGAAAGGAATTTAAACTATTTAAATCAGCCTCATCCAGCGCGACTCACAACAACCGAGTATGCACGCCTAGAAGACTGGAATCCCGAAACCTTAGAGACTCACCATGTTACCGGTTCCCAAATCTATACCGATGGCAGCAAGATAGAGGGGAAAGTTGGAGCTGCCCTAACTTGGTGGGAGGGAGGAAAGGAGTCCATGTCCAGCACTTTTGGTTTGGAGCCTCACAACACTGTCTTCCAATCTGAAATGTATGCACTCTTCCGAGCTGTCAGATTGGCAAGAGAATCTAAGGCAGCCTCCATAAGCATACTGAGCGACTCAAGGTCGTCGCTCGACCTGTTGAGGAGACCGTCTGTTACTCACCACCTGGCACTCCAAATAAAGAGTTTCATCCGTGAAATCAGAGAAGAGGGCAGAAAAGTGAGGCTGTTCTGGCTTAAGGCCCACGTGGGAACTGTCGGGAACGAGAGAACGGATGAGCTGGCAAAGGAGGCGGCCCTAACAAAAGAGACAGCGGACTATGACAAAGTCCCCGTATCATACGTGAGAAGGAAGATACGGGAGGGGACTGTAAAGAAGTGGCAAGCGAGGTACGAGTCCTCGAGTACAGGATCGGTAACAAAAGTATTCTTTCCAGACGTCCTAGCGGCGAAAAGAATCCTTAGGGAAACAGCCCTAGCACCGGCCCATACTCAAATCTTGACGGGACACGGAGGTTTCGCAGCATACCTCCACCGCTTCCACCTCAAGAACAGTCCCTCGTGCGTCTGCGACCAGAGCTGCGAGGAAACAGTCTGGCACCTTCTCTTCGAATGCCCAAGGTTCTGCCTTGAAAGAATGGAACTAGAGCGGAAAACAGGGCTCCAGTTATGTCAATCCTCACTCCACAACTTCATGGAGAAGCCAGCTTCGAGGACCCCATTCTTAGCATTCGCGATTAAGGTCGCCGTAACCGCAGCGGGGCCGAATAAATCAGATGCCCCCGCACAAAGTCGAGTCCGGCTACCATCTACTCGTACCCCCACCACAAACACAACACCTACACTAAATACACAACACCCATTACCCACAATTACACAGCAAAGTACAAACACAACACCAACACCAATTACGCAAAACCCGTCACTTTCAATTACACAGCAAAGCATAAACACACAACCAGCACCAGTAACAGCGCTAGCGGTACCAACAACAGGGACAAACCAACAGATGACCCCAACCGACATGCCAGTAACACACTTCCTGGTATATGGAAGAGACGGAGTCCCCGGTATCAGACTCCGAGGGGTCGCCCTGTTCATGAATAGGGAATCAGAGACGCTGGGTATAAGTTTCTGCATTGCTTCAAGCCGCCCTGGAGCCCGAATCACAATTTCACCAGGCCTAGCTGCCCTGATTAACGGAAGCACATCAAAAATGAGCATCAAAGGAAGCAAGTACGCCGCGCTGCAGCAGGTGGAGATAGCCACTCACAAGTGCCGTTTAGTGCGATTCAAAGGAAAGACAATCGCACTACTCGAGTGGAGAGCGGAGACCCCATTTGCCCAAGCGAGCTCGCTGCTCCAAAAGATTAGGAAGGCAGGTGAAAATACGTGCATAGCACCTCGCACGATCAGCATCGATGCTATGGCGGTCGGTGGTGAAAGAGGAGACATCGCAGACAGTTTCGGCTGCCTTAAAGCTTCAGAACAGCATGAGGTTGTGGTCTACGAGGATAGGGGGGAAACTCTAAGTTTCCTCAAAGCCCCCAAAGACAACACAGGTAGCACGATAAGTTCCTCTATAAACCCGACCACCACGAGCGGAGCTGAAAGGGCCCAGCAAAAGTTTGTAGCAGAAAAAGAAAAGAGGGACAAAGGCAAAAACATCAGCCCAGAGGACCGAGCCCGGTCCAAAAGCCGTCTCAAAGCAATCGGGACCTTCCTCAGCACACTGCTCCCGAGTACCAGCCGCACGTCACCTACTGAGCGGCAAGAGTCAGCGGTCATGAGGTTTTTCAAACCGAAACCCAAAGAGACACCAGAACCAAAACCCAAACCGACCAGAGCCGACAAAGGGCAAGTCAGCCCTCCGACCCTCGTTGTAAACTCGGGTATCATAGACCACGTACAGAGTGCATTCCTCGAGTATGTATCAGTCGTGAGGGCGACCAGAGAGGTAAACCTCGCGACATGTAGAAAGATTCTGCAGACCTTTCATTGGAAAAATTAGGGTCTGTTAAGGGTCTTGCTCGGGGAGGCAGAGGCGGCCGTATACGACAACGTCAAATCCCAGGTCATTGCTGGTGAAATGACGGGGTCGTACATGGCAGCCTATAGCGCGAAGAGTGGCTTTGTGACCCTGGATGAGGTGGAAACGGAGCGCTCAGGGAAAGTAACATTCCACACACCCGAAGATGACCCGATAGTGGTTACCGCCAAGTGTACCAAAATTATGTTGGACGACAGGATCCTAGAAATGGCGCAATCCATTTCGGGGTCCTCCGTTTCCCCGGCTTCGGAAGCGCATTGGGCGGTACCTACTATCAAGTGGGTAAACGGAGTCCCAGGGTGCGGCAAGACAAACTGGATGGTGAAACATTTTGACGAGGAGAGCGATATCGTAGCGACCACAACAACCGAAGCTGCTAAGGATCTCAGAGAAAAGCTAGCGCACCGATTAGGAGATCGTGTCAAGGCAAAGGTGCGCACTATGGCCTCAATTTTAGCCAACGGGTTCAGACCAGAGGAGAAATGCCGTCGCCTTACGGTTGACGAAGCCCTCATGAACCACTTTGGGGCAATAGTCATGGCAGTGAAGTTGTCTGGAGCGAGCGAGGTCGTTCTCATCGGAGACGTGAATCAGCTACCATTTTTGGACAGAGAGAACCTCTTTGAGTTAAGGTACACCCGTCCAAACTTGGTGGCTGGCATCACCCAGGAGTTACTCTGTACGCATCGGAATCCAATGGATATAGCACTGACCCTGAGTGAGATATACCCCAGTATATACTCCTCTAAGACATCGCTGTCGCGGATCCACTCTCTGAAAGTAGAAAGGTTCACGGGAGCGCGCATACCGATAACCGCCCAGAACACCTTATTCTTGGTCCATACGCAGGAAGAGAGAGCCTCTCTTGCCGACCAGGGCTATGGGTCTGGCGAAGGGTCGCGCATCCTCACCATCCACGTAGCTCAGGGGTTGACCTGCGACAGCGTTATTATAATTAACACCAAGTCAAGGAGGCTCCAGATCCACGACAGCATCTCCCATGCAGTTGTTGCAGTGTCAAGACACACGGTCAGCTGTGTGTACTACACCGACGACGCCGATGATGCCACGGGCCGTTTCGCCCGGAAAGCGATGGATGCGCCTTCTAAAGTGGTCGTCGAATACAACCTTAAGACGGCCATGCAGCATCGAGACACCGCAGTCGTGGAAGCTCTGATGGGGTTAGTGAAGACTCTAGGCGGCAGATCAACAAGAGCCCAATACCCAAATCCTACCCACCAACCCTAAACCCATAGTCGTAAAATAATAATAATAATATATTAATCATAATAAACTGGTAACAACTCAATTGTTATCAATGTTACAAGCTGTGTGTACATATATAAGTATAATATGAAACAAATTGTTTTATAGTAATAAGTTTATTTTGATACGTTACATATCGCACCTTTAATGCAGTACCGTCGCTGGGCGAAATTCTTCAAAGAAACTGTTTATAACGCAATCTGTAAAGTAGCGCGCAGCAAACAGTTCGCGACGGAAGCGGTTCTTTGAGGGGTTTCCTTTGGAGGCGGTGTTGGGTTGAAGGTGTGATGTGTCCATAGTTTTTATCGTATTATAAGTAAATTAGTTATGTGTTTGAATAAATAACCTACTAATTTAACCTAAATATATATATATATATTTTTAGGAATCAGAAGTGCAGATATTTAAAAAAAAACTACGTGACAACAAAATAAACAATTCTTTACTTTGAATTAAAAGAACAAAATAACAATAATTCTAATTAATCTAATAAATCAGTATAAGTCTCACGGCCCTTGAACGATGTTCCCGCCACGCCAGTGACACCCGTCCAAAATGCGCGGGAAAGTGGTACGCCCACCGCTACCATAGACTCCTCGCTGTCATTTTTTTCATTCCATCCTAACACGGCCTCTCCTGATACCAAGTCGTCCTCGACTTGATCTTCTTGGGATGCACCTGTAGTGCGACGATGCTGGTGCGCCTATACTGCTCCTATTTCGCCATCCAAGCTCGGCATGTATAGTCCTGAAGGCTCAGGTGCCGGCTCATTGGCTTCGGGGTGGCCTGGGTCACTCTGAACCTCATCAGTTTCATTATCTGAAAGAGTTTACCATGATTATTCATATCGGTTACATGAATATTATGATCATTTAAAATGCCAAAATAAGAAGATGACAACCAATGATATAAGATGGTTAGCGACCCAACCATCGTCCATCACTGTCTTATACTTTACCATAGCGATTAACGCTATATGTGTGACTCACACCGGTGTTGGGCGACACACGCCATTGATGGGGAACACATCCCATTGTTGGGCGACTAACGCCATTGGGACAAACCCGTACGTTGGGCGACTAACGCCATTGGGACAAACCCGTATGTTGGGCGTTTAACGCCATTGGGACAAACCCGTATGTTGGGCGACTAACGCCATTGGGACAAACCCGTATGTTGGGCGACAAACGCCATTGGGACAAACCCGTCTGTTGAGCGACAAATGCCATTGGGACAAACCCGTACGTTGGGCGACAAACGCCATTGGGACAAACCCGTATGTTGGGCGACTAACGCCATTGGGACAAACCCGTATGTTGGGCGACTAACGCCATTGGGACAAACCCGTCTGTTGAGCGACAAATGCCATTGGGACAAACCCGTACGTTGGGCGACAAACGCCATTGGGACAAACCCGTATGTTGGGCGATTAACGCCATTGGGACAAACCCGTATGTTGGGCGACTAACGCCATTGGGACAAACCCGTATGTTGGGCGACTAACGCCATTGGGACAAACCCGCATGGTGGGCGACAAACGCCATTGGGACAAACCCGTATGTTGGGCGACTAACGCCATTGGGACAAACCCGTACGTTGGGCGACAAACGCCATTGATGGGGAACACGTCCCTTTGTTGACCGGTGCACGCCGTTGGGGGGAACACATCCTGTAGCTGGGCGGCACACGTCCTTGATGGGGAACACGTCCCTTTGTTGGCCGGTGCACGCCTTTGGGGGGAACACATCCTGTAGCTGGGCGGCACACGTCCTTGGGACCACACCCTATGTATTTCTGAAACCAAAAATAGAGTTTGGTACAACTTCCTGGGCACCACTCTCCCTTCCATGGTACCGAGTATTGGGAGGCTGCTTGAGTAGTTTTTCCACGGCTTCCACTAAGCAGTTTAAGTTCATACCGACCGTTAGGTAGAACTTTAGTCACTATACGGTCCTCGCATCCCAGGGTCTAATTTGCCCGATGATTGCGAGTACTTTATAACAAAAGCAAGGTCGTCCACCTTGTATTTACGCGGTGGGCGCCTGGGTCGATTGCCTGAGGCGTCCTGCTGATCTTAATTTTTCTTCAGGAGAATTTTTTAAAGCTGCTATTTTACGAGAGCTCGGTCGTACCTGACCCAAGCTTATTAACCTACCTAGATATTCGACCTCGGTAGTCAGGAAAGAACATTTCTTTAGATTTATCGAGAAGCCTGATTTAGTGAGCGTTTAAAGGACTCTTTGCAGCAAGGCAAAGCCGTCCTCTATGGTGTTACTTAACAAAAGGACATCGTCAATATATACTAGAACGTTTCCAGCCTCAATAAATTCGCGAAGGGTTTGGTTGATAATCCGTTGGTAAACGATTGGGGAGTTCGTCAAACCATATGGCATTTTCAGATATTCGTAGTGCCCTTCTGGTGTGACGAATCCCGTCACGTGAACAGAGCTCTCTTTGATTCGTATTTGGTGGAAACCAGTAGCCATATCAAGACTGCTGAAGAAGGTGTAGCGACCCAACCGATCAATGTGGTCATCTATCAGGGGCAGAGGGTACCTTTCCTTTTCAGTGATACGGTTAAGTGCCCTGTAATCGACGCACATTCGGTCTGTTCCGTCCTTTTTCTTCACCAGGATTATGGGGCTAGCGTACTCTGATTGTGATTCTCTGATGATGCCTTTGTCTAGTAGATCTTTGATTATTTTGCGTACTATAAGTTTTTCGCTATAAGACAATTTGTATGGCCGGTATACAATAGGAGAGTTGCTCGTTAGCTTAATTTCCATTTCACCTGTTGTGACTGTACTTATGGCAGTTCCAGATATGAGAAAATCTGAAAATTGGTTCAGCACGGACATCAAAAAATCACGCAGAGTGCCTTGTAACGGGGTGCTAATTAACGTTTGGTCAAGACGTTGAACTTCACTAACGCAGGCATGACTAGTTCGAGTGATGTACTGTCTGTCTTTAGTACGTACGTAAGTGACGCCATTGCGATTAAGAACGTCCGTTCCAATAATAATGGAAGTATTCATGCACGACTTCGGCACTACAACTAGATCGGTTTCTACAGAGATGTCGCTAAGCTCGATAGTTGCCGTTATGAACGATGAAGCTACAATTTCCCGCTCGCTTATCCCCTTAAGAATGCAATGCGTTGGTTTGACTTGGCAAGAAAGGTGCTTCAAAACGTCGGAAGAAATCAGCGACACGTTCTGGGCTCCACTATCTATGAGTGCGTCCATAGGTATGCCCTGAACAACAGCCGTTACAATGTCAGTTTTGTTATATGCGTGACTTGTGCACAAATTAACGTTTCGCTGATTCCTAGATTCTGACCGATTCTTGGCGAAACACTTTTCTTCTGTGTGCCCCTTTTTCTTACAAAATGAGCACTGCGATTCGGATTTGTTAGCAGCAGTTGTGTCATTGACTGAACCCTGTGTCCCGGATTTCACGACAGACCTATCAGTGAGTTCCCTGCGAGGCTTTTTGTTACAATTCCGACTTAAATGTCCACGCTGATTGCATAAGTAGCACTTGGGTCCGCGGTCAGTGGATGAGTTCGAAGACGCATGTTTATTTGTCGCACTACCGCGAGAATCGGATTTACCACGGTTCGATTTTATGTAAATCGAAAGGAATGAGACTAGGTCTTCCGAAGCTAAGTTTGCATTTGCCGCGGCTGCCCTAATTTGTGGGTTATCGATACCGCGTATAACTATCAGAGTTCGTAACTCATCGCTGAGACCCTTGACTATCCTTAAACGTAGCAAAGTACGCCGAGCGTATTCGGCATACGTTGTAAATTTGTCGGATGTTGTGTTCATTGTTTCAAATAAAATATTAGCATAGTCTAGCTTCCGAGGGCAGAGGGGTTTGAATTCGAGCTTAAAGCTTGACCAAGTTCGATCATTGGTGACCCATTCATTTAGCCAAACTTTAGCGTCACCCTTAAGACAGGAAGCTACTCGCGACAAACATTCATAGTCGCTCCAACCATTCGCGGTAACTGCGCGGTCCACTTCATCACACCATGCGTCAATATCGTGTATGTTCGGATCGAAATTAGACACGTAATAGCTGTGCGATCTAGTAGGCTGCAACGATTTTATAGCTTCCGCAAGCATGGTTACAGTAGACGCAACATCAGATCCGCGATCAATTGGATCGTTCGTACGAATGGTCGTTGAAAGACCCTCGGAGGCACGAACTCGTTGTGGAACATCGCTCAAGTCTGCGGGACTACGAGAATGCAAAGTGACCTTACGTATCGGGTTCTGTAGGTTCTCCATAGTTTGTGGCTTTTGCAAATTATTAAGTGTGGACGTTACGTTCGTCGTAGTATGCTCGATAGCGTTAAGCCTTGTCATAATATTACCGAGGGTATCTTGTAACGAGTTGTTTGTATGAGGCGTTACCGATGGGCACATAACGTGCGAAGGTGTTAATATAGATCGAGATCTAGAACGGCGGCGATCACGAACATCACGGCGACGATAATACGAACTATCCTTGGAGTCCTTACGTTCCCGACGGCGGCTCCTTCGTGATCTATGACACGACCTATCTATTGTTTCACTGCTAGTGGACTCTTCTCGCGAAACACATTCAGATCGTCCACGTGAACGACGACGTTCATGATTTTTAGGCATATTTAGCACAATAATTTGATATTAAATCACACACACGTAAAATATCAACAATGAGACCGATATTTTTGATATTTTGTTCTTTGAATGTTTTAGAAGTAATTTAGTGGGCAATTTTGGTGTCCTTTATCCCACTTCTGATTTTAGGAATCAGAAGTGCAGATATTTAAAAAAAAACTACGTGACAACAAAATAAACAATTCTTTACTTTGAATTAAAAGAACAAAATAACAATAATTCTAATTAATCTAATAAATCAGTATAAGTCTCACGGCCCTTGAACGATGTTCCCGCCACGCCAGTGACACCCGTCCAAAATGCGCGGGAAAGTGGTACGCCCACCGCTACCATAGACTCCTCGCTGTCATTTTTTTCATTCCATCCTAACAATATATATATATAAAAAGAATAAGATGTCAAAACGAAAGAAAAAAATAAAATAAAAAAAAAGAACTTATATATATAAAAAGAAGTATAATAATAATATTAAAAAAAAAAAAAAAAAATTGAGTCTGAGGTGGACTCGCGTAGTTTTTAAGCTTAGTTTTTAAGTAAATGTTAAGATGAGGGCACGACAGAATGCCAATGAAACAAAGTTATAAATAATAACACTATAAAAAATGGCGCGGACCATCATGTCTGCGGTAAAATAGATATTAAAAAAAAAAAAAAAAACCTAACCTAACCTAACCTAACCTAACCCAATTATTTCAGACCTTTTACATACAGCAAACATACAACTGTCGTACATTTTTGAACGCGGCTCAGTGAGCCCTATACGATTATCGCAAAATATTTGACAATTTTCCAAAAGAAAACTATTTATTTTGGAAAAACCAATTTTCAATCTATTCAATAATTCAAAATTTTATAACAGTCTTCCTAATTGACCCAAATCTGTTCTGCAAACGCCAACGGACGTGCATTCGCTCGTTCTACGGGACCCCTGCAACAGAAAAGTCAAATTAGGCACATTTTCAAAATTTATTTTCGAAATTTTCTAAAAAATCACATTTTTCACATGTTTTTCGGCCATAACTCCCGTTCCCGACGTCCGATCCGGACCGGGTTTACGTCATAGTATAGGACTCCGTGCCCGCTGTGCGTGTGCACCGCAAAAAACGAACCCTTCATAGGGAAATTTTACACCCGACGGTTTAAAACGTTAAAACTTGCAATTTTCCATACAATCTCTTTAGCCTTTATTGAAAATAGGAGGAATCTATCAATTGTTTTTTATTCTTTCATTTGACGGGGTGTAACGAGACCACCCAATCTATATATTTGAATCAATAACAATCGCCCCTATTGAGGTTTTCTCTCGTATATTACATAATTTAATTGTTATTTATTTTTATTTTTTATTCTCTTTTGGCGCCTATATATTTTTAAGTATTTTGACACCTCTTTTGAGGACTATATTGACACCTCTTTTGAGGTTCTATTTTGTCAAATTAAGGACTTACTGATCCCCCCTTTACAGGGATCAGTACATATTTTTCTGATTGATAGTTGATATAGGTTTTAAAATTATTGATTTATTTTAACTTCTACTCCTCCACCATGTTACTCTCTAGGACCCCAGCCAAGAAAGCCTCCGTTGGTCCCCATGTCTCTCCATCGAGTTCGGCTCTCTCCATAACCTTCGAGAGGGAAATTTCCCCTCCCAGTGCTTCAACTCAAGCCTCTAGTGTGAGGCGAAGTATTGGTGAGTGGGAAAATGGAAAGATGGCGGAATCTCAGCCCCTTCCATCAGCCGCCACGCACTCACCCAAGAAGACAGCCCCAACCGTGACGGCCGCCCAGAAGTCCACAAAGCGTGCCACGTCTCAGCCGGACGGCAAGGTTGTGGCGCGCCGAACTTCCACTGAGACGCTGGGAGCGTCACCGGGTACGAGCCAGCTGCAGCCGAGCAAACCCACTGATCGGGTGACCGAGGCTCGCAACTGCCTTCTGCGCGCGAAGTCGCACCTTGGCGACTCACGCAATTCGAGGGCAGATCTGAGAGCCGGGATCACCCAATCGGTGGAACGGTTGTACCAGCTGGTTAAAGAAGAAGCAGCAGCTGCAATAAAAGCGAAGGGCGCTGAGGTGTTAGCAATAACTCCGCCAGAAACACCCCTTCCGCAGGTCAATTCGTTACTCACTTCACTAGCGGAGCATAGCGCGCTGGTGAAGGAGAGCAACGAGAAGAGGGAGAGGCTTCAGGAGGCGATGGATAGGCAGAGGGACCAACTAGAGAAGACGGCCACCTATGCGAGTGTAGCAGCGGGTCCACCGAAAAGGCAGACCCCAGGAAGGACCGCGCTGCACTCCATAGTGGTGACGTCCAAAGATGGAGGGGACTCAGGGGAGGATGTCATTAAGATGATAAGACAGGCAGTTAAAGCCAGAGAAGGAGGAGTAGATATAGAAAGAGTAAGAATGGCTAAAGACCGGAAAATTATCATGGGCTGTAGGTCAGCGGAAGATAGAAATAGAGTAAAAGAAAGAATAAGGAACTCAGGCGACCACCTCGTTGTCGAGGATGTAAAGAACAAAGACCCACTGTTGGTATTCCGTGGCGTTCTCCGCATTCACTCTGACGAGGAGCTTTTGGAAGCGTTGCGGAATCAGAACCGGGATGTTTTTCGCGGCCTCGACAGCGGGGAGGATCGAATGGCAATAAAATATAAGAGAAATGCGCGGAACCCCCAAACAAATAATGTAATTGTCAGCACATCCCCTGTTATCTGGAGCAGGATGCTCGAAAAGGGAAAAGCGCGTATAGATCTCCAGACCGTCTTCGTCGATGACCAGTCGCCACTGGTTCAGTGCACCAGGTGTTTGGGTTACGGGCATAGTCGGCGGCTCTGTAAAGAACCTGCCGACTTATGCAGTCATTGCGGGAGCCCACACCTTCGACCGGAATGTGACCAGTGGCTAAAAGCGGAAACACCAAAGTGCCCAAACTGTGTTAAGACGAAGATGGGGAGAACTGATCACAACGCGTTTGACCTTGAGTGTCCTGTTCGGGCCAGGTGGGACCGGCTGGCACGCGCATCCGTTGCCTACTGCTAAGGTGGTCCCAGTGAACGCAATGCCGCACAAGATACTCCAGGCGAATCTCCAAAGGAAGAAACTGGCAACCGAAGAGCTTATGCTTGAGGCCGAACAGCGCAAAGCCACCGCAGCGCTGATCCAGGAGCCCTACGTGGGCAGCGCGAAGAGGATGAATGGGACCAGAGGGGTCCGAATCTTCCAGAGCACTAGTCAAGGAGAAGGGTCTGTCAAAGCGGCTATAGCCGTCTTTGACCCAAAGCTAACCGTGAGACAGTACCCAGAACTCACCACGAATAACATTGTCGTGGTGGGGATCCTAACCGGTGCCTGGAGACTAACTCTGGTCTCGTTCTACTTCGAGCCAGATCAGCCCTTAGTGCCATACCTGGACAGCCTCAGAAAGGTGGAAAGCGAGACCGGCCCGCATAGGCTAATCATAGGAGGAGACGCCAATGCCTGGAGTGTCTGGTGGGGCAGTAGCGAGACCAATAGCAGAGGCGACGAGATGCTGGGGGCTATCGACCAGCTTGGATTACAGATTTTAAACAGAGGGGAAACTCCAACCTTCGACGTAGTTCGTGGTAACAGGCGTTACACTAGCTGCGTCGACGTCACAACCTGCACGGCGGACATGCTGACGGTGACCGACGGCTGGCGGGTCGTCGATGACCTGACGGGGTCAGACCACAACGGCATTGAGTTTAGCGTTCATCTCGCTAGGTCTGTGGGTATCACGGTTAACCGGACTACCAGGATCTACTATACCAAAAAAGCAAATTGGGCGCAGTTTCGTAAGAAACTGCGCCAAATTATGCAAGCAAAAAACACCGTAAGCCTGTTCGATGAAATCGACAGCAGGGACAAAATAGACCTGGTAGTCGAGGGACTTACGACAGCAGTGCAAGATGCTTGTACATCCGTGATACCCAAGAAGAAGAGTAAAGAGAGATTAACCGTGCCGTGGTGGTCTGATGAACTCGCCAGCCTGAAGAGGCAAGTGGTCACCAAGAAGCGGAGGATTCGCTGTGCAGCGTCAGTCCGAAGACCAAGGGTTGTTGAAGAGTACCTGAAACAGAAAGAAGAGTACAAGCGTGCAGTGGTCCAAGCAAAGGTCGAGAGCTGGAAGGGGTTCTGCGAAAAGCAAGATAGGGAAGGCCTGTGGGAGGGCATATACCGGGTAATCCGTAGGACGGAGAAGAGGGGGGAAGATTTGCCGATGGTAAAGGATGGCAGAACCCTAGACCCAGAGGCCTCGGCGAGGTATCTGGCACAGACATTCTACCCGGAGGACCGTTCGGAGGAGGATAACGTGGAGCACAAAAGGATGCGGAAACGAGCGGAAGAGGTGAACGGGGGGAACGAAGTTGAACCTTTGGACCCTCCCTTCACACTCGACGAGCTGGAGCGAGCAGTCTCCTCGTTCAATCCCAAAAAAGCCCCCGGTCCCGACGGTCTGACGGCGGACATATGGGGCCATACGATCCATCAAGACCCAGACTTAATTCTGCGCTTGGTAAACAAGTGCCTGGCGCATGGATACTTTCCGCGATCCTGGAAAAAGGCAACCGTCATCGTGCTCCGCAAGCCCGCTAAAGACGACTACACCACCCCGAAATCATACAGGCCGATTGGGCTTTTGCCTGTCCTCGGCAAGGTATATGAAAAGTTGATTGTAGCCCGACTCAAGTTTTATCTTTTGCCAAGGATGAGTACTCGCCAGTACGGCTTCATGCCCCAGCGAAGCACCGAAGACTCTCTTTATACGCTAATGGGGCATGTTCGTGGCAGACTCAACGCAAAGAGGCTTGTCACGATCGTGTCCCTGGATATAGAGGGGGCCTTCGATAGCGCATGGTGGCCAGCCATACGAGTCCGTCTGGCTGAGGAAAAGTGTCCTGTAAACTTGAGACGGGTCATAGACAGCTACTTGTCCGAGAGGGTGGTGAAGGTCAGGTACGCGGGAGTGGAGTACGAATCCAGGACTGAGAAAGGATGCGTCCAGGGGTCGATCGGTGGTCCCATTTTTTGGAACCTTGTGCTAGATCCTCTTATAAAAGCTCTAGAGGCAATGGGGTTCTATTGCCAGGCGTTTGCTGACGATATTGTCCTTGTGTTCGATGGGGAGACAGCACTTGAAGTCCAGAGGGATGCCAATGTCGCCCTAGAGTACGTGCGAGCATGGGGTGTCACGAATAAGCTTCGGTTTGCGCCACATAAGACAAAAGCAATGCTGGTTACACGCAAATTGAAGCATGACACCCCATGTCTCAAGATGGGCGGGGTAGACATTGGCATGTCGGACGAAATTAAGTTGCTCGGTCTTACCATCGATCACAAGTTGACTTTCAACACCCACGTTGCAAACGTCTGTTCCCGAGCCGTCGGCATCTACAAGCAGCTGTCGCGGGCTGCTAGGGTCAGTTGGGGTCTCCAACCAGAGGTTATCCGCTGCATTTATACGGCTGCAGTGGAGCCCATCGTCTTGTACGCAGCAAGCGCGTGGTCGCCGGCCGTTAACAAAGTCGGGGTGCAGAAGAAGCTGAGCGCCGTCCAAAGGAGCTTTGCGCAAAAACTGTGCCGGGCTTACCGCACGGTCTCTCTCAACTCAGCACTGGTGCTGGCTGGGATACTCCCTCTTGATCTCCGAATCCGAGAGGCAGCCTCCCTATATGAGGCCAAGAGAGGGGTACCTCATCCAGCTGTGGGAGACCGGGGGTTCGAGCGTGTGGTCTCGGCACTAGAAATGCCACATCCGGCTGAGCAGAGGGCCATTGCACTGCGACGTTTGGTAGACGAGGAACAATACAACGAGCACCGCAATTTCGCGGTGCGTATCTTCACAGACGGCAGCAAAATTGAGGGCAAGGTCGAAGCCGCAGTGTCAGTGTGGACCGACCAAGCCGAAGTCAAGGCCATCAAGCTTGCTTTGCCGTCTTATAGCACCGTCTACCAGGCTAAGCTCCTCGCCCTCTGCGAAGCCACGAAGGAAGTCCTCCGAAGGACTGAGACGGCGTTCGCTATCTACAGTGACTCCATGGCAGCTCTCCAAGCAGTTGTGAACCGCGGAGCCCTCCACGTCCTCGCAGTGGAAGCAAGGGCCGCCATCCGCCGCAGCAGTACCCAGAACAAGAGCGTCTCCTTGTTCTGGGTCAAAGCTCATGCGGGGCTGGAGGGTAACGAGAGAGCCGACTTGCTCGCGAAGGAGGCTGCCCTGAAGTCAAAGCGGAAACCCGACTATGACAAATGCCCGGTTTCATTCGTCAAGCGGATGATCCGAATGGAGACGCTGGGTGAGTGGAACCGGAGGTATTGTGCAGGAGAAACGGCGGCCACAACGAAGATCTTCTTCCCTTGCGCGATCGCTGCGTACGGAACGGTGCGAAGGATGGAAATGACCAAAGAGCTCACCCAGGCCCTAACAGGACACGGCGGGTTCTCCGAATACCTGACTCGTTTCAAGTGCAAGGAGAACCCGGCGTGCGCCTGCGACACCGACAAACAGGAGACTGTCCTCCACCTTCTGACGGATTGCCCGGTGCACGCCTCCCTAAGATATGACCTAGAAATGATGATTGGGAAAAAATTAACAAAAGAAAACCTGAGCGTTATTATAATAAATAAGAAACATAGAGGAAAGCTACTCGAATTTATTACAAATATTGTGATAGCAGTGAACAGGAGAAATAAAAATTGACAATGTATCTATATGACACAAACCAAAAACTGGACAGTGTAAAACTTAAAGAATTTATTTACAATGAATGATAAAGGATTTTTATTTTAACTTATTTATTATAAATTTTAAGTATTGGAATTAATTAAGCTTATTTTATTTTACGACTGCTATATTTATGCAAAATTAAAATTGGACAATGCACTATCTATACATATAATAAAACAGTAAAATTATTTTGTGATGGTATTAATTGGCGCAAAAACTACTGAACCGATCCTGTTTAAATTTTGCATACATAATCCTCATAGGTCAGGGCAACTTATAGGCTATAAATTATAACGCTTATTTGCTAAGGGGGGTGAGCAATAATTGAAAATGTAGGTATTTAACGACATTTGCCGAGAGTTCGATCCCCAGTTACAGTTAAAAATTTTGACATTATTTTATCCTTTTTTTTGTAATAAAACTAACTTTTACCATTTTTTCGAAACAAAATTGACATTTCTATTCGATATCTTCTTAATATTTTGTAAAAACTAATCAAAACACATAATAAAATCAAAGCGGCGAGTAAAATCACGTACAATAATATTACATTATTCCATTTAGCTGCAAATATTACTTCTGAAACGAAAATCATCACGCTATCATCGATAAGGAGCCAACCAGTCAATTATGACTTTTATATAAGAACGTCTATTTTAAATTTTCATCATCGAAGACCGTAGCGCAGTGGTTTCGTATCTAGACTTGAATGTAATGTGAAGGTTGTTCGAATCCCATATGGCTCTCTTGCGAAATTTTTGGTTTTATTTTTTTACCGTAAATAAGATTTTTTTTATATATCTACACATAATATATCTGTAGAAGTTTTTAGTTGTGTGCGTATCACGTAAAATGTTAGAAATCGATGTAGATAGCTTTTTTACATTAAAATTCTGTGTAACTTGATATATTACTTAGGCTTTGTTTCATCGCAATGAAACAAAGCATATGAAATACAAACGGTATGAATTTAAAGTTTTCAAGAAGTTAAATATGAGCTCACACGCAACTCGCAACGCCATCTAAAGACTTAAAGTAGAAAAAATGATGACAATGAAAGTTGAACTTCATATTAAATTTGATAGATGGCATTGTGTATTTTAAAACTACTGGTCTTAGACGGAGGCATTTTTAACAACTTTTACTGTAACCAAAGGCGATAAAAGTAAATACCTATGTGTATTTAATTATTGACTTTAAAATAACACGGCCAAATTTTCGGAAGGGGTTACATGGTACCTTGCGTTGGAAGGCCCCCAGGTGGACCGATAACCTGGTGAGGGTCGCGTAATCCGATGGATGGACCGGTCATAATGGCGACACTTGGGGAGACCTATGCCCAACTGTGGACGTCATTCGGCTGAAATAATAATGATAATGATGGCACCTTTTTCTTTTTTTTTAAGTTTGGAAATCATCCAATGACTTTTCGTGCGAGGGCGTGACAATCTTTTGCTGACTGAAACCACACCTGTGTTCTTCAGTTGCTCTTTGCAACATCTATTTGAGGAACGCGTGGATCACTACCGGACGGGTAACTACCTATCGCTCGATGTCCGCAAACCCGCGTCTATCGTGGCTGGTAGTCGGGGTCGGAATCTCGGATTGGCGTGAGGGCTTTCGTTCCTTTACGCTTGCGACCTCCTCCTTCGCTAGCATTACGGCTTTGCAGAAGGAAGCGACCGCCTGCCATTACTCCTCGCTCTGGATCTCGCCCAAACTAGAACCCAGCGCGAGAGGTCACTGACGCCGATTGCCTCCACGAGGACACGGTGGTGCTCCGCCCTTGCGGGGCACACCTCCACTATATGCTCCACTGTGTTCTCCGGGATGATGGTACCTTGCGGCCTAATAATTGCGTGTTTTATTATTTGCAGTCATTGCTTCATATAAAACGGAATCGAATGTGTTTTTCTGATCATAGTTCGACAACGTATGATGTATCTGAGATTCCTTGCAGCCTTACGTCGACATCTGGACGTTACCTTCTTGCAGTGAATGTTGACCCACACTGGAACAACCCCCTAAGGGAGGCCAATCTCAGGGATAATACTAATCGGCTGCTACATTTGTTTACAGTATTTCATTATTTTATGGATGCACAAGCTCAGGACTGTTGTGGGTGTTTCAAACGGTTGCTTTTCCGGATTCGGTTGGGAGTACCCTGATATTACAATTTTGCGAATTGCCCGGAGGACCCGGTGTAGTATGCGGTGGAGGTCTATCCAGCTTGGGTGAATCGCCGTGTCCTCACAGAGGCAATCGGAGTCAGTATTTTCTCGGTTTGGCCATCAATATGCGAGTTCGATTGGACGGAGATACACACGCACAAGATGTCGCCGAAATTCATTTAAAAGTTGGAGACTCTTCATAGGGTAGTTCCCACAATCGAAAAAACATTTGTGTAATATACGTGGATGTCAGTTAAAAAATACGCCAAAAAATTCATAGGTAAATGAACAAGTAACACCCAAAATGATCAAACTGCAACAATCAATGCAAGTTTTCTCTCCCAAATTCTTCATAAGTACTGTTTAGAGAAAGATAGTTGATTATGATGGTAGTTTCTGGATGCACTTAAGGTTTTGCACTATCAGTGCATGTTATCCAGCTGAAGGTTGGTGTCCCGATTATGCTCCTTCGTTTACTAGAGGTAAACGAAGGTGCAAAGCTGTCTAACTGCTTAAACTCTTCAGTGACACATTATTGAGGCGAAAATTGTTATGGGAGGTAACTCTTTCGAATGATATCGCAGTCCTAGCAGACAGAGAGAGGGCACTTTCCATTTACTGACATCTTTTTGAGTCGCGCATAGAATACTACGCGCCGTCAATTCAGGATTGTTTTGACCAGACAGCCGGACGGCACCATCGCAATCCCGTGTTTGCGATGGCTGGGAACCCACCTTTTTTGATCGTAGTGCTTCACTGAAGGAGGCTACTGGTTGTCATTTTCTCCACCAATTACCCCCACGAGGACATGGCGGCGTCGGCGTTCCGACCAAGCGGGACTGACTTCCACCGTATACTCCATCGTATTCTCCGGGCGATCCGCACAATGGTTCTCACCATTGTGTCACCCCGAGTGTTTTTTCCCGCAGAATTCGATACAGATACCTTCCAGAACACCCACATCAGGTGAGTCCTGCATAAAGAGAGGATGCCGTGACGCCTGTGTAGTCACTCCTCAAAGACAGGCATTACCGCTGCGATTGTGGTGTGCTCACTGTGGCGAGGGTTTAAAATGTTATTTTACCAGAACATAAACCAGAAACATACATAAACTAATGCAAAAGGCATTAGTTTATGTATATTTGTTCCTTGGGGTAGGCAGAAATGCCAACTGCTATGACCCATACATACTCTTTCTATTCATTGACGTTCATATATCTGGATCTGGACGAGCACACAACATGTTTCCTGAAGGTAATTTGCGTTTTTACCTTTAACCGTTTTATGTTAAAGTACAATCAATAATTGCGATGCTTTCGGAATGAATTGCAAGCACAAAATGATTGTACAGTTTTACGAAGTTAACGCAGACGAAGTCGCGGGCACCAGCTAGTTTAATGATATAAATAAAACTGAATCCTTTTACACTGTATTATTTACTACAAAAAGATTATTTAAATATATATATACATATATAAACATAATATATTATTACATCACTATCACAAATAAAGACATAAATTGTAACAGAACCAAAAGGGAAACTACAGCCCAAATAACATCCCTGCGAAACTTGTATGGCAGGGGGCCTTTCGCATGGCAGGAGTGTGGTTTTAGCTGGTAAGAGTCCGGCACTACCCACACTGCCTTTAAAAAAAAAAAAAAAAACCTAACCTAACCTAACCTAACTATACTATAGGATAATCAGGACGCTGCAGATAGATGGGATTCTGACTCAGGTCATGACTGGGCACGGTGGATTCTCCGAATACTTGCATCGCTTCAAGTGTAAGGAGAGTCCATCGTGCATCTGCGACCCGGATATCGCAGAGTCAGTGCCACATTTACTGATTCACTGTCCTGCACATGCCTGCGAAAGGTACCAATTAGTACAGGAACTAGACATGGATCTGACTGAAAATAGCATAGGGATGATTATGTCAGGAAAAAATAGGAACAAATTTCTGAATTACTGCGTAAACATTGCTAAAAGAACAATTAAAAGAAACAAGTAATCGGTAATGTAAGCAACCACTATATAGTAAATATATAAGTTATGCATATAGATAAGGTTAAGAAGTAAAATTAAATAATTGTAACAGTAATTAAAATTAGGAAATAATAACAAGAAGAAAAGTAGAAATAAGTAATATAAACCACAATAATATATCCTAGCATGTAAGAAAACTGGAAAATGTAATAATAATAAAATAGGTAGTACTTACCCCTAAGGAAACAGCATACATAGTAACAAATATTAAGTAAGGAAAATGTTAGTATAAGCAATATGTAAAATAGAAAAGTAAGAAGTGTAATATAAGTAATGTAAGAATTTAAATATACCTTAGTCTATAAGATCCTTGTCATTGTAAAAATAAAAACCAATCCATGTATTTATTAACCCCCAATGAAAAGAAACAAAACAAAAATATAAATAAAGAAAGAATGTAATAGTCAGCATAGGAAAGTATAGTTAGGGAAATGTGAGTCCCACCCATTAAAAGACTAATAGAAGAAGGATGACAGAAAGAAACAATATGCGGAATAAAAGTGCGAGAGGAAAGAAAGCGAGAACTGGTATGAAAGAGAAAAAGCATAAAAATATACTCTGATTACGTCAGAGGTAGAGAGTATTAAAAAAAAAAAAACCTAACTATACTTGAAGTTGTGGACGATTACGTCTACCTCGAACAGACAGTCCAGTTGGGTAGATCTAATTTCAATAAAGAGGTCAATCGTCGAATCCGACTGGGCTGGAAAATTCTATTTGAAAATATGCCCAATTTGTCTTTTGTGTGTCCTGTGCTCGACTCATATATTATCATCAAATATAATGCAGTTACACATTTTATTGATCGCTTTTATTTCTCTTAATTGCTTTTTCCGTTAATTTTATTCAGTAGTCAAAAAAAAATTGTCCGTCCTTTTGCCGACATTATTTCACCTAGACTTTTTATGACCAAATCTATTTCTAATTCAGCCTGTATATCTTCCTCTCACGTGCATTTGCAGGGCAGCAAAGCAGTATATGTGGAACCAATTCCTCCATGTTTTGATGACAGATGCACGACGGACTCTCCTTGCACTTGAACCGATTCAAGTATTCGAAGAAGAAGAACATTTTTATCACAGACGCAGTGTTTCCGGTTTTGTATCTTCTGTTCCATTTCCGAAGCGTCAATATACTAATTTGACGCTTGAGAAACGAAATAGGATGATCATAATCTAGCTTCCTTGTGCTCATTATGGCAGCCTCTTTTACGAGCTGATCCACTTTTTGGTTACCTTCAAACCCTGTGTGAGCTTTGATCCAGAACAAGTTGACTATCTTTTTTTAGGATAGGCTAGGTTTTTTTTTTTTGATTCGCAGGAGTGGAGGATCCATCATGGGCACCCAGACTGATCTATGGTAAGGCAGTCTGGGTTTAATAAAGTTAACTGTACATAAAAAGCCTCAATTGCTCGCAGAAGCTCCGATTTGGCGGATATGACTGCCATCTTCGGTCTTCAGTTTTGTAAACTGGCTCTGCCAACACATCTCTTGCAAACACAGGCCTTATTTCGCTCAATCGTGTCTTTCATTTTTCCGATATTAAAGTGACGGAGGTCGCATTTCAAGGACTTAGAGATCCGTTTATTGAGTAGGCGATATGTGTACGCATCATCTGAAAACTGCAAAATCATCTCACGCCTCTCCTTTATAAGCTCGAGAATTCGATCTGTGAGCCTCTTGCTCTTATTTGTATTAATCAACACAATTGCAATCGACTAACCGTGCTAGCAACATTGAAACGTATTTGTGATTATCTCTAGTAAAGCTGTCGATGTAAAAAATGTTGAGACCGGACTTACCATTCGTCTCTTGTAGTGACTACAAGTATGTAACCGAGATATTTGTAAAACCCAAAATGATTTAAAAGAGTGTCCATGGAGTTTCTAGCACATTCTTCATTTCCCCAAAAAATCACCGCAAGCTAGTCTAGCTTAGTTCATCAGCAGCGAACTGTACTGGCAAGCGCGGGTCGCGGGTCGCGCGGGCAGGCGACGCGAATAAGTAAGTCCAAACTCCAAACCCTCGTCTCGTGCGTCCAGCGACTACTTACACTCGCTACCCGCGTCTCGCAACTTGACAGGGTGAACATAATTTGTAAGTACTTAAATCTTCTCGTTTGTCTCACCGTTTTTCCGAGCTATTGCTTTGCTTACAAGGGTAAAAATTGGTTTTTATGTAGCTTTATACTACATAAAATCTAATTTACACATTGTTTGATTTTATTTTTAGGGACTAGACTCGAGCTGTCTCGGTTTGATAATATCGCAATTCGTTTAAATACATGTGAAATGAAAATTAGCACTTCTTAGCTGACTAAATCTGTTATTATATATTATATAACCAATCAACCAGTAGGTGTTTAAGCAACATTAGTTTGAGTATATGCGAGTATATGATTATTGCGAGTGGATGAATGGACGTGGTTAGCTTTGTTCTTCAATAAGTTGTTGCTGGAAGAAGCCATACCTGATGAGTGGTGCAATAGCTCTTTGGTGCCGATTTTTAAAAAACAAAGGTGATGTGTTTGAGTGCAACAATTATAGAGGAATAAAGCTAATCTCACATACAATGAAAGCCTGGGAGAAAGTTATTGAAAGGAAGCTGAGAGAAGAGATTGAAATTTCACAGAACCAATTCGGTTTTATGCCTGGTCGGGGTTTAACGGATGCCATTTTTGCTATACGCCAGCTGTGCGAGAAATATACAGATGCGCATAAAAACTTGCACATGGTATTCATTGACCTCGAAAAGGCATACGACCGGGTACCTCGTGAGGTTCTGTGGTGGGCCATTAAGAAGAAAGGTGTGCCTGGGAAGTATGTGCAGTTGATCCGAGCGATGTACAGTCGATGCAGTACCCAAGTCCGGTCTACAGTGGGCACCACTGGTTGCTTCAATGTGGCTGTCGGCTTACATCAAAGGTCGGCTCTCAGCCCTTACCTCTTCCTGATGATAATGGACGCTCTGACGCCGGACATTCAGGAGGAGGCTCCCTGGTGTATGTTGTTTGCCGATAATATGGTGTTGGTTGCCGAGGGTGGCCTAAAGGTCCAGATCAGATTGGAGGTGTGGTGGCACAGACTGGAGAGTGTTGGCCTGAAATTGAGTAGAACCAAAACGGAATACTTGTTCCGCGATTTCGGCAGTCTCTCCAATCCAGTGCCTTTAGCTCTAGCTGGAACGCCCATACCAATCTGCTCTGACTTTCAGTACCTCGGGTCACTCATCCAAGGGGATGTTGAGGTAGACCGGGACGTAACACATCGGATCAACGCAGGATGGATGAAATAGCGACAGGTCACGGGAACAACTTGTGACCCACGGATGCCCCTCAAGTTGAAGGGAAAATCTACAAGTCCGTGATAAGGCCTGTCATACTGTATGGATCAGAATGTTGGGCTGTGAAAAAGACGGATGAAAAAAGATTGCATGTAGCGGAGATGAGAATGTTAAGATGGATGTGTGGTGTGACGAGAATGGATAAAGTGAGAAATGAATATATTAGGAGAAGTTTGAAAGTGGCGCCAGTGACTGAAAAGTTGAAAGGGAATCATTTGTCTTGGTATGGTCATGTGAAGACGAGGGATGAAACGCATGTTACTAAAAGAGTTATGAGTTTACATGTGGATGGATGGAGAGGGAGAGGGAGACCAAAGAAAAGATGGATGGATTGTGTGAAAAGTGATATGAAAGTAAAAGAAGTTAATGATAGCATGACGAGTGACAGGGCAGACTGGAAGAAAAAGACGTGTTGCGCCGACCACAAATAACACGGGACAAGGGCAGGAAGATGATGATCATGAGTTTGAGTATATGCGAAACCCGTAACACATGTCTAGTATTTTTAACCGACTTCAGAAAAGCAGGAGGTTATCAATTCGGTTCTATTTTTGTTTTATGTGTTTACCTCAGAACTCCGTCGTTTATGGACCGATTTGCAATTTTTTTTCCCTTAAGGGAAGTTCTCAAATATTATTAGTATGTAGTGATTTTGGTATTTTCATCGAGAACTTAAGCATTTACAGTCAAAAGTAACATTTGATGAAGTAGAACTGATGAAGAAGACCAGAAATGGACAACGAAACTTCATACTCACATAGGTTCACAATCTTCATTGCTGTTAAGTTGTTAAGCTACTATGACAGTACAAATAAACAAATGGTTCTGTATAGTTAAGTTGAAAATGGTATCGTCGAAGTGACCTGATGATGATGATGATGATGGAGCTGGAAGATAGGCAACGGAACTCCGTAATAAATTAATGTATTTTAGCCGTATTGGGGCTTATTAGAGTTGTCATGAGATGCACTTTGGTTACAAAGTACTATCGAACTCATCTGATGATGGAGCCGGAAAGTGAAAGGTAGACACGGGAACTTCATAATAAAACAATGTATCTTAGCATCGTTCGGGTTAATTGGAATTGTCATGAGAAATAGTCATTCTGGTTATAAGTGGATCGCAACTTATGGAAAGTCAGCACTAATGAATAAGAGTACCTTCTTTAAGGCCCAAAAAATATTTAACAAACTATCTGAGAAAAAAAAAAGTTAAATCTAGACAATTTAAAAAAAGAACTACTGAGAATTTTGATAAATAAATGCTATTACTCAATAAAGGACTACATGAATGACAATTTTATAATTACTGCTTAGGAAAATTGCACATTACCCGACTTATTTTGATGATCTTGAATTTTATTGACATTGTCACTAATATGACATGTAACTTAATCCCTTTGATATTTTATTGAAACTTATTCTATTTAATTAGTAATGATATACATATGCCTATTAAAGAAAAAAAAAACTGGCTAAACTAACTCGTAAATTGTAACTGTATGGACCAAATACGTCTGAAATAAAAAGATTTTATTTTATTAATGATATAAAAGATTACACAATAAAATTGCACTATATCTAGGCGCAAGTGGCTACGGTGAGGTCATCCGGAAGGCAAGGCGGGCGGTGGACGTCACCAACCTTGGAGTCACCGGGGGCTTCCAAATGCGGCATACCGCGACCTTATGTTGCCCGTTACTTTGTTAACTTTATGTTGGAGGTCCCCGGGGCGAACAGCGGTCCCAGCGGCTACTCCGTGTCAGCGGCCAAGAACATCACCGGGGAGTGCCAACGACTTTTAGTGGGCTGGGTCTCTGCGCGGGTAAAACTGCTGGAGCCAAAACTTCTGCGGTGCTATCGCTGCCACGCTGGGCACCACGTGAGGCCCTTTTGCGTAGCGGAGGCGGATCGTAGTGACCGTTTCTTTCAGTGCGGTCAGCTCAGTCGCAAGGTAGTCACGCGCATGTGAGAAAGAAAAGAGAGAAAGAAAAAAAAAAAGAAAAATATTTTATTTGGCACACGTACACAGATACACACAATGTAGAAACAAAATGTAAACACTTAAGAAAATAAGAAAATAAAATAACTGACATTGTGTGTCTCGCGCCTGCGCCAAATAGGTCCAGTTCAGCAAAAATGCCAGACAACTTCGTGGTAGTTGCCTGACGCTGGTTTTCAACTGAGTATCCACCCTTACGTTGTTGAAACTTCAACGGTCCGGACTAAGCGTTTCGCTTCGTCGTTTATACCGCGTACATCGAAGGACTGGAACAATCTGCCTGCTGCGGTCTTTCCGTCCAACTATAATATAGGTGTCTTCAAGGCTAGAGTGAATAGGCTCTTAATAAACTAGTGCGCCTGACCATCGATGATTGCATCTCCGCTTACCATCAGGTGGGATCGCAGTCAAGCACTGGTTTATATCAATTAAAAAAAAAAAAAAAAACCTTAACCAGCGATGTGCAGCGGCAGGCAGGCCGTCCGATCACCGGGCTGGGGTCAGGTCCTGCGATCCCCCCACCAACGCCAAGGGCAAGGTCCCGAGGCTCATCCCCACGGATATCCTCGCTGCTTTGGCCGCCAAGTTAGCCACGTAGTCCGTAGACGCTGCCGCCACAACCACCGCGGCAGGGCCTTAACGGGGGGCTCGGGAGGGGACTGTAATGGACTGTAAACGGCTCTATTGCGTCTCCTCCAGGTGAATATCAACCACTCTATTAATTTCCATCATGTACCGATGGCGTAAGCCGTACGGTTAGTGGTCTGATGATGGATTGGACTTGGTGGCAATAAATTTTGTAATTCCAACACACAATCCCCGAAATGTAAACGATAGAAAATCGACATGCCAGCAACTCGGCGTAGATGCTCAAGAATTTGAAGTTTTGATTCGACAAGTGCATCATCACCGATGATCCTCTTGGCTCGCTTCTCAATTGACTCCATGGCACCAAGCTGATATTTGGCAGTCGCTTCCCAAAGAAAAAAGTAGTACTCCATGCACAATCGAACTTGCACTTGATAAAGGCAAGATAAGCAGCTGTTCCAGCGTGAAGTACCGTCTCACCTTAGCTAAGATCCCCAATTTTTTGGCAATCTGTTGATCTTTTGCCTCGATGTAAGAGACAAAATTGAGGGTAGTTGACAACGTTTCCCCAAGAAGCTCAAGGCACGGTTACACCTCGGGATGATGGCAAATATAAAAGATAAGTTATTATTATTAAAGCAAAAGGTTTTTGGAGGTAGGCGGAGCAGAGTGTAAAGTACCGCAAACCTCCGTTGAAAAGGGAGGATCCTCCGACCAGACGGGATGTTATGTCTGGTGGGCAGCTGCCCGATAGATGATTTCGAGCTGTTCTGTATGTTCTAATCGTGCGGAGAACTTTGATTGCGCGATGCAGGATTAGTTCTTATGTGACGCCATAGATGTCGCTACATCACTCCCCTCCGGAGATCGGAGATCGATGGTTCTTGATGCTTCTTGATGCGTGCCAGGCCAGTGGTAGGTTGGTTCCAGTGAGTCGGAACCGAATGCCGCATAGTTCTCGGTGAGTCGGAACTGTCTGCGGTGATGCCCCAGTGAGTCGGGCTGGTGCTATCCCAGTGATTCGGGATGATGCCCCAGTGAGTCGGGGTAGTGCTGCTGGTTCCAGTGAGTCGGAGCGGTGCTGTGCGACGTAGTGGCTTGACTGCTTGCGTCGACCAGGAGAGTTTCTTCGTGGCTCTTCATATGACTGGCAGAAGGTGCAGTGTGCTTCGCCAAGGTCGCTGATGAGGCTGAAGGTGATGACCAGGTATGACCAGGTAGGCATGCTGGTGGTCAAGATACCCTTTTAAAGCCGTGGGTGCTGGCTGTATGGTTTGCTGCTCGAAAGCTTGAGGAAGTGATGATGACGTCGCGAAGTAGTAGCTGCGAGAAGGCTGCGCTAACGTTCTTTGTCGGGGGTCACCAGTTTGGAGGTAGGCGGAACAGAGTGTAAAGTCCCGCAAACGTCCGTTGAAAAGGGAGGATCCTCCGACCAGACGGGATGTTATGTCTGGTGGGCAGCTGCCCGGTAGATGATTTCGAGCTGTTCTATATGTTCTAATCGCGCGGAGAACTTTGATTGCGCGATGCAGGATTAGTTCTTATGTGACGCCATAGATGTCGCTACAGGTTATTGATGTTTTCATATAAGTCAGGATTATTACAAACTACTTTTACCATAGATACCATCATCAACAAATAGTGTAGTGATAGTCTAAATATGCTTTGGGCAAGTCATTAATATAAATAAAATAAAAACAAATGATTGATTTAAATGCGATGCGAGCACAGCGAGCCGTTCGTGAGGTGTGATGTGTAGCGTGTGCCGCTGAACGACAAACATTTCATGTGTCTGCTTTATAGCGCTTTTATGTGCACAAGCGTGTGTAACGACGACCTTTTTTATGATAAATACGAATACACGTTAAATTATTATGAGCCAGTGTCGCTCACGCCCCTAATCTTGATCCCCCACCCACCCTTTTCTCGCCTGAGATGAACTGCCACTTTTTATTTACCTTACATAATTATCTGCTATCGGTACCATAGAATGAATTGTATTAGATTAGGTACATTTTATATATTATGTTTTCTGTCAGTGCCATTGCCTGCGTGATAGTAGAAAATATATGCTTATGTTTCTTAGTGACAAAGTAGCATTAAAAAAATGAAAGAATTTTTAAAATTGTTCGTTAATATGCAGCAGGAAAAGAGTGATCGTTAATATGCAGCAGGAAAAGAGTTGCAGAGAGAACTGACCCCTGAGGAACTCCGGCGTTAGTCGTCACGTCGCGTTTTCGCGTTATAAACGCTTTGAATGTAATAAGATTTTGAATATAATTAGGAAGTTTATTATAAAAGAGTATACATATAAATGTGCCAACTATTTTTTTGAGCCTGGTTGCAGGATCCACATATTTGTGTTTGTTCCTAGTATTATAATATTATGAATATCACAGATTTTTTTTTAAACATGTTTATATTTTTAAAGGAATACAAAATATCCTCGTAAATATACTGTGAAGGCACAGTCATTACAATATAATCTTCGTCTCTTTCATTTTTCCTGGAAAAAAAAACAGGTTTCTTTTTAATTTCTTTATGTGGTTTTACTAAAAAACGCACAATTACGTAATAATAACACCCCCCTTCGAGTCTAGAGTCTCTGATTTTGATCGGAGTGGGTACTGCTACATGGTTATTTACCATGACTTTGGTTTTGTTCATGTTCATTTTAAGATCCACTCTTTCTGAAGCTCTACTGGCATTATACTGAGCACCTCCGTAGTCTTAGCCATGACTTCTATATCGTCATTAAACCGAAGGTGAGAGAAGTACTCGCCATTGACATTAATGCCTAGTCCATTCCAGTCCAGAACTTTTAAGAGATCCTCCATTGCTGCCGTAAACAGTTTCGGAGAAATGACGTCTCCCTGC
This sequence comes from Mythimna vitellina, assembly GCA_949316375.1. Classification (NCBI taxonomy): domain Eukaryota; kingdom Metazoa; phylum Arthropoda; class Insecta; order Lepidoptera; family Noctuidae; genus Mythimna; species Mythimna vitellina. The sequence goes on from OX438704.1 coordinate 86,396, forward strand.
CTCACACCCTGCTGCAGAAGGATAGGTTTCAAGGTCTGGTCCTGAAGTCAGACTGACACTGTGCGTTCTCGTATAAATACTTCAGCATTTCGATGTATCGATAGTCAATCTGGCACCGTTGGAGAAAATGCAGTACAGCCCTCGATCGAATCAACACTTCTTTAAGAAGGGCGATAATGCCCTGCTTAAGAATTACACACCCATCTCGCTTCTGAGCCATGTCTACAAGCTATTTTCCAGAGTCTTCACGAATCGTCTCGCGCGTAGGTTCAACGACTTCCAGCCTCCCGAAAAAGCCGGGTTCCGAAAAGGCTTCAGCACCGTGGACCATACACATACGCTGCGGCAGGTTATACAGAAGACTGAGGAGTATAATCAGCATCTCTGCTTAGCGTTTGAGGACTAAAGAAAGCTTTTGATTCGATCGAAACTTGCAGTCTCTCCATCGGTACCAAATTGACTATCAGTACATCGAAGTGCTGATGTGTTTGTACAAAAACACTACTCTGTCGATCCGACTACAAGACCAGATCTCGAAACCTAACCTCTTGCAGCGGGGCTTGAGGCGGGGAGACGTTATTTCTCCAAAACTGTTCACGGCAGCAATGGAGGATGTCCGCAAGGTTCTGGAATGGAGAGGGCTAGACATTAATGTCAATGGCGAGTACATCACTCACCTTTGGTTTGCTGACGACATAGTAGTCATGGCTGAGACTGCGGAAGAGTTCAGTAGAATGTTTAGTGACCTCAGTAGAGCTTCCAATAGAGTGGGACTTAAAATGAACATGGACAACAATGGACAAAACCATACTCTTGTTTGACAGCCATATAGCACTCATTTCTATCAAGATCAGAGACTCTACACTCGACCAGTGCGTGTTGCCAGTGATGACGTATGGTTTCAAAACGTGGTCGCTCACAATGGGCCTCATCAGAAGGCTTAAAGTCATCCAATGGAACGGACTATGCTCGCAGTTTCCTTGCGTGGTCGAATCAGAAATGAAGATATCCGCAGGAGAACCAAGGTTGCCGACATAGCACGAAGAATCGCTAAATTAAGGGGCAATGGGCTTTTTGGCCCCAACGGCCGACTGTTCTGCGAGCAATGTGCCCTACATTGCTCGCAGAACAGTTGGCCGTTGGGGCCAAAAAGTTCTGGAGTGGCGACCACGTACCGGAAGACGCAGCGTTGGAAGGCCTCCTACAAGGTGGACCGATGAACTGGTAAGGTTTGCGAGAATCCGATGGATGCAAGACGAACAGGACCGTTTATTGTAGCACATGAGTGGAGGTTCAGGATTTTTTGATAGAAAAGTACTTATTTTAATAATTTTCCAAACAAGTTCTCTGTTTTTTCCTGCCTTTTGTAATTCGTTCTTCTCATATTGGAGTTAATTATTTTTTTTAAAGATTATTGCAAAAGTTTCTATACCTTTTATATGAAACAGAAAGTATTTCATTATCAGGTGCAAATTAACTTCTGCATATTGCGGTCCCCCGACTCAGTGACGCTCATCTTAAAAATATTTATAAATTCTATTAATGAAGTTAAAAGGCTGAAAGAGTTAACATATTTTTTACTTTTGTGTCAGGGGTTTTTAAAATTTTATTTTTATTTCACTCTTTTTAAATTGTTTGCGGTACCCATTATTGTGATAACTACTTAAACTACATTTTCTTAAATATTATTAATTAGCAGTTCGCCCCGGATTCGCGCAAACCTACATATAATATTATACAAACAAACCACCTCCCACTTCTAGCATCAGGTTCTTGTAATGTGTGAAATGTATAGAACTAGTCAAGACGAATCTAACGAGCCCAAACTCGACTGGTTTTCTAGTAGGCATTTCAGGGTTCCATCAGCCACCTCCCAGTTCTAGCATCAGGTCCTCATCATTACAAGAAATGTATAGCACTGGTTAAGGCAAATCTAATGAGCTCAAACTCGATAGGTTTACTAATAGGCAATCCAGGGTTACGTCTCTTATCTGCGAGCTCCATCATTAGATCAGCTCAATGGCACCAGCATGTACAAGAGTATTTCAAATATTAGGTCAAGCATATGTTTAAAAGTAAAGTAAATACCCATTAAGTGTTTAAGATCCCTACCGCAGTTAACAAATGAGCTGTAGGTCTTAAACTCTTGGATTTGGATTAGGCTATCTTTCAGACGAAAAAAACCGCATCAAAATCGGTTCATTCGTTTGGGAGCTACGATGTCACGGACAGACACACAGATACACAGACACACAGACACGTCAAACTTATAACACCCCTCTTTTCCGTCGGGGGTTAAAAACATAATAATAAGAACTATTTACTAAAGTAATAAAAGATAAATTAACTCTTAAGAAACAGTAACTAATGACTATTCGGGCCACTCTTAGGCGCCTTCATAGTCTATTGAATTAATATAATTAACAGTCACCGGTCTGATGATCACTTTTCCTCTTGAAACGCCTGCACATTGCACATTGAGGCGAAGAAAATTTACTGCTACACTCCTTGTGGGAATGCCCAGTCTCTCCACAGTGGTTGCAATTAGGACTGGTTTCACGACAAAACTTGGCTGCGTGGCCGAACTGATAGTAGTTGAAGCACCTTGTAACTATTATAAAATCTTTCACAGGGCATGATGTTCAATTTATGAAAATCCGGCCTTGGTTTATTAGGACTTTCCTGACGGCAGCGGGTACTTCTAAAATATAGAATAGAATAGAATAGAATACAATAAACTTTATTGTACACCAAAAAAGCAACAAAAATTTTTACATTAACTTAAGTCTATGGGTACAAAGGCGGTCTTATCGCTGACAGTGATATCTACCAGACAACCTTAGGGTGGAATGTAAGAATTTGAAATAGAAACAAAGGGGTAGTCTGCGGTGTACAGCAAATTAATAATGTAAATATTAAATTAAAATTATATACTAGACTATACATAGAAATAATATAGATGTTACATATAAAAGACAAAAATATACACTTCTGGACACATCTATTGGCCCACCTTGTATTTTCAGTTTCGTTTGGTCCTAGCTAAAATTTTATATTAGGTCGAGCAAAAAGTTTTTATGCAGTTTTGAATCTGGCACATTCACAATTTCATTCAATAGTCTTTTTTTGAATTTGGAACACAGAATTTAAAGAAACAAAAGACAATTTGGAGCCTGTTTGTTGATATCAAACAATCGAATACTAAGAAAACTTGGTTTTATTGGTTTACTTGGATTTAATTCTTAAAAAAGTGATTGATATCTTTGGTTTTGCAACAAACATTACTTATTCTTAACATTAAGGTGAGGTTCTATCAATAATCTATGGATACTTCACCTGAAGTCGCCGCCCAAGCTGTGGCACTTATTCAGGCCGGACACAGCCAAAGAAACGTGAGTGCTCAACTTAATTTAAGTCGATCTGCGGTCCGAAATGTTTATCGGAGGTACCTAGAGACTGGCGGCTTTGTTCGTCGCCAAGGAAGGCCACGATCTCGGGTCACAACTGAAAGGCAGGATCGATTCATCGTGACGACCAGCTTGAGAAATCGTCACCTTACCTCCATTGAGATACAAAACCAACTTCGTGACTTCCACGGAGTATCTGTGAGCGCTCGAACTGTTCGGAGAAGGTTAAAAGAACGCGATATGGTACCACACAAGCCAGCTAATGGGCCCAAACTAACGCGAGCCCACCGAACAGCGCACCTTCATTTCGCACGCAGACATTTAAATTGGACACAGCAAGATTGGAGCCGTGTACTCTTTTCTGATGAGTAAAATTGTGTTACATGGCAATGATGGAAGGAAGAAGGTCTACCGACGCAAGGGAGAGCGTTTCGCACAATGCTGCTTTGAAGAGAGGGTTGCTTATGGCGGTGGCTCATGGACTGTCTGGGGCGGTATATCCGCGAGCGGCAAAACTCAACTTGAGGTTGTTACAGGACCACGGCTGCCAACATTAAATGCTGAAAGGTACATTCGTGAGCGCTTAGAACCTCACGTGATACCATACGCGGACTATATGGGCCCAAATTTCCTTTTTATGCATGATAATGCAAGAGCCCATGCGGCCGGCATCGTCAGGGAATATCTTCGGGATGTGAACATCACAGTTATGGACTGGCCAGCCAGAAGCCCAGACATGAACCCCATTGAGCAGAGCACATGTGGGACGAGCTAAAAAGACGTGTTAGGGCTCGTCAGCCAGTTGCCCAGATGATGCAGGAGTTGAAAACTGCCATAAAAGAGGAATGGGAGATGATCCCTCAAAATTTCATAGAGCGGTTGATAAACTCTATGCCTAATCATATGAGAGCTGTGGTAGATGCCCATGGAGGCAACACGCGTTATTAAATTAAACCTTTATTTGATAAAACATGTTTTTTATTCAAAAATCAATTGCCTTTAACAAGGCACATATCCGACTTGTTAGGCGTAGCTCCATGTCGTATGGTATTCTGAATTCAAATTTAAAACAATACTTTCGAAAAAGATGGTAAAATGTATCAGGTTTAAAACTGCATCAACAGTTTTTGTTCAATCTAGCAATCATATTTCGGAAGGGGCCATCGAAACCTAAACTCTAAGGTGGGCCAATAGATGTGTCCAGAAGTGTATATATATTATAAGTTACACAATTTCATACAAAGATATGGAAAAAGAAAAGAACAATAACAGAACAAAACAGTAGAGGCAGGATAGCAATTAGAGTGAAAGGAAATGATTTTTAACCAGATTTTTGAAAGAAGCTAGTGACTGGGCTTGCCTAATTGGCACCGGCAACGCGTTCCACAGTCACATCGCTTGGACCGTGAACGATTTGTCACTGAATTTAGTAGAATGCGAGGGCATTAAAAGTTTCAAATTCTCCGATGATCTTAAGTGTCTAGAGTGTGTGTCATGAAGGAACTTGAAACGTTCTTTAAGATAAGAGGGAGTTGTAGGAATAAACAGAACACTGTAAAGCAACGATAAAATATGAGCATTCCGGCGAAGGCGGATAGGCAGCCACTTGAGCTTAGTATGAAATTCAGAAATATGATCATACTTGCGCAATCCAAATATGAATCTAATACAAAAGTTTTGGAGTTGCTCAAGCTTATCTAGCTGCATTTCAGTTAGGTCTAAATAACTGACATCGGCATAATCAAGGATTGGGAGAAGGAGGGATTGGGCGAGTGCAGTTTTAGTGGCAGTAGGAAGAAAATTGCGCAGTCTTCGTAAAGACCCCGCAGACGCAAACAACTTGCGGCTAACTAAAAAAAATAAAAATAAAATATAGTTGTTGGTTGGAAGACCTTTCTTATCTGACTTATGGCTCAATTTGACAGTCCCAAGAAAGGATTCACGAGTAATGTTTGCCAGTTTATTCGAAAGGTTTTGCTCATAGATGCAGTCAAATACTTCCCTTTCAGTATGTGCTACTGGAACTCTAACGACAGCAATCCTAAGTCAGCGTTTAGGAGCTTCTACTACCGTAAGGCCTAATGACACCAGTTTTGTTGAATTCCTGAGCTTTTCGATATCGCCTTTGCTTTCGGTCCCAATAAGAACACCTCCGTTTCTAACTTTTTTAGGCCACGGACATGAAGCTTCAGTTTTTCAGGCGATATAATTTTCTGCACAAGTGACTTTGTGTCTTCACTTGTTCTAGTCTCGTCGCAAGGATAGATGGCCACAAAACTCAGATTTTCTGGACGGATGAAGGTTTTCGGAACTTTTTTTAACCTGATGATGAAGCCGGAAGGTGGAAGGTAGATACAGGAACTTTTTAATAAAACAATGTAACCTAGCGGTGTTTGGGTTAATTCGAATTGTCATAAGAAAAGCCACTCTGGTTATAAGTGTGTTGCATCTAAAAAGTGTGAAATAAAAGACGAACGAACGATTTATATGAACTAAAAAAAAATTACGCTGTTATCCCTAAGGTAATTTTTGGTCAGACTAACGTATTAGGCTGCGTCCACGAGACCTTTTTTCATCCACTTTACCGATCACGATAAGCCTTTCGAGGTTGCCACCATCTTTCCTTGCAATGTGATTGAAGTATTGTAGACTCTCTGACGATAACCGCGAGGATACATTGTTCCGAAATGCTGTCCAAGGTATACGGAGCATTCTTCTCCAGCACCACATCTCAAAGGCATCAATGCGTTTGCTCGTCTGAAGCTTTTAGCGTCCAAATCTCGGCGCCATATGAAAAGATCGAGAAGACCAGGGTCCGTACCAGTTTGTTTTTGGTCTTTACGGAGATGTTGCGGTCCCTCCAGATTTTGTCTAGCTGAAATATGGCGCTCTTAGCCATGTCAATTCTCCTGCAAACTTTCTTCTCGCAGGAACCATCGTTACAAATATTGGAGACCAGGTAAATAAAATTGTCCACTATTTCTAGGTCCAATGTGCCAGTGAGCTCCAATTTCCTAGAACTTATAGAAGTTCACTAATTATAGAGAATACAACACATTATTTTCTGATGCTCTTAGCTCCAGGGTCAACAATGTATGGACGTAGAGGGATGCTTTGCGACCATACATCGTTTACATAGTTAAGTTTCTAAAACTTCCTTATTGCATATTGTGGTTTTATTATTTATTATTATTCATTTATTACTTTTTTAGTGATAGCGTGAAAGTGACAGGACAAAATGGAAGAAAAAAACGTGTTGCGCCGACCCCAAATAAAACGGGACAAGGGCAGTAAGATGATGATGCAAGCTTATTTAAACGTCGGGGGCGGCGGGGTTATTATTTTTTCTTTATATTATTATTATTTTATCAACGTAAAAGCGTGAAAGTTTGCTTTAATCAAAAAAAAAATAGTTTTCTGTGATTTTCCGAGGCGAAGAAGCTGACACAAAAGCTAGTTAAGTTAACGAAGTCAAGAGTTCTATGAGCGGTTATGGATCCCTGTGCAGTACGACGAGAGCGTAGTACTTGCAGCCCAGGTGCGAGCTGACGGTGACCCGCAAACCGCGAGCGCGGCGCTCTCGCGGCGTTTACTAATTCAGTGCTGTTCAGACGATGTGTGTCACCGCACACAACAGTCAGCGTACACAAGCGCTGACACGGTTTACTTGCTGCGCCACTTCGCGCTGTACAGGGCGCAGTGTTACCTACCTCTCATCTCAATTCTTCTGAACAAAACATTGTACAAATTATATTGGCGCTGAGCAGTAGGTACGCACAGAGTGCCATCTTTCCACATAATGTAGCCTGTTTATTATATAACCCATCTAATGAATCTATGGTCACATTATTTGTATGAATCATCTCTATACAAACGACGCCATGCCTTAGCCTTAGTTTGAACACCTTATACAGAGGATCGGTCCTAGAACTACGTATGAATGGAATTAGTGTGTCTGAAACGAACTCGAACCGGTCTGCTCGCAGTGAGTGCACGCTGCACGAATACTGTGGTGGTGCGCGCGCACGTGGCGGTGACGGGCGGCGCGTGGCGGCGCGGCGCTCCGCCAGTGACACAGCGCCGCCGTGCCGCACGCCCGTCCGCCGCTCACCGGCGCCACAGCGCGACGCTCTCGATCGTACGACTCAACTTTTACAACACAACTTTTAAAAAGTCTCGGAACAGCGCGGCGGTGCGCGGCAGCAGAGTGACCGTAGTGCGAGCACCACGAGCGTGCCGAGTGTGGGTGTGCAGCCAGTGAGGTGCAGTGACAGTGGTCAGTGAGGGATGCCAGCGGGAGAACCGGCTAGCGGCTAGCAGCCGGTGTTAGGTGAGCGTCGCATGGGACCCTCGGCGACACTCGCATGTGAGTCTCTCCACCACACGTCACTCTCTTGACCCTCGCCAGTCAAGAGTAACACTTGAGGGTGTACACGAAGGCTAGTGTTGGTTAGCTAACGACTAATTGAGTACGTTCTCTGGAGCGTGAGCGTTCGTAGCATTGCTAGTGTGTAGAACGTTCAGTATTATTGTTGTCAAATAAAGAATTTTCTGAATATCGAATGCAGGTGTATATGTCGTGGCTAGATCTTGGAAATTGATCACTTCATGAAATGACCAAGTATCGTTTTAAACACAAAAGTTTTATGATATTTCAATCTTCGTTTAGCTTACTTTCTTTAGACCTTTTATTATTATTGAAATCCTACATCAATGACATGGCCAAATGAGGATTAACATATCATAAAATGTTAATGTTTAAACGATCTAGCTAGTTTCAGTTGGCCATATTATAAAGAGATTAATTCTAAGATCTGGCCAAGACATATAGATACATTATATTTTTACGAGACAACTCTTTGAGATTACGATGAGTCGTTTTTATATGTACTGGTTGTGACCACCTGTGCTGGTTAGTTATCGGCAGTAGTTAGTGCAGCGATGGGCGACGGGGAGGCGAGGCCGGGCGCAACTTTTATGTAATTGGGGGACACGAGTATTTCGACAAGTATAAATTCACTGCTCAGCCTACTGGCTTCCTTCTGCTATTTCTGTTGAACCAGTTTTGTTATGTAAAGTTCAGCTACCGTCAGCATGCCGCCACATTTGGTCTGTCATGTTTGAGTGTGTTTGTCGCTGCCATGGCATCACTTCACGTTTCGTTTCACTCGTCTGACGTCGCCGTGTGACAGTGCCCTCATCACTGATCTTTGCATATCTACCTGCTTGATTGTAAATCCTATTTAAGTGGCAATATCACCTTTGTATATGTTGTTGCAATGCGTTTGTACTATAAACTCTTTCTTCGTGATAAAATTAAAATTAAACAATACACATTTATATGAACTACCTATCTAATTTGAATGAGATTTATTAAATTTGAAATTACTTATTCACAATAATTATATTATATAAAGATTTATAATGTCCACTTAGCGTCTAAGTATTAGCCTACATCATGGCCACTGTCAGGCGAAGCTCTCCAGCTATTAGTAGCTGTACTTGATACTAATAACTGGAGTGCTTCGCTGCTGGAGGCGGTGGCGAACTTATACCTAGTGCTGTCGATGACACAGGTGCGTGACCAACGGTTTCAGTACGTATTAGGTCAGATCTTTGATATTGTCGTCCAACTGTTTATTCTGATTAGAAGAAAGTGGACCCGCACCACAGTAGTGAGGCACGTGCCGCAGCCGCACAGAACAATGAACAAACTTCTGACGGCACGCGGATGTCAGCCCCCCTAGCCAATTTTTTTGTTTTACTCGCGCGTTTACGATTTCCCGCCGATCTGTTAGTTTAAATCCGTTTAGTCAATAGCTATAGGTGGTCCACTGACATCTGCCCCTCTAGCCAAGTTAAAGCCGTTTCGTTTCGATTCTCTTTTCGTCGATCGCCTCGAGTAGGCCCGTTAGGCACCTCCGATTCCTTTATTCTGACATCATCAACGCTCATTCATGTGTCGTCGACAACGCGTAGTGTTTCACGCGTGCTTCAAAGAGATGTCAGTAAACCGTAGGGTCTAGCACGGTCGAAGTTGAGGCCTTGAGTTGTGTGAAAAAGTATCCCGGGGCCCTAAAACGAAGGCAAAGAAGGAACAGGAGTGAGGCTTAGTCAGTAAAAGTCTGACACGCCCTCACGCTCCACCCAAGGGCGAGAAAAGTAATTGAATGACTTTCCACCTAAAAAAATAACCATTTATTTTTCATTTGTATCATGAGGAAATTAAGTCATGGGCTGTTGTTTTCTTTGAGCCATGGGTACCTTCATGAATCCCCTAGATTGCCAACAAAAGAATTTTAGTTTGTCCTAGAGGTCCAAACAAGGCAATTGTCTATACTTTTTATAATGTGACAGGCAAGAGAAGAGTTTTGGGGGGAGTAAGTAAAATTGCGAGACGGTCGTCAGCGTTGGTTAGTTTCAACTGTACGTGGCATAAGCTCATCTTTTGTTAACTAACTGTTACCGTGTATTTTGCTCTTGTGCTGTGCTGTGCCTTCATAAGTGCTGGCTATGGCTGCAAAATTCTAATGCTGAATACTCTGACATAAAGTAAGTACTGTTACGGTGTTTGTGTCGGTAAGGCTGCTGAGGCGCGGAGAGAACATCAACTTTGCTTTTCTGACCGCCGCGCCTACTCTTACACAATTAGTGTCTTCGGATCGATTTATCTGTGATTATTTAAAACTGATAGCATCCAAAGACGCAGGAAAATTGACACTTGTCGTTCTCGGAGATACACGGCTGAAAAGGAGGAGCTGATTTTTCAACGTTTTTTTGATGACCCTGATATATCGACAAAGTTCGTGGCGTGTGAGGTTGGTTGGACATCCATATCGCTACCAACTCGTGCAGTCATTAAGAGAGGGAGATCCACCGGGACGGCGCGCCCTATCCATCAGCTTGGTTGGACATCCATACCGCTACCTACCTGTGCAGTCATTAGCAGAGGGAGATCCGCCGAGATGGCGCGCCCTATTCATCAGCTTGTATGTAAAGAGATAGTCTTGGTAAAACACAGCACAAGTGCAAGATATGCGGCAACAGTTAGTTAGTTCACAAAACATAAGCTTGTGCGACGTAGAGTTGAAACTAACTTACGCTGCCGACCGTCTTGCAATTTTACCTGCTCCTTATAAAATTCTTCTTTTCCCTGTCACAGACGCAGAAGTATTGACAATCATACCTTTCTTAATAGCTAATAAGACAAGGATATTTTTCTAGTAATTGGTACATCAGGCGTAGTAATTTTTTTTTTGCACTAGACAACATTTTGTATGAAGTTATTAGCAAAAGTCTCATAAAATTAATCTTTGATTAGTGATGTTTGCCAAAGTTTTAATCATTTTTGGACTTTTAATTACTAAAAAAGAGCTGCTACGGCATCATTTATGATAATAACTGGTTCATCTAGGGGATCAACCAGGAAAGGCCCTTCAGGAAAGTCAGCAGTCAGTACACGTTGGACTCTTCTTCTCGTTGGTGTAATTTGGATACTGGCGCTCCTCAAAGCGGCATTCTTTCTCCTCTTCTATTTTTTATTTTTATTAATCTTATTATTATTTACGAACTTCAGTGTGCGTATCATCTGTATGCAGATGACCAACAGTGGTACTGCCAAGAAAGGGTGGACGAATTATCCAATAAAAACTCAATAAAACATGGTCCAACAGATTTGGTGTTGCTGTAAATCCCATTAAGTGTCAGGCGATCATAACAGGCAGTCCCTGAAAACGTTAACGTCGCTCCGTTTAGCAAAGACTTAAAGGATCTAAGCTTGCGCATCGACAGTACCCTAAACTGGCGTGCTCAAGTCGCTAGGGTCATTTAAAGAGTTACGGGAACACTGCGAGCCCTGTAGACCCTAATTTTCCCAATTATCGATTATGGCGACGTGTGCTACTATGACCTGAATGCAGATCTCCTCAACAAACTTGACCGCCTTCTAAATAACTGCATTCGACTTGTTTTTAATCTGCGCAATTGATCATGTCTCTTCATATCGATCGCTTTTAAACTGGTTGCCCATACGCCAGCGCAGAGAACAAAGAGCGTTACTACCGGTACCTTGTTCTCATTTTTAGTCTCTCCCAATTCTCTTACTTATCTTGCTCCTTACTTTCAATAAATTTCCGCCAATCACATCAAAAATCTACCGTCATCACATAACCGTCTACTTCATTGTCCCTGTCACCGTATTGACTTCATTCACAATTAATAATAATAATAATAATATTCCACAACTATCACACAACGTCGTCTAATCCCAAGATAAGCAGAGCTTGTGTTATGAGTACTAGACAACTGATAAACATACTTATATATTTCTAAATACATACATATTATTGATAAATTACACCCAGACACAGAACTAATTCTTTCCATGTTCAAGCTATTTGTCTTTGGAATGCACTCCCGCAGGAATAATGATGGCAACCAACCGAATGACCTTCAAAGTGAAGATTCGCGAGTACATTCGTAAGAAGTTGGCAGCAGTATCGTCACAGTATTAAAAATTAAATAAATAAATAACTTAAGTTTCAGTACAGTCGCGCCGTAAATAGTTTTAATATTGGCTTCAAATGATTTAGTCTGAGATTTTGCACAAAAAATCTAAAAATCTCACAAACTCAAAAACTACTGAATATCGGTAGAACATTTGATGGCTTAATTTGTTGCATTTTAGTCCAACCGTGACGTCCTGCAAGGAATACGTCGTGTTACCAGTAACCATTTTTTACATATACAAGGTAAAAAAGCAAACAATATGCAGAAAAATATGACAAGTTCCGAAATAAATATTTTTAATAGTTGCATCGTTTACTTAGAGATCATGCAACCTTAAAATCGCGTACACTTGTTCAGTACATTTTGTCGAGTTTTACACAAAAACATAAGGAGCAGTTGAGTATTGAAAATTTATGATCCAAATGCAGATAAATTATAACAAAGACTGACTCGAAAATAAAAACAGGTATTTTAATGGTTTTAATTAATAAAACCATTAAAATACTTGTTTTTATTTCCCCATTTGCCCCAATTTTATTGAACTTGTAATCAAACTCGACCTAACGATCACGGTATTGATCATATTAATAGTGGTATTGAAAAGAATTGGTATTTGAAATTCCAAGTTTGTACGGTAAAGGAAGGATCAGTCATCGTCAAATAAGGATAAAAGAAAAATAAATAATATAAGGATGAAAGTTGAGAAGTGTCACGGCAGATTTTTAATATGTTCTAAGTTTTCCGTATTAAATAACTCGGAGCCGGCTCGTGAAGGGCTGCGCGTATTTCATCAAAGACGCAGAACTTTGTTCTGTTGACTACATAAAGAGCAATATACCACGCTACGCGCCACGCAAGTCATTTTACAATCTACGAGTATGTAAGCGCCAGAGCTGCGCCTGCGCCACTCAAAACTAGTTATAGTAAAGGTATAAAACAAAAAAACATTTAGGTGAACTTTCTTTCTTTCTTTCACCTTAATAAGACACTATATCTATACGATATCTATACGATATCTATACGATATCTATACGATATCTATACGATATCTATACGATATCTATACGATATCTATACGATATCTATACGATATCTATACGATGTCTATACGATATCTAAGAAAACATCAGATTGAGATGGGCTTTACAGTATCTCTTTTAAATTATCTGTACACAATATTTCGAGAGTTTTTGAAATCGCAAGATATTATTAACATACGGTTTTCGAACAAAATTCACAAGAAGTCGAACGAAGGCTGCGTAGGTACCTGCTCCACGACGGCGGTACGCTCAGGATCGGGCAAGTGAGCGCCGCCGCCAGCGCCGCGGCTGCTGGGACTCTCTCGGGTATAGCGACAACGGTTTCCAACCGTACTCTAATGTAGAGTATTGAGCTCTAATTTGCGGTGGAGTACTTAATAATCTATGAAAGCAATATACACTACATATTTTCGCTAGTAATTAAAAGTCTATTTTGATGGATTATATTATTACACATCAGCGCTGTATATTACATTACAAAACTGTTTTACGTTCGTTGCGTCACTACCTCAGGTTTAGTTGAAAACCAGTGTTAGGCACTAGTTTTCTGGTGTTTATGCTGAAGTGGACCTATTCTGGTGCAGCCGGGAGGCACACAATTGTGTTTTTGTTTTGTGTTTACCTAACTATTGTGTGTGTGTGCCTTGTGTTGTGCCAAATAAATTCATTTTCTTTCTTCCTATTTTGACTCTGATCTATACATGTATATATATCTTCTTTCAATTTTCAAAGGGACGCTCGACTTTCATAGCGCATGGCGGCTATCTTAGTAAAGTGGTAGCTTTTAAATTTGGCATGAATCCATATCCAGTCGTGAAATTTCACCAGGGAACGCTACACACTTCAACAATGCGAAGAAATTGTTTAAATTTATTATCAAAATCAGTGCTCTAGTTAATTCGCCGAACGTCGAATCTCGCGTGGTAGCGACATCCACTGGCCACCGAGATCGTATGATCCAATACCGTCCGATACTTACTGTGGGGCTACGTGAAATCTCTTGTCTATGCCGACAAACTGCAGTTAACTGCTGCTTTAAAGGCCATCTCGCGTTCTTTGAGTTGAGTCCCATTAATGTGAAGATGTCGTCCAAAATGGGTCCACCAGAATAAAACATCTACAGCGGAGTCACGGTGACCGTTTAGCTGAAATTATTTTCCATACATCGAATACCCATTCTTTAAAATTTTATAAAACTTGTGGCTTTATCACTTAAACTGGTTTTTTATTTCATTTCAAAGTTCGAGTGCTCTTAATGAAAAACCTCATACATATAGATAAAATTGAATTGTCTCTTTCTAATAACAAAATATTTTTTTATTAAGCCTTCTGATGAGGCCCATTGTGAGTGACCACGTTTCGAAACCATATGTCATCACTGGCAACACGCCCTGGTCTTGATAACACTGGTATGTTGGACGAGAAGATACCGTGCAGCTTCCCAAATGCTGCCCAGCCGAGCCAGATTCGACCGGTTGACCTCTTACTCAAAATTAGATCTACCCAACTGGACTGTCTGTCCAAGGTAGACGTAATCGTCCACAACTTCGAGTAGAGTCTCCGATCTTGATAGGAGTGGGTGTCCATGTTCATTTTAAGAACTACTCCTTCGGAAGCTCTACTGAGGTCATTAAGCATTGAGCTGAGCTCTTTCGCAGTCTCAGCCATGACTACTATGTCGTCGGCAAACCGAAGATGAATGATGTACTCGCCATTGTCATTAATGTCTAGTCCACTCTAGTCCAGAACCTTGAAGACATCCTCCATTGCGGCCGTGAACGGTTTCGGAGAAATGACGTCTCCCTGCCTTACACCTAGCGGGGTGTGGAGGATAGGTTTCGAGCACTGGTCCTGGTATTTCATTAACAAAAAATATATTAAAGGTTCAAGCTATGGGTGGTCAGGGCTCCCGGGCGAGGAATATACTAAAAATGCGCGCCGTATCCAGGAGTACTGCTTTCTGGATCAGGCCCTACATCCAGCTGCCTAACGAGACCCTCTTCAGATGTTATTCAAGGGTCTTGGCTATGGTCGCGGCGGAAACGCAAATGAAACGCTTCTAGTTCAATTTACTATTATTATATTGTAATTAAAAAAAAAAAATGATGTTGAGGGGTTGATGATCCCTTGTTTAGGAGCCAAAAGTGATATAAAAAGTGAAAGTGTATGTATTTGTGTTTGCAATTTATTTCTAAATATATGTGTGATCTATCGAATAAAATAAAAAAAATTAGAAAAGGATAATGATTTCGGCAGCCACGGTAGGATCACGAACAAAGTAACGAGATGTAGCTATGTGGAAGAGATAGGACTTTTAATCGGTTACTTATCATAAGTTCGAAAAATAGTGGACCGAATTTAATTTCTCCTAAAATTTTTCAACTATTTTCGTTTCGTTTTTTTTTTGTTTCATCAAAGGCACGTCTGCCATACAGTGGCAGACCTATTATCAATTCGATCATTTTCGTTACTCCGACTTTTGATTTGGTCGAAAATCTTTTCACCAATGTTACACTTAGCCGAAATGACATTTGTTCGAAGTATTATGTTTCCGAACATTCATTACAAAACTGTTTTAATTACCATATTTTCATATTACCAAACGCTTAGAAATTTAATTATTACACTGGCATGATTAAGGCAACCAGAGTTAATTTCAGATTAGATAAATCTAATATTAAAAAAAAAAATGGTGGAAAAAAAAATGGTGTAGGAATAGTGTTAGACAGTAAACTGAAAGAAATCGTGATGGAAGTACAAAGGATTAGTGATAGATTTATAGTTGTGAAAGTTATGTCAGCGAATGTGATGTTGAATGTAGTAAGTGTGTATGCACCACAAGTAGGATGTGATGAAACGGTGAAAGAGAAATTTTAGGAGGATTTTGATACAGCGTTAATGAACATCCCTTTTCATGAAGAATTAATTGTTGGAGGTGATTTTAATGGACACGTGGGAAGAATGAAAGGAGTTTATGAAAGAGTACATGGGGGATGGGGTTTCAGTAGTCCGAACAGTGAAGGAAAGACACTGCTGCAATCCGCTACTGCATTTGACCTGGCAGTAGCCAATACGTGGTTCCAGAAAAGAGGCGAACACATGATCACGTACAAAAGTGGTAATCATAAGACCCAAATTGACTACTTTCTAGTTCGGGGCAACCACTTAAAGCACGTCAAAGACTGCAAAGTACTGCCAGGAGAAGACCTAGTCTCACAACACAGACTGATTATGACATCAGTGGTCAAAGTACCGTCTACCAAATACAAAGGGCGTCCTCCCCCTAAAATAAAATGGCATATGTTAGAGAGGAATGATTGTGCGAAGAAGTTCAGGGAGCGAGTGGTGGACAGAATGATAGAGATATGAGACATGAATGATCGAAGTATAAATGAAAGCTGGAATGAGATGGCTGGGTGTATCAGGCATACAGCGAAAGATATTTTGGGAGAGACGAGAGGAAAGGGCATAATAGATAGGGATACATGGTGGTGGTCGACAGAAATTCAGAGTGTGTTGAAAGAAAAGAAGAAAAAATTCAAAGAATGGCTTTGTGTAGAGCCAGGAAACACTAGTTTGAAAGCTGAAAAAAAGAATGAGTATGACGTTTTAAAGAAAAAAGCTAAGAAAGCCGTGGCAATAGCAAAATTAAAAGCCCAGGACAAAATATATGACACACTGGACAGTCCTGCAGGCCAAAAAGAGCTATACCGGCTTACTAGAATAAGAGAGAGAAAGGCGAGGGATGTTTGTCAGGTAAGATGTATAAGAGATGAAACTGGAATGGTTCTATCGGATGATGAAAAAATCAAAAAGAGGTGGAATGAGGAAAATAATTGGAGCGGGGTGTTAGAGAATAAACCAGTGAATGTGGGATTAGTGCGAATTGTTAATATGGATGAAGTCAGAATAGCAGTAAATGGAATGAAGAATGGCCATAGCCATTGGTCCAGATGGAATACCAGTTGAAGTGTGGAAGTTATTGCGAGTAGATGGATGGACGTGGTTAGCTTTGTTCTTAAATAAGTTGTTGCTGGAAGAAGCCATACCTGATGAGTGGGGCAATAGCTCTTTGGTGCCGATTTTTAAAAACAAAGGTGATGTGCTTGAGTGTAACAATTATAGAGGAATAAAGCTAATGTCACATACAATGAAAGCCTGGGAGAAAGTTATTGAAAGGAGGCTGAGAGAAGAGAGTAAAATTTCACAGACCCAGTTTTTTTTTTTTTTTTTTATTGGGTGGGAAAATCATCCTAATGACATCCCCGCTCTTGGGCGGAGCGGGAGATAGTGTCAGACTCTTACTGACTAAAAACCCACTCCTGTTCCTTCGTTGCCTTCGTCCCAGGGCCCCGGGTTCCGCTTTCACACTACCCGTGGCCCCAGTAGGCTTCGACCCTGCTGGGCCCCTACGATTTGCTGACATCTCCTTGAGGCGCGCGTGGAACAAAACGCGCCGTCGACGACTTGGGCTCGGTCCGGACGGTTACCGGACGGTCAGACGGCGAGCCACCCATTGCTCGCCGTCTGCAAGCCCGCGCCTACGGTGGCCGGAAATAGGGATCGGAATCCCGGCGGCGGTTGGAGCGTAAGGACCGTTGCCTCACGCGATCGGCCGCCTCCTTAGCTAGCATTACTGCTTCGCAGAAAGAGGCGACCGCCTGCCACTCCTCCTCGCTCCGGAGCATGGCCTGAACCAAGGCCCGGCGCGAGAGATCACCGCCGCCGATTGCTCCCACGAGGTCACGGCGTTGCTCTGCCCAAGCGGGGCACACCTCCACCGTGTGCTCCACCGTGTCCTCCAGGTGGGCCACACAGTGGCGACACCCGGGCGTCGTTTCCGCACGAATCCGGTGCAGGAACCTCCCGAACTTACCGTGTCCGGTGAGGACCTGCGTCATGCGGAATGTGAGGACGCCGTGAGGTCTTTCCAACCACGCCTCAAAGAGGGGACTTACCGCCATAATTGTGGCGTGCCCAGCACGGGGTCGCGACAGTCGCTGTCGCCATTTCTCCATGAGAACTCGCCGGAACTCTGTCCGCCATGCCGCGACTTGTTGCGGCAGCGGAGTTTCGCCCCGGCGTTGCATCTCCATGCGCCGTTCGTGCATGAGTGCAAGGACTGTTGCCTCCAGTTCCCATGGTCGCTGGCAAGCAAGAAGGCTCGCCGTTTCGCGGGAAATCGTCCGGTATCCTCGCACCATCCGTATGGCCATGACCCTCTGGCACACGTTCAGCCGGGCCGCCGGCTGCTTCCGCAGCCCCGGCGCCCACACCGGCGCGCCATAAAGGGCCATGGACCGAACGATCCCCGCGTAGAGCCTCCGGCAGGAGACGTCTGGACCCCCAAGGTTGGGCAGGAGCCGCGAGAGAGCAGCCCCAGTCCGATTTAGTTTGGGAGTCAGACGTCGGAAATGTTCGTCGAAATCCCATCGGCTGTCGAGAACGAGTCCCAGGTACTTCATCGTTGACCCGACGCCGACGTGGACTCCTCCCACCGTTAGCCGGGAACCCGGTGGTGGCGCGTTCCGAGGGCCGTGAAAGCACATGGCCTCGGACTTGTGCAATGCCACCTCGAGTCCCAGCTCCTGGATCCTTCCAACGACCGTCGCGACCCCGCGTGTCGCTAGTTCGACCGCCGCCTGGTACGACTCAACCCAGTTCGGTTTTATGCCTGGTCGGGGTACGACGGATGCCATTTTTGCTATACGCCAGCTGTGCGAGAAGTATAGAGGTGCGCATAAAAACTTGCACATGGTATTCATTGACCTCGAAAAGGCATACGACCGGGTACCTCGTGAGGTTCTGTGGTGAGCCCTTAAGGAGAAAGGTGTGCCTGGGAAGTATGTGTAGTTGATCCGAACGATGTATAGTCGATGCAGTACCCAAGTCCAGTCTACAGTGGGCACCACTGGCTGCTTCAATGTGGCTGTCGGCTTACATCAAGGGTCAGCTCTCAGCCCTTACCTCTTCCTGATGATAATGGACGCTCTGACGTTGGACATTCAGGAAGAGGCTCCCTGGTGTATGTTGTTTGCCGATGATATTGTGTTGGTTGCCGAGAGTGGCCTAAAGGTCCAGAACAGATTGGAGGTGTGGTGGCACAGACTGGAGAGTTGGCCTGAAATTGAGTAGAACCAAAACGGAATACCTGTTCTGCGATTTCGGCGGTCTCTCCAATCCAGTGCCTTTAGCTCTAGCTGGAACGCCCATACCGATCTGCTCTGACTTTCGGTACCTCGGGTCACTCATCCAAGGGGATGGTGAGGTAGACCGGGACGTAACACATCGGATCAACGCAGGATGGATGAAATGGCGACAGGTCACGGGAACAACTTGTGACCCACGGATGCCCCTCAAGTTGAAAGGTAAAATCTACAAGTCCGTGATAAGACCTGTCGTACTGTATGGATCAGAATGTTGGGCTGTGAAAAAGACGGATGAAAAAAGATTGCATGTAGCGGAGATGAGAATGTTACGATGGATGTGTGGTATGACGAGAATGGATAAAGTGAGAAATGAATGTATTAGGGGAAGTTTGAAAGTGGCGCCAGTGACTGAAAAGTTGAAAGGGAATCGTTTGTTTTGGTATGTTCATGTGAAGAGGAGGGATGAAACGCATGTTACTAAAAGAGTTATGAGTTTACATGTGGATGGAGGGATAGGGAGACCAAAGAAAAGATGGATGGATTGTGTGAAAAGTGACATGAAAGAAAAGGAAGTTAGTGATAGCATGACGAATGACAGGGCAGACTGGAAGAAAAAGACGTGTTGCGCCGACCACAAATAACACGGGACAAGGGCAGGATGATGATGATAAACCTAATATTTTGTTTAATTAATTATTTTAAATGTGTTACTTAATAATTAAGTTGATTATGAACAAAAGTGGTTTTAATTGGTCCCAGTAAGAAGTATGCAAACATGGATGTTTGCTTTAATCTTGCAGGATGCAAACAGGCATGCAGCATGAAAGCAGGCATGCAACATGCAGCAAGCATTGTTTCTGTCAACGCGAGCTTATCATCACAAATGGTTTTAATGCTCACTACCGCAGCCTCGGGTCTTGAATTGCTCTTAGGGGTAGAGCAGACGAGATTGTGTGAAGTCGGTTTTGCAGCGATTCGTTTCCGTCACTAAAATTTTGCAGCACAACATTGACTTTTTATGACACTATTTTAATTTAATATTGAAAATGCTACCAAGTAACCGACATATTTGTGATCAAAATTCCGTAAAATTTTGTTTTGGTGTTGGGAAAATATGGCAAGTAAATCATTTGACAAATGAAAAAGTTCAAAAGAGGCTTCGGCCAATAGCAAAAAGTTATTTTGTAAATCGGTGAAATATAGTTCGGTAAAATAATACTTATGAAACATGATACTTTGATGATCTAAAAATATGTCAAAAAATGCATACAGCAAAAAAGACGTCGGTCAATAGTTTTCAGTAAAATGAAATTCGAACCAAAAAATTCGGAAAAGTGATCGGATCCCCGTAGCTTCATATGATATGTCTAAGTTTAGGATCTAATCTTAATTAAGTATAGACGGCGATATTATTGCATCTGTGAAATTGTAATAAGAATTTAAAGAAATTAACATTCCTAGCTGAGATCTGGATCTAATAAATTAGTTAGCCACGGAAAACGCAACATTCCGACGAAAGATTCTCCCACGAGGAGATGTTGAGGGAAATCCAATAATAAAACTTATATCCGAAAAAATAAACAAACGACAGACGGATTCTGTTTGTCAATGAGCTCTAGCGCGCTAATCGCAGCCCCAAAACCTCACAATGCAATCGAAAATCACAAAAAAATCACAAAAATAAAAATATTGTAGGAATTTTACGAAAACAGAGTCCTTGGCTGTTTTAAACTTTATATAGCCATTTTAGCGCTCAACTTAGCGGCAGTGGGTACTGATTATGAAAATAGTTTAACAATTCCAAAAATATCTGCCTGATAAAGTAACATTTGATCGAAGAGTGAGATCGTCCAAATCGGACAGCTCATATTTTTGGTAACATTTTTTGGCTTGGAAACTTAAGTCTTTGATGAATAGTCCGGAAATGGTCTACCAAACTAAAACATGTGACGAGGCGAAAACGACTCGTTACAATATAGCTAGAAGCACTATATTTTTAACATTTATAAAATACTAGCTTTTGTCCGCGGCTTCGACTGCGTGTATAACATGTAGACTATGTCACTCAAGAATAAAGCAGCTTTCTATCGGTGAAAAAAAAATTACAATCGGACCAGTACTTTCAGAGATTACCTCCTACAAACAAAAAATATAAAACAAAAAAACAAACTTTACCTCCTTATAATATTAGTATATTTCATGCACTTTATCTTTTGACATATTTGACATCTTAAAACAATCTTCCATCAATACCTATGCTATTTTTACCACAAACCCTGAAAAGGCATTATCACCTTGCCAGTTTGCAAGTTAATCAGCATGCAACCTCTTTAGACGCCACATGAGCTACGCCCCTTTTACTTGTTTACCTTTAACTTTTAAAGGTTTAAGCATAACCTGCCTTTACCTGACCAACATGTCCCTACCACTAATGGGAATGAATTTACATTATGACGCCTTTCTCTTAAGAGCGGACTTAATTCATAACAAACGACAAACTACTGTCAAATTATTTCTAAACAATTATTATGCATCAATATGTGCTCAACAACTAATGCTTTCATGTTTAAACCCCGCTGTGGGAAAACCCACATAAAAGCCGCAGCATAGCACCCTGCTAACCTAGGATACCAAAGTGACCTCCACCCAGACAGGGATTACACTCTAAGACTAAATACTTTTATAATTAGGTATATATTCATTCCTTCAGATGCTTGTCGGACCAGAGAAAAAAAGAGCCATAATTTCATTGGATCACCTATAACTTTTCTCAATACTTGCGTCTACTCCAGAGATATTAATAAACAACAAAGATTATTTATATAATAACTCTCAGTACGATTTGTGGGCTGAATGCCCATCTGATGCATCATCACAGCTAAATTACTAGAGTCAACTAAACTCTCTTTGCAGAGGCTGGGGCATCCCATTAGCAAAGTTGATATTAGCTCAAATTGGGTACTGACATTTTCTCTCTTGAGGGAGGACCGGAGAGCACCCTCCTCTTTCTAATAACACTAATGCGAACTCTACTCTGGAGCACATGCCCAACTTAACTTATGCAATCCTCAGCATTTCTATTCATAGGGTATTATAGCTCATGTGGCGACCATGATGGAGGTCACGCTAATACTATTAACTAGCAAACTGGCAAGTTATACTTTTAAGGTTTATGGTAAGAAAAGCATAGTTGTAGATATTCGAAACATATTTCGAATATCTACAACTATGCTTTTCTTAGTGATTGTCAGGGGGGGTCAGTTTGATGAGTTTACCATCGAATCGAAAAAGAAGAAGAAGACAAGGGAGAACCTCGTTCATGAGAGACCGCTATGTCAACAATCATTATGCAACGCTTTAGTCAATCTATCACCACTATATCAGGTTAGCTAGATGAGAGCACCCAGAAATAATGTGTCAAATTGATTCAACAGATGTTAATCGTACCATCATTCACAATGTATTATTTCCGGTAGTGGTTCGTTATCATTACTTCGTCAAATCTTTCAGTTTCACCGAAGAGGTCACCAGAGCGCAGCCAGGATACGGACGCTAATAAGTCTACATTGGCACCATGTAAGGTGCCATGTTTTCACATTCACATTATAAAAAGAACTGATATTTGGCATATCCATCTCAAAAATGAGAGCAGTATTAACCCTAGAACACTACTAGGGGTGCTGGAGCACCCCAGCAGTATTTATTTTTCAAATAACTTTTTTTATTTTCAATGGACAGGTTTATGCTCTAGTGTCACCTGCTCCTGATTAGTCAATAACGCGGCAACAGCCGTGCAGTGTGGACGTGTGCACTTGTGTTGTGGGGTGCCCTATCACCCCAGTGTAGGAAAATCGTAAGTATTTTTTATAGTTTTACACTATGTTTTTATAATGTTTAAGGCATTATTTTGTAGTTTTATTTGATTTTCAATCATTAAATAGACTTACCATAGTATATAAATTCTATTAACACAATATTGTTATGTACAATGTGAGGCCTTATAGCTCTGTGCGATCTCTTCCAGGCAACTTTCGTTTTTGTTAAATTAATATTTTGATTGATTTGTTTGTAGATGGTGACAGAGCATTAGGAGAGGAGGAGATAAAAAACATATTGGATAGGGAATCCGAAGATGCAAGATCCCCACTTATTTAAAAAAATTGGGCTATGAGCTCATCAACGAACATTTGGAAGAACGCCTGCAAAAGCCAACTTTGAGGAGGGATGTACGAGAAGTGGTTTCCGGGATTCTAAAGAAACCCATACAGGATCCAAGACCAACTATTGGCCAGCACACCCAGGGACATTGTGGTTTATGTCCAAGAAATAAAGACCGGAAGTCGAAGACCAAATGCAACAAGTGCAAAATTCCAATTTGCTTGGAGCATCAAGTCAAAGTATGCCAAAAATGCTCAAATTATTTAGTATAGCTAGATTTTAAGGTTGATTTGTGATTTCAGTTCCTAATTAGTACTAATCATCATCATCATCTTCCTGCCCTTGTTCCATCTTATTTGGGGTCGGCGCAACACGTTTTTTTCCTAATTAGTACTAATAAAAAGTATATTTTTAAAACCTGTTATTATTTAAAAAAAATATACCGCATTAAAGTTTGGGGTTCTCCAGCACCCCATGTAGCAAAATCAGTCTGGTAAAAACAGTGTAGGGATCCAGGGTTAAATACATCATCGAAGTTGCTCTTGATAAAGTAGATATGTAAATAAATTAGTATTAAATAAAGAGTTTTAAAGAGATACCATAGAGCGGCTATCAGAAAAAAATGTCTTAGAAAAACTGTCATCCTATGCCTCAGTGACACCACCTGGTTTTGAAAAGCAAACACGGAAATTAAATTTGTCAAAATTTATAATTAGTTAACTATCGCTCGGTAGGTGGCCAGGGGCCTTACCATGATAATGTTAAAAAGTCAGTCATACGAGCGAAAACGAGCTATACACGCTATATAGCTCCATCCCTTTAACATATCGATTTAGGTCGAAAAATTTATCGCGATATAAGCTCGTGGTAGGGCCTCAGTGTGTGATAATGGTCAGGTTAAGCTTTTCAGCAATAGATGGCGTTATCACAAAATCAGCAAATGTTCTGGAGCTATTTATAAAAATGATTGAATTCTAATTAAATACTTCGTAAATACCAAAAATATTTACGAAAATAAACCGAAGTTAGGTCCAGTTATTTAACCATAACAAGATTTGCAATAGCGTAATGCGCAGTTCTATATTTATATTTTCTCAGAAAATGATATTCTTTAAGTGCATAGAGCGGATACAAACACGACTTCACGTGTAGGGGTGTCATACTAGACTGAGTGACTTATGACCACTAGGTAATAAGTATCAGATTACGATTTTGTTCGCTATGTCTTGTCTATTGGTAGTATATATTTAATGTCTTTGGTCTTAAAGGAATGTGTAAACGCACTGCCTTACTTATTTACATTTTCGAATTAATTATGACGTGACGTACTGTGCGTAGAGACTTCACAAAGGTTCCTGGCGATTCTTCATCATGATAATCATGATTCGTCGAACGCGGTAGTACTTGCCAAAATTGTAGTTTTGCGATTAGTTTAATTGCGCACAGCCCACGTTGCTCCGCTTTCATTTGCACATATTTAAAAGTTCAACTGTAACCTATCAACGTAAAACAAAAGCTTTTGTCAGTAGGGGAAACTCAGACAGACGACTTGTATCACTTGTATCTGCGTGACGGCAGAGTGACGCGCTGTGTGAGCGATGCTATGTATCCCGCTGACTGGCTCCACGTCACATCACGTCATGTCACGTCACAGCCTGCGGGAGGCTTGAGTACATGAGGAGTACCGCTCGAGTCGTGAGCGGACCGCTAGTGATGTGAGCGCGTGGGAAGCGTTTCACAAATGATACCTTTTGTCTCTATTTGACTTTCATCGCATCCGAGTCGATCTGTTCACCGCAATGGTAACGTTATTTCTACAAGTATAGGTTGATAACCTAAGTTAGTCTTTTTTTTTCGGTGGGAAAATCATCCAATATCATCCCCGCTCTTGGGTGGAGCGCGAGGGTGTGTGAAACAAACAAATTGCACCTTGTTTTAATTAGCTTGAATTTTTAACGCTATCGCAAAACTATGGGTTACTCATACTTCAAAAGTAACTAAAGATAATTCTTAGTTTGTCGTGCGAACAGATAAAATCATGGTTTATCATATCAATACGTAGTTGACATGACAGCGTGTAGCGAGTAACGTCCCGGTCGTCGTAATGATTGACACTGACCAGCACAGGCACCAGTATGATGGTGTGAGTAACGCATGACTCACGAGTGCCACCACGCTAGTCTTACTTCGTCCTTATGCCATACTCAGAGTCAGACCTGTATCATAAAATACATGTTCCACAGAACGATAACCGTCAAGTGTTCATACTTTGCGTCGGTAGCTCGTGATCAACTTGCAATATATCTTTTAGACTATTATTGTTTGTTAGAAGAACTCGGCGAAGATAGTAGAGATACAGCGTGTTGCATTAATAAAGCTAATTATCGAGGGCGAATCACAAGGTTAATAATGACTCGCAACTGAGTCGCAACGCTGTATCTAAGTAAATTGTAAGTCGTTCGGCGTGACGCGTGTGACGGCGCAGTAACTTCAGTGGAGAGTCGAGACAAAGCGTGCGATGACCGCAGGGTAACAATAGCGGCGCTCACCAGCAGACTATCAAAGCCTTGTGCTCGAACTTTGATTAAAAATGTTCTGTCAACGGGTTTGCATGCACAGCCGGCCCTGTGTACATATGGTGCTATTGTAACTGCTGCACAAACTTGTTCAGTGTGCTGGAAACCTTTACCGTTTGTTATTTCAGTCGGCGATTTGATTATCCATTGAGTGGCCATCTGGGTGTGCTGGTTGCCTGTTACAGTTGTGTAGCGAGTGAAGTCCATGTTTGCGAATAAAGTTAGAAAGTTCGCAAGTTTATGTTTTTACATTAAGTGATGGTATTAAGACTATCATAATTTAGTTTGGTATTGATTACAACCAACACCCTAGGGTGACGCGCTTTGTGAGGCGGGCATTCTCGGGAACTGATATTAGTCCTCGAGATTATCTGCCCTGCGTCACAGAGCGTATCGACTTCCTGAAGCAGAAGATCTATGCATGGGCAAACCGTATTCGACGGTACAAGCGGCGAGTGGAGCGGTACACTCAGAATCGTACATTCCAAAGCAACGAAAGGTTGGTTTACAGGGATTGGGATCGACCGGACCAAAGTGTGACTGATACGCGCCTGCCGGATGATGGCGCCATGTGTTCATTTTGGCGCAGCATTTGGTAGGCGGCTGTCAGTCACACCGAGGGTGATTGGATTCGAGAGGTCGAGCTTGCATACGATCTTTTACCAGAAATAGGGGCAATACCCATCAGCCCCAAGATGTAGCCGTCCAGTCCGTCCGTTGCCTAACTGGAAATCTCCTGGGCCGGACGGGCTGCACAATTTCTGGCTTAAATGGTTCCAAGGGTCGTACACTAACTTGGCATCTTAATTCCAGTCTGCCTTACAGTCAGGTTCTCTGCCCCAGTTTCTAACGACAGGAATAACCCACCTTCTCCATAAATCAACTAGTACTCATCATCTTCCTGCCCTTGTCCCATCTTATTTGGGGTCGGCGCAACACGTTTTTTTCTTCCATTCTATCCTGTCAAAAGTCATACTATCACTAACTTCCTTTTCTTTCATATCACTGTTCACACAATCCATCCATCTTTTCTTTGGCCTCCCTCTCCCTCTCCACCCATCAAATCAACTAGTACTGTGGAACCTAAAAATTATAGACCGATCACGTGCTTGCCGACGGTCTATAAAGTTCTTACATCCATTCTGAGAGCTAAAATCAACAGTCATATTGAGACAAATTCTATCATGTCTGCCTCTCAGAATGGATGTAGGAACGGGTCCCACGGTACTAAGGAGCTGCTCCTCATCGATATGGCAATTAGCCAACAGGTTTGACGTTCTCGAAAGCATCGGTCGGCATGTTGGATAAATTATAAAAAGGCCTATGACTTGACATGTTCCTCATACATGGCTCATGAGGGTGCTAGAATTGTATAATGTTGATGCAACTCTGCGCACCTTCCTAATATCATGTATGGGGCAGTGGAGAACAGTCCTTCACTATCCTGGATGTCGACAGATTCGGGAGAACAGCGAACCGATAAGGATTGAGCGTGGCTTATTCCAGGGTGACAGTCTGAGTCCAATGTGGTTTTGCCTAGCCTTGAACCCTCTTAGCTCACTGCTGGAGGGTTCTGGCTTAGGTTACCGGTTAAAAGAGGCGGTCAGATCATACCTCACCTTCTTTACAAGGACGATCTGTAACTCTTTGCCCCCAACAACTTGCAACTGGTGGAGCTACTGAAGGTAACTGAAAACTTTAGTAGTGCCATCAGGATGGAATTTGGAGTGGACAAATGTGCAGTCATACATTTGGAGATAAGCGGAACAGAGAGTAAAGTCCCGCAAACCTCCGTTGAAAAGGGAGGATCCTCCGGCCAGACGGGTGTTATGTCTGGTGGGCTGCAACTGCCCGATAGATGATTTCGGGCTGTTCTATATGTTCTAATCGCGCGGAGAACTTTGATTGCGCGATTCAGGATTTTCTTATGTGACGCGATAGATGTCGCTACATCACTCCCCTCCGGAGATCGGAGATCGATGGTTCTTGATGCTTCTTGATGCGTGCCAGGCCAGTGGTAGGTTGGTTCCAGTGAGTCGGAACCGAATGCCGCATAGTTCTCGGTGAGTCGGAACTGTCTGCGGTGATGCCCCAGTGAGTCGGGGTGGTGCTGTCCCAGTGAGTCGGGATGATGCTGCAGGATCCAGTGAGTCGGAGTAGTGCTGCTGGCTCCAGTGAGTCGGAGCGGTGTTGTGCGACGAAGTGGCTTGACTGCTTGCGTCGACCAGGAGAGGTTCTTCATTGCTTTTCATGTGACTGGTCGAAGGTGCAGTGTGCTTCGCCAAGGTCGCTGATGAGGCTGAGGGTGATGACCAGGTATGACCAGGTAGGCATGCTGGTGGTCAGGATACCCTTTATAGCCGTGGGTGCTGGCTGTATGGCTCGCTGCTCGAAAGCTTGAGGAAGTGATGATGACGCTGCACGAAGGCTGCGCTGACGTTCTTTGTCGAGGGTCACCAGTTTGAAGGTAGGCGGAACAGAGAGTAAAGTCCCGCAAACCTCCGTTGAAAAGGGAGGATCCTCCGACCAGACGAGTGTTATGTCTGGTGGGCTGCAACTGCCCGATAGATGATTTCGGGCTGTTCTATATGTTCTAATCGCGCGGAGAACTTTAATTGCGCGATTCAGGATTTTCTTATGTGACGCGATAGATGTCGCTACATACATGTAAAGAGAGGTGAGATTATGGAATACGTGGGAATTCAACTCTCGGATTCCATACACCTTAGATCTCTCTGCTGAACCGAAATTTACAAGTATTTGGGTATGTCGGAAGCGTTAGGCTTCATTATTAATGACGTGAAACAATCGTTGAAAGAGCACTTCTTTGGCCACCTGAATAAAGTACTGAATAGTCTTTTATCAGGCGGAAACAATTTTTATTATACATAAATGATTTGCCAAGACAAATACCGAACCCAATGGTCCTTTTTGCTGATGACAGCACTTTGATAATTAAATGTCATAATAAAGCTTCTTATGAAAAAACGGTCAACAATACGCTTGAAAAATTTATAAATTGGCTCAACGAAAATAACCTAATTATAAATTTAGAAAAAACAAAAGTGATGCATTTCAGTCAAAGAACAGTAGACAAAAATATGGAAATAAATTATAATGAGCAAACAATAGATAAGGTCAATGTCGCTAAATTTCTAGGAATTTCAATTGATAGCCAACTGACATGGAAAACTCAAGCAGATGACATATGCAAAAAACTAAGTTCAGCTGCGTATGCATTATTTAGTCTATCAAAGAAAGTTAACGTTCAGACAGTATTGATACCATACCACAGTCTAGTTGTTTCTGTATTGAGGTTTGGAATAATATTTTGGGGCAACTGTAGCGAGAGAGAAAATATTTTTAAGGCCCAAAAACGCTGCATTAGATCTATTTTTAATCTGAAAGTGACCGACAGCTGCATACCTGTTTTCAAAAAACACAATCTTTTAACATTTCCTTGCCTGTATATATTAGAAATAGCCATTTTTGTTAAAACAAACAATCACTTATTTCCAACTTTAAAAGATACTAGAAACAGGAGTTTAAGAACGCAATACGAAGACAAGTTATGCACAGGCGGATATAAAACTGCATTATTGAGAAAGAGTGTTATGTGTATGGCTCCTATCATTTATAACCATGTACCAAAAATGATTAAAGAGCAACCATTAATAAGATTTAAAAAGAACCTTAAAGAGTTATTAGTAAAAAAATGTTATTACTCTGTATCGGATTTCTTAAATGATAAATCAATTTAATTGACAATGTTATGTAGCATCAAGTAATGAAATAGAATTATTGTAGTACCTAGTCATAAGTTCGTAAATTTTGCATGCCATCCAGGCGGAATGTACAAGGATTCCAAAATATTGTAACATCAAATTGTATTAATTACCTACATTCTACGCAAATAAATAAATCTATCTAAGGTGCGCGCTTTCAAGGGTTGGGTCATGCCGGTATTGATGTATTCTTTCGGCATACTCAAATGGACTCAGACAGAACTTGACGCCCTGGATAGGAGGGTCCGCACACTACTTACCGCAAATCGGATACATCACCCACGGTCATCGGTGATGAGACTGTATATCTCGCTTTTTAAATGCTAAGACCCTGCACAACCGCGAGGTATGCAGTCTCAGGGAATACTTCCTAAAAACCAACGTGGGTATGCACCGAGATGTGGTAGCGATAAACAAGGGCCTCACTCCGCTCTCCTTGGCTAACGAGAACTGGCGCAAACCTATAGTACTGGATATTAATGACCGCAGGGAAGTATGGCAGAGCAAGGAGCTTCACGGACGCTTTTACCGGGCCTTACATGGACCCGATGTAGACCTATTAGCGTCCGTATCTTGGCTGCGTTTCTGTGACCTCTTCGGGGAAACCGAAGGTTTTGTCTTTGCGATTATGGACGAAGTTATGATGACGAATAATTACCAGAAATACATTGTGAAGGACGGTACGGTTGACATCTGTCGGGTATGCCACTGGCCCGGGGAATCAATCCGACACATTATTTCTGGGTATTCTCATCTTGCTAACGGAGACTATTTGCATAGACACAACCTCGTAGCCAGGATTATCCACCAGCAACTTGCTCTTAAATACAATCTTGTGGAATCTGAAGTACCGTACTATAGGTATGTGCCCGACCCAGTTCTTTTCAATGGCAATATCACATTATATTGGGATCGATCTATTATCACTGACAGGACTATTGTTGCCAATAAACCTGATATAGTGGTGATAGATCGACTAGAGCGTCGCACAATGATTTTTGATATAGCGGTTCCTCATGACGAGAACCTCGTGAAAGCTGAGAAAGATGAGCAAACTAAGTATCTTGACTTAGCTCGCGAGGTTGTCGACATGTGGGAAGTGGATAGAGCAATCATTGTGCCGATAGTCGTGACGGCCAATGGCTTAATTGCCAAGAGCCTGGACCAACATCTGAGGAGGCTCTCGTTAGGCAGTTGGATCAAGGGCTTGATTCAGAAGGCAGTACTCCTGGACACGGCGCGCATTGTTCGGAGATTCCCTCTCTCAGGAGCCCTGACCACCGGTAGCATGGACCCTGTTCCCGATACCGGTGGGCTACTATTTTTTATATTTTTGAATGTTTTTTTAATATGTTTTTTTTTTAAAGAAATATCTAAAAATGTAAATAATATGTTAAGACCGAAAATAAATGGAATAATAATATCTTTATTTCATAAAAATACAAATTTGACTTGTTTTACATAAAAACAATTTGAGTGAGCTTTGGTAAAAACACAAAACAATACAATTTAGGGACTATAATCTGTACACAATAAAGGAAACCCTGCCTTTCAAAGTAGGGTGGAACCTGTATCTTGAGAGACAGTGATTTAGCTTAAAAGGAGATGCTATAGGTATACACTAGTGGACTGTGCCGATCTAACTCAACGATTGATGTTAATAAAGATCAGTTTAAATAGAAATAATTAATTTTTGTAAAAATAAAGTAAAATTTCTTACATGAATGTAAGAAATGTGTGCGGGAGTGTGTGTGTGATGGTGTATGATGGTTCGTTTGTATGTATGTTTTATATGTTGTGTAAGTATGTATGATGTGTGCTTTGTGTGAAGTGTGTGGGTGTGCGTGTTTGGAGATATATGTAGTTAGTTAAGCCACGTACTTAAGCAAGGTTTCTGTTTGTAAGTAGTCACGCTCCAGGAGCCATTCGGTTAATTTTGATTTTTTTTCATATTTATTTAGATTGACAATGTTTAATTTCTTGTGATGTTTTTTGTAGATATGTGTACTTAATGTGTAGTACTGGTGTCGAGCAAAGGTGGTTTTGTGAGGGGTACCTAACAGAAGTTTCTTTTTTTTTGTGGGGTCAGCTGGGGGAACGCTAGCATGCTTTCTTATAGATGACTGGAGTACAAAAAGCTGACTAACGCTAAAGCTGGCTGGCTAAATTAGCTACGCCATTGATGATAGACATATATTAAATTCTCGTGTCACAGTGTTTGTTGCCAAACTCCTCCGAAACTTGAACGGCTTGACTGATGAAAAACACATTTTTCAGTAGGTTTTCAGAGGCTCGCCACTTCGCGCGAAACCTTATTCAGTAGGTCCGAGAATACGACGTAAACTATCTTTTACCTTCCTACTCCCAATTCTTTTTCAAAAGGGCTTGACCGATTTTTATGTTGTATGTTATATTCAGTAAGTCTGAGAATAGGACATAGACTATTTTATACCCTCCTATTTCTACCCAAATTTATTTGGCAAATACATAAAAAAATTACAACAACCAAAGAAATTAAATATATACCTACTACCAATAGACCGAACATAGCGAACAAAATCGTGATCCGATAGTTATTACCTGGTGGTCATAAGTCATTCAGTCTAGTATGATACACCTACACGTCAAGTCGTGTTTGTATTCGTTCTATGCACTAAAAGAAAATCGTTTTATGAAAAAATATGCCGAACTACGCATTACGCTATTGTAAATCTTGCTATGGTAAAATGACTGGACCTAACTTTGGTTTATTTTCGTAAATATTTTTGGTATTTACGAAATATTTAATTAGAATTCAATAATTATTATAAATAGTTCCAGAATATTTGCTGATTTTGTGATAACGCCATCTATTGCTGAAAAGCTTAACCTTTCCATTGTCACACACTGAGGCTCTACCACGAGCTTATAACGTGATAAATTTTACGACCTAAATCGATCTGTTAAAAGGATGGAGTTATAGGGTGTATAGCTCTATCACTCTCTTTCGCTCGTACGACTAACATTTTAACATTATCATGGTAAGGCCCCTGGCCACCTACCGAGCGATAGTTAAATCATTATAAATTTTAACAAGTTTAATTCGCTTGTTTGCTATTCCAAGCCGGATGGCGTCACTGAGGCATAGGATGACAGTTTTTCTAAGACATTTTTTCTGATAGCCGCTCTATTGTATCTCTTTAAATCTCTTTGACAGCAACTGCTATTTCATAGTCATTTGTCATTAAAATTTGACAGTTGCTGTCATTTCATCATTCCATAATTTAGTCAATCATTCCATCTTTCGGTGAATCATTCCACGATTGACAACATAGAATAAACTAATATAATAGACTACTGTGGGAAAATGCCGCCGATATCCAGACAATTTTCGTTTTGCAGAAAACGGCTATTCGTTCAATTTATAACTTAAGTCCCACATACACCCTCAGAGATAAATTTAAAGATATTAATAATTATAATGACTGTACTTTCACAGTATATTTACGAGAATATTTTGTCTGCACATAAAAATATAAACATGTTTTAAAAATAAAGTGATAGGAACAAACACAAATTCGTGGTTCCTATAACCAGTCTCAAAAAAAAAAAATAGGGGGCTCGTTTAGATGCCAATCTATACATTTCTATAATAAACTTCCTAGTCATATTTAACAACTAAGCCTTAATAAATTCAAATCATTTGTAAAGCGACAACTTTGCAAAAAGGGTTTTTACACTATAAAAGACTATGTTGAATGGCCAGCTCCAGTATGCACTACAACTGTTGTCTTATTTTTTTTCTTTTGTTTTTATTTTGAATTTTGTTTTAATAATATTTTTTTTTTACAATTTGACGTTGTAGATTATTTTTATTTTGTAACTTAACCTTTTTTTCAATTATTTTATTATTTTTATTATTTTTGGTAGTGTCTTTCGCCGTCTTACTGCAAAATTGGCTTGTCGTGCAGTGAAAGAGGATATGTCCCGCTACTTGCAGCCTCATCAGTTGGGTTTTGGCACACGTCTGGGATGCGAAGCTGCCATCCACGCTACGCGAGCATTTGTGATGGATCCGCAGAACGAAGACTCGATACTGCTGAAGCTAGATATTCGCAACGCGTTCAATACTTTGGAAAGAGACGTTCTGTTGAGCGAGGTCAAGGAAAAAATCCCATCTTTATACCCCTTCCTTCATCAGGTTTATAGACTGCCTTCTAATCTTTTCTCCGATAACAGTCTTATTCTTTCAAAAGTGGGAGCCCAACAGGGGGACCCGCTCGGGCCACTCGTTTTCAGTTTGGCCATTCATAAGACGATTGTCGAGGTGAAATCTGGCCTAAATGTGTGGTACCTTGACGATGGCACTATCGGGGGCAGACCGGAAGATGTTTTTCAGGACTTAGAGGCTCTAGTCCCTCGCCTCAGAGACCTGGGTCTGGAGTTGAATCCCTCGAAGTGCGAATTTTTCCCCTGTAGTATTGAAGCTCGTACACACTTTTCTCGCTTTAACTCCTTTCTTCCTGGCCTCAGAGAACTTTCATGCTCCGACTTCTATCTCTTAGGATCCCCTATCTTCCTTAGTGCAGTTCCTGAAGCCATTACGTCTCGAACTCGGCTCCTCCTTTCTGCTCACGAGCGTCTTAAAGATCTTTCCGCGCACGTTGCGATTGTCCTATTGCGCATGTGCTTCGCTCTCCCAAAAATCACATATATGTTGCGGACCACCCCTACTTGGTTATGTCCCGAGGAAGTTTCCTCGTTTGACGATGCCTTGAAGGTGGTGGTGGAGTCTGTTCTCAATGTCTCCCTAGATGGGCCCCAGTGGAGGCAGGCAGCTCTACCTATCCGTTGTGGTGGTCTCGGGGTGCGGTGCGCACGGGATGTGGGTCTGCCGGCTTTCTTGGCGTCTGCGCATGGGGTTGCCAACCTAGTCACTGTATTACTCAATACTAATGGTGACGGGGGAAGCATGCCCTTTGCGTCAGATGCTGTCTCAGCTTGGTTGACCCTCAACTCGGGTGCGACAATCCCCGAATCAGAACATGTTCAGCGGGCGTGGGATGACATTGGGGTGAAGCTGCTTCAAGAGCAATTGTTAGAGGGTGCATTGGGAGTCGATAAGGCCAGACTACGAGCAGTGTCGCAACCCGAGTCCGGGGCGTGGTTACAGGCGATTCCTTCGCCTCATTTGGGCACTCTACTCGACAATGACTCTTTGCGTGTGGCGGTGGCTCTCCGCCTAGGCTGTAAGGTGTGCGAGCCTCATATATGCACCTGCGGTTCTTTGATGGAGGCCGATGGCCATCACGCACTGAGCTGTCGGCGCTGCACAGGGAGGTTCCCGCGTCACCACGCCTTGAACGACATTGTCCGGAGAGCCCTTATATCGGCAAACATCCCCTGCGTGCTTGAGCCTCCAGGTCTTAGCAGGTCTGACGGTAAGAGGCCGGATGGGCTGACTCTGGTGCCGTGGAAGAACGGGAAGTGCCTGATCTGGGACGCAACTTGCGTCAGCACTGTCGCCGCCAGTCACCTGAGTCGCACCATGCACACTGCTTCTGCCGCCGCTGAAGACGCCTGCTTTAAAAAAAGGCTGAAGTACGCTTCCTTGGTGCAGCTTTACCATTTTGTGCCTGTTGCTGTGGAGACTCTGGGCAGTTGGAGTACGGAGGCAAAGCGTTTTGTGGGGGATTTAGGCCGTAGGCTCGGGGAGGCAACGGGTGACTCCCGGTCCGGGTCGTTCTTGGTGCAAAGGATGGCCATCGCTATCCAGCGAGGTAATGCGGCCAGTATTATGGGCACTTTTGCACCGGGAACGATCAGGGGCGGGTTGTATATGTCATAAATAATATAGTTAAATGAATTGTAAAAATAATTTAGATAATATAGTATATTTTTAATTTGTATATCGGTAAATAAATAAAATTTTTGACATATATATTTATTTTACTAAATGTTAAATTTTGTCAACAATATATTTCCATTTTTATTATTATGAACGCGAGGACTATGTTGATTGCTTTTTTTTCCTTTTCAGTCATTTTAACGTATGTCTGGCAATTTGAATATTTTCTGCGGCCTACCCAAATGTCCTTTCTTTGGTATTGTTCGTCAAATCGTTGAGCTCCTTAGTAGTCCTGAGTTGAGCTTTGCAAATATTGACAAATACTTGCACTGACTGGACAGATCAATATATAATAATTAAAAAAATAATAATTCATAATCATTTATTTGCTAATATGGGTAATTACATAAAGTTTTTTTTTTTTTTTTAATTTATTATTGCACTCCAACGAATAGTTCGCTGATACATTTACAATAAAAAAGTCTTATTAATATGCAATTAACCCAGCGAATTTTTCACTTAAAGGTGTGCACAGCACTTACAAGGTTTGGTAAGTTAATAATAATAATTACATTTTAAATTAATTGTTCTACATTATATGTTCATGCAATGATTAATAAAAAGGTACAGATAAAAATAAATACAAGGCAATAAAAATTTATAAAAATAATACAGAATTAGAAATTATTAATAATCAATTGCAAATAGAAAAAATCAATTAATTAAATTAAATAATGTCAAATAATGTCAAAATAAGTTAAATTAAATTTAGTTAAATTAAAATAAATAGGTGGGTAACATAATAAATTTACGAGTTGGTGCAAAGATTTTTTTTTTTAAACTGAGCCAAAGTGTTGTCGAAGATGTCAATGCCATTGGTGCGAGAGTGACTTTCGTTGTATGTTCTCATCATGCGGTTCAACGGCGCGGATCGTCCAAGGTTTGTTCGAGCCGCAAACGGCAAAAACAAATCCAATTCACGATCAGACCTGGGATGACAACTTCGGGGGACTGCTATGTTTATGTCATCCAGAAGTTTTGGTACATGGATCAGACCATTGACAATTTTATATAGCATAATTTGGTCCATAGTTTTTCTGCGTTCTTCTAGTGTTGTCAATTTGAAGTGGCTTAACCTTTCAGGATAAGTAGCTGTATTAGGACAGCTGCTTGACTTGTACCGCAGATACCTAGTAAAACCCCTTTGGACGCGTTCGATTCTATTAATGTGAACTCTATAGTTAGGATTCCACACCTGCGATGTGTAGTCCAGCACACTCCTTACGAGGGTGACGTAAAGTAATTTAAGAGTACGGACGGACTTAAAGTCGTGGCAGATACGCTTCAGAAACCCCAACATTTTGGTAGCCTTCTTGACGATATTGTCTACGTGTGGAATAAAAGTGAGCTGACTATCAAGGTACACACCCAGATCGCGAATCCTGTCAACCTTCTAAAGAGTTAGACCATTTAGAGAATACGAGGATGGGAAAGTATTCTGTTTCCTAGTGAAGGTCATGTGGTAACACTTTTCAGCATTAAGAGTCATTCCGTTCTGTATGCACTAATTGTGTACCGAGTTTAGATCCTCTTGTAGTAGGGATATGTCTCTAGCTGAGTTTATTTGCTTATAAAACTTGACATCGTCTGCAAAAAGTGAACATTCACTGTGTTTGATGCAGTTCACGATGTCGTTGACGAATATTAGGAACAAAATTGGACCCAAATGAGACCCTTGCGGAACTCCGGAGGTTGAGTAATAAAAGGAAGATTGATGCCCCTTTACTACGACTTTTTGCTTTCTTTCTGTTAGGTAAGATCTGAACCACTGGAGAAGTTGGCCGAAAATGCCAAGGTTTGAAAGCTTATGAAGCAGTATCTTGTGGTCGACCTTATCGAAAGCACTGCTGAAGTCCGTGTATATGGAGTCAACTTGTGAGCAACAGTCGATAAGTCTGCTGAGGTCATTGACGTAAAGAACCAAGTTAGTTGTGGTGGATCTTTGAGTGCAGAATCCGTGCTGTTGGGGAGCCAACTCTGTTTTAAAGTACAATGTTAGCAGAGGACATATCAGGGATTCAAAAACCTTTGAAAAAACTGACAGAATCGATATTGGCCGATAATTTTTGCAGTCGTTCGCTTCACCCTTTTTGAAGATCGGAACTACATTGGCTTCTTTCCACTTAGAAGGGAACTCTGCTGTTGCAATAGAGTGGTTTAATATAATTTTAAGTGGAAAAGCTAAGCCACTCGCACAGTTTTTAACAAGTAGTGGTGGAATACCAAGCTTATTAAAAGTATAGCACAGTCCAACCATATTACACCTAGAGGTATGCAAATCTTAAGTTATTTTATTGTTATAATTCATGCAACAATAAAAATTCTATTAATATTTCAATTTAGTTCACTATGAAAAAAAAATAATGTCAATAGTTTAATAACAATTTGAAATGTCATGTATGTCAAGATATATTAAAGTATAACAAACATTGATATTAAATTGGTGCTCTAGTTACATCAGTATGTCCTCACATCCTCCGTTAAATAATCTTGAAAACTATAGTAACATTTAGTTAACAAGAATCTTTTTAATTTCTTTTTGAACGCATCTATTGAAAAAATTTACATGTAAAAGTGTTTTTTAAACCTATTTTCAAAATAAATATAATTTATCAATGAATGAGAAATCTCGGATCAATCTAATGTGTATCTGTATATCACTGATGTTACTTATAGGCGTATAATTTTATTGCGCAATAAAAAATAAAAAAATCTTTTATAAATGAAACAATGTCGTATTACTTACACCATTTATAACTCAAAAACACGAACGGCTACTAAATTATTTAATAACAATCAAAATATCGGAAAGATCCACATAAAAAAAGCAAAAACTACGTTTGGAGAAGTTTATCCATTTACGCGATACAATAAGCACCAAAGGAGATGAAGCACAGATATAAGGTCGTAACTCTGAGTCGGCGTAGTTCTCCCAGCAAATGAGTAAAGAGGTCCTAGTAATGACAACGTAATTTTAAAAAAGAAGGTAAACAAACATAATTAAATATGAAGTATAATGGCTAACTGTTCCTTTTTTTTCCTCTCTCTGATTCACTCGTTCGAGTTTCTGTCATGTACTTATTCATAATGTCAATCTGCATCTGCAAAGAAATCTTTCTATTTTGAACTTTAATATATTTTTATTTTTTAGGGTTCCGTAGCTCAAAAGGGAAAATCGGATCTATTAGAGGATCACTCTGTTATCCGTCCATCCGTTTGTCTGTCTGTCTATCAAGGCCTTTTATCTCGGGAACGCGTGGAGGTATCGACATGAAATTACAGGGATCCCTTCTTTACGCATAATTTTCTTTGTCCTAATATACTTCAGCATAACGATTTTGGCACAATTTGTTTTGGCATAATAATACTTCGGCATAATTTTTTTAGGCATACATTTTATGTTGGCATAATCATCTTAAAGACTAATTTGTTTTGGCATAAATTTGATTCGCATAACGTTAGTAGGCCTAATGACTATTAGCATAACGTTAGTAGGTCTACAAAAGGCCAAAGGCAAAAGCAAAAGGTTAGGTAGTGCAACAAAAGTTAGTGAGAGAACCGAATTGCTGCAAAACCGACTCCACGTAGTCTTGTTTGTCCTACCCCTAGAGTGTAATTTAAAATCGCGTAGGCGCGTAGAGGCGAGGCGACCCGCGGGCTGAGAAGCAGGTGGCTGCGACGATTAGCACGCGCGGGGCCGCCAGAGGCCCGCAGCGCCGGAGCCGTGACAGAAACCCTGCCTGCTGCATGTTGCATGCTCGCTTGAATGCTGCATGCTGCATGCTTGCTTGCAGGCTGCATGCTTGCTTGTTTGCTGCATGCTTGCTTGAATGCTTGTTTGCATGCTGTATGCTTGCTTGCATGCTGTATGCTTGCTTGCTTCATGCTTCCTACAGCGAAAAAAAAACCAACAAAATTTTTCAATACGTTATATTATATTAATGTGTTATATATTACCTGATTCAGGAGATATGGCTTTTTCCAATCGTCGAAATAAATTTGTATATCCTCTTCGGGCAAAAAAGCTTTATGCTTAATAAATTTATGCTTTAGAATATTATGCTTATCATTATTATGGTTAGAGAAATTATGCTTAAAAAAAATTATGCGTAAGCTGTTATGTGTAATTATATTATGCGAAAATATAATTAAGCCAAACAAAATTATACTAAGTTATATTAGGTCTAAAAATTTTATGCAAATGGATAGGGAACCGAAATTAAAACCATATACTCAGGTCAGGCCCGTCTCACTTCTGGGCCATGTCTACAAGCTGAGTCATCACGAATCGTCTCGCGCGCAGGTTAGACGACTTCCAGCCTCCCGAACAAACGGATTTCGAAAAGTTTTCAGCACCGTAGACCACATATATGTATGCTCCGGCAGGTTATATAGAAGACCGAGGAGTATAACCTGCCTCTATGCGTTCGAAAGCTTTTGATTCGATCGAGACTTGGGTTGTACTGCAGTCTCTCCAACGGTGCCAGATTGACTATCGGTATATCGAAGTGCTGAAGTGTTTTTACGAAAACGCCACAATGTCAGTCCGATTTCAGCACTGGATCTCGAAACCTATCCTTCTGCTGTGGGGTGTGAGGCAGGGAGACGTCATTTTTCCGAAACTGTTTACGGCTGCAATGGAGGATAGCTTCAAGGTTCTGGACTAGAGTGGACTAGGCATTAATGTCAATGGCAAGTACAACCCTCACCTTCAGTTTGCCGATGATATAGTAGTCATGGCTGAGACTACGGAGGAGCTCAGTACAATGCTCGATAACCTTAGTAGAGCTTTCGAAAGAGTGGGTCTTAAAATGAACATGGACAAAACCAAAGTCATGGTAAATAACCATCTAGCACCCACTCCGATCAAGATCGGAGACTCTGCACTCGAAGTTGTAGACGATTACGTTTACCTGGGACAGACAATCCAGTTGTGTAGGTCTAACTTTGAGAAAAAGATCCATCGTCGAATTCGTCTCGGCTGGGCAGCGTTCGGGAAGCTGTGCGGTATCTTCTCGTTCAACATAACACAGTGTCTCAAGACGAAAGTCTTTGACCAGTGCGTGTTGCCAGTGACGACATTTATGACACTGAATCATGGTCGCTTACAATGGGCTTCATCAGAAGGCATACAGTCACCCAAAGGGCTATGGAAAGGGCTATGTTCCGAGTTTCCTTGCGTGATCGCACTGGTCATAGACTTTCGTATTGAGACACTATGGTATATTGGACGAAAAGATACCGCGCACCTTTCTGAATGCTGCCCAGCCAAGTCGGATTCGGCGGTTAACCTCTATCTCGAATTTAGATCTACCCAACTGGAGTGTATGACGTAATCGTTCACAACTTCAAGTGTAGACACTCTTATCTTGATAGTAATGGGTGCTACATCATTGTTTATCATGACTTGTGTTTTGTCCATGTTCATCCCGCACCGTCCTGCGTCGTCGGACGTGAACAGTTTCGGTAAAATGACGTCTCCCTGCCTCACACCCCGCTGCAGGAGGATATGTTTCGAGGTCTGGTTCTGAAGTCGGACTGGCACAGTGGCGTTTTCGTAAAAACCCTTCAGCACTTCGATGTACCGATAGTCAATCTGGCACCGTTGGAGACACTGCACACAGTCCGAGTATCGATCGAATCAAAGGCTTTCTCGTAATCCACAAACGCTAGGCAGAGAGGCAGATTATACTCCTCAGTCTTCTTTATAACCTGTCGTAGCGTATGTATGTGGTCTACGGTGTTAAAACTTTTTCAGAATCCGGCTTGTTCGGGAGGCTGGAAGTCGTCGAACCTGCGCGCGAGACGGTTCGTGCTAACTTTGGAAAACAGTTTGTGGCTCAGAAACAAGATGGGTCTATAATTCTTGAGCAAGGCCTTTTCGCCCTTCTTAAAGAAGAGTACCGCCACATATCTACTCCAAGTCTGTGGTGTTTTTCCCTCGAATATGACAGAATTAAACAGCTTCTGAAAGGCTATAAGGATCGGTTTCCCACCCGCCTTCAGGAGTTCGCCTGTTATTCAATCATCACTCGGCGCTTTGTTGTTACTAAGCTGCTTCAGAGCCATCCTAATCTCGTACAGGCTGACATCCGGGATATCTTCAGTATAGTGCCGGGTCAATCTAGCTCTTGGGTTGTTTGCTAGATTCGCAGTGGGTTTGGTAATTGACGTTCCATAAAAAGCCTCGATGAGTGATCGAGGCTTTTTATGGAAAGATTAGAAGCTCTGGTTTGACGGATATGGCTCTACCATTTTCGGTCTTTAGTTTTGTGAGCTGGCTCTACCCAATAGACAGATCTCTTGCAAAAACCTTGGAGCCCTTATTTCGATCTATTCCGTCTTTAATTTATCCGGTATTAAAAAAACGGAGATCGTGTTTCAAGGACTTAGAGATCGGTTTATTGAGCTGCCGATATGTGCTCGCATCGTCTGAAGACTGCAAAATCATCACACGCCTCTCCATCATAAGCTCAAGAGTTCGATCAGTGAGCCTCTTACATTTGTACAAGTCTAAAACAACTTGGACCCAACCGTATGGACAGTTTCCACGAACCCATCGTTGTATTCAGCCACGGAGCTTCCTAGGCACTCGAAACGATTTTGAAGTTCGAGCTGAAAACTCTCGGAGTTTTAGATCTGGATTTGTGCAGGAAGGAGTGTAGACTTCATCAGTCGAGATCTTTAAAGCTTGACATCGATATTCAATCTGATCAGACTTCAATATAGACTTTTAATTTTAACTCGCTATCTCTACGTCTTCCCGAGATAAAGGGTCTTGACAGACAGACAAATGGACAACAAAGTGATCATTAGGGTTCTGTTTTTTTCTTTTGAGGAACGGAACCTTGCGTTAGATTGATTCGATTGCATCTCCACTTACCATCAGGAGGGATCGCAGTCATGCACTGGTTCATATCAATTTAAAAAAAAAAAACCTTAAAAAAAGATACGGCCGTTTTATGTTGCAAAAAGGTGTATTTCGACACTGTCAATGGAATCAAAATTCATAGGGTACTTCCAGTCCCCACCAACTGTGTTCCCACGTTGTCGTCTTGGTCGGGCTTGCGAGTTTCTGGGATCTTGAGGGCTATGCCGGTAGAGCTACTCATGCCGGAAGGCCTCAAGTGAGAGATCAGACCAAGAGGAACACACAGG
This sequence comes from Mythimna vitellina, assembly GCA_949316375.1. Lineage (NCBI taxonomy): Eukaryota > Metazoa > Arthropoda > Insecta > Lepidoptera > Noctuidae > Mythimna > Mythimna vitellina. The sequence continues at coordinate 129,064 of OX438704.1, forward strand.
CGGAGTCCGGACGGACCGCCACGGAGGGTGCACTGTCCAGAAGCATCGGCACCAACAGCTGTTGGTGTTTTTGGACAGTGGTTTTGGGAGAGTGGGTTCGCCTCGGGTACGCGTCTGCTTATCAGACGTGACCATGATGACAAACGTGTTATTGGGGACCTCACCCCAATGGGAATAAAAAACTTTTTACAAAAAAAATAAAAATATAGCCGACTTCACTAAAAAAAACACTAAAAGGATCAAAATAACTTTAATTTCGGAAGTCGGTGTTTCTCGGTATTATTTGTATCTTATTTAACACCGGCTTCCGAAATTAAAGTTATTTTGATCCTTTTAGTGTTTTGACTGTTAATGCTTAAGTTCTCGATGAAAATACCAAAATCACTATATGGTTGCCTATAATATTTGAGGAGTTCCCTCGATTTCGCCAAGATTCCATCATCAGATCCCGTCTTGGTGACTATGGGACCATTCGGAAAGCATACCCTTTTCAACAAACAAAGAATTTTTCAAATCGGTTGGTAAGCGACGAAGTTATGCGTACATAAAAAAGAAAATACAAACATCCGAATTGAGAACCTCCTCTTTTTTTAGAAGTCGGTTAAAAAAAGGCAAAGCTGAGTTTAGCACACTATGGACGCGACTCTAAAAAAAAGTTTACCCCAGGAGGGTACCGCCTGCACCACAGGAGGAGAATCCCTCCCCGAGTATAGCTCGGGCTGCCTTTCGTTTTCTGAGGGGGCAAAGAGCGCGTCTGGTCCCCTAGGGACCTGTCACCGTCCTTCGTAGACGCAAGGAGCCAGGTTGGCTCACCCATCGGAAGCGTGAAGTTCCTGGAACCTGTTCCCAGCACGTCCACTGCGCCGGTGGGTCCTGCAGACGCCAGCAGGAGCTTCGGCCTCGTGGAGGAGAGCGGAGACACGGCGTCGGACTCCGATGCCGCGTCTTCGCTGAACTCGGAGAGAATGGAGGTGGCCGCGTGAGAGATAAGTTTATCCCTCACGCGCCCCATATCCAGGGACGGCCGGTTCTCCGGCCGTCCCCGGATACATCCAGCAACATCCTCTGACAATGGGTGTGGAGCTTCGGCCCGCAAAATCTCAACTGCAGGACGAGGTGCAGGCCGTAAGGCGGGAAAAGAAAGGAAGCCCACCGCCGAGGAGGTGACCCAGCAGTCCCTAAACATTGCCAGGAAGGGGCGCCACCTCGGGGCAAGCAGTGCCCAGGCCAGCCCCTCGGAGCCAAAGCCTCCTAGCAGTGAGCCAGAAAGCATGGCACGATCGCCGTGAATTTGGTCAGCGCCTCCTCTCTGACCAAATTCACGGTTATCGTGGCAGCTGCCATAACAGGCGTGGCCAAGAAGAGGAAGAAGGTCGCCAAGAGGCGATCCATCATCCAGGCCATGACCTCAATAACGGAGGCACTGGGGATCGTCCTGGAGCCATTCAAAAAATCCCTCAACAAGAGGATTGAGCGGTTCGAGGAGGACCTGGCCGGTATCCGTGAAACTGGCCCCGAGGTGGCGCAAAAAGGGGGACGCAAGCAGGGGTAAAGTCAGTCCCAGCCCTTGCCCCAGGCGGAGAGTGAGGTGCTGACCCTGCTGCGGCAAGAGCTAGCTGCCTTCCGGCAGCAGCAGCTGGAGCAGCAGCAACAGTTCCAGAAGCAGGTCCAGCGGCAGTTCACTGTCCTGGAGGGCATTGTACTGCGCCCCCCGTTTGCGGCCTCCGGTTGGGTATGGTATAGGGTATGGCCGCCGGCGCTGCTGAAAGAGCCGGCGGTCCGGCTGAATGCGTGCCAGAGGGTCATGGCCATACGAATGGTGCGAGAATACCGGACGATTTCCCGCGAGGCGGCGAGCGTCCTTGCTGGCCAGCCACCATGGGATCTGGAAGCAACAGGCCTTGCACACATGCACGACCTACGCATGGAGATGCAACGCCGGGGCGAAACTCAGCTGCCGCGACAAGTCGCATTATGGCGGACAGAGCTCCGGCGGGTTCTCATGGAGAAATGGCGACAGCGACTGTGCCGACCCAGTGCTGGCACGCCACAATTATGGCGGTAAGTACCCTCTTTGAGACGTGGTTGGAAAGACCTCACGGCGACCTCACCTTTCGCATGACGCTGGTTCTCACCGCACATGGTAAGTTTCTGCACCGGATTCGTGCGAAAGTGACGCCCGGGTGTCGCCACTGTGTGGACCGCCCGTAGGACACGGTGAAACACACGGTGGAAGTGTGCCCCGCTTGGCCAGAGCAACGCTGTGTCCTTGTGAGGGCGATCGGCGGCGGCGATCTCTCGTGCTGGGCCTTGGTTCAAGCCATGGTTCGGAGTGAGGAGGAGTGGCAGGCTTTCGCTTCCTTCTGCGAAGCATTAATGCTAGCAAAGGAGGCGGCCGATCGCGTAAGGCAACGGTCTTTAGGTCCTAGTCCGCCCTGACCGCCGCCGGGATTCCGATCCCGATTTTATTTCACCGCAGGCGCGGGCTTACAGATGGCGAGCAATGGGTGGCTCGCCGTCCGACCGTCCGGTAACCGTCCGGACGGAGCCCAAATCGTTGACGGCGCGTACGAATTAATCGTGAAATAATTAATAGTGTTACAACTAGCGAAAAAACAAAATCATTTTAGTAAAAATATTCAGGAAAAAACACGAAAACGTAAATTAAATAGTAATAAACCGTTTTTTTTTTCATTGGGAAAATCATCCAATGGCATCCCCCGCTCTTGGGCGGAGCGTGAGATAGTGTCAGACTTTTACTGACTAAAAACCCATTCCTGTTCCTTCTTTGCCTTCGTTCTAGGGCCCCGGCGTTCTCTTTCGCATCACCCATGGCCTCAGCAGGCTTTGACCCTGCTGGGCCCCTACGGTTTTGCTGACATCTCCTTGAGGCGCGCATGGAACACTAGAGTTTGGCCATCGAAAGATGACACAACAAAAAGGAGGCTGAATTACAAAAATCTGAAGCTGTTCACCCTGACTGTACGCCGTCCGTAAGCCAGCGCCTTCTGTGGTTGGAAATCGGGATCAGGATCCCGGCGGCTGGGGTGTGCGAGCTGTTCTCTCGTGCGTGCAGCCGCCTTTGCTAGCATTACTGCTTCGCAGAAGGAGGCGACCGCCTGCCACTCCTCCTCGCACCGGACCATAGCCTGTACCAAGACCCGGCGCGAGAGATCACTTCCACCGATCGCCCCCACGAGGACACGGTGGTGCTCTGCCCAGTCGGAGCACACCTCTACCGTATGCTCTACCGTGAAATTAAGTATTTATATTATAATTTTTATATGAGTAATAATCAACAGTCTTAACATTTTTTGTTTCTTGATTATATAAGGGCTCGCTGTACAATTTCATTCACAGTTTCTTCAATTTTGTGTGTTTTGATACGTGTTCTTGGTATATTCAAACTGCAAACTTTTTTATTTTTTGCAGTTTGAATATTCCAAGATTGGTATATTCAAACTGCAAAAAATAAAGTAAAAAACCTCTATTTAACACTGTACAATCAACAAAAAAGATGGGTAAACAGATAGAATACTCTTTATTGTAGAACATGATACAGAAAAAAGCTTAAACCTGGTCGTTCATTAGCCAGACGGCAGACTAAGTGTCACAGAGATTGTGTAGAAATTAGCTAATTAAAATTTTGATTTAGAAAGGGACAGTTATGAAAGGGACTTCCCATTCATAACCATTTGTAGTAAACTTTTAAATTTATAAATATGACACAAAAATAAAAATAAATGGCTTTTAAGCCGACTACCAATAAATAAAAGTTTACTGACCTTTTGCTTTTATGTACGATTATGAACATTTGCACGTATTTGCCATCTTTGAAGTGACTAAAGTGTGACGTTAGGTGGGAATGGTTGTGCTTTGGGGTCATCACAGAACACAAATATTCTCGTCTCGAGACGTTTCTTGTCTTACAGATTATTTGCTTTGTCCCTTTCAATACGTGTCCCTTTCATGGCACCTCTCCCCTACCTAAAACAGCTTCCTCCATTCCTTCCATTGATTGATTGATTTATAAATGTCTGTATTAACATAAGGTAAAACAATAAAGAAATATATCTTATTCTAAACTGGAAACCAACATAACACAAAATAGAAATGTTAAGTAGGCTACATTGCCTCTTTTGACATACGTGTTAAAGAATTATCGTTCATTAAATATTTAATTTAATTATATACCTAATTGTAATTTACTGAACAAGAAACTGATTAAATTATGTAGGGTTTACAGAGCCACATTTTTAAATTTATATTCTCTAGTCCCCCCATTTTATTAAGCACTAGCTTTTGCCCACGGCTTCGCCCGCGTGCAGTTAGGAAAACATACATATATATATTTAAATCAAATAATACTTCTAATCTAAGTCATGGTTTACCAATATTCTAAGCTTCATCCGGTCTTATACGGAGCCAGGCCTTATAATACTGACGGAAAAAAATAGTAAGTACATTATTTCTTTTGGAGTCATCGGCCTTCTAGGTGATACAGTTATTTTTTTAATATTTTTTTGAAAAAGTTGTAAGTATAATAATAAAAACCAACAACTTTCGGATCAGTTGTGGCTCATTCAGTGTAATCGTATGTTGGATGACGCCGTACTTGATAGACTGTACCTGGAATCACAGAGTAGCCGTGTTTCACCCGCTCCACCACTGGCCGTAGTGCATAGTCAACCGCTTCACCGCCACCCAACCATGTTGGTGAGTCTAATAAAGACGCAGCTATATCTGTGAGTACCCAATGTAATGAACGAGTGAGGAGCACTTTGGAGGACGCAATTCGAGAGTACCGCTCCACACAACTGGGGCTTAGACCTCGTCTACCTCGTTTGCCCATGCACGAGTGAAATTAGGCGCTGTTTGCTCTAGATTCGCAGCTATCAAATTGTTTTGGTACCACAAAGACTCACTGATAGCCAATCGATCTTGTACTGTGCGGCTGTAGTGGCGTGTCGTGTAGCTCACGTTAAATTTTCTTATTCTGACAGAGCTACACGACCAGCTGTACCAGCTTGGCAGTGCAGGATAAAGCGTACCGGCAATGCTAAAAGGCTGGTAAGCTTATCTGCTTCAAGCACGGCAACACTCGCCCTAGGGTAATGCACTTTGTGAGACGGGCATTTTCGGGGACTGATATTTGTCCTCGAGATTATCTGCCCTACATCACAGAGCGTATCGACTTCCTGAAGCAGAAGATGTATGCTTGGGCAAACCGTATTCGTCGGTATAAGCGGCGAGTGGAGCGGTATACTCAGAATCGTACGTTCCAAAGCAACGAAAGGTGGGTTTACAGGGCTTGAGAGCAACCAGACCAAGGTGCTACTGCCTACTTCTTGTAACATAATTATGTCTATCGCCTCTTTTGCTAAAAAGATAAAGATTTTTTCTGATGTACATGATGTTTTCATAGATATATTGACAAGGCATCGTCATGATGTTAATATCCTTAACTCCTGTTCCCTTAGAAAATCGCAGCGGTGGAGATTGTAAATAGCTCTGATGACTCTTTTCTGTAGAATAAAAATTGAGTAGATGTCTGCAGTCCGTCCCCATAGTAAAATACCGTATGACACGATACTATAAAAATAACTAAAATAGACTAGGGATCAGTACTACGGTATCAACATCAGTAAATTGGCGGATTTTCCTAACAGCATATGCAGCTGAGCTAAGCCGTCCTGCGCGAGATGTTAAATGAGAACCTCATTGTAGCTTTGAGTCAAGCGTAATCCCCAGGAAAACCGTTTTATCGACAAATTCTAGTTTTTCATTGTTCAATACTATGTCACAACCACTACTTTTGAAATTCGGTAAGGAAAATCTTATGCATTACATTTTATTTCCATTTTGAACTAGATTATTAGCAGTGAACCAGTTTTGGACTTGCAGTAGGGTGTCATTTTCGTCGTCAAGATTATTAGTCGTTCTTGAACGATTTTGAACATTGGGGAACCCCATTTCCACATTTAAACCCGACAAATTGACACCGTTTATCTGAATTAATTGCTGTCTGTCATTCAAATAAGATTTTAATAAGCTTAACGTTGTTTTGTCTAGTCCGTAATGCTCAAGTTACAGGAGTAACGTTTCATGACCTACACAATCAAACGCCTTAGATAGGTCGCTGAAGATGCATCTTGTGCCTCACAGCATCTCACGTCTCACGCATTAAAAATGTGTCTTAGTAAGGAGACACCGGCGTCAGTTGGTGAAACTGTTTATCGTGCGAGATGTTATTCTTGTTAAAATGATTAAGCATTTGATTTTACATTACCTTTTCAAATATCTTGCTAAACATCGGCAACACGGACACCAGTCTATAATTATTAGTGTCTTTACTGACCCCGGATTTAAAAAGTGGTATCACTTTACTATATTTCATTGGATCCGGAAAGACTCCTTGATCTATACACAAATTAAATATCAAAGCTAAGTACGGCGCTATAGTCTCAATAATTAAGGTACAAACTTTGATAGACACACCCCATAGATCTTCAGTCAATTTAACCTTGATTTATTTAAAAGTTTTTATAACTGATACAAGGTTTATGTGCTTAAAGTTAAATTCAATCGAGCAGGCTGCAACGTTTACCTGTAATAAACCAAAAGCATGCGATGGCAATAAATTCAGGGCTTCAATAGTTTTAACTGGTATACTAGCAAAGAAATTCTTCTGCAACTAGTTTGTTATCGCTAATAACACCATGACGAGTCTCCAATGTGTAATCTATCTAATACGTAACAATGTATTTTGTTCCTGTTGGTTTCGTTATTTATGATTTTCCAAACCGTTTTTATTTTATTATCAGCAGATTTAAATTTGTTGCTAATGAATAAGGCCTTAGCTAACTTACAAGTATTTTTAAACATTTTTGAATAGGTAGTAACATACTTATTAAAAGTTTCAGTGTTAATAATAGGCTTATGGCCATACAGCTCAAAAAGTCTTTCCCTACTTATCCTGATTCCTTTAGTTGCCCAGTCACTAAATTTAAACTTAGGGCAGTTACTTTTAGTTTTTTTCTCAAAAGTCTTATTAAATTCGGTTTGAACTATTGAAAAAAATCGTTATACAAAATGTTACCATTATTCCCTGTAATGTTCTAATTACCTAACTTGCTAATTAAAATGCTATTAAATTTAATTAGTTTACCGGATGTTATTGGTCTGGATTGTATTTGAACTTGTTGTATTAGTATGTTGGATTCAAAAGTTACTATTAGGCCGCTATGACCAGAGGACAGATAATTTACAATGACCTTATCTAAATATTTGCAGGAACAAAAAACATTATTGATACAAGTAGCAGTAGTTGTCGTAGTTCGAGTTGATTCTATAGACACTATCGACTGCTATCTGAATAAAAAACTTTTTACAATAAAAAAATAACCGACTACACTCAAAAAAAACTTTTTTTTAATTTTATTTAACACGGACTTCCCAAATTAAAGTTATTTTTATCCTTTTAGTGTTTTTTTTTTAGTGAAGTCGGTTATTTATTTTTTGTAAAAAGTTTTTTATTTCACACTTTTTAGTTGTGATACACTTACAAACGGAGTGCCTATATCTCATGATAATTCCAATTATCCCAAGCACTATCACCCTAACGCAAGGTTACCGTGTTTTATTATGAAGGTCCTGTGTCTACCTTCCACCATCCGGCTCCATCGTCAAATCAGTTCGATAGTACCTTATAGCCAAAGTGCATCTCATGACAATTCTAATAAGTCCAAACACGGCTAGGTTACTTGATTAATTACGGAGTTCCAGTTCCTACCTTCCGGCTCCATCATCATCATCAGATCACTTCGATGATAACATTTTCAGCGTAACTATTCAGAACCATTAATTTATTTGTATTATCATAGTCGCTTAACTATCTTCATTGTGATATCTATGTGAGTATGAAGTTCCGTTGACCATTTCTGGTCTTGTTCATCAGTTCCACTTCATCAAATGTTACTTTTTGACGGTAAATGCTTAAGTTCTCGATGAAAATACCAAAATCACAATAATATAGTTAAATATATATTATTATTGTTAGTTATATATTATAGTTGCCTATAATCTTTGTACCTTTTCCAACAAAAATGAATTTTTCAAATCGGTTGGCAAGCGATGAAGATATGCGCGAACAAACATAAAAAAAAATACAAACATCCGAATTGAGAACCTCCTCCTTTTTTAGAAGTCGGTTAATAAGATGACAAAATAAAGAAAAGTTGGAAATGAATGGGGGAAAAATAAGAACAAGGAATTGAAGTTCAGTAAAGAAATGAGGTAGACTGCTGAATTGGCTTGAAAAGCTAATAATTATTGAGTTTTCTTTCTTTTTGTTGCCTTATGATATTACTTTTACTTAATGAGGGTAAGTTGATCACATTGTGAAGGTCTGGCTTAATAGCTTTTTATCAAAATAATTACCAATATAATAATGCAAAATAAAGACCAGAAGCACTATTGACCAGTATAATATTATCTGGATAACATTAAATTAACCAAAATAAGAATTAAAATGTCTGTTTCGTTTTATACAATGAAAACAAAACTTTTTCTACACAACACGCTAAGCGTTAAGAAAAATAAATTAAAAATAAATAAAACTTGTAAGATCGTGTTTTAACTTAAATTGAGAAGTTTGCTATTACAAAATTAGAAATAAGTAAACAATATACTCCCCGTGAAATTCCCTAGTTCAAACGTCGTTACCGGTGACAACCGGTTGGCACCGAGAACTCGTGTTTTAATAAATATTTTTCTAGGAAAACGATAATCCTGACGATTTATGCAATTATATTATGGTTACACAAATAATTACACATTACTTGAATTTAAATGACTTGACTTTAGTTTTGTCCATGTTCATTTTAAGACCCACTCTTTCGGAAGCTCTACTGAGGTCATTGAGCATTGTGCTGAGCTCTTCCGTATGGCTGAGACAGCCATGACTACTATTTCGTCAACAAACTGAAGATGAGTGATGTACTCGCCATTGACATAAATGCCTAATCCACTCCAGTCCAGAACCTTGAAGATATTCTCCATTGCGGCCGTGTACAGTTTCGGGGAAATGACGTCTCCCTCCCTGCCTCACACCCCGCTGCAGGAGGATAGGTTTCAAGGTCCGGTCCTGCAATCTGACTGACATAGTGGCGTTTTCGTACAAACACTTCAGCATCTTGATGTACTGATAGTCAACCTGGCACCGTTGGAGAGACTGCAGCTCAGCCCAAGTCTAGATCGAATCAAAGGCTTTCTTGTAGTCCACAAACGCTAGGCAGAGAGAATTTGCCGTAGCATGTCTATGTGGTCTATGGTGCTGAAGCCTTTTCGGAATCCAGCTTGTTCGGGAGGCTGGAAGTCGTCGAACCTGCGCGCCAGACGATTCGTGATGACTCTGGAAAGAGCTTGTGGACATGGCTCAGAAGTGAATTGGGCCTATAGTTCTTGAGAAGGGCCTTATCGCCCTTCTTAAAGAACCACCACACCTCTGCTCCATGCCTGTGGTGTTTTTTCCTCGAATAAGACGGAATCAAACAGCTTCTGGAGGGCTTGAAAGATCGGTTTCCCACCCGCCTTCAGGAGTTCGGCTGTAATTCCGTCATCACCTGGTGCCTTGTTGTTATTAAACTGCTTCAGAGCCATCCTAATCAAGTACAGGCTGAAGTCCGGGATATCTTCGGTATAGGGTCGGAACAATCTAGATGTTGGGTCGTTTGTTAGATTTGTAGTGGGGTTTGTGATTGACGTGTACAACTGTCCATAAAAAGCCTCGATCTCTCCCAGAAGCTCTGATTTGACAGACTATGACTATGACTCTGCCATCCTCAGTCTTCAGTTTCGTGAGCTGACTCTGCCCAATAGACAGATCACTTGCAAAAACCTTAGAGCCCTTATTTCGCTCAATCGCGTCTATAAATTTTACAGTTATTTAGAAAAATATAATATTCTGGTGGATGAACCGAAAGGTTTTCGCAAGGGAAAGTCAATAATCATGACCACTTATGACCTACACAAAACTGTTTTGACTGCCATGGACCAATCAATACCAACATGTGCTATATTTATGGATATGAGCAAAGCATTTGTTCGAGTAGACCACAGAACACTAATGCAAAAATTAAATATGTATGATATAAGAGGCAAAGCGCTAGAACTCATCTTTTCATACCTCCTTAATAGAAAACAAATAGTAGAAATAACACAAGTATGTCAGAAAACACTAAATGAGATTGAATATAAGTCAAATTTGAAAATTATAAAATTTGGGGTTCCGCAAGAAAATGTCCAAGGGCCTTTATTGTTCTTGTTATGTATCAATGATCTTCCTAACCATATCAATCAACCAATGGTGCTATTTGCCGACTGATGATTTATAATTAAAAATGGCAAAGAAAATGATTACGAGCACGTTGACAACCAAACACTAAATACTAAATTATACAATGGTTAACTAATAAAAATCTTAAAATAAAAATGGACAACGAGGGTTTTTGGTACTATTCCAAAGGAAATACTCAAATTACACAAAAAAAAACAATGGGGAGGATGAGGTAAAGCTTGTTTAGTTTGAGAATTTTGTTTGAAATGCCATCCCAGCCAGGTGCTGAAGCGTTTTTGAGACCTGAGATAATTTTATGAACTTCATAAACATCAGTTGGGCTTGCATAAAACTCGTTTGCACGTCTGTCCCTGGAATCGGGGAAGATATCAATGTTAATATACCCCACTATAATACAGTTGGGACTTTTGCACCCTTGCATAATTTTTTTTAGTGACTCAAAAAAATTACTAATATTACAGAAAGATGGAGATCTATATATAGCACAGATTGTATATGCTTCAGCAATGTGGATGAGCAGACAGTTTGTTTACTGAAAAGGAGGTTCCTCAATAGTCACCTGGAGATTATTTTTGTATAAAACAGCAATTCCATCATTCTGATTAATGTAGTTTCTTTCTAGAAACTACATTAATCAAACACACATACATTAATCACTATTCTTAGTGACATACATAATTATTCAGATGTACTAAAGGTATCAATGGAGATATAGACAATTATGTCTGGATAGAATAGACAAATCTATAGAATAGACAATTATGTCTGGTAAAAAATCTAGTTCACTCAAAAAGACTAAAAATTTGTCAATTTTTTTATGTATACTACGTATATTTTGGCATACTATTGTAAGTTGTGATTTAGCGTCACCAATATCCAGTGAGCATTCCTTTGGGGTATTACGTTTACAGTTCTAGTAGATATCAGTGTTATCGAGGTCATTAATCATATTATATTGATTAGCCATAATTAAAATTGTGCGAGTGATTTCACCTAGTTGAAAATGAGAAAAGATCCCAAAAAGCAAGAACGAATTGATTTTAGCATGAAATCAGAGAAATATATGTGTGGTGTATATAATGCGTTGTGTAGTGATGTGTTAGATGAATACTTGAATTGAGACATGGTATGTGAGAAGTTCTATCGCAAATTGCCATGACAATAAACCTGCATGAAGACATATTATAGAGTATTACATAAACTGAAATAGCTGCACTAAGTTGAAAATTAGTTGTTAATTTTGTAGAATTCCCGCAATTGCTGAAAGGTGTTTTCGTTTCTGACAACCGTGTACTTGTCGCCTTCTTTTTTACGCAGAAAGACGCGGCCGTTTGCAATCCAGCAGTATTGGTAGTTTTCTGATTTATCGAAATCTCGTGCGAGAAAAAGAAGTCTTTTTGCCTTTGAGGTTAGATGTTCCGACACATAGAGAGTGGTTGCAGGGCCTTCGAGACCAATATGGTTTGTGCTTAACTGACTGCCAGGGTGGGAGGTGTTAAATTCCTTAATGAATTTCAAGAGTTTATCTTTCGAAAAGGTATTGATGAACTCAGTGACTAGTGCCGACGTAGATGCATTTGCCTTCGATGGCAGTCTACAGATATCTTTAATCTCGTTATAAGAGCAATCACTCCCAATACTTTTGATCAGGGTGGTCACCTTGTTAATGAACTCTTTCTTTAATTTGCTTTTTTTTTCGGTACACCCCTGATCTCAAGACTAGTTTTTCTAATCACTCGTTCTAAGCCCTCATATCTTTCTTCGACTTTTGCGCATGTATTAATCCATTCCCGGGCTAAGCTGTCAATCTTTTTATCTAAGTCCTTTATTTGAGCCGACAAATCACCCAACGATTTTTCAATTTCAATATTTGAAGATTTTATGCCAGTCTTTATATCGAATATACCTTTTTATAGATTTTCTAACTTCGCAAGACCCTTATCAAGTTTCTCAAGTTTTTTATCTTGTTGTTGCATCCAATTTGAGAGCATTTCCATCATCTCGTCTTTAAACATATCGAAGATATCGGACTCATTGCCGTCATCGCCGTCATTGCCATCGCCATCCTCTTATTGAAGACGTTTGTAGTTTCACCTCATGGTATTGGCGCTACGCTACTGGTTATGGGGCGATTTAAGTTCGTGTCTGAGAACGACAGTCCACCCGGTGGAGTGCGAATCGGATTCATAATGTAATGCACTAAAATCAAGTTATGCAGGTTTGTCTTTAGAATATGGCGCGTAGCACTAGTAGCCGGCAGCGGTCGGGCGTAGCGGTCGTAGCTGATTGTTCGTCGCTCGCAGCACATTAGCCGTGTAGCATGTGCCTACGCCGCTGTCGTCAGTCGAGTGCGGCGAGACAGGGATGGCAATTATGACCACGGCACTCCTCGCACAGGCACTCTGCGTTCGCCACGGCCGCCACGGGTCGGACTGGCCTTTCACTTTTGCAACACTAACTATTCCCATTGAGAGTTTATTGACCTTAGTATAAGAAATACTTTATAATAACCGAAGATTAATTATATAATAATATTTAAAATAAAAATCGGTAACAAGTGTGGCCCGGCTCTAAAGAAGGTTGACTGACTTACATGGAGGAGGACTTGAAGTTGATGTCGTGGGGCGCTTCCAACATTTTAACCCTCAGAATCCTGTTGATCTTCACTTTCAAATATTCGACTTCCTCGACCTTCGTGAAGGCATAGCAAGACGCAGCAGCATGGCTTTTCACTATTTAAAAGTAAAATATAATAATTATTGTTACAACTAGCTGCTGCCAGCGATTTCACCCACGTGATATTAGAAAATTAACCCAACGAAACATACTTCCAGGATAAAAAGTATAATATGCTCCAAGATGAGGTCTATTAGGTTACCAATTTTCGGTTTGAGAATATGGAAATCGTCCACGCTTATTGCGTGATTGAATTAAATTAAATTAAAATATGATAAAAATGATATTTTTTGAACCTAGTCTTGCAAGGAATATGAGGGCTTAAGATTCATGTTGTCATCGTAAAACACTGTACTGAGTGTGTTTGTTACAGGTGGCAGCGGCGAGAGCGAGACGGACGCGTGGCGCCGCTCGCAGTGAGCTGAGATGTTTGCCAAAAAGATACGACACCACAAGAAGTACAAGGTGCGGTGAAGAGCGCCATGCGATAAAGCACAATGCTAGAAGAAGGCAGCCGGGACCTGGCCAAGCGCGCCTACTCGGACACGCCCCCGCGCCCGTACTCTGTGCACGACGAGCCACGCTGCTGCTTCACGAGCCGTCGCACCGACGACGCCAGGTTATTCTGCTGCCGTTGCGCGCACAAGCGCAGCGCTTCCCCCCTCACCTGTCTTGCGATATGCTTCTTGGTGCTGACCTACAACTTGCTGGGAGGCTTCTTGTTTCTCGCCCTCGAAGGCAACGTTACCGCAGAAGAGACTGCCGTCGCTGCGTCCAAACCGAACCTCAGCCAGTCACAGAGTGTCAGCAACGAATTGAGGTCGAAGACCGTGGAGCGACTGTGGTCGATCACAGAAGATCTGAATATCCTGTACAAAGAGAACTGGACAAAACTGGCAGCGAAGGAGTTACTGGAGTTCCAGAGGGTGCTGGTGTCGAGTATGCGCGGGAGAGCGGGTGCGGGCGGGGCAGGCGGCGAGCGACTCACGCTGGAGCACGAGCGCGACTACCGCTGGACTTTCTCTACCAGCTTTCTGTACGCGCTCACACTTATCACTACCATCGGTGAGATAATTCTACTGTTCCATAGCAAACAGTTGCAATAAAAACATGAATTTATTTTTATCAGTGTGTCCTTAATTAGACCGAACAATATAATTTTTCGTCCTTTTACTATGTTTTCCATAACCTGAGATCTCAAAATCAAGATCTGAGATTCACAACACTACGTTACTTTTACAAAGAGTTGTTCAGCTACAGACGCGGCTAAGGAGTTGTTGAAAGCTATATTCAAGGCCTGGGAGGAATCACTTTGTGATTTTATATTAAGTAAAGATCTTACTTATCATGAACGAAATTTTCTTTTTGAAACAACAACGTAAAGCTTCTCTTAAACGTAATTATTTTTTTGTTTGTTTTTCATTCCCTCTTGCTCTGGACTACGACCTGAGTCAAGGCCGGCGCGATAGGTCACCGCTGCCAATTGCCTCCATGTGAATACAGCGTTGCTCCGCCCAAGCGGGGCACACATTTTCTGCATATTTCAGTGTCCTCAGGGCGTTCTGCACATGGAGCAAACACAAAGAGGAGATAATAATAATAATAATAAAAATGAAGTTTATTAGGAGCAACATAAGTTTACAGATTACAGGAAAAACTAAGATAGCGACAAAAGTAGTAATTGCAGACCGCCTCGTCGCACACCTAACACGGGTGGGGCCGGATCTGGCGGACGGCCAGTTCGGCTTTCGCAGGAGGCGCTCCACGGTGGACGCCATCATGTGCGTGCGAGCTCTCACGACAGGGGATGCAGTGGCCCAGGGCAGGTGTGTCGTGGCGGTGTCTCTGGACATCGCCAACGCCTTCAACTCCCTGCCTTGGAGTAGCATTGGGAGGGCACTCCGGTATCACCGGATGCCCGACTATCTCTGTCGTGTGGTCGAGGCGTACCTGTCAGACAGGTACATAACCTACCCCGGTCACCAGGGGGTGTGGGAACGTCGAGAGATGTCGTGCGGTGTTCCGCAGGGATCGGTATTAGGGCCGCCCTTGTGGAACATCGGATACGATTACGTGCTGCGCGGCGACCTCCCTGACGGGGTCAGCGTGGTCTGCTACGCAGACGACACGCTGGTCCTGGCGCGGGGAGAGTCGTACCAGGCGGCGGTCGAACTAGCGACACGCGGGGTCGCGACAGTCGTTGGCAGGATCCAGGAGCTGGGACTCGAGGTGGCATTGCACAAGTCCGAGGCCATGTGCTTTCACGGCCCTCGGAACGCGCCACCACCGGGTTCCCGGCTAACGGTGGGAGGAGTCCACATCGGCGTCGGGTCAACGATGAAGTACCTGGGACTCGTTCTCGACAGCCGATGGGATTTCGACGAGCATTTCCGACGTCTGGCTCCCAAACTAAATCGGACTGGGGCTGCTCTCTCGCGGCTCCTGCCCAACCTTGGGGGTCCAGACGCCTCCTGCCGGAGGCTCTACGCGGGGATCGTTCGGTCCATGGCCCTTTATGGCGCGCCGGTGTGGGCGCCGGGGCTGCGGAAGCAGCCGGCGGCCCGGCTGAACGCGTGCCAGAGGGTCATGGCCATACGGATGGTACGAGGATACCGGACGATTTCCCGCGAAGCGGCGAGCCTTCTTGCTGGCCAGCGACCATGGGATCTGGAGGCAACAGTCCTTGCACTCATGCACGAACGGCGCATGGAGATGCAACGCCGGGGCGAAACTCCGCTGCCGCAACAAGTCGCGGCATGGCGGACAGAGTTCCGGCGAGTTCTCATGGTGAAATGGCGACAGCGACTGTCGCGACCCCGTGCTGGGCACGCCACAATTATGGCGGTAAGTCCCCTCTTTGAGGCGTGGTTGGAAAGACCTCACGGCGTCCTCACATTCCGCATGACGCAGGTCCTCACCGGACACGGTAAGTTCGGGAGGTTCCTGCACCGGATTCGTGCGGAAACGACGCCCGGGTGTCGCCACTGTGTGGCCCACCCGGAGGACACGGTGGAGCACACGGTGGAGGTGTGCCCCGCTTGGGCAGAGCAACGCCGTGACCTCGTGAGGGCAATCGGCGGCGGTGATCTCTCGCGCCGGGCCTTGGTTCAGGCCATGCTCCGGAGCGAGGAGGAGTGGCAGGCGGTCGCCTCCTTCTGCGAAGCAGTAATGCTAGCTAAGGAGGCGGCCGATCGCGTGAGGCAACGGTCCTTACGCTCCAACCGCCGCCGGGATTCCGATCCCGATTTCCGGCCACCGTAGGCGCGGGCTTGCAGATGGCGAGCAATGGGTGGCTCGCCGTCTGACCGTCCGGTAACCGTCCGGACCGAGCCCAAGTCGTCGACGGCGCGTATTGTTCCACGCGCGCCTCAAGGAGATGTCAGCAAATCGTAGGGGCCCAGCAGGGTCGAAGCCTACTGGGGCCACGGGTAGTGTGAAAGCGGAACCCGGGGCCCTGGGACGAAGGCAACGAAGGAACAGGAGTGGGTTTTTAGTCAGTAAGAGTCTGACACTATCTCCCGCTCCGCCCAAGAGCGGGGATGTCATTAGGATGATTTTCCCACCGAAAAAAAAAAAAAAAAAAAAAAAAGATAGCGACAAAAGTAAAATACTGTAGCGCAGCTATCGACGCCCAATTTAGTCGGCTTTGGCTCGTCTTGAAAGACCCAGATTGTAGATTGTTGTTTGGAATCAGGATCGTAGGCATAGATACAAGATTCGTCACCACTGATGATATCGTAGACGTGATTTGATTCTCCTCGGTTGAACCTTTGCAGAGTTTTTTTACACCATCTAATGCGGGCTGCCTTTTGATCGTCGGAAAGCAGATGCGGTATCAAACTAGCTTTCTCCCACCAAGCGCTTCACGCAAGATCTTCTGAATGGTTGTCCCTGAGATGCATAATAGAGCCTCTATCTCTCGATACGTCACATGATGATCTTCAAGAATTAGTTGTCTCACAGCAATTATGTTATCTTCAGTGAAGGCGGATTGTGGGCATCCTTCGCGAGATTTTTTACTAATACTAGTATGTCCACGCTGGAATTCTAAATACCAGCGTTCGATAGTCCGCAGACATGGGGCTTCATCATTGAACATAGATGTTAGCTCTTCAAAATACTGAAGCCGTGTCAGGCCTCTTCTAAAGTTGTAGAAAATTATTGCACGAACATTTTCTTTAGAAAGATTCATTTTCGCACGTAACCTGACCGATTCCAACCGACGCTGTGATTAAACAATGGCATTAATCCTAATACTTTCAACTGTTTTGAGATTCAAAGTTTAAACACATTCGAATATAGAACAGTTTCAAATTCAAAATTGCCGGGAAATATGGAAACGACAGAACTTAAAAGACATGCCTAGTGGCAGTTGGTCGAATTGATGCAAGTTTGAAGACTGTATGGAGCGCAGCGTAAATTACGGAGCTGAGCCGAGCAGAGCGTGGTCGACGAAGCTGAGCTGAACAGAAAAGTGTGTTTAGTGATCAAAGTGCAACTTAAAAACTGTGACTACATTTTACTTCATTAACAGTTCTAAGTGTCAGATACTTGTAAAAAATTTAAGTTATTTGATGAACTTTAAAGTTCATCAAAGAAAATTTAAAGAAAAATGGGACTTAGATTAATAAAATTCCGACCCCGAATATATGCCCGATTTCACCTAGAGTGTTATGTGCAGTTCAAAAACTTAGAAAAATTACGACATTCAAACACTTAGTTAATTTTAAAACTGTGGAACTTAGCAAATTAAGCACATCAAATCATTTGCTTATATCAAAATACTCGATACTTTGAATCATGGAGGCTAAGTTAAGATTGTTTGAAGATATCAGAAGTCGCATTCGGAAGGGGCTTATTAACTTCAGAAAATCTCTGAAAGACCGAATTAATCAATCATATATTGATCCCGTTTGAAAGTATCAGACAAACAGTTTGAAGATTTTACAAGAAAATATGAAGAGCTTTTGGTCAACTACACAGAAAGTGAATTGAGTGCAACCAGCTACATGAAGAATGATGTGTTTGACCCTGTTACCGACACCTTTATAACTTATGAAGTAGAACTAATAAATGCGTTGCCAAAATCTCAGCCAACTGTTGTGAGTGATGTCTCACCGGATCATAGTCAACCGAAAATGATGTCAATTGCTAAATTACCTCTAAATAACAATCCCTGTTATTACTGGAGCATATCAGGAATGGTCAACGTTTAAAAGCTTTTTTTTGTCACTAATCAATAGTAATCAGACTCTTGATGATGTACAACGTCTACATTATATAAAAGAAGATGAAACCACTTGAATTCAAGGACTTACCTGGAATCGCAATTCCGACGAGTTTTATAATACTGTAAACTTACCTTTGACAACACCGTCGCCGTTGCCGTCGTCTGCATCTGAAACTAAAAGAAAAGTTATATCAGAGATTTCACGCTTACATCATCCGCTAGGTTGGATTACACCATGTATAATCATCGCTAAAATCTTCATCCAAAAACTATGGATTGCTGGTTTGGATTGGAATGAAGATCTTCTAAAAGAGTGGCAGTCTTACCGTTGTAGGTTACATACACTCAACAACTTCAGAATTCCAAGGTAGCTGAAAAGAAAAAGCGATGATCAAACAGTTGAATTACATGGTTTCTCTGATGCATCAAGCGTAGCACACGCCGCGGTTATTTACATCAAAGTCATCGATGCTGCTGGCCAAGTCCACTGTAATCCGGTAACCGCAAAAACGAAGGTGGCTCCGATTAAGCAAATTTCTATACCACGACAGGAGCTATGTGGCGGCGTAGTTTTAGTCACCAAATTCCTTTTCGAAGTGGCTCATGTCTTGAATATTCTAAAATCCAATTTACATGCTTGGACGGATTTCACGGTCGTGCTAGCTTGGTTGAGCGATCACCCGAGTCGATAGAAAACCTTCATCACAAACCGGATATCTGAAATCTTTAATGCCCTCGATACCACCCAATGTGTATGTGTGTATGTGTATGTTGATACAAAAAAACAATCTAGCTGATATTGCTTCGAAGGGTAGCACATCAACAGATTGAGTAAATAACTTACTTTTGAAGCATGGACCATCGTGATTGCTTGCTGATACCGTAGAATATAGCGCATCCAAGGCTATAATGACGAAACTGGAACTAAAATCTATAAAGGTTCATGCGGCACAGATACTCGATCAGATGAGTGAACTGATGTGGTCTAAATTTTCATCGTTCCGTAGATTAATGAGTACTCACTCTGACCTATTGCAGACGATTCCTGATATTAAAAATAGCCAGAGAATCACGGACAAAGTTGCCGCCTTTCCTTACAGCTTCTGAGATTGCGGATAACATGCATTGCTGTCGCAAGCAGAGTCCAAGTGTTTGGTTTGAACGAAAAATCAAGGCTATCCAAGCCGGAAAAGATGTCAATAAAAGCAGCCGTTTGACATCGTTAAATCCTTATTTGGATGACAAGGGCTTAATGAGAGTAGGGGGTAGGGTCCAATATTCACAACTTGGTGAGGATATGAAGCATCCCATTATTATTCCTAGTCAGTCTTATTTGTCAAAATTACATATCTCAGATGCTCATGAGCGTGTACTGCATGGTGGACCTCAATTGACTCTTCTCTCTTAACTTTCTTCGATCAACATATTGGATACATACATATTGGATTTGATACATATTGGATTTTTGAAAGAATAATGATCAAAGCTCATATCCGCGACTGCGTATTCGTCATGCAGCTGTAACACGAAACCAATTAATGGGTCAGCTACCATCATGCCGAGTAACTCCGAGTAAGCACTTTCTTCAATCAAGTGTCGACTACGCAGGACCAATTCAAATACGAACTGCAAAGGGTCGTGGACATAAGTCTTTTAAGGGTTCGTCTGTCTGTTCGTATGCATGGCAACCCGCGTTGTGCATATAGATGCGGTCTCTGACCTGACCTCTTAAGGCTTTTTTGCTACAACTAAATGCTTTGTGGCTAGACAGGATCACTGTAGTCACCTTTACCATTGTGGTATCAATTTTGTAGGGGCGTCCAAAGAGTTTAAGGTCATGTTTTGCGATGAGTGTGCTTCTCTTCCTCAAGAAATTGCCTCTATGTTGGCCAATAATGGAACCGAATGGCATTTCATCCCACCTCATTCTCCTCATTTTGGAGGTTTATGGGAGGCTGGGATCAAAAGTACAAAACATCACCTTAAGCAGGTAATTGGTGAGTCGGCTTTGACCTTTGATGAACTGAGCACAGTGTTATCCCAAATTGAGGCACGTCTGATTTCCAGGCCTATCATAGTCTAGTGTGAACTCATTTGACACCAGGACATTTCTTAGTCGGTCAGCCACTGGTAACAGCACCAGATTATAATTATAAGCATGCGACAGTCAGTACCTTGAGATGTTCGCAATTGACACAAAGGATGATTCAATCTTTCTGGAAACATTAGTCTCAGGCGTATTTAACTATGTTTTTTCAACGACACAGGTGCGCGATCCGAAGGTTGGGGATGTTGTCCTCGTAAAGGAATATAATTTACCACCTGCCATGTAGTTATTCGGTAAAGTAGTTGAAGTATACCCTGGCAAGGATAATTTAGTGCACGTAGTTACCCTTCAGTGTAAGGACTCCCGAGTCAAACGCCCAACTTCCAAGTTATGCATTTTACCTGTCAATGAAGAATGATGTGTTAATTTACCGTTTTATTTTTTATTACGTTATTTTATTTAATATACAGTGCACTCAGATAATGATATTATGAATATAAAATTGTGCTGATGATTAGATCTAATTATTGATAAACCTAACTTTTTAACCGACTTAAAAAAAAACAGGAGGTTATCAATGCGGTTGTATTTTTTTTAATCTTTTTTTATGTTTGTTACCTCAGAGCTCCGTCGTTTATGGACCGATTTGCATTTTTTTTCCCTTAAAAGGATATGCTTCCAGATTGGTCCCATTTTTTTCAAAATCTAATTTTGATGATGGAATCCATAAGGAATCGAGGAAACTCCTCAAATATTATAGGCAACCATATATAGTTATTTTGGTATTTACATCGAGAACTTAAGCGTTCATAGTCAAAAAGTAACATTTGATGAAGTGGAACTGATGAAAAAGACCAGAAATGGTCAATGAAACTTTATACTCACACAGATATCACAATAAAGATAGTTAAGCGACTATGACAATACAAATAAATGAATGGTTCTGAATAGTTACGTTGAAAATGGTATCATCAAAGTGATGATGCAGCCCGAAGGTAGGCACTGGAACTCCGCAATTAATCAATGTAACCTAGCCGTGTTTGGACTTATTAGAATTGTCATGAGATGCAATTTGGCTATTCATAAATCACATAACGACATAAGTAGAAGAAATAAAAAACTTTTTACAAAAAAAATTATAATATTAACCGACTTCACAAAAAAAAAAAACACTAAAAGGATCAAAATAACTTAAATTTCGGAAGTCGGTATTAAATAAGATACAAATAATACAGAGAAACACCGACTTCTGAAATTAAAATTATTTTGATCCTTTTAGTGTTTTTTTTTTTTTGTGAAGTCGGTTATTATATTTTTTTTATTTTATTTGACTGGTCGCGGGACTTGGTTCTAGGTGCCATTTTCATTTTCCGAAATAAAACTCTTTTGTTTTTGCTTCGAAATATTTTCTTCACTGCTTTAATCGCCTTTTTCGTACGAATACTAAATAGACAGCCAAATCTTTTGTCAATAGCACAAACAGTCAACTTATATTAAACGAGTTTAAAAAATTGCATTTAGCTCCATACCTAGGTATATATATATATTATATACAGTATGGCGGTTCTCTTTAACACCCCACCTCATTTTAATATCACAAAAATATTTAACATCGACTGACGTCAAAATGAAAGAAAATAATGAAACATTTAGAATTACAGATTCTAAAATTATAATGTAATATATATATATACATTCAGTCAAAAAAGTATCGGGAATGGATGATTTGTTTATGGTTCCAAATTCAAAATTTTGTTTTTTTGTATTTGTTAGATTGGCACAACTGTTTTCCATTTTGGCGCGGAGTTTGAGTTGCATCTGTTATTTATATTAAATACAGTGCTGGTTTTAGTAATATCATATATAGTGTGTATTGCGAATTTCATAATGGACAAAAATATCGAACAAAGAGTTTGTCTTAAATTTTGCATCGCCAATGGGATTTCGTGTTCGGAGTTACTGAAAATGTTACAGAAGGCTTACGGTGAATCGATTTTATCAATAACTCGTGCTTATGAGTGGTTCAAAGCGTTCAAAAGCGGTCGAGATGTGATGGAAGATTTGCCTCGCTCTGGTAGGCCGTCAACGTCTGCAACTGAAGTTAACATCGCAAAAGTGAAGAAAATAGTGACTGAAAATCCCCATTCAACTCTGAGAGAGATAGCCGCCGAACTTTCTGTATCTCACGAGTCGATCCGTACCATTTTAACTAATCATTTGGGTATGAAACATGTTGCTGCTCGGCTAGTCCCAAAAGATCTGAATTTTCTCCAAAAACTCAATCGCATGAAAGTCGCTGAGGACATGCTAGAACGAGTCAGTTCGGACCCAACATTCATGAAACGCATTGTTACTGGTGACGAGACGTGGGTTTACGAGTTTGACATGCAAACTAGTCAACAAGCTTCGGAGTGGCGCCTTCCAACTGAACCGAAACCGAAAAAACCACGCCAATGTCGATCAAAAGTCAAAGTCATGTTGACTGTTTTCTTTGACTATCGCGGTGTTGTGCACTCTGAATTCTTACCGGAAGGTCTAACGGTAAATAAAGAATATTAATTGAGCGTTATGCGGCGTTTAAGAGAGCGAATTCGACGAAAAAGGCCAGATTTGTGGAAAGAAAATTCTTGGATTTTGCACCACGACAATGCGCCTTCGCACAAGGCTATCATTGTGAACGAATTTTTGACCAAACACTCAACAAATACCATCCAGCAACCACCATATTCGACAGATATGGCTCCTGCTGACTTTTTTCTTTTTCCTAAACTCAAATTACCACTTCGTGGCACCTGTTTTCAATCGATAGAAGACATAAAGGAGAATTCGCGGCGAGAACTGAACTCAATTCCGGAAGCAGCGTTTAAAAAATGTTTTAATGAATGGATTATTCGTTGGCGCAAGTGTATCGTTTCTAAAGGAGCATACTTTGAAGGTGATAAAATAAATTTGGATGAATAACAGACATTTTGTGTATTATTGATCTTTTCCCGGTACTTTCTTGACAGAGTAGTATATATATATTATTATTACTAGACTAAGTAGTTCTATAAGTTAGTGAATATTTACATTATTATTTAACTCTTATATAAATAGAGTTTCGACTTGAAAATGTTGGAATAGTGAAAAGGTAACCGAATGTTTTGTGTTTGTATCAGGGCACGGCAACGTGACGCCGAAGTCATGCGCGGGGAGACTGGTGGCGGTGGCGTACGCCTGCGTGGGCATCCCTATCATCATGCTGTACCTGTCCACGCTGGGCGAGGCCCTGGCGCGCGGCGTGCGCAGCCTGTACGCGCGCCTGCGCCCACGCGCGCGCCTGCGTCTGCCCGCCACCGCCTGCCAAGCGCGCGAACGCGACAAGTGCGATACACAGAGACGGACTCCTTTCCAGGCCGCTTTGAATCTGGATAGTTTTAGTGGCGGCTATCATTGGACGTGTCGGGACCACACGCGAGTGCCAATTATACTTAGTCTACTACTCATCGTACTGTACATAGCGTTAGGGACTTTCGTTTTTCATACGACGGAGAGGTGGAACTTAGTGGACGGGTGCTACTTCTCGTTTGCGAGCCTTGCGACAATTGGCTTCGGAGATCTGCGGCCCGGGCTGTATGCCAGCACAATTTCCGCTAAGGCGGAGGATATTGCGGTGGGCGTGTGCTGCATCTACATCCTCGTAGGCATCGTTGTGATCGCGATGTGCTTTAACCTTATCCAGGAGGACCTGGGCACGCTGGTGCGTGGCGCCACGACGCTATGCGCGGGTGCCAGCAAATCGCGCGTCGTGCACAGCGCTGACGCGGTGTGCGACGAAAAGATCTCCATGTCTGTAGTGTCCTGACACCGCGAGACGGCCGATTCGGGGCCGTCCGTGGCGTTCGCCGGCTGCGAGAAGCGCCAGCAAGTGACGTTTAAAATAGACTCTTTGAATCCGACGAAGTTCAACAGCCTACCGCGGCGCAAGTCGTCGCACTACGGTGAAGATAGCTTTGCGCGCAACACGCCGGCGCGCCGCTCGGCCGGCCACGCGGAGCGCTGCGTGGAGTACTTCGTGCCGCGCAGCCTCAGCGCGTTCAACCTGAGCGGCGCCGGTGCGGGCGAGTCGTGCGGCGGCGGTGGTGGGAGCGCGGCCAAGGCGCGCGACAAGATGGTGACGTTCGAGGACGATCGCACCGCGCCCGCACCCAAGCTGCTTGCCGACGACGTCTTCATGTGACATAGACGTAACCTAGGTATAGACTTGTTGGTTTGGACATGGTTTGTTATATAATAAAATATGAAATTTTGCATTACCAGCTGCCGTTTCGTTGTTTTATCGAAACCTATTAATCAATCCCAAAGAGAAATTTCAAATCTAAATCATCGCTTACATTTTAAATCAACTAAATCATTTGAGGGAGCGATTCTAACTACCAAACAACGTGATATAATCGCGAGAGTAGCAGAAGTAAAACTTTATAATTGCACTCTCGACTTGATCTAGAACGAATCATCAACAAAAGGTGTCATCGACAGAGGATGGCGCCAGCAGTAACGTGACGGAGGTGCCTGTAGCGGTAATATAGTATAAGTTTTTAAGTACCAAAACTGGTGCGAGACACAGCGCAAACATGTTGAGACTGTCCATAAACAACCCCATTCTTGTAAAATTTTCGTTTTTCTTAAAGTGGTCATTCATTTAGGTTTTGGGTTAACTTCCCAGGGAAGACATCGACCCCCAAATGTTGCGTACTTTATTATTTTGGAATTACGTTAATCTCTTTCGCTTAAGCATGTCTTATCCAATTCTAAGGTATAGGACTGCGAAGTACCTCTGCTATACGGCAAGACACGCGTTTTATAATAATTAACTCCTTATTATGGTCTATTCACTCATAACAAGACATAACAAAACTTAAAAAAGCGTAACGCGTCGTCAGTCGGTAGCAGAAACATTTACGGTTGCACGTGTCAGTGCATGGGTGCGTGGTAGGGAGTTGTTGTAAATATAATACATGTACGTGTATGTGTTGAGGTTGGCATGATAAATTGATGGCACATATTTCAAAAGGTCTTGCTAACTGTTCTCTGGTGTGACGTCATACGCTGAAGCTTGCAACTATCGGATACTGCTCAGGTGTCTGCCACAACATTACTACTTTGTTCAGAAGATATTATTTTTGCTGTCACGTGACTTTTCAGCGGTCCATATGAACTGCTTACTTTTACCAAATCATGCGATAGTATCCAACAACAAGTTAGTGACACAATTGAGACTAATTGTCTGGCAACATAGACGCGTAGCATCACAGTGCAGCAATAATTTTAGTAATATATAATTTTTGTAAAAACGATTTAAACCTTTTATCATCATGACACAGGTCTAGGAGTGAGTGTCTCTGAATCAGTCTGCTATTTGGTGTGTGATGATATTTACTTGCATCTACTACTCGTAAGGCGTTCCCGTAGGCCTACCTTATTTCTCTCCCCCTGACGCCTCTCGGCTCGACGCAACGCTTTATTGACGATAAAAATAGGATTACTTTGTAAATGAAGTGGGAGCACTTCCGTCGTTTGTCTTCATACTCGTGTATTATGTGTAATACATCGCCGGGTGGAATGTAATGTTGGAAATGTTTTACGGTGCATCATCTGAGAGAATTTCATTACATTAGTTATGGCCACAAGACTCCACGTGGAGCTTCACCTGTAGATGGTTTCAGACGAATGTCGTCAACACATTATAAACTTGATGGTAAAATCCTCCGTCCGAGCGGGGCACACCTCCACCGTGTCCTCTGGGTGGCCCATACAGTGATGATAGGTACCCGGGCGTTCCTTCAGCACAAATCCGGTCCAGAAACCTCCTGACTTACCATGTCTGGTGAGGACCTGTGTCATAGGAAAGATGAGGACGCCGTGACTTCCCTCCAGTCACTCCTCAAAGGAGACTTACCGTCATGATTATGGCGTGCCCAATAAATCGGATTCTGATGTGATGAGATTCATATGAGTTGATAATAATATCAAGTGTTTTAGAAATAAGTATAATACTTCCCAAAAAATCGAAGGAAGGGTTATGCGATTGTCATGGAGTGTATCTACGTACTGAGGGGTGGTTTGAATGTTACTTGCTTTTGCACTTCTGACAATAACAATTTTTTTTCCACGTTAGTTAAAACTCCTTAACTCGTGTGACATTAGACTAAAGACTGTATATAAATATATTTTATCCTTGATAGGTTCGGGTTTGACCGTTATCTCACCTGATGGAAAGCAACGATGTGTTCGACGATGGAGCGCGCTTACCTAGAAGCAATCTATTCACTCTTGACTTAAAAATTCCCGGGTTGATATAATAAGTGACGTCTCAAAAATTATGTGGAATAGCGTTTTAAGATTATAGTTTTTTCTTATTCAAATAAATATGAAATAGTCTTAAAAAAACTGGGCATGTGCGAGTAGGACTCGCGCACTGAGGGTTTCGTACAAACCTACCTATAAAAACAGTTCATTTCCAGAATTGAGTTACAAAGATTTTTCCGAATCGTGTTTTAATATTTATTTTATTTGTACATGGTCCCAGTATTAGTTAATTTTTATTTGTCTTTTGGTTTAAAAAAAATATGTAAATAACAGTTTTTTTTACGAGTGCGCTAAAGTTCACAGAGCCTATATTCAGGGTTGCCAAGTTACGTCGGCCGTATTGTACTCGAACAAAAAAACTGGGCAAGTGTGAGTCGGACTCGCCCACTGAGGGTTTCGTATAAACTTACCTATGAAAATAGTTCAATTCTTGAATTGAGTTACGAAAATTTTTCCGAATTGCAAAAAGATTTTTTTTATGTCGTAACAACAGATTTACAGTTTTCAGATTTCTTCCTATACTTGTTTTATGAGACTTTGCTTCATGCCAAATTTCAGGATTCTAGGTCAACGGGAAGTACCCAATGAATTTTGATTCCCTTGATAGAGTCAAAATACACGTTTTTTGTGACATAAACGGCCGTAACTTTTTTTCTGTTAACTCTGATTTTTTCACAGCTTCAAAGAACCGCAAATATGGTTTTAATTTCAATTCAACTAGATACCTAAACGCGTTCTCGAGATAAAGAGTCTTGACAGACAGACATACGGATGGACAACAAAGTAATCCTATAAGGGTTCCGTTTTTTTTCCTTTTGAGGTACGGAACCCTAAAACATACAAATTTTAAACGGGTATATAGAAACGGTATTTAAACATAAAATCGTTCTAATGCAAATGGTACCACACAGTTAAAATGTATCTGTAGATATTATACATTCAGTCAAAAAAGTATCGGGAATGGATGATTTGTTTATGGTTCCAAATTCAAAATTTTGTTTTTTTGTATTTGTTAGATTGGCACAACTGTTTTCCATTTTGGCGCGGAGTTTGAGTTGCATCTGTTATTTATATTAAATACAGTGCTGGTTTTAGTAATATCATATATAGTGTGTATTGCGAATTTCATAATGGACAAAAATATCGAACAAAGAGTTTGTCTTAAATTTTGCATCGCCAATGGGATTTCGTGTTCGGAGTCACTGAAAATGTTACAGAAGGCTTACGGTGAATCGACTTTATCAAAAACTCGTGCTTATGAGTGGTTCAAAGCGTTCAAAAGCGGTCGAGATGTGATGGAAGATTTGCCTCGCTCTGGTAGGCCGTCAACGTCTGCAACTGAAGTTAACATCGCAAAAGTGAAGAAAATAGTGACTGAAAATCCCCATTCAACTCTGAGAGAGATAGCCGCCGAACTTTCTGTATCTCACGAGTCGATCCGTACCATTTTAACTAATCATTTGGGTATGAAACATGTTGCTGCTCGGCTAGTCCCAAAAGATCTGAATTTTCTCCAAAAACTCAATCGCATGAAAGTCGCTGAGGACATGCTAGAACGAGTCAGTTCGGACCCAACATTCATGAAACGCATTGTTACTGGTGACGAGACGTGGGTTTACGAGTTTGACATGCAAACTAGTCAACAAGCTTCGGAGTGGCGCCTTCCAACTGAACCGAAACCGAAAAAACCACGCCAAAGTCGATCAAAAGTCAAAGTCATGTTGACAGTTTTCTTTGATTATCGCGGTGTTGTGCACTCTGAATTCTTACCGGAAGGTCTAACGGTAAAATAATAAAGAATATTATTTGAGCGTTATGCGGCGTTTAAGAGAGCGATTTCGACGAAAAAGTCCAGATTTGTGGAAAGAAAATTCTTGGATTTTGCACCACGACAATGCGCCTTCGCACAAGGCTATCATTGTGAACGAATTTTTGACCAAACACTCAACAAATACCATCCAGCAACCACCATATTCAACAGATATGGCTCCTGCTGACTTTTTTCTTTTTCCTAAACTCAAATTACCACTTCGTGGCACCCGTTTTCAATCGATAGAAGACATAAAGGAGAATTCGCGGCGAGAACTGAACTCAATACCGGAAGCAGCGTTTAAAAAATGTTTTGATGAATGGATTATTCGTTGGCGCAAGTGTATCGTTTCTAAAGGAGCATACTTTGAAGGTGATAAAATAAATTTGAATGAATAACAGACATTTTGTGTATTATTGATCTTTTCCCGGTACTTTCTTGACAGAGTAGTATAAAGGAGAAACTGATTGACTGACATATCAACGAACAGCCGAAACTACTGCTACTAAAAACATGAAATTTTGCAAAAGGTTTCCTTTTATGATGTAGACGAGCACTAAAAGGGGTTTTAAAATAAAATTAATCCGACAAGGGGGTGAAAAAGGGGAATTTCGTTTTTATGTGAAATCTCATTCCGTGTGCCAATATACTTGAAAGTTAGCACAAATAGTTAATAGGTAAATAATAAAAGTTACCATTTTTCGTTTTCAGAACTACCCCCAATAAAAATAAATAGGGGTTTTAAAGATTGCATGGAGATTGCCGCCCGCTCGCTCTAAGTGACTTTTGTCCCTTTTTTTTATTAAGTTATTAAACTTGAAACTTGGGATATATTCTAATCGAAATGAATAATAAATACTGCCACTATTAGTTTTTCAAAATTATCCTCAAAATACGGTATAAGGGATGTTCAAGTTTTTATGAAAACATTCTCGTGACCAAAGTCATTGGCAGAGTGCTGGTGCTGGTACTTACATAAAATTTCTTAATTATACACTTAGCTTTTAACAGACCACTGGGCAGAGCCTCGCAGGCTTTGATACCTGCATGCCTTGTACTAATGCACATTAATTCAAGTGCGCGCCTAAAAAAAATAATGCACAGTACTTTGTGGCTTACAGTCGAGGAAATAGACTTTGTTAATAAGTGTTAACTATTCGTGATGCTCGCGCTCTATTGTTCAACGAGATATTGCAGATATATTGCCAGATACTTGTGACTGTGCACGGGTCGCGTACAGTATACCTACAGTGGCTGGTGTCGGTGGGTGCGCGCGGCACTACATACAGCGGCACAAGAAAGGGCGCTCTGAATTACTTTCATAGGCTTCATACCTGTAAATGTGTCGCGCCGCTTGATTTATGTTGAAAGCAATCTTTGTAAAGCTTTCTTACGCTATTTGTATTATAAATGTTCCTTTTTACGATATCAGAGGGAAAATATAAAACTATGAGAAGAATAATATTATCGTAGGTAGATGTAATGATGACAAGGGATGAGAGTAAGTTATGAGTTACCTACGGAGCACCGTCTGCCTGTCGGACATGAGAGCAGTTCGGACGGTGCGAAGGCGTAACAAATGAGCAGGATTTTTCAAATTATGCTCAGTTGCTGAATTAATCAAATTGAATCATGACTTACCTATACTTTATATCTACGTGAGAAATTCAGCAAGTTTTGAGAAACTAAAAATCTAACTAATGAATAAAATATTTTTTTAATATTTTCAAAACACTCTCCACCAGCCCTTATACTAAGTTTCATGCGTCTGAACCAATTTTCGAAACGTTTTTTCCAGTCCACCACAGAGACCTTTTCCTCGGCCTTCCCGAACGCTGCTAGCGCGTCTTCTGACAGGTGTGGTGTGCAGGAAGTCCCTCGTTTAAAGTGCTGAGTGCGCGGTCGCGTTATTATGGTGAGGCAGTACCCCGTTTAGCCCAGTGTTCAGTCACTTATTGCTCATTGTAGACAAAACTTCTGGCAGGCATTTTGTGGTATACCATTCGGCGTTGATGCTGCTTTGGTCTCGTAATAGAATTGAAATCAGATATCCCGTCAAAGTGAAGAAACTAGCGGTCAAAACTTTCCCAGCGCTTCTCGATAGATTCACTTTCGTAGGCGTTGCTTCGTTTTGAAACAGCCAAACTGTCGACTGACGCTTTGTTTCTGGATCGTATTGATAAATCCATGATTCGTCGCCTGTCACAATGTCGTGATCGCGCCGGGACGAGCCTGCTTCAAATTTTTCAATCATATCACGGCACTACTCTTCACGTACCTGCTTCTGGGCTTCGGTGAGGTGGTGCCGCTGAGTGCCAGCAGCAAACTATCCTACTCACGCGAAGGTGCTCGTGTACAATCTTGTGAACGCTTCCCGAACCAATCTACAGTGTATACTGAATCTCTTCGTATGTAATTCGCCCGTTTTCTTGATTTTTTTTTTTTACAGCCAGCTCACTTTCTTCCGCGACAGCCGTCGTAGGATGACCACTCCTTTATTCATCCTCCAAAGTAAGGCAACTGCACTTGAACTCGCTATACCAGCGATAGCGGTTGCTTTGGAAGGGTTTCATCTATAAAAGCAATTTAAAGTCGATAAAATGACTCATCGGATTTTAGGCTACATTTAAAATCGTAGAAAATCATTGCACGAAAATGTTCTCGATGCAGATCCATTTTTAAATGTGACACAATAATTTGATTTGGCTCTCGACAAAATGTGGAAGGAAATTCAAAATTCTGACGATGGTATTTTTACTTTTAAATAACCAAAATTTCCAAAATAATTACAAGTGACCTGTGCCTTATACATTAAAGAAAGTGCCTAAAACATTTCTTCGCATAATTTTCTGAGTGGCCTTGTATACTAATATTATAAAAGGAGAAAAGGTTTATATTTTTGTTTGTAATGAATAAAAGAAACTACTGGACCGACTTTAAAAATTCTTTCACAAGCAGAATACTACTTTATCACTGAGTAACACAGGCTATAATAAATATTAAAAAATAGTAGATTTTTCTATTAAAACTCCAATAAGTAACACAAAAGAGTAACTCCAATACCTATAAATTTCCTTACGATATGCTCTGCAAAAACTATTGATGATAGAACAAAATGATGTGTACAACTTTTAGAACACATGCGACATCATATGTATATATAACTATTATAGTTATGCCACAATATCTACTTTTGTGAAATTAAAAACAATTTATTCGCCGCCTCCCGAAAAGGAACTTTATTGATACCTTGGTATTAATCGTTATCAGAATAAATTATTTTATAATTAAGTTGTGGTTTATAATACAAAATTAACTTTATTATTAATCTGGTTTAGTGCCTGTATAAATAATTCAATTTGGACATTTCATTCAAAAAAAATATTAAACATCATCATCATTTTATTTATTTTCATTTTAAAAAATGCAATAGAAAATCATTAACATCGTTAGATGATTTTTTAACTGTCATATTATCAACAATTTATCAATCCTTATCAAATTAAGCAGAG
The DNA here is from genome assembly GCA_949316375.1 of Mythimna vitellina. Taxonomy (NCBI): domain Eukaryota; kingdom Metazoa; phylum Arthropoda; class Insecta; order Lepidoptera; family Noctuidae; genus Mythimna; species Mythimna vitellina. Next base: position 161,044 of record OX438704.1, read on the forward strand.
TTCTCGGTACAATTACTAAATATAATTATCTTTTTTTTTTCTGCATTATCCAAAGAATGGAATATTGGATAAATTGAATAAAAAGGTAATACGAAACGCACAAGCGCATGCACGGGAATGTTTTCACCGAACGATCACTTCGTCTAGCCGAATTAAATGAGAGATTGCCGCAGCTGTACGAATGATAAATAATCAACCGATTTCATCAAAGTTTTTTGTCTTTAATCTAAACTAATACTAAAAAACTGATCATTTAAACGGTTAAGGTGTAAACTTTAATATTTCATGAATTTCTTGTTCTCTAGTTATGTCATCCAAAATCCGATCTTTTTTCTGGTTCTGTATTTTTTATTGTTTAGTGTCGTTACATATTGTATTGCCTGCATCGAATAAATCCTATTCTATTCTTAAGTTGCGGGTCTCAAATAAGGTTACTAAAAGTATCCTTACCTTGACATCAAAAAAGCTGAAAGTAAATTTTCCTTCAAGCGTAAAATTCGGAACTACAACTTGAAGTTCTCTCAATCTTAATTCGGTCTTCGTCATAATTGCTATATTAAGTTCTCTTAATTAGAATGATTTCTTATGTATCATAGTATTTATTAGTTTATTATATTAGCATATATACGTATTTTATTATTATAGCCACTTAATTTAATGATACCACATTCTATTTCAAAATATATGTTATTTATTTATTGTGCACAACTACCACAGTGTTGTCTTTTTAACCCAATGGTTGACTGGTAGAGAATGCTTTGAGGCATTAAGTCCGCCTATGTACCACCACTGTACATGAAGTTTAAATAAATAAATAAAAGTAAAGCTTCCTCTTCATCACTAAAATAAAATGCTTCACCTACACCGGTTATGACCACTTACGGAGACATTGACCAACACGTGGATTTTTACTGAAGATAATGGTAATATTATGAAGCTCAATAGTCTATTCATTTGTTTGAACGCGCTCTAAATAAATAAATTAAATCTCAGGGTTTTTAATTTTAATCTTCAGGGCTGGGTCGAATTAAAAAATATTATAGCGTGAGATTGCTTATTTCTCAAGAAAGGTTATATGCTATATAACTTTACGCTACAACCCATGGGAGCGGAGTAGTAACCAATAAACATAAGCATAATCAGCCTTTTAATGTTCCCACTGCTGGAACTCAGGCCTCCTCTCTGGGAGAGGCAATGGACCGTAATCCACCACGCGGGCCCAGTGCGGGTTAGTTAAAATGTCGCACGTCTTCGAATTTTTGGATCTGGGACATGCCGGTTTCTTCACGATGTTTTCCTTCACAGTTTTGAGAGCAGTGGTTATGAAATAAATTACACAAAGTAATCTGCCTGGCTGGGTTTGAACCCGCGATCTACAACTCGTAAGTCGGGGCCGTTACCACTCGGCCACCACTGCTCCAATGACGCGGGTGAAACCGTAGAGGACAGCTAGTACGTTAATATTTAAATGGCAAGTCGGTATTCGGCCGTCATTAACATTAATTTGTGATGGATAATAAATAAATAATCAGAAGACGGACTGGACGCTAGCACGTGTGAAGGGGTTTAGGTGGGGGGTAGGTAGACTTACAATAGGCCGACGTATCTTGACGAGCCCGAACTTTGCGCAGAAGGCTGCGCACAAACGTTTTATTAGGAGCAAAATGGTGCTATGAAGCGGCGTGCGTGGGGCGGAGATCTAGGCTAAAGATTGACTCTATGTAAACACAATTGCCCCTTTATTCAATCAAATATCTCAATCGATTTTTATCGATTTGGGTTTTATTAATTTTTGTTTATACGAGATATTGAACGAAATAGATTTACAAATATAGTAAATGTTGTCGTTAGTAAACGAGATTTTGACTTTAATGAAAAAAAAAAACTAATAAAATTTTATATTCTTGGTTGAAAGTTACGATTTAGTTAAATATCAGTTATTTATAAACGACTACTAGAATAACGATTGTTTGAGAATATTTTAAACCTCCATAGAAAATATATTTATATTCATAAATATATTTTTCTAATTTAATTTAAATTGATTTGATTAAACAACACCCTCAGACACGCGTATTGGACATCTCTCTTCGGTAACTTCTTACAGCTTCGTATTTATTCGGCAATGTTCGGTACGTAGTAATTTGTCTCACTCACATGTTAGCATTGATTTATTTTCGTGTCGCTGTCTCTGTCACAGGCGGTCGCGGTCTCTGTCGCCGCCTCTGTGCTCAAGCACAGGCGGTGACAAAAGTTTTCGTTGGTTGTTATTATTATATAATTAAGTTTTTTGTGTAGTGTTAGGTTTGTTTTTTTAATTCATAAGTTATTTTTGTAGCTTTCTGTCTCCAAGTGTTTTAATATTTATTTTATTTGTACTTGGTCCCAGTATTAGTTAATTTTTATTTGTATTTTGGTTTAAAAAAAATGTCAATAACAGTTTTTTTACAAGTGTACATGCGCTAAAGTTCGCAGAGCCTATGTTCAGGCTTGCCAAGTTACGTCGGCCGTATTGTACTTGAACAAAAACTGGGCAAGTGTGAGTTGGACTCGCCCACTGAGGGTTTCGTATAAACTTACCTATGAAAATAGTTCAATTCTTGAATTGAGTTACGAAAATTTTTCCAAATTGCAAAAAGATTTTTTTTGTGACGTAACTACATATTTACACCTTGCTTCATGCCAAAATTCAGGATTCTAGGTCAAATGGGAAGTACCCTATGAATGTTGATTCTCTTGAGAGTGTCAAAATATAGGTACGTTTTTTTGCAACATAAACGGCCGTATCTTTTTTTTCCGTTAACTCAGAAGTTTGATTTTTTCACGGCTTCAAGGGACCGTTGACTTGAGTGTATGGTTTTAATTTCAATTTGATTTCTTTACGTGTTTTTGTGATAAAGCGTTTAGATAGACAGACAAACAGACAGGGTTCCGTTTTTTCCTTTTGAGATACGGAACCCTTAAAACTACAGTTACATATCCCAGAGTCACTTATTTCGCTAGTGCCAGGGAATTTTCGAAAAAGATACCGTGGTCCTGGAACTCAAAAGGCAGCTGAAGGACACAGTTGGGTTTTAATCAGTAAAGGTATACAAGAATGCCACTTGCACACTTCACTTGATCGCGTTACAGAGCTCAAGAATAATACCATAACGCTGCAGTGGATTAAAGGACATAGCGCTTACTGGGCAACGACGCAACTAATGAGCTGGCTAGGCGGAAATATAATGCGGTGGTTTTCTGACTAGGCTTGTTGAAAAAATATCAGTGTATCGATACAAAATATTCAATATCGAAAATCGTATAAAAAACGATATTTTTTTCAAAAATAATTTATTAGCAGAATACTTAACGAAATTCAAAGTCATATAAGATAGGAAAGAACGGAAAAAATGACTGTATTATGTATGACTAGTATATTTTTACTTTCATTACAGGATGAATGCTCGTTTGCCTGAAATAATAATTTGGTTTGTACTCGTATAGGATCTCTTTGTCGTCCGTCTGTCAATACCCTTTATCTCGGTAATGCACAAAGTTATCCAATAAGGGTTTTTTTCCTTTTGAGGTACGGAACCCTAGAAACACTTCATCATCATCTTCCTGCCCTTGTCCCATCTTATTTGGGGTCGGCGCAACACGTTTTTTTCTTCCATTCTATCCTGTCAACCGTCATACTATCACTAGAAATCCTAGAAACACTTAAAAGTGTAAAATAATTTTAATTTCGGAAGTCGGTGTTTCTATAATTGCTTTTATTTCTTCGTTATTTAACACCGACTTCCGAAATTGAACTTTTTTGTTTTTTACATTTTGTTTTAGTAGGTTTATTAATGATAAGCATAAAATATATTGTCATAATTTACAATGGCATAACGAAATTCAGCATAATGATCATTACGCATAATATTATTATGAGGTATAAATGTTTTGTCATAGTGCAAGAGCATAATAATACTGAAGCATAATTTATAAAGCATAATGCTATAAGCACATAATGTTCTTTGGAATAAAATTAGTAAACTAATAAATAACTCCAAAGTTCCAAAGTTGTACACACTATTTCACTTTATTGATTATTATTTATCCAATGTAATGCGTTTATAACATTATGCTTTATAAAATTATGCTTCGTTATTATAGGGCAGTCTGGGTGTCCATGACGGATTTCCCACACCTGCGACAAAAAAAAACATAACCAAACCTAACGATCAATTTAAAATTATTGGCTACATACACCCAATTTTTAACTTTTGATATTTATGGCTCGTGTTTATTAGACGAATAAATATTATGTCTTAAAAATTTATGCAACTCCAACATATGATATGCCAAAACATATAAGACTTAATGATAGTTATACCTTTGGATTATGCCAAAGTATTATTATGCTAATAAAAGTTATTCAAAATCGTTATGCCAAACTATATTATGCCTTAAAATTTTATACCAAGAAGAGTATTACCAAAGTTATGCTGTGATCGTATGAGGAGTTCTGTTTCATATCTTCGTGCTTAATTATCAGATCATAACAATATTTCTATTTGACTAATTCGAAAGCATAAACTTTTAATCAAAAAATAATTTTCAAAATCAGAGTGAACATACATTAAAAAATTTAATAAATAATAAAAACCCAACTGCGTAAAAATAACTTTAAATAAATACTGAAAATACAAAAATAAGTTCAATCCATTAGAGTAGAAATCAATTTAATTGCTAATGTAAAAATTAAAACATAAATTAAATTAATTTCAATCTAAATATTAATTTAAATTAATATTTTAACACATAAAATAAAACAAATAATAAATTTTAATACGGAACATATTGACTGCAATAGTCGGGACCCATATTAAATAGAATGATTTTAGTCTAGATTATTTTAATGGGTCATACGGCTCGCTTATTTTGTATCTTAAATGAAATTGAAGGGTCTATTTGTTAAATAAAAAAAAAAACATATATTAACTAAATGTATATCAAAGTGTATTCGATAATTATAACAAAAATGTGAAAGTTTTTGGTTATCTGTCGTTTTGTTTCAGCTAATATACGAAACAGCTAGACCAATTTTGATGGGGCATCTACTGATGGATAGCAATGTTACAAGCAGTCCCTTAGGCTACTTTCCATTTTCCTGTGGTAACAGAATTTCTTAGTAATAATAATAAATAATTTTAAATGTTTTTTGTAAATTATTTTTTTAAGAAACATTTAAAAATGTAGATTATATGTACATAAGAAAAATAAAGAGAATAATATGAGATAAGTTTTCGAAATAGTTGAAACCAAATCTGATAGATTTTTTAATGTGGGGTGTAGATAATGTTAATAACGAGTACCTTAATTCACTTTTTATATCATATTCTATCTTAATGCCCAGGGAGAGTGTAAATCTCCGAAACGGTTGGACCGATTTTGAAGGGACTTTCACTGACGGACATCTAATATTACAAGGAGTAATTTGGGCTAATTTTAATTTAACCGCGGGGTTTCGTGATACAGGATGTCTTCAACACGGTTGAACTTTGATGTACTTTGATGGACTTTCATTGGGGATAGGAGAATAGTTGGACCAATTTTGAGGGACTTTCACTGACAAATAGTTGCGATGTGGGGAAATGGACGGGTTAAGTAAACGACGTGATGTGTACTACTCCACGAGTCAACTGATGATCTTCCTTTAATTAGTGACATATACAGCGTGTAATTGACAGGTTGGCAAAAACGAAAAGTATGAATTCAGACTGGTATTGTTAATATTTTGATAGTGAAATATTATATATGAGTACCACATGCGGCGGGGCACCGTCGTGCTGAAACCAGATGGTAGGTAGTTGAGCTAGGGGTTCGTTCTCCATACGATCTCGCTCTTGATCTAGCTCAGTCCGCAGAGTGTCCATCATGGCTTCAAAATCCTGCCGTAAAAATTCACAATAACGCCGGCGGTCCATTCTCGTTGGCAAAAACACGGGACCCAAAATACAACTATGATACACGCCAGCCCAGACATTCACTGACCACCGCGTCTGATGACCCGTTTGCTGCATTGAGTACGGGTTGTGGCGTGCCCAAATGTGAGCATTCCGTCGGTTCCACATACCGTTTCGTGTAAACGTCGATTCATCGGTCCAAATCACCCGTGAAACGAATTGGCGATTTAGCTGCTGCCGATGTAACAGCCATCTGCAGTACGCCAGTCTACGCGTTGAGTCACCAGGTACTCCACCACCACTCACCAGTACCAGCCTGCACTTTATGGATCCGATATGGACGTTGCTTGTCCTTTCGAAGGACTTTCTTTGTGCACAGCCCAATGTGAAACACGGGGTCCGTTATTACGCCTTACAAGTTTTGCAGCAGTACGGGTTCCCAAACGCGGATTTCGACGGACAACATCTAAAATCGCCTGCTCAGAACGAGCACGGATTGTCCTTCCAGCACCTTTCTGACGCAGCACAATAGGTAAATTTTCTAAAACACGTTGATATGCCCTTGTGATAGTACGACTATTAGCTGGATGTCGTTCATTTGGGTGTCTTTGAACATAGAGCCTTAATGCCAACGACGCGTTTCCTCTAGCTTCAGCCAAGCACATTAACATCTGGCCATATTCGCGAGCACTAAACGTTTCATTACGCCGATTCATGATGATACCACACAACACAAAAACACACAACACAAAAACACACAACGCAATACACAGTCCCGAACTCTCGACAGTTGAAAGAAAACGAAATAGACGTCCAGAACGCACCAGAAATCGCGGCAAACTGAAATGGCGGCCCAGCGCCTTAGCGGCTGACGGTTCCGTTTGTCGGCAAACCTTTGAGAGTGTGTGTGACACGTGTAGCAATTAGGACTGCCCACATGGTATGAAATTAAACATTTTTATTTCGGTAATAGTAAGTACGTTAGTCGAGGTGCCCATGGCGCAGTTGTTACAGTGGTCGGTCTGCGATTGAGATAAAGATGAAGAACTAGGTATTGAAAAATAATCGTATCGTAATCGTATGATAAACATTGTTATTAACCGCTATCTTTTGTAACTTTTATTCATGGTTCTGCTTCCAAGTTGAAACCTAGTACCTGTCAATCCCCTAACAGCACGCGCGCGATTTTGCGCCATTTTCGAAACACTAAGCAAACGTCGGCGTTCGCATAGATTATAAATTAAGTTTTTTTTTATAGGGTATTTATTCAAGAACGTAATTATGAAGTTTTCATTATAGTATGTAAAAATCGAAAATAAGCAAAGCTTTTCGTAACTACACGCGCGAACGCCGGCTTTTGGCTCAGGGATTGACAGATTAAAGAATGTGAATCTGGCAATATAGACACATTGTTTTTATGTTTTATGTCCCACTAAATTGTCTAAAACAAACAATTTACATTACTGTAATGCAACGCGTGTGTACAGTTCGGGCAGCTTCGTAATTGATACTGTAGATCATTAACGATTTAAAATAAGGTTTTTGGAATTAAGAAATAATAAAGTAATCATACTCCTGAGTATCTAATTATTATTAAAGCATTTTATATAAAGAAAATAAAATTACAAGTATTAAATTGCGCACCACACAAAAGGAGCGAGCGAGCGAGCGGTATGCTGTCTCTGCCTGTCGTAGGCACTACGGAGGGCAGTAAACTTTTACAGGTAACAGCTGATTCCCCGCGGGTTGTATGAATTTTCTTTTACGATTATATTGCCGAATTTAAGTTTTTTGCTTTTTTTTCACTAAAATTGTGTTTTTGGGCTGGATTTTGTTGTAACAAATAAATAGAACACAAATCTAGTTGAAAAACGGTCGGAAAATTCGTCAATTTTCCTGAAGAAAATTCCAACGTTTTTCAGTCATAATCATGGTCATGAAGCTACTGTTTCAGTTTTTGCCAACCTGTAAATTACACGGTGTATATTATTATATTTATTCTTTGAATCTTAAGTTTTTACTACAATGTCATTGTGTAAATCATTTTTGGACTGTTGTAAAACTAAAGTTATCCTTTATTATGAAAGAATTGAAAGATGCTGGCCCATTGTAAGCAACCACGTTTCGGAGCCATATGTCATTACTGGCAACACGCACTGGTCCATAGACTTTCGTCTTGAGACACTGTAGTATATTGAACGAGAAGATATCGCGCAGCTTCCCGAACGCTGCCCAGCCGAGTCGCGTTCGAGGATTGATCTTTTTCTCGAAGTTAGACCTACCCAACTGGATCGTCTGTCCCAGGTAAACGTAGTCGTCCACAATTTCGAGTGTAGAGTTCCCAATCTTGATAGGAGTGGGTGCAACACGGCTGTTTACCATGACTTTGGTTTTGACCCGACCGTATGGACAGTTTCCACGAACTTATCGTTATATGGAGTTCGAGTTGAAAGCTCTCGGGGTTTTGGATTTTTTTGAATTTATGACTTGCCCAACTGTACCGGACCATCAACGGATAGTTGATGTTACAAGGGGTAACTTAGGCTACTTTTCATTTTCCCGCGGGATCAGGTATCGTTACGTGATCTGTTCTGATCACGCAGTTGCGTGATCGCATAGAGAATGAAGATATCTGCAGGAGAACCAAGATCGTCGACATAGCCCGAACAATCGACAAACTAAAGTGGCAGTGGGCAGAGCACATTGCTCCTAGAACGAATGGTCGAAAGGTTCTAGAGTGGCGACCGAGCATCGGAAAACGCAGCGTTGGATAGCCTCCCACAAGGTGGATCGACGACCCGGTGAGTGTCGCGGGAGTGCGGTGGATACGAGACGCACAGAATTGATCGTTGTAGCGACGCTTGGGGGAGGCCTATGTCCAACAGTGGACATCTTTTCGCTGAAATGATGATGATGTTGATGATGATTATAGATAAAGTAAGTTACTTATTATTTTATTTTTAATTGTCCTATGTGAGTCTCAAATAAATGTTATCTTTCTTTCTTTTTGAACTATTGTGATGAATCATAAACTTAACGCTTCAGTTATATAAATATTTAATTCACTTTGATCAACACAATTTTATATTTATCATTCTAAATATTAACAATCGTTTCTAGATACTCGGATTCGTAGGACATGTTCACTGTTCAACAATTCAAAACAGACTGACTCTGTCAAAAATGACAGTTACAAACTCAATGTTTCCCAACCACAAACTTTCACAAACACTCGGTCCGACCAATCAGAGCAAACTAAACAGTATGTAACATCAATTGACTAACTAATATATATTAGGGCTTATCTGTAATTAACTGCAAGTAAATATTTCATTTTAACAATATGTATGATATATTTATACAAAACAAATACATAAACTCTAATACTATAAAATATAACTTGATTTCTACAACGAATGCCTTAAGTTCATGTAACCACTAGCGCCATCTGTCGCTTATAGTTGGAAGTTGAAAGATTTATGAATATTTTCTTTAAAAATCATTACACTATGGAGGGCCCAAGTTCACGTAAAGTGAGTGGAGGACTCTCCTCCATAGAAGCCTAGATAATTATCCATAAGATATCTGTTTAACCAAAATATCTGGAAAAAGATGTGTAATAACATCATAATCACGTAAGAGCGGTTGTATGAAAATGTACCTCGAGTTGCCCGCGCTTAAGTAATGAGACTGTCTAAGTAGCGTTCGATCTGCCAGCACTTGAGACGCTGAGTTTGAAAAGGCAGCAGGAGAACATGTGAGGCGCCTTCCGTACTGGTTTGAATTCGATCGAGTCATTAATTTGTCAGTATCGATTTTTATTGTGAAACAGTTCTTTTCTATTGTGTTCAAAAAATGAGTGACATCAGTTTTGGGCAACGGCATGCTACCAAATTTTGCTTTAGATTTGGACACAGTACAACGGAAACTCTTGCTAAAGATCAGCTGGCCTAGGCTTATCGGCGGTTCAAGGCAGTTTCAGAAGGAAGAGAATCGATTGAAGCTGAAGGAAGGAATGAAAGCTTCATTATTTATTTATTTTTGTTTTATTGGCCACCCAACAATTGTTTACACCATAAATTTCATCCTCAAGAACCGATGAAAATGTCGACAGAATCCGGGATCTTGTGCATTCTCGAAAACATTCAAACGACCAGCTAACAGCTATTTCAGTATCGGAGTTTCAGTGCTGCTATAAAGAGTGGAAGAACCATTTTCAGCGCTGTGTGGCATCAGAAGGAAGTTATTTTGAGGATGACGATATAAAAACGCCCATGTCAATTCCAAGGCGTTCTTGGTCCGAGTCCCGAACACATTCCTGCGCCTCATGCTGAAGGAAGACTTTTGGCCGCAGGGCGTAGTGTTCCGTCGCTTCTATGGACACATGCCAAAGAACAGCACGAAGTGAACATAGTGCAATGTGAAGTGTTACTAACATAGTCCCAAGTCTTATTTTCTGACGATAAATTGTATTTACTCTATATAATTATGTTAGTCTGTAAGGTATGTATCTATGGGCCTATACTTGATAATAAATGTTTTATTATTATTATAATTAGAAAAAAAAAACATTCTCATTATTTAATTCACAGAACTCGTAACTTCCTTCTTTTTGAGTTGGTTAAAAAAAGCATTTCCACACAATGAGTAAAAAACAAAATATTGGAAAAAGATTGCTCGTAGTGGAGATGAGAATGTTGACCCAAAATGACCCAAATAATACGGGACAAGGGTAAGAAGATGATGATGATGATGAATATCACGGACCGTCCTCTGTGCAGGAAACTGTCGCACACTTACTTCTTGAGAGCACAGCCGTTAGCAAACTACAAACACGAATCCTGGCAGCACCGCATTCGCTAATATACGTCCGGGCTAAATTGAAAGGACTCACCTGCTTTTGTAGAAAGGTGGGCTGGTTGGTATGAAGGCCACAATGGCCTACGTACAATGGTCTACTAAGGAATAATTGCAGAAACCAGACCACAAAAGACAAAGTCACTAAAAGCTTGACACGCCCTCTCGCCCCACATCTAGTCTGTCATAGGATGATTTCCAACATCAAAATTAAAAATATATTATGGAAGAAGTAAATCAATCAACTAACCGCGACGGTTGACTTTTCATTTACTCTGTGATTTTGTGGAGCTTTATGAAGCATTCGTTTGTACGTGTACCTGCGGCCAATAATGTTGTGGTACAAGTGAGACGTACCTAATGTAGCACGAGCTGAATAATATTTTCTCTTGAAAGTAAATGATAATTACATTGTGGCCGTGGTCCTCGGTGCAGCGCTGTACCGAGACAACAGTTCTCGCTGTGCGCTCTGCGAGCCATTCCTCCAGCAGCGCTCCGCGAACGCGCACAATTGAAACTGTCACATCGTTTATGTAATTTTCCAAGAAACAAAATGAACGTCTGCCAACTTTGAATAGCTTCAAGAAAACCTGTGTTCTCTGTCCCGCCGTGGCCGTACCGGGGAGCTTAATGGAAAAATAATTGAATCCGCGCCGCTCAAGGAAAAGGTGAAAAATATCCAAAAGCGGTGAAGAGTTGCGTGGTACCTCAATTCCCGTCCCCCCTCGCACCCCCCGGCCCTAGCCCCCTGCCTACCTCCCGGTGCATTATACAAGACGTCTTCATTCCTTTAAGCTGGCACATCTTTTGAGGCGTTTCCAGGTCACGCCGCGTCTATTGTGCGCGCTAAAGGATTCTCCGAGCTTGTCTTTTTGCCACTGTGTGTTGGTTTTGGAGGCGAGAGGCGCGGGCAGGCAGGAGGGGAACGGGAGCTGGAAAAGGGGGGGGGGGGCTAGGAATCAAAGAACCTCCGCGGCCAAACGTTTCCACAGTGAAAGCTAAAGTTTGTTAATCTGAGTGACGCCGCGCAGTGCCTGTCTGTTATACGTATGACATACAACATCTTGTCTTATTCAATTAAAGGTATCTTTCATGATAAAGAAGCCTATCGATTCGCCGCAGAAGTAGGTTACGTCCTCTTGTCGACATTAGCAGCAATCAAAAATGTCTATGAACTAATGTATACGTATGAAAGTTTACGAAGAAAAATTAATTGATTCCCGGATAACGCCTAAATACAAACAGGGACTTTTTAAATTCGCATCACCCCACTGTTCATATATTTTGTTTGTTTAACGAGCGCCGAGCGCAATCTGAGCCGGCCGTCGTCGCGTTACTACTCGTACGTTTACTTTAGTCATTAACTGGTTTCTCACAAAAGAACTTTGATGCAGCCGCGCCCCAAATTAAGTGGCGTAAAAGTTCGCGGGCCGAGAGCTGTAGACGTCGGCATCACCAAACAGCCGTGACTCGTGGTTCATCAGTTTAGCCGAAAGACGTACATTGTTGGATATAGGCCTTCCGCAAGTGTCGCCATAACATGCGGCCCTGTGCGTCTCGCATCGATCTTATTTCCACGACCCTCACTAGGTCATCGGTCCACCTTGTCGGAGACCTTCCAACTCTGCGTCATCGGGACTCATGGTCACTTCAACATAAAGCATAAGCTTGTGTAGCACTTCGTATCAACGTAGCCGCGTGGATGTTGTCGGCAGTGGCGTGGCGCGGCGGCGGCAGTGCACGCTTCGGCGCGCGATGTTATTTTCCGTGCGATTGGTCGCGTGTCGCGTGTCTTGAGCTCATCGCCACTATCACGAGTGTCGTCAGTTCGTCACACGCCGATGCACGCATAGTGCCTTAATAGCGTGTTCACAAACATGTTTCCTTAGACTAAAATACAATACAATTACTTTTTATTTCTGATATATATACTTAAAGTATCGCTTCGGTTCGCGTTGTACTCGTATGTTATACTATATTCTCCAAAGTTTCACCTGCGCCTTTGGATACTGTTCCACTCCCATGGGTCGTAGCATGATATTATATAGCCTATAATCTTCCTCGATAAATGATTTATCCAACATTTAAAAAATATTGGTTATTATCTACTAGTGCCTACTTTCGGAGTGTGTTCAAAAATACAAAAAAACTCTTCAAATTTATAAAATTATACAGACATATATATTTCTAATATATAATAAGTAGTACATACATTACAGAGTATAATCATACAGAGGTTTGACTTAGCCATAAACAAAGCAATCGTGCGAGGAGTGCGGGACGAGGCTGCGCAACCTACTTACCTGTCGTCAGCGGTTATCGCGTCAAGCAGACAGTCGTGTTTAGATGTAACTATATCTATTTATTTATCAATATGGTGAACACAACTTGTGCCGCTGTTAATTATCTTAATCTTAAAAAATTGGTATTCTTTATATATGTCGCGGCCAGATCTTAAAATTAATCACTTCATGATACGATCGACCATATGGTACTGAAACATGGTCCAAACAAAAAGATACGCATGTCCATTTTTACACAAGTAAATGCTTTAATAATTGCAACATATAAATGGATGCAGATAAGCAATAGTGTGTCAACCCACAAAAAGTTAAATTTGGGAATATTGATATACTCTTATAATGTGTCACGTGTTTAACAATTTACAAAAGTATATTATCACGATAAAGATGATATGACACTTGACACTTTATTGCAAAATATCATTCAGTGTTTCGGCGCAGCGGCTAGCGATAAAATCTGGACAAATGCTAAATATTCCCTTTGTAAAACCACTTGTAATTACCTGTTTTATTAGAAAACTGTTGTATTAATTAAGATGAGTCAGTAATTATTATGATATTAAGATTTTATTTTAGGTTCCGATCAGATTAAAGTATTTGTAGCCAACAGTAATGATATCCACTTAGTCAAAGTCAAAGTCAAAGATTTTTATTTCACATAGGCCTACATGGGCACTTATAAAACGTCAGAAGCTAGTGCACGGTTCCAAATTGGTCGTTTCCTATGGAGAAGAACCGGCAAGAAACTCCATGGTTACTGTTTTAACTTACGTACTTAATTTATTATTGCTAAATACAATATATATATATACATACAAAAGATCCAGAAGGGTCGAAGTGCTCTGACCCAGGGCCAGCCCCACTACAAGATAAAATAAGATAAGATGTATCATACTGAGAAACATAACACAATATTGCTAAATGACTAAACACTTTAAGGTAAAACTTATAGGTCAGTTAAGATACTGTACATATTATATGATTAATTTTCCAAATAATAAATTGTGTTGCATATTTAGAAATTTGCAAAAATCTATTATTTTGAGACAAATAACCAGATTTTTTTCTTTATTATGATACTAATCTTCTTTAAATCCCTTATTCATTTAAAAAAAGAGAAAAAACAACTGGGCAAATATTTTTAAAAAATTTAATTAAAACTGTTGTGAAATCTTTTGACGCCCCTTTCTCAAAATTAGGTCTGTGTGGCTTGATACACTATTGTTTATCAGCATCCAAATATTAGAAATTGCGGCATTTTATATTTTCACTTGCACTTATGTAGAATCTGCCTGAAAAACTGGGTGAAAGCAAATTGCAAATGCCTGCCCTTATTTCATCCTGGGGTATTTAGGGTCGGCACAAAAGGATTTCTCTTTTATTCTGACTTCATCACCAAATGCAGAAATCATCCGGTCAACACACTGTTTTTGTGTTAAACCACTTCAAAAGTCATAATAAATCATCGCTCTTGAATTTTCTCGAGTCAATTCCATTTTCACAACGACTAAACAAGTTTGACAAAACTTTGTGATAGCAACAACGAGAATCTTTTTTTTAATAAATAAATAGTGTTCGATTTTTAAAACCAAGGAGTTTTCAATTAAAAAAATTTTAATATGACAGGAACAGTGGAAATATTCAATTCCGATACTTTTAGTGCAGCCTATGTATCACGTAAAAAAATCATTTACAGAGCCTTATCAAGCATCAAACTCTTATTATTGAATCTGAGTAAAGCATTATTCGAAGAACTGAGGCCATAATGAATCAACAATTTACGTCCATGAATAAACAGATGAAAACCTTATTGCAAGAAGTAAACAACGTGCAATCGGCAACATTAGAAGGCCTTTATTTAACGTCGTCAACACTGTCTGGGTACTCCGTTCTATCAAACTTACGACGTGTCCAAAAAGGTCTCATTGACGTAATTACTGATATTTACCAGGGGTGCATAGATACTCACGTGTTACCGCCTGAAGAATTACAGGCTCAAATAAAAATCATAACACGCGAGGTATAGGTGATCTCAATGTGCCAGTAGACAAATCAAGTATCAGAAGTCTTTATACATTACTGCGAGTGTATAACAAGTATATAACGACTATCTTATTATGAGAATCGAGATTCCTTTGGTTACTACGGAAAAATATGAGCTGAATCATACCCCCATAAAGAGAAGAATTAGAAAATAGCTATAAAATTACATCGACTTATCCGTATTCGGCATTTAAGTTGACAAAAGACTTGGCTTTATTCTTCACAGAAAACGACCTACAACAGTAACTTTTCCTTGTTCCATTGATAAGCCCATCTATGAAATTAGAGATAAACAATCCATTTGTGATGTTAAGATTAATGATATAATCACATCGCCCTGTATTTACAAACAGTCGAAGTGCGAAAATAAGTAGATCACGTTACAGTACCCAAACGACTGGCTGTATCAATGGTGTCAGCAATGCATTGTCCGCATTTTTAGCACACGGACTGCGGAAGTGAAGACTTTATCAGGCAATGGCATAATCACCTCATGTCTAGGATGTACTTTCAAAGGAGACTCTTTCAAGATTAATTCCCATAAAAATTTCATCAATTACGTGGACCACTATGCAGAAGAAATGGAACTTCCACAGATGTCTATTGTAAATGACATAGTCAACACCAGCATCTGCTCAATCGAGACTTTGTTACTCGAAGATCATCACACCATGTGGAGCCAGTTCAGATCAGAAATATACGATCTTAAGCAGCAGTCGACACAAACACTGAGTGTCCACGACGTGCATCAGTACAGCGTGCTATACTCGCTGGTGGTCGGAGCGATCTTGACGGGCTTTATCTTAAGTATCATATGGATCTGACGAAAGCGGAGACAGCAGCCGGCATTAGAGTCAAGATTGGAACCTGCCCCTCGAAGGATCACCGAGAGCACATCAAACCCTAACTTCCATTCAATCAAGTATCAAACTTGTATTGATCAAGTATTCCCTTAAGTGAAAGTTAGAGGAATAGAATTTTTGTAATTAGTATTTAAGTTGAGATGTTTTAAGTTGCATTTGTTTCAATTTGTTATTAATTTAATTTATTTTTCTTTCCTGCACCCTCAGCAGTATGTACACATAACTGTACAGGTTTAAAATAAAGGTATCAATTAAACTCGCCGCAGAAGGTTGTGTTATTTATCATCGAATACGCGATGTTCCTGCCTATATCAACGAGAAGCAGTCATATATCATTTATCATCTAAATGTAGGCGTTAATCAAAACCACTACAGATTGTTTTGGTAAGATAGAACAATTGCAACTCTGAATTTCATTGATCTTTTTTTCTATGATTACTACTTAATGTCACTAATTGTATATTTTGCATATGTTTATTTTGACACCGTAGTTACAAGTAGATACTCCGTCTCCTTTTTGAATGTGATCTATTATCGTATTCGTTTGTGGTGAAGTCAATATCCTTGTGTCTATGAGAAATATGAGTTTGTCTTTCTTATAGTTTTTGATTGTGTGTTGGTGAAATAAATGGGCGTGGTTTCGAGACATCTGAACTGGAATAAATTTTTGCTTAAAACATATCTCTACTGTTTGACATATCTGTGCTCGACACAGTTTATACAATCGAGTTGTCGATAGCAAGTCCGTTTGATTCATGGTACGAGTTTATTGTAATCTATTCGATGTACGTTTATTCGATATCGACTACAGTAAGATGGTGTAGTGTTTCGATAGTAACTCGTAAGGGTACTGATTAAAAAACCAGTAAGTTGCAAGGACGTTTTATAGTATGCTTTACTGTGGTTTGCCTAATACGTTTAATTATGAAATTGACAATAAATAAAAATTCCGCAATTTATATTGTCTTCATTCCTGACACGGTCGCGAATGAAAACTCCAAGCAGATCCCTTTCCATTGCCTTTTCAGTTATTTTAAGCCTTCTGAAGAATCCTATTATGAGCGACCACGATTCATAGTCATATGTTATCACTAGCAACACACATTGGTCTTTCGTCTAGGGACACATACTCTTTGTTGAACACTGTGTTATGTTGGACAAGGAAATATTTCGCAACTCCCCGAACGCTGCCCGTTGACCTCTTTCTTGAAGTTAGACTTACCCAACTCAAACGTCAAAAGCTACTAGCACGGTTCCAAATTGGTCGTTTCTTATGGAGAAGAACCGGCATGAACCTCCATGGTGAATCTTACAGTATTAGCAGATATTATGTAAGGACAGTGTAGACCAGTCAATATTGTACTCAAAAGTATAATAAAAAGTGAGTCGTAATAGGAAGTAATCTAAGAATTCGCGGAGTCTACAGTGTTATCACACACACATTATAAAAAATGAGGCTATATAAAAAAAGCAAGAAAAAAAATATTACAACTATCAATAAATGAGACGCTAAAAAAGCAATGTATTAGAAAAAAAAATTTGAAAATTTAAAAAAAACCTCCGAAACAAAAAGAAATTAAAAAACAAGTTAATAAATTACTCTTTCAGTCTTTTAACTTCATTAAAAGAATCTATAAATATTTTAAAGATGAGCGTCACTGAGTCGAGGGACAGCAATGTGCAGAAATAAAGTTAGCTTTAACGAATAGAAAATACCTAATAGTTTCAAATATACGTATGAACTTTTTTTGTGTATCAATCTATACCTTACTTATATTCCTTACTTAGCGGTTAAAGAAATTAAAAAACAAGTTAGACACTAACTTAACTGTTAATTTCTTTTTGACTCGGAGGTTTTTTAAAATTTTCAATTTTATTTTTATTTCACACTTTTTAAATTATTCTTCTTGAATATTATCAACTAGCGGTTCACCCCGAATTCGCGCGGGGAACAATTCATGTACCTACCTACCTGATATAATATTATACAGACAAAACACATCCCACGTCTAGTATCAGGTTCTTATCATCATGTGAAATTTATAAAACTGGTTAAGACGAATCTAACGAGCCCAAACTCGACGGATTTACTAGTAGGCATTCCAGGGTTTCATCAGCCACTTCCCAGTTCTAGCATCAGTACTTCGTCATCACGAGAAATATATAGCACTACTAACGGCGAATCTAATGAGCCCAAACTCAATAGGTTTACTAATAGGCGATCTAGGGTTACGTCTTACCTTACCGTCATTACCTTTGAGCTCCATCATCAGATCAGCTCAATGGCACCAGCATGAACGAGAGTATTTCAAATATTAGGTCACACATATGTTTAAAAGTAAAGTAAATACCCATTATGTGTTTAATATCCCTACAGCAGTTAACAAACGAGCTGATGACCTTGAACACTTGGACAGATCTTCATAAATTGTAGCTAAGAATCATCTCGACTGCATCAAAATCGGTCCATTCGTTTGGGAGCTACAGTGCCACGGACAGACACAGACACGTTAAACTTATAACACCCCTCTTTTCCGTCGGGGGTTAAAAAGTATATACAACAACAAATGTGAAGAAGTTAATAGACACATTTACACAATATTATGAGTTACCAGGTTAACTGAACCGTCTCTCTAAGGTAAAATCGCAATCATCCACAACTTCCAGTTTATTAGTCTCCAATCTTGATAGGAGTGGGTGCTACGTAGTTGTTTATCATGACTGGTTTTGTATATTATGTACATTTTAATATATTCCTTCGGATGAAAAAAAAGGTCGCCCCACACTAGGAATTACTGCTGTATCGTGGGTGCGCTCACAAACATGTAAACTCACATACACAAGACCCGAAATATCGATCTGTAGGCCATACAAATATTTGTTCTGTGTGGGAATGGAATCCATAACCAAAGTATATAAATAAGTGCTCAACCACTACACCAACCGTGCCTTCAAATCATCATTATACTACCACTGCACTCCATATTCTCAGCCATGACTAATATGACGTCGGCAAACTACGTAACTGATGTACTCGACATTGTTATTAATACTTAGTTCTCTCCAGTCCAGAACCTTGAAGACATCCTCCATTATCTTCACGCCACAGTTACGAAGAAATGACATCTCCCTGCTACACACCCCGCTGCAGGATAGGTTTTGAGATCCGGTCCTAAAGTTGGACTGATGTAGTGACGTTTTTGTACCAACATTTCAGCATACGATGTACTGATAGTCAATCTGGCATCGTTGGAGAGACTACAGTACAGCCCAAGTCTCAATTGAATCAACTGCTTTCTTGTAAAACGCTTAAAAAAATCATCTATAATTTTCTCCCAGCCTTTCCTTCCCATGTTCTTTTAGCATTATGTCTCTGATGTCTCTCAGTGAAACTAAGAAGTTCAAATCGCTTTTTAAATGCCATTCAATATCAAATTGAATGTTTGTTAAGTCTTTGCCAGTCAAATTTCGACACTGGCAACCAATGCATCAAACAAGTCATCATCATCATCATCATCACCTTCCTGCCCTTGTCCCGTGTCATTTGGGGTCGGCGCAACACGTTTTTTTCTTCCACTCTGCCCTGTCACTCGTCATGCTATCACTAACTTCTTTTTCTTTCACATCACTCTCTCTCTATACTCCTATCTTTCTCTGCATCAAACAAGTGACCCTGCATTATCAACACACCTATGAATGTACAGAGAGAAATCACTAAGAATTGTGAAGGATCGATATCCTTCACAAATCTCAGTGAATCTCAAAAGCCTTTGCCCCCAGGTATGTACTACTCTCTTGAGGCAGTCAGTTGGTAGGATCATGCTCACTGCGACCAAGATAGAGCACGCACAGTGATGCGGCTGGGTGGGGCGAGCTGAGCCGGGCGAGGGCGCAGGGTTAACTTAATTAGACGCGATGACAGGATGACAAACTGCTAATAGTCAGGTGGGGTGCTTATGCCTCTTTCATTTTTATGACGACGGTATAAGATTCATAGTCGCGTGTACGGCGCGAAAATAGCGAGATGCTTTAATCTACTGTATGATATAGGTCGAAGCAGTTCGACCGAAGGTAGCGAATCAAATATATCAGTTACTTAAGTGACAGCTCCGGTGAGGGGCCTTTTGTATTACAAAATTGAGAAAGCCAGTTAACGATGATATTGCAGGCCAAGCTCGTCTGCTCGGTGTGTACGGTCAATTAATTTGCTTTAAATAACAATTCAAGGTCATGAATATTGCTATCGATAATGACTAGTTTTGCCGGGAATCTTATCATACCTTGTTATGCGCTAGAAGCATTTTTAAGCTCGTGAACTTCAATCGGCTGATACTAAGCCATTGAATAAACTTATATCAATGACCTACTTTATTATTTATACATTTTCTCGATATGTGTTCACTACCCTGGAGTGTACGGGCTCTGGTTGCGAGTTGCGTGCAATACTTATGTGAGTGTTCTAATTGAATGCTTATATATATATATATTTATCAATGATAGGCTCGCGTTTGACCACCATCTCACCAGATGGTAAGCGATGATAGGAGGCTCGCCGCTTTGCGGGAAACCGTATGATAGCCCCGCCCGCGCAGCTCGCGTTCAGCTGGGCCGCCAGTCGCTTTCGTAGTGACGGCGCCCACACCGGCACCCCATAAAAGGCCATGGACCTATTATTTATTTAAACTTCATGTACAGTATTGGTATATAGGAGGACTTAATGCCACAAAGCATTTTCTACCAGTCAAGCTGAAAGTTCATATGGCTCTGAGTGCTCTCCCGGTAGCGTTACTGAACACAATCACCAGTCACAACACACACAGCCGCAAACACTATCCTTACAAGCTCCATTGAACCAGATACCTCCAGTTTCAGCTCTACCATCTGTTCCACCACCAGGTCCATCGTCTATTCAATCGCGACCAGAAACTTGTAGCGTGCGTGATACCCTGCCAGTTCTTCACCAGGAACCTGTTACTATACCGAAAACGGTTTCAGAAACTTGCTCTAAGAAATCCTATAACCATAGATGGGTGTCCGGAACTGCTGGCCTTAACGTAACCTCACTTAAAGCAACTGAAGCACGAAAGTACCTTCACCTTTGGAACATTGAGTCAACCGCTGATGATGTTCGAGACTACTTAAATCACCTTTGTCCTTCAGGATCCTGCACTGTTGATGAACTCAGACCTAAGGGTCACTATAGATCGTATAAGATTGGTATTCCTGTAGACTATTTTGAGTCATGTTTCTCTATAGATGTGTGGCCCATTAACGCCAAGATCCAACCATGGATACCATACCGCAAGCGAATTGAGGCAGGCAAAAAATTTTTTTTCGTTCCTAAACCAGCTGTAGATAAATCCAACTCTACTAAAATGAACACGCTTTCGGTCCATTATCAAAACGTTCGTGGCTTAAAAACCAAACTTTCTGCATGGAGATTGAGTTTGCTGGAACTTGAACAAGATCTAGTCGCTATCACTCAATCGTTCCTCCGTTCCGAAGATTCAGAGATTGCTTGCAATAACTACAGTGTAATTCGACACGATCGAGGTACTCCTTGTAGTGGCGTGATGTTCTTGGCACGAGCAGGTATTCTCACGTGTCGACGGTTAGATCTTGAGACTGAATATGGTGAAGACGTATGGGTTTCTTTCTACTTGTTTGGCCGCCCGATATATTGATCGCTGACTATCTCCCTGATCGTCAACAGTATGTACGACAGTGCTTGTACAATTCTCAGCCGTATAACACACGTTCAGGAGTCAGCCAGGGTTCAATATTAGGACCTTTACTATTTCTTATAATGATAAACGACATTCCACAAGTTCTAAACCACTCCAAATGTTTACTATATGCCGATAATTTAAAATTATACTCTGAGATTCAAACTCCAGCAGATTGTGTAGCTCTACAAAAAGATATTGACGCTATAAGTGAGTGGTCAGTGACTAACAAAATGAAGACTAAGTTTACTTTTCATGATCACATTGTTTCTCTAGCCAAAGAGTCGTTTCGGAGGTTTTGGTTTGTCCTCAGAAATTGTCGTGAGTTTACAAAACATCAAGTAATCCGACTTTTGTATAACACACTTGTTAGAAGTAAACTTGATCCAAGCTCTTGTGTTTGGAGTCCATACGAGAAATCCTATACCCTTATAATAGAAAAAGTCCAAAAAGCATTCTTAAGGTATTTCTACAAACGTAGGTTTGGTTACTATCCATATTTGTACCCAACTAAATTTCTGTTAGGTTGTTTTACTTCGCTTCAGGTTAGACGAGCTTTTGATCAGCTTATAACTGCCTGCAAGATCATACACGGAACCATCGACTCGCCTTGTTTGCATGGGGAGTTGTGTAAAATTTTTGTTCCCGCTAACTACTGCCGGGCAAGACGGTATAAATTATTTGTAGTGCCACGTTGCCGTACGGTTGCACGACGTACTTCACCTATTCCGCGAATTTTAATAATAATAATAACGTTTATTTCGGACAAATATCCATATTTTGTTAGTAGTACAAATTGCTTAAAAACCTATGTTAGTAAATACCATTAACGAAAATAATAAATTATGTTGCTTAACATGCAGGCTCAGTTATACATTTCACACTGTCTAACCAGAACCCGCATGAAAGCCTGCATTACTTTTGAGTCGAGTTTGTCAGCGACTACCTTCAGGATGCTATTAGTACTGCCCCGCACTCTGCGCAGTAAGGAGGCGGTTCTCTTGCGTATAATGGCATGAAAACCATCAACGCGAGCCTCCGCAAACATGCTAGATGCACTACAGAAACGGGGCAGCCCCATCAACATCCTGAAACCGTTATTATATTGAACGCGCAGGGCACTGAGCAATCTCTGTGTATAACTAATCCACAGGCTGCTCGTGTAGAAGGTTTGGCAGTACGCCTTAAAAAGTGAAATCTTAACATGCTCGCTGCAACGAGTAAACCTACGAGCCAGCATATTATTCTTAACCGCCAGTGCCCTGCGTTCCCTTTCTATGTCCATTTGGTCATCAAGATCTTCGGTAACATAGTGTCCCAAGTATTTAAAATAATTTACCCGCTTCAGTTCCACGCCATTTAGCTTTATTTTGGGCACACTAGATGGGCTTTTACTCGAAGACTTAAAAACCAAATACTCACTTTTCATGCAGTTGTACAAAAGACCGTGGTTTTGGGCATAATTCTCACAAATATGTATGAGCTGCCTCAACGCACTGACAGCTGGGCTCAACAGCACCATATCGTCAGCATAACTGATATTATTAATACAGACATTATCGATCGAGCAGCCAATGCGCGTGCTGCTGAGCTCAACCATCAGCTCGTTCATATACAGGTTAAAGAGCTTGGGAGATGTCAACCCACCTTGTCTTGTCCCGCACTCCAACCCGTACACGTCAGAGAGGCTGCCTGCCCATCTAACATTATTTGTCTGATTAGCATACCAATAGTGAAAGAGACGTTGCACCTGCGTATGCACTTCCGTTTTCTTAAGCTTTTCCCACAGCAAGTCATAAGAAATGGAATGCTTTTGACAGGTCGAGGAAACATGCATATACAGGTGTACCTCTCTGGGTATAGTACTGGACAGTGTGCTTGAAACTCAGGATGGCGCTTTCAGTAGAAAGTCCAGACCGAAACCCGAACTGGGCATCATGAATATGGAGATGTTTTTCCAGCTCTGAATCAAGCACAGCATCCAGCACCTTGGCCACTACTGTTGCTAACGATATAGGTCTGTAATTGCGTTTATCCGATAAGTCACCCGTTTTATTTTTTACAATTGGTACCACAATAGTTCGCATGAGGTCAACGGGTAAGTATGAATGACTTCTCTGACATCTCCTGCCTAGCCCAAGAGCGGGAGATGTCATAGGATGATTTTCCCACCGAAAAAAAAAAGCATGTGAAAGATGATGATGATGGTGATGTGTTGTGTGATGTGATGTGATGATGTGTGTGTGGTGTGTGTGTGTATGTGTTTGTGTATTATGCTTCAGATCAAACAATCGCTTTCAATCAAACACAAATTATAGTAATCTTCAGCCAGAGAAGAAAAATATTATGAGGGAACTTCAACAAATCGTGTTGAAAACATTAATAAGTTGAAAAGTTGTTTCTATGAGTTCGAGGCGGATGTAAACA
Source organism: Mythimna vitellina (assembly GCA_949316375.1). NCBI lineage: Eukaryota > Metazoa > Arthropoda > Insecta > Lepidoptera > Noctuidae > Mythimna > Mythimna vitellina. The sequence continues at coordinate 185,199 of OX438704.1, forward strand.
TGTGTGCTGGTGATGGCTAAACATTTTTTTCAAGGTGATTGCAGTTTTCTTTCGCTTAATTATAATAAGTCGCACCATGTTCCACATCTCTTTTTAAACCTCGATTTAAATGTTTTTTTCATAATTCATAACGTGAGTAATCCCTACATGATCCCATAACGATAAAAATAAAAGAAGTATTCTATGATTTTTTTCTATTAACTCAGATGTTTGATTTTTTCACAGCGTCAAGGAACCGCAGATTTGAGTATATGGTTTAAATTGTAACTTGATACCTTCACGCGTTCTCGAGATAAAGGCTCTTGACGGACAGACAGACACGGAAAACAAACTGATCCTAAAAGTGTTCCGATTTTTCCTTTTGAGCTACGAAACCCTTAAAAAAAATTGAAAAAGTAATTTGCGTCGTTTTTATCACAGCTTTAAATGTATTTATTTTTTATTTCCAAAGTAAATCGAAACACCTACACACCGCATCGCTCTTAATTTGTGGCACGCTCATTTAGACGACATTAAACTATGCCTGCGAACATTATGGATAGAGTGCTTTAAAATAAACAGCTTTTTGTAGTATTTAGAGAGAAAATAGAGCTGGATCAAACCGAGGCAGAGAGAGGACAAAGTTTCAAGAGCGCCTCGTTTTTTACTCCCAAACAAATAAGTGTTGAAAGTTGGAAAAAACCCTATAAATATAGGGTTGTGAACCTCGGGCTAGGTTGCCAGGCTCGGAAACAGCCGTGCCAACTTAATTATTACACGCACGGCCGGTGGACAGCTCAGGGTCACATAGATACTATCAGCGGTGGCGACTTGCGGAAAGTGTGAGGGAGAGACAATCCTCATGTCCAGCTTTCCTTTATTATGGTGAACAACGAGTAGCTTGCTTTCTGATAAAGACTAAGCCCGGGTCAATGGCGCGATGTGTTACACGTTTGCCTCAAATAGCTGGACGGAACCAGCTAGGAGCGGCGCTTGCCAGGGCTGCGGGATTGTTCGGAAGAGTTAACACGACCCTAGAATACAAAGGGAACGTAGAATTGAATATAAAGGAACACATGTGGTTTAGTCAGTAAAACGATGTATCTACTCATGTGGTAAAAGTCTGACACTCCGTCTTGCTCCGTCCAGAGCGAGAGGAGTTACTTAATGATTCCCTACCGCGTAAAAAAATGTCTGAATTGTTTGAGAAGTAACATGATATACCTAAAAGGTATTTAGTGAAAGCGTGCCGGGTGACAGAATGGAAGAGAAACCGATCCGAAGTAATATGGAACAAGGGCAGGAAGATGACACTTTTTTGCGTTACAGTTATATTTACATACTTATATATTCAGTATCCAGTAGTAACATAAGATTAATTAAACACAGTTTTTGACTTAGTTCCACTTAAATCAAAAACTCGTCAATGTAGCGTTCACAAAATAAGGCTCGTCTATTGTGAACAATTTAGCAAAAAGGTAACAAAAGAAAAAGAGTCATTGAGAGGCCCTTTGAATACAAATTACTATTACTTCGTCGGTCGGCGGTCAACGGCCGTCAAACGCCGACCACTGCCGACTCTTGACAGAATGAAAAATGTCCCTCGACGCGTTATTAAAAATTCAATTAATTTTCTTTAAATGAAAATGGTTTAATATGCGATAGTGACGAGTCACGGGGGCTTGGAACAGAAGCCCCCCGCCCGCCCCTCAGTCCCCGCTCGCTAGTGACGCATCGCGTTATTAAACAATACGCTTTTGTGCTTGTTTTAAGTTCGCTGAAAGATTACAGTGTAATGATGCTTAGCGATGGCGACACGTCCGTCCGGCGTGAGTGCGCGGCGTGAGCGGCGTGCGGGGTGCGTAGAGCGCGCGTGGCGTTAGGCTTCACGGCTTCCTGCAAGTAATGAGACGACGACTGAAAGAATACACAATGCGTTCATAATATCATTACTCTGTTTTAATTATATAAATGCTAAAAAACTGGTTGAAAAATGTAATTATACTAAAATACTTCATACTCCTTATAGCATTTTCAGGCTCGTTTTGATAAATAAAAAATGAACACTAATTTTTAAGTTGTGTATATACTAACCAACTACGAACTCTAAAATTTAGATAAAAAAATTACAATGCTGGTTTGGTCATGAGTCCTATTTGTTGTTTTTGCGAAGATCTCACTGATACACACTCAATAATGTACTGCACGGCTGTAGCGGCATGTCGTCTAGCTCACGTCAAGTTTTCTCCTTTCTTTGTTCCTCATACATGAGCCATGTATGAGGAACAAAGAAAGTACAAAGAAAGGCCCCTCATGGGCCCATGAGGGTGCGAAAATTGTATACAATTGATACAATACTACGCATCTTCCTGATGTCGTGTATGAGGCAATAGAGTACGGTCGAGCGAGGTATATTCCAGGGCGACAGTTTGAGTCCGCTTTGGTTTTGCCTAGAATTGAATCCTCTAAGCACACTGCTGGAGAATTCAGATCTAGGCTATCGGTTGAAGAGAGGTGGTCAGGTAACATCAAACCAACTTTACATGGATGACCTGAAACTTTTTACCCCCTACAATCTGCAACTGATGGAGTTATACTGAAGGTAACTGAAAACCCGGGCACTTTACTTACGGATTCCATACACCTGAGATTCCTCTCTCCAACCGAAACCTATTAGTATTAGGGAATGTCGGAAGCTCTAGGCATAAATAGGCTGAGGAGATCGTGGAGTATGTACGCGTTAAGACTGACTGGACTTTGAGAGTCGTGCAGTTGGAGCCGCGCCATAACACTAATTTCAAGTCGTTTGTGGTTCGGGTGCCAACTCACCATTTGGAGACCTTCCTCAAAGGAGAGTTTTGGCCGAAGGGTGTCGTGTATCGACGATTTCGTGGAAGGATACCGACCTCGCAGCGGAGCACGACGCCGTTACTTCGTGTGCAATAGTACCTAGTTTTATAGTTTTCTTTTATACTTATGTATTAGTTTATTATTTTGTAAGATTATTTGTGTATGTTATCTATGGGCCTTAGTTGCCTGATAATAAATGATTATTATTATTATTATTATTTTTGTTTCTGTTTTTACTTCTCAGCTCTTAGGCTGGCATTTAACTACATTTACGGGTCAAGCCAAGTAAATGTAGCGTGTGGTGTGTTATGTGGAGGATGCGTTCTGAAGAAGACCTATTTCGTGTTCGTCTATTTGTAAGAACTTTCTGACAATGCGACATGTATTTAAAATGGCAGCTTTTTGTAAGGGTATATAAAGGGTATCTTTAAGATTTAATAACTTTAGACTATGGAGGAGATGATGCGGTATGATACCTGTTGTGGAAAGGACTATAGGGACCACATAAACCTTTTCTTGTCGCCATATTCTAGTTATTTCCTCTTTAAGTTCTACGTATTTTCTAATTTTTTCCGATATTGTCTTCTGTATGTTATGTGTATTGGGAACAGCAATATCTATTAGATAGGTTATTTTATTTATTTTATCCTGTAGAATGATATCCGGCCTATTATAGTGGATTGTCCTGTCGGTGAGAATAGCTCTGTCATAATACAGTTTATGTGTGTCATTTTCTAGAATAGTTTGTGGTGTGTAATTATAATAAGGGGTGTTTGTGTCCTGTATGAGCGCATACTTAATTGCTAATTTTTGGTGAAGTACGTTTGCTACTTGATTATGTCTGTGAGTGTAGTCCGTTTGGGTAAGAGTTGTACAGGCTCCAGTGATGTGTTGAATTGTTTCTGGCTGCATATGGCACCTTCGACATTTATCGTTTGAAACTGAGGGATCTTTGATTATATATTTTCTATAGTTCTTAGTGTTTATTATTTGATCTTGTATCGCAATCATAAATCCTTCAGTTTCAGGGAATAAGTTACCTATCTTAAGCCATTTGTTCGAAGCTAATTTGTGAACATAGGGTTGATCTAAATCATGAGGGTGCCTGCCATGGAGAACTTTCTTTTTCCAATTTTCAATTTTTTGATTTTGTGGATCAGTGTTGATAGTATCTTGTATATTTTGATCACTTAAATTAAGAGGAGTGTAATTGAAATCATGTAGAGTGATAGCTTTGTGTATGACACTAGTGCGAGATTTTGTAAAGAAGAATGTTTTTAGCCTAATTATTTGTCTCTGCCAAAGGTGACCAATGTCAATTAGGCCTCTTCCTCCATTCTGTCTTTTGATAGTGAGTCTCTCGATCGCAGATTTAGGGTGTAAGTTGTTGTGTTTTGTGAGTGTCGTACGTGTGGTTCTCTCTAGTTGTTCAATATCAGTTTTACACCATTTTATGATTCCAAATGAGTAGGTCAATATAGGTATGGCAAACGTATTTAAGGCTTTTATTAAATGCTTTCCAGATAACTGCGTTTTGCAGACTGCGTTAATCCTCCTTCGATATTCTGTACTAAGAGTCTGTTTAATTGCTGTATGGTCGAGTCCTTTCAGTTGTTTGTACCCTAAATATTTGTATAGATCCGTTTGCTCCAAGGCTGCTATTGTGTCGGTGTCGTTAATTGTATAGTTACCTGATTTTATTTTACCTCTTATAATATGCAATGTTTTACACTTATCTAACCCAAATCTCATATTTATATCTTGACTAAACTTTGTTGTGATCTCTATAAGCTTTTTCATTTCTTTTTCTGTTCTTGAATATAATTTAATGTCGTCCATATATATGAGATGTGAGATAATAGTGTATTCGGTGTTATGTTTAAGGTTGTACCCGACCTGACAACGGTGTAGCAAATGAGACAGGGGGTTAAGGGCGAGGCAAAACCACAAAGGGCTCAAGGAATCTCCTTGATAAATGCCTTTTCTTATAAATATCTGTCGTGTTGTAAGAATACTGTGGCGATTATGTAAGTGAAGTGTAGTTTTCCAATATGACATTATAGTTCGCAAAAAATGTATAATTTTTGAATTTATTTTGTAAATTTCTAAAATTTTTAGTAACCAGGAATGTGGGATACTATCAAACGCTTTTTGGTAATCTATATAAGTGCAATGAAGGTTCCTATTCTTGCAAGTTGCATGTTTATGAATGGTGGAGTCAATAATTAACTGTTCCTTGCATCCCATATGGCCTCGCCTGCAACCCTTCTGTTCTTCAGCTATTATATTGTTTCGCTCGATATGAGCGTTGATTTTTGTTGTTATCACGGATGTTAAAATTTTATAAATAGTGGGTAGACATGTGATTGGTCTATACTGAGAAGGTTGTGTTGTGTAAGTGGTTTTAGGGAGCATGTATGTTATTCCTGTCGCAATGAATTCAGGTATATTTTGTTGCCCTAATACAATATTTGTTAAGTTTTTTGCTATATATTTATGAAATATCGTAAGTTTTTTATACCAAAAATTTTGAATTTTGTCTATACCCGGCGACTTCCAATTATGTAACCTAACTGTAATGTTTGTGATATCAGACTCAGTTATCTCTTTGAATTCCATTTCTTCTATTGCTCCCCACTTAGTTTCTTCTTCTGTTATCCAAATAGCTTTATCATTGTGTTGTACTTGCTCTTCCCATATGCTAGACCAAAATGATTCGAGTTGTTCTTTCGAAGGTATGTCTGTATTGTTGTCCATTATTGTGTCTTTGTGTGGTTTTTGTATATTCCTGTAGAATATTTTTTCGTTCATAGTAAATGTTGCGTTATCAATTTTGCGCTGTTGTGCTTTTACGTATCTCCTAAGCCTATGAACTTTTAGCGCTAATTTCTGCTTTAATGTGTCCAAATACTCTTCAGGTTTTCTATTGTTGTTTTCATGTCTAGTGTGAGTGGAATTAATTTTAAATATGGCTTCAACTCTTCTTACTACTTTTTGTGATCTACAGCCCCTGATATATTGTGTGAGCCTACCACAATCTGCTCTTAATTTATCAATATCTTTTTCTAGTCTTAGTTGCCATGGTGGTTTGACATGGTCTCTAGATCTAGTATTACTGGTGTGTTCAGAGATTCTAAGATTGAGTTCTTCAGCGACAACAACCGCTGTGCAATAAATGAGGGAGTGTATGTCTATTAGTTGTATATCATCAGATAGGAACTTGTTTAATATGTTTTCATTAAACAAATTAACCAAACGGAAGAGGTTAGGACTATACTTGAGTTTCGGTAGTTTTGGTCGGGCTGCTGGATCCATCCCAGAATATTGTACGAGTGAGGTTCTAAATTTGTCAAGTATTTCCTGAACATATGTATCTGTTACTGGGTTTGGATCCACAGCAACTGTATCAATATCATTTTCTAGCGTCAAGGTTATAGATTCGGTTTGTGTGGAAGTGTGAGATGTTTGTGAGTTGTATGATTGAGATTCTACAAGCGTATGTGATTGAATGAGTGATTGTTGTCGCTCTGACAGACTTTCGTGTGTGTTTTGTGGGACATTGCTAGTGCCTCTATAATCTTCTTCCTGTATTAATTGTATTCGTACTTCTTCTTTTAATTGATCTATTTCTTCTTGAGATATAAGTTTATTTCTAACTATGGCCCTTCTTTGATCCGAGACTCTTTGTTCAGAGACCGTAATTTCAGGATACTGTCGCGTAAAAATTGCATGCAATTGTGTTCTGTATGTGGTCATGTCTGTCTCTAATTTAGTAATGAATAAGTAGGTTCGCATGATAAATAAGTTAACATCTTTACTCCATCTCATGCGAACTCTTGCTTTGCCGGCCTTGGTGGACGCGGGTAAGAAGGTAGATACCTCCCGCGCAACATCCATGGCCTGAGTGAATCGGACTGAATTAAAACTTGCGATAGGGGGTGACGATGGTATGGATGGTGATGATCTACTAGAAGGAGTGTACGATACTGTGCTAGGACTATACGGTTCGACAGGGGTGTTTGTTCTGCCCGTCAGTGTGTCACCATCGTCAGTGATTTCGGCTGTAGCATCTTTATCGGTGGGAGCCCGCCTGCTCAACTCCTCACCGCTGACGGTTCGCATGCTGTGACACCCAGCGTCAGCTCCATATTATTATTATTATTATTATTATAAGGCAATCGTTGAAGGAGCGTTTCTATGGACGTCTGAAGAAGTTATTCAATAGCCTCCTTTCAGTTGGAAACAAGGTGCGCGCCTTCAACGGTTGGATCATGCTGGTATTGATGTACTCTTTCAGCGCACTCAAAAGGACTCAAACGGAATTTGACGCCCTGGATAGGCGGGTCCGTACACTGCTGGATGCATACCGAATGCATCATCCACGATCGTTGGTGATGAGACTGTATATCCCGAAGAAGTGTGGTTTTTTAAATGCTAAGACCTTTTACAACTGTGAGGTAAGTAGTCTCAGGGAATATTTTCTAGCTACCGGGTATGCATCAAAATGTAGTGTTAGTGAACAAGGGACAAACCCCTCTCTCCCTGGCTAACGATAACTGCTGCAAACCGGTAGTGCTTGACACTAACGATCGCAGGGAAGCATGGCAGAGCAAGAAACTTTATGGATGTTTTTTCCAGGCCCTTCACGGGCCCGATGTAGACCAATTGGCGTCTTGAGCCTGGATGCACTTTGGGGACTTCTTTGGGGAAACCAAAGGTTTTGTCTATGTAATTATGGACGATGCTATCATGACGAATAACTACCGGAAATTTATTGTGATGGACGGAGCGGTTGACATCTGTCAGGCATGTCACCGTCCGGGGGAATCAATTCGTCACATTATCTCTGGTTGTTCTCATCTAGCTAACGGAGAGTACTTGCATAGGCTCAACCTAGTAGCCAGGATTATCCATCAACAACTTGCTCTGAAATACTCTCTTGTGGAATCGAAAGTGCCGTACTACTGGCATGAGCCCAACCCAGTTCTTGATAATGGTCTTATCACTTTTTCTGGGATTGGCCCATCATCGCTGACAGGACTATTGTAGTCAATAAGCCTGATATAGTGGTGGTGGACCGAAGTGAGAGGCTTGCAATGATTGTTGATATATCCGTTCCGCATGACGAGAACCTCGTGAAAGCCGAGAAAGATAAACAAATTAAGTAAATTGATTCAGTACTCGCACCACAAACGCATTCAAATTGACATTCTGGTGCGACTCCAGTAACAACTTTTGGCACACATATTCGACGATGTCCTCCTCCTATATATGTAAACACAGAACTCTAAGGGGAACCTCAGATGATGATGGAGATGATGATGTAGCGATATTTATATTGCCACATGCGAACGAAAGACCTGATATCAAGCTAATCCTAAGTAGCGGTATCAAAGTACTCCGATTTTCACATAAACAACATTTTGAAAACAACTATCAGTTGCCCAGAACAATCACAATACCCTTCTGGTAGTAGGATCCTCACTTTTCAATGAAATTTGTAAGAATTAACACTCTGTATCGCCTACGTTTGTTCCTTGTGGTAACCCTCGAATTCACATAGAATATGTAGGGAATGTACTCAGATACTGCTTTACTCAACTAAATTCCATAAAGCCACTACGCTACAGCTGATTTTAATCCCAATCCCACAGATTCCCGTATGCCTGGAGGCGAAATATGCGAAATATGTCCTTTCTAATGTTATAGATAAATATCATCCTGCTCATATGAACATTAATTACCTCTATTACGTGATTCTATCCAGCCAAATAACACTCTTAATATTCTTTTTGTTTCGCCTTACTGCGGACTCGCTCACAAGCATTTTCGTTGATTACATAGTTATCTTAACTGCCTTACTTAGCCCGATAACTAAGTGTAAGAAATGAAACCTTCTGGAACCTCACGAAAAGAGTTCCTCGAGGACCTATTCTAGGTCAGCTTTTGTACAAACTTATTTATTTTTCTGCATTTACTTATTTTATGATTTTATAAAATTACGTCTTAATTAAAACTGGTCGATAGTAATACTATATCTTGCTCTGGCTATCACATTCCAAATTTTCGTAAGATCGTTCAGTAAGTACCTACGTAACTACTGAATGATAACGCTTGTCATTTACAAACATTATCGCACCAATAAAACATGCAATGTGCAAGTTTTCATATCACACTTAAGACTCCATTCAGCTTCAGTTAATGTCTCCATATCGTCCCTTAGCTTACAACACCGCTTAAGTCGAAAATTGGTGGTTTTACATTTTTATGCCTTTAGATGGAGCTGCTCATTGCGCGTCTAACCATTGATCACATGATATAGATTTCAGTATCAAAAATCAGTACAATAAAAACTAAAATGATGTTATGAATGCCAATTGAAGCATTCAGACAGACCCACGACACTTATAACTTTTCTTACATTTGTACCAACCAGGCGACAGTTCGCAAAAAATTAAACTTAAAGCCCTAGACTATAAATCGTCATTAATCAGAAAGTTTGGATCGTCACGCGATGATGGCGGCGGCGGCCGTAGAGACGACAACTTCATTATAATCAATCAAAACCTTGCAGTTACATTACCTCCAGGCGGCTCTCTCTGAGCCTTCCTTTGTGGACACCTTTATACCGCGCGCTAACTTGCAGCTCCATTTGAGTTATATAGCTCAATTCTGAAGCTTATAAGTCTGCACAATCTGGTATTTCTTTCCAATAATGTTTATGAACTTACAGGCATTTTGTCCAATAAGTATTGACACACAATTTTACTTATAACATAAAATTAAGTAATTTGTAATAATGTACGGCACTGATCACGTATCTAATACATCTCGGCCAAAACTTGAACATCGAAGTCTTTTTTCCCCTGCTCTGCCGCACTGAATCATTGATGTGGCAGCAACACGACGATGTTGAAGCTGACTACCGCAATCCAACGCAGATACAGTGAGATAAAAACGCGCACACTGTTATACAACTTAATATTATAATGGCGATTGCTTATCTCAATATTCAGCAGCAAATCTGTAGATCAGTTTGCATGAGAAACAGGTCAGTTGAATATACAGTAGCTACATTACATTACCGCCAGTTGATAGACAATCTGTTATCGCACAAGCATGCATTGGTGAAACAGTGTCATTTCACTCATCTTTTCATTTACAGTGAATACGAAGAAACTGTTAATGACATAGTTTGTCTATGCGGTTAAAATATTTTAAAGGGCACGAGACTCCTATATCACATCGTATAAGTATAAATCTCCAGCCGTGTCCCGGGGCTGGAGGGAGGAGGGTCTGGTTCAGCTCTACACAATCTAATTCTGGAGTCTCGCCGAGGCTTTTAGCGTGTCCATAATAACGCATTTATGTTTTTAATCTCGGCAAAGGATCATAATCTCACAATGGAAGCTTTTGTCTTCAAAAAGTTTTTTTTTTCTTTTTAGACACGGTGAGGGTTACTTATTTAATTGACACAGGTAGGTAAGGGGAGACGAAAACTTCGTCGACTCCGCGAAACAACAAAAATAATCACGTTACGTCTACCAGACGTACAGCGATGTCTTACAGATCATTAAGGGTCACGTTGAGACGAACAATATCAAAGTTTTTTTTTTAAATGATATAAACAAGTGCTTGACTGGATGTAACAGATGGGCACTTATAATTTAAAATAATTTTTGTATGAGGAATCCAAACAGCAACTCTACAGGGCTATATATCGGACAGGTACATCATCACCTCTGGTCACCAGAAAGAAACGGTGAGAGATGTCGTGCGGTATTCCACAGGGATCGGTACTAGGACCGCCCTTGTAGAACATCGGGTACGACTACGTGCTGCACGGCGACCTCTCTGATAGGGTCAGCATGGTCCTGGCGCAGGGAGAGTCACAACAGGCGGTTGAACTAGCAACACGCGGGGTTGCGACAGTCGTGGAGAGGATCCAGCAGTTGGGACTCGAGGTGGCACTTCACAAGTCTGAGGCCATGTGCTTTCACGGCCCTAGGAGCGCGCCACCACGGCGCTCCCAATTAACGGTAGGAAGAGTTCACATCGGCCTTGGGTAAACGATGGATTTCTTGGGACTCATCCTCGACAGCCGGTGTAATTTCTAGGAGCATTTCCAACCTCTGGTTCCCACCTCGACCTCTGGTTGGTTGTGCAATTCCACCTCGAGTCCCAACCGCTGGATCCTCTCCACGACTATCGCAACCCCGCGAGTCGCTAGTTCGACCGCCGCCTAGTACGACTCTCCCTGCGCCAGAACCAGCATGTCGTCAGCGTAACTGACCACGCTGACCCCGTCAGGGAGGTCACCGCGCAGCACGTAGTCGTATCCGATGTTCCACAAGGGCGGTCCTAGTACCGATCCCTGCGGAACACCGCACGACATCTCATGCCGTTTTCACTCTCCCTGATGATCGGGGTAGATGATAAACCTGGCCGTCAGGTAGGCCTCATCACACGACAGAGGTAGTCGGGCACCCGGTGATACTGGAGTGCCGTCCTAATACTACTCCAGAGCAGGGAATTGAAGGCGTTGGCGATACCCAAATACACCGCCAAGACACATCTGTCCTGGGATACCGCATTCCCCGTCGTGAGGGCTCGCACGCGCATGATGGCGTCCACCGTGGAGCGTCCCCTGCGAAAGCCGAACTGGCCGTCCGCAAGATCTGGCCCCACCCGTGTTAGGTGCGCGACGAGGCGGTCTGCAATTACTTTTTCAAAGAGATTGCCCACCTCGTCGAGCAGCACGATGGGCCGGTAAGCGGACGGTGAGTCCGCTGGGAGCCTCTGCTTTGCGATGAGGACCAGCTTCCCCGTCTTCCAACGAAGTGGGAACTGGCCCCTCTCCAAGCATGCGCTTAAGAGCCCCCTTAGGCGAGGCCCGAGTTCTTCCATGGAGCCGCGAAGCCATGAGTGGGGGAGAGTCTTGCGGGGAACAGAGCGCTCACCACACCCTCTACAAGCTGGGGCCGGAGACTCTGCGTCAGCGGGGGAGCCCAGGGGCGGAACTTGTCTCGCACCAACTTGTAGGGGCGTCCCCACGGGTCTCCGTTCAGAGTCCCCAGCCACACGTTACGGGCCTCCAACTTGGCCCACTTTATTTTCGTTTGGAGGGTGTGCCGCTCTGTATCCCTCGTACAGCTCCGCCTCTCGAGCCTCCGCATCCGGCGGGCGGATGCGGCGCCTGCGATGTCTGGCGTACCGGCGCCGCGCGGCATTGCACGCACTAAAGAGTGCCGCAATCTCCGGCGACTACCAGTAAACCTGGCGCCGAACACATCCTGACTGGACTTGGGGCATTACCACTTCGCAGATTTGTGACATGGCCTCCCGGAGTCACTCTGCCTCGACGTCGATGTCGACAGGCCTGTCCGGTGCTTGCACCCAGGCCTGCATCGTGGAGATCTTTAAGATATAAGGAAAGGAAAGAAATCACTGCTTGCTCTGTTGATCGCTAATGTGAGGTAGCATGTGCAGAGGTTGAAGACCGAACTTTCTTATGTATCTATAGACTACCCGCATCAAACTTGACATCTTTTTTATCATAATAGAAAAAATACTAAATAAACTTATTAGAGATAACAAATTAGTATTCGTTTGTGAGGACTTAAATATTAATTTACTGGTATATTCACCAAGAAAATGTAAACTTGTTAAACTTGTAACTTGTAACTTGGAGTTGAAGGCTTTGGCAATTTCCGATACACCTGCCCTGGGACACCGCATTCCACGTCGTGAGGGCTCACATACGAATGATGGTGTCCACCGTGGAGCGCCTCCTGTGGAAGCTGAACTGAACCTCGTCGAGCAGCATGATGGGCCAGTACGCGGATGGTGAGTCTGCCCGGCTCCCCGGCTTCGTGATGAGGACCAGTTTCCCCATCTTCCAGTAAAGTGGGAACTGGCCCCTCTCCATACATGCGCTAAAGAGTCTTAGTCAAGGCCTGAGGTCTCCATGGCCAAGACCCAGGCTTTTTCAGGCAGGTTTTCGGGTCCTGCGGTGATATTCTTGGCACTCAATCTACGTACCGACACTCTCATCTCTGCCTCGGTCACCTCTGGAGCATTTTCGTCGTCGGCATCATCGTTGTCCACTTCGTACACCGCAGGTGGCGGAGCCATAGGCGGGGGGGAGTGTTCCCTTCGCGCGGAGAGTAGAGCACACACCACACTCATCACAAGCTGGGGCCGGAGATTCTGCGTCAGTGGGGAGCCCAGAGGTGGAGCTTTTCTCGCACTACCTTATAGTGGCGCTCCCACGGGTCTCCGTTCAGAGTCCTCAGTCACACCAGGGTGCGCTTCGCCACTCTGTATCCCTCGTACAGCTCCGCCTCTCTGGCCTCCGCATCCGGCAGTCAGTTGTGGCGTCTGTGGTGTATGGCGTATAGGCACCGCGCGGCATTGCATGCGCTACGCAGTGCCGCAATCTCCGGCGACCACCAGTACACCTGGCGCCGGGCACGTCTTGGCCGAACTCGGGGCATTGCCATGTCGCAGATTTGTGACATGGCTTCCCGGAACCACCTTGCCTCGACGTCGATGTGAACAAGCCTGTCCGGTGCTTGCAGCCAGGTATGCAGCTTGCAGCCAGTACCATCGCAGCTTCCAGGAGGAGCTTCCCATCCAGCTGCTTCAGCGCCCACCGTAGACCACACGGGGACCGATGGACCATCAAACCGGATGCACCGGTGGTCTGAATATGTCAACGACATGTAGTGACTTGACTTTGACTCTTCCCCCCGGACATCGTACGGATCGGACGTGTTTTGTGCTGTGGCCAGTGTTTCGAATTCTGATTCTATTTTAATATTTTTGTTTTCTGCGCGCCTTGCCATTTAAACTCGGATCCTCCTGTTCCATCTTGCGAGTACACCCATAAAGTGCAGTGGCCATATTGAATCGGGTCGGAACTCTCGCTCTCCGCGTCATCAACAGCGGATCAGTAGTGAGGCGTCCACAACGAGCGGTGAGCTAGAGGGTTCGCCCTCTACAAACTTAGAAAAAGTAATCGTCGCTGGCGGGGTTTGAACTCGATCAACATCGTGCGTGGTCGCGTTCGTAGCCATTACGCCATTTCAACATTGACTTCGGCGCGCGAAATTAGTATCCTGCCTACGCAGAGCAATGTCACGCGCTGTTTGCTACGGTGCTACTGTGCTACGAGACTATTCTAATCGGCTACGAAATACTTACACGAGAGGTCGCCGACTATCTGCTACGGCGTCGCATCAACTTTGAGGTATTTTTGTACTACACGACTAAAGCTTGTCTTCGCAACTATAATAATTATTATTCTACAATCTTGAAAACTAAAATAATGAATTCGCCGATGAATAAATCTCCCTCAGAGTCGGAGATTAGTCTGATGGGTGATGATAAAAATAAGACGCCACCAAACTATGTGTTCCAAAGGAACAAACGAACTTGGGAAGATTCAATAATTGCGGAACAACTAGATGATTTTAAAAAGGAAATAAAAGAAATGATGACTCATTTCATGACTAAACAGGGAAACGAAACCCAGCAAGTTTCGGAAATGCTAAAAGAAATACAGCAGTCAAACCTCCATATACAAAATACGATTTCATACCTTACGACACAAAACCAACATCTCGAAAAGAAATGATCTAAGTTGAAATATCAGACAATAGAAGAGATACATCACACTTTTGGAGAATAAAATTGAAGAAATGGAGATGGGAACTCGCAAATCCAATTTTGTGATTAAAAATGTGCCAAAAATATCCAGCGAGTCTAAAGAAGACCTTATTGGTATGGTTATGAGTCTTTCTAAAAATATAGACTGCTCCATGACCAACAGCGACATTAAGGATATTTACAGAGAGCGTGGAAAAAATAACGAAAATCAAATACTCCAATTATTGTTGAAACTGGGTCAACTCTTCTAAGGAACGAAATATTGAAAATGGGAAAGACCTTCAACATAAAACACAAGACTAAAATATGCGCTAAGCATTTAGGCTTTCGGACAAAGGAAGATACACCTATGTTCTTGTCCGAGCACTTGACTCCTAAGGGATCTCGACTATATTTCCTTGCCAGAGAGCTGAAAAAGACGGGAGTATATAAACATTGCTGGACGGCGTATGGCAAAGTATATGTGAAGAAAGAAGATCTAGGACCAACGATAACTATTAGAAGTGAAGAACAAATACATCAACTTTTATTGAAAACATGACTCTTTACCGTTCGCTGTTTTTTCTTATATGTGAGTAACAACGCTAAGATATCAATATCGTCGCGTCGTCTCGCGCTATGTAATTATTATACTCTCCACATAGTATTAAGTTACTTTTTTAATTGTTTTGTATATATAAAAATCCTTTCAAACTCCCATTCAAACAAATTTCACAATAAACATTCAATACAAACCTATACACACATCCATACACCACTTTTATTTTTACAGTCACACACTTTCAGTCCTTACAAATCATACATAAACACTAAACCCACGTATAGCACCCAAAAAACATTCCGGATATACTTATATATAAAAATACTCTTGTATATACGCAAAGTACGAAAAGCCCAAATACTACTAATAATTTCTTATAAACAAATTAAATCACTAAGATACAAATTAGCAAGCAGACTTAATATTAAACCAAAACCAGCTCATTTTCTACTAACATATATCTTGATAGGCCCTAGTAAATATACCTACGAATATCTTATAGTGACGTTAATTCCATTTAAAAACAATCTATATGAGTGACACCCTACATGCAATAAATGACATAGATAAAATTGAAATTGCTAGCTCAATTGAATGCGACTGTTCAAACCTTTCAAAACATATTTATGTTAAAAGGAATGATTTCACCATTGTTTCACAAAATATAAGGAGCATTGACTGCAATTTCGATGATTTTGTCGTCTCGGTCGAGTTCTCCGCCACCACCCCTCTGGCGATACGAGGCCATGCAGCTTTGTGTTAATAACATTTTAGGGGTAGATAGTCTTATTGAACTCCAAATGTGTCTATTTCCCGAAAATTCAAAATCCGGGCCAATGAAGAGGCAAGCAAAGTACAAGTTACTTAATATGAACATGTAACATTGAAATCGTGTTGAAACAGGACTTAGTAAAATAGCTTTCGAAACATCCTGCAAACAGCGGCCAGACTTGCGATATGATATAAAATGATTTAGTCGTTTAGCCTGCTGGTAATGTAGGTAATTAATAGTCCATTGTTGGCGCACGGCGCGCAATGAATCATGCGTTTTGGTAATTTATGTAATGCTCGCCATCTTACATATTTACCTTCATAACTTCATAAATCCCTGAATTTCACATCGCAGCACGGCGCGCAGGCGAGCGTGTGTCCCGTATGGCAGCCGACTGGCACCAGTCACATACTATACTTACTGCTACAAATATATTTTTATCACATTTATTTTCTATAATTTGTTTTTTCTATGTTCTGAAGATTTTTAAATATAATTATAATTCTTTTATTCATTATAAACACATAAATTCACGAACCGTCTCACGAGCAGGTTCGACGATTTCCAGACTCCCGAACAAGCCAGATTCCGAAAAGGCTTCAGCACCGTAGACAACATACATACGATACGGCAGGTTACACAGAAGACCGAGGAAATTAATTTGCCTCTATGCTTAGCGTTCGTGGACTACGAGAAAGCTTTTGATTCGATCGAGACTTGGGCTGTACTGCAGACTTTCCAACGGTGTCAGATTGACTATCGGTACACCGAAGTGCTGAAGTGTTTATATGAGAATGCCACAATGTCAGTCCGACTTCAGGACCGGATCTCGAAACCTATCCTTCTGCTGCAGGGTGTGAGGCAGGGAGACGTCATCGTCATCGTGTGCATCAGTGAGATCTTCGCAGTTGTCAAAATAGTTTGACAACTACATATTAATTATAATCATCATAATCATTATTATGATTCTATTAGTATCACTGAACTAGAAACCTACTCATTATCATCTAACTGCCTTCCTCCAACTATATTTTGGTCAGCTTCCGGTTTAACCGGATGCGTCTGAATGCCCAGCTTTTTCCACGTTGCGACGCCTATTTGACCTCTACAACCAGTAACTGGGTAACATGCACAGTCACACATACTGGTTTGCTTAAACGTAAACTCCTTAAAAACTGGGTACTCCAGGATGATTTTTTTGTAAGTTTGAAAGTGGCGCCAGTGACTGAAAAGTTGAAAGGGAATCGTTTGTCTTGGTATGGTCATGTGAAGAGGATGGATGAAACGCATGTTACTAAAAGAGTTATGAGTTTACATGTGGATGGATGGAGAGGGAGAGGGAGACCAAAGAAAAGATGGATGGATTGTGTGAAGAGTGATATGAAAGAAAAGGAAGTTAGTGATAGCATGACGAGTAACAGGGCAGAGTGGAAGAAAAAAACGTGTTGCGCCGACCCCAAATAACAAGGGATAAGTTCAGGAAGATGATGATGATGATGACTCCAGTATGATTTTTGTAAACTGTGGAATTGTGTTCTACATATTTCGTGAATAAGTAAAATCTACATTTTTATTTGTAAATCTTTTAAAAACGTGTGTTACATTAGTGTTGTTTAAACATTTCACTCACAAAGCGTAAACAGCTGAAAACACTGTACATAATGTAAGAACCGCGGATCCGCCAGAGCCCGACTACATCAAAACGATGTTTGTAGTACTTTACAACTTTTATTTTATTACGGACAGACTACGTGGTTACTTAGCACTGTGTCTATGGAGGCAGCGACACAACAAGAAAACACGAAAAAGGACCACTTGTGACGAGACAGCGTGCGAGTGACATATGGTAAATTACGCTGTCGTAACAAAATCTTGAGGACATGATGGCGATGCGATCAACACTAGCTAGAAAAAAAGACAGCCTTGTCACAACATCAGCATCTAAATTTGAACTATCATCTCTTGGAAACATCTACACCTTAAATATATTATATATATATATAATAATAAATTATGTATTGCCTAAAGAAAGAGAAAATACACGAAGTGTTACTTATCAAGTGTGTGAGTTCTTTTTTACATTTAATTTTATTAATATTATCCAATTTACTAAGAAAGTCCTGTATTATAGGAGACATTCATATATTATATATATACAACATTAGTTTTAGTATATGCGACATCTGAAACACGTGTCTAGTATGTTTATGTAAAGTAACTTTTTTAATTCATACATTTAATTTCATAACTGTATCATAAAAAATCACAAAGTTATAAGCTTTTTATATTACCTGGTTGTCCGAACAAACACATGGTAGCCGAGCCATCGACTGAGGGGTTGTTTTGCTTTTCCACCCAGTTGCTAATGCCTGCTATGGCCTGCCGTGACCTGTGTTGTACTCTTCGGTAGTGTCCAACTTGTGACCTTTTTCTAAATATTTTTGAAAAAACATGTAACATGATATAAAAAATATTGGAATCGATTCTGTTACTGATTCTGAACAAATTATATTCAGGTTTCACATAGACTAAAAAATGTTGTATATAATATTATAAAGAAGTAGAGTTTGGTTTTTGTTTTTAAGTTTTTTTGTTTATAGGAGGTAACCTCTGAAGGTACTGGTCCGGTGAAAACTTTCTGATTGGCCTGGTATTTTATGTACGCGTGTGAAGCCGCGAGCAACAGCTAATACTTAATAAAGACTCCAATTTCTCTCATTTTATCATAAACCTTACAAAAGTTGGCTTAGTCCAGCCTCGGTTAATTTTATATGATTTTTTTTAATAGAAAAATAATAATGTTAAAGTAATTAATTAACATAGTCGGCCTTATAATGTTCCCACTGCTGGGACTCAGGCCTCCTCTCTAGGAGAGGGAATGGGCCGTAATCCACCACGCGGGCCCAGTGCGGGTTGGTGGATGTCTATGTATGTATGTAATTAATTAAGCTACAACCTCAGTTAATAATTGTAAAACGAACGAAATGTAATTATGATACTGCGTGTATCCGATCTCGTTCTTAATAGTTGTCCTACTACAGCACTGCTTGGGATGTAGTTTATAGAGAATGGCTACTGTGCACTTACACTTGACGAGTAGTGTTGCTGTAGCAAATGAATTAACAATAGAATGAACTGGGACCGGACAATACCAGTGGGCGGCGGATTAGCAGCGGTCAGCAGTGTCCTGCCGACACTAGTACTGCTCGTGATTTAGATGCCTCCTGTCCGTTTGAGTGCACCGCACCTCCGCACCGCTGTCGCTCTGCTGCGGCTGCTGATCTTACGTCAGTGGTCAATACTGAACTAGATTTACTTTTAGCTTTGAAATTACTTAGTTGATTTGTAGAATTAGCGAACCACATTCAATATTAATTATTAAAAACTCCATCATACCGACATGATCAACGTTCAGTTTATTGCAACACCGATCAAATTGTAGGCATCAGCTTGTAATCCAGCCAAGTGTGAGTCGAACTTACACGTAAAGGACATCGCAGGTATAATATTTTTTTAAGAAGATCTTTTATGTTTTCCAGTAACTTTAAATAATTAACTTTATTCTTTATTTTTTCAAAATAGGTATGTATCTCAATAATTTTGGAAATAAGCTGGGGGTCACTTTTTATCCATTATAAAGGTCAAGTAAATGTGCTAGTTTATTGATAAAATAATGCCACTCCAGGATAGGATACAATAAGATAAGATTGAAGCGGGTTTTGCAGGAGAAATGGGAGATAAATTAATACGTAATTAAAAAAGACATCGGTAATATATTTGAAGGTGAAAATTTACAAAGGAAGTGACATGCCAAGTGATACAATGTTTTTATTGACGCTACACTAAGGAGTTTTAATTATGGACTAAATGAAATTCCGCTACAAGATCAACTGACACAGTTATAAATCATCTTTAACAGACCACAGTTTTAACAGATCTTACCATAGCTGTGTTATTACATGCGTAGTTTATAATGCTTGTATTTTGATGATGATTTTTTATCAAAGTGTTTACGAACAATGTTTGTCAAAAGTGATTCAGAATACTCGGTGTATATGCTCTGACGACAGTCTGGATTGGATTATTTGATTCTAGGAAGAGAATAAATTGATTATTACAAATTTTTTCAAACATTTTAGAGAATGTACTTTGCAGATTTTTTTTTTTGGTAGGATATCATCCAATGATTTCTCCTGCTCTTGGGCGGAGCGCGAGGGCGTGTCAGAATTCTACTGACTAAAAATCACTCCTATGTTCCTTCTTTGCCTTGCGTTCCAGGGCCCCAGGGTTCTTTCACTTTCACTTAACCCATGGCTCCAGTAGGCTTCGACCCTGTTGGGCCCCTGCAATTGGCTGACATCTTCTTGAAGCCCGCGTGGAACACTACGCGTCTTCGGTGATTCGGGCTCTATCCGGTCGGCTATTGGACGGCCGGACGGCGAGCTACCTATTGCTCGCCAACCACCAGCCCACGCCTACGATGGCTGGAAATCGGGGTTGTAATCCCGGTGGCTAAGGCGTGAGGGCCGATCCTTCGCGCATGTAACTGCCTCCTTTGCTAGCATTACTGCTTCGCAGAAGACTGCGACCGCCTGCCATTCCTCCTCGCTTCAGACCATGCCTTGTACCAGGGCTCAGCGCGAGAGATCGTTGCCGCCGATCGCTCCCACGAAGACAGGGCGGTGCTCCGCCCAAGCAGGGCACACCTCTACCGTGTGCTCCACTGTGTCCTTCAGGCGGTCCATTGTATAATGGAGACAACCGGGCGTTTTTTCTGCCTAAATCTCCCGAACTTGCCATGTCCGGTGAGGACCTGTGACATGCGGAAGGTGAGGACGCCGTGATCTACTTCAGAGATAGAGAAAAATGGGTTGGAAGATATTGGTATCGTCAGTGGTACCCACATTATGCAGGTATGGCAGGTATAAATATGTGTTATAGTTGCAGCTATCCAGATATTAGGGAAAGTTACAGTGGTTAAGTTGAGGTTGTGAATATGTGTTAACGATTCAATGCTATAGTTTTTGATATGTTTTACCATTCAGTTTGTTACTTTATCCAGGCCCGGAGCGCAGCTATTTTTGAGTTGAAGCATAAGAGTTTCGAAATTATATCTACTTAACAGAAGCAGAAAGAATAATTTATTCTAGTAACTGAAAATATATATTATATAAAAAAGTCAGAGCCTCACAGTAAGCTTTCGAATTGGTTTTGTCATATGATTTTTTCCTAGCCATTACTATCCCACTGCTAGGCAAAGGCACATGCCACATGATATGAATGTTTCTTTTTTAAATATGTTGCCGCAAAATTATATTATATTCAAGATTTACTTTAGTTGCACTTCTAAGTCTGGTTCACAAAAGTTCAGATATGTACAAAATGACAGCTAAAATGGTCAAATAGATTCGCAGTAAATTGGCTGAGATAGACAGATAGACAAACATACAAATCATCCAAGACCCTTAAAACAATTTCTGCAATTGAATTTTTGCTTATTTCTTGACATCTCAAAACATTGCAAGCGATTAATTCAGTAAGAGATCTACATATAGTAGTTATATAAACATTGTGCTCTACTGCTACTAAAGCACTACAAATAGTAGTTGTATAGGCACTGTGCTCTACTGCTACTAAAGCACTACAAATAGTAGTTGTATAGGCACTGTGCTCTACTGCTACTAAAGCACTACAAAGCTATAGTGGCCACTGGCTCAGTAAAAGCGACCGCATTCAATTTTTGTGCTTCAATGTTTGCATGCATTCAGGGACACAACAAAGTAAACGTATGTAGAAGTACAAATTTTACTATCATCACGGTTATAGAGAAATAATAAAAATCCTTCCAGGTTTTAGTTTAAAATTGACTGAATTTTACGTATTAATAGTATATTTTAAATGTGTTTACAAATTTCTATCGATAGCTTTACAGTAGTCACCTTAAAACAATATTTTACTTCGCGCCGAAACTGAAATGCAATTCTATTATTTTACTATACATGTAGTATATTTTCTACCGAGTTAGGAACCGCAAAGTTTATATACTTAGAAAAAAATATATATAGTCAATGTATCCTGGCAACACATTCGTGTGGGGCTGTCACTTATTTTCTTCGCGGGTGAAAGAACGCGAGCGAAACAATTTTATCAAATCTTTTTTTTTTTTTATTTATGTTCAAAATCGCAGTATACATTTAATTTTTATACTAAAAGCCACAAAAGCATTTACTGGCTTATATATGGCTAAGAGTTCGGACAAATAAAATTCTAAATGGGTTAAATAGTAAGTGACTTGTAAGTTTTACATTTTGAAGATATTATAAATAAGTATAACTAAACTAATTCACTCTGTTGCAAAAAATGCTTTTTTATTAATCTGATTATTCATTTGAAATAGTTTTTTTCTTTTTGCAATTAAAAAAAATCCCAAACATATCTTTGGGCATGCTAGTTGATGATTTATAGTTGAAAGATGGCTATTGGGGTCGAAAGGTTCTGGGGTGGCGACCACGTACCGGAAGACGCAGCGTTGGAAGGCCTCCCACAAGGTGGACCGATGACCTGGTGAGGGTCGCGGGAATCCGATGGATGCAAGACACACAGGACCGTTCATTGTGGCGTCATTTGGGGAGGCATATATCCAGTGGACGTCTATCAGCTGAAATGATGATGAATGATGATATTTAGATAGATCCATAAGCACATACATACAGGTATTTACAAGTATACACATACATGCTGAGATGAATGTAGGTACACTAGCTGTATTTTTCAGTAGAAAACAAATAATAAAATTGACAAGTTAGACTTTCTTACCAGTCACCTACAATGTTAACACAAATATAACTTAGAAGTGAATAGATTTCATAACTTATTGTTTAAAACAAAATGATGAATGAGTTGCAATGTATAATATATTTACCTAATTGCATTGTGACTAATTGTATGGTGCATGTAGCTTAATTACATCACCTCCAATGACATTTGATCCTGCTATAATGGCTACTTCCTTGTCCTACATTATGCCATAACACACAACCCTAACAATAAAACAGCTTAGCACACTTAAGCAGTAAAACATCACTATAGTATGATAAAAACAACTAATGATATTGTTCTTCTTCAATAGACTTCAACAAATTGTCTTTGTGTTAAGTGGGCACAGGATTACTATCAAACAAAGTAACTTTTTGTCCGATTACATTTAGTAGTAATTTAGCTCACCTTATAATATAGCTCACATCAACGGCTAGGTACATATAACGATGATGTACTTGAAATAACCAAGTAAGTACTAAAGTATACTGAGAGTAATGATATAATATTCCTAAAAGTAAGCTGGTAAGTCATAAGTAACTTTCATTACGAATAATCCCATTAATTACAATACACGTCTCATAGTGTGGTACTATAACTGCTCTTGTTGAAGATAACATGCTTCACATCTAAATCAGTTACCAACCAATGAATCAAATATATTTTTACAATTCGGGAATACTTCTCACACAATACTTTAAAAAATGAACGGATAGTCTAGTCAACACCTTGGGAGCCTCTCCCAGCAAGAACGCATAACTGTAGTGACTAAAAAACCTTAGGGAAAACTCAAATCAACTCATATCCTACCATAAAGAAAAACTGAATTTGAGTTGATAGTACTAGTACTAATAATAGCGTAAAAATTAGTTATTGCAGCAAACTCTAAAGATCATGTAGATCTTTACAGTTTGCTGCAATACTATACTAAAACTAATATATGTACTAATATAGTATACTAAAATAATAAAATTTAATTTTAGTTTCAGTGCGAAGTAAAATTGGGAATCAAATGAGCTTACCTGTTAAGCAAAGTCTTGATTCTAATATTATGAGCGCCGAAACTGAATTCCGATTACCCACCCGCCACTAATTAGTAGCCCCAAAGCTGCAATAACTGACCTACGTGACTCACAGTTATCCTTACAGGAAAATAGTGAATGTAAGTATGTGATAACAAATCTGTCCAAAAGACAGCTTGTTCCTTGACCTATAATCTCGAAAGTAAGTGAGAGCCCCACACGAATGTGTTGCCAGGATACATTGACTATATTTTTTTTTTCTAAATATCTAAACTTTGGGACCCTTAACCCTATATGTATAGTAAAATAAAGTAAAATAATAAAATAACATTTCAGTTTCGGCACTCATAAATTTAGAATCAAGACTTCGCTTAACAGGTAAGCTCTTTTGACTCCCAATTACCTTTATCAAGATTGCAGGACTCACAAATCATTTGATTACTTTTAGAATCAAATTTTAGATTGTCGCAACGTATACTGAATTTGTATTGTTGCACTGATTGGGCTTTCAGTCCACTCCGTGTGTGACGGTCGCACAGTTTCCTAGCTCCCGTATGTTGCGAGTAGTCGCTACTAAACGCCAACAACGTCAACAAACCACTGGCTATTTTCATACAGCAGATTATTTCATCTTTCACTTTTGGGGTTGTCTTAAAGGCTATATAATTATCATGCTATTTGCTATGGGGGTGAACAATACTCCAAAATGTAGATATTGAACGACATTATTGCCGGGAGTTCGAACCCCACTTATAGTAATTATTTTTGTGAATTGTTTTGCATACAATATACAATGATAATTTGATTATAATAATAAAACAATTTTCAGCATATTTTTTCCTATCATCGACATTTTTACTTCACATTTTTATAAAAAGTGATCAAAACATAACAAAATCAAAGGGGCGAAACGAAAAAATACATAAATAAGATAAAAACAAAACAAAACAAAAACAAAAAGTCGTCAGTAAGCCTGTAACGGTGAGTGAGTGAGTGAGAGTATGAGGTGAGTTAGAAATAGGCACTCTGGTTATAAGTGTAACGCAACTAAAAAGTGTGAATTAAAAAACTTTTTCTTTGGATCCTTTTAGTGTATTTTTTGTGAAGTCAGTTATTTTTTTTTTTGTATAAAGTTTTTTTGAAGACAGTTAAAAATAGGACTGGTGATGCCTCGAGCACGTCCAATTATATTTTATTTTTGCACTTATTTATTATTTGCCATGTCACTTTACTTACCTTTATTATGCAATTATATTTTATTTTTGCACTTATTTATTATTTGCCATGTCACTTTACTTACCTTTATTATGCGCATTATTAATATAGTTCATATTTTGGGACTTTTAGTAGTTGAATGAATGATCATTTTTAACCATTTCGTATATGTTTTAAACACTGCTTTAGTTTTCGAGTTGGGGTCTTTTTTTAATTGCTATAACATTTCACGCTTACGTTTGCAGTATAAATTTATGCCCTTTCTTATGCACATCATTGTTTTTGTTGTATATTTTTTTATTCTCTTGAGTGGAAAGCACATATTATATAACAGTATAACACATATATAACAGTTTGAATGCTAGATTTTTTAAAATATTTATTGGAGAACAACGTTTGCAGTCAGCTATTTGAACTTTAATAGCAGCCTCCCACTTTTATATAATGGCTCATTTCTGGACGGACTCAATACAAAATGAAGATAAACCTTATATCACAGAAACACTTGAGGGCTTATCCAAGTTGATAATCTACAATCGTTAACGCTTGTAGAAAACTCAGGTCAGAACAAAGAAATCTGAGGCATTGCCGACCCGAGGCGATCGACGAAAGAGAATCGAAACAAATCGTTTCGTTTCGTGTTGAGTCGACTAGCTGACGTTCGTGGCGGAGCAGCGCCAATGTGACCTACTTGTTTATAGAGAACTATTTGTTTAAGTTATCTGCGCCGCTTGACGCCGTGCGTCGTGACGCGCAAGATTTATGTACATTACGCACAACACATTCACTCCAATACAGGGAAATGTTCAGTAAAAGTATTCCCTTCTCGCATTATGTTCAGAGTATACGAGAAAAGATAAATCATCATCAGACAAGCTTGTCAGGTCGGGGTGACTCCACACGCGAATAAATATCACTGAAAATAAATATACCAAATCTTTGACAAGTAGGAGTACACCGCCAATTAGTACCAACGTATAGTATTGGGGATATCAACTTATGCGCAGTAGTCGTTCGAGAAAAACGTTTCTATATATTTTTATAATTGAATGACCATTACATAAAAGCTCTGTCAATGTGAATGGCAGTTATTGTGCGTCGACCTGTCTGCATGTCTGCCCGCGCGCGGCACGTGTCGCCATTCATTATGAATGTAAATGTAAGTGAGAGCCAATTAGCCAACGTTAGCCACGCGGGCAGCGCCAGCCACGCGGTCGCTGGACAGCGGTTATTGTAATTAATATTCAGGTAATTACGTCGCCCGATGATCGCTAAAACGCGCGCTAATCACTCGCGTGCCATTGTATCTGCGTTTGTTGCTATATAACTAGCTTGCTGCTTAATGAGCATTAAACAATCATTCATTTTCAGTTTAATTAGTTTATGAGACAACGAGGTCTGCGCTGCAAACCTGCTGACAACACCATATAACAAAACTAAACAGTTCATGCGACAACAAGGACTGTGCTTCAACGACTGCTCGTGAATTTGAGACAAGTAAACAAACACTACATCTCTCCCTTAATATATTTATTGAATATTATTTTTCCTTTTAGGAAATATAAAAATCAAAAATATAGGTAATACAGGAACTTAAGAATAATTCTAATGCAGACCTTCCATGGTAATTATTTTGCCCATAATCAACAACTTGCATTACACTTTCCTTATAGTTAAGGTTCTCTTTTCAATATCTTAAAGAATGACTTAATAATATCAGTTGGCATGATCATTACTTTTTCCATTACATAAGTAAATAACTTAGTCTACTAGTTTTCTTCACTCTGATTCATTCACTTTCTTCCTTTTCTTCTTTAATTCCATTTTATATCGTTCGATGTCAATAAAATCAGAAAAATCAAAATACAATCGAATTTAAACTGTCATGGTATCCCACAATACACACAACCAATTCAACTAAGCCAAAGCACCAAACGTTAAACTCTGAATGTGATCTTGCTACTTCACACGACACGATTATCAATAAACCCCATAGCATAATGGTATATGCTCTCTGACCAACAGAAGTCATTAGGCCTCTCCAAGACTTTATCATAAGCGAGATTTAATTTAAGGACATTGCTCACCACCGACTATCTGATCGGTCGAAGGAATATTGATAGACACTCAGCAAAATCTCTATACTAAATTTTCCGCTAAAGAACTTCCATACGAATCTCATACATTTTTGCTACGTTGTTATTCAACTACTCTTTAGTCAAGTCAGAAACTTAACAACCCTCTTTAGCAGCTCTATCTTCAAGGATTTAGACAGCAAACTTAAATTTTCAATACACTTGCTTCGAGTCCAACTCCAATTGCACTCCGACCCAGGCACAAAATGGCACGTCAAAGATGGGACATCAAACGACAAATAAGTTCACCCGCTGACTACTCGCGTCTGCAGCACAACAGCAACAAAATAATTTGAATAACGAGCCAACACAGAAAGAATCGCAGACCCACACTCCAAGACACGCTAGTACCACCAACGTGCAACGTCCAAATCATGCATGGAGGGCCCATCATGCCTTAACAAAAAAAAAAGAAACGGAACGGGTATCCGCTGGACCAAACAAGTGCCGCTGAAACACGACTGTTCCAAAATGCACTCAGCTGAATGCGGACTTTTTCAAAAGTGCATAGTGCTAATTTTAATTAAGGGATGTTTAATTATGTTATTTTTATCGTGCTTATTTATGATCGTAAGTTTTCTATTACTTTACCTGTTTCTACTCGTGAGAACCTGTAATTGGCTCAATGTCTCTTATACTATTGTTATTCTTTTGTTAAAGCTGTTGGTTATCCTGTGATTAAATAAATAAATAAAATGCATCGCGATTTCATTACTGGAACCAAACCCCTGCAACAACATCCCACGGCTTAGCACAACGTCACCTCTCAAATAGATGTCGAGCTAAACACGCAACAAAATTTCGACCTATCATAACCAATGCAACCCTTCAATGCAACAACACTGCACGCACGTTAGTCATGAAGTGATGAGAGACTCCACAGGGAATTAAAGAAAGTAGTCAGCACCAGAACAAAAATGGGACATGATTACCCGACCCTGTTTCCGATGGACGATACACAGGTCCTCCATACTTGCATCCAGCACACGATGTGGCCTGCTCTGCCGCAACACATTTTGCGTAACCATGTCCAATTTCCCCACAGCGAAAATACTCGATCGGCAATACCCGAGACGTCTACACGCGTTCAGGGACAACAGCGTTTTTTTTTCCATCTAACATTGCAGTTAGATTTTTATGGCTACATTAATTTGAACGATCTTATAGACCCTCTAAGTTTGACGATTTTTTTGGAGACGTTTTATTGTCACCGTAATTTCCTTCAGATCTATGCCCTTTATATTTTACTTCTGACAAAGAGTTTTAAGCTCCATCAGCAATGTTTATCGAATCTGTAACCTCAAAATGTGATTTGTAATAAGGCGTGGTTAATCGGGTGAAGGGTATAGACTTGCGTTACAAATCCTACAGAATATACACACAAAATTTAATATGAATCGGTCAAACCGTTTCGAAGAAGTTTTGCAACAAACGCTGTGACACAATATTTTTTTTATATTAGATAGATATTTCCTGTTTCCTGTCTGTTGGTTAAAGGAAAGAGGTTTATCTTCAGTAAACGATAACATCTGAAATAATAATAATGTCACTAAAAAAATCTATCTAATCAAGTTCCTAGATGGTTTTAAAAATTGTCTTTTTAATTTTAAGGCAATATAAAGACTATCCTCTCCCTGTTTCCCAAATTAATCACATCGGTTAAACACAGTAAACATCTTTAATATATATATAAAAAGAGAAACTGACTAACTCACATATCAGCCGAAACTACTGGGACTAGGAGCGTGAAACTTTGCAAAAGGTTTTCTTTTATGAAGTAGGCGAGCTCTAAGAAAGAATTTTCCAAAATTCACTCCCTAAGGGGATGAAACGGGGACCTAAAGTTTTTATGAAGAAAACTGTTTTCACATGGTCGCTGGTAGAAGCTAGTATTGGTATATAACTGTTCTTTATCCATTCGGTCATCAATCTCAATATTATAAGCATCATATCAACACACGGTGTACGGCTAACGCCACACAATTCTCTCACGGCGCTACTTCACGTGTGATGACGGCACTAAGCCAGATTATGTCAGCGATTAATCGCGTGTTGATGGCACAGTCCCGACGACTAGCGCGTTGTGGCCCTGTCGCTGTGTAGGCGCGGCCTGGTGTATAGTGTTTGTAAGAGCCACAGCACAGTCTACATGCAAGGTCAGACGCAGGACATTCACGGCTTTATAGAAACGGAGACAGATAAGTGTGCAGTACGAAAAATAGCTGAATTAGAGAAAACAAAATGTTGTATTCCCTTGAAAACTACGCAGAACTACGAAGACTTTACAATGAATCCGTTTTTTTTTTTTCAGTATTGCAAAGTATGGCCCTTCTGTGGATATTCAGCTGTACAGTGCACGTAGTGATTGGCTCATGTTTCAACTCCGTGGAACGTTTTGATCGGCAGGTTATGTAAATGGGCCAATCATAACACGCTGATTCGATAACATTGGTTACATCATCTAATGAGTGATGTTGTCATTAGCGAGAGACGAGCGAGTTGCGATGAGCTCGCAAACATGCCGTGTTTGTGAACTGCTGCAGCTGAGCACACGGAACGTGCAACTAACAAAATAAACGTACATAGCTCTAACTGCAACTGTTTGTTGCTGTGTTTATAAAGAGGATCTAGAGAGCGAATTCCTGGCTATCGAAGTATTTAGGTCATAATGCAGCAAATTAATAAGACTAGATCTTATCTAGTATTAAACGTAAAACGTGCTTAGAACCACCATAGGCACCGGGAAAACATTCAAGCAGCAAAAGTTTTAATCACTTTTCTTCTTACAATAATGTTCAGAGAAAAAATCTTGTTACCGGCAAAATGTAGGGATGTAAACTTTTCAAATTAAAGTCAAGACTCACTAATCCTCATAGGTATGACGTGACGGAGGCACTCGCAGGAATAAATCACGTCACCAGTGAGTATGACTCGTCGCGCCTATCACGCGCTGCCAGTGCGCCCGTCACGCCACCCCGCGCCCGCACCCCAATCCTCGCGCCCCGCGATTGCTGTCCCATGCGTGTAGTCCGGGACTTGAGGCGAGCGCTGAACTAATTAGCCGATCCCGGCGGCCGCGGGATTAAACGCCATACTACATAACAAAATACAGAAAATCTTACTGCGATCTAGGTACATATCCGTAGATATTTGAACAATTAATTTTATCATAACCTTTATGGCATAAATCTAAAGACTTTTCTCAATTGAAAGTCATAATTTAAAAAATCTAATTCTATATAACGAAATGTAGGTTTTGAGACCGTGCACACTATAATCTCTTTCTCAAAAGATAAAGATTATAATGTGCACGTTCACATATAGGAATTTCCCCTCTGGCATTTTCAACCGTTCATACATAGTCTACTATACTCATTAGTCGAAGAAACCGTCATGCTGGCCTACATCTGGTTACAACTGTTAGTTCCGTGTGTTAGCAGTCACCATGTTTGTAACTGGAGCTTCTGCGTGTCTTGTAGCGTGCCCGCGTCACGCTCGCATACACTCTACCTGAATCTTTTAAGCCGGAACAGTCCCTTTAACCCTTCTCATTATATTTTTACTTATACTAACCATTTTAGATGCGGCTTTTGTAAAATTAATTGAAGAAACTTCATAAATATTACCCTTACAATAATATTGCGGGGAGGTATTTGAAGTTTCAAACCCAAGTAGCACAAGCAGTTGTATAACAACTGTATAAAGGTTCAGGTGTACACTCTAAGCCGTAAAGTAACCGGTATAAAGCCTGTATTAGCACTTATATAGCTCTTATAACTGCAAAAAGGGCCCCAAATTATACAGCATTAATTGTTAGTGGAGAATAGTTGCTATATAGTAGCTGTATAAAAACTGCATTGCAGCTGCATAAAGGTCCACACTAAACTGTATAGAGGCTGTATATCGGTGTATAACGGAACAATACTTCTACGGATACTTACTTATAACTATGATATACAGCAGATTGCTGTAAATTTGTGTTTAAGATAGAATTACGCAAGAATAATTTTTTTTAATTTTTATAAGACTTGACGAGCAGACTAGTTAACTATTTAGAAAATAAAAATTCTAACATCTACTGAATTGGGTTTTTATGCCAAGCTATCGACAGCCGACGCGGTGCACAACTTGACCGATCATGTCTCTGTGGAACTTGCTAAAGGAAACCAGACCCTAGGGGTCTTCCTTGACCTCACACTCGGACAATCTTTAATTCAGTACTGTAATACCTCGTGGGGTGAAGCACCAATAACTTATTTGTTACCTCTTTAAAAAGTTCAGAGAGCCATTTTAAAAGTAGCCAATTTTCATCCATTCTTCTATCCCACAGATTTGCTATACAAGTCCTGTAACGTACTGACTGTTCGCCAGCTTTTCATCATGCGTCTGTTATTAAAACAGCACACCACACTTCCCTTCTACCCTGAAATTACTGATAAGAGACGAAATGATATTGTATGCGATTCCAATACTTTTTCAAAATATGTCTTTTTAAAAAAGTGTTTCACATTTTTAGGCCCATTTTTGTACAATAGTTGAAATAGGAAATTAGATTTGTATACATTAAATTATTACAGCTGTAAATTTTTTTACTGTGGAATACTTACTCAGCATCTCTTACGGAGAGACAGAGAGACAGAATTTCCTTTTAGTTTGTAAACAAAAAATGAATTGCTATTAGTTAATTAAATGTAGGTTATCTAATTAAGTGAATTTAATTATTAAATATTTATTATTTCTTAGGTTCTTAGTACTTTTTAGCCTGATATACAGGTCCAACCTAATTCAGGCAAAAATGCAATATATGCGTTATAATTGTTTTTATGTATCTTAATTTAATTTTGCCACTTTTATAAAATAAACGATATTATGTTACAAACCGGGGTTCTAGTTAATGGGAATCAAAAGGCAATCTAAAATGACTATAATTGAATTGAATTGGTGAAAGATGACAATTTTAACCCTCCAACCTCCTGCTGCGTATGAAAATTATTATTATTACCATTAAAGAAGCTGATTATGAATAGTCTTAAATAACTGTTATATGTTTTCACAACAGAGCCATTTTAGTTGAACATCAGTTACTTTATCTTCCTCAATAAATTATACTTTACTATCTCTACTTTTTGTGTTGTTCAAATAAATTATCTGCATTTGCAATATTTAAATATTTCCTTCCGACCTTCCTTTTGACTGCACTTTAGATCTTTTTAGGGTTCCATACCTCAAAAGGAAAAAAACGGAACCCTTATAGGATCACTTTGTAGTCCTTCTATCTGTATGTCTGTCAAGAACCTTTATCTTGAGAACGCGTGGAGGTATCGAGTTGAAATTTAAACCATATACTCAAGTCTGCGGTCCCTTGAAACTGAAAAAATCGTTTATGTTGCAAAAAACATATATTTCGCCCCTTTCAAAGGAATTAAAATTCATAGGGTACTTCCAGTTGTCCTACTCAATACTGAATATTTAAAATCCGAAATTTGGTATGAAGCAAGGTCTCATAGCATAAGTATAGGAAAAAATCTAAAAAACTATAAATTTGTAGTTTACAGTTCGTTTTCGTTCGATTTGTAAAAATATTTGAGACTCGGTTCGGAAAATGAACTGCTTTCATAGATAAGTTTCATAGGTAGTTTGTACAAAACCATCAGTGCACGAGTCTGACTCGCATTTGCCGATTTTCGAAAGAGTTCGTTGTCAAGACCCTTTGTCTCAGGAATTAGGATCAAAAAAGTAGCTAGGTACCACTTGGAACAGTGAAAGCGCCCAGGTTTATTTATTTATTTAAACTTCATGTACAGTGGTGGTACATAGGCGGACTTAATGCCACAAGACATTCTCTACCAGTCAACCATTGGGTTAAAAAAAAAAAACAACACTGGTAGGTGCTTCACAAATGAGCCAGTCTGGACAGTGTCAGACTCTTACTGACTAAGACCACACTCTTGCCTTATATTTAAATCAAAAATTGGGAATCTCCCAACCTTCAACACACATACAAACCACCATCGCCCAAAATGCCGCGTCAAACCAATCTACTTTCAACACCAGAGACGATAACTATACTTAATAATATATATGTATATATACCTACATATTAATAACCATAAATACCATCTAATGTATAATATTATCAATATCTATGACTACTATATTATGCTGTAAATACAATGTTGGTGGTCTTCCTTTTTTTTTCTTTATTAATACATTTTTTTCCTTTCCTCTTTGGTGGCAAAATGCAGTATCTGTTTTTTTCGGACGTCAATTTTTACGGAATTCTTTATGTGCGAGTACCATTCGCACGTGACCGGTCTTTATCCTTCATATTGGTATACACAAAAAACACAACCCAAACGACTCCATTAGTATTACGGGGTAACGCTGTATTATAGCGCTCACATATATTCGTATAGCTGTATAACAGCGTTAAAGTCAGTTGTTATGACAACACAATCGTTATAATGGTGTACAATTACACTAAACGAATAAGAGGTATAATTAAGTTCTTATACACCAATATACAGCAATAAGTATCATGTTATACTATAATAACAGTTAGAGCTGTTTAAAGGTAGTAGTGACCAACAAAATACAGCCTTCACACAGGTTTAATTGTAAAACGCAGCTTAAAGTTTAAACTAATTTAAACTATTTAGTACAGTTATAATACTATGTTATATAACCATAAACATACGCGCATATATTTATGCAGCTTAAAAGTGAGTTTTAAACACTTGTAGCCCTATCCTGTCAGCGCCCTTACAGCTATATCCTGTTAATCAGCTGTTTTATTGATGTTTAAAATACTTGAGTGCTGCTTGGGAATCACAGTCTGCTTTTTGGCGTCTATTTATAAATTAGTAAAATGATTTTGGTCAATGACGCTGCCAAGTTTTTGCTCATAATTATTTATGAACACGCGCACACGCAACCGTAAATGCTCTCTTATAATGAATAGTCTTTTGAAGGTTGAATTCACTTCCCAGGACGTCAGTCGCATCGCGAGTCTTAACGCGACGTGCTCACTACCCGCAGGCCCTGCCTCGCATTGACGCGCAGGTGACTGATACTGCGACACTATGTCCATACCTTTTTTACTCGCCATTTGTTCTAGAGGCTCGGTACCTGCGCCATGAAACGCGCCCATTAATCAAACTGTTGGACTTTGTTTTCTTTGACAAAGCTTACTGAACTGGAATTGTAAGCTTTCGTAAATTTTGACAGTTCTTAAACAGAGCACTAATGAATTTCTCAAAAGACTTTTGGCTTTGCTAGATCACTATTTACCTTTGTACTGCTTACTTATCCAATCGGCAATCGGCGATAGTTGGTGGCATGCCAGTCGGCAACCCGCACAACGAACACTTTCGAACAAAAGACGCTTAGTATATACGATCGCCTTTAAAAAAACTTACAGACCAAAAAATATATAAGAAGCGGAAGAGATTGGTAGTGATTGCAGTCGTGTTCCGGTGGGGCAGTTGCGGCAGGTGGTAGCCGCGAGACTCCTGCGAAATACTTGTACTATAATCAAGCGTTTCTCATATATCTATATACTGTACGCACGTCAACTAATGCCAAACCGCATAAGTAAGCCGTAGCTGTGTTTCTACAGACTGGTATAGAAGTTCGTTTTCCGCATTCCTCAGTGTTTCACGCTACACGCTACGTATCGGAATTTATGTTTACATACTAGTCATCTTTTATTTGGCTAATAAATTTATCATCCTTATGTTATACTTTTTTTTCTGGTGGAAAAATCATCCAATACTTTTACCGCACTTGGGCAGGGCGGGAAGGTGTGTCAGACTTTTACTCACTAAAACCCACTCTTATATTCCTTCTTTGCCTTGCGTTCCAGGGCTCGGGGATCACTTTCACTCAACTCATGGCCCCAGTCGGCTTCAACCCTACTGGGCCCCTACGATTTGCTGACAATATCTCCTTAAGGCGCACGTGGCACTCGCCATCAACAACTTGAGCTCGGTCCGGATGGTTCCCGGACGACCGGTCGGTGTGCTGTGTCCATTACTCGCTGTCCGCAAGCCTACGCCTACAGTGGCAGGAAATCGGGATCGGGATCCGGGCGGCTGGGGCGTTAGGGTCGTTCCCTCACGACTACGGTCGCCTCTTTCGTCAGCATAGCTGCTTCGCACAAGGAGGCGACTGCCTGCCATTCTTTTTCGCTCCGGACCATAGCCTGTACTAGGCCCGGCGCGAGATTTCGTTGTCGAACCGAATCCGGTGCAGGAACTTCCCAAACTTACTATGTCTGGTGATGACCTGCGTCATGCAGAAGTTGAGAACGCCGTGTAGTTTTTCAAACCACTTCTCAAACAGGGGAATTTATGGCGTGAACAACACTGGGTTGCGACTGTCGCTGTCACCATCCCACCATGAGATCCTGCTGGAACTCTGCCCGCTATCCCGCTATGTTTCGCGGCAGCTAAGTTTCACCCCGGCGTTGCATCTCCATGCGCAAATCGTGCATGCGTGCTCTTTGCAAGATTTGCCTCCAGATTTCATGGCAAGCCAGCAAGGAGGCTCGCCGCTTCACGGTAAACCGTACAGTATATTCGCACCATCCGGATGACCACGATCCTATGGCAAGCGTTCAGCCTGGCCACCGGACGCTTTCGGAACCGCGGCGCCCATACCGGTGACCGTAAAGGATGGCCCTGTATGGGCGTTTTGTGGACCGAACGATAGTCGCGTAGAAACTCCGTTAGGAGGTGTCTGGACCCCCTAGGTTAGGCAGGAGCCGCTTGAGTGCAACCCCCAGTCCGATCCAGTTTGGGAGCCAGACAGCGGAAGGGCTCTTCAAAATTCCACCGGCTGTTGAGAACGAGTCCTAGGTATTTCAAAGTTGACTTGACGCCGATGTCGACCCCTCCTGACGTTATTTGGGAAGCCGGTTGCGGTGCATCCCGAGGGCCATGAAATAGAATAGAATAGAATCGTTTATTTCTGAGTACATGGTATATGAAGGTCTTAATATTGGACGGAGTCACATATAATACCTTTGCCGGAGTAGAAATATTAAAAGAGTATCTAATTTGAAAAATCACATAATTATATTTAATGCAAAATTAAGTTAAATTAAAAAAAAAAACATAATAATAGTGGCAGTTTTAAATGACTACGAGTAACTTTAGTTACACGTTATTTTTTTGCATACATAATTAAAAATGACTAATACTTTCAATGTTAACTTTTTATACAATGAAATATGTAAAACAAAAAAAAAATATTGAACAATTTTATAATAATGTCAAAAAATATTCATTAAATGTCAATATTTATTACTAATACAATGTCAATAATTATTATTACTGCTAGGTCAATATTTATTGCCACTACAATGTCAATATTTATTACTAATACCATGTCAATGTTTATTATTACTACAATGTCAATATTTATTACTACTACATTGTCATTATAAATTTCTTATGCAATGTCAATATTTTTTATTTAAAAATTCATTAACTGAACAGAAACAGTTATCCAAAAGCCAAACGAAAATACTTTTCTTGAATTTATTAGTAGGCAACACTCTGATGTATACAGGTAGATTATTAAAAAAAAATTATTGCCATGCAATAGGAATTTCTGCTGTATAAATGTAGTCTCTGTCTAGGTACTAGTAATTCGTTTGGATTTTTGTTCTGTACTCTTTTGAAAACGTGCTCATACAATGGGAACAATTGAGAATAATTCTTTACGAACAAACAAACTTCATAAATGTGTAGACAAGGAAGTGGAAGAATTTTTAATGGTTGGTTGTGCAATGTTCCAAATAATCAGCTCCATAAACCGCTCTTACACATTTTTTTTTTTTGTGCAAGGAAGGCTCTGTTTACTTCTACTGAGTTACCCCATATCACTAGTCAGTAACGTAGCACTGATGAGACATATCCGTGATATGCATTAAGAGCTGTTTCTGTATTGGCTATGCGTCTCAGTTTTCGAAGAGCAAACACATATTTGTCCAGTCGTGTACAGACTCTTATCACGTGCTCTTTCCAATTTAATTTTTCATCGATAACGATTTCGAAGAATAAAGTTGATTGTACTGGTCCCAATATTGTATTAGAGTATTTTATATTGGCAGGTTTTATGAAGGAATTATTTATTTGAAACTGTACTAACTTCGTTTTTTCAATGTTTACCTGCAAATTATTACATTCCAGCCATTTTATAGCACATAGTAATTCATTGTTTATGTCAATTTCCAAGTCATTTCAATTCAAAGATTTTATGGTTAGAGTAGTGTCATCAGCAATTAGTGCACAATCTTGTTTTAGGTTATTGCAAAGATCATTATTAATATATATAATAAATAAAGGAGGCCCTAATACGCTCCCCTGTAGAAAACCGCAACTATTAATTTTAACTTCTGAACACTATTTTCTTTTTATATTGTTGTCAATTCTTGATATTATTGTCTTTTGCTGTCGACATAACAAATAACTTTTAAACCAGTCATGTGCGTTACCTCTTATGCCGTATTTCTCCATTTTGCAAAGTAATCGACTGTGTTGGACAAAATCAAATGCCTTGCTCAGCCACCAGCACCAAAGTGAAGCGCAAGGACGCGGGTTCTGAACCGGTTCACATAAGGGCTATTGTAGCCATGGAGGCTACGATACCGCGATGTAGAAAGTAAGTGAAACTACTACATTATTCATCCTATGACAGCTGTATGATGGAAAAACAAATATGCAGAGTAAGAGTAAGTTTGATTGACGTAGCGACCAGCGCCCTGTCCTGGGCTGAGGCTGTTAAATTGGCCATGGTGATGAAGGCAACCAGGCATCCCATGGAAAACATGCTACTGGAACAAGCTTAAAGTTAAGAAGACAACAGCTCTTCGGCACGTGGAACATTAGAGGTCTTCTTGAAGACCATAAGTTTCTAATGTTAGAAAAAAAATTAAAAGATGTAAGTTAACCATCACAGGGTTGAGCAAAACACATTGGAAAGAAAGCGGAACTTTGAAAAGCACACCGTCTACTTCTCCGGTAATAATAAGAGTAGCTTCTCTGGAGTGGCAATTGCAATTCCTAAAATATTAAATGGCACCGTACCAAGTCATACCCCGGTGAGTGATAGGCTAATAACTATAAAACTCAGCGCATCATCGACACCGTTGATGAGCCATCAGAAAAATTCTACAAATAACTTGAGTCTTTTATAGATAATATAGCTAAATGAGAGCTATTATCATGGGAGACTTTAACGCCAAAGGGGGGTTACTGTAATGGATGATGGAATTAGGAACATCGTTTGAAAGTACGGTCTTGGAGTTAGAAACAAGAGAGGAGAGCGCTTGATCAAATTTGCTGCTAATAACAACTTGACCATTATGAATACTGCTTTCAAGCACCATCCACGGCACTTGTATACCTGGACATCCCCTGACGACAGACGTAGGAACCAGATCAACTACATTCTGGTCTGATTTAGAAGGAAAAGCTGAAGCTGAAGCAGAAGTTACCAATGCGCACACCTTGCCCGGTGCAGACTGTGACCATGAATTGTTAATTGGGAAGTTGAGATGAAGATTACAAAAAGCAAGAAATACTAAAACACCTCAAAGGATGAAAGTAGTAGATAAGAACTCTCTCACCACTTCAATCGAGAGAAAACGTAGTCCTTAGCGGGCAGAAATTAGAAATGTGAGTTCAAATGTTTTGTGGATTTCTGCAAACAAATGTGTTGTACAGGCAATAACGGAATCCCAGCCCAAGCAAATATCAGCCAAAAGACAGCACTGAATGACAGCAAATATCTGGTAACTAGTTGAAGAGTGTAAAATATTAAAGGGTAGGTGTGCCAGTAGTGCTGAGCTGTATTCCAAAAAATCCGCCATACAGGTAGCATGCACTCTTCTGCATGGCAACAAAGCTTTGGCAAAGATATGTGTAGAATTGGAATAGCATTCTGAAAAACTGCAAACCAAGGACCTTCATGATAACGTGCGACTCATAACACGCCGATTCAAACCAAGGACGTGGGCAATAGAAAATTCCGCTGGTGTAACGGTTGCGGAGATTAAGGACATAGTGAATGTTTGGAATAAATATTGCAAATCTCTCTTCGCTAATCTCACCACTGCAGATAATCTATGTTCTTTTGATCACCTCGGTGACCGGGAGCCTGATATATTGCGAGATGAAGTGGGAGCTACTATTCGAGATCTGAAGAGGGATAAGGCAGTTGGAGTAGATGAAATCCAAATCGAAATGTTTAAGGCCATCGGAGAGACTAAAATAGACTTTCTGTACACTATCTGTTGCAAGACGTGGGAATCTGGTAAATGACCTGAAGATTGGTCCCAAGAAGTAAAGACGAGATCAAAAGCCGATCAACTATCACCAGTACGGCAGTGGAGCGTCAGGGAAGGATATGGAGAGACAGCCGAATTATACAGAATAACAAAATTTGTCTTATGAAGTGTCTGTTTTTTCCAATATTACTCTACGGGGCCGATACGTGGACATTAAGGCTACAAAATCACCGGATGTGGTGTTACAGACGGATGTTCAAAATACAGCATTCTGCACCAATAACTCCATCCTCAAAGAGCTTCAAATACGGGATAGACTTTCATCGATTGCGCAGTTACGAATACTCAAATTCTTTGGGCATATCTCCAGAAACGAGGATTCGATGGAATGACTTGTGGTTCACGGTTGCGTTGTAGGCAAGAGAGTTCGCGGTCGATCTCCAAATCGTTGGATCGATCTTATCACCAGGGCTACGCACTCAACCGCAGTACAGTGTGCGCGTAATGCAAACAACCGCCAGAAATGAAGAAATATCGCTAGTCATGCCACCTTGGAGGTAAAAGACGGTGGTGTGCCGCAGTCCTATCCATCATCAACAGCCATGACCACTCTGACAAGAGTGCTTGACTAAGAAGAGAATAGAGGCTTGAAGTGCGAAGAACTTGTGGTGATGCTTCCCAGGTGCTGGATGTAAAGCGGATATTATTTCTAGTCCCGACTGTTTGTTTAACCTTTAGGTAATGAGAATTAAATGTCAGGGACCTATCCAGAGTAGGCCAAATATCATAGTAGTAACATCAACATAACAGTTAAGTAGTAATTCAGTTTTCTCATTCAGGAGACAAAAATAATAATATATTCAAGTTAAAACATTTTCAGTAGCGTCTACTTTCCAAGGAGTATGAATTCGCTACAGTAAATAGTTTCTCGAAATGAATATGCGAAGTTTCCGAGCGTCGCTAGCGACAGCAGCGTCAGGAGCGGACAAACAAACTCGACTTCAGTGGACAAACAAATTTCGATATGAAAACCAAATAATAACAAAGTTAGCTCTGGAGAAAGTGAAGCTCCAAGCCAACGTCCTGCGAGGCCGGTGCATGTGGTGACGCTGACGCTGTGTGCGGTGATACAATCAGTAGCTAACATTTTCACATTCCACAATTTAAAATAAAATTAATATAATGCTCAAGTTTGCAAACTGACGAAGTCTTCATCAAAAAAAGAGAGATGTTTAAGAAAAAAAGGAAGATTTTTTTTTATTCTTGTTTGGTTCGCACTTGACCGCTATCTCACCTGATGGAAAGCGACGATGTGGTCGACGATAGAACGCGCTTACCTAGAAGTAATCTTTTCACTCTTGACTTAAAGATTCCCGGGTTGTAGCTATCAGGAAACACAGATTCCGGCAAGGAATTTCACTCCTTAGCTGTACGTACAATGAATGTGTTCCCAAAACCGTTTTGTGCGTATAGGTGGGATGATCACCATGTACCGGTGGCGCGTTGCCGTACGCCTGGTAGTCCGATAATGGAACGGGCTAGGCGGAATTAGCTTATGCAATTCCGACGCACACTCCCCGAAATGCAACCGGTAGAAAACGGACAGGCTAGCAATTCGGCGTCGATGCTCAAGATTTTGGAGTCTCGACTTAACGAGTGCATCATTGCTAATGATTCTCCTGGCATGCCTCTCAATTGCCTCAAGTGCATCAAGCTGGTATCGGGCAGATTCGACCCAAAGATGAGAGTAGTACTCCATACACGATCGAACTTGCGCTTGATAAAGTTTGAGCAGCTGTTCCGGCGTGAAGTACTGTCTGACCTTCGCGAGGATACCGATCTTATTTGCTGCCAGTTGAGCTTTTGCTTCAACGTAAGGCCCAAAGTTGAGTGTTGACGTCAGCGTAACAACAAGAAGATTAAGATGGTCGGTTATTGGCACGGTTACGCCCCGTAACGTTGGAGAAGGGCAATTAGGTCATAAAGTAGAATAAAATATTTTTTACAAAAAGCTGGTAAGAGCAATACACGCGCGCACATGCGG
Source organism: Mythimna vitellina (assembly GCA_949316375.1). Classification (NCBI taxonomy): domain Eukaryota; kingdom Metazoa; phylum Arthropoda; class Insecta; order Lepidoptera; family Noctuidae; genus Mythimna; species Mythimna vitellina. The sequence continues at coordinate 226,538 of OX438704.1, forward strand.
GGAGCTACCGTCGTCACAAGCATAAGCGTAACACACCAAAACCGCCATCAGCACGAATATTCATCATGAATACATACGTCGTATTTTTCACTGAATTGGAAATTAAAGATTACAGTCTCTTGTCAACATACATCATACAATCACGGACACGCTGCAATTGCAACGGTAAGTTCCATCTTTCAGGAGTGACTGGAGAGACGCCACAAGACGCAGGAATTCACCGGATATTGTAAGTTCGGGAGGTACTTGTTCTAGATTCAGGCATCAGTTCTAGTAAAAGAAATATTTAAAAATGTAAGTAAATATTTAAAAAAACCGGCCAAGAGCGTGTCGGGCCACGCTCAGTGTAGAGTTCCGTAGTTTCCTGTCCGTGATAATAAGTGTACCTACTTAAGAGTTAATGAACGACAGACAACGAGCAAGAACAAATACCACTAATGCCAACGAGAGACCAACCGAAAATTTCGACAATATTATTATATTGTCCAATTGTTGTGTATCATGTGCTCATACCCGTCCTGACCCCATCAACTCAGGAAAAACAGAGCGCAGTAGCCCACAGTACAGCGTCATCTCTCGGAAAATTGGGTCACTAATTTATACATAACCCGGTATGTCGGGTTTTCGTTGGTAATTTTGGATTGCGAGAACCGATTTTATTTTTTTATTTAAAAAATAATACGTTCAATATAATAAAATATATAAACTGAATTAGAAAAATGCTTGCATATATAATACAAACTTATTACAGAAATTATTTTGTTCAACTTTTCAAAAACTGTTCAACTCATCAAGTTCAAAATAATTTTCCTAGAAAGTCTTTATAAAGATCTTCTTTTGAGATTTTTTCCATATTTTCTAAAGTTAGAGGGGGGGGGGACACATTTATTATTATTATAAATATTGAAACTATTGGGAATGTTGTTGGGAGCTAAAGGAGTGATCATAGATATAGTATTCTGTTTTCTAGTAGGCGACACACACACGCTCTAACTGATTACTTGTTGTTGTAGTTTAGTTTCTCCTTAGTAGACAGTGAAAATGCAATAATAGAAGTTTCCGATTAAAAAGCTCATTACTACGAAATTTGTACCAGGTCTGCAATCTGTAAATTTGCACACACACACCAAGACTTTTACACAAAACGAGAAGATATTCAAACAAGATTCACACTTCGACACAAAACACGTCTAAACCTACCAACATCTCGATTAAAAATGCAATCATCTGGCCTACTTGTAATGTCGATAAAAATTTATAACAAATTACCCGAGTCATTAAGAAACAAAAAAAAAGATCGCTGTTTTCATAAATAAATTAAAAAAAACGAATACTAAGTAAATGTTATTTAAATTTAATGTTAGTTAGCGAATGATATGTAAAAATATCCTAATTGACTATCGGTTTTGAATTGACATCACACGTAATACATAATTTAATACGTATAGCAAGGCTCTATAACGAAAGGTTCAACTTGACAGATTACCCTATCGATATCTTCTCCATGAGTTTCGCTTCATACGGGCGCTGCCTATATAAACAATGCGAACAATGTACGTCTAAATAGTTTGGTTTGTTTGGCCCATAGAGTGTTCTGGATTTCGGTTTACTGGACATACTTTTTATTATTTCTATTTGTGTCTAAAAATCATTATGTCAATGTCATGCATAACTGTTATTTTTCTTGGAATGAAATGCCGATTTTAGATGCAAGTTTATTTTAATTGTAAGTGGTGTGCATAATATAAATTAATAAATAAAGCCGATGGTCTGTAAATGAGTGTACCTATGTTTGTAACTTCTTAACGCTTGAACGGCAGAACGGATTTGGATGAAATTTGACATTTGGGTAGACTATGTCCATCACATAAGAATTTTTATCCCGGGAGTATGTTCCCTTGGAACAACCTTTCTCGCAGGTGAAGCCACTGGCAGCAGCTAGTGAAATATAATTTAAAAAAATTATAAAGTATTATTATTCACCAGCTACCCGTGGAAAGCGCGGCACATATTACTTTTAATTAAATTACTTTATCGACATTTTTATGTTCATTACTGAATCCTTACATTGCAATTTCTCTTAAACTGTTCGCGGCACAATACGAATTACTATTTTTCCAAAACAAGCTTCGTTAGGGGTTTACTAGGGGAATTGCTTGGGGCGTGGGTTAAAACCGAGAGAGGGGGGGAGGAGTAGTGTACGTGAATTGAGAAATATTCCTTGAGCGATGGAAACACACGACCCTCACCGATTCGTACACCATCATGTCTTGCCAATCTACTGCAGTGTATGAATGTGAATACTCAGTGAACATTACTAAATGAATACGAGTACTTATCATAATTTTCTCATCAATCCAAAAAGATCAATCTCATTCCAGTGCAGCCGCACTAACTAGCAGCTATGAAGTGGCAGGCTGAAAGGGTATTGGTTACATAGGTGGCCCAGTAGCAACGAGAAGGTAAGCCTCAACACGTTAGGTCATTTTGATGACAGCATGACCTTTGGAGTTCATAACATATTGACATAGCTAAAAGGCTACGGCACCGAGAGGTTTATGTCAGGCAATGTTACAGTACAGTTTAGTTAAAGGGCAGCCTTTCATGAAGCTCACAACGCAACGCCATTGTTGATTAGTGGGGAACGAACGCGTTTATGAATATCTTTTTCACTATTGACTATGATTAGTAAGGTATCGAATTCAAGAGTTTTCTGCATTTCCTGTTATCTTTGCATTTGGAGATGTCTACTGACGTGCGGTCTGAGCCACGTTGCATGACCGGACGCCAACCGGAGTGTAGTTGGAGTCTACTTTTTACTTCGGTTTTCTATTTAATTGAACCACCTTGCTTGGAAATTTTCGTGCAGCAAAATTTTGTCTGACGTTTTGAAGGAAATGATATGAAACAAAAAACGTTATCAATAGTAGAGCAGTATCTCGGAACTCCGCTCCCTCCCTTTCGCCCCGGTGGCATGTGCAGGTCGTGGTACAAGCTCGCGGTAGGAGCTCAGAATTGAAAATGTAATATTCAGTTGGTCGGTCAGCGCCGTGGCTCTTTTGTGCCGTCTGGTTAAAAGCACTGCTTTGAATTTAGCAGTTTAATCTCATTCTGTTTGCGCATCAAACGACACAAAGCGCAATTCATTCCGTCGACGAGCTGATTCCGGAGTTCTCCCGACGTTGCTTTTTATGACCTCTCAGTGTACTAAATACAATTATTTCTAGATTTGAAATGTGCTCAACGAAACATTTCCTCCGTGGCTTCGCTACACAACGAACGCTAAATGAATCCTAAAATTTTTGTCTTACTCTTATTAGCTCAATGTAATTGTTGGTGGTTTTACGTGAGGACACTTGTACATACTCGTGTGCTCCATTTGAAAATGTTAGTGAGTTAAAAAGTTTTCTAATTCGCATGTCATGCGAGCCGGGGTGGAGTGGCACGAGGATGTAATGAAGCGACCCGTGCGAACAAAAAGTACGGTCGAGTAATAATTAGCTCACGGTGAGCACCGCGCTGTTGTCACCTCACAACAGTCACACTTCACATGGTACAGTGCGTGGCAACTAGCGCAGAGTTACCCAATTATTGGATTGTGTCTACACAACCCTCAACAGGTAGGAAAAGTTTTCATATATGCTAATAGTTGTCTATGAATGTTAAATTACACATTGAGTCAACAGGGATTTTGCCGCAACAATCCTTTAAAACACAAAAATTGTTTCTACCTATGTTCGCTATAGACTTTGAAAAACAATAGTGCGAAGATGATTTTAGATATCAAACGTAACAGAATTTATTTTCCTTTCTAGCGTGTGCCGGGTTCTGCTAGCGTTATCTATACATATATATAAAGTTGAAGTATCCGTTTATTTTTAGTTTTTTAGACAAATAAACATGATAGTATATTCGATACGTACAAAGAGACCCGACCCCAGCTAAACTGGGAAGAAGATTGGACAAAAAAAGAAGATAGTATATTTGATAACGGTGATTTTAAAATTTTTACCTATCTATTTGTTTGTTTCGGCAAATCTCGATTTTCACTGACAGATAGCTAATATTACAAGAAGTAACTTGGACTTCCCGCGAGAATTTCAAAATACGGAATTATGTCTTTGAAACGATGAAAAAAAAAAAGTTGCTCTGCGCCCATAAATTGTTGGCCCAGGACCCAACAGAAAATTATGTATTGTATTCTCTTGGGCACGCCATAATCGTGGCGGTAAGTTCCCTCTTTGAGGACTGGCTGGAATGGCAACACGGCGTCCTTACCTTCCGCATGACGCAAGTCCTCACCGCAGCATGCGGTGGAGGTGTGTCCCGCTTGGGCAGAGCAACGCCGTGTCCTCGTGGGGGTGATCGGTGGCGGCGATCTCTCGCGCCGGGCCTTGGGACAGGCCATGGTCCGGAGCGAGGAGGAGAAGCAAGCGGTCGCCTCCTTCTGCGAAGCAGTAATGCTAGCAAAGGAGGCGGCCGATCGCGTGAGGCAACGGCCCTCACGCCCCAGTCGGCCCAGGGCCAGCCCCACAATAAGATAAGGGTCAAAGCTTACTGGGGCCATGGGTAGTGTGAAACCGAAACTCGGAGCCTTGGGAAGAAGGCAACGAAGGAACAGGAGTGGGTTTTTAGTCAGTAAATTAATGAAGCCCAAAAGGAGGGTTTCTTTTGTATTAACTGTCGTAAATAATCGTTTAGTTAGTTATAAGTAGATTACACACTTTTCTAAATGATTATTAGAAAACCCTGAAAAATAATCATGATGAAATAATAGGTTTTGATCGCTTCATCATTAATCTACCTATTTAAAATTGGCCTCATTTATAAAGTTTAGTTATTAGGTTTATTTTTATATACACTTTTAGAAAAATAAAATTAATTGATCGATTAAAAATACAATCGATTGATTACAATGGAATTGGCATCTCTAATTCATTATCGACACTATATGACATTAGACGTAGATGGCGGCTAGCAAAATCGTCGCGTAAAATACTAAATATAAATGTACATTTGGGCATAAAACTAGTTCGTGTTACAGAAGTATTTGCCACTTATCTAGTAAAAAAGACAATTGATTATCGTGTATTCCAATACTCTTTATTGCACAGGACCATTTTGGACATTTACCTTTGATGGGACTTTCTTTGGAATGTAGCTAATGTTATAATGAGTACTTAAGGTACTTTTCAAATTCACGCGGGAATAAAGATTATCATCTTTATTCCCGGAAAGAGGGAGACATCTTTGAAATGTTTGAATAAAAAATTATATTTCTGTAATAAATTTATTTTGAAATTAGTATTTGCCTAAATTAATTAGTATTAGGTATATGAGCGGTTGCAGCGAACAGTTGCTAACAGACACAAGACACGATGTCATAGATAACCGTCGGTATTAGATTGTAGATAGTATATATTACACGCAAATTGAGTCAATTAATGCCGGAGTGGATGTAAATGATAACACACTGGTATGTGCCAGTGAGCAGGTGCAGTCGAGCAGCCTGCCGCGCCTGACAGACGGACACTATTAACCGTTAACGAGACGTACACTAACGATAACGTACAGACATGAGACTGTTAATGCTTTTAATTAAAGTAGTAAACGATTACATAGTAAATCTATTGTTATTGAAGCACTCAAAAGATAGAACTACCCAGGAGATGCAGCATTCAGTCAGAGAACAGGAGCCACTTAGGAGGCAGCAGTCATTCAGGGGACAAGAGCCACTCAAGAGACAGGAGTCACTTGGTAGAAAAGAGTCACTCAGAAGGCAACATTCATTCATGGGATGTGTGTACCAGGACTTAACGCGCTGACGCTATTTAGCAACAGGAGGGAGTGGCAGCGGTGCCAGACTAAGTCTTTTGATTTTCGGTTAAACCTTATAACAAATATCCACCAATATTGTACTAAAACCTGATTCAATGAAACAAGCAAATTCCAAATTTCCTCACCTTCATTAGTTTATTATTAACCCAAAAAAGAACCTTATTATTCGTCTGGCTGTGTAAAAATTCTGACAAAACGCTATAAACACAGTTATTTTATATTCTGTACTATATCGGGCAAATCCTTCCTGATTAAGCCTACCGTTAGACCCAGCCACACATTAGCATTAGCATAGTTAAATTATTTTTGAACTGTTAATAGATTTTACTGAAGATTTTTTTTTGCTCAGTTCAAATTGAAAATTGAAAACTTAATTTTTAAAAGAATTCTCAAACAAATACATTTTTTTTAATTGTTTTAATGGCGCCAATAACGTACCAACATGAATTGTCATTTAATATTGAATGCTTAAAGGTATTGAATATAAAATAAATATAATATAATAATATATATAATATAATTAAACAGCAAATATAAAAGCTTCCAGTAAACTGCTTGATTTGGCATAAAATGAAACTAAAAGCTGATTGAATAAATGTGAAGAATTGCAATTGTCACGTGACACTGATTGAATTTGATCGAATAGCGCAACGACGTGGACAGCGCACTATGCATGCAGCGCTGTAAGTACACTGCATGCTAATTGTTAAATTGAAAATGTATTAAATTGAAGCTCCATCACCTGTAGACTGTATACGTAGAAGTGACTGTAGAGTGTACGAGCGTCTGTCAGGTGACGACCTCGAGAAACTCTGAGAGCGGTTCAATTATGAGCGATAAACATAAACCATATGTCAGTGCTAAGCTAAAGAGCGGTTAGGTATTTAGATATAATCTTTTATGAAGTAAAAATTTAGAGTTTGTTGAGAAAAAATGTGAGCACGAGCCAAAGTGTCCGCTGACTAAGCCACCGCGAGCGACGCTTTAAAATATGACCGCGGAGCAGTTTTTAAAGCGCGCCGTTTCGGATCCCACATGAATATTCTGCGCAGATAATTTAGTTCATCCCAAAACGCCACGATGAGCTGTTTCAGCTCTCCAAGTAGCCTAGCTTATCTCACGCCGTCTACTATAATTTATGATAGAACGTAATATATGCGAATCCTAATGGACATCGTTACAAACATAAATTATGAAGACTTTTCTGTTCTTATTGTTTTGTAGTGATTGATTACAGCTCGTTATTTCGCCTCTGTGTACTGAAATAACTTTAAAGATAATTATTATTTCTTTGTTTTATTCAATTTCTTAATTTACCTAGATTGAAACTTCTTTTTCAAATTCAAAGAGATGGAGGTCTCTTCGGGTTGAAGTCAAAGAGGAGTCTTTGACTTCAAAAAAGGAGGAAGTTCTTAATAAAAGAAGTAATAAACATAAATAAGTGAACATAAAAAAAAAAATCTCGACTTAAATGGTTTGCTATGCCTAATTAAGCAGTAAATATTCACAAAAATATTTTGTTAAAAACTATTCTTATTTTGTGAATACGAATATGCTCTAAACAAACATAATAACCATCTGATAAAGTTTCCGAAGCATGTTGTAACTTCTCATTATTACTGAAATTCGTTGTAACTTATAATGATTAAGTTTGTAATTAAAGTTAGGCAGTTTTAAACGAATTATATTAAACGTGAATTAAGTAAAATATTAAATAATAAGCTTGTTTAAGTTTAAATAAGTTCGAACAAGTCTCTGTGTTATTTTGTATCGAATAAAATGAGTTACTCTATGAATTAAGTACTTAATTATGTAGGTTTATGGTAATAATCAGATGTAATAATGATAGCGAGGCTCATATATTTCATCAGAAGATTAAAAGGGTGACGTTACTTTGAAACAGCGCTGTGACTTATGTACTGTCTCAAGTGCAACACTACGAGTAGCGCAGTGATTAGTAAATGTGGGAGAGCTTTATTTTTAAATTATGAAATTTCATCTAAACGGCAGAGGATAATGTTATGAAAATCAGAACCTAAACGAAAGCAACCTATTTCCTTTAACGTCAAATCGAAAACACATTGTATCCGTTAACTCAACACACAATTGCGTGTCGAAACACCGCAAGCCGCCGTTCCCCTTGATCACTTGTCCAGTAATTAAACACAATGGCGGGCGTCGGATCCGCAGCGGATCACCACCGGCTGGCTCCAATCGAATAAACAAGCGACTCGATATGATTGTTCAATTGCATTGTCACCGGCACTCGATCCAGGCGCGGGCACGGCACGGGCGCGGGTCGGCCGGTATTCCACTCTGAGCGAGCTTCGACTCGCCGCCGCTGACGTCGGGAACATTGAATCTTAACTAGTTTGTACTGCATTGATTATTGAACGGTCTCATAGAAAAATATTGAATGTTTTTTCTGTGAAGTCAAACGAAGGCATTTATTTAAAAGAGGTTTTTGAGGGCGTGTATTGATAGAAGCGATATTACAGGTTCTTTGATCAAACTGGTTGTAATATTTTATGTTCTCGGGTGGCACAGGGTTTCCTTCATGCCAGTTAATTCTTACAATAAGTTGTTGGTTTCATATAACTGTGCAGTCATCGAGCACTGTATATATTATAATAGTTTAAAAATTAAGCAAGAATGAACATGACTTTTGAAACTGAGGAAAATATAAAGAAAATGATTTTTTTTACAATTATTTTCATAAATATCGTCTCGTCAAAAGTACCCAAAGCAACTCCATACACATGGCCTCCGTGCGAATCTAATCAGGTAACACTTACTGGTGGTTTCGATCGATGACTTGCGACCACGCACTAGTCACCGCAGTCTCCAAATTAGTCCTCCGCCGATGTCGTCTCTTCAGTGCGCGCCTGAAGGTTAGCTGGGTGGAACTTCATTTCACTTCCTTCTCTCTTTCTTCTTTCCTATAAGGCGTATTTTTTAAAAAATCAATTTAAATAAATGTACATTGTAGAAAGTATGAAAATTGTGTTCACAATTTTTGTTCACACATTGTTATTTAGCACTATTTATGTTCCCTATGGGCAACACTTGATCCAACTCTCCTTACTTTGATGTTCAATGTCCTTTAAGGTAAAAACAGATGATCTTTTTCTCAGGGTTTGTTCAACTTAATAAGCATCATGGAAACTTAATTCTCAGTAAGGCCTCGGAATAACAACATAGTCATGTTATGAAATTAAGTAGTCTTAATATCTTGATCCGCGACGATACTCCTCTTCCAGGAAAAACGTTGAAACGCTGAGATTGATCGCACAGCGCGAGCGTGTAGTCTTGTTGGTTCATAATGAGATAGGTAACAGCGAGAACCTATAATAACACTGGAATTTGAACTTGAGTTTCTTAAGAGCATTCATCCGTTAAAACCACGCAGAAGCCAAAGTCAATGATTTCCGACGGACAATATAACAATAATGTATTTAATTTCTAGATAAGATATTGATGTCATATTATAGAGAATTTCATAATCTAGTGTATGGTTTAAAAACATTTTCAAATTTTTGGTCGTATAATTTTCTCATTAGAACAGTTCTTATCCAAGCCGTTTTTAAAACTAGCGGTCGAAGGTCTACGCAAATGCGTCTTCAGCCCTCGGTTCAAAAGAAGCGCACTACTCTTGTTACAACAGCTACGCTTGCTACGTCGTAGAAGACGACATACACTGCGCCGTAGCAAATGGCCTACGCCGTAGCACATAACACGGCCACGCTGAAGCGTCATTGAGAGTTAAGGTCACCGCACACGAGCCACCGGTCACAAACACAAAACGCGGCCATTGGCATGTTTCCTGTGGGTTTCATACATTTGATGTGTGCTGTGGCAGTTGGCCCATGTGTGGCGGCACTTAGACTTTCATACATCTGCATGGTTTTTTTGTTTATAATCATTCTATACCATTAATTATATATTAATTATTATATAGGTTATTACGTGAATGTTAGCTCTCCAGTTTCTTGTAATTAGCAGTAAAACGCTGTATGTATCACGTGCCTTTCGTTTCAGAAGAAACGATCAAAACATTCTGAATCTATAGATTGCTCCACAAACTGCTATAACTACCTGACTATAACCTGGTGTAGGTACATAGCTATACGTTGCCACGATGTAAAACGAAAGTCTTGTGATCAGCCTGTGAGCTGCAATTTGTTGTGCGACTCAAACGACTGCACTCAAGCTGTTTGTCGCCCAGTTCTCAGTCGAGCAGTTTTTTTCAAAGAGACAACTTACCAGCCTCACTCATTGCACTTCTACGACACAAGTTTAGCGTTCAGTCTATAATAAGACAAACAGGTAAATTATCTTATGAGGAGGCTTTTTGTTTTGTTTAAAGCGATAGATTTATAAATAAGGTGTCTACTGTAACTAACAAACAATGATAATAGTTTTTAATCATTATTGAAGATGTCGTAAAACGATTATGTACTTTAACCACAGATGACCGATCGCATGAGGCTGCTAGAACAGTGATTTGTTTGGTACTTTTTTAATATTTTTCTTGTAGTTGGGTTTCTTGAATATCTTTTCTTTATTCATTTTTGTGATGTTTATTTTTAGGATCTTCTTAAGCCTTACATTTGATAAAATAGATATAAGATAAAATAGTGAGAATGGCTGCTAACTAATTTTAAATAGTAACAGATACTAAACGATCATTCGAAATGAAAAAATAAACACCTACTCAACAAGTCATTGTTGAGTAGGTATTTTTTTTCTTGTTCACAACATGGCGTTTGGTTGTTGCATGACACTTGTAAATTTAAAATAAACTGATCGACGTAAAAATGATCAACATCAGCTCACGCGTTTAATCTCTACAGCGCCGCTAGAAAAGAGTGTATCAAGAAAATGTATTTGCGTACCTAATACTTTGCGGACCCTGTTGAAATTTTAGAGATATACTTAGCTATACCAGTTCACAATCTCACAAATATAGTTATCGAAATTATTAAAAGATATTACAGTTGTAGTAACACATGTTACAGCTGTGTTGTCACGTCCACTGTCCACTTGGCACTCGTCCTAAACTCCATCAAACAATAGCAATAAAACGAAAACGTCTCGTAAAATTGTTGTTGTAGAAGCTACAATACCTATTCAGTTAGCTCGTTGTGAGCATCTGTAGGTGGCAACTACGAGCCGCTGCTGAAGTGCGGCTGAGTCAGTGGCGACCTTGCGCGGGCAGTAAATCTAACGAACGAGACGTTTGTATATTGAATAATAAAAAGTATATGTCGTGTACAAAGGCGGTGTGCTGGAGGTTCATAAAAATCTTTACTGTCATACTAAGTACTCGTTATCTGCGTGGCCTTCTCTAACAAACGCTATGGAGCCTAAGGCTTATCGAAAATTCTCCATAACTCAAGTAGCAGATGTTGTAGAAAAATCAGGCAAGGCTGAAGTGAGCATCTACACGAGAACACACGTAGGGTAACTAAAAAATAGCTATTTACCGGGTAGTAGTTATACACTCCGGAACCAAACCCAAAGAACCAAACCCATAAAACATGTTTTATATTTATTTAATAATTTTGTGAATATTAATTTAATTTTTAGCATTTTTTTTTAAGTGAACTAATTGTAATTTATTGTGTTTTTATTAATGACATTTGTAACATGTGTATTGTAATTTTGTATTTCGTAGTGTGTATAATTTTTAATTTAATATTATAATTTATATTTCATAATGGACTGGTTTCGGAAACAAATTTATTTATATTATTATTATTATACAGCTTAACGGCCTTCTGTGACCATCTGGACATGACGGATTGGCGAGCTCTCAAGGCACGAAATATGTAGGTATGGACCTGTATAATAATATCTAATCTACAAGACCTTTTAATAATGTCAACAGCCTGTCGTGAGTCTATTATAATCTCCATTGACATTTTCAAATTACCCTCGTAAGACGATCTTAATAAGTTTCGAATTCTAAAAGTAGCGCGCCCTTCGCAGACTTGTAGCAACTTTCAACATAATAAGCGTGTAGACGTGAAATTTCTGCTTCGTCGCTACTAGCTAGTGTTTACGATGACTTCTAGTGTTTTTTTTTTTTTGGTTGGGAAAATCATCTAATAAATAATAAAATCATCAAACTAAAAATCCACTCCTGTTCCTTCGATACCTCTCATACCAGGGCCGAGTCTTCCTTTCCGAAGCAGACCCTTGGTCCCAGTAGGCATCGACCCTGCTGAGCCTCTATGGTTTGCTGACATCTACTTGAGGAGCGCGTGGAACATGATTGCTAGTGTAGTACCGAGAAGGTGTGGGTGTCATTTAAATAAGTAAATTGGATAGTATGAATACATAATGACTCATGTGATGCGCCGCTGTGCCGACAATATTAGATATTGTTAATCATACACATTAAATCTAGTTGTGTTGAGATTATGTGATTTCAGCACAAAATATGCCTTCCATTTCCAAGAAATTAAGACAAAGTCTGCATATTCCTAATACATAGGTTGTATAAACATCAAACGCTGTGGATACTGTCAGTTCTTCATATTTGCATTCTCTATTTGCATATTCATTTATAAGAAATACCAGTTTTTAGTTAGAAGTACATTTAGTTTGTATGAAGCTGTATCAATACATACCTACGTTGAGTGTTGCAGTCGATCAAATATTTTATTTTTGCAATAGTAATTTTAAATTGTGAGTATACTCACAATTATGAAGATGAAATTACGATTTCAGCAGAGCTTTACCTGTATGCATGGAATTAAGAAGTTACAGAACTAATTGACTTAGTATAAGAAGTTGGTGTGGTGGGACTGGACAAAGGCAGTATCTCTTGTAGTGTTTCTTACTGCGGATTAGTTCGAGACTAACTCCACTTCACAGCCCGCCGGCGAGCCCTGTGTTTGAAGTTTAACTATTATCAAAGAGCGCTATAGAGCAATACGGAATTGAATTAATCATAATTATTATTATGAAAATTATATACCCAATGTTTGTGGTTGAAGTTAAAACTTTTGAGATTTATTTATTTATTTTATGCCAGTTACTCTCTGCACTAACAGTTTTGACTGTTAGTGCAGAGAGTCATTATTTTATTACAATATAATATTTAAATAAATAACACAAATGTCTTAATACAAATCATTATCATTAAAGATATAAGTTCTAAGTCTCATTTGGTAAAAATACTGTATTTAATTCATATAGGTAAATCTGTAAGGTATCTTTGGGCCGTGATGCCTGATAATAAATGATTTATTCTTATTTTATTCATTTATAGCTGTTGTAATGAGAATGGTGCCCTTCTTTTGAGCCGAGGGCTTTAGAAACTCAAATCCAATAGCTGCAAATCTTTTCAAAAAGATTTGTGCTATAAGGAAACGTGTTTACAAAAAATCTATAAGAAATATTTTAAGATGATCCCAACAAGGAGGGTCTTACATCAAGTACCTAATTATTTCCGGTACAAGATTATAATTGAGGGCGCAGGTAAAGACGTACAAACACACTTTAATACGAATTTCTTCAAAAAGCTTTAAACGGTCCATCATTAGGAAGCTAGAGAAGACGTCCTCGAGTCCTTAAATGTTCAAAAAGCGTCCCTCGAGGAGCAATCAGTACCGTGAATATACTCGAGCCACTAATCTACCTACTGAGGTCGAAAGGTCATTTTGGAACAGAGCGTAATGCTCAAAAAACCTTTTTACAAAAAAATACAATTGAATTCAATAAAACAAAAAACTTCTTCTTAGCGTGTCGGTAGCAAAACTAGTTAAATTCCTTGCCTGGTGCTTTCATTAGGTCCCTGCGTGAAAAAAAAGGACTTAAAAGTGCAAAATAACTGCACATTTTGGAAGTTGGTGTCATATAAAACAAAAGAAACAAAATGAGAAACACCGACTTTTCGTAAGAAGTTTTATTTTACACTTTTTACATGACATGTGGTAGTTCAAGTGCAAGTTTTATAGTAAAGTAGAACCTGCAGAATATGACTATTACTAATGTGCCTACATTTTAATCAAATATCTTATCAACATCTCTCATGATCAGATTCTGACCATGCGACCATAGAATCATCTGGAAAATACGAGTACACCCTTGCAAACAATAAAAGAATTTTCTAAATCGGTCCAGGCGTGTACGAATAAACGGGGTACGTATATAAAAAATCTGACATACAGAGAACCTTCTCTTTTTGAAGTCGGTTAAAAAACAGAAAATAACTCACCAGCTTATGTGACTTTGTATAAAATTCACCAAAATTGAAAATTACTTAAAATACCTAGAGAGTTTTCACTGAATTAAGATCTTAAAAATCACAGAACGATTTCATTATTGAACGATATCATGTGATATCTCAAGATATGCTTGTTTAATAAAAATCGATCCCTAGAAATATTCTGTTGTCCTGGTAGTTTCAGCTGGTCGCAGGATTCATACGTAGCATCCGTCAATAAGCTGCTCGTGATACTACACAATACAGTGAAGTGATCGGAGCGAGTGGTATATGGAGTACTGTTGTATATATCTGAGGTATTTACATATGTTTTAAATTATACCCTTCATGTTCTATTTTAATGTATGTCTTTAAAACTAGTTACACCTGTACAATGCTAAATAGTTTGGGCTACAATGGTTAAATAAATAATAAGTGATCCGTTATAGTCCTGGGTCACAAGAACTGGAAGTCATGAGAGCAGCCCCAGCCTCTGTCCAACAGTCAGATAATAAAGGCTGCCGGGCAACGACATAACGACAAGCGAGCGAAGGCTTACTGGACGCTTAAGAGAAAGCGATGTCGTCAAGGTCGACTGCGGGGAGGGTGGTATGACGATCTGAACATGTTGGCGGGGCAAACTTGGTCAGCGATCGCCCTAGAGATAGATGTTTAGAAGGAGAAGCAGGATGCCTTTACCCAGGAGTAGGATATAATATAGGCTAATAAAAAAATTACAATAGGTTCATAAAAATGAAGGTGAATCTACAAACATTGGAGTAACATCACCCAGCTGTAAGTTGTTATCACAGTCCGACTAGCATGAGTCTGTTTCATCAGTCGGCCTGACGTATGTACTCAGGGCAGCCAGCGAGCACTCTCCGCATGGCAATGAGAAACAACACGTTGATTTAAATCGTTATATTCGTGCTTTTATTGGTGAGAAGTCGTCAAATAGTTTCCGTTCTTTTTATTGATAGATTTACATTTGATCACAATCTCACATAATGGTAAGCGAGGATGTGGTCGACGATGGAGCACGCTTGCCTTGAAATAACTTATTACTCTTGACCTAAATACCTCTAGGTTGTAGCTATTAGGAAACAAACTATGGGAGGGGATTCCGCTCTTTAGCTGTGGGTATGGGTAGACAACGAATGTGTTCCCAAAATTTTTTGCCTGTGCTAAGATCTCTATTTTTTTGGGAGCCTGTCAAGCTTCAGTCACAATGTATGAACCCAAATCGAGAGTACAAGTCAACGTTAACCCAAGAAACCCAAGATGGCTGGTTATCGGTATGATTACGCCTCGGAAAGACACCGTAATCTAACTAGTTGCTACACTCCGCCACTAGCGAAGATAAAGACTCAGAATAGATTTTCAAGAAGCAGATGAAAGAACAAAAAGAAGAAAGG
Source organism: Mythimna vitellina (assembly GCA_949316375.1). NCBI lineage: Eukaryota > Metazoa > Arthropoda > Insecta > Lepidoptera > Noctuidae > Mythimna > Mythimna vitellina. The sequence continues at coordinate 242,006 of OX438704.1, forward strand.
AAAAACTTTTATTTGTGACTCAATCAGGACAAATAACAGAATAAAATAAAAATGTTAACTAATCTTTTACGAGTACCTCACCTACAATAAAAAATGCAATAAAACGTTATTTTAAAAAAGACAAAACCTGTTTGAGGCTAAAAAGGCTCCTATCTCAGTATGTATATGCTGCGATATACGCAGCGCTGGTTTTCTGATAGGATAGTGATGCCGCGAACAGACTTCCCGAACACAGATTAAAGATAGAATATTTAACGTTTTAATAACTAAATATTGTTTGTTTTTTTGAATATGTATAAAAAAAACCGGCTAAGAGCGTGTCAGTGGCCTGACACGCTCAGTATCTTTTTTTCTCCTTCTCTGTCAAATCCACCCAAAGGTTGTCTGTAAAAAATCGCTGTTAGCGATAAGACCGCCCATTGTGACACCCTATTAATGTTAATTTCCTAATGTAAATTGTATTTCTGGTGTACAATAAAGAATATCTATCTATCTGTACGATAAGACCTTGCTTTATGCCAAATTTCAGGATTCTGGGTCAACGGGAACTACTCTATGAATTTTGATTTCCTTGAGGGTGTCGAAATAAACGTTTTTTTGAGCCATAAATGGCCGTATCTTTTTTTATCATTAATTTAAAGGTTTGATTTTTTTACAGCATCAAGGGACCGCAAACTCGACTCTAGATTTTAATTTCAACTCGATACCTCCACGCGCTCCCGAGATAAAGGGTCTTGACTAACTGACAGACAGACAGACAGATAGACAGACAGACAAACAGACAGACAGATAGACGGTCGGACAACAAAGTGATCCTATAAGGGTTCCGATTTTTTCTTTTGAGGTACGGAACCCTAAAATGAGAATAAACTTGAAATACGATTAAACATTCAATTAATTTTACACTGCGATGCCTGTTATGTACTTGACACTAAAAAAATGAAATGGTTCTAGTTCCATCTTCTATAAATTATTACCTCTAGAAGTCCGTAAAGAGGGTGGCGTAGAAAGGACCCTGTAACGCAGCACTTTCATTTCACGACATCGTGACTCATTTTATTGTACGATAGCATGACTTTAATGAATCCGAAAGAGTTACTACGCTTGGACCCGAGAAGTGAATGGCGAAGGACGTCGAGGTGGATTTTGTTAAGTAAATCTGTCGCTGATGAAGTTTCGTGTGCAGTTTTATGAAGTGTCAATAGATCGTTAAGAACCCTTCGTTGCTTCATTGATTCTAATTTAAATTAATTTAGTCGTTTTTTGTAAATGTAAATAAATGTTCACGACGTTCAGTCACAAATGGTTTCAGCAATTTGACTGCAACCAATCAATGTTTGCAGTCAATATTATGCTCATGCTATAATTGTTATTGATTACTACAAATTAAATATAAATGAAATTAAAAAAAAAGGTCTTTTATGCCCATACCTATGCCAATTCAGGAATTCTTGTATTTATATCCCTATTTATAGTTCTAAATAATATTTAGCTTTGAACACTTATTCCCAAAATAATCTCTATAAAGTAAACAATATATTTTATAAAAGCATTATTTATTTAGTTTATGCTCACAGCTAATCTCGGCGAGACAATAAATTGTAGACTCTAAGACGACTTTATTGTTGTTGTAAGAGAAAAATAACTCCAAGCGAAATGTAGCGAAATAATGTAGATGAGGCGCAACTGAGCGGCGCGGCGACCATCCACCGCCCGGCAGCCGAGCTCGCGGGTGTCAAGCGTTACATTACGCGACACCATGCATTCGGGATGTCGTTTCAAAGTAAAATCGATTGTGATAGAAGTTGACAGAATAGATAATGATTAGAGCTTCCAAATGGCGGTCGGTGTAAAATAAAACGTGCTTGCCCTTTATGTGCGACTAATTGACTGCGATAATCGCATTTAATCTCAAGTGAAAGGCATAATAAAGAGGCTTACCGTGTAGTCCTCAGGCAGCCTCCCTGAAGCTTGCTGTACAGTTGTAGCAAGTTCTGACGCTTCGACAGAAATTCAATTAATCAAAACGTTACTTACTGGCTGTTTACCTATAGCGGAAAGTGGAGCGAGCGGCCGATGGTGATGCCATTAGCATGAAATTACATTAAGGACAGTCCCAAAGCTGAGCTATTTATTTCTATTTTACATGAGAAAAAAAATAAATCTAATTCCCTAGTTATGAACAAATTGGACAAAGGTGAGATGAGATAGAATTGAATGATACAATTTTTAAGTGTTGTCTGCGAATTTTATTAATAGATAAAATTTTACTTTCTTTCTCAGTTACGTGGTTTACTTCATAAGTTCCTGAATTTCCTGAAGAATCGGATGACGGGCATTCTCATTTTGGTAAACTATTATTGGTAGAAACTTAATTAGAAGTAGATTGCGGTAACTGTAGGAGTAACAGGCGAGCTCACGGATGAACACCTGCCAAGTGTGGAGCAGCGCCGCGGGCTAGCAGGTGGAGTTTCTGGCTGGTTTCAGAATACAGATATACAGGGGTGTTCTTTTAACTTTAGGGTGATAAATGATAAATGATATTTATTTTGTAAGTAGGTTTAAAAAAACACTTTTACACGTCAATTTTTGTGTTAACGTTATGTAGGTTTAAATTATCTCAATCTACAGAGTCACAGACATGCACAAAGTAACTAGCCGATCGCGACGATGTACTTTTAATTCATTATCGATGAACACAATTCAAGAGCGTTATTTTAATAACCCGCACTGGTGTGAACAATCCCGGATTCAACCGAAGTCCGCCTTCCGGATTAACCTTTTCCACTTTTCCCAGTTTTTGATATTTTCAATGGTGCCATTATTTCATCCTGCAAAAAAGAATAGCGATTTTATGACAAGACAATTCAAATAAGGTTATTACAATAAACTGCAATTTTAGTCTTCTCTAACCCAGATATTCCGGCTCGTGTGTGATTTTTTTTTTAAGTTCTGCAATATAATCCTCAAGACCGTATTTCGAACGTGATGGCAAAACTCAACGGAAATTAATTAGATTTGTAGGAGATATGTGGCGTATTTTTTATTCCTTTATTTTTATAGCCCAATGGGACTGTAATTCGACCGGAGAGAGAAAAGGTGCAAGACTGTAGCCTACCTTAATGTTTTGACATTCACATTGATACGAATTCTCCATCTTAATTGATAACATTTACGGTTCATTTGTTCTGATCGCTGACTAGTCCAGCCCGTTCTGTCCGAGCACAATGGTACAGATTCGCTCACAACTGGCTCGTGGTAGCGACTGGAACATTTGTTCCGAAACTCAGACAAAGGCTGATGGATGCTGCAGAACGATGTCTCTCGAAGATATTAGAGCCCGTCCGTGGTGGATAAAGTAGTTCGCTTCATGTCTGATAAGCCGACTCATGGAGCTACTCATTCTACAGAAATAATAGTTTTTTGAAGTCTTTGATAGAAGAATCATAATTTGTAATAATGAAAGATCGCTTAAAAACCGATTAGTGTTTAGATAACATTTTCTTGAAAAAGTAAGTTTTCATTCAAAGTAAAAACCTGTAGCGAAACGAAATCTATTTCCATAGAAGAACTCTTTGTTTTTGTTAAGTCATCAATCTACGAGTAATTTATTTAGATTCAGAAGCTTCGAGTTATAAAGTACGAAGGTAATGATCATAGAGAAAAGAAAAAGAAGCGACGATGAGTAATGAGTTTAAACAATATGATATTGCAGTAGCTAGAGGCAGGTCATCCATTGTGCGCAGTTAGAGGCGAGAGAGGGAAATAAACATTTCGTGTGGAGAATACCTGCAATGGTAAAGTGTTAAGCTGGATAACAGCACATTGCCACCGTTTGCATTATTGCTACATGCCCATTTAACACGTTACAGATAGCCATTACATCTGGTGTGACTTCTGCCCACCGCGCAGGGACAAGCACATAACTAATTATAAATGTAAATTATTTCGGGTACAAAAAGGTACGGTTTACTATTAATGAACCAAGTTTTAGAGAATTGACGTTAAGCTTTCTGAAAATAGAGAGAGCTCCAAAAACAACGCGTCTATTCATGGAACGTTTTTAATTAACGATATCTGGACGAAAATTGGCTACAGGTATCGTTATACAACGTCGTAAAGTGTATGAACAGAAGCATCATCAGTCTACAAATGACTTACCTATCGACGCCAAAACATTTGCCATAGTAGGTACGAGTTATACAGACAGATAGAATACCGATGGGATTCCGTCCGCTGTGCAACATGTGATGCCATGTCGTGTCGCTTCTGGTCGCGTCATGTCAACGCGTCGCCTCTCTAGCCGACTCGCCAAATTACGTTTAGTTTCGATATCGACCGGTTGTAGGGTGGAGACACGCGTCCTCGAAAACGGGGTGACGTCATCATTTCAAATAGGGTAGCATCGCATATCATACAGCATGCGCTTCAGAAAGGTAAGTGCGAGTAAGCACAAAAAACAGAAGTGAAAATAAGATTCTGGAACTCAACGTGTCTTAACGTAACTATCTAACAGTGGACGATGTTATGGTGAATAAATTACTTTTCACATACATATTTCGTGAAATAGACTATACTTAATACTTCTAAACGAGCAACCGATGAAATACACTAGTATGATACTGCCACAACACAGACATTGTATTATGTAAGATGGCAGTTCTTAACGTGAATAAAATTATTTGTCCAAAAATAAACTCTGGAAGCCAACGACCCGTCTCGTAAACAACAATGACGATAGTTAATTTACATTAATTAATAATGTTTGGTGTTCCTCTCATTTCAATCTAATGAATATTCTATGTGTAAACAGATAAGAGTTTTAAACGATCATCCGGCTTTATCCGAGACCTTGAACCAGGGAAGTATCCGACACTTTATGAGTTGAACGTGGAAAAGTAATAAAACAGTTATTGTTTGTCGGAAATACTCCGTCATAAAATTAAATCACTTTGGCAACACAATCTCTTTTATTAGCCAATTAATTAAGTAGGTACCAGAAAAATATTTTATTTAAATTATTATTATATCAAAATATGCAGCAACGCATTGAAAAACAATAGGAGTTCATAAAACGATCAGTTATCTTTGTCGCTCTAGGTTGGGCTAGTCTGAAGCAGTGTGAATGCAATCGAACATTTCAGGAGGATTTAATTAAGTTTTGCAGCGTACGTGCTGAAGAGCGCAGCGGGGTCGCTACCAGAGCAGCGCTGAGCGAAATAACTGTAGCGAGGTACTTCAGAGAGTAAGGCAGAGTAAGGCGGCGCAAGCTAGAGCGGTATGCACAGCATAGGCAAAAGGAACAAAGGAAAAGTAACAGAAGGTCAAAATAAGGACTGTCTATTCACTGAAACGGTTGAAAAGAACACAAATTTTAAGATTAATTCCTAAAAAGCATGTACAAGGCCGGTGTTTACACAACGCCGGTCACCCTCGCGGGATGCGAATTTTGAGGTGGTGCACCGGCTCCCCTCTCGGAGAAGCGGTGCGCCGAGCGTAGAGGAGAATAGAAAGAAAACTTAAAGAACATAACCTTCCATTTTAACGAAGTTTTTTCCACAGTTATCCGCTTTATAATGCGCTGTCCCATGTGTCAAGTACCGCCCTGCCGCGCAGAGGGGCGGAGGCGAGCGCCGCTCGTGTGTACATTTGGGTGGTGTAGGTACGTGAATTAAGCATCAACTGCAGATCTATTCTGTAAAAATAAAATGACATTAAAGTCATTCAATGTGACGCGCACTGCACCGTGTTTTTCGCAGTGATATCTTTATCAAATAATACTAAAGATTACACACAAACCATTACTACGTAAGATCCGCTGTATCGCCTGCCGCATCAGCTTGCGGCGCCGTATGAGAATCGCCTTAAGTTAATCAGTTTATCTAATTACGTAAAATATCATCTGGGGTCTTACCATAGCGTGTTAAAATGTCAAGTGTGCGAACGAGAAATAGGGACGGAGCTTTAAGCCCTAAAAGCTATATGGTCATCCCTTTAACAGTTCAGTTTAGGTCAACAAATGGTTTCGTTATGAGCTCGTAAGATAGGGCATCAGATCCGTTTTCTCCATAAGAAACAGGAATTAATAAAAAAATATTTAATTATTCGCGGGTCATACGTAGTGGCCCTTCTTTTCATCATTAGCACTATCATCTCGAGAGATAGCGACATATTGTCGTGTTGACTCAGCGTGGCTCGCCGCCCGCCGCTCGTGGCTCATCGCTAGTGGCTCGGTCGGCGTGTACCTCTGATTAGCTCTCGAGTTATGACGCGTCGGCGACAGATCATCCTCCCCCCTTCCCTTAATTCTCGTGCGAGATAATATCACCGATACATTGATACCGCGTCTGTTTCAACAAGCTGCTATGTAGACTAACGTATTGTGTATGTAAGTTGTATGTAGTGTTGTATAGGTTTGAGAGAACATACCGATAAAATACTTATAAGGTAATATAAATTAAATCAAAATTAAACCACATACAACTATATATTTCGCTCATTTGCAATGAGGCATGGGCTCCAGCAACACTTTTTTCATTGAAGGTTTTTTGACGAACAAAATTTTGGGTTTATAGCTAGCCAGGAATAAATTAAATATTTATGTTTGCGCCAGGAAATCACATATACAAGTAACAGAAAAAAAAATTCTTAAAATACATACGTTATCAAAGCCGTTGATTTGGACTTTGACAACTGAAGTATTTGAAGTACCAGACTTGAGAATACACAGAATGCTAAAAATAGTTTCAATTTCTTGTACCTTATTCGCCAAATCGTCGCACATGAGGCTGCTTTGGTAAAGAGCCGAGAGACGTACTGTAAAGAAACCAGTGAGTGGGTGGAACAGCAAAATCCGAATTATTTTTATTTCTAAGTTAAGTTCTACATTTAGTAAAATCTTAAGAGTAATCAGATTCTACATTCGGTCATCATCATTTCAGCCGAAAAACGTCCACTGTTGGACATAGTCAACCCCCAAGTGTCACCACAACGAACCGTTCTGTGCGGCTCGCATCCATCAGATGCCTGCAGCCCTCACCAGATCATCGGTCCACCTTGTGTCCCGGCTTTCCACATTCGGTACTTTATGCTAAAACAATATATCTGGGGCAGTATTGTAACTTTGAACGAAGTGGAGATTTCATTTTTTATGTTGCGTGAATCAAGTCTTGATTCCTTGAAAAAGTAACTAAACGGGCTACCGAATAAGCTATCTCCTATATTCAGAGCAACGATAAGAGGAACATTTTGAAGAAGCGATAGAATGTGGTGAAAGGCTGCCACATCGCAAACTTGTATTTATTTAGTCTTATACTCCAGCTTTAGTATTTCAACTTTAAACGATGGCATTTACGTTATGTATTTAAATATCATGCGTTATAAATCTGATATGGCGTCGCTAAGAGCGACGCGCAACATCAGTGCGGCACGTCGACGACATCACGAGCGACGTGGCAACACGTCTACTGCAACGGCAAACAAAAAAACAGCTTTGTTCTTATTCCGTTCAAAATAATACTGCCAGTTAACTTTGAGCCCTCAGCAGCGAGAGAGGACCCCTGCGAGGGTTTTATGTCATCCTTTCTAGGGGGACGGGGTGTGTCTATTTAACTGGCGGAGTATCGGAATTCAAATGCTGTAGCGGTGGGATTGCGGGCAGTTAATAGATGATTCGCAAATATTCGATATTGTGACCTCGGAGAACATGTATAATTGATGTCACGTTGGAAATTATAGCTTCAAGTTGTAATTTAACTAATACTTCAAATGTTTGTCTTCAAGGATCAATGGCTTTAGTCTTAATTACAAGACGTTACTTTTGGAAGCTAGGATACCAAGTAAGTAATATTATGGCTTGTTAGCTCTGCTAGCGAAGCGCCAAGACCAAATAAACTGATTGGTTTTAGTCATTAGGTAGACCATCTGCCCACTGTAAAGCGAAAAAGTTTCATATCAATGCAAAAATGCAAAAAATTGGTTAGCTTGCTAATAAAATCTTGATATTTTCTCTTAAAAGAATAGTTCTGTGTAAATCAGGCCTTTGTATAAACGGTGGAGGTTTGCCCCGCTTGGGCGGAGCACCGCGTGTCCTCGTGAAGACAATCGGCGGCAGCGACCTCACATGCAAGGCCCTGGTTCGGGCTATGGTATGGAGCGATAAGGAATGGCAGGCGGCCGCCTCCTTCTGTGAAGCAGTAATGCTAGTGAAGAAGGAGGCCGCACGCGTGAGGGAACGGACGCCTTCGCGCCCCAGCCGCCGAGATTACGACCCCGACTACCAGCCACGGTAGACGCGGTCTTGCAGACGTAGATCAATGGGTAGCTCGCCGTCCTGCCAACCGGTAATCGACCGGACCAAGCCCAGCCGTCAACAGCGCGTGGTGATCATACGCTCCTCAAAAAGATGCTAGCAAACCGTAGGGGCCCAGCAGGAACGATGCCCGCTAGGACCATGGGGAATTTCTGAAAAGGAGACCCGTAGTCGTACAATGCAAAGGGCAACTGAAAGACACAGGTGTGGTTTTAGTCAGTAAAAGTCTGACACGATCACCCGTTCCACCCAAAGCGGGAGAAGTCATCAGATGATTTCCACCTTAAGAAAAAGGCCTAAGTATAAAAAAAATCAATATTGCCTTGATCCGTCCCCATACAAGCTGACACACTTAACAACGTTCGATAAAATTCTTTCCTTTCCTTCGATAAAACTTGTAGGCAAAACTGGTTGGCGAATAATCTCCATAAAATCAATCAAAAATCAAAAAAGTGTTTATTAATCTCCACAAATTACACTTCAAGCATGCCATTTGTTATTTGGCAGAAAAAAAAATAGTTGAATTTGTAATTTGTGGGAGATCATCCAACATTTAAATATTAGACCATGCTTTGTGCATTAGAGCATGTGTATTATGTAAGTGGTACTTGGTATGCCTATATAAATAAATAAATAAAGTGGAGGTGTGTTGGGCACGCTACAAGTATGGCGGTAATTCTCCTCTTTGAGACGTGGTTGGAAAGACCTCACAGCGTCTTCACCTTTCGGTTGACTCAGGTTTTCACCAAACACAGTAAGTTCAGGAAGTTCCTGCACCGGATTCGTGCAAAAACCACGCCCGGGTGGCGCCACCGTGTGGACCGCCCGTAAGACACTGTGGAGCATACGGAGGAGGTGTGCCCCGCTTGGGCAGAGCAACCCCGTGTCCTCGTGGGGGCGATCGGTGACGGCGATCTCTCGCCCCAGGCCTTGGTACAGGCCATGGTGCGGAGCGAGGAGGAATGGCAGGCGGCCGCCTCCTTCTGCGAAGCAGTAATGCTAGCAAAGGAGGCGGCCGATCATGTGAGGCAATGGCCCTCACGCCCCAACCGCCGCCGGGATCCCGATCCCGATTTCCGGCCACAGTAGGCGCGGGTTTGCGGACGGCGAGCAATGGAAAGCCCACCGTCCAACCGTCCGGTAAGGGTCTGGGCCGAGCCTCATCGACGGCGCGTATTGTTCCACGCGCGCCTCAGGGGGATGTCAACAAATCGTAAGGGCCCAACAGGGTCGAAACCTACTGGAGCCACGGGTAATGTGAAAACGAAACCCTGAGACGAAGATAACGATGGAACAGGACTAGGTTTTTAGTCAGTAGATTCTGACACTGTCTCCCGTTCCGTTCAGGGACAGGATTTGTCATTAGATGATTTTCCCACCAAAAAAAGTGGAGTTGTGTAGATATATATAAATATGACAGAATATTTTAATATACATTTATAAAGTTAACATATTATCCATCCATCCTGACTGCGTATGCCGGCCGATGGGACTCTATGCTGACGGCACATTTGATAGGCCTACACGCGAGAGCAAGCACCTAAATATACCTGTCATTCTTATTTCACTTTATTATGCTTTACTAACACTAGGCTAAGAACATTGTTACTAACACTATATGGAAGCAATTCTGAAAATAAATTTTATTATTATTACTATTATGTACTTATATGCTTGCAAACTTATATGTGTATGAATTTATGTGTGGATATAAATATCGGAAGAAATTATTTTAACACGTCAAGAAATTTTTCAGTTTCCGAGTAGCTTAAGGTAAGCAACCACTTTATAACTTGGCTATAGAAATTATTTTATTTATTTTGTTATATAATAGCAATACTTCCTCGGAATCGGATTAGTCTCTGTGCAAAAACAGTATTTATGCCAGTCGACTCACATACTGCATAGTTTCTTCTGGAGGAGGCCACTCATCTACTATCCTCGGGTACAATAGTGTGAGAGAATTTGAGTTTCCTCATAAAGTTTAAAGGTACAATCGTTTGAACAAGCTAACCTTTAGTATCATTCTTAGCGCTCTTTCAAGTGTTATGATTTTACTCTTACTTGCTCCGCCCCATGTAGTGATACAGTAACTTAAGATAGATTGTACCAAAGCCTTATAAACCATCCGAACTGTTTTTTTATCTGCAACATCACGAAGGTTTTTAAATATATAAGGTCCCATCAAAATAGTGGGACAAATTTTAACACAGCGTTCAGTACGTCTAACCAAAGATATCCAAGAAAAAAAAAACAGTGATTAAAGTATTTTTATTTTGACCTATATAAAATAATAAATGGCACTCAAGAATAAACACATCCACTAAGAGTAGGTACTTAAACTCGCGCCTCGCGCCGCGCGTCGCGCGCTTAGTTCATTGAACCCGAGCGAACGTCGGCGTTCGCTCGGTTGTCTTTCTATTGTGTGTCTAATTACCTACGCTACTCAATCGTAATAGTTACTTTCAGTTGTCTACGCACCGCATTTTTAGGATAGTGTTGCTAGTCTGGATAAGTAGAAAATAGTAAGTACGCGCAACTCAAGAACAGGTTACCATCGAGTGTGTATTAACTTTCCTCGAACACACATGATTATGAACCGTCTAGGTGCCTAAGAAAAGATTCTAATTTCCCAACACACTTTACCAGGCTTTGGACTGTCTAATTGCGTGCTGAACTGTTATCAAGGTATCAAAGCTATTGCAGTATGTAAGTTGTAAATAAACAAGCGCGCAGTGGAAACAGTGTAATGATATGAATCATTTTTGATTATTTTAAAGTTCGATTATCAGTAAAACACTAATTCAGGCGTGTTTGAAAATTAGAATCAGCCCTATTTACAGTAATTAATTGAAATACTACTTACTCTACGCCGGTAGGTTTAGATTAATTGTTGAACATGCCTACTGTTTTGTTCAATGCACTTGCGGGCGCGTTTAATTATGTGTCTTTTCACTTTTAAAAGAGTGTCTTCACTTTTAGTTCCTGAACACGAGTGTAATGATACGGGTGGAGGCCTTCATCACGAAGGAGTTTCCACACGTAAAAATCACTGACATTGAATACACTACCAGCATCGGCCGTGCTCGGCGTGGGGTGTCGTCTAAAGTCTAAAATGTCTTCTTCAAGATGCACTGCATAGCGCGGTCTTCCTGCGTCAACCGCTGGTGGCATGAAGGTGCCTTAATCACGATGGCGCTGTACTGCTCCCAGGATTGTCGCAAGGCTCGGCCGCCTTCCAAATCTTTCATGGTAAAGGATTTGGGCTTGTCGTATGCTATTTCCAAGTATTCTTGATTGGTGTACGCGTAATAAGGCATTGTTGTCGATTGTGATAACTACCTAGGTACGTAATAACACTCACACACTTACATTCGACGTTCGCGAAACATGTTACCGTCTCGATTGCACGACGAAAACTGAAATTGCGTCATCATTGTCATTTACGGCAAGCGAGCGACGCGGGCGCTTGCGAAATTCTATGTTAGAGTGAGAAAGCACGAATTGACCAATTAACGCGGCGGCCGGTGACGTCGCGTAGGTATTTTGTAGTATTATGAGATGTGTTTATGCATCGGGTAACCAACATTTTTAGTACATTTTCGTTAGCTGTTTTTTTTTTTCATTGTAAGTATGTACAATTTTTTTTTACCATTGTCTTTATTTTGGTGGTCTGAATGATTTCTAAAAGTTTGTCCATCTATTTTAATGGGACCTTATATAGGTCAAAATAAAAATACTTTAATCACTGTTTTTTTTTTCTTGGATATCTTTGGTTAGACGTACTGAACGCTGTGTTAAAATTTGTCCCACTATTTTAAAGGGACCTTATATAAGTCAGTTCGCGATTTTTTTGAGATAGGGATTGTATGTGATTTTCGAACATTAAATTTACATCAATTTCAATTCCAACGTATTTAATACTTTTATATGAATTAATTTTAGGAAATTTACAATTTAAACTTGGTGAAAAGTTGCATTTATGGGCATAGATGTTATTACTAAGATAAGCAGAGTCCATTCGGTTTTGTATTGTAAACACAATATATTTAGTTGTATCTTCGTTTAATGTAAGAAAGCTAGATGACAGCCAATGACACACAGCATTAAAACCATCTTGCGCTAGATTAAATAGTTCATCAAACGGTCCGCATAAAAACACAGTGCCGTATCATCTGCGTACGCAAAGATACGGCAATTTTTAATTTTATGTAAACAGAACTCGTTTATGTAGCAGAGGAAAAGCTCCAACACAACAATTATAATAAAAACGTTGAAGTTGAAGTGAGAACTAAGTGAGTGTGAAGTTGTTCAAGTTATGAGTTAAATGCGTTTATACTTTATAGTCGGGAACGTTCGCGCCCGCGTCGGCTCAGGCGTGGTATTACACGGTTCAAATCTTTGTTACTGTAATTTCTACTTGGAATAATATTTATACACCTAGTAATATTAGACCTTATCGGCTGAGTTTAGCTGCTTCTTGAATGAAAGGTTTTCAACTTTCATCACCAAGCTGGAACATTCACGACGATACAGAATGTTTTTCTGCTTTCAATGTTAATGTTAAAACTACTTAAATTATTTTGTTTTTAATTTCGAATGCTATCTGAAACAAAAAACCAACATGAAAATATTTGACCGCATAAACCCACAGACATCTCAGTTTCAATACGCGGACTTATGAAAGAAGTTTTTACAGTTAGCCTCAACGTTTTATAGTTGACGCTAGGTTTAGATAGCTAGGCTATCTGTGAGCGTGTGTCACACAGATCGAAAGAGACTACTAGAACGAAAAGCTGCTTACTGTACGAGTAACCTCGAAAACAACTAAAGGGCGATATATAAACTACAAGCGCTTTCAATGCGGTATGAAAACTAACACCACCATACTTGTTCAACCGAGACATTATCTTTAGTTAATCGACTTATAATTCGAGTAAATCGAGTAGCGAAAGCAATCGTTATGAGAATGAGACGCAAGTCGCGCGCTATCGAGCCATTTGCAATAACTTAGTGCCTTTTATTCCCTTATTCCTTTACCCCCCCCCTCCGCCCTCATCTCCCCCACGCGACCTACCTCACCTTCTCCGGCGCCTAGAAGCAAGGCGTTGTCTTGGTGTTAGATCCAAAGGGTTTTGTTGACTCAATGCGCTAAGACCTTGTGCAGACGGACAAAGGGCTGTTTCGTCAATACTACAAATACAATTTGTATAGTAAACTATCGTTTACTTGTTTTTTGTTTTAAATTTGTCGTTAGTAAACGTTTTAAGTTACATCAAGCATTTACCTTTGTATTTCTTGCTTTTTAATTGACTCGGTTGGAGTAATGAACTTCTGTAAAATACATCTCACATAAAACATGCCCGTTTCTGGGTGAAAGGTGATCACAGGAATCCGTAAATCAATAAAACAGTGGACCACATTCCAAGCTTTAAAGGTCCTCATAATATAGTTCGTAAATATTGGGTAAACCATTTCCGGGTTTAGCGGGTTCGAAGTCCGACCAAGAATTATTAGTAAGGCCTTCTGGACGGGTTCCAGTTACATACGACATCTCGTGTGTGAACAGCCTAGAACTACAAGAGTTAGAGAATTGACTGAAGGGTACACTTTTCAACGTTCATCGTATCTACACCATATGGCAGCTATTTGGTTCGTACGGAAGCAGTTAATTCTGTTATCCGTATCGGAGAGGTTTCGCTCATTGAGTTATTCTTGTTTAACGTTATAACATTAGAGCGATATTATTTTACAGCGGAGCGTGCGTGTCGCATATTCTGGTTATAACGTAATTCAATCCGATGAGTACGTGAACCTTATTAGCAGCACTGATTCGAGACACGCCTGTGCCACACGTCCGTGTCGCACGCTCATGTTGCACGCCCGTGTCGCATCTCGGGTAGGATATATCGCTTAAAATATCACGAAAATATACTGCTAACTTTATTTACCAAGAAATTGGAATGGTTAGGGTTTTGTTTAGGTGGGAAAAATCATCTAATGACCAATCCAGCTCTTGGGCGGAGCGGGAGATAGTGTTAGACTTTTACTGACTAAAAACCAACTCCTGTTCCTTCTTTGCCTTCATCCCGGGGCCCCGGGTTTCGCTTTCTCACTACCCGTGGCGGGATGGATAGGGTGAGAGTATTTTGAATTTAGAAATTTATTGATGAGGAAAACATAAAGAAGCAGAAAGTGAAAGATAAGCTTAGCAAAGAGTACAAACCAGTAGGGAACGAAAATTTTGGTGTAACTAACGTACTGGTGAGCGAGTAAATATTGCTCGTTTTAGCTCGAATTTTGAAACCCCAGGCTTAGTGAAGTAGCACATGTCGGGCTATGGTGATAACAACTATAGCACGCGGCAGTTCGCCGGAAAAGAGCAACCGAAAACCTTCACACCAAACCTTCACTTCAAACAGAACAATCTTAGGTTGTTTAGATAGGTATTTAAAAAGTATACTTCAATATTGTTGATAAGTATAGCAGCCATTTGGCTTGTTAAATAAATATACAATCTTTAAGTTTGGGAAAGTATCTGATTTCTAAAGTTTTCGCTTACAAACTGTCCATGAAGTTAGAGAAGAACAAGAATATTGAGGATTTGGTAAATGTTCGGAAATCTTTTAGAGTACATTTCTGCGAATCCCTTTAAGTTATTATTAGCATAAGTAGGTAGGCTCCTTGATAAATATACTTTTTCTCGTTGGTAGGCACGAGGCGAAATGTTCTCTCGACTGTCAGCCGCATGCACGCTGCTACACGGCTAATATCTTTATGCAAATATGTACTCGGTATTAGGGCGCGAGGATGGGAGAGGGACGAACAGTGAGAGACTGAAGAGATAACAACATGCAGAAGAGACGTGAGGAACACAAACCACTTAAAGTGTTATCCCGACCTTTAACATCCAAAAAATAAAAATTTTAAAATTCCCTCGACACTAAAAGAAAGTAAAAAATTAGTTAATAAATTACTCTTTCAGCCTTCTACTCTTCTCTACTCTTTCAACTTCATTTAAAGAATCTATAAATATTTTAAAGATGAGCGTCACTGAGTCGAGGGACCATTGAATATTACAGTTGGCACCTACTACGTACGCGATACATTTTTTATTATTCATTAATTAATATTCGCATTGTTAGCATGAAAAATAAAGGCACGGGTAATGCCCTTCGTCATTGTAACGTACAAAGGTATTCGTACTCAAGCAAAATTGATTTAGCCCTCTATTCTGTGACGGCGCAGCGTGACTTTGACAGCGAGTTATTGGCTGAAGTCAAGCAAGAGTCAACGACTCTTATATAAAGCACGGCTCACGAACAAATAAAACTGGTTTATAGCTAAGTATTATTTGTTTATTGTCCACCGTGAGGTCGTACGTGTGGCAACGATCTTTACGCTAAAACACACAGAGCGATCTATTTTAGGAAAGTCATGTAAAAAGCGACCTTTACTTTATCATATAAGACCCATAGATATTATCACGACCGTTGTACAAAAGGGTAAGCAGAAGTGTGTGTGTGTGCGCCCATATTGTACCTGTAATATTTTAATTATACAGGGAGCATATTATATTCCTATAAATCGGGTAGGTAAAAAGTCAAATTTCAAGTTTTGGAAAATTATTTTGCCTTACTTTACAAATTATATTCTTGGCGGCTTGTACCAGATGGTATTGTGGTCATACTAGTTAGTAATGTAGTCGGTCGGTGGTAGAAATCTGTTAATATTCAGCATGCAGTAGAGTGGTGTGGGCGAGTTTGTGCCGCGATCGCGACAAGCAATTTGCGGTTTATTCCTGTTGCGTGCAACGCGACCGCGCGGTGTGCGGGGCGCCTACAATACAAGCATTTTCCCCACCAGACACGTGCCGGCGTACATCGTCTGCATGTATCTAACTACGCCTTCTAAGGAAATTATTGACATGTGAGCTAATAATAGGCCAATAGATTTTTGTTTTTCTTGATAGATGTGTTTGACACGTGTTATGTTCAATCAACTGTAATGAAAACGTTACATCTATTATATTATATGTCTTAGTTTGCTTAAAGTTAATAATTATTTGATGTCATTTCACAAATATGTTTACGAAATAACATTAAATAGGTATAAACTTTATTTAACAAACATGAAATTTCAAAGTTGAGCCTTTATTTGTATTTTAGCTGAACATTTACAAAAAAAACTTAAATCTGAGGAGATGAGCTCTTCTAACAAGTAGATTAATTTATTTATTGTCGCCCACCCGTGGCGCTGGTATTGTGTTCTCATCTTGTTAGGGTAATCATCTGTAACGTAGGTCAGAGTGGGTGGAGAGGAAGGGTGTGAAAACTATGCGTGGGTTTGTTACATACCTACCTACCTTCTTCACTGAGACATTTGGTATTACTTGTGACAGAAAGGACATTGTAGACATGTATTTTATTACTATTTTTGACAGCGAGTCTTGCCAAAAAAGATACCCTGACTCAGTGACTGAGCAAGTAGGTAGTCCCTTCATGTATTATTCTGCGTTCAGTAAGACTATGAGCTGATCTCAACTTAAGAACATGCTTTTTTATCTTGTGACATCCCCCGCACTTGGGCGGAGCGAGAGATAGTGTTAGATTTTTACTGACTAAAAACCCACTCCTGTTCCTTCGTTGCCTTTCGTACCAGGGCCGAGTCTTCCTTTCAGAACCAGACCCTTGGTCAACCATCAACCACTTTTTTTAAAGAGTAACCATGGAATTTCCTGCCGGTTCTTCTTCATAGAAAACGACCAATTTGGAACCGTGCACTAGCTTCTGACGTTTTATACATGCCCATGTAGGCCTATGAGGAATATTTAATATATATTTTTTTGATTTGATGATAATAAGAATTCACCTATTGTATAATGCACAGGGTAAGTTAGATAAAATATTATCTTTGATCTACCTGTACATCAAAATCAAAGAACCTTTTTGAACACCGTAATATTATCGTAGTCGATAAGCCTGAGTGTAAAGCTGCGGTACCCACCATGGCACCGCAGTGATCGCGCGCAGCCACCTCTTCTAGCGGATCATTAAAACTTAGCGCCGGTAACTTTGTACGAACACTTTTTGTTTTTGCACAAACTACTTGATTGGCTCACAGACACACAAGCCGACAGCGCGCGGAGCACGCCTCCTGGATACATCGCGTTTGAGAGACATTAATTACAATGCTACGAAGTTCTTCTACAAACTTAAGTCTTTAAAAAAACATCAAAGGTGTACAGAGCGTTCACAGGTATTTCCTATATGATCAATGCTAGCAATGCTGCATTTTGTGCTTTCCATTTTCGAAATCATTTTACTGGCTTTTATTAATGAGATAAGCAGTTTCATCTGTATAAATTAAAATTCGATGTTCTAGTCTTAAATGTATCTCCTGAAAAATTCAAACCTATTAGCTTTTTTGTGTGTAGAATCTCTTAATGTTCCCACACATGTCCCAAATTTTTTGACACCTGTACAAAGTGCAAAGATTTGGAACAAAGTTTGGAACATAGTTTCATAATATAATCCTACCAATAAAACATGTACTAAAATGAAGTTTAAAAAAATAAAGATAAACCCAATGTTTCTATCATTTACACCGTGTACTGAGCACGAGTATTTTATAACAGCCTCTGAAAAATAGTGTAATAGTAGAGGTTTACAAAATAGAGACGACAGATTGGTTTTGTTTTTGTTCATGAAGAACAGGAAACAAACAAAATAAAATTAGGAATACTGCGATTTTGTTCTAATATTTTTGGTATAAAAATATTAGAACAAAATCGCAGAAAATCGTTCTATATCACGTTAGTCCCTCAGACCGATGCATGTTCACTAAATGCGACCGTACGTATTACTCGCATAAACGCACTCTGTGCCGAATCAACTAAATTATTTAATGTACTTCGATACAAATCTAATTAATTTAATTGATAGGACTGAGGATGACTACAGCACCCACTCCAAGTCTTCAAAACCGCGATATGTCTCGCTTTAGCGGATCTCGTCAAGTCGTGGAACTAATTACTAATCACTCGACTAATGAGTAGGAACCCACGCGCCCCACGATTCACTGCTCACCGCACCACTGACGTCAAGTCTCGGATACTGCTCACTTGGCTGTGCCGTGGGCTGCCTGCAAAAGGTTCATTTGATACGGTGCTGTACTTCAGTTATAAATACTATTTTCTTATGTTTCATTTATAATTTGAAAAAAGAGAAACGGTTAAATGTATGAAAGTCAGAACTTATATAAATAATAATAATTTATTTATACTAAGCCTAACACAAATGGAGAAAAATATTCAGGACAAATACATTGTTGTGTCGATACAATCCTTGATGTGATTAGTTTAAGTGTAGAGCATTCTTAAGCCGTGTGCCTTCTGACATCTAAACCAGAACATCTTCCTGAATCTCAGGTGTCACCGTTCCTTCCTGGCTATTCACAAAATGCATGTATTAAAATTAAAATTAAATCTTATCGATTAACGAACTTTTACTTTACAATATTTTACTATTTGATTAGTCAAGATATCAATTGTTAATAAAAGAGAGCGGACTTTCTGTGCATGTGTTGCTCATGGTTTCAGTAATTAGCTTGTTGTGTGTAATTCCCGCACCTGAGGCGAACTCGTGATTAATTCTCAAATGTACACAGAGCAGTCAGATTATACGCTAGATAATTAAATAGAATGTCGTGTTCAGTTGTTCTGATTTCATTATTGTAAGGGTAATAGAATTGCGATTTATCGAATAAATGTATTAGAAGTTTATACAACGTTTGTTGAAACGAAATTAAAGCAGAAATATGAGTTTTTGATGCCTCTTTTGTCTTATGAATGTATACAGATCTCTGCGGTTCGACAATAATCAAAGCAACTAAAAATAAACACAATGTCGTCAAAGCGGTGCCTACCTAAGTGCTAATTTCACACGCGCGGACTGTCGCATACGAGAAGCTAAGTAATTTCACTTCAAATACACACAATATGGAAATATTGCACGAGTATATATGTAGTAGGTACTGTTTACCTAAAGTATATGTATGTATCAAGACAATTTATTTCTTATCTCGCGTACGTCGACCGGAGATATTGACACCGATTGTACGTATAGTTACAAAAGATAAAATTTGTGCTGTCTCTCATTGTGTCCACCTCCTCTGACACGGTTACCGAGATGGTATAGACATATCTTCGAGCAATAAAATTTGCAATATTTGCGTTGCTACTTCGAGAAAGAGATCAATCGTCGAATCCGACTCGGCTGGGCAGCTTTCGGGAAGCTGCGCGGTTTCTTCTCGTCCAATATACCAACGTGTTTCAAGACGAAAGTCTATGACCAGTGCGTATTGTCAGTAATGACATATGGCTCCGAAACGTGGTCGCAATGGGCCTTTCAAAATCAGAAGATTTAAAGTCACCCAAAGGGGCAATGGAAAGGGCTATGCTCAGAGTTTCCTTGCGTGATCGAAAATGAGGATATCCGCAGGAGAACCAAGGTTACTGAAATAGCACGAAGAATCGCCAAACTCAAGTGGGCAGGGAACATTACTCACAGAACGGATGGCCGTTGAGGCCGAAAGGCTCAGGAATGGCGACCACGTATCGGAAAACGTAGCATTGGAAGGCCTCCTACAAGTTGGACCGATGGCCTGGTAAGGGTTAAGGGAATCCGAAGGACGCGAGACTGGTATTAGAATCTAGAAAGTGGCTTGTTGCGTGTCACTGGGAAGAGGCCATATAGCAAGACGTTGATGCCGTGATAGGTGAGGTACCTAGGCTTTTGGTGTGGAACGCAACGTGTTTCGATACACTTGCACCGTCCCATATTCCAAGTATGGTGGGTGGTACCAGCGCTACCGCTGCGGCCGCTGTAACCCTTAAGCGGGCTAAACAATGTGATCTTATAGATTTGAGTCGTTTGGGGTCGAAACGCTTGGGTTATGGGGTTCGAGTGTACATCATTTTTTTAGCCCGGGTAAAACTAATTAGTATGATCGGTTTAGAAATAAATATATTAGAAGAAGTTTGAAAGTGGCGCCAGTGACTGAAAAGTTGAAGGGGAATCGTTTGTCTTGGTATGGTCATGTAAAGAGGGGAGATGAAACACATGTTACTAAAAGAGTTATGAGTATACATGTGGATGGGTGGAGAGGGAGAGGGAGGCCAAAGAAAAGATGGATGGATTGTGTGAACAGTGATATGAAAGAAAAGGAAGTTAGTGATAGTATGACTTTTGACAGGATAGAATGGAAGAAAAAAACGTGTTGCGCCGACCCCAAATAAGATGGGACAAGGGCAGGAAGATGATGATGATGATCGGTTTAGAAATACTCAGCTATCTACAGTATAATGACTAAGTCGAGGTATTTTCATGAATCGACAACGAGTGTATTTGAAGTAAGTTTATTTCATCAGAGTTTCGAGCCCGGCGGAACTTGATACAACGATGTGTTGTTGCGGGATCTCGTGAGGTACAAACTTCGTTCCTTCAAGAGTTGTGATCGGTCCTATTATTTACAACAGTTCAGGTAATGTAGTGCAAAGTTACAGGTAAAACTAAAAGACGTGTACTCGCGTTGGCATCATTAAAATCATACTTAACATCTACATGCAGAGATTATTTATTATTTATTTTTATGAATGTAAATTTCTAGGTTTTCCATTAGAAATTATTCTATAGCAACCCATGTAAACCTCCGTGACTCCAAAAGCACGTAAAGCCATTGGATCTGCACCTGATCTCTCTCTGGTCGTGGCAGAGTGCAGTTTTATTTGAGCATATAGAGAGCTAGTGCGCCAGTGCTAGTATAATGTCTCCTGCGTATCTATTTGGCTAATCTCGCTTGAGATTGACAACTTTTTTTTTATAGGTGGTAAAATCATCTAATGACAAATCCCGCTCCGCCCAAGAGCGGGAGATAGCGTCAGACTTTTACTGACTAAAAACCCACTCCTGTTCCTTCTTTGCCTTCATCTCGGGGCTCCGGGCTTCGCTTTCACACTACCCGTGGCGTGAGATTGACCACTGTGATCAAAATACGGTTGGGAGGATTTTTTATACTTATTGATCGTTTCGCTAGAATAGAAGCATCAGAAAATGCAATCAGTGAACCGTATAATTTGATCTGTAACGATGTGCCATAGCCTGTAGTCGTAACATCCCATGTGTAGTACTTACGTAGGTAATAGGAGATGTCATCACTGCATACAGGTGAGTAACCTCCGTAATGCCTCTATGAAGTTCTCCGGCGCCCAAAATGCGGGTACAATTGAATCACACGGCGTGAATGTGAGCGTGCTCGCCGAGCATCTCGCTAATAAGACAGTGTTTACACGCTTCCATTGCACGGCGGCGCTAGCACGGCGAGTAGCAGCACAGATTTGAACGTTATAGAGACGAAAGCGGACCACAGCGACACCATTTTGAGATAATTTGACCGCCGTTTTCTTGGGTGCATATGTACTATACGGTGATTATGAGGAGTAGCATATTGGTAGTGATTGCAGCTGCTTCCAACTTTAATATTCTCGGTGTATTTATATGTCAGAATTTGCATGATGAGACTGATTTTATATCGGTGCACACTACATCAAAACACTCATAATTATGTGACGTATTCATTTCAGAATTAAAGAAACCTCAGTAAACTGTAGCTGTTTACTTTTGATACTGAGTTATTACACAAAGTCTTGAAAACAAAAACCAATCCGAGTAATAATAATCCGAGTAAACTTCCATGTAGTGCCTAAGTTAAAATTATAAACACATTCTGCGAGCATTAGCGCGACACCATTAAAATCCACACCAAACTGTTGGATGATCTGTGAAATTCCATGAATCTCTAAACACCGGTGTTTATAGCGCTGTAGTAGCCGTCGCGCCGCGCCATGCGTCATTGTAGGGTTCGAGCAGTAATTGCAACTCGCAGTGTGAACTCCGAGTGCAAATAAAGCATGTTTACAGGACGCCATTATTCACGTTAACACGTTGTGTGTCGACGGCGGGACACCACACACACACACACACATACACACATTATCATACGGTGGCTGGTCAACGTTACTGTTGCAACTGGTGAAAGTATAGCTTTCAATAGAATTAACATTGGATTTACCATTTTCAGTTGGAAAA
Organism: Mythimna vitellina; assembly: GCA_949316375.1. Taxonomy (NCBI): domain Eukaryota; kingdom Metazoa; phylum Arthropoda; class Insecta; order Lepidoptera; family Noctuidae; genus Mythimna; species Mythimna vitellina. The sequence goes on from OX438704.1 coordinate 264,464, forward strand.
GTTCTTTAGGAAAGAACTTTTCCAACTGAAAATGAAGGCAGGATTAAATTTCGACACGGTGTTGATCAGCAAGCCTATAATTTTAAATAGAGTTTGGGATGCACAGTACGTACGAGTGAAAAAATGGCGAAACAGTACCGTTGTATTATGTTTGTTTCTGCAGCAAACAACAAAAGAACATTAGCGGAATAAACACTGAGTTAACATAATTTACAAGACTTATATCTCATTTTTTATTTTTATTTTAGTAATCTAACAAGCGTTATTATAATATTTTTTAGTCGTAAACTGTAAATTAATGTACAATTTACAAACATTTATTTCAAAGCAGAGCTAAGTGCGAGCTGTTGCAAGCGCGAGCGTTCTCGGGCGCAGTTTATTACCTGTGCTAATGAAGCCGACATTAAATCTTAAACCAGATTCCCGCCACAGTGACCCACTGACAGCTGCTGCTCAGTGTGGCACTCGGGAACTAATGTGCAGTTTACATTAATTAAACTATTATACTTATTGAGAAAATTTTAAAATTAAAACTACAGATAACAAGCAGTCTGTTGCAGTTCGTGGAATTTATTTTAGTTCGAGTACAGATTTGATGCCACCAACAGCATCAGACTGCTCGAAAAGTAACTTGTTTAGAACTTTTTAGTTATTTGTTGCTATCGGGTTTTCAATATTTTTGGTAACGTCTCTACGAACCTTTTATTTCGGTCCCTTTTGTGATCATGTCATAAAAAATACGATCACACGTAGATATTTTTTGACGGGCACAATTACATTTTTTGCTCAAAGTTCATATAAATGATGACATTGGTGGTCAAGATTAATCGAATGATATCACATTTACTAAAATCTATTTAGCCTTGTAGACATGCTAAAGAAATAGACATTTAAACAAACTTCCCAAAAACAAACAGATTACTCTCACGAAAAATCAAGGGAGATACGTTGTAAAGTAACAGCCAATTATACCGTCGAAAAAACACCGCATAAACTAAAATTATTGTCTATTTTTCCAAATTCCCATTTGTCACCCGCAACAATTTAGTATTCCGTATTAATTTATACAAAACGCGACATTTGTACCGCTCGCGTTCCTACATAAAATTATTTGCATTTTACGACGCAATCTGACTTACAAAACAGTCATATAAAAATCACGTTTCAATCCGCGACTCTGCGACCGTAAACAATATTCGTTTCATTTAAGCCGTGCGACTTTATGAGAGTCATTACTGTTAAGAGGAGTTGCCGTACCGTTGCCGTGCCTATGTTGCTGTGCCATTGCCATGCTGCACCGGGCTGTACTGTGCCGCGCCATAAAGTGACGTTCTGTGCTATTTGTACCGACAAACGCGCTCCATTATTGGTGGCTATTTAAATAAAGCAGTTATGCTCGTGACAATTTATTTCCAAGTAAATAAGGGAGTTTCAGTATTTCAGTGTTGACGATGCAATACAGAAATATTGTATACAGTTATTGAATGCACTCTGTTTTTATTGGAATCTGTTTGTGTAAGTGGAGACAAGCGGCAAGTGCACTGAATACAGGTTGATGTTAAAGGGAATTATGTATTTTGTGTTGATCGCCCGGAGAACACGATGGAGCACACGGTAGTGGTGTGCCCCGCTTGGGCAGAGCACCGCCGTATCCTAGTGGGGCCTCTTGTACCCAGCCCTGATACAGGCGATGGTCCGAAGCGAGGAGGAATAGTAGGCGGTCGTCTTCTTGTGGTAAGCAGTAATACTAGCGAAGTAGGTGGCTGCACACGCGAGGAAACGGCCCTCACGCCCCAGCTACCGGGATCTCAACCCCGATTTCCAGCCACTGTAGGCTTAGCCTTGCGGACGGCGAGTTATGGGTAGCTGCAGCGCTGTCCAACCGTCCGGCGACCATCCAGATCGAGCCCAAGTCGTCCACGGCGTGTAGTGTTGTGTTGTGATGTCAGCAAATTGTAGGGGCCCAGCAAGTTTGAAGCCTATCGGAGCGTTGGGTTAAGTGAAAATGAACCCCCCCGGGGTCACTTACTCACTTTGGAACGCAAGACAAAGAAGGTACAGAGGAGTGTGTTTTAGTTAGCAAAAGTCAGACACATCCTCGCGCTCTGCCTAAGAGCGAGAGAAGTCCCATCGAAAAAAGAAACCATCGATGTGCTCGACCTCGACCTGTAAATACAGTTTTTAGTTGATGCACACGTTACACATATATATACATTATAGCGACCAGTTTACAATGAATTTTTGAGTTATAATCACCGGGCACTGGTTATTACCCGCTGTGCGTAATTTATGAGAATAGTCCCATAAATCACTCGGACTCATTGCTAGTAGTGAAAATGTGCTTCGGGTAATAAATTCAACTGAAATACTGAGATCGATTTAAAAGTAAACCTAGAATTGCACAAAGTTAGATAGAATATACTTTATGTGTGGATTTTCGATACATGATTTTTTCACTAAATATGGAACGCCTACAAAACGCAAAATTAAGCTTCGTCCAAGATTGATTAACCTTTTGAGTAGCGTAATTAGAGCCACAATAGAAAGATAATGACCGGGCGAACGCCGGCGTTCGCTCGGGGTTTAATAAATTAATTTACAAGAAGTTACGCGTAGATCGATGAAGCTTACATTGAAGTTAAGTTATTAAATGTGAGTCTGCGTTCGCCAAGGCGTAGCGTTCCTATGAGTGTGGAGTCTACGCCGTAGCACCTGCGTAGCACCTGCGTAGCATTGACGTAAACGCCAGTACATTCATGTTTTACATTCGAATTTCAAACTTACCTTAACATTAAGTAGATTTGGTTTTTATTTTTATTGGGTTTTATATTTTGTAATGCCTAACATATTTCTAACAACAAACAAACAACAAACTATAGTTCAAAATAATTTATTAACGTACACAACAATGTAATGTTCTTTGTAAATGACCTGCAATACTTGAGGCATAGTACCCCATTACTGGGAGGATGTTGTTTTGAGACTAAAGGATTACGCCATGATGGATGGGGGAGGGGCTGGCTCGCATGCCATGTACTAGGGTGATAGTGGGCTTAGTGATATGGCCGCTAAGTGTGCTGATAATAGCGTTATCTTCACCTAATTCATATGGTGAAACTTGGGCTATGGGTAATTTTGTCAAAATGTTTGGAGCAAAACGGATGTGAGACATTTTAGTAAAATCCCTCTGTGTTTTGCTTTATTCGTAATAAAAACTTACTCTATTTCATAAGTTATGCAACCCGGCAGACATAATTTTATTATAAAAATAATGTTGTATATTTTTAGTATATGTGAAACCTGAATATAGGTAGTTGGTTCAGAATCAGTAACTGAACTGATTCCAATAATTTTTACACCATGTTAGATTTTTTCCAAAAATATAAAAAAAAATCACAAGTTTTTCCAACTTGTGACCACCGACACTAAGTACAACACAGGTCACGGCAGATTATAGCGGGCATTAGGCGCCAGCGTACAACTGGTTGCGGGAGCAAAACAACCCCTGAGTCGTACGGATGGTCTGGTAACTTTGTATTTTTGCGGACAATCAGGTAGCATAACAAACTTAAAACTTTGTGATTTTACATCGTACAGTTATAAAATTTTGTACATAAATTCTTTACTTAATAATACTAGACGTGTTTCGCATATACTAAAAGTAATTTTGTATATTAACTAATGATGATCTGTAAATATATGCTAACGATGCTCAGTACGCTAATGGAGACCAACTTCGGATCGAAGTGGTATGCGGTTCGCGATGTGATATGAGATGATATGTAGAGTGAAAGCACTGTACTAAATATTACTTAATAAATTATCCAAAAAAGGGCAACACGTCATAAACTGGCACCGATCACAAGGTGAGCACAGCACTTCGTCTGTTCGCTCGTCGCACCTCACGGCTCTTCTTGCGGATAATTTGAGATCATTTCCGTTTCAGGCATCGCTGGCGACGTGTAATGGCGGCGGTAACGATCCGTTGGGCAATGATGTAACCTATTGGATCTTTATTTATGAAATAGGAAAATATAAAAGAGGCTCTACTCTTTTTATTTGATGTTTCGATTATCTAAGTAAGAGCATGATAAATCTGAAAAGTAATTAGATTCTAGTTTTTACAAGGAGCACCTGTATAATTTGGTAAGTGTCATTAAAATAATATTTCGAAAATTATTATATTTGAAATATTATTAGTTTGATTTATCGTTGATACGTAGTTAATAGTTATATCCAGATACAAATGGGAAACAAACAATGGTAAACACACGTAAGTGGCCGCGCATATATTTCTGAGTATTAAGTGACGCTAAACTTCCCCATTTATGAAAACGTTTCCATCTGCGTCGTGTTTGATAACTCCATCATATAAATAGTTTGCTCTGCTATAACATAAACGTGTAAGGAAAACTCGTGCCTCCTCCCTCTAAAGCCTGGGACACACGACGGGTTTTTAATTCAGGATACCTAGCTTTTGTGGTTAGCTATCTTAAGTTCGAAAAATATTTGACCGAATTTAATTTCACCTAAAACTTTTCAACTATTTTCGTTTCGTTTTTTTATTGTGTATTAATTGACCTATTATCAATTCAATTTTTTCCGAACATTCACTATACAATTTTTTTAATTACCATATTTTCACTTCACCAAACGCCTAAAAATGTAATGATTATACTGGCGTGATTGAGGCAACAGGAGCTAATTTCAGATTAGTTTAATTTATTATTCTGTTTAATGAATTATTTAAATGAAATGGCACTTAATAATATAATTTAACCAGTAAGAAGCAAGCAAACAAGGATGCTTGCTTTAAGCATGCAGCATGCAAGTAGGCATGTAGCATGCAAGCAGACATAGAGCATGCAAGAAGGCATGCAGCATGCTAGCAGGCACGTAGCATACAAGCAGGCATGCAGTATGCCAATAGGCATGCGACATGCTGCAAGCATTGTTTCTGTCACGGCTCCGGCGCTGCGGGATTTGAGCGGCCCCACGCGAGCTTATCATCGCAGATGGTTGTAACGCTCACCGCCGCGGCTTCGACTTACGGTTACGTTTCTTCGGTAACTTTGGTAGCTTCGGTTACGGTTTCACCGGCCAGCCTCAGACGTTTCGGCGGGCCTTCAAACCACCTGCTCCTCAGCTCGCGGGCCACCCTACCCCGCCACGCTTACGCGGGCTTGAATTCTATCCTAGGAGTAGGGCAGACAAGACTGTGTGAAGTCGGTTTTGCAGCGATTCGTTTCCGTCACTAAATTTTGTAGAACAATACATTGACTTTTTATGGCACTATCTTAATTTAATATTGAAAATGCTACCAAGTAACCGTCTATATATTTGTGACCACCTCAAACCAGTCCTTGCGGCGTCGTCCATCTTCAGGTATCCACTTTGTGGAGACTCTCGCCCACTGGTCAGAGAGCATGCGACTGATGTGACCCGTCCAATCCCATTTTAGCGTGGCTGCCTTTTTTCCTACGGCCATAATCCCCGTCTTTTGACGCAGCGTGGTGTTCTTCACTCTGTCATTGTATATTATAACATGGCCTTTAATCGTTTTATGTGAAAGTAAAATAAATGAAATAAATGCTTTTGGCATGAATCACAAGCACAGAATTATTAGTTGCGTTTGCGTATGTTTACGAACTGGATGCGGACGAAGTCGCGAGCAACAGCTAGTTTATTATAAAGTAAAGTTGGCAACCCTTCAACGTGGACGCGCATGTTTTTGTGTTTGTTTACATTTTGCAAGGATTTACTTACTGTGGTAGTGGGAGTGTTTCAATAATAAAAAGCTGTGAAAATGAGCATTAACTTTAATTTGAAACAAGAGTATAGATCGAAAAACAAATCATTTACCTACTCGGAGTATTAAAAGTGAAATGTACAATAAAAAGAAATGGTTCTGTGGATTTGGGCGGCTCAATACATTATTTTGCTTTCCTTGCGTTGTTTTTGGCGGTGAATCGATTTTGACGGAAACAGGAATTAGCGCAAAGAGTATAATAATATATTCGGTATTAGCTATTTGAAGCATTTTAGAGAAAAAAACATGATTTATCGCAAGTAAGTTTTTTTTTTGTAAACCAACCAAATATAGTTTGTCTGTTTAAGGCATGGTGGCATGGTGTTTCTCAGAAATACCATGTCCCAGGACCGGTTAATTAATGCACTTTCAGTGCTCACGATTAAAAAAATAAAATACCAAACTTTTATAGGAAAATAATCGAACATTTCGATTAAGAAAAAGGCGATGAATCGATTTAATTTATAAAAATAAAAATATTGACAATCTAATGTTTTTTTGTTTTTGCAACTGTGAATTCGAATACTTAGTATGCTGGTAAAGTACACCACCACTCTAACAAACCTCGATTTTTTAGAGACTTGTTTATGTAGAACTATTCGCATTGTTACATGTGCTAAGACTAAATATTATTTGGTGTAGTATCATGTCTCGTGTGTCCCGAGCATAAGAGATGTTGCTCACAGTTGGCTCGTAATAACTCGAGATGAACTTCGAGAGATATTATTAGTTTAATTACTGTTTTCCCGCGATACGTCCACGTATGTGCCTCAGTTTGTATGTCTCTATGTCGAGAGGCTTGTGCGAGGCGACTGAGCAGGCAGTGTGAACATTTGTTTAACATCGGTTTAACTTCATCTACTTTATTTATTTTGAATATATGTATAATAATATAGAAATTACAAAACCATGACAATAATACATATTAAACACATTTAAATGTAATCTTTATGTACATATTTTTATCTCTCGTACATTATTTTACTTAGCAGATATAAAGCAGAACCCTATTAGGTAGATAAGTACAGGTTAATATTTTAATCGAAAACATTGTAGCTCCATATCGACGTTGGCAACATTACAGCAACTAAAAAAAGACTTTTCCACTGCAACCTCTTGACTCTCGTCCAGCTAAATATCCTCGAAGCCTGATCACCTCGATTTGCATATTGACTGATCGGCTGTTGGCAAATAGTTTGTTCATATTGCTTTCCGCCCTCTGCCGCCCAACAGCGTTGGGCGGGCGGGAGCTAATCAAACTTCGCAATAGAGCCTCTTTGAGCAGCCGCCGACCGATACAAGTTTATGATAACTCACAGCATGTAGCTGAAAAATATTACATCTGTGTACAAGTGCCTCACTTATTTAAAAGCGGGATATTTGCTGGCTTTGAAGTGTAAAGTTTAAATTGAACGTAGTTTTATTTGTACTCGTAGTAACTATGTATATAGTATTTCTATTAACACAAAAAAATACCGATGTGAAACTGAAGCAGCGAGATAAATTGTCGTTATGACACTCCCCCAGTTATGGCAACAATTTTGTAAAAACTTTTGAGGCACTGTTTACTTCTACTACTGTAAAATACAATCACATTGTCTGTGTCACTACTTTTCACTCAGCGTAAAAGCTTAAAGGCTGTATCGGTTTGGTAGTTTATCCATAATCAAAGGACATCACCATTTTAAGCCGTTACATATATGCCCTGCCCCTCCGCCGCCACCCGCACTTCTCCGGGCGCTCCCGGCGTCATCTCCATCAAGTTGCAGTGGCCACTATGTTTTTCAGCTCGATTTACCAGCAAAGAGCAGTCGCACTCATCGTTCGCACCCAGTGGTGCCGAGTGTGCCGTGCGATGCGAATTAGCACTTCAAAAGGCGATGAGTGAACCTCGCCATACTCTATTTTGTACACTCTTGATGTTACTTGCACATTTAGTGAGAATTTAAAATACGGGTGCGCTTTCATGCTTTCGTAATAGCCCTCTGAAATATGTATGAATCGCTACGTTGATTTTAATGAGCGAATTACTTTCGTGTTCCGCTCAGTATGAGCTGTGTAAGTAGCGCGGTTTGTTCTCTAAAATGGATATTTTTATTGCTGGATGATTCCTATACAGTGTTCTCACAGTTGATCACAACTGGGATAACACTGTATAGGTAAATAGTTGCTAAAAAATTACGCTGAAATCGAGATCAATTATTTTTTTCTACATAGGTAAACTTTGATACCAAATGTTACGTCAATATTGCAGAACACACAGACTACACTTCTTTACATGTTAGCGGCGTGTTATTGGCTAATCTGAACGCTTCAAAAGCTCTTTGGGTTTCCTAATAACATAAAAATATCTTGAGACTGATTGAGACTGTATACCGACGACGGCGCGTATTGTTCCGCGCGCGCCTCAGGGAGATGTCAGCAAATCGTAGGGGCCCAGCAGGGTCGAAGCTTATTGGGGCCACGGGTAGTGTAAAAGCGAAACCGGGCCCTGGGATGAAAGCAAAAAGCAAAGAGAAACAGGAGTGGGTTTTTAGTCAGTAAAAAACACTATCTCACGCTCCACCCAAGAGTGGGGGATGTCATAAGATGATTTCCTCAACAAAATAAGAACTTTAAACCGTACTTTTTGAACGCAACAAAGAGCCTCGGAAAAAATAAACAAATGAAAGGTGGTATCCGAAACAACAGTGTTGGGTTTAATTAAAGTTTTAAAAAATGCAATTCAACCGTGGTCGTGGTCTCGGTGTGGCGTGACACTTATTGCGTATTCAAAGGAAAACACCACATTACTTATCTAGGGCTTGCACATTTTATACTGGTGACATTATGGCTTAATCGGTCTTCTTTTTTTACGATCGATACAACACAATATTTCACTTCACAGTCAAAACCAGTAAAATTTCAGATACACACGATTTAATTTAGTTTTAGCTCTATATCATCATCATTATTTCAGCAGAAAGACGTTCGCTGCTGGACATAAACCTTCCCAAATCTCTTCGTGTGTCTCACATTCATCGGATTCCCGCAACCTTCACTGGGTTGTCGGTCTACACACACTGCTATATAATGTGTAACAATTAATATACAATTTTTTTGCGTGCTCCAACGTCGGCCACATTATCGCTAACGATCTGGTGAGATAGTGGTCAAACGCTAGCTTATCAATAATAAAAAAAAATTAAATGTTTTATTTAATAAAATTACTTTTTCACACTTACACACACGACTATAATTTTTAACCACAGGTAACTAAAACGATCTATATATTAAATCTTTATTCTACCAGCGACGTGCGCCCGCGCTTTCCCTTGTTATCATAGCCGTGACAAATGATTTCGAATCGTCAGGCGTCGGTCAATGGTTCATAATTTACTATCGTATAATTTTTTTTTAATATTTGTTATACATTTACTAAACACACATTAACATAAATTCACACTTTTTTGTATTTCGTTTATTCCGTTTCCTTTATCCGTTCGTTTGTTTCCTTTGTTGTTGGTGGTTTGTTTCGTTTTTTTTTTTGTTTAGTTTTTTTTTTCTTCATTATATTTTTTAAAACCTACGTTACGTTCCATGAGTGTATCCGTGGTATCACAGCGGACCCTTACAGAATACTAGCGCTGCGTTAATTATTGTTTTAAATATACGCTAAGTCAGGCACCATTATTGGCCTTGCACAGATTATTATTTTAGGTTCTCTTATTATTATGTACCTACATATTTTTAGTTTATACACGGTTGTGTGGGGCACAATTTGTGGTAGCGTGGTCCCCTCCCCACGCTAAATAGTTACAAATAAAAAATTCATCCATCAAAAAACAATAAACACCTTCATATTGTACCAAAAACTAATTAATCTGCCAGCCTTTGCAACACTATGCTGGGAACGGCTTCCAGTCAGCTGCTGGATATAAGGATTTTACATGGAGTGACTGCCTATCTGACCTCCACAACCCATTGATTAGTAACATGACAATTGTCATAACCCTTGGTAAGACTGATGTCACATTTCCTGTTTTCTGTGACTATCCGTAACGACTGTCAAAGATCTACGAATGAGAGTTGGACTAATGGCTTAACGTGTTTTGCGTGTTACGGAAGAATTTCGATATGTTAAAGCGGTCACCCATCCATATACTGACCTTGTCAATATTATTGAACCTCAGAGATGGCCCCGAGTGACTGTTATTCCTTAGGGCCTGTGCAAACCCCGTTTTTTAAACGCGCCGTTGACGTGCAATTGTAGCGATATAGACGCATACGCACGCGAGTCATACGCAACCTGTGAACCTTTAATAGGATAAAAGCGCACCGTCGACGTAATGGCGCGTTTAAAAAATGTGGTGCGCACAGGCCCTTAGCCACGAGCTCCGCGTATCGTACCAACAACGACAATGAAGCCAAATATAATCACCAGATTTGATTGAACACATGTTGAACACCGGTTATTTTTTGGAGAAAAAATGTCAGAGAATTTTCAGGAAGCTTTTTAATTCTTGAAACAAAAGCGATCACAGAGAATTGGAAGTCTTGCTGACAAGTGAAGTCTTTAGATTTTTTAAAACGGGTTTGTATCGGATGATAATTGAAGTAATATCGGTACCTATACCTACATAACTTCTGAAATATGAAGCGCTGACAAGCTTAGTTTTATTTTCATTGACAACTCAAAGGAGATCCCTAACCGTCGTTAACTCGATCCTTTGGCAGAAAATACAAAAGCTATCTAAATAAATTTACGAAATAAGTATTTTCAGTGGTATCTATCCACATCACGTCTTCATCTCGGGTATAAAGTTGATCAACCACAACCTTTGAGCGGTGTACAGTAGCAAAGTGCAATAAGCATTCCAATTTCCCGAGAAAATTCTCATCGTAGCTTTACGTATCAGTGTGCGAGCACCTTAACGCGACGTGAAACAGTTTTACCAAGAGAGCTTTTAAACTGTAAATTTGGACAGGCAACGTCACGGGAAGAATAAAACTAAAGCCTGCCTCGCTCTTGTCATAAAGCACCCAATCTTCGCGTGTAGCCGTCCTAATGCAGCTCGTAAAACAGACCGGACTTTTATTGTGTCTACTGTGACGGTTTGAACGGCTGCACTTTTATTTAAATTTTAATCTTAGTGCAAGCGTTTGTGGAGAATACACTCGTACTGTAATATATAACGTTCTCTACGACCTCAACGTTTATTACATTTGAATTTTGGAACTAATTAAGGCGCTCGTGCCTCGAATGATGAAACCTGTTGCCGAATCATTCGTTCGTTGTGAATATTAGAACTAATTAATTACGTTCTAGGCGAGTGTTATGCTCCAATAAACAGCTTCATCGCGCTTCAATTTGATCACAATTAATTTGAATTGATTACAATTTTATCTTCTAGTTTCAAGTATTCATGATTAACAAACACTGAATGTTTTTTTAATTAACCACTTTATTTATTATTGAGTTTTAGGTATTTGTAGCTAACTATTTAATTACGTGTAGGTACTGTCATGGTATGCAATCTGAGATTATGTTAATTTAGACGGTATTATACTATATAAATTTAATATATTACTAATTAAAAGTAATTTATACTTAATATTTAAGTTTGTAACAATTTATGTTTATTAAAATTAACAGCTAATTTTCGGAGTAATTAAATCTAAAATGAAAGTGAATTTTACTTACACAGGTAATTTACGGCAACCAGGAAACGTTGAAGATCATTCAAGCATAAGGAAATGAGAATCTTTCTATCCGCGATGGCAAGTAGGTCGCGGGTACGTCTCCAGGATTATCGCAGGAAATTATAAGCTAAATGAAAAATTAAAATAAGAATTTTACTCAGAGTCAGAACTGCGATACTAAGCATTTTTATAAGAAAGCGAGATAATGACCGCATTATCTTGAAACTCAGAAATTTTCCGTTCTAGAAGAATTAAGTCGACATTATCATCTAGATCGTATATTATTTCTTTAGTCAATTTTAACGGAAAGTCCTTAATATTATTTCAAACTCGGTTTTGTTTATATTTTATTTAGTTTCAAACACAGGAAAATTGAAATCTTATTGAGAATCGACACTTGTAATATAAAGTCAGAACAGAGCTGATTCTGGAAATCAGTGAACAAGCAAGCTTTTACTTTAACATCTTCAAAATTTTATTAGCTACCTACTTATTGAAAAAAATAAAATCCTGGAAGAAGACCCTGAATATTATACGAAAAATGATATATAGTTCATTATTCGAGTTAATATTAAGAAAAAATAATTACTGTTATTGCTGTGGTAAAACGAAACAGCTATTTTCTATCATTAGCACTAATAATGTAGACCCGGCACCATGGCAGCCGTCAGACGGTCAAGCAGTGAAGGGGCTATGCGTTACTAATGAGCGCAGTCACGCCCTGCCAATTAGCAGTGCAGTACGTACACTATACAACACACAAACAAGCACACGCGCTGCATCGCGGAAAAAAGTAGTTAGTTGTAGCATTGTTGAGTACGTGGTATTTTATGTCTAAGTAAAAAAAATCAGAAGAGGATCGGAACTGTAAAAGATTTCCTTACCTTTTCATAAAACGAAAAATAAACAATATTCTAGTTCTTTAAAATAGTAGTTTACAACAACTTTTATTTCAGATAAAATAAGCAAGACAAGCAACAAAACTGTACAGATCGTCAAAATTAAGTTGGTCTCCAACTTCCTCAAAGTTTACGCGACACCTCAGAATATTTATATGTTATAAACACGATGAAATTGAACACGTAAACTAGTTTGTAGCTCAAAACTTTCGGCTCTTCTTTATTTTATTTGGTAGTAGAGAACAGAAGCCTGCTCTGCCGCATGTGAGATGAGCTATGTCAAAAGACACACAGGCATTTTTCAGATATTTGAGCGCTATTTAATATTCATTGTTCGTTGTAACAACTTAGTATTCAGCTGAAAACGTTCTAATTATATCTCCGTTGTTCGTCGGTAGCTTATAGCGTTACTTCACGGTAATGTGCGATACATTACTGGGTTCACTACCTTGTTTTAACGACTGGAGGGTGGCTGTTATATCAAGGAAATGAGTCGATATATTGTACGTACCTACATAGAAATGTATTGACTCTTCAGTTCATGTTTGAGTCTTATCAACGGCGCGGGTCGAGCGATTAGCTGGAGCTCTGTTTGGTGAAGTCAATTAATAAATAGATGGGTTGACTTGATAATTAGCGCAAAAAAAAACCTGTTTGTAACATAGATATCTCTCTGCATGACACCAATAGTACGTTTTGATGTCAGTGGCAGACTTTGTCAATGCACCCGAGACAGAATAGCCTCCCGAGTTGACCAAGAGGATTCTGTGAAGCCAAGGAACTGCTACGATAAATCTCTACTTATAGAAATATCATACCTATATAATTTCCCGACTCAAAATTAAAAAAAAAATGAACGGCGTATTTAAACATGAATTTTGGAGTCAATCTCCAAAATTCAAATTTCAATCTATTCACAAAATCAATCAATTTTATGAAATTAATGTTCAATTTGTTAGCCCAGTTTAAATTTCAAGAAATGTTCCGTGTCTCTTAACCAAGATGAAAATGCTCACCTTTGACTAAAGAAATTGGAATACGTTTGTAATTATTTGTCAAAAATTAAACAATTGGAGAAATAGAATGAAAAATACAACTTGTGTGAAATATATTGAATTTTGAACTTAAAAGTAGGGGCAACAGACGCTACTTTTTTTAAAGTGTAAGTACTGAAAACTTATTTTTGAACGAATCAAAGTACCTAAAGATTGTAATTCCCTAGAACAAGAAGCTATTTAGATACTATTCAGTAAACACAAAGAACCTGTTTACTCCGCGCGGCATTACAAGCTTCACAATTAGTGCAAGAATAGCTGACTGTAACTAACCATACAACCGTTTAATTAATTCCACCACAAAGTCACAACGCGCTGACTCATCGATGAGCTTTCGCGAACACATCGCGTGAATGCTTTCCATTGATGACTGGTTCTGTAAAGCAAGGTAATTTGGCGAGTGTAGCAAGCGATGGTTGTCGCTTTGCGCACCACGGAGCATTATCGCCTAAGCCCCCCGTCGTCGTCGGATTTGGGGCGACAATGACAGAAGGCGTATTGAATGCGTGATAATGGTGCGAGAATCGCGATGTGCTCTGGCAGCCGTGAGCCGCGTCGCCGAACCTTTTGTGGGCCACTCAAGGCCCGATGTGGGCCACAGAAGCCTCTGCAGGCTGTAGTGAGTTAGTTTTGTCCCACAGAACCCCACTGTGACTACTTTGAGCTCTTATCTCCGCAAAGCGACGCTACTATTCAAATTCGTAACTGATTTTATTGCGGCTGCATTTTCTGGCAGCGCTATGTGAAGTGGTAAAGAGGTCTCCGAGCTTATGTCAGATAAAGTGAACACTATTCAGTAATATTAAGTTTGTTAACCACCTTAATCTGAATGCGTAGGTTACTTTTTGCAAAATCAGGATCAAAACTAATTATAAATCGTTGCAAAAACACTTACTTTTACTTTAAATATTAGGACTTAACTTACTCCATGTATACTCAGTTTAGGAGCGGTTGGTGCCAGCATTCGAGAAATTACTCAAACTATTATAGATTTCCGATGAGTACTTGGATGTATGTGTAGATTCACTTGCGTATTGATTATGTGTGCGTAAGCTATTTTTATCACACCGAGCACTACGAGCACTGAAAAACAAGTGTAGGAGAACCTACACAAATATCCCACACGAACCGGCCTGCGTGGGATAGAACAATTACACTGAATACGAACACACTCAGCAAAGCGTTCACCCTTATCTTTATTTAAAAACTTTGAACGAACAAGTACCTGTTTGGTAATGCGTTTCAGTTTTTGCGGTAAAAAATACTGAATTTTATTATGATGCTCCATAAAAATGTATAAAAACCTTAATCAACAAACAAAAGCCATTTGAACAGAAAAGTTAAAAAACGCTTAGATTTTGCATCATAAATACTGGCACAAAACAACAAACTCGCATGTGATTCGTAGATTAAACTCGTTCTATTCGACTCATTCAATATCGAATGCAATGCAGCGTGCACTGTCGTCCAAGTAATCCCGGCTAATCCCATCCCTAGCCAGAGCCAAACACAACTTAAAACATAACACGACCAACCTTACTCTTATGTAAACAAGGTTGAGTATTCCCTGGCTAGTTTCGTTAGTGTGCTAGTGAGGATCGTTGTCATAACAGCTTATAGGCGTTTGGCAGATGGACCGGTAGGATTAGTCGCGTTGTGTAAATGTTCACGTATTTTTATGTGAATCCGTTTGAAGTTGAGCACAATGTTGTTTGACGGCTAGAGCGGGATTAACTTTGATGGAGGTTGGTATTAAAACGTTCGATCTGAGAGCGATGGGGGATACTAACGGGTCCGGAACATTTGGCTTGTTACCCTTATCAGGGATAAAGCATTCACAACAAAACTTTTACAAAAAAATACAACCGACTTCAACGAAAAGCAAACACTAAAAAGACAAAACTATTATAGAAACACCGACTTCTGAAATTATAGTTATTTTCCACTATTTTTTTTTTTACGTTCAAGTCAGTTGTATTTTTTTTTTAATAAGTTTTTTATTTTACACTTTTAAGTTGTGGTACCTTAACTAAAAAGTACCCCTCAGTCAAACTTAAATAGGGTGCAAGTTCTATAATCAGTGCAGTGCGATCAATCGTTGAAATCGGACGCGGAGGCGCGTATTGTACGCAAAAATTATTATTTAATTTGCGCCACCGCTACTATCATACGTTCGGAAAAACTTATGGCGAACGAGGTCCTGGAGGTAGCAGATTTACGCAATACGGTATGTAGGTCACACGAGCAAACTACCAACATCAACACCAGTCACGGCGCGTTGAATGCATCGCAGAGGAGTTTCGAGTCAGCAAAATTGGACTCGTCGCCGGCCGCCGCGCCATCACTTCAAGTGATGCAAATGCATCCCGCCCTCCCCGCGTCCCCCGTCTCTGGAGCACCGAAGCAAGTAAGCGCATCACGTGCTTACTCTGCTGCCGTTGTTATTACTCCAGCGAAAAATCGGCGGCCATCAAAACAATTGAGAGGTACCCAGGAGCCCTCCGTCCACGTTCGAAGCTCGTTACCTCCAGTAGCAAGCCAAGAACAGAACGATGAAGAAGTCTTCGTTCGTGTAGTAAAGAAAAAGAAGAAGCCTGTTTGTCGCAATCAGTGCGGTACCGCATTGACAGGTCCAAACATGTTGCTGCCTCCCGCTATTCCATCGACGCAGCTATACGTGTCACGTCTGCATCAATCCACGAGCGTAGAGGATTACATAAAGATGAAGACCAGGTTCATCCTGACAGTTGAAAGGTTGGAGTGGCGTCACTAGATCAACTTCAAATCTTTTGTTGTACGGCTACTGGCTCAACATTGGAAACTTACATGAAGCAATAATTTTGGCTGACGGGTGTCGTGTATGAGCGCTTTCGCGGAAGGCTACATGACACCACGACTCAGCGCAATACGTCTCCGACCCAACATAGTTTTAATATTATATAAATAGAAAGTTATTATTATGTATTAGTTTATTATTTTAAAGATTGTTCCTTATGTATAGTATCTATGGGCCTTAGTAGCCTGAAATAATAATAATAATATTTATTTAATTTAAATAAAGAGTTATTATCATTATTATGATAGTAAGGTACATATAGAATTTAATTAGTAATACATTATTTATTTATTATATTCTTTATTGTACACCACATAAAAAAATACATACCTACAGGCGAACATAGAACCTCGTTTTGAAGTTGGTTAAAAATTATTGGCTGCAATCCGCCGTAGGTTCTCGATTTTGTATCTTTATCAGAAAATTATACCCTTATCAGAAAAAGAGACATTAAAGATATATTTTAAACGAGTCATCAGAACTTAATTAAAGTTCTTTTAACGTTCACTTTCGTTGAAAGTAATACTTAGTCACCTTTTACAACAGGCTAAAAAAACGGAAAGCTAGTAATTAAGCGGGAACGACGCTGCCAATTACAGTATTGGCACTACCCTAGCAATTACTGAGATTTTACAAGTTAATGGCCAAACTTTATTGCTTTCAGTCTATCACTAAAATGTTTTTAATTTATACAGACTTCATCTTGACGTACCACCAACAAGCAGGATACAGAATATCGTGTGTCCTCATCCAGGTCTTGTTTTACATATCCAATTGATCTCTGTTTTTTTTTAAACTAAAGTTGATAAAAGTGATGAAATAACTATCGTTGTCACAGATTTCCCGTGCCTACCTTCTGGCTTCGTCACCATAGTTCAATAGTACAATTTCCTTCAAAACTATTTTAAAAATTGTTTTGTCATCATATCATAGCATAGCATAGCATAGTCGGCCTTATAATGTTCCCACTGTTGGGACTCAGGCCTCCTCTCTAGGAGAGGGTATGGGCCATAATCCACCACGCGGGCCCAGTGCGGGATGTCACACGTCTTCGAATTTTTGGTTCTAGGACATGTCGGTTTCCTCACGATGTTTTCCTTCACCGTTTTGAGAGCAGTGGTGATGAAATAAATTACACAAAGTAATGTGCCTGGCTGGGTTTGAACCCGCGACCTACAACTCGTCGGGGCCGTTACCACTCGGCCACTACTGCTCTCCTGTCATCATATCACCGTATTTAATTTTATTAAGGGACTTAGGACTAAGGGATATCACTTGTGTGTATATGTAGCGCCCAACCAGCAGCCAGCGCAATGTTGTTCCGTCATGATCATAAAACCAGCTATACAATAGTCCTATCCTAAGTATAAAATGCTTTTTTTCCGTCGTATCGTAAATACATAAATTTCATTTTACAGTCTAATTTTAAACATATTTTTAAGTATTAAAATAAATACTTAATCAAAATGA
Source organism: Mythimna vitellina (assembly GCA_949316375.1). Taxonomy (NCBI): domain Eukaryota; kingdom Metazoa; phylum Arthropoda; class Insecta; order Lepidoptera; family Noctuidae; genus Mythimna; species Mythimna vitellina. The sequence continues at coordinate 282,215 of OX438704.1, forward strand.
TAAATTGTAATGTAACAATAATAATATTTATATATGTAATTTATCTGTTCGTTGACTGGTGGACCGATGACCTGGTAACGGTTGCGGGAGTACGATGGATGCGAGACGCACAGGACCGTTCATTATGGCGACACTTGGGGGAGGCCTATGTCCAGCAGTGGACGTCTTTCGGCTGAAATGATGATGATGATGATATTGATTTGTTCGTTTGTTTGTCACCTAAATCCTCCTAAACGGATTCACCGATTTTGACGAAATTTTATGTTTATACCTATTTAAGTGGGATCCTGGACGGTTCGAAAACACAATTAGACTCAGTAGGTAGTGCTACAATCGGGTCTCAATTTTTGTAACAAAATGCCAGTTTTCGGACAGGAAAATGTCTGTCATTATTTTACATGGAAGTATATTCCACACTACCAGTCCAATATACTCGTCACTACTAATACTTAGTTTAGTTAGTAGTAGTAGTAGTAATTGCAAAGAAAATCTAACGGTTTCCCCAAAGAGTCGGTGACCGACGTGCAGTCAGGCAACGGTCGCTAATTGGTCAACATCGGGCCCATCAAGGGCCCGGAAAAAGTGTCCGTGAAGTTACTTACTCTGCCATACTTCCTTGCAATCGTTAGTGTTAAGTACTTCAGGCTTGCGCTCGTTCTCATTATTATTATTAATTCCAAATATAAAAAAAATCGAATCGAATAGAATAGAATATAATTTTATTTTGCAATCGGTTCATAAATAACGGAGTTCTAAGGTAACAATCATGAAAAATATAACTGAATTAAGAACGTCCTCCTATTTTTGAAGACGGTTAAAAATAATAGTAATTGCCAGCACGTAGTGATCCCAAAACACGCGTCATATCTTACAGCGCCCGCGGCAAAACAATACAAAGACATAGCGACGATGTCAGACTCAGCGGAACCTCCCATCATGCCATCTAGATGGAGGCGTGTTACAATACAGTACGTGAAATGAGTCCTGATGCTCGGGGAATTAGCCCACCACTGTTATTGTTCCATTTCTTCTTCTATTTCATAATAATGACCTTTGACTCGGCGCGTGCCGCGACCGTGACGGAGCGAGTGATGTGACGAGACAGATGAACTGTTTACTATCGTCATTTCATATCCAGCATAATATATATTTCTTTAATACTTACTTACATTAGAATGCCATTTGTTTACTGCTCATGCATGTTATAAACCCGTTATAGCCATATCAAAGATACTGTGATGACAAAAACATCAGATGAGGTAATTTACCATAAACAGGATCCTAATTTTCTTTAACAGTGTAAAATAAGAATTAAGGGTAGGTAGCATCCTGTTTCGATCGCAAAACCAAATTAACTCAAACCAAATGAAAACAGGTATGAAATTATTAAATATTTTCCTTCTTTTACATTTGAATGGCTTTCAGGGCGCGGCGCGCGGCGCGGCGTTTGTAAGTTTTCTCAATTCAAACTTATTCGTGTAAACATTCTAAAAATAAATGACTTGACTGGCTCCTTCCTTCATACCGCCATCTCGCAATAAGTAAAACCGCGCAAAAAATCATTCCTTAATGTGTAATTGTTTAATGTGTGTTCGTTAGCCTCGCCGCGTAATTACTAGGTGCACATGAACGTGGGGCGACGACTCACATTCATCGCCGGCGTAATTACGACTCACCGCGATTGTGCCGCGTCTTTTGAAAGTTAAATTCACGAGCTTGTACAGAAACGAAAATTATTTAAAATACAACATAATACGTATTGATGCAACGGTTTTATTTTCTTATAACTATCTGTTGTTGTAATATTGATTGTGTACGATGTTTGACATCGAAGCGTCCATGGCACAGCCTCGCAGCGCTTAGTGTCGCAAATCTGGCGCGGCTCGCAAACAGCGGTTATCACCCGCTCGGCGCTTATCTGCGCTCATTACAGCGGCGATAAAACCAAAATATTTGCTCCCGACGCCGACGGCCGGCGGCGGTCGGACCTCTGAAATATTAAAATTCCTACAGACTACTCTAAAAACAGAAAAAGACTTCGTCTGAAAGGCGGCGCACGAAAACTTCTCATTTTTGTATTAAGTTTACATTTCATTTTGATTCTCTGTTGTAGGAAATAATTAAAATTCATGTTAGGCGCTGTTGAAGACTTGTAAGATTATTTATTACGCATACTTCTGCACAAGCAACGTGTACTTACTGAAGTTGAAACATAATTACACAAAAGATGTTTTATAAATATATGAACAAAGAAAAATGTACAGAAATCCCTTTGTTCGTCTGTTGTGTAGCAATTAACGAGATTGGCCGAAACAAACTGAGCTGGACCCTGATGTCTTTTATCTTTTAAAACTCGGTATAATTTGCTCTCTCTTTATTCTCCCTATAAATTTTATTTACTCTGGTACAGAATGAATAAAAGATAAAAAAAACCCGTTTGCTCTATTGTTCACATTTACTGCAGCCTATCGCCTGTATTGCCTTTGCTTCTCATAACAGCTAAAATACGTTTCACATAAACATACACCGGGCGATAACACTACATAAAAGTTATTGTGATCAATATTTAAGTGCAGCCTGTCCAAAAAGTCACTCTGATATTAACCAGTGTACCAAGAGCTGTGTGTTATTTGAGTTTATATCGTGTAGTTCTCTCGTGTGCTGCACATCTGCGCAGGCAGGGGTCCACGCCAGCCGGTCACCGGCCACGATCGCTCTTCGTCAAGACCAACATGACAAGTGAATAGCCCGGCGTCACTCGCAATATATTGATCACATTGTATCTCGTATCGCCGGTGACACAACATTGGAATATTGAAACATTAATCCAATAAAAATTTGATTTATCGTCCGGAGCAGTCACGTTTACCAAATTATTTATATTGAAATGAATGTGGCCACTTAATGCTCGTGATTGATTAGCAATACGTCACGAGACGTATCTAAATGCCACCGATTTACGAAAAAATCGGAACAGATGTTTAGTGGAATATTTGTGGCTTAAAGGATTTCATTTTCACATCTTGAGAAAAACTATACTCGTATATTGTTCAGATAAAAGCATGTTATATTGCTTGGGATAACAGCATATCTATAGCGCCATACATCACGCACTGTCTGGGAAAATATTCTTTTATCGGAAAACGATTGTCCAAATAAAATTGTAAGATTATCTCCAGCGTCCAAACAAGCTCTTCAATCTAGTCTGTACGAGATACATAAACTGCCAGATGATACAAGTATTACTTCTCCTAACATAATATAGAGGCAGGAACAATATCATAATGTTTATAAAGAATGGCCTCGTACTCCTGGCGTCTTGCTTAGATATCGCTAGTTTTATTTACAGAACTAGCAATGAACAATTTTAGTAATAAAAACCAGAAATGGCACGGGGCTAAGATTTTTCCGATAACTGATGATAATGGCTGCCTTTGTGACGTTAGAAACGTAACAAATACCGTTATTAGTGACACAAATAATCTATTCTCTCGGTTTCATATTGATTGTAAAAGGCAGAAACAATAGTGTTTAAGTGTAAAGAGTACAACCGCCGCGCGCCGTCAGGCAAATATATGCTTGTTCTGGTTTCGGAACGGATAAAAAGTGGTAATAACTGGAATATTCCGGTCGGAGCCAGTTTTTATTTGAGTTAGCCTCGTTAATATGGCCTCGCCGCCAGATTGGTCCCATACAAACTTTGAGTTCGACTCATTGCGGTATCTCGTTCGCCTCACTTTTACAATTATATTTTTGGGCCCACAGTCTGATTGCTCAGCGTGCGGCCGCATGTTGAGATCAAACAAGCTGCGAGGTTTATCAACTTAGTTGAAGCTGGTAACCAGTTGATAAACTGCGGCCAATAGTCAAAGTATTTCCTCTCATCGCCGCTTTGTAACATACTGGTAAAAGTGCAAAAATCGTCGTCGCTGGCTTCTAGCGAAGTCTTTGGAAACGAGAAACTGTTTGAAAGCACACAAGAGTTTTGTTACTATAGCTAGAGAGTTACTTCTTAATCTCATTAAATTGTGACAGTTTAATAAAGTAGCGGTGGGTCGTGAGTCACGCTGGCGGCGCGCGGCCCTACAGCGGTCATACTTTTCAATGAAACATTAATTTGCGATCACATCCAGCGCAGTTCGTAAGTAATTAACGAGGATCCCATAAACTGCTGCACAAAATAATGAATGTGTATCAGAGGCACGAGCCGTCGCCATGATCTGTGGGGGACACATTATTAATTCTATCGTTGTGTGCATGGCCGGCGGCGGCGAGTGGGACCAAACTTTATTACGTCAAAATCAAATAATAGAATGAAAAATTCGGTTAAATTTTGCACTCGCGTCGTAAATTAAATTATAAAGTTGGTTCAGAACAAAGAGTGCTAATTAACGTTGTGTCAATATTGCGGAGAACGTATGAGAGTTATTGTTAGTAGTTGTGCTCGCAGTAGTATACGTATAAGTGTTGTGTAACTGTGAGAAGGGCCGCGCAGTGCTAGCGGCGCCACGGTCTGCAGTCTGCAGGAAGTCTGCGGCGGCTGCGGCGGATGTGGTGCACAGATTGGCGTTTCGTGTATCTACTCGCACACAGCTACTACACAAACATTACAATTTGAATTGAAACTTCAGCCATTACCTTGTTATACGTTTCCAATTTAATTTTGCGTTTAATTGTTTGAAAGTTAGATTATTATTATTATTTGATAACTACCGAGATAATTAAAGGTGGAGATAATGTTCACAAAATTTCAGACATTCAACATGACTTAAAAACTAAAATAATTATAACTTTCATGTTCTCTCATGTGTCCTCTGGTGTTTTACTGAATTATCATAACTATGCCGGTTACTGTGCCTAAATTATATCAGTTATACACCAAGTCGACAATAAGAACATCGCATCTGTGTATTTCTGAATAATACGAGTTTTAATCAATGTCCCAACGATAGACCAAAATGAGGAAAAGTAAGAAAATTTTATAGGAATATAGGAAAGAAAGGATGATGTGAAACTGTCGCACAGCCTCAGAATACGTAAAAGAGAGAGGAAGCTCATACAATATGCAGTAAATAAGCTAACCGCTTATTGTGCGTAGCGCCCGGCGCGCGCTGTCAGTCGCTGCTACGTTGCTACGTGTCCGCTACGCCCCGTAGGCCGTAGGCTACGGTACTATGCGCTACGAGCTAGGGACGGGCATATAAAAAAATAAACATAAATATATCGATTCTAATCCGTAAAACAAAAACTGGACAAGTGCGAGTCGGATTAGAGCCCTGAGGGTTCCGTACAAACTTAATTATGTAAATAGTTCAATTCCGGAATGGAGTCTCAGAAAATTCTTCCGAATCGCAAAAAAAAATTGTGACGTAACTACAAATTTACATTTTTCAGATTCATTCCTATACTTGTGCTATAAGACAGTACTTTATGCCAAATTTCAGGATTCTGGGTCAGCGGGAAGTACCCTATGAGTTTTGATTTCCTCGAGAGTGTCGAAATGTACGTACTTTGCCACATAAACCGAAGTAACTTTTTTTTCTCATTAACAGTTTGAATTTTTTACACCTTCAAGAGTCCGCCGACCTGAGAATATAGTTTTAATTTCAACTCGATACCTCCATGCGTTCCCGAGATAAAGGGTCTTGACAGACAGACAGACGGACGGACAACAAAGTCATCCTATAAAGGTTCCACTTTTTCCTTTTGAGGCACGGAACCCTAAAAAAGGGTTAAACATGAATCAAAGTCAATGGCAAGTGCCTTATAGGTTTATTGAGTACTGCATAGGGCAGGGATGGCGAACCCATATTGGAGAACGTGCTCCTAAATATAACTATGAAAAAAAAAATGTGGGCATGGCGTGTTACCAAAGAATCTTGAATTTGTAATTTAATGGGCAAACTTTGAAATTAAAAACTTAATTTGCCATTTGAAATTCATATTGCGTAACGTTTACAGTTGTTTGCTTATTTATTTAATGAAATAAAAGTAATAATCAGTGTGGTTACTGCTGTATCTTCGTAAATCTGCACGAATTATTTTGCCGCGTGCCATAGGATCGCCATCCTTGGCATAGGGTGTAAGCATTGCAAAACCTTGGTGCACGAGTTTGACTCATACTTGAAAAGATATTATTTTTTTGTAGGAAATACTTTAGTGTAAGTAATAAATGCATACAGAGTTTGGTGTTTTACTGTTTTTTTTTTCATTAATTCATGAAAATAACCCGAAAAAATGAATGTATGCGTTTACTTTCTGTTAAAGTGACTGTAGAAATATGTACTCGCGACGGCGAAGGCCTAGTAAAAGAGTTCCTTTGGTTGCCCTATGAATACGAAAGCAATGATAATATATTGAACTGAAAAAAAAACTTATTAGATAAGTAGGTATTTAAATTTGTTCCCCAAACAATAAAAAAAAATTAGTTTTTCTTGGATCATTCATTTTTTGAAAATATATCGATATTTTTAAATCTCGATTTATTTTTCCCAAGCCTAGTTGCTACGTCTAATAGGTATCCCCTAAGGTTCGGGTTGTACTCGATACAGATACATTGGACACGTGCAGACACAGCTGTCTTTGGGATTATGTCCGACTAAATTGCGTACACAGTATGACCCCTAAAAATATATATTGAGTTTTAACCATGCTCATACCTGAGGAGAATAAGGAATCGAGTATTATTTTGATTTCTTTGGTGTTTTATCCCAGCTTTTTCATGCAGCTTTGCGGTAAATAGTGAAATAATTCAAAGTACAAATAACAACGAAACGATTCTTGAAGTCGAATTTAATAATTGTATAGATGACATCCAACAAACAAAGCGATGTTGCTTTGTTTTTTGCTTACATTTCTTTTTGCGAACGTTTTACATCTTTTTTTTTTTAAATAAGGAAGTTCTCATCGGTTTTTTTATTCGAAGGAATATACTTCCCAATCAGTTTCATTTATATCACAATACACTTCTAATTAGGAAATCAATGGGGAACTGGAGAAATTCTGAAAAAGGTAAGCATTGCTTTTGCGTTCAAAATCTTTTCATTCCCCGCAGTACGCAGCCAAAAGCAGCAGTACGAAGTGAAAATAAAAATGATTATAAAAATGCAGACTTCTCAATAAAAGACACGTAAAATTGCAAAACAATTTTGATTTCGGAAGTCGGTGTTAAATAACGAAGAAACAACAATGACTTTTTAACTTAATTTTTTTTTTAAACTATAAAGTACTTGACTGCGATCCCTCCTGATAGTAAGCAGTACTGCAATCATTGATGGTGATGCTCACTGGTCTATTAAGAGTCTACTCACTCTAGCTTTGAAGGTACCTAAATTGAAATCGGATTGGAAGGCCGCAGCAGGCAAATTGTTCCTGTCCTTCGATGTACGCGGTATAAACGACGAGGCGAAATGCTTAGTCAAGACTCTAGAGGATGGACACTAGCCGTACGTTGGGCCTATGGTTGAAAGATGATGGCGAAATCAAGTTATGGAATTGCGGCATACATTCCAAAAAAATAAGTTAAATTATATTTAGATACAAAATTTACATTTAAATGAGTAATCTAAAAGAAAACAAACCGTATATTATGAATACAACTTTTTTCACAAAAGGGTAAACTTTTGACTTTAAAAACAGCATTTTAAAGCATTACCTTGTGTACAGGGTGCTTGGGACAGTTATTATACAGGATGGAGATACAATTTAAAAATACAATCATCTTGCAAAAGGACCGTCTGTTTATTTCTACTTCAAATAAACATAAAACATAAACATATAAACAAAGGTAACGTCTTGAGAAGATTGCACAACACTGTGTTTTAATGTTAAAATGTTATTCATAAAGATAGCTTAGAAAAGATTCGCAAGCATCGCTATAAACAGTCTCCGTATTTTTGTATAAAATAACATTATTTAAGTCATGTCTTTTAATTACTTTTATTTATTTATTCAATTATATAATATCACTATTTTTTGCCCTCGACTTCATCCGCGTAGAAGTTGAAAATGTTGCTGCTGTCATAAGTAAGATTTTGTTTTATTATAAGCAATAGCTCTTTTCTGCGACTTCGTTCGAGTAGAAGTGGGAAATATTAATAAACTCTAAGTACATTAGAAGGCAGTTCTAGGTGCATCACGCTATTTTAAGTTGAAGCAGAACTAAAGAACATTGGATGAAAATACTTATAATATTTTTATCATGTGGGTACTAAGTATAGCAGTTTACATTTTAAAGTGCTTCTTCACTATATTTTTAGTTTAGTTTTCTTGCGGCAGATGTGCATATCGATTTTCTCCGGAACCAGATCTCGATAGGCCAACATATCAACAACCCGTACGAAAAAAAACACTTTTGGCGTACATCGATTCCTACATGCTTAAAGGTTTACCCCTGGGCTTTTTTAGTTATAACCGTAAAAGATACCTTCACCGAAAGTTGAATTCCTTTAAAATTAAAAGGCAAATCTGTTGGTATCATAGGCATGCGAGATATCCAGCACCGTTTCCCCTATTATTGTACTAGTCTAAACTGTGGCACAAATCATGTTATAGTGGAGGAATTTAACTTGGATTCTGGTTTCGTTACATAACTAATAATTTGGTAACCTTAATAGGTTAAAAAAGGGCTTAAGATTTCATGGTAAAATAATTGATGCATCATTTGTAATTTGAGCGAATATAGGGGAAAGCCACTCAGAATTAGTTAATTCAGGTATCCTTGAGGTTATGTACCGTATTCTCTTGATCCATTATTATGAATGGAAATGTAATTGATGCTATCTCTTGGACGTTTACCTAGAATCATTTGTTATTGATTTTGTCAAGGCTACTATTCCTAGCCGCCAATATTGCACTTTGACTTATCCACTAGTTGTCTTCATTTTCTATTTAGATAACATCTGGGAATACTTTAGAGATTAGGTCAATTCACTTCAATCTTGATCCATTTAGATTTAGTTTTCACAAGAACATACTTTCCGCGTCCTCTATTAAAAGTAACTTGGAAGGACAAATTGTACTACCTCCGCTGCAGTGCTATCGACAAAGCACTCACTCGTAGATAAGAGGCAAGTGCTACTGCTCAAGCTGGAGGGCGCGACCAAGTCTCGCTAACTAGCGAACTTCCACGCCGACACGAATTTATTAAAACGCCGGACCTGTTTGTTTCTAGTACGTTCTAGTACAGGTGCACACGCTATTACATACATCGCATTGTATTGGAGTTGGCTTCGGTTTGTAAGTAATAATATTTAACTAAATATTAGGCGGGTACCTACATATTTCATTTTTAACCGTTTGCCCTTTCTTTCTAACCGACTCCAAAAATTTTAACAGAAAGAAGAAGTTTAAGAGGAAGAGAGGCGGGCTACCCATTGCTTGCCTTATGCAAGCGTACGCCTACGGTGGCTGGAAATCGGAATCGGGATCCCGGCGGTCGGGGCGAGAGGGCCGTTCCCTCATGCGTGCGGCCGCCTCCTTCGCTAGCATTACTGCTTCACAGCGACTATCTACCATGTCTCTTCGCTTGAGACCATGGCCTGCACCAGGGCCTGGCGCAAGAGGTGATTCCTGCCGATCACCCCCACGAGGACACGGTGGTAATCTGCCTAAGCAAGGCACACTTCTACCGTATGCTCCACCCAGTCCTCCGAGCGGTTCACATAATGGTGACATCTGGACGTTTCTTCCGCACGAATCTAGTGCAGGAAACTCCCAAACTTACCATGTCCCGTGGGGAGCTGCGTCATGCGAGCGGTGAGGACACCGTGACGTCTCTCCAACTACTCCTCAAAGAGGGGACTTACCGCCAAAATTATGGCGTAAAAAAAAACCTACCCTTTTTAGTGTTGATCCGGGTCGAGAAACACTCCTGAATTTTTTTCCTTGGTTGGTGTCTATGGGTCTTCAACCAAGGGTGCGCAAACTCTTCAAGCGCTGCAGGTGGACGTTCTTACAGCAAAATAGGCTAAGATTAACTAGAAACATTGTTGCAGCGATTCAGCGGTGCAAGTTGAGATTAGTTGCTGTTTCAAAAGGAACATGTCGTCGCCTTTTAATTTCTACGTCGGTGTTTACGTGACAGTGTCCGGGTTCTAAAGGTGTAGTTGTTGTGGTAACGTGAGCTTTACTTTGAGTTTTGAAAACTTTGTGACTCCTTACATAAGAAAACTTAACAAGGAAAGTCAAAACGTGTATTGAAATTGTCAATACATCTTGCAGAAATTAACTTTATACCGTATTTAACAGTGCATTAATTACAATTTATATGAACTCTAAATCAGTAGTTTTCTGTAATGTAAATATATATACAAGTTCAATGAAGACATTAATTGTTCCATCAACGCCTTATTGACTCATCGTCACCTAACAAACCACATCCCCTTCAAGTGGGTACACTCACGCACAAAACAAACATTCGGCTCCGCGATACAAATCTCGCTCATTGAAAACAAACAAGTCTCGCAAACAGTCGCGCACACAAGTGACTCACGCACATCAAACTTAATTAAAATCGGTGCGTTATCTGCGAGTCGCGACAAGTTCGCGCGACAACTCGAGGATTATGAGAGGAATGTTCCGAGCACTTTTGTTTATAATGTTACTTCGAAAGAACGGAAATGTTCTTATCTGTCTGAAGCACTCGAGACACGATATTTTAGGTACGGCGCGTGTTTTTGAAGATATTTGTGTAATTAAGTGCGTGAAATAAGAACATCTTTGAAATATTTTAATGTTGTAAAGAAAAACTGCCTAGGTAGTTTATTATATTTGACAAAATGAATGAAAAGATTTTTATGATTCGTAGAATAAAGATAATGAGGATTGGAGCCGAGTGCTTTAATGTCGCTTAGTGTTATTTTGTTATTTCGCGTCTTGAAAGCCTGTCCTTGAAATGTTACTCGTAAGATGCCATCTTTATTTGTCAGATTATAACTTTATTTAAAAAACTGGACAAGTCAGACACGCGCACTAAGGGTACCATACGACTCCATTTGGGAATTGAATTATTTACATAGACCTATGTAAATAATTCAACTCCCAAATGGAGTTTCGAAGATTTTTCCGAATCGCAAAAAAAAGTATATTTTTTTTTGTGACGTGACAAAAAAAGTCCTATTTCCAGATTTATTCCTATATCTGTACTATGAAACCTTGCTTTATGCCAAATTTCAGGATTCTGGGTCAATAGCCAACAGGAAGCACCGATTTTCAGATTTTTCCTTTTGAGGTACGGAACCTTAAAAATGAAAGAGTTATTAATAGGTAACCTACTCACTCACAAATGTCTTACGTACCAAAATGTGAACTACCAACATCCAGTAAAACTGATTAGATTCCAATCAAACTATCCCATACAAACCTGCCACAAACTCCAATAACATGTTATCACGAGCCAGCTCGAGTGGGACACAAAAACTAGAGGTTTGCTGTAACGCGCGCAGTGTAACTTGACAGTTATAAGTCGCACAAAGATGCTCGCTATAACTGTCACGTGCACACTCGTGCCTGCGACTGCATGCCGACATTTATAAGTATTATCTGTCCGTGTGTCACAGTTTTATGTGCACAGTGCACACGGCCACGCTATCTCTCTGTGTGTCAGAGAAGAAGTTTGTACTTGTGTGCTGAGACTATTGTTTTAGTTCGTGTGAGAGAGTTATGTTGCAGAAAGTTCTGAAGTTTTAGGTTTTTTACGTGGTTGGATGATTTACGATGTAAAACCTTCGCTAAAATCTTAAAACAAAATTTTGTTTCCGGTCTAACTAGCGCGCAGGGACGTGCGAGCAATACAAGAAAAGAAGCCTGTCCCGTAAATACATAACATCTAACATCTAAATCATGGAACTTAACAAACGAATTAAATAAAATTAAAATCATAACTTTAAACTTCGCGCGTAATTGAAGATTCATTCATAGATACGACACGCTGATACCAATATGAAACTTAATGCAACGTTGACACTCTGCACGTTACACGTAAAAATGCTCTAACCGAAAGGCTTCTTCTGTATTTGGCTAAATCTACCATCTCATATTTCCCTATAAAAAGAACAAAATGGGAGTCTGTCTGAGTAAAATTAGATACTGTGTGCAAGTATTCATCGAACATTTTTTAATAAAATAAGCTGGGCTTTCGAGGTCCCATGAATAAAATTACAAGACCCCCTCTATGACGCGTAAAAAAGTTGTGCAAACTACAACTTAAATTATCGTGTTGTACATAATTGTTTTTACCGACTTCAAAAAAAAGGGAGAGTTTATCAATTCGGTTGTTTTTTTTTATGTGTGTTACCTCAGAACTCCGTCGTTTATGGACCGATTTGTAATTTTTTTTTTCGCTTTCCGATTGGTCCCATTGTTTTCAGAATCCAGTTTTAATAATGGAATCCATGAGGAATCGAAGAATCAAGGAAATATAGATATTTTGGTATTTTCGTCGAGAACTTAAGTATTTACAGTAAAAAGTAACATTTAATGAAGTGGAACTGATGAAGAAGACATGAGATGGCCTACAGAACTTGACAAATATTTATTTTATTATTTTGCACTAATGATACGTGACATGTATATTAGGTAAGTGATTATAAAGGTATCTGGCACGCCACTGCTACTGCGTAACTAGTGACTTTACTCGAATGCAAATTTTACACACAAACCTTCCTCATTTATTGTTATTTCTTCGTGAAAACCACATTAATATCTAATCGGAGTTTATTTAGACAGATATCGAAAGTGGCTTTAATTTGTACTATGTAGAGATTGATTAAAACGACTGGTTTTAAGTCTCTCCCTCTTAAAATTACATAAGAGTATAAAATTTTGTTTAGTCTAAACTAGGTACTCGTTTCACAAAGCGTTGAATATAAGAGTCCGAATTGTTTCATACTTTTAATTTCTTTTCGTCCTTCCAGCCGTACATTGTCTAGCTGTGTGTGGTTGGATAAAACAAAAATGTACGGATCACCGTATCCTATAAATAATTCAATTTCAAATTAATTTAAAATAATGCACATTGTCACATGATTATTGTACAATAATTGGTGTAACAACGTGCAGCGTGATCTACATTGTCGCTGGATCGGCACTGATATGACGTTACGTATGACATTCCGACCTGACAGCAGTCTGACGCCGGGTGACGCCGGTCACCGGGCGCCGGTCAGCGATTAATTAAATGTATTGGACGTCACATTTAATCGATAATTTGATTATCTGACCGATGTCAGACACCCCCTCGGTCGTTCAATTATGAACGACAGTTATTTTAACTACACGAAATAATAATCAATCAATTTTTACTCTCAAAATGCAGACCGAATATTTGATACCTAAATGATTATTTTATACTTACAGCGATTTTGTTGTAATAAATAAAAAAAATGTTCATTCTTCCAAACTTTACAAAAGAAAAGTTTCCTCAACTAAATTGTTACGTTCGTAATTTCAAGCGAAATTTATTGTTAATGTTCTTGGATTCGTGCCCGATACAGTGAAAAAAGAGCTCGAGAATTGATAAAACTGTGTGCGAAGCGTGGTTTGTACCAACTGCGATACGTTTCACTTAACTACACAACAGCCGCGAACAAAACGCTTGTCCCCGATATGTGCACAACGCACGCGAGTGCCGAGCGGACACTCGCACTAACTCCATTATTATTTTAATTCGAGTGTGGCTCGCAAACAGTCGCGTTTATGCATTCCTATTCGATTATATTTTCCACACGACTGGACTAAGTGCGATGACCAACACTGTTCATCCATTACTCGGTGGACTCACATCATTACGTGCAACTGTTGACTCGAAATGCAATGTAACAATCAGTCTTAAAACACGTCGTATTGGTGAGCTAAAGTCGCATGATGTGAATGAGCGCGCGTAACCCTGTCCACCATGCGTTGCAACACCAGGCCGCGCCGGTCCGTCGACAATTAGATTAGCTGCGCGGACCGCGTCGCTTCATCGCCGAGTGGCCGCAAGCCCGCAATGGATACATGTGTAACACAATTTCACACTAAATTACGGACACGTATCTTGCATTGAACTCCCGCCGGAGTTTGATGAAGCCAGTAGTCACGGAGCAAAACCGAACTTAGAATGAGAAGTGTAGAGCTCTGGGTAAGTTTAATCAGAAGGTTGAAGTTGTATCGCAGTTGGTTTCGTTGCAGTTTTTCACAATGAGATAACAAGGTAACGTAATTCCCGCTGGCTGGTTGAAACTTGTTTTGAAGTTCGGTTGAAGAATGTTTCTATCTCAGGGAATGTAAAGTTACTGTGGTTCTTATTAAATTTTAGATGCGGTTCACTGAAACAAAGCAGCAGCAAAGTGGTCTTTTGTTATTCTATTACTTTTGGACTTAAATTATAACAAGATAAATAATAGAAATAAACAAGAGTTCAAAAAGTATTACTCGTTGTATTTTCGCAAGTCAAAGAGTTCACTTTCTACGGATGTACTCTCGAAGCTTAATAAATTGTCGTTCCTACAGAAACCGTTTAGGATTCCGCACCCTACTAAGCCACCGCTGTCCGTCCATCCGATCGTCCGTTTTTCAGCGGGCTGTAGGTAGAGGTGAGTGTCGAAATTTTCAAAGGATGTGTATTTCTATTGGAACTACAAAAACAAATAATAAAATTAAAAATCAAAGGAGTTTCCCATACAAGGAACGTTTTGCTAGCTTTTAATATTACAGTACGGAACCCTTCGTGTTCGGGTCCAACTCACACTTGGCCAGTTTTTATTTGCCATTCTGTGTTACGTTGGCAGATTGGTTTCTAATTTTAAGAGAAAAGAGCATACATTATAGCTACTCTTATGAATAAACTACAACTTTAGTTATGTCCAAATATAAAAACATCATTTAGAGACACCGCACAGGCACAGCTCCCAACTACTACCTACCAGCTAAAACCGTTGCTTCGAAAATTGAATTCTACTGCCTCACAAGAAGCGGAGCGCGAGAAACTTTGCCATAGAGAACGTGGAGGCTAATGGCATTAGTTGAGGACGCGCGACGCTGCCAGACAGTTGGCAAGGCGGCCACGCTAGCCACGCCAGCCACGCCAGCCACGCAGGCCACGCTGCCCGGCGCTGACACTGCCACTTCATATTAGATAAACTGCCCTTGCTCGGAGGTAGTTATCCATAAAAGATGCCGAGTTGATGGCATCGCGTTCGGTTGTAAGGAACACGATTGATTTTACAGATGAAGCTTGTGATATATAGAATCAATTATTTCGTTTTCTGTCTTTCTTTTTAAATATACCATTTTCATATTACTGATATTGCAAAAGCAATGTAACAGGAAAAAAAATATGCATATAATTAAAACAAACATGTAGCAGTTAATGAGTTACCAGAGAAGCTGCATGTGCAGAAGCAGTCATTAAGTCAACAGTCAACAAGCGTGTCAGTTTGTAACCTTGTAATAGATTTTTTGGTAAAGACACGATAATTACTTAAGAAAGACTAGTATAACACAGTTTGTTTGTTCACAAGTTTCTAGTATCATTATAATGCCATTTTCTCTGTAGCTTGCAACCTTTCTTAGTAACTACTTGTACTAAACTTTAGCCTGTTTTGAATAAGCATATCACCGAAACGAAGGTATGTTCATATTATATAAATCTAGGTACAGTAAAATTTTATATAACTTTTCTAGTATCTTTGTATAACGACTGTGACGTGACAGTGCTTCACATCTTGAGGTACAGTGTTTTGTGTTCCTTATACAATGTTGTTTAGAAAAAAAACCTAAATATACTGAGATGGCCATATAGGTACTTTAGCTCAAAAAATTGGAAATCGTGATTCATACGGTAGATAAATTTCAAGGATCACCATACTATAGAGAGTTTTATACTCAATCTAAGACATTTATTGCATGAAAACCTCATAAGACAGACATTGCAGTATTCGAGAAATAGCTCTCGTATGTCGGTCATCTATCACCGTCTACCTCCCAGCGCTCGTGCCCGCTCCACATCTGAACGTATGAACTGGTATGAAGTACGGTAGCGCGGCCGGCATCCTCCAATAACCATTCATATTTCGCTGCATTGCTCCCGGAACTCTGACCACAGTGCATGGTAATGTCTAGACGTGGAAGTTCTGACACAATAGCAATGAAAGTGTGTTCTACGCAAATCCTCCGCCACGGATTACCTTCAACACTGACAGTGGCGGCTTATCATTATTATTATTATGTTAGGCACACTATCTGGACAAAGGGCTTACTTTATTTTCTTCCAGTCAGTTTCTATACTTCAAGTTAATGTTTCATGCTTGATTTGTATGCAAAATGTCAAGATCGCCACCACTTGCAACTGCCACTGTATTGCCTCCTAGCTCTGTGCGCTCTCTACTATTCGACTCGATAGCGGCGCACTCGATGTTCTACCGATCCGACTAATATTCGACACTCCACAACTAAGTCAACAGGAGCGATTGAAACTGTGAAGTATTAGATATCGTTAGTTCATGTTGTAGATTGCATCGGCGATAGTTTCGTCGTTAGGTGAGCCTTTTTTGTGGGTCGAAATCACGAAACCAATCAATATCTTGTTTTCTAACTAAAGTAATGGCATAACGTTATTGCATATGTACGGTATTTACCTACAATTTTTTTAAGCTTTGTAATATAAATCACCACGCTACCATCATCAAGGAGCCAAGTAGTCAAATATGACATGTACGAGTATTTAAGAACACTTATTTTGATCTCTTCTTATTTCGGGTAGCTCTACAACCGACGCCTTTGATGAACTCATTACTTAACCTACTAAGCGTTTTGGGTGACCCTGATATTTTCTATACATGACTGAAATCCAAGAGTACGCATGCAATGCATTAGGACGTCCATTTATAGAACGGACGGCACATTTTTACTGAACCTGAAATGTCACAGAATGTTTAGATAATCTGAGCCAAATCATGCCTTTGGCATTTTAAAAAGGCGAGGACGATCAGTTTACGGAGTCCCTTACACATGATAAAATGCGCACTACATACATATACGTAAGATAAGCAAAAAAGTCCGAAGTTTTTTCGCGAACTGTGATTTACTATTGAAGATGAATATGACATTGAACAAAATAATGAGCGCGTTTTAAACATTTGTCTTGGTTCACATCATGACATGGTCTTTCACATCGCTGGTAACTTAATCTACTGGTCAAATATGCGTTAGTGGCTTCATAATGGTTGCAAATCAAGCATACTAAGCAAATTAGAAATAGGTACATTGCTCAAACCTATGACGATCTGAGTTCAAAGTCTAACATCATGAATCGCCACATTTCTATATTCAAGAAGACATCTGAGATGTCTTTCAATGTGTAGGGCCCAGCTAGCTAGGGTAAAATATTTTTCTAGAATGCTCCTGGTGGAATAGAAAAAATATTGACTGCCACTGGCATTCTTGTTATCCATCCATCAGAAATATTGCTGTCGCGGTAATGTTTTCCAGAATCGCTGCCTCACTTCTTCCTGTTAACAAAATATATTTTTTTTTTGTTATCCTACATTGTGTCTCTGCACGGCTTAAAATAATCAAACCACAGCAAATAACTTTTCTCTCTAAATTCTCTCGCAAATTGAAAGGAATGAAGTATTTTATACCTCCATAATCATTTCAAGTACGTGCAATTTCCTGTAGTTATCACAAAGATCATTATAAAGTCACAAGGGCTGACACTGAAGCTATCAATAGCAAGACTAGAAACGTGTTTTATAATATCGAATAGGTACCATTACTTTATTTGTTCATTCATTAGCTACGAGCCCTTTATACACCTTATGCTTCGTTAACATTGCTACCACGGATTATGGTATATTTTTTTTTTGATGTGGGAAATATAATGATATCTCGCGCTCTTGGGAGGAGCGAAAAGGTGTGTCGGGCTTTTACTGACTAAAAACTCACTCCTGTTCCTTCGTTGCCTTTCATACCGAGTTTTCCTTTCAGAAGCAAACTCTTGGCCCCAGTAGGCTACGACCCTGCTGGGCCCCTACGGTTTGCTGTTTGAGGCATTTGTGGAACAACACGGGCCGTCAACGACTTGGGCTCGGTCCGCGGCGAGTTACCCATTACTCGCAATCCGCAAGCCCGCGCCTACGGTGGCTGGAAATCGAGATCAGGATCCCGGTGACTGAGGCGTGAGGACAGCTCCTTCGCGCGTGCACGTGTAACCTCCTCCTTTGCTAGCATTAATGCTTCGCAGAAGGAGGCGACCGCCTGCCACTCCTCCTCGTATCAGACCATGGCCGATCTCTGTGCCGAGCTCTAAACGATCTGAGTCCTGTACCAAGGCCCGGCGCGAGAGATCGCTGCCGCCGATCGCCCCCACGAGAACACGGCGGTGCTCTGCCCAAGCGGAGCACCGTATACTTCTCCGTGTCTTCCAGGTGGTCCACAAAGTGGTGACACCCGGGTGTTACTTCCGCAAGAATCCGGTTCAGAAACTTCCCAAACTGACCATACTCGGTGAGAACCTTCGTCATACGGAAGGTGAGGACGCCGTCTTTTCCTCAAAGAGGGGACTTACCGCCATGATTATGGAGTGCCTGACTATTTTATAACAGCGTTTGTACAGTTCCACGCAGATGAAGTCACGGGAAAAGCTACAATAAGTCGCCGGTTTAGTAATAATTCTCAGTTCATTCAAAAACCCTGACTGCTCACCGGGTATTTCACTCAAATCCGCACATGTGTCCTAAGGCGAGGTCTCCACGCGCACGGGACACTACTCATATTTCACGAGCTTCATACTGACTGACAAATACCGCTAACATAACAAACGTAACGTACAGAAGTTTTACTATATCCGAGGTCCGGGAAATGTACTGATAATCTAAACATATTTTAGTGATGGAAGGAGACCATTCTCATGAATGTTCCATCATATTGACAAACTACGTGAAGCTAATGCTGTTTTATTTGCAACATTTTATGTAAGTAAAAGGACAATAAAAGGCAAAAGTCAATTAAATCAATAATCTCATTTTTTTATGAATTCGGATTTAGTACGTTAAAGATTAAAAATAAAAGAAATAAATAATTTTCAATGGAGACACACTTATTTATTGATTCTTGAAAGCAAGTAACAAATTTTAGACTAATTACTTGAAATTTGGATAATCATTGGACACAGTGTCATTTTCGATGTTACAACGATTTAGTAGTAGCCCTTCTGTCACGACTACCCCGTCACCCGTGTAGAACTTCCGGAATACTTTTCCGGCGACACTCACCGCCTCTTGTAGGGTGTATATTAAGTGTCGCAGAAATATAGCGTGTCTTCAGCCACATGACGTTCATAAACATACTCTGTGGTAGTATGTGACTACTAAAACTTGCGTTCGCCTGAAGTTCACGAGTTCCAAGTTTTATTCGTTTTTATTACTATACTTCTTTTTGTTGGGTTCTTTCCCCGAGGCTAGTAATCGTATAGCAAGTCTTTAAATAAATAATACCAGTTAATGTATTGGCATTTTATTTTAGGATTTTGGAAATTGTTTCTTTTTTCTCAAAAGGCTGAGGTCGTGATTTCGATTTCCGTTTGGATGTTTCTGTTCGTGACATATATGAGTATATTTACGTCTAATACCCACATAGGCTCCCATATGTTTATTATTTAATGTACCTACATACAAGTAAAAAAAATCAATATTTTTTGGTAGTCAAAAACGAAACTATATATACATATGTTTAGAAACAGAACTGTAAAGACTAAACGAATAGCTTTAACCCTAAGAGATAGTCTAGAACTCGCTGACATCTAACAAGAAAGGAAAAAATAAAAATGTAATGTAAAGAATCTAAAAGGTAAGACAAATTGACAGCCTGGTAACTGTTTGCTGAAGAGCGGCCCAGCCCCGAGCGGCGCCGAGCAGCCCCCGGGGAAATAGCGTCGTAGGAACAATACGTCACAATGACAACCATATCAACCGATGACGAATCGAGCAGAAAATATACGGGAGATTATATTGGAATGAGTTACGAGAGACAATCAGATGGAATGCCGAGACAAAGTGGGGAGGAAAGCTGACATACAGCGCTGTTAAGATTGATCACGTCACACCCTTAAGACGACCCAAATAGGTACCTACGTGCATAGTGTGCATTGACGAAAGTGGTCTACGTTTACTCAAACGGTTGAAAAACGCAAAGATTTTATATTCACTTAGTTCCGTTAATAGGTAATGACGTAAGTAGTAATGCATGTATACAATTTCAGAATGTATAGATAATAATAAAAAAGTGAAAATTGTTTAAATGATATTATTGTAAAAAATTGTAAAGCCATCAGGATCTTAAAACTAATACTTCAAGCACTTTGTTACACCAATAACATTCATAATATCCTTTCCTTTCAAGGAGCACAGCACACTTGTGTCGTGAGTCTCATAAACTATACAGTAATATATTCGAGAACATAGCCGTACATCGCAGCCTTGTCTGGTACTCAATAATTCTCTTCGCACTTCCACTTGTAGCGGCTGATATGCAATCGTATAGTTCCGAACAATACCGAACTTAGACGAAGCCATTATATGCACCGATTGGGTTCCAAGTTGTGCCGATAAGACGAGTTGGAACGCTTTGCCGATAACCAATGTACCGCGCACTCGTGCAGCCGTGTTGTGAAGTACAATGAATCAAGACGCCTTGGAGTACGAAGGCAATAGAACGCTACGCTTTGTAACGTCTCTAAGACGTTACAAAGCTGCGTGGTATTAGTCAGCACTTTTTTATCTTGACTAAGTACTTAACTGTCATTGCTTTCAAAAATAATGATTTCAACACACTCACTCGAAAACCCGCTCCTGCATCTACTGGTTTTTGGTTAACAATAAAAAAAAATCAATTACTTTTTATAATTCTGTTGGTTGTGTATTAGTATTGATCATTTGATTTGTCGTGCCATTGCAATTTTATTTTATTTCATATTATAATTTTACTTTTTCAATTCAAAGGGTATTCATATCATCCAATGGCATCCCCCGCTCTTGGGCGGAACATGAGGCCGTATCATACTTTTACTGACTTAAAATGCACTCCTGTTCCTTCTTTGCCTTTGTTCCAGGTCCGAGTTTTCCTTTCAGAAACAAACCCTTGGCTGTAGTACTACTGAGCCGTTGGAGTTAAATTAGTTTTAATTTGTAAAAGAAAAAAAAAACATTTGTTTAATCATTTTCTTCGTCGTGTATAATTAGAACAGAGCCTAAAAACCTTATGTAAGTGCCTTCTAAGTGTTAGCTTATTTATTCATTAATAAGTTTAAGTATCATTCAAAGTCAATATCAATAGTGTTCTATTTATATATTTTTATTTTTGTTAGTTAAATATTGATACAAATTAGTTAGTTTTAACCTGCCGTGGATAAATCCATTCTTGTATCACATATTTCAGCAACTTCCAAAGAATGTCGTCTCATTCAAGTAATTTCTAGATCACAATTACCTTAGTATTGGCTACTGGTTGAAATGTGGTGCATAGAGGCTCTGTCCATCTGTCGGGAGCTGGAGTTATTCAGAAAGGTAGAAACAGAACCCGAGACAAAGCGGCCTGGGATATTGTCGTACATAGCAGATCTAGGCATAGCAATCCACAGGCAGGCTGGGGACGTCGGGAAAAGTGAGTTCAGAGTTCTTTATGAAAACGAATGGTTACAATGTCACAAACTGAATTTGCTGCGCTAAATATTCAAATCTAACCTGGTAAAATATGACACTACTTTTTCTTCGCCCCATTTGGTTAGGCTCAGTGCAGTGTCGTCTATGCACCTTGATATTGATGACATTAGTGTAGTTTTGATGTTCATGCATGCATGTGTGAGAGCGGCGCTTATAAATTCAAATCAAAGTGAATCTGGACGTAAATAATAATTCTGTAATCATGTAAGTAAAATTACTGATAGTTCGAGCAATTTAATAGTGCGTTTTTCGATACCCGATAAAACTCATCAAGAAATGTCAGCGAAGCGAATTTACACTAACGAAGACTATTATTACATTTTGAAATAGAGTATTATTGTAATGAAGTATTGTAGGCAGAAAGCTGTGTCACTTCTGAAGTATAAAATCTATATGGATGACATGTCATTACACTATGTAAATAATAATGAAACGCGTAAGTGTCATGAAATTCGTGGTCCTTTAGTCGTTTTGGTTGCGAAAAAGTTTATCTAGTGCTGTATGTTTTAATAGTTTTGTTAGACGACACAATGCCTATCTAGCGCTGCAGCGAACTTTTGTTTCAACTTTTCAGTATTTTAACAAATAGTTTCCATGAACGTGCTTGTCTATCACTAGAATATAAGTAATTATGTATATAAATAAAATAAATATCACAGTAATACATACTAAAGTATTCTGTTCATTCTTGTCTAATTCCTACTCGGTGGTAATTCCTGTTAAGCGTTGACGAGTTCTCAGATGTGCTCGCAGGAACTCTCCCGCAATGTACCAGGACTGCAGAAGTTGGTTGAAGTTATGTTTTCTGAGAAATGATCTTTTCACGTTTATAATATTAACTAGTTGGCATAAATTATATTTATTTTGCAAATTCATTTTAAGAATACATTTTTACATAATTTTTTAGTTCGAATTAGATTAGGTCGGAGTCTCCAAGCTGACTAACCTGACAAGAAACAACGAAACAAACTCACAGGTCGAAGTATTTTAATATAATACAAAGTATTCTCAAAGTCCATACAGCAAACATGTAATGTTCAAACCATATGAGAACCATGCAGATTAGTGTCGTGAGATGTTTTTTTTGAGAAAAGAACATATAGATTATGGTGGATTTGTCCAGTCAGTGCAAGCTTTTGTCAGTATTCGTATAGCTAGACTTTAGACTACTAAAGAGCTTAACGATTTCAGCAATATTAAATAAAGAACATTTGGGTAGACCGAAGAAAATAATTTTTACAAAACAAAAATAACCGACTTCACTAAAAAAATCACTAAAAGGATCAAAATAACTTTAATTTTGGAAGTCGGTGTTAAATAAGAAACAAACAATACCGAAAAACACCGACTCCCGAAATTAAAGTTATTTTGATCCTTTTTTTTTTTTTTTTTTTTATTGGGTGGGAAAATCATCCTAATGACATCCCCGCTCTTGGGCGGAGCGGGAGATAGTGTCAGACTCTTACTGACTAAAAACCCACTCCTGTTCCTTCGTTGCCTTCGTCCCAGGGCCCCGGTTTCCGCTTTCACACTACCCGTGGCCCCAGTAGGCTTCGACCCTGCTGGGCCCCTACGATTTGCTGACATCTCCTTGAGGCGCGCGTGGAACAATACGCGCCGTCGACGACTTGGGCTCGGTCCGGACGGTTACCGGACGGTCAGACGGCGAGCCACCCATTGCTCGCCGTCTGCAAACCCGCGCCTACGGTGGCCGGAAATGGGGATCGGAATCCCGGCGGCGATTGGAGCGTAAGGACCGTTGCCTCACGCGATCGGCTGCCTCCTTAGCTAGCATTACTGCTTCGCAGAAGGAGGCGACCGCCTGCCACTCCTCCTCGCTCCGGAGTATGGCCTGAACCAAGGCCCGGCGCGACAGATCGCCGCCGCCGATTGCCCCCACGAGGACACGGCGTTGCTCTGCCCAAGCGGGGCACACCTCCACCGTGTGCTCTACCGTGTCCTCCGGGTGGGCCGCACAGTGGCGACACCCGGGCGTCGTTTCCGCACGAATCCGGTGCAGGAACCTCCCGAACTTATCGTTTTAGTGTTTGTTTTTAGTGAAGTCGGTTATATTTTTTTTGTAAAAGTTTTTAATTATTTCAGAATTTTTAGTTGCTATACACTTAAGTTATAAGTCACAACCAAACACACTCACCAGACTCACTCAAAAGCACCACTCACTCACTTATAACCAGAGTGCCTCATAACAATCCCAATTAATACAAACACTGCTAGGTTACATTGTTTTATTATGAAGTTTCCGTGTCTCTCTTCCACCTTCCGGCTCCATTATCAGATCAGTTTGATAGCACCTTATAGCCAAAGTGCATCTCATGACAATTCTAATATGCCCAAACACGGCTATGATACATTGATCGATTACGGAGTTCCGGTGCCTATCTTCCGGCTCCATCATCATCATCAGGTCACTTCGATGAAACCATTTTCGACATAACTATTAGAATCATTTATTTATTTGTATTGTCATAGTCTCTTAGCTATCTTTCTTCATTTTGATATCTATGTGAGTTTGAAGTTCCGTTGGGCATTTCCGATCTTCTTCATCAGTTCCACTTCTACAAATGTTACTTTTTGACTGTAAATGCTTAAGTTCCCGACGAAAATACCAAAATCACTATATAGTGTTTTAATATTTGAGGAATTCCCTCGATTCCTCATAGATCCCATAATCTAAAAACTGGATTTTGGAAAAAAATGGGAAAAATCTGGAAGCTTATCCTTTAAGGGGAAAAAAATTGCAAGCAGTCCATTATTTTAGTTAGGAGTAGCCGTTAATGTATTTATATAGTTTTAGTTCATTAAACCCATTGTTGCTGTTTGGCATTGTCTTTCTATTGTGTCTCTAATTACGCTACTCAAAAGGTTCATTAGTTAAGGGTTTTTGTATATAATTTTGTATATATATAAATATAATCTGTAGTAAATTCTCAATAAAAGCAGTCGATAAACAACGATGTTCTGAGGTATCAAACTTTAAAAAACCTTCCTTTTTTTGAAGTAGGTTAAAAATACTCAAACTTCGAGATATTTACTTCAAAACAACTGAAAAGAAAAACAAATCACAAATTTCTCACATAAAATAAAATTTACATAAATGTAACATGTAACAAAGTGATATTAATGAAAATTGAAAAATAAAAATAATCATGTACTTAATAAATAAATAAAAAGCACATTAAAAAAAATCTAAAGAAAAAATTGCTACATTTATAAATTGTTAGATTTGATTTTGATTGCTCCAATTTACGATTGTATAAGAACCATACGTTTTATTGTCATAATCATATAGAATTATATTCGAAGTTATAAATAAAGACATTGTAAAGAACTTTTCTACATTTTGAATTAATTCTTTTCTAAGGAGTAACGACGAATTAACCATAATTTAATTTTTAAAAGATGATGACTTTATAACTTTGAATTATTTTGTTAAATCAAAAACAATTCTGAATCAGCAACTTATAATTCTCAATTAAAAATTCAACAGCAAAGTTTAGATGATGGAAACTTAAGACTTAATGTTTGAGAATTTTAATGAGATGTTTAACCGCAATACGTTTTAGAACTTTAGAAATAACAATGCTAAGCCTTAAGACCAAGAACCTAGCAGACAGACTGGTCTGTCTTGGTATGGGAACCGTGCTGCGGGTATTAAGGCTAGTAAGAAGTATGACAAATAAGCCTCTGCCACAACATTAGAATTCTGTACCTAAAAACTTTGTGAAGGTTAGCAAGCGACTATCTTATGTTCCCATGCCCATACCCAATACGGCACACACGACAGAAGATACACACGTGAACATAAACACGAGCCTGCACCTTTGTGTGGTTTCAAATGATTTGTGACGTATCATATTCCCTAACGACGACTTAAATTTTAATTTGGTCCGGGTACTGAGACTAACTCTCAGTACCCGGACCAAATTAAAATTTAAGTCTTGAAAGAGACTGTCGTCTACGTATTTTGGAATACTTATGAATGAAAAACGGGGTAATTTTTTCTGTGTCAAACGTTGTCCATCCAAACATGAACCGATTGAATGGAAAAGTACACATCATTATCAATATCATTATAATACGATAAAAATAAAACAGAAAATAAATTTGGAATGTCAGGTTCATTTTTGGGATATAAAACGGAAAAGGACTGACTGAACAAGTTTCCTTTTATGGCAGAACTTTTTGCGTCATAATATTATTTTGCAAAAAAGCGGACAGCATAAACTTCATTTCACAGAAAATCATTTCGCATACACTCATTTGTCATACATTCAAAACTCACGTTTGTTAGTCAGAATCATCTTAAGGTATAAATTTCATATCCATAATAATTAAAAAGCCGATCCACCATATGCCAAATAAAATTCTGCCTTGATAAAAGTATGCCATTGTAAATTCTGACACGTATACATTCTGCCAAATAATAGTCAAGCTAAATAATTTTTGTGCCTTAAAAATATTCGATTAAAGTAGAATATGCCAAATGTCTTATACTAAATAATTTCCAGAGTATCGAAATTCTGCCAAATAGAAGGAACCCATTGTAATAACATTAACGCAAATATAGCTGTCATAATGACAGTTCTATTTACGTGAACACGCAACATAGGCAGTTCATTAGTCCGGCCCTAACTAGCGTGAGCAGACAATCTTTATTTGCTCTGACTAATAAATAAAGCATCGCATGACGTCAGGCGATCTCATAAAAGCGGAGTGATATCCCATCAGCGCCGGCTCTACTTAATAATACAATTAATACCGCGGCCTCGCCCTTGTTTTCATATTATCAGTTAAACAACTTCTTCCGGTGAGACTGCTACTCATTTATGCCACGTAATATTTATAATTTGCGAATATTTTGCGGTATCCACTCACTGCAATTCGGTATTATATTATTGAGTTAATCATCATCAATTCAGCCGAAAGACGTCCACTGTCGGATATAGTTGTTAATGTTGGCTTAATGTTCATTTTTTGTAAACGTTATTTGAATAAAGTTTATTATTATAATTATTTATAGGCCTTCCCTTATTGAATTACTGAGGCTTATATTTATTTTAATTGTCAACTTTCAGCTGTAAGTGGCTGTATGTGGTAGTTTTTTTTAAACAAGCTTTTAATTAACTAAAAACTGAAGCTTATCTTATGTTCACGCCTTAAGCTTTTAAGAAGATTTTCAATTGTATGTTAGCTTTACTTTTAAGCTGATTATTAACTTGTTTTAATTAAAATGAATTTTTACATAAATACATCATTGAATAATTATGTAACCTTCACTTAAAAAAAACTAATCACAAGTATAAATAATTATGTAAAGCTACGTCAAATGCACTTCCTATATTATATAATACAATGGCATACTGAGATAAATTCCAATTATTGATTTTCTTTGGCCACATTTCATCATCATAACCAAGTCCTAAGACAATTTGACAAACAACATGTCATTACAAAGTCAAATTGCTGTCACATAACTGGTTTATCTTGTTTGTTTGAGGAGTTTCTTCGTCTACTCATCAGACTCTATACTTAGTCTTGGGCCAAAAAAAAACCTACACAAAACAAAGAGCTTCAACACAACAGGTATATTTTAATTGGTTAAGCCATTTTGATGTTGACCTTCATGGCAAGTTCAGGAGGTTCCTGCACTGGATTCATGCGGAAGAAATGCCCAGGTGTCACCATTGTGTGCCGCCCGGAGAACACGGTGGAATATTTGGGGGAGGTATGCCCCGCTTGGGCAGAGCACCACCGTGTCCTCGTGGACGCGATCGGCGGTAACGACTTCTCACACTGAGCTTTGACACAGGCCATAGTCCGGAGCGAGGAGCAATGGCAGGTGGTTGCCTCTTACTGCGAGGCGGTAATGCTAGCGAAGGAGAAAGAGCGAAGAGAAAGGATTTAATAGGAGGCCAAATTAAAAAATGGGTTACTAATTATTTGTAACCGAACAAACATACGAACAGAGCATATTAAGACAAAATCATCTTTTATCACAAATCCAACGTCGTAGTGTCTTTATAAGTTGTTATTTTTTTGGCATACAATAAAGTATTCCATCCTATCCAAAAGTAGAAGTAAAAGCGGATAATATGTTGCTAGCAGTATTATTTGGAAGGCATTGTTGAGTACGTGCGTCAAAAGACGAAGCTAATATATATATATATACGTATATATTATTAGTCGCAATGAAATGTCAATATCAAGGCGTTGGTGGTGCGAGTCCCGAACACTTGCCTGCTCCTTATGCTGAAGGAAGACTTTTCGCCGCAGGGCGTAGAATTCCGTCGCTTCCGCGGACAGGGGCCACAGAACAGCACGAAGTAAACATAGTGCAATGTGAAGTGTTACTAGCATAGTCCTAACTTTTATTTACTAACGATAAATTTTATTTACTCTATATATGTTAGTCTGTAAGGTTTGTATCTATGGAAGCCTGATAATAAATTATTTATTGAATATTTTAATCATTTCAACTAAAATAAAACATCTATTTGTGTTCTGAAAATTACTTGTCATAGAAAACGATAGAGACCTAAATACGTAATCGCGACATTATTATCAAAATTTCTAAAATCCGACACCTTCTGGCCCGACAGAATCGAGTCCAAGTCCTCAAAGTTGGCAGTCCTTTGAGCAGTACCGCAATAAGGCTGCTTGTTTAACAAATTACTCTTAATTTCCGCCCGTCCAAGCCGGCCACTAATTATTCTCCGCAATATTTATAATGACCGAATCTTTGTCTGCCGCGGATCCGCAGGGGATCCACCGGGATCCGTAATGAACGCTCGCGGGAGATTCGCCGATGGCTCCATAAAGATTGTTTAAACAATTAACTGCGACCATGTCCCCCCATCCCTCCCATTCCCTACTCCCCTTCACTCCCACACCCTTGAGAGACGAGAATGTTTATTGCTCCTTTCCCTTCCAAATCTCTCCCCTATAATAGACTGAGACCACAGAGTAGTTGGTAAATGGAGGTCTACAAACTCAGACCCTTTACTAAACTGTTAACTAGTGCCTCCTGAATCGTGACAGCAGATGTATGTTAACAAGACTCCCACTATAGTATACACCTAGATTCAATATTTACAAAATTTTTGAAAAGCCTTTTTATCAAAGACCATTGACAGACTCATTTAAGAATCAATATTTCAGTAGTGTTTAGAAGTGTGGATTTTAATGGTCAACGTACTAATTTCTTTATGAAAACCTTAGCGTTTGTACTTTATGACAGATCTTTTCATTTACTACCTACTCCGCGTCATCAATATAAGTGCTCATTTAGTCAGCGGGTCGCGAAATAACAGATATACTATAAAAAAACATCTCGCAGCTTGTTGAGTGATAGCAAAAGTAAGCATCGTTGTTTGCATGCTATTCGCCATTCGACTAGTGGCAGAATTCAAAGGCGATGAATGACAAATATAGAGTCAGTATATACACTTACGGTTTATTGTACATTGTGAGTTGATGTGACATATGGGAGTAATAATAGATCTTGTAACAATTATGAATACTGACAATAATTTGAAAGTATAATACACAATAACAAAACGGAAGTAAGCGATACCAAACTCAACTAACATTAAACCCTTACTCCCTAATTTGTTAGATAGAGGTGTATTCTATAGTGTGTATTGGTAGAGTTATAGGTAGACACAAACCTCACTTGAAACAAATATTTCAACCTTGCCAAAGATGAAACGTCTTGTGAATTTATAAGAAGGAGAGACCTGAATATAAAACCTAAAACAAAAATCACGTTCTGTCGAATCATATTGATAGAAATAAGAAAAGGAAGTGTTCGGAGCGTGAGCGTGATGGATCCCCCGCACAAACAGGATTGAATAACACAAAACTCTATTCAATATGTAGTTTTTGTAATACTTTTCTTATTCGCATGAAATATATTCGCTGGCGAGGAGTTTGTCACAGTTACACGTGTTCATACATTGTTTACCGCTCCGACCACTTCGACTGCTTTGCTCGCTCAGCTCATGTAAAATATGTCTCGCGGAGCTGTAAATATGAAATATTTGGATCACATCGGATACCGCATAAGGTTTGTTGTTGTTATAACTGTACAGTTATGGCTTTGTTCCATCTGCTCGGACCCTGCTATTGTGAATGTGTTCTCGGTGAATGAACAACGTAGATTGAAGTCACTGACATTCGAACTTGTTTACTTTGTTCCGCTTTATAGGTCTGATCAAATAAACATAAATCTCTGGGAAGTTCAGCCTGAATGCTGAAAGTGAGTCCGCCTAGCTCGACAATATAGGTCAAAGGTTTTGTCAAGTAATTGTTCCACTAGAATATATTGGGGTATAAGCTGTGTTGACAATATTGGTTTGTTAACCAAGCTAAAATGAAATTTAGGACGCCTGATCAAATGCACCTTTGGTAAAAAAATTATATTAGGTAATTAAGACAAGTAAGATGCTTCACCAAAATTAACTACTTATATATATTCGTTACTTCTAGGCAAGCGTGCTCCATCATCGAACACATCTTCGGTAGTGGTGAACGCGAGTCCAAGAAACCTCTGTATTGTATCGTATTTTATTACCATTTGTTTTTCTCGAAACCCATTTTTCGCTTTCAAAAAGAATTTGTGTTCAGTTACTATCGCTTCAGAGCTCCTAGTTTGGACAACAAGCTGAGAAAATGTTTTCTTATACCGAAACTGTCCAACTAACCAAACTTGGAACCTTGCCCGCTGGAGATATGTGGGACAACATTGAAACCTAACTCTGAGATTCGCTAACTATGAGTCAAAGGCTAAGCTTACAAAACTTCTGAATAATGACTTTTATAGAAAAAGGAAAAACAAGGAATCATTTATAAAGTAATCACATTTATTATTGTTTACCATAATTTTACCAGTTTATTTTTTACTGGTAATGCTATTAAATGTTTGATAGGCCCATGTTTCACTGAGTCACTTGATGGTAAGCGATAAGTCACATGAGGGTTTTTTTTTCGGTGGGAAAGTCATCTTATGACATCCCCCGCTCTTGAGCGGAGCTGGAGATAATATCAGTCTTTTACTGACTAAAAACCAACTCCTGTTCTTTCATTGCGTTTCACACCAGGGCCGAGTCTTCCTTTCAGAATCAGACCCTTGTTTCCAGTAGGCTTCAACCCTGCTGGGCCCCTACGGTTTGCTGACATCTCCTTGAGGGGCGCGTGGAACAGTACGCGGTGTCAACAACTTGGGCTCGGTCCGGACGATTACCGGACGTTCGGACGGAGGGCTACCCATTGCTCGCTGTCCGCAAGCCCACACCTACGGTGGCTGGAAATCGGGATCGGAATCCCGGCGGTGGTTGGTGCGTGAGGACCGTTGCCTCCTTTGCTAGCATTACTGCTTCGCAGAAGAATGCGACCGCCTGCCATTCCTTGTCGCTCCGGACCATGGCCCGTACCAAGGCTCGTCGTGAGAAATGGCCGCCGCCGATCGCCCCACGAGGACATGGCGTTGCTCTGTCCACGTGTCCCCCGCGTGTCCCGCGTGCCCGTGGAAATGTGCCCCGCTTGGGCACACTTCCACCGTGTACCGTATCCTCCAGGTCAGGGGCAGCAATCTAGACGTTATCACTAAAATGCCATAGCCGATCAATACAAACATATCGTTTTTAAATAAATAGTTCACATGTGACCTGACTACAGCTCAGAAAATTTACTAAAAGTGTCACAGTTAACTCCTCTACAACTCGACATCCAACTGTATAATGGCACTCGTCAGTTCTCAGTAAACTTCTTGGTCCAAAATGCAAAAACTGTCAGTAAACATGTGGCGGACGGCTATGGCAGGCGCGGGGCAATCGCTTGATATTCGCGGCGACAGCACTCTCCACGCGACACGAGACGGGCTGGCCGGGCGCCGGCGATAGACGAGCCAGCGACCCCTCGCCGTCGCAAATTACTGTAACTACCTTTACTTATAGAAGATACTACGAGTTTTGTCAAGACTTGAATGTTGGACAGATATTACTGAAACTCTGCTGTATATATTCCTTTTTTTGCAAAAAAAAACACTTAGCATGTATTGGTGAACATTTATATAATATTATTGATAAATTACCTAAACTGATGGTAAGTGATGACATGGTCCATTAAACTTGTGTAAATAAGTTTTTGTGAAGACAATAAAACCCACGTTTGTTATTTTTATCCTGTTTCTATGTTTTGGTTAAGGGTCGGCAATCAATCGAAATAGCCTATCGGACTCCGTATCTTGAAATATATATAATCTCATTTTATATTGGAACTAGTATGACAATTGATCTGCGGTAGCTATGTGCAGAACAAAAAGTCTTGGTAAAGCACAAAATTGTTTATTTAGCAATTTCACTTTGTGTGAAGTCAGTTTATGGACACAAAAAGTTAAATTGTGTATTATTGTTTATAGCTTACTGTTCTGTGCCTCAATGTTGTGAGGTCACAACACAAACACTTTATTATATAAATAACTAGCTTCTGCCAGCGGCTTCGCCTGCTCAAAAGTAGGTTTCTCCATACAAACTTCCAACCCCCGTTTTACCCCCTTAGGGGTGGAGTTTCGAAAAATTCGTTCTTAGCTGATGTCTACGCCCTATAGAGAACCTACCTGCGAAATTTTAGGTGTTATAGTTTCTGAGATTTCGTGATTAATCAGCGAGTTGTTTCGCTTATATGTATAGATTTTGAGCTTGAATTTTTTGTGTTTTATTATCAAAAAATGAGTAGCAACGAACACAAGATATCAGGTATCCGTATACCTGATATCTTGCGACATATCTGACTTCTGCAACCCAGTAACTAGGAATTATGATTCCTTTTAGCATGACTGGCCTCAGATTTTCTACCTTCTGACCATCTTTTATATTTTATGTCAAACATCTATTTGTGACAGTCGTGACCAATGGCTTAATGTGTTTTCCGAAGTATAAAGGAATCTCGATATCCTACGATGGTCACCATCACCAGACGGACCTGAGCAAGCATTGCTTAACTTTGGAGATTGATCCATGATTGATTGATTGACTCAGCCACGAGCTCCTCAAAGTAAATGTGATATTGGGGTTCACCAAACAAACAATAAAATCCACTTAGACCCATATTCAGGAATTACGTAGATTTATTTCGCGTCCGTCGTGACATTCGCAGCGCTGTGTGGCCATCTTCGACGTCAATCTACGGCAACTGGGTCAAGTTCCCGCAGTCGCGCCGGGGACAGATCTCGATGCACGCTCTGAGACCAACGGGATGCGGGCCAAGAAAAGATGTGTTGATGGAATTGACCGTTCAAGGCCTTTATTAGCTTACAATTTTAAAATCTGTTACGTAGACAGTTGCTAGAAAATTTGAGGATAGTCGTGCTGAGGGGAATCATAATACCTTGTTACTGGGTTTCGGTGGCCAGATTGGCAGTCATTCCATATAAAATACTGATATGCCGTTGCGTCAAATTAGTTGTTGCTGAATAAAAAAATGTATTTGGGAAGCTCAGTTGTTTATTTTTAGTAATAGAGTAAAATTCGACCATTTGTGTTGCTTTTGATGGCAAATCTCACTTATAAAATATTTATACTTCAGCTGAAACACATACATTGCTGAACTGATGCGTCTCTCAAACGTCGCCACATCTACTTATTTCAATGTACTTTCTTAGCCACGCAATATTATACTAAGTACAGCACTGTATTCTTCTTATATTCTCAAAATAGCGAGCACTCATTTAAACAAACGTGTTTATGTATTATTTAAACAGCAAACCGCTCTGTATCATTGTGAATACCTTAGCAGTTTCGTAGCAGTTTCGTAGCGGTTTCGTAGCGGCGTAGCGCGGCTACGACATACTACGCGCTTGGGACTGAACAAGACATTTATGTTTATGAACGTTTAACTGCGAGATATAAACGTTGTGGAAATTTTAAAAAAGAGCATTTTATTTAACAACCTAGTATAAATTAATTTTAGATAATAACTTGTTAAAAACAAAAAATAAAAAAATTGTATATAATTCGTAAATTGAGATTTTATTTGAATGTTTTTAGTTAAACACAGTTTTAATGCCAACGGTTGACAGATTTTTTAACTTAAATAGAGAGAAATTGTTGGGAGACTAGGAAGAGAATTGGATTACACATAAAAGGAAAAGATTAGAACTTGTCTCAGAATTTCATTTGGCTTAAGTCGGTATAAAGAAAATAACTGAGTCAGGTTAAATATTATTAGTTGACGCGGAGATATAAACAAAAGTTTTCCTTTCAAAACTAGAAATGTTAAATGCTTGCGACGTCCTTTAAATATAAATGTGAAAATTCGTATTTGCCGACTTCGCGGAGAATTCTCGGCATTTAAAGCCGCTGAATGGAATTTATAAGCTTTGAATTTACGTTATTTTTTTTATTTACACTTATTTTCCTTTTCGTACAAAAAGCTTCGCTCGTGTACGTGAAGTCACTTCGTGAACGGTTTCAGGTCTAATGTCTTGTAATATTCACGGGTTTCCCTGAAAGCTATCACTTGTGATTCATTAATAATTCTTTATTTCTTAGTCACTGAGGTTTTTATCTATTTAAAAATAAACAATAGACAGTGAATGTTAAAGGATTTGCTGCAAAATTATTTAGTATTTATAGTAAACTAGCTGTTGCCCGCGACTTTGTCCGTGTCAAGTTAGTAAAAATGCGCAAACAAAAATTATAATACTGTGCTTTTGATTCATGCCGAAAGCATCTAATTCATTTATTTTATTTTCACATAAAACGGATAAAGGCCATAACGAAAATGACCTCCAATAAATTGTTACATACTATGCATTTCTTATATCCTATGTATTCATTTTCTTTACTTCGCTCACCAACAATAGAATACACGTAAATGAGATATAACAAATAAACTTATGAACGTCAATAATCAGAAAAAAAAACATGTAGCTCTGGGTAAAGCAACAGGTAGTGTCAGGTGTTTACTGACTAAAACCCTCTTGTATTCCTTTAGTTGCCTTTTGCATTTCTGACGGCGGACGACTACGGTAACTTGAGCACGCCGCAATCGCGGCAGCAAATTCCCTCTTTAAGAAAAGACTAAAAAGGGAACAAGGGGTCCTCTGACGCAGGTCTTCATCGGATATAGGTGTTTCGGAAGGCACCTATTTCAGATTCAACAAAAAAAATCACTCGGGTGTCACCATTCTTCGAATCGCCCAGAGGACACAATGGAGTATACGGTGGAAGTTTACCCCACTTGGTTTGAGCGATTAGCGGCAGCTACCTCTCGCGTCCGGCCCTGGTTCAGGCCTGATATGGAGCAATAAGTAATGAAAAGCAACCATCTCCAAGCAAAGAAGGTGATTAAAACCATGAGGGAGAGGACATGATCTCGACCCAGCCACCGCAAGAGTTACCTGGGTGTCAAGACTCGCAGGAGTAGTAGGATGATTCTCGGTCTGGGTCTGGGTATGTCTGTCTGGTAAAGACCAAGTTCGACTCGATGGCTAGTAGATGTTTTATTCGCGCCTCAAAGAGATATCAGCAAAGAGACGGGGCCCTCTATAGCTGATGCCTGCTAGGGCTGTGAAATTGTTGAAAAGAGTTACCTCCTATAAGTTTTGCCACGATGTAAGTTCTCTGCAGAGTTTTAGCCGGCCTCTGTTATACAGCTTTGGCAGAGGATTTTGAAGGAAAATAATCGTCAGATTGACCTTTAGCTAGACAACGTGCATTGACAGTCTACCATCGTTAGCAAATTTAAAATTCTTCAGAGTGATTTGTGACGTCGTCTTACTCCACAATTACTGCATTTATAAAGAATTTGCGAAATAATTGTTGCAACTTGATGATTTTTGGCCGTTGCTTCTCCAAAGTGGGGTAAACCTTCCTCGTATACTCCACCGCGACCTTCGGCCCATTCGCCGAATTTGAAACAGAAGCCTCTCGAAACATCCACATCTGCTCTGTGTTTGTGACTCCACTAAGCAATAAAATGACGGCAAAGAAATCTTGCAGCCAATTGGGGCTGTAACTGATACTGGCCTCCAACAAAATGTTGTTCCAGTTTTGGTCACCACTCACTGTCAAGGAGATAATGACCGTATGTCGACGTAAGGCTGCAAATAATGTTGGATACATTATACGTAATCAAACTGTCTTCAGGAATGCAAACCACATCGGGCCCTGTACTGTGTGAAAAATAAGACTCGCTGTTATCGGGACGCCTCAGCCTACATCGACATGCATTAAATACACATCTTTACTCGTTTTACATATTCTACGATGCTATGATAGCGCAAGGGGCTTCAAGAACTGATTTTGCTCACAGTTTTGCAAATTCCAAGAGCCATGACTTAGCACCGATTTTCAACACGTTAAGCATCCAGACCCAACCTCGTTCTTGTAAAATGTCTGTATGGGTTTTTCTTGAAAAGCTAAATAAACCTCAATTTTTAGAATCTTAGAATTAGGTACTCGATCTAAACAGTAGGCTATGGTCAGGTCCGAGTGAGAGACTACTTATTTGTGCTATTACTGTGTGCATCAAACAAATGTTTTATCTATCTATCTTATCTATCTATAAGTGTTTCGGATCTGGTTTTCATTTGTATGCGAGTTCACATGTTTGTGAACACACTCTTGATACAGGACTTATTCCTAGAGTGGGGCAATGTTTTTTTTTTCAGCAAAAGAATGGTCATGCTCGTTTACTTATTTTTGGTCAGTCTCTTTATAGTTATGCGTAAAGCTAACGGTCCCCGTGGTTTCACCCGCGTTTTTGTTTACTGCACCAATAGAAATCATTCCCGATAAAAAAATCCAAAATAAAAAGAAATGTTCAATTTGAGCTAGTCGTTCCTGAGAATAGCGCGTTCAAAGAGTCAAACAAACAAACTCGTCAGCTTAATAATATCATAATACAGATAAAGAATAAGAATTCTTTTCATTCATAATTAATATTTGATTTTGTACGTCTCCGAATGATTACAAAAATGTTACTGAGACGAAGGTTGATTTGGCAACAAAGGCGCGGTAAACTCAAACATCGCGGCATTAAGGTTACTGTACTACTAGAGATGAGCTAAGCTAGATATAGATGTGTCTAATTTCCATCAATGGGATTCCTCTACTTTCAAACTTTAGCTGTAGTGGAACAAAGATTAAAGAACCAGAGATTTTTTCTTTCTAATTAAAGCGACAGATGCGCGCTATGGAGGTTCTTTTTTAAGTGGGAAATCATCCAATGACATCTCTCGCCCTTGGGCGGAGTGAAAAGGCGTATTAAACTTTTACTGACTAAAACCCACTCGTTTGTTCCTTCTTTTCCTTGCGTTCTAGGAATCCTTGGGATTCATTTTCATTTAACCCATGGCCCCCTAGGCTTCGACACTGCAGGGTCCCTACGATTTGCTGACATTTACTTGAGGCGGTGCGTGCTAAGGAGGTGAGTTATGAACTCGCAAGTCTTGCATTTTTAGGCATCGTAGACGCTATCTTTGTCGGAAGTTCCAAAGTCAACTAGATGCAACAAGACAACACGATGCAGCGTCCTTCCCTCTTCCTCACCCCTACTCCCAGATCTAGTGATGCATCGCATACCTTGTGTTGTCCATCTTCATATCGCATCTAGTTCCTCTCTCTCTCTCTCTCTCATGTAGGCCTAATGGAACAGAGCGTATAGTTTCACAGCTTAGCTTCACCGCTTAGCTCCCTCACACATCTCTAATGCGATATTTATGCCTTTCATCTTTTATAACAAAAGAAAAGCTCCACGTTTCTAACGAGAACACACACCCACATCTATATAAACAGAGTGTAGTCATCTTTTCAGACGTTTGAGAAGCCTTGGGATATTTAGATGTTTGCAATTTGCAAACATATTCTCATATCAGCTAAACTCTTTTATTTTAGTCTTGGCTGTGGTATTTATTCAGCTTGCCTTGCTTTTTTTATCCGCTTTGCGTTTAGACACTGAAGGTATTTCAAATATTTACTCAATGTATTTCTAACTGGGGAAATTCGGAAAGTCACGCTCTAATGGAATATCAATGCTTAAACAACTTCAAGCGGTTCCAGGTACATGGTTCTTATTTTTCCAAATAGCATAAAATAAGTTTTCTTTTATGACGTGACCACAAATTGACTGTTAAAAACAGATTTATTTCTATACCTGTGCTATAAGATCTTTTTTTATGCAAAAATTCAGGATTCTGGGTCAACGGGAAGTTCCCTATGAATTTTGATTTCCTTGAGATTGTCAAAATATTGGTTTTATGCAACATAAACGGCCGTGTCATTTTTATTCATAAACTTAGAAGTTTGATTTTTTCACAGCAAGGAACTGCAGACTTAAGCATATGGTTTTAATTTTAACTCAATATCTTGACGCGTTCTCAAAATAAAGGATGTTTTCAGACAGACAGACGGACAACAAAGTGATCCTATAAGGGTTCCGTTTTTTCCTTTTGAGATACGGAACCCTAAAAACGAACGTATTTAATTCATTGCGTTACGTTCTTAAGGTCTAAAAGAAATAAATAAGGTTTTGGAGTTCTTTCTTTGTGTTTAGATTGATAGGTTATTATTGAAAGTCAGTACTTTAAGTTAACATTATCATTTACGTGCGCGTCATGTATGCCTTAGTTGTAATATAATAATTAAGACTGTTCACGACATGTTTAATGTTTGTGTTATGTACCTACTGTATGAAAATTATTTAAATACATAACCGATATGATATGGTTACAAAAACAAGAAAAGTCATATTTAGTCGTATTTATAAATCGAAACATGCGTCTGTTGGCGTAATATCATCATCATCATTTCAGCCGAAAGATGTCTGTAAGCATGGGCTTACAGATATCTTTTCAGCCATGAAGCTTTCATCTATTCCGCCCAAAGTATCCAGTACGACTGGAACTTGTAGAACTCAAAATCATGCGTGAAAATCCTAAAGGTCAGACAGACTTTTAAATAGATTACTGAAAATATGTCCAGGTTGACGTGAGTATATCAATGATATAACCATTAGTATCCTGAACGAAACGTGAGTTCGGTTATCGTGAATGGTTATATCATTGATATACGTTTCGTGAGGTGCCAAACTAGACTTATTTATTGCAACTATCCCTGAAATAGTATACAACTAATAAGCACTGTCGTTAAATAATACGTCAAGACCCTGCCAAGGAATACGTTTCAACTGCCCATTACGGGTCCGCGTGGCATACGTCCATACCCTTTCATTGTCTCAGTGCCATACATTTGAATACGGCAGCCATAAAGTACCTTACCATACTCCTACCATAGTAGAATCTAAACAGTAACTCAAATAAATAGCATTCTGAAAAATTCATGCACTTACACTTTCACTAAATAGCTTTACAAGTCTTATTATCGATTAAGATTTTGAAAAAAGACGTGTAGTTTTATTACTCACACACTAATTGCTCATTGCAATGGTACATGGAATTGCGTGCATGGCGTGTCCAAGACTGGGTTGCGAAAGTCGCTGTCACTATTCCACAATAAGATTCCGCCGGAACTCTGTCTACCTTTGTTCGCAACAGCTCTTTACTGTCGCGACAGCGGAG
Organism: Mythimna vitellina; assembly: GCA_949316375.1. Classification (NCBI taxonomy): domain Eukaryota; kingdom Metazoa; phylum Arthropoda; class Insecta; order Lepidoptera; family Noctuidae; genus Mythimna; species Mythimna vitellina. The sequence continues at coordinate 321,512 of OX438704.1, forward strand.
TTTCGCCCCGGCGCGGCGGCGTTGCATCTCCTCACGCAAATCGTGCATGTATGCAAGGAATGTTGCGTCCAGATCCCATGGTGGTAGGCCAACAAGAAGGCTCGCCGCTTTGCAGCAAACCGTGCGGTATCCTCACACCATCCGTATGGACCCTCTGACATGCGTTCAGCTGGGCCACCGGTCGCCTTTGCAGCAACGGGGCCCACACCGGCAGTCCATAAGGCCCTGGATCAAACGATGCCGGCTTAGAATCTCTCTCCTCCAGCAGGAGGCTTCTGGACCCCCTAGGTTGGGCAGAAGCCACTTGAGGGTAGCCCCAGTCCGATCCAAATTGGTACACAGACGTCGGAAGTGGTCCTCGAAATTCCACCGGCTATCGAGAACGAGTGCCAGGTACTTCATCGTAGACCCGACGCCGATGTGAACTCCTCCTACCGTTAATTAGGAACGCCATTGTGGCGCACTCCGAGGGCCGTGAAAACACATGGACTTGTGCAGCGCCACCTCGTGTGTCAACTGCTGGCTCCTCTTAACGACTATCGCAACCCCGCATGTCGCTAGTTTGACCACCACCCGGAAATTAATCACCTGTTAGCTGTATAATGTAGCTGGTTGCATTTTAACACCGTTATTTGAGCATTATTAAAGGTAACGGTCGCCCCATGCCCCATGAATATTGATTGATTATTAGAGTATGTGTTAACTTTTATACAACACAAGGACTGAATAATAAAATCCTTGTTACCTATTTTTCAGCACAAAATACGCTCCAGGATATTTTTAGCTCTTTTATGGATTGACGATTCACAAGCGGCAAAATTTTGAATAATTTTCACCCTATTACTTTATTATTTAGATATGTTGTTTTGTGTGAACCATTTTGTAAAGTTTTTGTAGTGAAATAGTCAAAACTGTTTTTTTCCCTCTTGTGCATGAAATTCGAATGAGAAGGAAAGTTTATTGTCAAATACTTATAGACGAAAATTTTCACGCGCTTTCAAATTATCACTGTTTCCTTGAAAATTATAGTATAATTATTAAATTAGAAAGTTGATGAATATTCAAAAAAACAGGTGAATTTTAATAACAGTTCATTTTTAAGTTGAATTACTTGCATCTGCCTGTACTGTCGTCCTGCTTTGAAATTCGAAAGAGGCATTTTATCGGTAATGTTATAGATAAAGGTTGGGCAGGCCGTTTGAGCGCACAAATGCTTTTGTATGAATTATGGAAGCAGATAGAATGAACGATAATGTGCCGCCCGACCAGCCGCCGGACGAATCGGGATGTGCGTCTTTCTGGGATAACATTAGAACTGGTGGTCACGTTGTGTTGTCTTAGGTCTTATTTCAAGAGCCTTACAGAAAGAAAAAAACATATCTTTGATATATCGCGATGTCTTAGAAATAACAAAGTGATTTTCGATCGCTTTTCGCAAGGATACCTACTAGATAATATTATTATAGTTGATCTATTTTCATTCATAAACTCTTTCACAAAGAAAACAATGAAAGATAAAGTTAACTGCCAAAATATTTCTTAAATTAGAAACATGAATCATTACAACAACTGAATGAACTATTAAACTATAACACTTTGTACAGCGAGCGAGCTCATGATTGTTTACTGGCCACTGAATTACTAACGACGAGCCGTTAAAAGGAATTTGGCAACAAAAGAATCTAATAACAGTTTGCAGTACTAACATAAATACTGAACATTACACTTTATTCCACATTGTTTTCCATTTAAAAACATTTTCGGAGAATACGGTTAATAAAACAAATATGTAAATTTAGAAAAGAAACACAACAATAATGCCTGTGTCCATTATTACTGACAGGACTATGTAACCATTATAAGTCTAATACGGTGCAGGTGGACCGATAATTTAGGTGTGCAATGATTGTTGACATAGCCGTCCCACCTGGTGAAAGTCGAGAAAGTTAAACAACTTGACTTGGCTCGCGATGTTGTCGACATGTGGGATGTGGGCTTAATGATCATTGTACCGATAGTTGTGTCAGCCAATAGCTTAATAGCCGCGAGTCTCGGCCGCGACCAACACCTTAGGAGACTCTCGTTATTCGACTGGATCAAGGGTTTGATTCAGAAAACAGTCTTCTCTTTTCTTCTTTCGAAAACTTCTTGGCAGGGTTCGTATTGTTAGGAGGTTAATTTCTTTGGAGCTCTTACCTTCAGTAGCTTGGACCTTGCTTCCAATACCAATGGGAAACTAGTTTTTATAATTTAAAATATTTTTTGTTGAATTGTTTCAAAGATAAATAATCTATACTAATATTATAAAGAAGAAAAATTTGGATTTTTGTATTTTTGTTTGTAATGAATAAACTTAAAAACTACTGAACCAGTTTTAAAAATTATTTCACTAATGGAAAGCTCACTAAGTGACAGAGGCTCTTTTCTCTATTTTAAAAGACAATAGGGTTCTCTACTAAAACTCCAATAAGTTAAACCAAAGTCTAAATAAATGGCCTATATATTTCCTTACATCGCTTGCGCTCCGAAAACTATCGATGATAGAACAAAATTATGATGTACGATTTTAGGAGACCATATTATTATCAAAAAAAATGTTGCAACATTATATGTCTAACTGTTATAGTTATGTCACAATAACTGTTTTTCTTTTTTGTTTAAAAACTGAATTTAAGCAGCTCCTCCAGAAAAGGCCGTTTTTTTTGTAGCTTTTTATTAATCCTTATCAAAATAAATTATTTAATTTCTGGCTTAGTGCCTGTGTATCACTTTTTGAATAATTCAATTTGGACATTCCATTCAAAAGATATCATGAATCGAAAAATGAATTAAAAATAAATAAAATCTTCGAACGATGTTTAACCGTTCATATTATCAACTATCTATTATATTAATCCTAATGAAAGTAAGCAGCTTTGCTCTAACTGAATTAAATACGCGATTGCCGCACCTGTACGAACAACAGTCGAGACATTTCGTCAAAAAAAGTCGTCAATCTGAACTAATTTTACTAAAGAACTCATCCTTGAAACGGTTAAGGTGTAAACTTTAATACCATGAATCTGTATTTATGTCTTGGTCCCAAAATCTCTTCTTAACTAAGGACTCTCAAGTAAGGTCTCTAAAAGTAATGCTTCCTCTTCATCACTAAAATAAAATGCTTTTCACTGGTTATGTCCGGTTACAGTGACCGACACGTGGGTGTTCACTGAAAACAGTACTTAAAAATTATAAAGCTCAAGGGTTGGTCTGAACACGTTAATCTCAGGAAATACCGGTTCGAATTAAAAAAAATTTTCAGTGTTGGATAGCCCATTTATCGAAAAAGGCTACAACACACGGGAGCGGAGCAGTAACGAAAGACGCGGGTCACAGCTAGTAAATTATACGTATATTTAAGTATAAGTAAACCAACCATAATTAAAATAAGTTTTCAATTGTAGCGACAGACGCGAGGACGCACTCGTACTTGTGTCAAACGACACATTTTATTTACTTTTATGAAAACAAACTGGAATCTGAACACAGAAAAGAGCTGTTATTGTTGTATTTACATAGAAATAACGTTTAAAACGAGGCTTTTGTGGCGTACGTGTAGATTTAGGGAAACTGCTGGTTTTATTTGCTTTTATGTATGTATACCTACGAACTATGTGATGAAGATAGAGAGCTTAGAGCAGAGAGGACAATAGGATACACTGATACACTAGAGAGTGTATCCTATTGTCCTGTGCAGCTTTCTGTTTGACGATATTACTCTTCCCAGAAACTGCGCCGCCACCGGTTAGGATGAAGGGAAGATTAATTAAATCGATCATTGTGAAGTCCATACACTCCACAAGCGACTCCATAGTATACTGGTATTAAGCTCCATCTGATTAGACTGGTCTCTATTTACTCCTTTACCTAACATGGATTTATATATATTTACCTAAGTAATTCTTGCTAAATCGGATACCAACCCAAAATAGCCTTTTCAGATCAATAGAAATGCCTGTATATATCAACGTTATTTTAGTTTCTATTCTCTGAAACGTTTCTTTGTATTGATTGACGTAATGTTTGCCCTTTACCGAGAGGAACACTACTCACATTATTCCTCGAAACTTCAAAGACGAGAATGACAGTTTTCCAATAACTTAAGATTACATCGATAAAAGAACAATGTAACCGTATTTCTTTGTTATACGACTAAACCAAAGATTCCTATTGTACCTTTAAAATGAAAATAACTTACCTTTCTGTAGTTCTGTATTCACAACCTCTATTGAACTATTTCAATAGTAGAATAATGTAAAGATAACTTCAGGACGATGCAACTAGCTGGTTAGCAATTAGCACATAAAACAGCTGCATCGCTTTGAAGTTAGTCTTCACTGGACGCGGTTCGCTTTAAAGCGCGTAGCGGGTTTACTTGGGTCGACAGAAATGCATACGTTATTGCACTGCCTGTTGAAAACGTGAAAATTAAGTGACCAAATATTATCACTAAAATTATAGTGTTTATGAACACACTATTAAAACAATATAATGTGGTATATTGTCCTCACAAAAACCAACTTCATTTGGTTGCAGGTCAAAGTCATGTTTTTTTATCTTCCTATTAGCCAGTAAACGTTCGTAATAATAATGAAGTACTAAAGCATCACTAAAACCCTAACTTTACCCGTAAAACAGTTTATCAGTAGCTAACCTTGTCGCAATACATTACAAACTAGAAGTAATAAGATTTCGGAAATAACTCCGAGACACAGTCTACGACAGTACGCAATAAACATATAAAAGTAGTGTTATTGTCGGAATGAATGCTAACAGACGAACATCACGCACCGGACAAGTTGCGTGTACGAACACGCATCTTGTCGCCGGATGAGTCATGTCTGTCGGGGTGTCGCTGTCGCTTTGTCGCTGATATCGCGGGAGAGAAGCGAAATATGAGCCATTACACACTTATTTGTGTTCACTCTTGTGTGTTTTGTTCACGTTATGTACATCTTTACAATTATACGACTTTTAGCGCAATAATAACTTGTGTAAAGGTAGCATGGTAGCATATGGGGATACTTTTCGTTTAATCATATTTTCCATACGTCCAAATTTCTAAAAACAACAGAACATGTCGATTGGACAAAAGAAAATGGAAGTAGCCATGAAATGGGGTGGATTTTGTTGGATAGAAACCTAAATCAAAGATCCTTTGATAATATACACTCGACTCGACAGTTACTTATATTATTACGTCTCTACCATCTTACTGAAATTAAAAATGCAGACATTTTTTTTGGTTCACATGCAAGATTGTTTTCTTTTAAAAATAAATAAATTTCCCCCCATTAGAAATGACTCCTGTTTCGAGGGTGCGTTCACAAACATTTAAATTCCTATACGCAAGACACCCAGACCCGGGACAACTATCTGAAGGCCAGACAATCATTTTCCATGTTACTCAGCGCAGCAGCTAATCGTGAACGTATAGGTAGAACGTAGGTAGCTGTTTGTGCAAGAAATAAGCATCAAAGTAAATACCTACCCATACAATATTTTATTTTCTCTAGTTACAAACAAGTTACCAATAAACGTCAAATAAAAGAATAGAGTTCTTTGACGTTTGGTGCAATATGAAATAAAGTAAATTCCGAAGAAACAATTGATTCCCGGCGATAAAGTTTAACAGAGCTTTAACTTTGCATTTATTTGAACCGACTCGTAATGCGAGAAGATATTCTAATATTTCAAAGCGTCTTGTACTGAATGCCACTGAACAGACCAGCACAGAGTGTCAACTGTGTAGCTCGTACCATCTCACATGGATCAGTGTGAGTAGGTTTTAGAGATTGAGAAGTTTTTGTCCAACATGCCATTTACGGCGAACTGCACATCATAATATTTAATTGTATTCAGCCAAATCATCACTTTTCGCGTCTATGTCAAACGATCAAAATTATTAATTAAGAAAATCAGTACATGTTCAGATCGCCTTAAGTGCCGTCGCGCGTGCTCCCTCGCTCCATTAACTATCGTAATTATTTGTACCATCATTAACAATACAGTTTTAGTGAACATTCCAATCTATTATTTAACATCCCAGCAGACGACCTGTACAAGAAATTTTCAAACCATTTTGTTTGGGAATTGAGAATGTTATCTTTTGTTTATTGTTTTTCAACCGCGGGATTAATCTGTGTAGTGTTGCTCTTTCTATTTTTTGTACGCCGTAACAAGTATACGTAGTATTGCATAAAATAACACTGAAAATCTCAAATTGTCGAACTTCAGTAAAATATCAACATCAGTAACCTAATAAAGAAAACTTCAGCTTAACATGATTTCAGTGATAAGACTGCCACTTCTAGTAATAGGCCTCCTCCAAGCGTCGCCATGGCTCATACAAGTGATATGCTGAAAGCATAATTAAAGCATATTTAAAGCTAAAGCAAAACGTTTTTTAATAATGCCAAAATGTAATGTCACGTGATCATTGCTCACATTTGTCTTTTCATCAATTGTTAACGCTGATAAAATAATCCTTTGTCTAAAAGAGGGACTCGGGTCACCAGGTACGACAGCGTATTGAAAGATAGAAATCGTCTAAGTAAGCCACGGGCGGATTCATAATTTAAAAACTGGGCAAGTGAGAGTCGGACTCGCGCACTGAGAGTTCCATACAAACTATAATTGCGTAGTTTGTTAACTATTTGAGATTCCATGACGTATATAGATCGTCCAAGAGACATCGTGTTTGAAAGTCTGAAGCTTCTGTATGTTCCTACTATGTGTCACAACCGTCTTCCTTTAATTCGGGGTAGAGGAACCGTTTATCGGTGCTGAATTCGAACGTTGATGTGCGGATGCTGGCTCGTGGCCAGGCGTGAGTGGCGCTATCTGGTAGCGTGGCGGCCTGGGTGATGTGCGGGAGCGCTACCTTACCACCACTGAAGTGCGACTGGGGAGCGCATGCTAACTGCACTTTTATGAAAAAATCACATTTTATTTGCAATATATTTTTGGATAAATGTTAGAAAAGACTTTATTTCAAAATTCAAACATTCAAAATATTTTAATTTCACATAGGCCTACATGGGCACTTATAAAACGTCAGAAGATAGTGCACGGTTCCAAATTCGTCGTTTCCTATGGAGAAGAACCGCTAAGAAACTCCATGGGTACTCTTTCAAAAAAGTGGTCGATGTTACAAAATTTTTATATTACAGTATTAATAAATATTATGTAAGAAGCATGTAGACCAGTCATTATTGTACTCAAAAGCACAATTAAAGAAATGGTATTAATAACAGTGAATCGTCGTAATAGTAATAAGTAATCTAAGAATTCGTGGAATCTACAATATTCTCACATTATAAAAAAGAGGTTATATAAAAAAAAGCAAGAAGAGTATGAATAATTAGAACTATCAATAAATGAGATATATAAAAATAAATTACTAACGAATTTATGCTAGTTGAAGTCTAAATAATTTAAAAAATATTGCAAAAGCAATGTGTTAGAGAAAAAAATTTATACATTAAAACAAATTAGATTACACAATAGACAATATTAATGAGTTCAAGGGGCCACATGTGCAGAAATAGTCATTGCCAAACAATTTGGAGATGTATAGGTCTTAAAGTCTACTAAAATAAAATTAAAATATTAAGGCACCTTATACCTGCATATTGCTTCTAGTAAAGTGTATTAATATGAACAAGAATTCGTGAGTTAGTTGTTATTTATTTATTATATTATAAAGTATGTGAAATATATGAGAAAAATAAATATGGAAATATAAAGGTATACTACGAAGGCGAAAGTTTGTATGTGTGTGTATGTTTCAGACTTCTTTACGCTCAACTGGATGAATGCTTTTGAATGAAATTTCGTACATGGGTAAACACAAACCTGGAATGGGACACACAATTATTTGTTTCCCAGAAATATGTTCCCCTTGGATTGTTTTCTAGTTTCACGCGGACGCAGACGCCAGCACAAGCTAGTAATTTTATATCTCCCAATTGCAAAACTGTGTTGTACAATTTTAGCAAAACGGAAACATAAGTTAGAAATTCAAAGATAGCATAATGCGAATGTTTCTCCCGACTGCCGCGCTTACCGCTAGCTTCAAATAAATCTCGGGCGGCGCGATAAGACAAAGGATTGGCGTGCTTCGGCTTCTCTTTGATTCGAGCCAATAGCCAGCGGTATCGGACGTTTTGTATTTATACATTTTGTAAGGAAGCTTTTTGTGAAACGGTTCTACAGCAGGGTGAGGGAGGGGGGGGGGGGGCTACCTCCGTATTTACTTCTGCCGCGGGGTTGCAATATCCTTTCAAAGTCAAATAGACAATAAATTTATACACACACAACGACTTTATGCCTTGTGCTGGCGTGAAGTTGCGTAGTTACTACCACATATACCGAAAGTACTGTTATAAATTAATAGTCAAATAATATTTTGGTGTTGGTTGTGTTTTTGTTACTTAAATTTGTTTTTCTAAGTTTTACGAAATATTTAGGTAACTTGTATATAATATACGGTACTTGTGAGATAGACCATGTAAGTGAAATACATGTAGCTGAAGTGAAATATCAATAAACCAGCCTATCGCAATTATCAGTTAAGTAGGACATTGGCCCTTTAAATTAAAGCCACAAAATCCATTTCTCCGACTTCCGTACCCAACCAGCCTTTGTGAGGTCGTCGGTCCACTTCGAGTAGCGAGCAGCCACGCGTCGCTCTCTACAATATTATGTACAAACAGAATTCAACAACACGCGTATTTACTTTGCCATAGCCTTTTATGGAAGTTGTATAACTGCGGGCTGATCGTTCAATATGTAAGGAATGTTATAAAGTTGAATTAGCGGGACAAAGCCGGGCTGGGCGAAGTCACGCACAAAAACTGATATGAGTATGAGCCATAACCGGTTTTAGTGTGTGATATAGGAAATTTTGTTTTATATAACTTGTTCATTTCGCGAGGTAAGTGGTAAAAATGTTTAATTTCCATATCGGCCATAAATTTCCGGATTGAAACTCTGGATTATTTCTGAGATATTCCTAATGGATAATGCGAATGACGTGATTGAGCGAAATAAGGGCTCCAAGGTGTTTTGCAAGAGATTTGGCAGAGCCAGCTCACGAAACTGAAGATCGAAGATGACAGAGTCGTATCCGCCAAATTGGAGCTTCTGGGAGCGATCGATGCTTTTTTTTTTTGTTTAGTATTTAGTCGCCCGGACTGCTTAGCCGAATGTTTTGGGTTCGATTCCCACCCAGGATAAATGTATGTGGGATGAGCACAATCATTTGTTCTGTGTCCGGGTGTAATTTATCTATGTTATGTAAGTATTTAGAAATATAAAAGTATGTTTATCAGTTATCTAGTACTCATAGCATAAGCTCTGCTTAGTTTGGGACTAAATGTCGTTGTGTGATATTTGTGGAATATTATTATTATTTCGTTGAATCCACTTATAAACTTATTTATTGCATTTTTAAATATTTCTTTAAATAAAATAAAAAAATAAAAATATTAAATTTAAATCTTTCCTACCGATATCGGGAACTGGGTCTAAGCTAGTTAGGGTGCCAAAGAAAGAAACCTCCTAACTATACGAGCTGTGTCCAGGATTACCACTTCTGAATGAATCGCGCGGCTGCTGAATCAAGCCCTTGATTCAGCCGCCTAACGCGAGCCTCCTAAGGTTTTGCTCGAGGCTCTTGGCTATTAAGCCGGCTGCTGACACAACTATCAGTACAATGATCCCTGACAGATACTCCTGAACTAATTAAAATAATGGTATTTAATAAGGGAATTTGAAATGGGTTAAAGGGGATAATTCTAGTTGGGGGTCAAATTGCTCCAATTTCGATATTAGGGGCAAGACTTCTATGAAAAAATGCTCAAAAAAAAGAAACAAAAAAAAAGATTTCTGAAACAATAAATAAAATTATTCCTCATCGAAGTCCTTTAGTGACTAAAATTGTATGTTTACCTTGTACCTTGATTTGTTTGTGTTGACTTTGATATTATTTATAGGAATTTAGAGAAATCAAACCACACTCGTTGTACTATAGAATCATAGAGAAAGTTTATTCTAATAGAGCTGTCATAGACTACATTGACCATTGATTGCCATAGATCAGTTAAACATCGACTAAGAAAAGGCGGCAAATTTAAAATTAGTTTAACAGTTTGTCTTTCTCGGCTTTCACGAGGTTCTCATCATGCGGAACAAATATGTCAACAATCACTGCCCGCCTCTCGCTTTGGTCCACCACCACTATAACAGGCTTATAGGCTACAATAGTCCTGTCAGTGATGATGGGCCGATCCCAGTACAAATTGATATGACCATCATCAAAAAGTGGGTCGGGCTCATACGCTACTAGGTTGTGCCTATGCAAGTATTCTCCGTTAGATAGCCGAGAACAACCAGAGATAATGTGACGAATTGATTCTACCGGATGGTGACATGCCCGACAGATGTCAACCGCGCCGTCCTTTACAAACGATCCTTAAGGCCCTTCAGAAGCTGTTTGATTCTGTGATATTTGAAGGAAAATCACAACTGGCTTCGTGCGGTGGTATGGTGGTGCTCTTCTTTAAGATGGGCGACAAGTCCCTGCTCAAAAATTATAGGCCCGTCTCACTTCTGAGCCATGTCTACAAGCTGTTTTCCTCAGTCATCAAGAACCGTCTAGCGCACAGGTTTGATAACTGCCTGCCTCCCGAACAAGCTAGATTCTAAAAAGGCTTCAGAACCATAGACCATATAGGTACATACGCTACGGAAGGATATACGGAAGACCGAGGAGTATAATCTGCCTCTCTGCCTTGCGTTTGTGGACTACGTGAAAGCATTTGTTTCGATCGAGACTTGGACTGTCCTGCAGTCTCTCTAAAGGTGCCTGATTGACTATTGGTACATCGAGGTACTGAAGTGTTTGAACGAAAACGCCACTATGTCAGTCTGACTACAGGATCAGACCTCGAAACCTATCCTCCTGCAGCGGGGTGTAAGGGAGACGTAATTTCCCCGAAACTGTTCACCGCTGGAGGATGTCTTCAAGATTCTGGACTGGAGTGGATTAGACATCAATGTCAATGGTGAGTACATCACTCATCTTTGGTTTGCCGACGACATAGTAGTCATGGCTGAGACAACGGTAGAGTTCAGCGCAATGTTCAATGACCTCAGTAGAACTTCCGAAAGACTGGGTCTGAAAATGAACATGGACAAAACTAAAGTCATGATAAACAACCGTTTAGTACCCACTCCTCTCAAGATTGGAGACTCTATAGCCGAAGTTGTGGACAATTACATCTACCTTTGACAGACTTTTTGTTGTGCTTTTGTGTATTGTCTGTTTATTTCTGTGTGCATCAAATAAATGTTATATCTATCTATCATATCTATCTATCTAGACAGTCCAGTTGAGTAGATCTAATTTCGAGAAAGAGGTCAACCGTCGAATCCGACTCGGCTTGGCAGAGTTCAGGAAGCAGCGCGGTATCTTCTCGTCTAATATACCACAGTGTCTCAAGACGAAAGTCTATGATCAGTACATGTTGTCAGTGATGATATTATGGTTCCGAAACGGGGTCGCTCACAATGAGCCTCATCAGAAGGCTTAAAGTCACCCAAAGAGCAAAAAGGGAAGGCTCAGAGTTTCCTTGCGTAATCGAATCAGAAATGAAAATATCTGCAGGAGAACCAAGGTTGCCGACACAGGACGAAAAATCGCCAAACTTAAGTGGCAATGGGCAGGGCACATTGTTCGCAGAACAGACGGCCATTGGGGCCGAAACGTTTTGGAGTGGCGACTACGTACCGGAAGACGCAGTGTCGGAAGGCCCCCTACAAGATAGACCGATGACCTGGTAAAGGTTGCGGGAATCCGATGGATGCGAGACGCACAGGACCGTTCATTGCAGCGACACTTGGGGAGGCCTTTATCCAGCAATGAACGTCTATCGGCTGAAATGATGATGATGATAATTCCTAAAAGAGTAACAAAAGTTGTCAATTCATTTTCTGATTCCAAGAAGACAGAACTAACTGTTTGTAATATTATTCCCAGTTCCGAGTTCGGAATTCCACATAATTTGAGTCCACGTCATAGCTTTATGCAAATTGAAAAATACATTTCTGTAACATAGACTTGCTATGTAGTCCACTGCTACTTCTGTTAATGAGGCGATTCAAAAAATCGACCATAAAAGTATCACCATAAAGGTCGTAAGACTATAACGGTCGTGGATGAGAAAGGTCATACTCGATATTTGTTGTTACAAATATCACAAATATTGACTGAAATACTATTAAAACATAACTGTAGGTCTATCTTCATCCAATGAATATTTTAACAACGTTGCTTCCACACGAATTGGGGCTAAACAATACCATGTACCGAATATTAGGCGTAGGTAATCTTATTTTTCTTTATTTACACACAAAATTAATTCCAACTTTACTGTTAAAAGAAATTGCTCTTAAGAGGACTACACAACTCAAAGCGCGGTCACTCTCAGACTGCGTAGAAAAGAAAGAAATGCGCATAGAGTAATTTTTAGAGGCATCTTCGTGATTTTTTTCATTCGCACTAAATTAGTTGTATTATCATTCTTACTGCAGTAGATCATTTACTTTTGCGCATTATAAAATTAGAATAGCTCTTGTAATCCCTTTAATTAATTTTGACATGGTTGAGCTGCGGCTGAACACAAACCATAAACACGTCAAACTTTGCTCTCATTGATCTTTTTCAGAACCAGCCACCAGTTAAAAAATACTGTCAATTTGTCAAAGCAAAAGGGGTAAAAAATTGATATCTATTAGCTGCGAGTCAAATCGGGCATGTTCTGCCGCCGCCGCCGCGCGCCGTCACCGACTTGATCGCGACTCGCGCCCTGTGATTGATTCGCTCAACATTCATTCATTAATTGAATGGGCTGGAAAAATTTGTATTTTCCTTTTAATAGCCTATAAACAGTTTGAGGTTTACTTTGGCTTACTTTCGTCTTGCTCCGTACTAGGTTAGGTTACTATTAGGCAATTTCCTCTCCCCTAATCATGACTTCAGGTTTGGCTAACAGTATCGCAGCAACTAGTTTCTTTTTGCCTAGCACCATCAATTTTGACTTTAGCGGATTCAGGACCAGAGAGTATTCCTCAGACCAGGCCACAACTAGAGCCAAGTCCAAAAGACAGAAAGAAAAAATGTTTATTTAAATAAACGTATAAAAACTAAAAATACATTTAAAGAAAACCTAAAATTTTAGTCTCAGTGAGGCCAAAAACGTGAATAATTTAGCACACGCTGCGATACTTAATATTTAAAACAATAAATGGCGCAGCGCTGTTATTCTGTTAGGGCGCGTTGTGATGCCATGGACACACTCACGGAACATAAGATACTTAGACTTTTCGAAATAAAATTTAATCTACTCATGGGTAGCCATCCAAATCAGTTCAGCCGTTGAATCGTGACGAGACCTTACAGCCCAGGGTTGCCTCTATTAATTCATGGTTTAAATAAAATTAATAGATAACAGGCAACCCTCGGTCGAATGTCAGTTGAGAAGCGCACTTTAATCAGTCTGCCCCTCCTCTAATGGGCGAAGTTGTCGCTGTACTGTAAGAGCGGCCAGAACAAGAATAATAAATGATGCGAACGAACGTTCAAGTTATTATTTTGTTCGCTTAATTGCTCCTGATTGGTTGGAACGATTTTTATGGGCCGCCGAGGAAATTACCAAATTACTTTCTATTGATCGGTTTGTGTTGTATAGGAACCACTGGAATTTCGCGCTTTATATGATCGTAGTTAGTTTTTAAGCCGCAAGAAAAACATCAACAAAAAATAAATTACAAAAATATAAAAATACACCACTAATTTTTAATTAGTACAAATACTTAAAGGGCTTATTAGAAAAAGTATTGCTATTATTTATGTAAAGTTTCAATAAATAATATTCATATACAGCATAGTAATTAGCGTTTGTTTATATCCCAAAATGTCACTCAATTTGTGGAAATATTGTAAAGACTATTATTGATTATGAATGAATGAATAATGATCAAAATGAAAGAAACACTGCGCGTTGTGTTTTCTGGCAGCAATTGTTATGATTGATTCAATTATAAATTTACCAATTATGGGATTCCGTTTGTTTTACTACAAAAATATGATCAGTAACGGGTACGGATAGAGCCCCATTCTTTTATTGTACTATTTAAAAAAATAGGGGTGTATAGATAATTTAATCTCTGAATGTTCACAAGCGTGCTTTATTGTTGACCATATCACTGTTTACCACTAGGTGAGATAGTGGTCAAACGCCTATCAACAATAATAATAAATATATATATATATTACCGTGGATTACATCAAGACGGATGAAAAAAGATTGCATGTAGCGTAGATGAGAATGTTAAAATGGATGTGTGGTGTGACGAGAATGGATAAAGTGAGAAATGAATATATTAGGGGAAGTTTGAAAGTGGCGCCAGTGACTGAAAAGTTGAAAGGGAATCGTTTGTCTTGGTATGGTCATGTGAAGAGGAGGGATGAAACGCATGTTACTAAAAGAGTTAAGAGTTTACATGTGGATGGATGGAGAGGAAGAGGGAGACCAAAGAAAAGATGGATGGATTGTGTGAAGAGTGCTATGAAAGAAAAGGAAGTTAGTGATAGCATGACGAGTAACAGGGCAGAGTGGAAGAAAAAAACGTGTTGCGCCGACCCCAAACAACACGGGATAAGGGCAGGAAGATGATGACCGTGGATTACATCTGAAAGTACCATCAGATGGTAGTGCTTAGCATCTGGTATTACGCTAAACTGATTCCGAATTTCGTGGTTGTTTTTTAAAAAATAAAAAATACTTTTTCCACACTAGGAACTACTTTTGTATTCTGAGTGCTGTCGGCTATATAAATGTTTGCTCTGCGTAAAAATCGAACACGCGATACACAGCGCAGCAGGCAATCACTCAACTACTGCACTAATCGTGCTGTTTTTTAAAGTAAAAACTTCTTCAGGTGCGTTGAGCACTTCATTTTGTGGGTTTTGAATGAGACTGAGTTGTCACGCTAGGCTATGTAACGCTTGTTCGGGTAACGTCGGCTCGAGTCGGCTAAGAGAGCGAGAACGATATAGTCAACGCGTCACAGCAACACTCGCTCCTTTTAATGATATGTTATGTTCATGTATAAAGATAAAAGAAAATTTACTTCTCTCGTGTGGTCACACAATCACACACGCACACAGTTTTTTTTAAATAATGTACATTGTTTTTAGCTATTATCTACCTAGTCATTAAATGTGCTTTGTGTTATATTAACTACCTAATCAAATAATTTTAAACTAAAAATAGTTGAAGATTTGCTCACTGAAGTAAAACAAACGACTATTTCATTATCTTGGAAATATGTTTTGTTAAATAAAAAAACCAAGCTCCATGAGTTCCATTACTCAAGAGTTTCACTAAATCTAGGGTCTATTCCAAAATACTGCAATAACTGAAAGACTAATTGCTAAACCTTTATAAACAAAAGGATTTTATCAAAGAAAACCCTTTCCAAGTGTATCTCTTACAAAAGCCTTGTTGAAGAAACGAAGTAAATGAAAGACAAACTATTCGTGTTTTTCTGAATTTCGTATTCATTGAGATACGTGTTCTTGCGTGGTGTTCAAGCTAGTGATTTTCAACATTGGTAAGGATAGCTGTACCAGAATTAAGAATTTGAGATAATTTAAATTCATCTCCAACATTTAACTTTAACGTTGTCTATTGTTAGTAATTATTTGTACTAATACAAAGGCCTTAAATGAAGATCTGACATAAAGATAATCATCTTGACATATAGTAGACTTTCTTGTTTAAAAATTTGGCGATAATCTCAAATTCTGAATTCAAATACAGAGAGACGTTTTTTTGGATATTTTTTGTTCCAATGATTTTAAATCCTGAATTCCATTACAGGGAGTATCGAAAATAAATGGCTATATTAAATACTCCTTCAGCAGAAATGAACAGCTACAACTATTCAAAATTGTTAAAATAAAATCTGTTAAAAAAAAAATACCTTCCACACTAATTTATATCAGCGGATGATATCTTAGTACGAGATGTCATAGTATAGTCCCAACAAGTTCTTGTATGGATTATACTGTGACATCCTTGAAGATTGTTGCTCATTTCTGCGGGTAAGAGCGTATCTAAAATATGATCAACAATTTCGGTTATACCCCGTAGAGTACAATATGCACACTAGATCAGACCCGCGGCGCTATGGCGTCGGCGGTGCTTAATGGAAGGATATTAATCGGTACGGATTTATGCGAGAATTAGTTCCGGACTGAAATAACTCGGCCAGCATCAAGATATTGATTTTATGTGATGATGTTGACAATGTTTTAGTTGAACTAGTTTCCGACCGAAACTGGTTTTCACGACCGAAACCGAATTTTGGCAACAGTCTCAGTTTCGGCCAAAACCGAAACTGAAACTTCCTTACAAGGATCATGTTTTGATGGAAAAAGAAAGAAAAAGATGTTAAAAAATTAAATAAAGACTGACTGTCTTTTTTTATTTTTTTAAATGTATTATGTATTTTATATTTAGGTATTTGTATTCGTTGCCTATCACGAATTTTGTTACACTCGATTTTAGTTTGGGGGTAGGTACTAAGGTTATAAAAATCGAAAAACAGAAATGAAATGTAAATTTTATTTTACGGATACTTAGGTTACCTAGGTACCTACATAAGTGATTACTCATTTCATTATAAGTTAATTTTATTTAAAAAAAAAACAATTTGTGATGCAAGGAAGTATCTAACTGTACTTGCTACTTGAATACCTTGGTAATAAGTATTAAAATGAATTTTGAAACTCAGAATCCATAATATTATCTCCTCTAATGTACCTACTAACTAAAACTAATGTTTGTTTAGGTAAAACATTAGCGAGAGAGTTAAATAAACCAAAAAAATATTCAAACAGAGGTTAAACGTGATTCTACTAAAATCTATGTATTAGTTTGTTATAACGGATTTTTTTTTTATGTTTACTACCTACTCCTATGCTATATCACATAATAAAACTTATCAAAATCAAAATAAATCACACGAAAATTCACACAAGTCAATCACGACATGATTAGGCACTTGGACGTGGCAAAATGTCTTCATCGCTTACTCGCTTGGATGTAATTTAACATGCTGAGCATGACCGATCTCAGCGCAAGAACTCCCGAACGTAGTTTCGGTTTCGGTCGTAGTTTCAGCAGGTTTGCCCCTGAAACCGAAACTAACCTAACCTAAACGAAACTAACCGAAACTCGTTTTTTTTGCCGAAACTCGACCAAAACCGAAACCGAACTTTCGGTTGGACACTAAGTTGAACCATACGCATCACTACTTCAAAGTAAGTTAAGTGTGTTGCTGTGTAAAGGTCTAGAAACCGTTACTCCTGCGATATTTTCCATTGTGACCTCAATAAATGACCAAACTCTTAGTATGACAGTTATCTATAAAATAAATTGGGCTTCCATTGTGCAGATCATCGCCTATTTATCTGAAATTGGTTACACGACTGCAAAAAATACTATTGTTACAAGGAACGTGAGAACGCTGAGATGACGCCTGATGTATGAAGACTGAGAGAAATCGCTTTGTCTTGCGATGAGGATGAGACAACGATTGAAAAGTGTTTTCAAAACAAAATCTCCAACCTAATCTATCAAACCGAGCTTACCTATAATATGAACCTCTCTAGCCGAGCGATTCAAGCGTCGCATACGACCTGGCAGTTTGAGCTAATGGCTTAACAAGTCGCAACTATCGGCCGGCGAGAGTTATAGCCTCTCCGAGACCTACTGAGCACACGGCTACACGGCGCAGAGGTGAGCGGATTAGTATTGTTCTACGTAGTGGGAAGTTAGTCGTGAAGGGTTTAGAGACTTGTGTGTCGGTGAAGGCTACGACATGGAGTTGATATAAAATGTTTCCGAAATAAAGCCACGTTCTAAATATAAGTTTCACTGCATTTCATAACAGTGTTGTTAATTTTAGATTCCTAGAAACATGATAATAATGCCCTGTATACTCAGCATTAATAATAATAACAATAAATGACCATTTCGGTTCATCATCACTGACAGAACTATTGTAGCCAATAAGCCTGATATAGTGGTGGTGAACCAAAGCGAGAGGCGTGCAATGATTGTCGACATATCAGTTCCGTTCGTTATTTTTAAATGTTTTATTTTATATTTTATAGAAATCTTTATTTCCAGCTTTACAATTTTACAAAAAGTAGCTCCGTACTAGCATAATATGGTAAACTGTAAGTTATCACAGAGTTATAAACCTCTGACAATCAAGCTAAGATTGAATTTGTGTTATGGACGTCAGGGCTCTCTGAAAATTGAAAAAGGCAGATACATCGAAACTTCTGAGTCAGTTATTTAAAAAGAAAAAAAAGATTTTATAAATAAATTCTTTTTTCTCAAAAGTGACAAAAGTATTTAAACATAAAAACGCAAACCAGCAGTGAAATTTCATTAAATAAGTGTGTGTGTGTGATGGTGTCTGAGTGTGTGTATGATGATATGTGGGAGGGGGGAAATTTTGGGAAAGGGGGAGGGGTATAAAGCTACATTTTGAGAATACTTGCAATCTCCTCATAACCGAGGGTGGTGATCTATTTACTGACTCGAGCGAGAAAATGTTGCATCTACAAATTCAATAAATTTGACTGCAAAACATTTTTTGTTGACTACATTGTAAATACGACTACCTAGAATTTTAAATTGTCACTTTGCAAGTTTTGTTCTATGCCTTACTATGGAGCAACCGTTTGTGGTCCTACGTTTGGTCAGTTGAACAAAGTGCAACTTAAGTAAAGTATGTTTGCGCAACGTATAGTTTAGCACAGAGAGCTGACTCATTGTCCCAACCCAAAAAACTTTCCGGATATACTTATATATAAAAATACTCTTGTATATACGCAAAGTACGAAACGCCCAAATACTACTAATAATTTCTTATAAACAAATTAAATTACTAAGATACAAATTAGCAAGCAGACTTAATATTAAACCAAAACCAGCTCATTTCCTACTAACATACATCTTGATAGGCCCTAGTAAATATACCTACGAATATCTTATAGTGACGTTAATTCCATTTAAAAACAATCAATATGAGTGACACCCTACATGCAATAAATGACATAGATAAAATTGAAATTGCTAGCTCAATTGAATGCGACTGTTCAAATCTTTCAAAACATATTTATGTTAAAAGGAATGATTTCACCATTGTTTCACAAAATATAAGGAGCATTTACTGCAATTTCGATGATTTTGTCGTTATGCTATCTACTTTTGCTTTTGAAACCGATGTGATAGTTTTAACAGAATGTAGACTTAATGCAAATAAACCTATACCACAACTCCCTAACTATCAGTCTTATATAACAACACGTAAGTTAAATCTAAATGACGGGGTAGCTGTTTACGTAAAAAACACTCAAAAACCGGTTATTCAAGAAGTACAGCTATCTCAGGCGACATGTCTTCAACTAGACATAATAAATAACATTATCTTGTGTATCTATCGATCTCTATCAAACACAAACCTTGATAGCTTTATGGACTCTCTCAGCGTACACTTAGATTCATTACCTACACAGAAAAATGTCATAATAGCGGGAGATATAAATATTAATATAAGGTCCAAAGACCCTGAAGTACCTCATGAACAAAAAAACCGTAATCATTATCTTAATATGTTGTCAGCCTACGGTATACTACCTGGTCATACTCTGACCACAAGAGAACAAAACTGCTTGGACCATTTTATGCTAAGGATTAATAATAAGAAGACATCTGCATCAATTGCTATTTTACAAACAACTATTACTGATCATTATACCACATTTTTATCACTTTCTAAAATAAAAAATAAAGAATCTGCAATTAAAACTTCCTCGACCATAAATTATGAAGTTGCGCTAAAATATCTACAGGAAATTAATATTTCGGAATTATTATTTTGTAATGACCCAAATTTGTTAACTGACCAACTCACACAAAAACTGATTGCCACTATTAACTACAGCACTAATATAACAAGTATCCCAAATAGTAAACGCATTATCAAACCATGGATCACCCCGGGATTACTGCGCTGTATTAAAAATCGCAATAAACTACGGCAAAATTCTCGACTTGAACCACATAATGAAATATTAAAAATTACATACCGTCGTTATAGAAATTATTGTAATAACTTAATTAAAAAATTAAAAAGAAAATACGAAAGAGATTTACTTACTAAATCAGTCACTAACTCCAAGTTACTTTGGAAAAACATAAAAACAATCACCTACTCAAACAAAACTAAAAATCAAAGCACATCATTATTGAATATTATGCCGTCCCCATTGGCATCAGTTAATTTTGTAAATGATTATTTTGTTAATATTGGAAAGCAATTAGCCCAACAAATCCAGCTTACAACAAATAAAAACCATGATGATCGATGTAATATCCCACCTGTGCAAAATAATTCTTTTGTGCTTTTGGACACTGACCCTAAGGAAGTTGAAAGCATCTTGATGAATTTGAAGTCGGAGAGTGCTCCAGGATGGGACACTATCTCGACTAGATTTCTTAAGTATGTTAGTAAGGAAGTCGTTCCGATCATCGCCCATTTGGCTAACCTCTGCTTCAGAAATGGTATTTTTCCGACCTCACTAAAACAATCAATTATTACTCCGGTACACAAGGGTGGGAACAGTGACGATGTTAACAACTATAGACCTATCTCTGTCTTACCAGCTTTGTCTAAAGTTGTAGAAAAACTAATTAACGTGAGACTTATTAACTATTTCAACAAATTTAGAATATTTTCACCAACTCAATTTGGTTTCAGACAGGGAGTAACTACTGAAGACGCAGTTTCGGCCCTCAGTTCGGTAGTTACTGAACATCTAGATACAGGGAAAAAATGTCTCGCAGTATTTCTAGATCTAAAAAAAGCTTTTGACACCGTCTCTGTTCCAACTCTTGTGGCCAAACTAGAAAGAGTCGGAATAAGAGGAGTCCCTCTCAATCTCCTTAAAGACTACCTATCAGAGAGAAAGCAGCGAGTTAAGATAGGTGCATATCTCAGTGATGATGCAGACGTCTCATATGGCGTGCCCCAAGGTAGCGTTTTAGGCCCTACACTCTTTTTAACGTATATCAACGATCTCTGTACCTTAAAAGTCAAAAACGCTAGCATCTTTTCATACGCTGATGATACCGCTGTTGTATATTCTGGAGATAGTTGGTCTGAAGTTCAGTTTAAAGCTGAGATGGGTATGACCATCATTGCTAACTGGCTAAATGATAATTTGCTAACTTTGAACACAATGAAAACTAATTATATTTGTTTCTCTGCTTCAAACCGTTCTCAACCAAACGAAGCCTTTAGCATTAAAGTGCATTCGTGTAAGCAGAAAACCGCTAATAACGATTGTACATGTCCTTTAATTAGCAAAGTATCTCAGACGAAATATTTAGGTATCATAATTGACCAAAAGTTGTCTTGGTATTTCCATATCGAACATGTAACTCGTAGAATAAGGAAATTATGTTGGATATTTAAAACATTAAGACACGTCGTTCCAACAATCACAAATAAAAAAGCCGGCCAAAACAGAAATATCCTAAATGAAATTTACATCGCCCTTGCACAATCTATCATAACCTACTGTATACCGATATGGGGCGGTGCCGCAAAAACAAAATTTATAGAGGTGGAACGAGGACAACGAGCCCTCATTAAAATCATGTATTTTAAACGAATGAGACACCCTACAGAAAGTATATATCAGATAAGCGGTCTGCTTTCTGTTAGGAAATTGTACATCACACAACTGATTTTAAAAAAACACAAAACTCTCTCTTATGATAGTAAAATACTATCAAAGAGACGGAAAGATATGATTGCACAAGTTCCACAAACAAAAACTAAATTCGCTGCTATACAATACAATAAACGCTCTGCACAAATATATAATAAGGTAAACAAAGAAATATATATATACACTAAACAACTACGTGAATGTAAGAAATTGCTAATAGAATGGTTAAAAACCTTAACATATGAAAGTACGGAGGCACTGCTGCAATACGTAAAATAAACCATCCCTTACACACTCACGTAACCACACCACGACACGCAAACCACACATACACACACGCGCACACCAAACACAAACACGCGCACACCAAACACATACACGCGCACCCCACACACATATACAAATAGATTTTATAATATTAATATAGGTAATACAAAACTGTAAAGTGTGCTAAGTTATGGAAGAGCGGAGTCTCCTAATACAGGTATTATTTACCTAAAAGGAGGCTCCAATCACAATCTATTGTTACAAATGTTTGGTTTCTGAAATAAACAATTTTGTATTTTTTTGTATTTTGTATTGTCAGGACTGGACATTCTTTGTACAATAGGGTATTACACTCATTTTTGAAAAGTGTCTTAATTATATTCTTTAGTGCTAATAAACCACTAAAAAAAACATAATATTTTTATTCAGTCGCTAAATACCCTAAAATTGCATTTAAAATTTACATTTTCAAATTTCGCGCGTATTTGACGAAAACGTAGAAAGTAGTGGACGCCATATTTACTCTGGTAATGACGTCGGTTGACTGTGTAAACAAATGCGCTCAGTATGGTCGATCAGTAGACAGGTGACAGCTGTCAGTTTAGTTTACACAGCCGAATGACATAATAACATGGAGGCTACTATTTCATGGCGATAAAGAACAGATAATAAAAACAAAAAACTTTGCATTAAATTTTAAAATTTATTTTTTTATTTTATGAACTAAAACTACAATAGATATAGAATGAATGGATATAGAATGTATCCCTGGAGTGCAGCAACCGCCTTCAGCTCTTAGGAGTTGAAATTTTCTCAGATCTCAATTTTGGGCGGTTCATTGAGTCCAAAGCCAAGGTTCTAAGGCTCTTAATAAACTAGTGCGCCTGACCATCAGTGATTGCATCTCCGTTTACCATCAGGTGGGATCGCAGTCAAGCACTGGTTTATATAAATAAAAAAATAAAAAAACTGACACTTACTAACTGCATTTTACTTAAGCCATCTTAATAATATATTTTTAGATATTTTCTCATACACAGTAAAATACCCTATTGTGCGGTATTATGCCAGTAGTGTTTAAAGGTTCCAGTTGTAGCATACTTGTCTTCGAAGCACCACCCCACACCGTAATACTAAAAGTTAACATTGACTGGAAGAGAGAAAAATAAATAGTAGTAGTCAGGTTGCGAGGGAGAAATTAAAGAAAAAGTTATGAAATTGGTCTTTTCCACATTTAGAGTCAGAGAGTCTACTGTTAGCCAAGACATGACAATGTTAAGGACAGATTTTTCTCTGCATTCTATCGAAAGTTAAGTAGTAGGTTTTTTTTTTTTTTTTTTTTATTGGGTGGGAAAATCATTCTAATGACATCCCCGCTCTTGGGCGGAGCGAGAGATAGTGTCAGACTCTTACTGACTAAAAACCCACTCCTGTTCCTTCGTTGCCTTCGTCCCAGGGCCCCGGGTTCCGCTTTCACACTACCCGTGGCCCCAGTAGGCTTCGACCCTGCTGGGCCCCTACGATTTGCTGACATCTCCTTGAGGCGCGCGTGGAACAAAACGCGCCGTCGACGACTTGGGCTTGGTCCGGACGGTTACCGGACGGTCAGACGGCGAGCCACCCATTGCTCGCCGTCTGCAAGCCCGCGCCTACGGTGGCCGGAAATCGGGATCGGAATCCCGGCGGCGATTGCCCTCACGAGGTCACGGCGTTGCTCTGCCCAAGCGGGGCACACCTCCACCGTGTGCTCCACCGTGTCCTCCGGGTGGGCCACACAGTGGCGACACCCGGGCGTCGTTTCCGCACGAATCCGGTGCAGGAACCTCCCGAACTTACCGTGTCCGGTGAGGACCTGCGTCATGCGGAATGTGAGGACGCCGTGAGGTCTTTCCAACCACGCCTCAAAGAGGGGACTTACCGCCATAATTGTGGCGTGCCCAAAGTTAAGTAGTAGGTGATGGGTGAGTACTTGGTACCCCCACATTTTACCAGTTCTGTTAAAGCCTTAATTAAACAATTCTGAACTCCAGGAAAATGTTTAGTGTAAATATTATTGATCAATTCCTGATTGTTTTGTTCTTAAGGGAATATAATCCGGCAATAATAGTGCAGAGTTCTAGCAGTCGATATGATGCTAATCATACATCAAACTATATTTTGATTTAACAATTTTAATTAAACACGGAGGTACACAATACTCATTACAGACAGTCCCCTGTGCAGAGCATGCTTGGAGAAGGGTGTCACTGATGCACGTATGCGAACCCTAGGATCTCTGAATTCCTCTGCATTTGAAGAACCTGGGACGCCTAATTAGTTTTTGGGGAAAGGTGGACTGGTTGGAAAAATGAGTCGCACTGTGGTCCGCATCGGACTAGGAATCAGAGTCCGATAAAAATAGAGAAACGTAATACTCTAATCTTATCTATTTTACTTAATCATTTCAACAGAGCCACGATTTCTTCGTTACATTCTTGTTCGCTAAATTATATCGTCCGTATTCTGAGACTATCTTTTTACCCGATCGAGTCGCTCCTCAATTTAGCCACGAACCATTCTCTCCAGCTCATTGTAATTTGTCATATACGTAAGTGTCCGTATTCTGAGGCGCTGGCGCTGGTTAGTCGGCGACGCGCCGAGAGTGTCACGCGCGCTGATAGAATTGACCCGGATCGTGACCGCACTCACGATTCTACGGCCTACGTGACGACTTACCACGGAGTAAGAAGTGGGATATAGAGCCGTTGGTTTGGTAACTTAACATTTCGATTATTAGGTAAAGATAAGTGACTAACTCGAAGACAACACTTGATTTTGACAAAAAAAAATAGACAATAATCATTTTTTTTTTTTAACTTTCCCTTCTCAATTACTCCCATACCATAGGTGCGTTTACAAAAATATAAACTCACATACACAAGACACCCAGATCCGGCACAACAATCTGCAGGCCATACAAATATTTGTTCCGTACGGGAATCGAACCCGGGATACCTACGCAGCGCGGCAGCCAATCGCTTGACTGCTGCGCCTACCATTCCGTCGATATCAGTCATAACAGTTTTTAAAAGTTCAAAATGTTTGTGATAGGGCATGTGACATGTCGACTCTGTACTCTAAGTAGGTACTTTATGATAAACGGTATTATATTACGGTTGGTGCAACTAACTTTGTTCCTCATTAATTTTAACTCTGCCGGGGACCTACCTATATCTAACCAGAATGTCTAATAAAGTGGTTTTCATCTTGGGCTACCGTTATAGAAATCAATAAGAAAGATTTAAAATACTAAGTGTAAACCAATTTGTGCACCTATTATGAACATTATACACTGCTAAACGTTGGCGTTCTACAACGCAAATAACTGGTGACCACAACAAACGACGGGGAATAAGGCATATTTACATAATCGCTCGCTTTGTCCGCTGTTGTGCTGAACTGGACAATTTGGCGCACTCTGCACATGACCCGTTTTTTATGACAAGCTTTTTGATTGTGTTTTATGTTATGTCGGTTTTTGTCGCTAAACAGCCGTTTGTTCTTTATTTGCTTTTCCAGCATAAAACAGCTTATTCTGTATACTGAACATGTTTGTCAAATTTTTGTTTCATGAATTATATTTTAAAACTTTGAACGACTTTATTCGACTTCAAAACGTACAGTAAAAGTGGTTCCTTTAGCTTTCCTCATTCGTACTCAGTCACATAACCCTGTGTTTATCGAGCCTACCTTATTCTCGTATCGTTAAATGAAATAGAATACCCGCAATACAGTTTTCATTCGATTACATATCCACTAAGTAATTGTGGATACGTTGGACGAATACCGAGGGTTTAGTAAACTGTCCGGGCCTAACTGTAAGTGATATTGACGGTACATTTTTTCTAGTTTCGATTTGAAAGGTTTTACGTGCAGCGCATATGGATGTTCTGTTCAAGTTTTTCGGGGCCATTTAGGCAAACAAAACTGTTAAATTACATAGATTATATATTACTGTAAAAAGTATTATATTTTGATATCAGCACAACAATTCCCTATTGAATCCAGTGTAATCCGATCTCGCCGGCACCCATACATATGCCTGTAAATGAAAATAAAATTGGGGAAAACCTTTGAAAAAATAAATAAGGCGAAAAGCGATGACCGCAGGGGTTTAGGGAGTTGTGTGAAAGTCATTACAAACCGATTGGAGTCCATATATTTGGCGCGATCGTTCGTTCTAAGCTTCAAGTCGTAATTTTCCGTGGAGCGAGCGGCGGCGGTGCTTTTGCTGAGTCATGCAAAAATTTTAATTTCCTCCGCCGTACGCGCCTGTGACGGGAGGAGGTACCAGGCAGGCAGCAGGCGGCAGCAGGCGGCAGGAGGCGCGTGTGCGGTGACGTCACGGCGATAAATCACGCCAAACTTTTCATCCGATCGATCGCCAGAGTGACGTCAGCATACGGAACAACAGCTCCGTTCTCGTAAAACGTTTTATGGGAAAAAATACGGATTGTTTATGTGAGTGATTTCCTTTGTCTCGTACAAAAAAAAATGTTTGTAGTATCGATAAAAGATTGTGTTCGCAAACAAGCCTGTTTGAAATGCAAATGTTTGCCGTCGCCCGCCGGTCTGTGCGCGGTACACGTGTGACGAGCGATTGGCTCAGTATCACGGTTTATCACTTGTTTTATTCGTACACATAAAACTCAGCTGAAAATCTCCTTTTAAACAACCCCCAGTCGTTAACGTCTTTACGAACTTGAATTTGTTTAGAGTCGAGGGCGTATCCGAGCTCGCAAGGACATAAAGGACGTAAATATAAAAGACTTATGGAAGAGTATGTTTGCAAAGCTCAACATTTTCATATGTTTGAAATCGAGAACCTAAATACTTATTTAAATTCTTTGGTATATCTAATAAATGAAACGATTCAAGACTCACACAGAAATTTACTTATCTGAGAACAATATTTTTTAAATGCCTCAAGCATGTACACATGGAAGCATGTACATATGGAATGCAATAAAGTATTGAGTATTGAGTATTGAGCATGTCTCGAGTGGGCATGCCGCAATTATGGCGGTAAGTTCCCTCTTTGAGGAGTGGCTGGAAAGACAACATGGCGTCCTTACCTTCCACATGACGGAGGTCCTCACCGGACATGGTAAGTTCGGGAGGTTCTTGCACTGGATTCGTGCGGAAGAAACGCCTGGCTGTCACCATTGTGTGGACCGCCCAGAGTACACGGTGGAGCATACGGTAGATGTGTGCCCCGCCTGGGCAGAGCACCGCCGTGTCTTCGAGGGGGTGATCGTCGGCAGCGATCTTTTGCGCCGGGCCTTGGTACAGGCCATGGTCCAGAGCGAAGCCGAGTGGCAGTTGGGCGCCTACTTCTGCGAAACAGTAATGCTAGCAAATGAGGCAGCCGCACGCGCGAGGGCACGGCCCTCACGCGCCAGCCACCGGTATCCCAAACCCGATTTCCAGCCACCATAGGCGCTGGCTTGCGGACGGCGAGCAATGGGTAACTCGCTGTCCGACCTTATTGTAACCGTCTAGACCGAGCCCAAACTGTCGACGGCGTGTAGTGTTCCACGCACGCCTCAAGGAGATATCAGCAAAACCGTAGGAGTCTAGCAGGGTCGAAGCCTAGTGGGGCCATGGGTGATGCGAAACAGAAACCCGGGGCCCTGTTACGAAGGCAAAGAAGGAACAGGAGTGGGTTCTAGTCAGTAAAAGTCTGACACGCTATAAGGGCGGGAGATGTCATTAAAAGATTTCCCACCTCACCTAAAAAAAAAGTACGTCTCGAGAAATTAACAAAACAATGCTAATAATGTGATAATCTCCTCGGGCCAAAGTGCGTTGAGTCCTTACAGTTAATTTGTTCGCTCCAATAACAAGTTTTATGTCCACAGTCGTTACGTGGACGGCGGAAGGTTAACTAATGTACTTCAGCAGGAAGTTGCCATCGACTATAGAGGCACTTCATAATCGTTCTCGCTTTCTTTATGGTCATTACTGTTAATTAATCACTAACGATATTATCGTTCGCTTTTGTTATCCTCGTGGTAGAGAAAATGTTGTCATTTCTGAGCCAAAACTGTGATACTTAAATGTATGAAAGTTTTTGTGTTAATGTTTTATTTGCTTTATACATAATCTTTACTTTTTTTTAAATTATTTTTGTGTTGGATAACCCTTATTGTGCAAGAATAAAGGGATATTCCGGAAGAAATTAAACTCTGGATGCTCAATGCAAGTGGGTGAAATTTAATAATGTGTTAACGTTTGTGAAATTTCATTGAGGTCGGACACAATAAAAATTAATTAAAACTAATATAAATAAGCCGCCTTTCTGCTATGTGATGTTCATCAGGCGCAGGCATCAGGGCAAAGTTTGAAAGTGCTTGTCCAGCAGTGGATTAACGCAGGCTGATGATGACGGATGACGACGCTCCAACACTTATTGAGGAAGCTATATAACGTCACGCTACTACCAATAAGACTGGAGCAGTAACCAAAGACGCGGGTGAAACCGCAGAGGACAACCAGTAAGTCATACAACCATCAATCTCTCTTTTGCTTCATATCTAATATTACGTTTAAAAGTATAATTTCAAACTTCAACTCTTGGCAACTAAAATAACGCATATTGTTCAATTATTATCAAGTAAAACATGTTTCATAATGGACTAGGTAGATAGGAAAGTCAGTATCTAATAGAAACATTATTTCTTCTCTACCAATCTGCTGATCCGTCTAGAGGTCAAATATAACTAACCTTGACCTCCTCACACTTCAATAAATTGCTGACACGAGCAAATACTTCGGAACGTGTTATATTTTGGAAATGTAATACGTAAATAGTAGCAGTTACGTTAAACCTCAGAGTAGCAGTAGCAGAGTGACACTACATTATATTATATCCATCGTGACGTCATAAACTATAGTTCTTATAGTGTCGGAAAAAAGTGGCTGTGACATACGGACGGGCAAAAAGACAGACATAACGATTCCATAAGGGTTCCATTTTTTTGCCATTTAGCTACAGAGCCCTAAAAAGGAAGTCACCCAAAAGGCACTGAAAGTGGCTATGCTTGAAATTTCCTTGCATATTCGAATCAGAAATGAAGACATCCGCAAGAGAACCAAGTAATGGGCAAGGTACATCAGTTTTAAAATGGTGGACTTATGACATGGTGAAGAACGCGGGAATCCGATGTGGGATTTGAAACTGTGGAACTACTAATTTACGAATGAACTTCCCATCAGTATCAAGTAATCTCTAAATCAAGTAACGAATACTTCTAAGTAAAGACATCGCTTTGACTTAAAATCATATGGAATTAGAGATATAGTCGTCTTTTTCTCTTCAAATCCTGTGTGAATTATATTTTTCTTTATGTAGATGGATGTGAAAAATAATTATAGTGGAATCAAGAAACTTTTATAATGATATCATTGAATATATGGTCATGTGGAAAGGAGGAATGAAATACATATTAATAAAAGAGTCATCAACATCATCATATCAGCCTAAAGACGTCCACTGTTTGACATAGGCCTTCCCCAAGTGTCACCATAATGAACGGTCCCGTGCGTTTCGCATCCATTGGATTCCCGCAACCCTTACCAGATCATCGCTCACCTTGCAGGAGGCTTTCCAACACTCCGTCTTCCGGTACGCGGTTGCCACACCAGAACCTTTCAGCCCCAACGGCCACCTGTTTTGTGAGCAATGTGCCCTGCCCATTTCCTCTTAAGTTTGGCGATTCTTCGTGCTATGTCGGCAACCTGGGTTCTCCTACGGATATCTTCATTCCTGATTCGATCACATAAGTAAACTGCGAGCATAGCCCTTTCTATTGCCCTTTGGGTGACTTTAAGCCTTCTGATGAGGCCATTGTGAGCACTGGCAACACGCACTATTCATAGACTTTCGTCTTGAGGCACTGTGGTATGTTGGACGAGAAGATACCGCCCGATACCCCGCCGCGATACTGAACGCCGCCCAGCCGATTCGGATTCGACGGTCGACCCTAAAATAAAAGAGTATCTGCTAAGTATATATGGACGAAGAGGGAAAGGGAGAGAGAGGCCTAAGAAAGGATGAATGAATTGAATGAGAAGTGATAGAAAAGAAAAGTGAGTCAGTGATAGAGTGACGGTAGAGAGGGCGGAATAGAAAAAAAAAATGTTGCAGGCCATGGTCCGAAGCGAGGAGGAGTGGCAGGCGGTCGCCTCCTTCAGCGAAGCAGTAATGCTAGCAAAGGAGGCGGCCGATCGCGTGAGGCAACGGTCCTTACGCCCTGTCCGCCGCCGGGATTCCGATCCCGATTTCCGGCCACCGTAGGCGCGGGCTTGCGGATGGCGAGCAATGGGTAGCCCGCCGTACGACCGTCCGGTAACCGTCCGGACCGATCCCAAGTCGTCGACGGCGCGTATTGTTCCACGCGCGCCTCAGAGAGATGTCAGCAAATCGTAGGGGCCCAGCAGGGTCGAGCCATGGGTAGTGTGAAAACGAAACCCGGGGCCCTGGGACGAAGGCAACGAAGGAACAGGAGTGGGTTTTTAGCCAGCAAAAGTCTGACACTATCTCTCGCTCCGCCCAAGGGATATGTCATAAGATGATTTTCCCACCCAATAAAAAAAAAAGTATTTACAGTCAAAAAGTAACATTTGATCAAGTGGAACTGATGAAAAAGACCAGAAATGGCCAACGTAACTTCATACTTACATAGATATCACAATAAAGATAGTTACGACTATGAAAATACAAATAAATAAATGGTTCTGAATAGTTATGTTGAAAATGGTATCATTGAAGTGAACTGATGATGATGATGGAGCCGGAAGGTAGACACTGGAACTTCGTAATTGATTAATGTAACCTAAAGAAATGCAGTACTAGGATAGTACAGTAATAATAGATAGTACAGTAAGGTACTATCGAAAGCCGGAAGGTGGAAGGTAGATACAGGAACTTCATAATAAAATGTAACCTTACAGTGTTTGCGTTAATTTGAATTGGCCTTCTTTCTAAGTGTATCGCAACTAAAAGGTGTGAAATAAAAAACTTTTTACAAAAAAAAAATAACCGACTTCACTAAAAGGATCAAAACAACTTTAATTTCGGAAATCGATGTTAAGTAAGAAACAAACAATACCGAGAAACACCGACTTCCGAAATTAAAGTTATTTTGATCCTTTTAGTGCTTTTTCTTGAGAAGCCGGTTTTTTTTTTGTAAAAATTTTTCTTATAGAATATATTCATAGAATGATTTTTATAAATCAGTCTATAATGTCAGTTTTATGATTAGCAATAAAACCAGCAAATTCTGCAACATTTTCCTCATTCCATGTAGCAAAATGCCTGAGAACGAACATCAGCATATTCTGTACAACACAGAGATGGAATGTGGAACAATCGCGCAGTTTTACATTCTAAACGAAAATAGTTAAACGCAGAGAGCGAGAGCTGACTGGGTGAGGGGGCTCGCGAAAAGAACAGCTATTTAACATTCATTGAGTTGTAATTGAAGCCGAGCAAATAACACGACCATGATGCATGTTTGGGCAGAAGGCCTTTTATAAATTACGATTTAGCGCCCTTAGTGATGTCCGGTCTTAAAATTTAAAAGCGCCCGCACACACACGGGACGCGATATAGCGAAGATGCATTTATGCTTTATATTAATACATATTATATTAAATATGTAATTATGTGTATGTTTTTAATTATATGTATATTTTTTTAACTCTTGTTTTTTTTTGTATAAAATTTTCTTTTTATGCACCTACCATAGTGTCTCTTCACCACCCTAGGTTGACTGGTGGAGAATGCGTAAGGCATTAAGTGTCCGCCTTTGTACTTTATGTTGCATGAAGATTAATAAATAAATAAACGGAACAACGCCTTCCTTCCAGATTTTTTCTTATTCTTGAGCTACTTTGCTTCATGCCAAATTTCAGGATTCTAGGTCAACAAGAAGTGCTCTATGAATTTCGAGTCCCTTGTGAGTGCCGAAATACACGTTTTTTGTAATATAAACGGCCGTATCTTTTTTTCGTTAACTCAGAAGTTTGATTTTTTACAGCTTCAAGGGACTACAGACTTGAGTATATGGTTTTAATTTAAACTCGATACCTCCACGCGTTCTCGAGATAAAGAGTCTTGACAGACAGACGGACAACAAAGAATTAATCCGAAAAGGGTTCTTTTTTCCCTTTAGAGGTCCGGAACCCTAAAAAAACACGAAATAAACCAAGGGTGACCGCTAGTAAAAAATAAACCAGGATGTCTAACAAAAGTAAAGTTATTTTAAGATGCAACGCTCCGTGAGCCGCAGGATCGTTACTGAGGTACTTACCATACTTTGCATCTGGTCAGTCCATTACCCACAGCTACTTTAAAGACATAGAGCCATTCTTCTGAACCTTCTGCATCTAGTTGTTTTGTGGCAGTGAGCACGGAGAACTGGCTATGTGTTATGTTTACTTATGCTTGTGTATGATGTGTGCAGTGCTGTATTACGGATATTTAGTTGAGTGCAGCCCTTTTGTGGTAAACTGACGGAGTGCAGCGTTACGTAAAGGGAGGTTATGTGGCGTGGCGCGTCTACTAAAATTATGTCAGTAGGATATTACTGGGGATCGGATTAAAACATAAATACATATTTTTAATTTACACTATTTTCGATGTAAAGAACAGATCTCGTATGTGTTCTTTACATCGATTATCTATATATGTAAAAGGAGAAACTGACTGACTGACATATCAACGCACGGCCTAAATGACTGGGACTAGAAACATGAAATTTTGCGCAAGGTTTCCTGATACGATGTAGGCGAGCACTAAGAGAGGATTTTTCAAAATTTACCCCCTAAGGTGATGAAACGGGGGTCCAAAGTCTGTATGGAGAGACCTATTTTCACGCGGGTGAAGCCGCTGGCATAAGCTAGTCATATATAGATTGTTTAAAACTAATTTTTATTTTCCACATTTCAAGTCCATATTTTACAAAAAAATATCACTATCATTCATATTTTCGATTTTTATATCATAGAAAATCAGTTCAAAATTGATATAATTAGCAAATAATAATAATAATAATAATTTAATTATTATGGTTTTATTATTAATTGATATTATTTATTATTAGGCGATGTCACGTGAGCACATTCGCAGGTAGTTGGTGTAATCATCACAGCGTTGATTTTTTGGATTCAACTGACTACTCTACTCTACCCTACTCTACCCTACTCTACCCTACTCTACCCTACTCTACCCTACTCTACCCTACTCTACCCTACTCTACCCTACTCTACCCTACTCTACCCTACTCTACCCTACTCTACCCTACTCTACCCTACTCTACCCTACTCTACCCTACTCTACCCTACTCTACCCTACTCTACCCTACTCTACCCTACTCTACCCTACTCTACCCTACTCTACCTCACTCTACCCTACTCTACCTCACTCTATCCCACGCTACCGTACCCTACCCAACTCTACCCTACTCTACGAGATAAAAAGTATCCTATATCCGTCTCCTGGTTCTAAGCTACCTCCCCACCAATTTTCAACCAAATCGGTTCAGCCATTTTTGAGTTTTAAAAAGTGTAACTAACACGACTTTCTTTTATATATATAGATAGTTATTTTGTATGTACCTATCTAAGTATATATTTATTATTGTATTTCTTTCCTATTTCTTTACCATTAAGCTGCACCTAACATGTTTTGTTTCTGCGCCACCATAAGGTTGACTGGTAGAAAATGCCTAAGGCTTTCAGTCCGCCTTTGTACAGTGTTTATTACTAGTGCATAAAGTTTTAATAAATAATTTTACGTGTTTGCATTCTCACTAACACACGGTGCGGAAGTTTTGACGGTACTGCAGACGTATCTTACACAATTGCGGAACTAGGCGTCTTTGAGTATGCTCCCATTTCATCATGTAACGTGCAAAGATCTTTCAATCAATATAAGGCTATATTTAGGCTAAATCGCCACATTTTCAATTTCGATAACTTAAAAAAGCATGTGATTGTGTACTGCAATCAATTTAATAAGGCATATTAGTGGAAGATGAATAATACTTCATTTTTTTTTATTTGAATTACCTCTTTAATGCACTATCTTTTTATAACTTTTTAACACGGTAATATGAAAGATATTTTTATTTACACTCCGTATGTTTTCCATATTTTACATTTTTGGCACATATTATATGTATATCATCATCATCTTCCTGCCCTTGTCCCGTGTTATTTGGGGTCGGCGCAACACGTTTTTTTCTTCCACTATGCCCTGTCACTCGTCATGCTATCACTAACTTCCTTTTCTTTCATATCACTCTTCACACAATCCATCCATCTTTTCTTTGGTCTCCCTCTCCATCCATCCACATGTAAACTCATAACTCTTTTAGTAACATGCGTCTCATGCATCCTCTTCACATGACCATACCAAGACAAACGATTCCCTTTCAACTTTTCAGACACTGGCGCCACTTTTAAACTTCTTCTAATATATTCATTTCTCACTTTATCCATTATATGTATATATTTTGTATTTTTTAATACATATTTATCCGTGCCTTAGATATTACATTATTTTGATTTCATTAGATCAATGACTAAATTCTCATAGCACAAAACTAAGAAACTAGACCGAGAAAAATATTATATGGTATAGAATTTAATACAACTCTGTAAATTTTCTGTAGAAAACGTGCATAAAGGGACAGTTTTTGGTTTTTGTAATGAAAACGAATTTTCAACATACTTTCTCCTGCAAAATACAAAATTTGCTCCTATTCTTACCGCTTTTAGGCATGCAATTTAATGTTTTCCTAACTAATGCAGAAACGTGCTGGCATTCACCTCCACCAGAAATTATTGTGTTTATCGTATCAGGCTGGGCACCGCGCATTTCCCACGAGTCGCTCTTTTAGCACTCGGCTCTATAACACCCTCACCTGTGGCTCGGAAGTTTACCACCTGGGTCGCAATGACAAACTTACTCCACTTTTTTCAAAATGTAAAGCTCTTCCTTTGCCCTCTCTAAAACTTGCGCGTTTAAATTACGCAGTTGCATTGTACACAATTTGCACAAACTACTACTTACTGTAAACTAGTCAGAGATTTAATAGGTAAGAGAAAACTGGTTCCCTTTGTTGAAACTGCATAAATCAATTGGGAAAAAGAACAGTTACGGAAAAGTGTTAGCCCGTTTGTCCCGTGCAGTCAACATTTCCCACAGTGTAACAAATTGCCTGAACATTTGGCTCAGTTCCCATCCCCACCGGTCCCTCCTCAAAATTTTAGAATTAAAGTATTATTCGGAATACAACTACTCGCTAAGCGCTAGATTAAAAACGTTTTGCGCAGTAAGCTGTTCTGTTGAAATGTGTATGTAATTATCTCACGGAAACAATTTACTTTTGATTAAAGTGTATTTATTATGTTGGTCCGGTATTAAAATAAATAATTATGTAATAAATAAATATTATAAATAATATTTAAAATGGTGTGGAATATGACTCGCACTATTTATATTTTACTAACATATAAAGATAAAAGTTTGTGAATATGTCGGTATGTTCGTTACTTTTTCACGTTCGAACAAATTTATATAAAATTTGGCACAAGGGTAGACCATATTCTGGAAGAGGATAGCACATAGGATGCTTTTTATCCCAGGATTTAAAGGACCATGTTCCCTTAGGATAAATTTCTATTATCACGTGGGTTAAGCTGCCGGCAGCAACTAGTATGTTATAAAGATTGAAATTTTAAAGAAACTTCATCTAAAATACTTAGATGTGATACATTATTATATTTTTTGATATTTCATGTATATGTATGCTACATGTATGCTACATGGGCACTCATAAAATGTCAGAAGCTAGTGCATTCTGGTTCGTCGCCACATCAACTAGTCCAGTGTTACTCACATTGAGTGGTGTCCTCAAATAAATTAAGGAACAAAATGACTCCCAATACAATGCTGTTATAAACAACATGTCCCGTGTCACGTGAATGCGTTGTAAAATGTTGGAGCAAGTTGCGGGACCCTGGGCAATGTTGCAGCGTTACGTAGATTGAGCGTTGCGCGACATGTTGAAGGAAATTTCGTCCTCTAATGTATTCTGAGACTTTAAGCTATCAGTCTATTTTACACCGAGCCCGAGTCGTCGACAGCGCGTAGTGTTCACGCGACTTGAAGAGATGTCAGCAAAACCGTAGGGGCCTAGCAGGGCCAAAGCCATGGGTCCACTTATGAGAGGGGTACTCGTGGTCGTGGGAGACAAGGAGCACATGAAGGAACATAGGTGTGATTTTAGTCAGTAAAATTCTAACACGGTGTCCGAGCTGCCCAATACCGGTAATAGTCTTATATGATTTCCCACCTTAAAAAAAACCCTTCTAACAAAGTACATCAAACTTGTTTGGAGTTACTTGTGTTGGTTATCCTTATAAAAAATAAAACACCTGAAACTAAAGTTCTCCCACGGTAAAGCCCCGCGGGGTCCCTCGTAGTCGAGTAACTCGGCGGCCAGCTGTAACACTATAATATGGCGGATTTAAAGTTCGCGCCACCTAGTTACCTGCGCCGCTCATCGCCTCCGAGGGAGTTCGTGAGTTAGTCCTACATGTTAGCTGATATTATGGCCTGGTCAGGTGTGTTAATCTTTGATGTATTAAGAAATTTATGTATCGGTCTTTTTCTTTTTTTTTGGGGTGTCAAGTCACCAAATAAGTTCTCTCGCTCGGCGGAGTGCGAGGGAGTATCAGATTTTTACTGGATAAAACCTAAACGATACTTCAGTTCAGTTTCTCAGTTCTCTTTTGACAGATCGAAAGAGTACTGAAGGACCACGGTTGGGTATACTTATTTGACTGTGATTGAAATATTTTATTTGCATAAACTGAACTGACTGTACAAGGTGTCGGTTTAGTCTTTATTTATCAAACGAATATCTGTTATAATGATATATTAATTTTGACAGCGTGACTCTTTCGATCAATCCAGCAGCCTTGGCAGACATCAGTACTGATTTTTTCGGTCCCCGTGGAAGGCGCCAGGTCTGGTCTTTATCGAATAGTGAGCTATCTATTGTTTGCAGTCTGCAAGCTCGTGCCTACGGGGATTGTCTTGCGACTCTCGACGTTCAGGCGTCCCCTGTGGTGGCTGCAGCCCCCTCTCGCTTGCCGCCACTTCTTTCACTTGCATTACTGTTTCACAGAAGAACCATGATCTTGACTAGGGTTGGATGCGATGCATCGGTTAGTATGGGATAGTTAAAAAAAACTGTGAAGAACTTAGATTTTTAAATCATTGATTTAGTAACAGACAACGTACGTCCTAAACAAATGCGTCTAGCATCATTAAATGCGCAAGAATTCCTAAGGACTTTTAAAACTTTATGCCCCATTTAATCTAAATAAGTGATGAAGGTTCAGTGGTTTTTTTTTTTTTATTGGGTGGCAAAATCATCTTATGACATATCCCGCTCTTGGGCTGAGCGAGAGATAGTGTCAGACTTTTACTGACTACAAACCCACTACTATTCCTTCGTTGCCTTCGTCCCAGGGCCCCGGGTTTCGTTTTCACACTACGCATGGCCCCAGTAGGCTTCGACCCTGCTGGGCCCCTACGATTTGCTGACATCTCCCTGAGGCGCGCGTGGAACAATACGCGCCGTCGACGACTTGGGTTCGGTCCGGACGGCTACCGGACGGTCGGACGGCGGGCTACCCATTGCTCGCCATCCGCAAGCCCGCGCCTACGATGGCCGGAAATCGGGATCGGAATCCCGGCGGCGGACAGAGCGTAAGGACCGTTGCCTCATGCGATTGGCCGCCTCCTTAGCTAGCATTATTGCTTCGCAGAAGGAGGCGACCGCCTGCCACTCCTCCTCGCTCCGGACCATGGCCTGAACCAAGGCCCGGCGCGAGAGATCGCCGCCGCCGATTGCCCCCACGAGGACATGGCGTTGCTCTGCTCAAGCGGGGCACACCTCTACCGTGTGCTCTACCGTGTCCTCCGGGCAGTCCACACAGTGGCGACACCCGGGCGTCATTTCTGCACGAAAAGGTTCAGTGGTGGAGGTGAATAAGTGATGTTCGTTATGTTTGCCAATGAAAAATCTCTATCGATCACACTATCTGCCAACATTTAATAACAAAGCGTGTTTACTGTAGTTTAACTAGTCATATAATGCCTTTTAATTTAATTTTGATTTGGCAGGTACTTACGTTAATGTCTAAGTCAGGAGTAATTTATTTCAGAACAACAGACATACATTTTGGATATCGAAGAAAAATAAAACAGTAGGCCTAAAACGTAACATTCTATTAAAATTAATAAAACATTAAATAACAAAAATAGATAGTTAAATCTAATTTAATAATACGCATAGGATCGGTCATTGTGGCGACGCTTGGGGGAGGCCTATGTCCAGCAATGGACATCTTTCGGATGAAATGATGATGTTGAATTTAAAAAATAATTTGATAAAAGAAAAGTGGTTTTTGCTTTAAGTGGAGTGAAAGGTTCAATAATTGTTGCATAATTATAAAATATAATTAGAAAGAATTCATTCTTCAATTTCGAATCAAATTGAATAAAATCTGGTTTATTCAATTTTATCCACAAACCATCCCACAAGAACTTGGTAAAGGAACAATCACTATGACTGTCCAAATAAGTTATCTAGCAGACACTTCTAGTGATTGTTTCACCAACGAAGCGGACAAAAATTAATGTAAGAAAAATATCCCGGCAGCCAGTTTACGGGCCAGTGAGAGTAAATGCCGGCTGCGATGCAAATACTTATCGTTTGCTTTTAGAGCGACACAACACTGCTCTCACCGCTCGCTCTGCTCTCATCGCTCTCGCTCCATATAATGCGATGTCTTCGAAAAATGGACGCATTTGCAACCCGTATAGCTTACTAGGTAGTATTATAGACAGAAGGGGGAGTGTGCACTGGTTTTTGCACTTATGGCGGTTACATTGTAGGTGTGCGTAAGTTTTTCAGTTACCAAATTATTTGAAAATATACCTATTAGGTGTTTACTACACTAAGTCTTCATGTTTGTTGTCCTGTAGAGGCCCAGATAAAGGCAAAGCGTACTGTACTAAAAGTTTTATTCTATTGCCGCCGTGCCGATGCCGCGTCGCTTGTTGATGGCGTCGTAATGTGTGTATGTGAACAGGTCCCATAATGAAAGTAGTTATTAATATTCACCTCTTGAAAAATTACTAATAATTTAAACGTCACTCTGGATTTCATTACGTTTTGATGACTATTTAATAAAGCAAACCCAGAAAACCTCGGAATAATGACGACTCCTAAACACATTCGACTAACCCGTCTTATTACCTTTTAAGATTTAGCTTTGTGACTCCACACAGTTAACAAAGTCTCCTACTTTTGTCCGTTTATATTTAGTGTATTTGGTGTAAACACGTAAGGTACCAGGAGTCCATAGATCGTGAGCAGTTCGCTCGTTACTGTGTGACGGAGCGGAAAGCTAGATGTTGTCGATGTAGGGCGACGGACACTAAACTTGTTATAGTTTCTACTTCTTATACCTTCCTAGTGACTTAGGCAGCGTCCACGTGACCGTTTATTTAACAAACAATAATTTGTGGCTACTTGCACGGCTACGTTAAATTTTGTGTCATTGATATGACAATCCAACAAACAAGACGCTGTGGCCGTGACAAAATCACATAATAAAAAGTGATTTATTCCGATTGATGATTCAATATTATAACCCCAGTCAATAAGAGATCCCACAAACAGGTGCGGCGTGACGTTAAAACAACGATACGACTCAGATGATGATTTAATAAATTTCTATGATAATAGAAATAGTATGTTGATGGGTGATTTTAACACGATTTCAATGAAAGTGCGTATCGTTAGAATAGAGTTTATGAGTACATCAGAAATAAACGATTCTATTGGTATATGAAGATCTTAATATTAGACGGAATCACATTGTGACTACGACATTAGATGCATACTTCATGTTTCTACACCGGCAAAGGTAGCCGGTAAAGGTCTTTGCCGGTGTAGAAATATGAGTGAAGTCACGTTGTCGCGTCTGATCTGTCTGCGAGAGCTTTTGTGCAAAGTTATGACATTGTCATGGAGCATCATCTAATGTCGTGTCAGGAATGTGAACGCAGCTTTACGTCGCACAGACGCGGGCGCCGAGCGGGCACCGTCAGCGGTTTCGATACGGTTATAGTGGGCGAATGGGGGAATGGGGGAGTTTCGGGTTTAAAACTAAGGTACTTTTATAAGGGGGACAATGGGGTGTCGATTAAAGGGAATTTGTGCAGGTTCTCTTTGTAAATGGCACGTAGTACCTGTATAATTTTATTACTCTCAATAGTTTGGGTGGCACAAATTGCTTTAGTCTATTCTCTGCGCTCATAAGAATCGTGAAAACAAGGGTACAGCTTCAACTTCGTTAAAATCAAAGTTGCTAACTGTTGTTTAGAAGCTTGATTATTATGAGTATCGAGGGACCCAATAATATAGTAATATGCGATAAATAAATACCTTGAGAAGTGATCTGCTATGTTAAACTTCTCTCTGTACTCTAAGTAACCAAGACTACCGTGCAACCATGACCTTTATGGCCATTTGAGCGTAATTCTTTGCCAAAACCCACTCAAAAATTCACCATAATGCCTAAGCTAAGTAAGAAATCCGATTACATGGCCACCATTCTTATCCCTCCCATCATCGTGCTTGACTTGCGTTCTCAGAATGACAAGCGTCAGACATTTTCATTCCTATTCTTCTCCGCGCGGGATTTTCTTCATAATCCATAAAGTTTGTCTTGGCCCGGATTTGCGCCGATGTTTATATTGCTATCCCAACTTTACCTTATTTACCTTGCGTTTCCTTTCCAATGGTATTAAAATGAGATTTTCTTGTTTAAAAATTGAAAAGTTTTGTTTTTTGTTGGGGATGGAGTTTTGCGGAGATTTTGTTTTACTTTGCTACGCTTTTCATTGCTGATGATATTTAAAGTGTATCTCTAACTACTTAGTATTACCGTTTTTAAAGAATCGAGTAAATGGGGTGACCTAATAGGAAAATAATGTAAAACATTAATTGGAGTATGCGAAGGAGTAAGGCTAACGACCTAAGGAAAGTTTTGTATGAATGAGAAGAGGGAGAGGAGTATGGCAGCAGACATTTACGCTAACCCTTACTTTATACCGAGTAAGGCGCCTTTTTAGTCACCCACGGATTATAATTTTCTGTTTTGTTAAGTATGTATTTTTAGGTCATACGATTGTGTAAACGTTTTCTGTCTTTCTTTATTTTTTTCCGACCCTGAATGATGATCGTAGGCCATAATGCCAAACGGGCTACTGGATTTTCTTATTCCACTCACTTATTCTCGCTGAAGGTAAACGGCACAGTTAGGTACCTTTCCAAAGCTGTTGGTTAAAGAAATCAATACGGTATCATTGGGCAGGCAATCACTCTCATTATCACGCTTCTCTGCTGCCGTCACGTGCGTTCCGGTCCGCATCCGGCTCGCATCCGGTGCGCACAATCAGGCGCCG
This sequence comes from Mythimna vitellina, assembly GCA_949316375.1. NCBI lineage: Eukaryota > Metazoa > Arthropoda > Insecta > Lepidoptera > Noctuidae > Mythimna > Mythimna vitellina. The sequence goes on from OX438704.1 coordinate 363,304, forward strand.
ATGCGTACGGGAGACGTGCGAAACGTACGGCTTTAAATTGAACACACGGGAAAAACCTTAGGTGATTGATCGTATGTGTGTGCTTTGAGCTAGAGTAAGGTTTACTTTTCTCTCAAGTATTACTTTGACGTATTTAACAATTGTGTCATAATACGGTTTCATAATCATTTAACTCCAAACGAGAATTTTGATTTAATCGTCATTCACAAATGAACTGTAATACACTGTTAAATTAATTCAGTTTTTTTTATTGATAGCTTCACGCTTGACTACTATCTCACCTAATGATAAACGATATTGCGATTGACGTTGGAGCTCGCTTACCTAGAAGCAACCTATTCATTTTTGATTTAAATATTTTCTGGTTGTCGCTATCAGGTAACACACGCTCCAACGGAGAATTCCATTCTTTGTCACTTCAGGGGTCGTTAGACGCAGAGCGATTCCCGGTCATCATCAATGCAGGCTTGCGGACGACGAGCTATGATGGGTAGCTTGCCGTCCGGTAAGAAGCAACCTGAACGGTGAAAGATACCGTGAAAATGGATAGGACTCACAAGGGCCAATCCTGCCAGGACTGCGAGATTGTTGGATAGAGAAACCGTATAACTATAATATATAACTAAAGAAACACGGGTGGATATTAGTGAATAAAAGTGTTCTACCCTCTCTTGCTCCACGTAGGTTGTAAAAGTTATTTGATGAATTTTCACTTCAAAATAATGGGTAAAGGTAAAGTGTCACCACAACAGTCCGCATGTATGCTGTACATCTGATGGTTTTGAACCGCTGTTTGAACATTTGAATAACCATAAAATAACTTTTTTTGGTTTGTATACATCCATTCACAGTTGTATATAAGCTTAAGAGGACAAAAACAATGCACTGAAAATCATGCTCTCACAAAAATAAAAGCAAACAAAAAACAGAGTAGTGGGCTTTTAGGTGAGCCATTTATAAGAAGCAAAAAGCTCACGAAACGGAGACATTTACATTTCAGGCACCTGAAAAAATGGAGTCAGGTGTGATAGACGCTATCCTAAATAATCTCTAGAAAAAAAGAAGCCTAGAAAACGTGACATGAAAGGAGTGAAGGGTATAAGAGGGGTCGAAATCAATTACCTTCCCTCGATTTGATCTAGTTTACTCTCTGACTGTACCCATTTTATTTATTGACACAACACAAAATATATCCGACTATAATTTGTTATGCTACGTCATGACTTTTACGAAATATTTCCGACGCAGAAAGTTATTTAAAACCATTCAATTACTTGTTGTATGTTGCTGTGGGTGGCTCCCACTTACCGAACAAGATTATTTTTTTATTCAATAGCGTTTCCATTGTGATACTTTTAATTACAATATTTATTTGCCAACATTTTAACTCAGTTTGTTAATATTTTTTTTATGTGTGTGATAATAAATTGCCTATCATTTTCTGCTATAAAACAAATATGGCGTGTTTCTCGGCAATAAAATGGCTCCCCCTCCCTGGGATGTCGTAAAGGGAGTCCAGTCCGCTAACTCAGCCATAACAATAAACTGTGATCACCGTCCGTCTGTCAAGCATGCTGGATTGCTGACCGTGGCAATTCTTTTTTCGCTGAAGTGCAATAGGTGATAAAACGTGCGTGAAAAATTGTGACGCATTTGTAGATGCTGTATTTTCACAAAACCCAAAGATAACATTTCAGACAGTTTTGAAAGTAGAAGTATGCCAGTATTAAGTTAAAGCTTCTCTTCGCTTTTACCTAGTAGCGACATACAAGGCTATCACAAATGTATGGATAGTGAACTACTACAAACTAGACTATATTGAGTTGAAATGAAAATGGAATTTAAAGTAAAAAACTGGGTAACTGGTTTTTTTTTTCGGGTATTAAATCATCTAATGACATTCCCCGCTCTTGGGTGAGATAGTGTCAGACTTTTACTGACTAAAAACCCACCCCTGTTCCTTCTTTCCATTTTTCTAGGGCCCCGGGGATCTCTTTCGCATCACCCATGGCCCCAGTAAGCTTCAATCCTGCCGGGCTCCTACGGTTGCTGACATCTCCTTGAGGCGCGCGTGGATCACTACGAATCGTCGACGACTTGGGCTCGGTCCGGACGGTTATCGGACGATCGGACAGCGAGCTAGTCATTCTTCGCCGTCCACAAACCCGTGCCTACGGTGGCCGGAAATCGAGAACGAAATCTCAGGGGCTGGGGCGCGAGGGCCATTGCCTCGCACGTTCACGTGCGTTCTCCTCTTTGCTAGCATTACTGCTTTGCAGAAAGAGGCGGCCACCTGGCACTCCTCCTCGCTCCGGACCATGGCCTGTACCAAGGCCCGGCGTGAGAGATCGCTGGCACCAATTGCCCCCACGAGGACACGGGGATGCTCTGCCCAGAAGGGGCACACTTCTAACGTATGCTCCACCGTGTCTTCCGGGCGGTCCACACAATGATGGCACCCGAGCGTTTCTTCTGCATGAATCCGGTGCAGGAACTTCCCGAACTTACCATGTCCGATGAGGATCTGCGTCATGCGGAAGGTAAGGACGCCGTGAGGTCTTTCCAGCCAATCCTCAAAGCGAGGACTTACCGCCATAATTATGGCGTGCCCAGCACTGGGTTGCGACATTCGCTGTCGCCATTCCACCATGAGATACTGCCGGAACTCAGTCCACCATATCGCCACTTGGCGTGGCAACGGAGTTTCGCCCCAGCGTTGCATCTCCATGCGCAGATCGTGCATGCGTGCAAGGACTGTTGCCTCCAAATCCCACGGTGGTAGGCCAGCAAGGAGGCTCGCTTCCTCGCGGGAAATCATGCGGTATCCTCGCACTATCCGGATGGCCCTTTGGCTTGCGTTCAGCTTGGTCGCCGGTCGCTTTGGTAGCGATGGCGCACGTACCGGCGCTCTATGAAGGGCCATGGACTGAACGACTCCTGCATAGAGCCTCCGGCAGGAGGCGTCTGCATCCCTAGGTTGGGCAGGAGCTGCTTGAGAGCAGCCCCAGTTTGTTCCAGTTTGGGAGCCAGCCTTTAGAAATGATCCTCGAAATGACATCGGCTGTCCCAGGTACTTCATCGTCGACTCGACGCCGATATGAACCCCTTCTACCGTTCACTGGGTATCCGGTGAGGGTCGCGGGAAACTGATGGATGCGAGATGCACAGGACCGGCCGTTGGGGGAGGCCTATTTCCAACACAATGTGATTATGATGATAACCTGAATGGTAACTATGGAACCAAAATTAATGAGGTACGTGTAAACAGAAGTATTTTTCCTGATGCAAAGTTGGTGAGTTAACGAGACATCACTTTAACGTTCCATGAACCTGAACAGGTACGTGTAGCAATAAATGTTGGTGGGTCGGTGTTTATATTGCATCTGTAAGTAATTCACCGGGCCCACATCGGCCGGATATTACAATGAGATTGTTTCGGATTACGGCGACTCTCCCTCCGCTGCGCACCGACAAATAAATTCCTCCTATACTTCGTCCACGAGATTCATCTCCGTTGTACCTTTCTTGTTATGTATTTATCGTTTACACAATATTGTCGTAGAAAATTTATGTAATACTAGCGGTCCCGATAGACGTTGTCCTGTCCGAAAGCAGGCTTTTGTGAGAAAAAAAAATGAGTATCTGATTGCAGTGCCACCTTCCAGGTTTATTTGTATTTCCAAACTATCCAGGGATCCACTCGAAAATACAGCTTTTAAACGTGTATATAAATGTTTCAACACAAACAACGTAACACGGAATAACAAAATACCAACTGATCGTCTAAATATAAGCTTGAGTTCATTTTAAACAATCCCTAGAAAATAAATGGACAGCTAACTAATCTGTCTAATCACTCCCGCTCTCCGAGACTAGTTTCCCGGTATTTTTCCCGCATTAATACCATGCGGTCTGTTTGCTCCCAACCCGCAGTGTTGCTCTGTTTATCTTCCCTTTCGAGCTACATTACAGTTCTAAGCGTCCCTTTGGTGACAACAACTATTTTATTAGTTGCTTACCTCTGCATAAACGCGCCCTCTTCTGATAAATATTTATGAACAAACTTATTTAATTTAGAACCTCTGTCCACGCCTGTATAATGCGGCGCTAACACACAACAAAACTTTTAGGGTGTGAGCAGACAAGCTGCTTTTAGCATCAGCGATTAGCAATTTAGTAGCTTACGGAAACTTTATATAACGAGTGATCACCAATTCTAAGAAAAGCTTAGCATGGTGATTAGTTCTGGTTACATTTTAGATACAGGGACTGACCCAATTTTGGAATAATTTCGTCACAATATCACTAACCATAGCTAACCTTAAAAGCCAGAATCAACGGTAGCAACTACTAAAAAGGCAACAAGTCCTGGAGTGTGCGCGACAGAATCTAAAGTGACGGTCAGTAGGCGCCTAGTTGCAATACAGCATCGAATCGATCAGTGAAATGCGTGATTTTACTATCGTAACTGAACGCTGTGTCGCCACGTCGCGATAAAAGTATATTTGTCGTGCCATTCAAAATCGTCGATCTTCTAATGCTAACAGTAGCACGTCTGCTGATGCCTTTACAACCGAGTTTGCTTGAAGCCGCTCCTATTCCAACAAGTTTCGGATGCCGAGTTCTGTATTCTTTATCCAGTGCCCGAGCTGAGTTGCCTTCTTTGTTGTGTTGAAATTTATATATTTCCAACTGTATGCAACTGTGGGATCAACTGCAAGCGTGCGATGTGTTCCGCGGGGATGTTGTTTTGTTACAAGTTGTTGGTCTTGCGTGAATATCTCACTTCTCATGCAAGTTCAATACTTGAAGTGAAAACCCAATTGTGGCTTAAGCTCGCCTTTGTACATCAGCTGTCCATTTTTAATAATTTGTTATTTTATGTACAATAAAGAATAAGAAAACTACTCGTAACATACCTTCAACGTTTCTTGCCATCCAAAATATGTATTTATTGTATCAATTTTCTGCAAGAAAGGACGCCATGTAGTCAGGCAATTTAAGGCTGATATTAAATATTAATATTCTCAGAACATTCCATATTCATCGCTCTTTTCGTTATCTTGAAGTTAACACCCTGTTATTATCGGATTGTGGGAACATTAGCATTCAGCGCTTGAACACAAAAGGTCTAAATGCTAATATTTATGAAGAGAGAATTTTATAACCTCGGCTAAAGCTTTTAACACCGATTTATAAACTGTTTTAAGTAAGATAGAGTTATTCAGTTTGACCTCATTTTAAGCGTTCTGTTAAGTGCTGTATTGTTCATTTTTAATATTTACTTAAGTAAGATCAGGCCGCAGTCCTGGTGTCCGCAGGGGCACCAATGCTGCCGACATAGCACAAATGAACGTCAAACATAAGTGGCGATGGGCAGGGCACATTACAGAATAGATGGCCGTTGGGCCTGAAAGGTTCTGGAATGGCGACCACATATCGGAAGACGCAGTGTTGGAAGGGCCCCCAAGGTGAACCGTTGACCTGGTGAAGATTGTGGGAATCCGCCTATATCTGTCTAATAACAATGTACGACAGTAGATAATACGACGTACTCATAGCTAGTTCTACTTACTGTTAGCAAGTTATTGTAAGATCACTAAAATTTTGTTTCACCTTTATATTGGAACAATATCCAACAGCTGCGGTTTTGAAATAGTGGAAATTAATCGTATTAAAAATCTTTGGCAAATTATCAACGACCTATCCTGTATCTCCAATGCCCCACCGTGGGGTCGTGAGCCGTGGGGTCTGCTAGACTCCGTACCCTCGTCAATCAACGCCATCTGTCTGGCGCGCAATTAACACCGGTCTTAGTCGCGCCAGCTATGCGCGCCAATTACTGATACAATTTGTTGATTTATATCTACGCGCTGTTATTTATCGATTGTCGGCTAGTTCAGGCTATTTGTCTTTAGTTCTAAAGAGTACAAAAATGTACAGGCGATTTGATTCTGGGCACACTAACCTTCAATTTCCAAATGGAGCTAGCAAGGAAATAAAGCATCTTTTCTTAACATAAGCAGCTGGAGTCTGTGTTTACTGATAGTTACAACTCAGTCTTTACGTCAAGAGTGAACAGGTTACTTCTAGGCAAGCGTGCTCCATCGTCGGCCACATCATCGCTTACCATCATGTGAGATAATGGTCAAACGCCACCCCATCCACAATATAAAAACAAAACAATTTTTTTTATCTTACTTATCCTTTTCCTAATTATGTTGGGTTCGGCTTCTAGTCTCACCGGATACAAAAGTATTTACAATAAATTAATTATACGATTTACTAATGAAAGAACAACCATAAATAACATACATTGCGTCCAGTGTCAAACCTAAAATAAAGGACAGTTTCGATTTTTCCATTCAAAGGACGATAGGAAGATTATCCTATCATTTCATCTATTGAGTAAATGTCACTATCAGAAGGTCTTTGTATCCCTATCGGCTGTTACCGTTACCTGAGCTCCACACGTGGTCCCGACTTTATTCACGACAGACCTCTACCTTAATGACGTTCACTGGCCACGTGCCCTATTAATAGTCCGTATTCACGGCGCACTAAGCTCAAAGTTTGGACTATAATTAGGACCGCCCTGTCTATTAACAGTATAGGTTTACATGAACCTGCGCTTTAGAATATAAACGCTAGCGACTCACTTACCTCGGTCTTAGAAAGGCTTAGTTACTTGAGAGAAAAACTAAAGCGATAAAATTATAGAGATCTCACAAACTTCTATTTTAAACTTAGAAATACCTTGATCCCAAGTTCAGTTTCAAGAAATTCAAGTAAATAAGCTTTCCTCCTAGATTTTTGAAGCTAAAACTCAATTTATTTAACTAAGAACGCTACTGCGATTTCGTTTTAACTCTGCAAGGTTGGAACTTCAAATTGAAGCGATCTCAATTGAAAGTTCCGACGTAGTACCGGCTTCAACTGTACAATCTACGGATGCTACTTAACAATATGCGACTTTTGTCTTTGCGTTGTATTTGTGAAGGTTTTATTAGGTAAATTATTATCCATAAAGTACAAGAATAAACAAAATAAGAAGTATAATTACTTTAACTGATATTTTGTGTTCGTATTTTAACTTTGAACGTGAAAGTACACGCTTGAAAGTTATTTTACTACAAAACAGAAATGTACATACAAAGTCATTTAAGGTTAACTTAAAGCTGATAGGCTTTCAAAAATACAAAACATATTTATACAAAACAAAAGCCGATTTGCAAACAATAGAAACTTATTGTAACATAGTAACATACTTGTGTATGTAGATAAAGCTCACCTCGCACATGTGCTCTGTAACCGGGTCAGCAGGTACTTACCGTCACTCAGTATGTCTACATAGACACAATCCGACCTTTCTGTTAAACGTGGAATACTTACCCACGTGTTTAGTTTACGTGTCTAAGTAAGCAGAGCTACATTTTGTTTATTTTTTTATTTTTATTAAGGAGCTTAGTCACAACTATTTAACTAATTAACTATGTCACTCCATCATAGCCAAATGTTGAATTTTTAGTTATTTTAAATGATTGAAATATATTTTATACAGAATTCTTGCTCATTTCAGATTTTAAACTGTTAAATACACACAAAGCAAAAAGTTCGCTCCAAAGATAAGTTGCCTTCGCAAAATATCAAATTTTGATACCTTAGAGTCAATTATAAGTTTTGTTAAATACAGCCCAAGGTTGAACATCCTTTTGGTGGAAACTTGTTGAACAATACTGACCTCTTTGTGAAACTTTTCCATTTACACGAAATATCGAAACAATGTACTTTGATGTTGGGAAACAAACATGTATTCAAACTTTCCGATACTAAACAATTTTGACATTCATTGCATGTATTCTTCCCCTTATTATTCAACATTCCAATGAGAAGACGCAATGAATTTTAATGATGTGTAAAAGTAACTTTTCTCCTATTAACTTAATACTAGTCCGGTTGATGTTGTTTCCAATATTTAAATTAAGGTAAAAATAAAGGGTAAATATAACATGTTATGTAATAAAACAATCGGTTTAAAGTAATGAATCTTTGGTATATTCGCAGTAATGATACAGAAACAACATATTATGTAATAAGGGTTTGGGAACGAGGTTCACTGATCAAAAAAGAAGCCCTCCCGTGGAACCGTATTTTTATTTCCTTTAAGATAATGTGTTTTTGATTTGATGTGGATGTAATCTGAGTAAATTGATCTTGTACTTTTGCTTCGTTTTTTTTTTAAATCAAGCATACACGTGTCATTTTGACGAATCATAGACCCCAAGCGTTTTGTTTATTTATTTGTGGGTATCAACACTCATTTTTGACATTGATATAATTTCATATTTGTCAAACCAAAATTGTTTTTGAACATAAAGCTGTACGATTGATTTAGACTCACTCTACTTCATACTCAGCTACAGACGACAAAGGAGGACTCAAGTCATATTCTATGTTGTGATATTGTAATAAACTATTTGGACATGTATTCACGTGTGAAATTCTTACACAAGATACTGCAAACTACTAAGCAGAACTACGTAACAAAACTTCTTTAGGAAGCACTAAAAATGTTTTCTTCCCATGATACAATCTTATGACTTGAATTTCTCCATATCTTCGCTCCCATGGCCGGCAAGCCCCGCAGACCCCACGGAAATAGAGCGATTTTCTCGACATAACCTATGCACATATTAGCTTCCCGCATTTCTTTTTCACTCAGGTGAAAGAACGTTTGTACTCGGATTTGTACTTTTAAATATTATTAAAACAAACATAGTGCTAGCCTAGATTATTCTTAACAAGCCAAGTTAAGAGTGTTCTATTATTCATAGTATTTCAAACAAACTGGCAGATTGTGAGAATAATTTTAAGTTTTCTATGGAAAGTGATTCGTCACTTTCTCTTTCTGTCTAAGCCATTTCCAAAAAAGTTATTGTTGGTTCGTTCTTGTTTTTACGTTTCAAGTTTCATTAAAATCAGTTCGTTCATTTTCAAGATATGGACTTGCCAGTTTGTTTGAAATACCGAGAGGAGCAAACGTTCTTACAATAATTATGTAATCACTGTTAAACACGATGATTAAATTTATATCGCCGCAAAGTTATAAATATGAAGAAACTGAAATAATTCGATAGTTACAAGTCATCAAGTCATCCCTTGTCAGCTCCCAAACTTCCTCTATGTAGATAATGACGTCATATCGCTTACAGACATAAAGTATTAAGAAGATAACCTTAATATCAGTAAAAACGTATGAACAAAAACGTGACAGAACTCAAAGAGTTATTTTTTAGTATCAGTTGGTCATAATTTGGTCACTTACACTCGCAAAAATATATAAAACACATGTACATAAATAATTTTTTTTTTATTCCATATAATTCTAGTGATTATCAAACTGACCTGGAAATAAATACCAGTTACTGTTTAATACAGTAAGTAGTACAATTTTAGTTCTTGGCAAGAAACAGTTATCTGATCCTATTACCGTTTTTCTCACGATTTTCCTTCAAGTACCGTGACCTTCTAATAAACTACTATTTACTAACTTATTAGTGTATATCTACCTCCATAGTCCACCTACAGCTTGTCTACTTCCTACTCTGTTGTCAGGCCCATCCTTCATTACAACGTGCGCCCCCGCGAGCTGCCGGCTATCAATCTCGAACATTAGCGATTTGTTGAGCACCACTTACTGCCTGCACCTCGCGTTGTGTCCATTCCATCAATTAGAGAGATATGCACGAGTTCGAATTGAATTAAATGTTTTTATTTGTGAATACTAAAGTCGGCAGTGGGTAGATAATTTGGTCTTTTTGAAGCAAAAATCTTATACGATCAATAAATTATATTCACTTTTAATAAAGTAATATGTTTTGAAATAACAGAATGTAAAAAAAAAGTTAGAGTCCTATTTTTTTCAAAGGATGCCAAAGGGATTTGTAGTAGTGTAAGTTGACCCGTAACTGGCTGTGGGGGTTGAACTAGCTATAACTCTTGCTAAACCTATCCAATTCGGCTAGAGTTGATGCTCTAACTAGAAGAAGACCGTAGGGTCTTCTTCTGCTAGCATGGTTTAAGAAATCCTCGACAAATAATGATAATTCCCATTTTCGTAAAAGAACCTAACTGCATAAAAATAACTATAATAAGCGCGCCGTGCAATGATAGTCGATGTCACCATCCCACATGACGAGAATCTCGTGAAAGCGGAGAAAGAGAAACAAATCAAATATTTCGACTTAGCACACGAGATTGTCGACATGTGGAATGTGGACTCGGCTGTCATTGTTTCGATTGTCGTGACCGCCAATGGCCTTATAGCCAAAAGCTTCGACGATCATCTGTCGAAGCTGTCGTTGCGCGGCTGGATCAAGGGCTTGATACAGAAAGCAGTACTCCTAGATACGGCTCGCATTGTGAGGAGGTTCCTGTCTCTGGAGCCCTAACCACCGGTAACTTGGACCCTGCTCCCGTTACTGGAGGACTCCTATTTTTTATATTATTTAATGTTTTTTGTAAATTATTTTTTTAAGAAATATTTAAAAATGTAGATTATATCTAAATAAGAAAAATAAAGAAATAATAATATTTCACAACAAACTAAGCAGAACTTGTGCTATGAGTGACAACTGATAAACATAATTCATCATCATCAGTCATATGTATTTAGAAATATATACATATTATAGATAAATTACACCCAGACACAGAACAATTAATGGTCGTGCTTATCACACAAACACTTGTCCTGGGTAGGAATCGAACCCATAACCTCTGGGGTAGCAGTCAGGGCCTGACCACTGAACTAACAGGCCAGTCAAATTAAAACAAAAACTAAAAAAAAAACACAAATTCAGTTCAGAAGTGTAGAAAGGAATTTAGTTACTAAAACATTGCGAAGTAATAATAAAATCGGATCATATATACTGCAGCAATCGGGACCCATATTCGATTTAATGATTTTAGTCTATATTATATAATGGGTACCGACTGTTGCAGTCAATATGTTTAATAAAAGATTTTATTAAGTATAAGTTTTATTTTAAGTGTGTTTCGCTCATCTTCTTAAAAAACACGCCCCAACCTTATTCAAAGACGCTTTTTCTTATAAGTACATTTTTACGAAAACAGTAGTAATGACGTAACATACATATTAGTTACGCTCTCGATGTAAATAACACGCGGTCCTCGCGACGCGATCAACTAATTCGATCACGTATAGAAATTGATTAGCTCATTGAATATGACACAATAATGCCGGCTCATTTCAGTGGAGTAATTAAATCAATATCGACTTCAAACAAAAGCCCATATTGTTAAGATTCAAGCTACTGAGATGGAAATTACTTCAAATGTATAATTTAAACCGAGTTCAAAAGGGAGGTTGATCTGCTGATCTCCCTAATTTTTGGACCTAATAGTCATTCACTAAGTCGCAAAAGTTTCACCTTAGTTTGCCAAAGAGCAAGATGGGACGCAGCATGCTTACTGTTAAAACATAAGACACTGCGGCCGGTTCTAAAAAATGGGATGGGTCACGAACACCACTAGGCAGAAGCCTCCTAAAAATGGATTGTGTCGTGATGATCTGAACACGAATTGCGAAGTGTGGTTTGATGATATAATAAATAAATACTCATCGATGATGTAGTATTGTATTTCTAAAGTTATTTTCAAACTCGAATCTGTGCTTCCAGAGAATACTTTGCAAACATGTAATCAAACCAACAAGCTATGTAACTTTTTTTATACTGAAACGATTCAATAAAAAAAATATTTCACTTCAAGAATATATCTATCTATTTTCATGGCGTCACTTTTATAATGATATTTAACTGATCCTGACCTTACCTATCGACTGGCGAGTGTAACGCGCTGCCTCCACTGAACCCATATAAAACAATCAAGCGCGATTATAATGCAACGGCATTTTATCTATCTGCTTTTTATAGTTAGGGATTTCACATTACCAGTAGTTTGTATCAAGGCTCGTGCTGTCAATGGAACTCGTTTGATAGGATATTCTCATTTGCTATTGTTTTTGTGCAAACACGAAGGTACTGCCTTCCATGAGAACTTCGTCTTAGAAATGTCTCTCTGTGATATAGCAATTATATGTGTTGTCGCACTTATTTTGCCGCTGTGGATTGTGCCTTACGTAAATAGGAATGTCATCAGAGGTTAAGAGGGGCGCGCCATGATGTCTATATTGGACGATGAGCGATACTTGACAATGCACCGTCGCCGAAACAACACCTCTTCCATTCGTAAATAAGTACCAGTACCAGTCAGAAATAATGTTAGTAAAATGGGGGCAAATAAACTACTTTACTTGACTTTAAACTTTTTGATTTATTTTCAAATATTCTAGTGCTATTTAATTGTATTAAAAAAAATCAGTATTATAAAAATTAAAAAAAATATATATATTAAGATTGTTTCTGATTTCTCTTAAATATGGTTTACACAATGTTGTATATAACTAAGTAAACACTTCTTATGATTTATTAACAATTTTTTTTCTATTAATTACAACTGTCAAAAAACCAAGCTGTGAATTTAATAGACCGCATCATTTTCCGGTACACTTCGAACTGTGAAAAAAACGTGTTGTATGATAAAATGTCATTACATATATGACATAAAGTCCACTGTGCATTGGACATTCAAATACATAAGTGGATTCTCTTAAAACGACCTCCCAGAAAAAGATTGGGCATAACCTTTAAAAACAAAATAATTTCCATTTTTGAATACGTTCCTTTTTCATCATATTTTAAATTACGTTAGAAGAAAATATATTCTTGTTTCCCTTTCAAAATATCACTTCAAATGAACACAATACATTTTATCTCATTTCTCCTGTTATATCCATAAGTACATTTAATTTTCTGCGCGTAACTTGTAAGCTTCTCGTGATCTTCTCAAAAATTCGTGAAAAAGCGAAACATTCCAATTAAAAACAAAATCCACGGAAACAGGAAGTGATGCGATCTTTTAAAAGCACACAATAAGGAAAAGACGTCCAAATAAAAGATAAGAATCTTTTTATACTGAATATTTGAGGGAAGCTGAAAAGTGGCGCGTTTTGGTGGGTTTTACAAGCGTTTGTTGAGGTACCTGCGGGAACTTGTGCATTCAGTTGTTGTGTCGTCGCCCGGGCTTTGAACGTGCCTTTAATTTGTACTAAACAGTAATTTTATTATTCAATTATGCTCTTTTAAATTTAGCAAAATAAACTGGACGACTGCTGAATAAACTGGCCTAGATTAAACACAGAAAATTTATTTTAGTTATAATATATCAGTAAAAACATTTAGGTTTTCATAGAGAGAGAACATAAGTGAAAACAAAAATTTGTAATTATTAAAATATATAGATGAAATATGAACATATGGCTAGTCGACAGGCCATAAACTAAACCAAACAGCTGGAATATTTATGCATCGCAACACTGAGTAACGAACAGGACATCAAATCAACGCAAAAAAAAAAATAGTTTTCAAGCTTTTGCAAACGTCACCAACTCAAAGTATCCACTTAACAAAGCAAGATAAGTCACGTCCAAACCTGCCCGCTCTCCCCTCCTCGAGCACTTGTCTAGAAAGAGTGCTCCGTTCTTCTCAGGATTACGCGGCTTACCGGAGAGGAGGCGCGGCTCAAACGAACCAGCCCAGTACTGTGTCGGTTATAGCCCACTAGCTATCGAAAAAGTATAAAATATATTTGTTCAGATCAAGTACTATTTTGTTTTGTTGAAATTCAAGACAAAAATAACTATATAGCAGGTTTTGTTATTTTTATTTCATATTTTTATTTTTAAAAATCCTGTAAAAGATCAATTTAAAGTTTTCAAACTCAGCTTCGTCCACCACAGCTTGGTTTACCCATCAATGGTTAACGTTGTAACAAGATAGTATCGTCGCTTCACAAACCCTTCTAGGAATGTCTCAATAACAAAACTTACCGTACAGTTGTGTGCCGCGATTTCCATTTCCGCACAGAATAAATATTTGTATAGCCTACTGAGAGGGGTTCCTTGTGTTTTGTGTTTGTGATTATGCATATGTGTGAACGCACCCACGGTACACGAGTCATTACTATTAAGGGCAACGTTAAAAAAAAACTTTACAAAACTGACAATCTATGTTAATTTTGGAACGGTTACAACTAGATAGTAATATACATTTTGGCAAAGTTTTTTGACAAAAAATATTGGCAACTCTCCATATTGTCATCTTCTTGAACAAAAGTGCAATTTATGTTATTTATGATGCTTTACAAAAACTTTATGAATAAATTAACTGTTATTAAAACGTTACCTTATCTCTTACAGCTTATAGTTTCCATTAACCCCTGAGCTAATATAATTTAATTTTAATCCCTGCAGTTGATGTCCGCAAACATTCTGCTAATAAGACTCGGTTGCTCCTCTGCTGCAGCTGATCTCAGACGCTGATAATATTATTTTAATAAGATCTGACCTCGCCAGTGTAATCATACGGAGCCGAGGTATGCAACGCTGGTCAGCCGAATAATTAAACGCCAGTGTAACTTTACTGACTTAACTATAGAGTTACACTAGTATGTTTTAGAATTAAATAAAAAAATATTGTGAAATTATTTACAGTAAAATATAATATTTTTGTTATTATTTATAATTACTATCAAAATAATGAGTGTTATTTTGATACCACCTTCAAAAAAAAAAGGAAGTTCTTGATTTAAATCCTATCTATATGTAATATTTTTGGATTTGCGTTAAATTCACATAATTGGATGAACTATTCGATACTCTAAACAATATACAAAATAAGAATATTTTTATAAGACTTCCCAAATTATAAAAATGACAAAAAAACATACTTGAATACTCAATAATATTTATATATGTCGTCATTCATTCAGTTATACGGCATGAATATCAAATGATTTCTATACAGAACGACACAGTTTTTCAATTGCTCCATGCTACATCGTAGCAATGCTACGCGGCTACGAGGCGCTACGAGGTGCTACGACATGCTACGTGTGACAGAGCGAATCTCTGCAACTGCTATACATGACATAAACGTTAGGTTAAGTTATTTGGCTCAAGCGGACGGAATACTAATGTTGCCAGAACAAGACGTAGAGTTCAGTGAATTGTTACGCTTGTTGAGAGATTTTCACTTTTTTTTGGTTTCATAGAAAATTCCCCCTGACTAGGAAAAGCATTACCGCTGTAATGTGGGTGCATTCGCAAAAAAATATATAGTAGCAACTCACTTGATAGTAAGCGACGATGTGGTTAAATATGGAACACACTTACCTAGGATTTTGGTTGCAGCTCTCAATAAACACAGAGCCAGACATCTGTCAAGATTATCTAATTTTACTCCTTAATTTGCGCACCACTAAGTTTTCCCAAAAATGTTTTGTGCCCGCGGATGGGATGTACACCATGTACAGCGTCATATCGGTGACATGAAGCCTCGTCGTGCATCTTTTGGTTTGAATGTAAACAATACAAAACTGGCAGCCTCGTTTCTCAATCGACTCAGCTCATGAAGCTGGCGTTTGATTAATCTACTCTAAAGATGAGAACAGTACTCCATAAACGATGAAACTTGCGCATATTCAAAGACATCGATCTTAAGAAGATAATTTATGTGCAGCAAGAACAACGCTGCTGAGAGTACTGACCCTTGAGGGATACTGGTATTTGTGCCCAATTGATCGGCCGCAAAGCCATCAATTACCGTTCGGATGGACCGATCCCTGAGGAAGTCTGCAATCCTATCACACAATATTCAGTGATAAGACTGATGGTAGAAAGCTTACAATAAGACTTTCGTGCCAGACGCTGTCGATGGCCTCACTTCAGATGTGAATGGCATACGCTAGTCTTTTAGCTGAATGGTATAAGAAGCAAATAATTTGGGTAAGCATTCTTTCTAGTAGAGTAGTTTTATGCCATTAAAGGGTATGTTGTGTTAACTGTTGACTGCCATGTAGGACACCGGTGACCTCACGGTAAACCTGTTTTCAGAGTTTATTTACGCGCCTTAGGACGCGTTTTCTATAGATTTCCTATTAGTAAGTGACCGAAATGGCGCTCAGGAGTAATACTTTCGCATGGTTTCTATGTAACGTAAAAATATTTTGAATTATTGAAGATAAACCTTCAATAACGTTAAAAATCCCAGAACATAACATTTTTTTTTAAATTCAATCGTATATATAAATGGTATGGGAAGAAAAATAAAACGAGTAGTAAAACTAAACTTTTTTACTTTTTAGTATAAACAATGGTATAATAAGCGACTGAGGTGCGCGGGTGCCCGGAGAGATGACCGTGCGCCATGTAGGGTACCGGTGACCTCGTGAAGTTTTTTTTTAATTTTCTACAGAACCCTGTCTCCGATTGACCCCAACATTTAATACTATGTATATCTAGACCCATAACATCAATTGGCACAATTTTTTTTGTGATTTTTGTCATTATTACTCTGGCAGTTAATGTGTTAAAATAAGGAGCCAAGTCATTACATCACATTGTATTTATGTTACGATTTTTCTGCTCTCATTGATGATTCCTATTCATTAGAAAGTAACTTAACTGTGTAGAATCTAAATTAAAATTAATTTAATATTAAGTTTCTCAATTATTTTCAAAACCAATTTTATAATACACACTCAGTCGGCTTTAAAATGTAACTTATGGATGGGATGTTCGACAAGTGTTTCTAACTTAATAATAACTGCACATTACTAACCAACACGTGTGTAGTTGTACATGACGTAATGCTGGATGTAATATCCTCAATAATTTTAGTATATGGCCTTTATCACTTTGTTTGGCAGACGGTCAGAAGTCATTACACAACGTAATTTTACAGCATAGTGATAATAATTATATTTCATGCGGCCTGACCGGAAATGAAGTAAGCTATCATCGTCTACTGCATCATTATTTACATGCACAAATATCTGAGAATCCAAGTAAAAATTACTCCCACACATATATAAGACTCCAGGAAAAACAAATTTATAGAAAGGCAACAATGCTCTCAATTTATAACAAAGTTGTTTTGTAAATTCACAAAAACATTTGAAACACTCTATATGATTTTTAGTCAAAATAATAAACTTTTTCACCAAAATGAATTCACAAAAGCAACAGCCGTGAACAAAGAGAAATAATACTATTTCAAAACAATTAAAATAACACAATAAAAGATGTTTGTTTGATAACTTAAAGCTTGGTAGATAATAAGACAAAACTTACACTTCATACTTACAGTCAGTTCAGAGCAAGCAAATTTGAATTAATAATCAGATGAGTACAATTATGTTTCGAAAGAATGGCCGCGGCCCTAAAACGCAAAAGGTAACTGAAGGAATATGGACCAGTTTTAGTCAGTAGAATTCTGACACTCCACTCAGAGCGATAGGAGTCCTTTGATAACATCCTACCCCATAAAAAAGACAAATGTGTGAATTATGAGTGGTTTACTTTCAAGCGAGATGGAGCTGCTTGCTATTGATAAACATAAGTCGCTGCGGCCGCCATCTTGGGGAATTATTACGTAATCCAAATTGCTTGGAGGTAGATTGGTGACCGCTGTATTGTGGTAAGGTACAGGTCGGTCCTGCTGCGTATCGAATTAATTCATCTCTTTCAACATTCGCAAATATAAGAAGATGACATAATTTATATATTATCAAAGGCCTCATATCCTTCCCATTATTGGAAATGATGCTTACACTAGGCTTTTCTTCAATACATTCACAGAAAAATAATAGGCTTTATATAAATAAATATCAAAGTTAAAATTTTAAGCTATGTGTTAATTGAACGGACTTTTTTCGTTCTGGGCTCTATGAATATTTTTAACGGTATTGTCGTTTTTTGTTTAATGGAAATTTGGCTATCCATCGTGGGCGGTCACGTACGTGCGGCTGCTTACTGCCACGGTGGAGTGACCACAGCCAGACCCCCAAAGCCCCGGGGCTATTATTGCAGCGCGCACTGACTCGCGCTAAATCACTCGAAGGAGGGGGGGGGGTCCAAACATCATCGAACTGCAATAACGCAATAGTCTCGCAGATTGCTCGCACGCTCGGACAAGCCAACGCTGCAATGTAATGTAATAGGTAATTCGACAGTTGAGAATGTGCTGCTATGAGCTCCAGGATGTTAGTTCTAATTAAGTCAGTTAATCAAACAATTATTATGGTTTCGTCAACGCAAACGTACCATATATTCATTCAGTACTCCGTTTCTCTCTATGAATCTCATTTAATGTTGAAGTCATGTACCTATTTCTAATTATAAAATAACATTTTAATAATATTAATTACCTTCTTCTTTGTTAGACGCCTAATATTTGTTTCTTACACTCAGAAACACCTCATTTACGAGTAAGTCACATTTTCTAAGTCTGCCTTCTCTTCTTATTCGGTGTAAGATACAAGATTATTTATTTTGCTAAAACATGAGTGTACATATAAATGCAAGATGTTACATACAGTTCAGTTGAATCACAATCATGTTTTGCCTTGATGGCGTACAAAATATAATTGAGTGAGAACAAATAACATAAAATTATTTACTCATACATGCATTACATAAAACAATAATTAACGGGAAAGTTCTGAACTATTTATTTATTTATTTATTTATTAAAACTTTATGCACAAGTAGTAAACACTGTACAAAGGCGGACTTAATGCCTTAGGCATTTTCTACCAGTCGACCTTAGGGTGGTGCAGAAACAAAACACGGTAGGTGCAGCTTAATATTAAAGAAATAGAAAAGAAATACAATAATAAATATATACTTAGATACATACATACAAAAAATTATTTGATGTCAAAAATTATTTGTTTAATACGTCATAATCAATTATTCAAAAAAAAATATACAAGTCAAGGCTTACACAAGTGAATAAAAATAATAACAATAAAAATAGTCTGAAAATGTCGAGATGTCAGAGTTATGTTAGGTTATCAGCCAAAAACTTCTTCGTGCTGTAATAAGCTTTCTCTAGCAAAACATTTTTAACCTAATTCTTAATTTTGCGGTTTTGTACATCAATCCATCAAAACAAAGTAGTGCCAATTACCCCAAATCTACTAGACGCCTCGACAATTAGTAACCCTGCAGGTCGATCGGAGTTCGGAGGGCGTTCCTACAAATATTAGCGCACCCACCACGAGATCAGATTTGTATGAATAATTCAAGTCTCGCGCCCCAACGTTTGTCTTGCGAGACGGCTGCAGCGTTCGATAGCGCTGCAGCGCTGCACCACGTAGAGATTAGATCATGCAAAAATGTTCCTCGTATTATAGCGGATGGTCGCTGCAAGCACTGAATGGTAATGTTCGAGTCGCAGGTTTGAAATGGCGATAATGGGTGGAAATAACTTACAAACTGAAAATCGTTCTGCATTTCCCAAATTTGAGGATCAACATTGTCTCGGAAAATAAAACTTAGAAGGTTATCTAACCTTATTTTTGAGGATAGTGTAGCGTTTGCGGTTTAATTCTCTATTGCTAAATAAATAATACATAGCACTATCTACACCAATATTTATTAAATAGGGTCGCGGGAACAAAAGGCCGTTTTTTTGGATTATATTGATGACTATGGAGGTAGGCGCTAAGTATTATCCTGGCCACTAAGACGTTGGAGAACGAGGACTAGGCGCCAGCAGGAAGACGTCCCGCAGGTAGACGAAGGTTCGGAGGGCTGCCGAATGATTGGATGGAACTCAGGCCATATGCCTGAACCGAAACTTTGGACCCTGGAATTTTTCAGTCGTCGGCAAGTTTCTTTGTCTCCCGGCTTATCCTTGTCTGATTGTGACCGCAACAGTGCGTAAGCGCAGGGCAGAGGATGTACTAAGGCACTTAAGGCGAATGTGTGCATGTAACAATCAGAACCGGAGAGGGAAAAAGAGAAACTACGCTTAAAGCTAGTACTAATGAACAACAAATTAATACGGAACTAAAACTACAACAGAAGATACAAAATGGGTGATACAATTCTTGACCTGCAATGGCCGTATCCAGTATGATTAAGCAAAAAAGTAATTGTCTACACTTACCCAATACGGGGTTAACACTGAAGCTAGTCTTTTTTTAAAAAGATCATGCTCATAAGTCGTTATGATAAAATGGCGTGAATATTTATTAAAACTACGTAAAATGACACAAGCTAAGTGAACTTGTTTTACAGCTGAGATGTCCGATCGTCAATGACCGTGTGGTCTGCAAAAGCCGAGTCGTCTTGGATCTTAATAAATTCTTTCTTGTTTTTTTAAATGTGCGACTACCGCCACACGGGAAGCGAGTTAGCGAGTTGGAACCGTAATGCAATTACTAGTCGATTTTTCAATAACTTTAAGTAGTATAGTTTGTATATAGTTATAGATTAAGTTTTGTTTATTTTATTAATATTATCACCTACAAACTGTTCTGTTATCTGTTTGTTACTTATTTTAGGTTTTAAAGTTCCTGTTAAAATTTTTTGTCAAGTCAGTGCAAGTCTTTACCGCAGTTTGCTTTGATATTTTTTATAGGAACGTTGATATTTACTATACAACGTTACAATAGTTGAGTAATATACTTTGTTTAACTGCAGTTATTCTTATTTTTCTCACTCCAGGGTGGAACGAAAGGGCTTGTCAAATTTTCACCGACTGAAACAACACTTGTTTCCTTCAACTGCACTACGCGATTTAGGACTACGGGCTTCCTTTCCAGTAATTCCCCGTGACCTAAGCAGGCATCGGCCCTGCTGGGCTCCTATGGTCTTGCTGACGTCTCTTTGAGGCGCACGTTGACGACTTGGGCGTGAGGATGTCCCTCCCTTCACGCGTGTCTTCTTCGCTAGCATTATTGCTTCGGAAAAGGAGGCGACCACTTCCTGTTCCCTCTTACTCCGGACCATAGGGCCCGATGCCGCCACCGATCGCCTTCACGAGGACATGGACTGGAGCACCGGTACCGGTGCTCCAGTCGCGCAGGGCACACCTCCACCCTATCCTCCACCGTGTCCTCTAGGCGGTTCGCACAATGTTGATACCTGGAAGTTTCTTCCGTCTGAACCCGGTGGAGAAACCTCCCGAACTTATCATGTCCAGTGAGAACCTGCGTCATTCAAAAGGTGAGTACACCATGACGCCTCTCCAGCAACACCTCAAAGTACAATAGTTGTTATACAATAAATTTATTATTCGTATTAATATCGTTTGTGGATTGATTTTAATTAGTTATCCAACTTTTTCCGACGTAATACAAGATAAAAAGTGAGCTGGTGCTCAGCACAAAGTATTGGTAATCAACCTGCAGTAACCAGCTACGAGCATAAAAACCGTCAGTCTGTCTGTTTGTCAATCCATAAAATGAGAAAATAAAACCATTAACTATATGATGGTAGGTACTGTGTATAAAACAACGTGAGTCGCAGTCAGCTCAACGGGAGGGTAAGCGTAAAATTACAGCGCTTGCAGTGGCGTGACGTCATCGCTGCAGCGCTGCGACCTCGCGGTCTTTATAAATACATCTTTTGTTTAGCGGCTGTATTGTAATAGTGGATGTTGTTATTATAAGTGTGAATAAAGGATACATAACATCCTAAATATATAACCACTTTTAGCATAAAACAAAAGTGTTGCCATAGGAACTTACACATTTTTTATATCAAGAGGGTAATCGTATAATTAAGAGAGCTTCCAAAATGGTAGGATTCATAATTCGCAACACGAAAGATTTTCGCAAATCTAGCAAGAAAAAAATTTTTGTACAACAGTCTGGTGCGAAGTATTTTGGAGTACTGTAGCGTTATATGGAGGCCTCACTATGCCACCCATATTCTGAGGATTGAGCGTGTACAAAAGCGCTTTATGTGGCATCTTGCTTATTGTGAGGGGAAACAATTAAGTCATCATTACCCTCATACCATTCTCGGCTGCAACATTTCAGAATGCAACCCTTATCCGCACGTGGAGATGATGCTGATCTTTTATTTTTATTTAAACTGTTGCGTAACAAAATCGACTGTCCCGACTTACTTAGCCTAATTAGATTTCGTGCGCCTACTAGATATCCTAGGAAAAGCATAACGCCCCTGTGCCCGCCATATCGGAGGTCTGTACTTGGTGCTAACTCATCAATTTCTAGGTTATGCAAGATCATCAATGGCTACAGTGACATAATAGATATACATCATGCCAATGTAAGTGTGGTTCATCGAGTCATTTTATTGAGCAATCATACGACACACTTGTAAGGATATTGCTGTTTACATTTCGATGTTTTTTAATTATTATTTTTTTATTACACACAATTTTTTTTTCTGTAATAGAGTCTAGTGTAAAATTTAAAATCTATAGTAAAATCTAGAATCTGTTATTAGTTAATTGTGTAATTTGATAGAATAGTTCTGTATTTCGCTTGTTTATTTCTGTTATATATATAGATATATATATATTTTAATGATTATGTCTTGTGTTTGTTAATGGATTTAGATACTTTAAAGTTTATTACCACAGTTCAGTATTTTTCAGATAGTGTTGTTTTTAGTTTCTTTTTAAATTGTAAGTGTAATTTATTTTATTTAAGTGAAATTTGTAATCTTATTTCCGTATCAATTATTATTTAATTTCTACCTTGTTTAGTAATTTATTAATTTGTTTTTTTGTGCTAGCGGTGTTAACCTATAATTAATTGTTGCGCCCGCAATTGTATCCAACTATAATTATTAAGTTGCTAGTGTACCGGTGTAAACAGTTGTTGGTTAACCTGAATAAAATAAATAAATAAATAACTATGTTATAAAATGTCTTTGTACATAATATGTACGTGTTGTTTTGCATGTCATAAAAAATTTCCAGAAAATACTTTACCAAGCAGAAAGATAAATGTTGAAACTATGTATATTTATTTATTAATATAAATAAATGCTAGTGCCCATACACTCTATCACACCTAAATGAATTATAAATAAAAATTAATTAAATTTAAAATTTAAGTTCATAGAATTTTCAACCCACAGTTCAGTGCCGAGAGAGTCGTAAAAGTGTTTTTTCCAGATTTAATAAACACGGGTACAATAGTACAATAATTGTCTGAAGTCAACCAAAAAACCTACGATTGAGTAGGAGCAGCAACAGTAGCGGCATTGTACCTCGCTCTGTAGTAGGAACGCGCCAGTCTTGCTGTGACGGCGATGCCCTGCCACGTCTCCTCGTTAATATGGTCCATGTATCGCGGGGGCACCAGGAAGCCGTGACCGTAGCCCGGCAGTTCCAGCGTGTACGAGAATGGAACACCAGATTTCTGCAAATTAGAAAAATAGAACTAATAACAATATGAAACATCGTACGTTAGAAAGCCTTCCACAAGGTGGATCAAGGACTTGCTGAGGACCGTGAGATATGTTGGATGCGACAAGCACAGGTCCACTCGATGTGGCGATACTTGAGAAACCTAATTATTAAAACAGAAGGGTATAATTGCAAAACTGGATGTAACTACGGTAAAACAGAAGGGCATACAAATCGATACATTCAATCCTGAAAATATCTATATTATTATATCTTTCAGATCTTCAGCAATCATAACGTTGCGTTGTGTTTGTGTGTACTTAAATAAAAAATAAATAAACGTTTTTCATACCCATCACAGCAGCACCATCATAAGCCACGTTGAATACGTGTTTAGAATGTAAGTCTACAATAAATCAGCGACAATTGATGCCCATCATAACATCATTATCAAATTTAAAATAAATTCTGAGAGATAAGATTAGTTGCGCGTTCACTCTATTGCAACAGATTAATGATGGATTATTTATTATAAACTCGTAAGAATCGTGTTTGTTTGGGTTAATTTTGAAATAATTATATCAGGATTTAAAAAAGTACTTAACGTCTAAAATCTATAAAATATTTATTACTTAATATAGATATGGACTAAGAGATAAAATTTAAATGAAACAAAAATCTGAATGGAAAAATAATAATGAATAGATCTCGTTTGATCACTACCACACCTGATAGTAAGCGACGATGTGCTCGGCGCTGGAGCACACTTGCCTACAAGTATGTAATCTGTTGACTTTTGTCTTAAAGACGGCTAAGTTGTAACTGTCAGGAAACACAGACTCCAACAAGGAATTTCACTTCTTAGGTTTTCACACAATCCCTAGCAGGGTCACCCTTAGCAGGCGCAACCCTTCTTGCAATAAGGCCAGTGCGTTTTTAGGTTGCAATCATCGTGGAGAGTCGCTGCTAATGACTTTCTAGGCTCTTTTTAAACTCGATATTAATGAACGCTTATCAAAGGAGATAAATGATAGATAAAAAAATTATTCTGACTAAAAAAGACTTACCTGGCCATAATCCTGAGCACTACCCGAGGTACCGTACAGAACTGTTGCACTGTTTCCTACTCGGTAGAAACCAGCCTGAGGTAGTTTCATAGCATCCATGGTAGCTCCCATAGCTGCTGCAACATGGTGCAAATTAGCGGCATTCGCTGGTAGACTATGATTCCCATAAGCATACAGCACGTAGTTCCCATGACTGTGAATGTCCATATATAACTGAATCCTGTCCGCATACTCCGGGTTCCGGAGTATATCCCTGATATACCTAGTCTCCGGCTCCGAGAAGGCATGGGTGCCAGGATAGTTTAAAGCGCAAGGGTTGGCAGAAACTCCGGTGGTACTGAAGTTGACGTCGAAGTTTCTGTTGCCGTCAACTCCGAAACAGGTTTCATGGACTTCTAAATTGACCGATCTTGTTTTACGCCAGAGACGAGACTAAAACAATAAATAAAAGCTTAGTTATTATTTTCAAAGTGTATAATGTTTCGCGAAAGGAAGCCGATGACCTGGTAAGAATCATGGGAATCTGATGGATGCGAGACAGACAGGACCAGTCGTTGTGGCGACACTTGGGTGAGTTCTATATCACAATGACGATATAAAAAACTGTTTTTTTTAACTGAATTCTGTTAGATTGAAACTCAAATCAGACACATTCGTAGCCCAGGGTTGCGGGATTATTTGAAACAGTTCCCGCGTCAAAGAACACAGGCAGGTTTTAGCCAGTAAAAGTTTGACACTTTTTATAGATCTGCCCAAATGGGAAGAGGTTACTTGATGATTTTTAACTAAAGCAAAGACATTGACGTAATGACGAAATGCAGTTTAGAGCCCCGTCTAAAGATAAGCATCATATCATATATATGCATATCATGTGGATTTAGTCAATAAGATTCTGATCTAGATCCCTACGAAAATTTTCCTTAGAATAACGATTTAGGACTTTAAAAATGACATTATGGTTTACTCACATCATAATGTGAGAACTCATAACCATCGGGATTGACGAGTGGCATAATGATCCAGTCCACATCGTTGACTAGATCCATGTCCTCGCTGCGCACATTCTCCACCAGCCGGTACGCGGAGTACAGCGTCACAGGGGTGGTCACCCACTCGCGCGCGTGAATCATCGCGTTCATGAAGTAGATCGGCTTGCTCGGGTCGGTGAAGTTTGTCGTTGATATCTAGTAAAAAAAAAGATAATTGTAAGTAAGAAAGTCGACGATCGACCTTATACTGAACATATTTATCTGATTCCATAAAACAATTTAAATTTTTTTGATCTAAACCGAATCGAAAGGCAAAAAATGTAACATCTCCATATAAACGAGTCGATATACGAGCCGAAAGATTTCATTAAACAAAAATCGAAATCAATTGAAGTAGTGATCAAAGCTTAGCTCAAAGCGATTAACACGAGAAGTCTTTAATTTATTAACTTCAATGAAAAGGGTTTAAACACGATCTGAGTAATTTTAAGTGGCTTTATTTTAACTTAGCAGTTAACTAATAGAATTTAAACTACACTCTATAGGTCAAGAGATTTGAATAATACGAACCTTTAGGTACTTGATATCTCGACCTTCAAAACTCTTTCCAGCGTTGACCACAGTCACCAAGTTGGGGTTCTGTGCAGCTATTCTCTCCATGTATGCATCGATCTGATTTTTTTATAAATAAAAAGTAATTTTATTCTGGATGTGTTAAGTAGGCCTTAAACTGAACATATTGACAAAAGAAAAAAAAAAGCAGACACACCATCACCTCTAGCTAAGATAATTATGTCACTTTTAGTTTAAGATCATTGATGTGTAAAGTGTAAAATAAAATTATAATCCTAATCAGAGCTTAAGTGTTTAGCTAAGAAAAATCAATACAATAAATCCCTCAAAGCTTAAACTAGCAACTGAATAATGATTGAAAACTAGAATGTATTCCATTTTGTGTTCAATCACACAAACATCGGATTGCGACTGATTATCGTGATGCGTCATTTGGGGATACAGCTAATGTTTCACAGTTCTCATTAAACAGATTATTTGTGTTTACTTGTGTGTGTTCATAATAGCAGGCACTAAGCTAAAATTTACTAAATTAATCATTAATTAAACTAAAACTGATTGAAACAAATGGTTAGGAACTCATCAGATCTAAGAATCGATCGACACTTTGCGTGACCAAAAGGTTGGCTCATTCCTTGTCCTTCGAATGTTACTAGTCTTCTGAGTATATGTTCAGCGTGATCAGATGACTACTACAGAAAATAACTCAACGTCTAAATGAATTTATTTGTCTATACATTTGTACGTAGTTAGATTATAAATACTGTAGTTATTTATTATTCTTTCAGTTCTAAGTCAGGATTTTGCATATGATGTTTTTAAATTTAATAAATTGTTGTATATTACATAACACTTCATATACTCCTTTTTTTTTTGTTATGTACAGTATGCCCCACAATAACATGTACAGTATATCCTACATTTCCCTAATACCGTTCTTAATTCTCAAGGTCATTGTCAGTCTTTATAAGCTTGTCACGATTCTTGCACGTAATCCTGTTACACTAGTTCAAGGGTAAATACCTCATCATATCGCATATAGTCTCTGAATATCATCCTTGGCTCCCTACTGCTCCTCCAGATGGATATTTCTTCATCGAGTTCCTTGAGGGTTCTATAAATGAAAATATGTTTTAATAAAGGCATACCAAATGTAAAGATAAAAATTCTTATTTCTGCATTATTATCATTGATAGGACGGACTACTTCGATTTTTTTTTTGTTTTGTTGGCTTATTTTGTCCCACTGTTGGGCAAAGGCCTCCCTCGACTCCTTTCAGTTCTAACGAGTTCTATTTTCATCATCTAAAGTATTTTATTTTCGAAGTACTGTTTTTATATTTCATCCATAGCTTGTCCTTCGCCCAATGAGTTAACATTCCATTCAACGTGGTAATGCTGCAAGCCTTTTGGGCACATTTTCAGATGACAGCAATGTGGAGGAGTACTGACGCCTTGTTTTAAAACCATTTTTGCGGATGTTTTTTTTTTTTCTTTTTTTTTCCGATGTTTCATTACTATATCGTCTATTGTTTTTATTAAAAACACAGCGGATATAATTTTTTATCAGTGATAGAATTTTTGAAATCGGTTCAGTGTGGTTCCATTGGTTTATTATGGCGAGAACATACGTAATATGAAAAACAATGAAAGAACAACAGAATATTGTCACGTTACGCCTCAGGATTTACCAACAAAAAACTTCATACAAACACTCCTTATAATGACTACGAACGAGTATTTGGTTTTTTATGCGATCAAGTGGTAACATTTTTTATTTAAATTGAATCTTCAAAATCTCCTGCCCAACTCACTTGGCAACATCCTGTGTGTGCACATAGTGCTGTATGTTGTGGTCATCTAAGGCGCTCAGCAACTGCTGGCGTTGCTGCGGCGCTACCATGAGCAGCGACTCTCTGTCAGGCGCCCCGTACTGCCACACATCTAGATCGAGCTGCAGCTCCAACTGCTGCAGCAGCGCCAGGTCTAAGGAGTCTCGCGGTAACACCGCATGGACGGTGTAGCTGCAAGATGGAGAGATTTAGATAGCTATACTTGCTAGTTGTAAAGTTAGACTCAGTCTTCCTTAGTCTTGGTATGCCTGTGTGGCATACAGTGCTTTTTTTTTAATCTAAACTAACCTAAAACCCAACAGCACATTTATAAATACTCTTATGATTAATATTTAAATATTAAATTATTACGAGCCAACCGGAGCGACGAAGTAAACTACAACAAAACAATGCGGATAAAAACGATTATAATTTTTTTTAATATTTAAATATTTCTCTCATCCTTATTATTAATGGGCACGCCAATCTTGGCGGTAAATCCCCTCTTTGAGGAGTTCCACCTGGCACAAGACCTAACCGGTAATGGTCAGTTCGGGAGGCTTCTGTTTTCATATTTCATTCCTATTCGGGAAGATGAAACACCATCCATACATCGTGTAAATCACTTCACATGAATGGAGCACCGCCGTGTTCTCGTGCAGGTGATCAGGGGCAGCGAACTCCTGCGTTCGGAGCCAGCGGAAATGGGAAGCGGTCACCTCTTTTTGGGAAGAAATAATACGAACGAAGGAAATGGCCACAATGGTGAGAAAGACAAGAGGCGTCTCGAGCATCGGGAGTCACAGAGAAATTCTCAGCCCCTGGACTTCCGGATTCTAGGCTTGAGGAAGATTTAATAAGAACCATTCTACACTCGCCTTAAAGAGATATCAGCAAATTCGAAGGGATCGTGTAAGGCCAATGACTGCTAGGTCTGCGGGAACAATTGAAAGAGTTACCGTGGATCTAGAACTCAAAAGGCAAATGAAAAAACATAGGTGGGTTTTAGTCAGTAAAAGTCTGACACGGTACCTTGCTCCAACCTAGATCGGGAAAAGTAATTTGATTATTTTCCACCGCAAAATTGTATCTTGTTAGGTAAACTGAACTTTATATTGGGTGTCACTCAGTGTTTATTAATATAAGATAAGCTTAAACTCATACCTGGAGTACGCATCATGTCGTCCAGCACGCGCCAGGCCCACCACCGCCGCGCACAACATGAACCATATTCTCGTCTCCATGCTTGCACACGACCGACCTTCTTTACAAACCAGAGTGAAACATAAGGTCGCCCCAACAGTTTTGCCACTTATCTTAATTGATTAACAGTTTTGACATTATCTATGTTGATTATTTGATGAATCCTAATTAATCGATGGAATGACACTGTTATTATATGATAATATAATTATTGATTAAATGATGACTGCAAATTTTTGTATAAGGGTACCGCATATTTTTAGATTTTCTTAACTTGATAATTATCTTAACATTTAATTAAATCTGAAATATTATATAACCGTTTGTCTGTCACCAGTTAGATGATAAATTAATTTTAATAAGATTTTAATAAAATTTTGATGTTACAATTTCAATTTATTTTTAGTTGGAATATTGTTTTAATATTAACTATAAATACTATTATTTATTATACTTTATAATAAGACTTACTATGTAGTTCTTTCCAGTTCAACACCTAAACCTAAAAATATGATTGCTTGTTGGCATTTTTTTTTATTTGCGTTCTTTTATTAACTTACAAAGCATTCCTTTGGCTCTTGATATTTTGTTACTAAAAATAATTGTTATTGTTAAATGTCAAATAGAATATCTATGGGTACATATGAGTCAGAATTGTGAAACAAATAATATCACACATAAATTTAGGATCAAACAAACAATGTCTTGTCATCTAAATCAAGAACCATTACTAACTGAAACAAACGGAAAATTCTAGATAATATAAATAAATCTTTCATGTATTTCTCAGATATCTGAGGTAAGAGAAATCTCGGTCAGTATTACTTACTACTACAGAACCTTGTTCTAAAGTTTCACTCGTTGAAACAATTCAGCTAAGTCTTCGTTTCGTACGTGCGGCGTGATACATGTTCGCGAACTAGTTGCGTGACTCAAAATTAAAGGACGAGAAAGTTCGCGAGCATGTTGCACAACAAATGAGCGCAACAACACATTGTTCAATTGACAGCATTACAGAATCAGAATATGAATGTGCTTGAAACATAAAGTGAAATACACAGACAGAAACCATTGTTAAGAACGTGTATTTGATTCGCGACGAAAACTTCAAGATTTTGATTTTTTTTTTCTTTGTAAAGTGCTTAAATGTTTTATTTTATACGTTTGTCTAACAGGATATGTAGTCTCAAAGTGCATTACATAGCCTAGTTAGAAAAATATGGCTAATAAATATTTAAAAAATACAAAATCGGTTAAGTTTAACCTTTTTTTTACCAGTTTTTTAATAAAAACATAAACAATACTTATTTTAAGAAATAAAGGTATTGCTTAATATCATGTTTTTTTTTCAGTCCTTTTTATGTGCATATTTATTTTATAAGATTACTTTAAAAACATTATAAACCCTCGCGCTCAATCGTTTGCCGATCAGCTCGTGCCAGGTCCTCCCAGCGACAGAACGTATAACTTTCTCCCGCCGCCAGCCGTTCTACGCGCGTAAGGCCCTGCGCACACTTGAGACAAGACGGTCTTAGACAGAATTGGCTACGACATCGCAAACTTGTCTACGACACCGCAGACTTGTCTGCGACAAGACTGTTTTGAGATGTCCAGTGTTGCCAACAGTTTCACTAACTTACTACTAGAATCAACTTTTAAAACCTTTATCCCACACACAAAATCGAAAAATTTTCCACTAAAAAAATGTGTGTTGTACGAAATAAAATAAGTAGGCATATAGGTTATTAATTTCCTTTAATAATAAGTGATAAAAATTAACAATAAGTTGATCAAAATACCATTTGTGGGTAATTCAACATACAAATTATTCAATAACCGCTATGTATTAATTCTTTTTCAGACGAATCATTTTTGTTTGCACCATCATCGTCGGCATGAGATTAATAATTATGGATTCTAAGCTAATAACTCAATTCGAGTTACACCCAAGTGGTTGCATTTTTAGTAAGAAATAGAATTTTACTAAAGCACTGGAAAAATCTACTAGCCACTTAAACCAATATTTTGCAATTAAAAAGGTTGAAACCACCAGGTTTAGTGGAAAACCAACTAAGTTGGCAACACCAAAAACGAAAAACCAAATATGTACCTTTAATAATAATTAATTAATTCCATGAATTGTTACTTAGTCTTCGTCCTCTCTCCTAACTTTGCTGTGCCCGACAGGGTCCATATTGATCTTGACAATGTTTATACCACCTACATGTACTATGGAATGCAATAAAGTATTGAGTATTGAACACTGGTCGTACGCCGCTAGACTGTTTTACCTTGATAGTGTTCGCCGTGACGTAAACAAAACAGACTTGTTGAAGACGTCGTAGACAAGTCTGTAACGTCGTAGACAATTCTGTCTAAGACAATCTCGTCTCAAGTCACACTAACTCGTCGTTATAGTGTGCGTCAATACTACGCTCTGCTTGCTATTTTGTACCTACGCCAAATTGAATACGCGCCCTTAACACGTACACTCACTGTCACTCATTTAGTTACATTTTAGTTTCTAACTTTAGAACATGATTTTTTTTACACAAATAAATATATACATACAGTTTTCATAATGCTTAGTAGAATTTAAAAAATGTACATAGAATAATACGAGAATTATGCCCACTTGTCATAATCTGATTTATAAAACTGATAATGCGCACGATCTACTCATTAATACTGATATGAAATAATGAATACTGCTGATACATAGTTAGTACGTTTGATCAATCTATTATTTTCCATCATGATTAGTGTTTCTTTTTTTTTATTTTGAGGAAAACCTTTAAAACGCGGGTGACCTTGGGGTGTAAGGCTAGAGTGTGAGATACGATTTACGTACCGTCTTTCTTGCAACTGTCGCGTCAATATTTCAGTAGGCAGTAATGCAGTCTCTCCAACGATGCCGATGACTATCGATACATCAAAGTGCTTCTTTTTTATTTTTTTTTTTATTTGGTGGGAAAATCATCCTAATGACATCCCCGCTCTTGGGCGGAGCGGGAGATAGTGTCAGACTCTTACTGACTAAAAACCCACTCCTGTTCCTTCGTTGCCTTCGTCCCAGGGCCCCGGGTACCGCTTTCACACTACCCGTGGCCCCAGTAGGCTTCGACCCTGCTGGGCCCCTACGATTTGCTGACATCTCCTTGAGGCGCGCGTGGAACAAAACGCGCCGTCGACGACTTGGGCTCGGTCCGGACGGTTACCGGACGGTCAGACGGCGAGCCACCCATTGCTCGCCGTCTGCAAGCCCGCGCCTACGGTGGCCGGAAATCGGGATCGGAATCCCGGCGGCGGTTGGAGCGTAAGGACCGTTGCCTCACGCGATCGGCCGCCTCCTTAGCTAGCATTACTGCTTCGCAGAAGGAGGCGACCGCCTGCCACTCCTCCTCGCTCCGGAGCATGGCCTAAACCAAGGCCCGGCGCGAGAGATCACCGCCGCCGATTGCCCCCACGAGGACACGGCGTTGCTCTGCCCAAGCGGGGCACACCTCCACCGTGTGCTCCACCGTGTCCTCCGGGTGGGCCACACAGTGGCGACACCCGGGCGTCGTTTCCGCACGAATCCGGTGCAGGAACCTCCCGAACTTACCGTGTCCGGTGAGGACCTGCGTCATGCGGAATGTGAGGACGCCGTGAGGTCTTTCCAACCACGCCTCAAAGAGGGGACTTACCGCCATAATTGTGGCGTGCCCAGCACGGGGTCGCGACAGTCGCTGTCGCCATTTCACCATGAGAACTCGCCGGAGCTCTGTCCGCCATGCTGCGACTTGTCGCGGCAGCGGAGTTTCGCCCCGGCGTTGCATCTCCATGCGCCGTTCGTGCATGAGTGCAAGGACTGTTGCCTCCAGATCCCATGGTTCCTGGCCAGCAAGGAGGCTCGCCGCTTCGCGGGAAATCGTCCGGTATCCTCGCACCATCCGTATGGCCATGACCCTCTGGCACGCGTTCAGCCGGGCCGCCGGCTGCTTCCGCAGCCCCGGCGCCCACACCGGCGCGCTATAAAGGGCCATGGACCGAACGATCCCCGCGTAGAGCCTCCGGCAGGAGGCGTCTGGACCCCCAAGGTTTGGCAGGAGCCGCCCGAGGGCAGCCCCAGTCCGATTTAGTTTGGGAGCCAGACGTCGGAAGTGCTCGTCGAAATCCCATCGGCTGTCGAGAACGAGTCCCAGGTACTTCATCGTTGACCCGACGCCGATGTGGACTCCTCCCACCGTTAGCTGGGAACCCGGTGGTGGCGCGTTCCGAGGGCCGTGAAAGCACATGGCCTCGGACTTGTGCAATGCCACCTCGAGTCCCAGCTCCTGGATCCTGCCAACGACTGTCGCGACCCCGCGTGTCGCTAGTTCGACCGCCGCCTGGTACGACTCTCCCTGCGCCAGGACCAGCGTGTCGTCTGCGTAGCAGACCACGCCGACCCCGTCAGGGAGGTCGCCGCGCAGCACGTAGTCGTATCCGATGTTCCACAAGGGCGGCCCTAGTACCGATCCCTGCGGAACACCGCACGACATCTCTCGACGTTCCCACACCCCCTGGTGACCAGGGTAGGTTATGTACCTGTCTGACAGGTACGCCTCGACCACACGACAGAGGTAGTCGGGCATCCGGTGATACCGGAGTGCCCTCCCAATGCTACTCCAAGGCAGGGAGTTGAACGCGTTGGCGATGTCCAGAGACACCGCCACGACATACCTGCCCTGGGCCACTGCATCCCCCGTCGTGAGAGCTCGCACGCACATGATGGCGTCCACCGTGGAGCGCCTCCTGCGAAAGCCGAACTGGCCGTCCGCCAGATCCGGCCCCACCCGTGTTAGGTGTGCGACGAGGCGGTCTGCAATTACTCTTTCAAAGAGCTTGCCCACCTCGTCGAGCAGCACAATAGGCCGGTACGCGGACGAAGAGTCCGCGGGGCGCCCCGGCTTCGCGATGAGGACCAGTTTCCCCGTCTTCCAGCGAAGTGGGAACTGGCCCCTCTCCATGCATGCGCTGAAGAGCCCTCTTAGTCGAGGCCCGAGAGCCTCCATGGCCAGGACCTATGCCTTCCCAGGCAAGCCGTCGGGTCCTGGGGCGGTATTTTTGGCACTCAGCCTTCGTACCGCCACTCTCATCTCTACCTCGGTCACCTCTGGAGCGTTGTCGTCGTCGACGCCATCGTGGTCCGCTTCGGACACCGCTGGTGGCGGAGCCATGGGCGGGGGAGAGTGTTCCCCTCGCGTGGGGAACAGAGTGCTCACCACACCCTCCACGAGCTGGGGCCGGAGACTCTGCGTCAGCGGGGGAGCCCAGGGGCGGAGTTTGTCCCGTACCAATTTGTACGGGCGTCCCCATGGGTCCCCATTCAGAGTCCCCAGCCACACGTTGCGGGCCTCAAGTTTGGCCCGCCTTATCTCCGCTCGGACGGTGCGCTTTGCCGCTCTGTATCCCTCGGACAGCTCCGCCTCTCTGGCCTCCGCATCCGGTGGACGGATGCGGCGCCTGCGGTATCTGGCATACCGGCGTCGCGCGGCATTGCACGCGTTGCGCAGTGCCGCAATCTCCGGCGACCACCAGTATACCTGGCGCTGAGCACGTCCTGGAGGGACTCGGGGCATTGCCGCGTCGCAAATTTGCGACATGGCCTCCCGGAACCACTCTGCCTCGACGTCTATGTCGACAGGCCTGTCCGGTGCTTGCACCCAGGCCTGAACCGTCGCGGCTTCCAGGAGGAGCTCCCGGTCCATCTGCCTCAGCGCCCACCGCGGACCACAAGGGTTCTGTCGGACCGGCGCAATCGAGGTTTGGGCGGAGACGTCGAACCGGATGTACCGGTGGTCTGAAAACGTCTCCACCCCCTCCATAACGCGCCAGTCGACGACACGCGGCGACAGAGCGGGGCTGGCGAACGAAATTTCCACCACTGAGTCACCCCGCATCCGCACACACGTGGGGACAGAACCCCGGTTTAGGACGACCAGGCCTGTCTCCAGAGCCCAGTCCTCCACCATCCGACCCCGCTGGTTCGTGAGCCGGGAACCCCAAGCCAAGTTCTTGGCATTGAAGTCCCCGCAAACGACCACGGGGAGGGAACCAAACCCAGCGACGACGGCTTTCAGCTCCATTAGGGAGATGTGAAGATCGCCGAGAGATCTGCTCGGGGACAGGTAGACGCCTACCACTGCAATGTCCCCGAACCGTGCTGCCACGCAACCCCGTCCCCCGTGACGGCCTCGAGGGTCGGGGTACCGGCGGCGGCCGACGAAATTAGGGTCACCGAGCCGTCCAGGTCTCGCACCCAGTCTCTCCTGGGCAGGACATTGTACGGCTCGGAGACCACGGCGATATGGATCGACCACTGCGCCATGCTCTGGAGCAACAGATCCTGAGCGGGGGCGCAGTGGTTGATGTTCGCCTGGAGGAGTCGTTATTGACAGTCCATTACAGTCTCCTCCCGAGCTCCCGGTGAGGGCCCTGCCGCGGCGGGTGCGACGGCGACAGCGGCGGCAGCCAAGGAGGCGGCTGCGGCGGTGAGTGCGTCCGGGTGGATGGGCCTCCGAACTTTGGCCTTGGCCTTGGCGGGGGGGTCGCAGGACCTGCCCCCAGCCCGGTGGTCGGCCAGCTTGCCTGCCGCCGCACATGCGTAGCAGTGCGGCGTTGCACGGCATTCGACGGCCTTGTGACCAGACTGACCGCACTGGTAGCAGCGGTCACTGCGGTCCACCTCCGCGGCGCAGTGGGCCCCCACGTGGTGCCCCACGTGGCAGCGGTAACACCGCAGAGGTCTGGGCTCCAGCAGTTTTACCTGCGTGGAGACCCAGCCCACCAAGAGCCTTAGGCCTTCAGCCGTGATGGCTTTAGCCGCCGACACGGGTGTCAGCACGAATGGTGCCCGCCCGCACTTGGTCGGCCTGGCATCCTCCCGCCCTGACGACGGCGGCCACCACCTCTTCCACCCTAACGGAGTCATCCAAGCCCATGATGCGCATGTCTATGCACTTTGTGGGCCTGGATACTCGGACCTCCTCGACGTCCAGGGACGCCCTGATCCTTGCGGCCAGGGCGTCCGCGGCAGGGCCGCTGTCCGCACCAGGGACCTCCAATATTCGGGCCCCGGTTGCGGTGCGCCTCATTCGGAAGCCTTCAGAGGCTCCGAACTCGTCGAGGTGATCCACCACCGCCTGCTTCGCCTTCGCCATGACCTTGTCATAGCTCACGCCCTTCTTTTCCGCAGCTGGCTGTAGTGTGATCACTACAGCTGCGGAATTTGGGGCGCGAAGCCTGGCTGCCATGGCGCTTCTTGCGCTGCTGTCGCCGCTCGCGCTTCTTCGCCGCTCTGGCCACCTTGCCCGCCCTCCTGCTGGCGCCGGC
This sequence comes from Mythimna vitellina, assembly GCA_949316375.1. NCBI lineage: Eukaryota > Metazoa > Arthropoda > Insecta > Lepidoptera > Noctuidae > Mythimna > Mythimna vitellina. Next base: position 399,644 of record OX438704.1, read on the forward strand.
GACCGTCCATTCGGCGCCAGCCGAGGGTTCTTCAGGCAAGGGAGGCGGCAGGCGCGGCCTAGTCGCCGCCGCCGCAGGAGGTCTCGCCAGTTCAGCGGCAGGCACCGTTCTGCCTTTCGGGGAAGGGGTAGGCTTCCCCTGCCGCTGCTGCGGCTTAGCCACCGGGACCGTCCTCGTCGGCTCCGACGCCACTCCGCGCCCAGTCTGCCCAGAAGGGCCCGCTTTGGGCGCAGCAGCCGCGGCGGCGGCAGCGTACGAGACCGCCCTTTTCTGGCCGGAGGCCGCAAGTGGGGGCCGCAGGACAATGCCCTCCAGGACAGCGAATTGCCGCTGGACTTGGTCCTGGAACTGCTGCTGCTGCTCCTGCTGCTGTTGCCGGAAGGCAGCCAGCTCTTGCCGCAGCAGAGTCAGCACCTCGCTCTCCACCTGGGGCGAGGGCTGGGACCGACTTTGCCCTTCCCTGCGTCCTCCTTTTGGCGCCATCTCAGGGCCAGCGCCCCAGAGACTGGCCAGGTCTGCCTCGAGCCGTCCAATCCGTCGGTTCAAAGTCTTTTTGAGGGGCTCCAGTACCATCCCCAGTGCTTCTAGAATTGAGGTCGTAGCCTGGGGGATGGAATTCCGTTTGGAGACCCTCTCCCTCTTCTTTGCAACGCTTTGGACGGCGGCCGTTACGACCTCTCTAAACCTGGCCAGTGCCTCCTCCATGCCTTCTGGCTCGCTGCCAGGAGGCTCCGACTCCGAAGGGCCAGCCCGACTACTGGGTGCCCCGGTGTAGCGCTCCTTCCTGGCGGTTTTCAGGGGTGGCTTACTCCTCTTTGCCAGCTTTCGGCCCGCACCCCGCACAACGGTGGAGATTTTGCGGGCCGATGCCCCCAGCTCATCATCAGATGATGTCCTCCTCTGGCCATCAAACAACAAGGGGCGTTTGAGGAACTGGTTCTTGGCGGCTGACTCCTCCACCTCCATCCTCTCCGAGAGCGATGACGCGGCATCGGAGTCCGACGCCGCGTCTCCACTCACCTCCCTGAGGCCGAAGCTCCTGCCGGCCTCTGCAGGACCCACCGGCGCAGCGGACGTGCTGGGAACAGGTCCCAGGGACTCCGCGCTTCCGATGGGTGAGCCACCCTGGCTCCTTGCGTCCACGAAGGACGGTAACAGGCCCTTTTGGCCTTTCGGTGTACTCCAGGGATACATTCTGAAAATCAAGAGCCAAGGTGACCGAGGTCCTTTTATTTGCCATATTGTACCACACTGGAACAACATTTTACGGAATTTTTGGCCACAAATATATAGACGGTTACTTCGTAGCATTGTCAATATTAAATTAAAATAGTGTCATAAAAGTCAATATGTTGTGCAACCAAATTTAGTGACAGCAACGAATCGCTGCAAAACCGACTTCACACAGTCTTGCCTACCCTTCCCCTAGAGTGTAATTCTAGCCTGCGTAGGCGCAAAGAGGTAGTGTGGCCCGCGAGCTGAGGAGCAGGTGGTTTGAAGGCCCGCCACCGCGGCTGAGACTAGCCGGCGAAGCTGAACAGCAAGCCGAAGCTGCATGTTGCATGTCTGCTTCCCTACTGCATATCTTCTTGCAAGCTACATGCCTGCTTGCATGCTGAATGCTTCCTTGCATGCTGCATGCTTGAAGCAAGCATCCTTAACAAAAAATATGGTAATGAAAATATGGTAATTAAAACAGTGGTATGATGAATGTTCGGAAACATAATACTTCGAACAAATGTGCCTTTGGACCAAAAGTGTAACATCAGAATAACGAAAAAAGTCGAATTGATAATAGGTCAACTGATACAGTGGCAAGTTTTTGGTGAAATGAAATTCCGTCAAATATGTTTCGAACTTATGAGGTAACCGATTATTTGGGGGTATACCATAAAAGTAAAAATTAAAATAACGTAAATTTATGATGTCGAATGGTTAGAAAATCAACACGCAATGTATCTAAAATCGAATAGTCTGCAAAAGTGCTATCGTATGTCCTAAATTTCATGTAATGGCACATAGTCCATGAGCGAGCGCAGCAAACTCAATTTTTTTTTAAACCACCCAGATATAGGAGGTTTCCGTTGACCCTATCCAAGCCGACAGTGTTTTGTAATTAGTATTTAGGTTGCCGTATTGATAACACTAATCGCCACCGCAGCTGATGACTATCGATATAAAAAGTATGCCAAGAGACGATTCTGACTGTGAATTATCTGCGATATGATGGTTCTGCTTTTTAATCATTTATGCCTAAAGATGATTCTGACTAACAAAATTATGACTTTTGAATGTATAACCAATGAGTGTATGCGAAATGATTTTCTGCGAAATGAAGTTTATGCTATCCGCTGTTAAGCAAAATAATATTATGACTAAAAAGTTCTTCCATAAAAGGTAGAGCCTTGGTATCCATGATTGAGTTGGAACTCTTATGTCACCCTCCGGTACGCTCTATAGGCTATGGGTACTTCTCGTTCGGACCATTGGTATCCTACATTCTAACACTATGAGGACAGCCAAAAGAGCCCCCCATGTGAAATCAACAAGTAATAGTTCTTTGATAGAAGTAAACCTCTCAATCTTCAAAGCCAAAAAAAATGAATTAAACACCGTCTAAAAACACATAAAATTATTAAATTCCTTAGACGATGTGGTTTGGAAGTTCGATGTTTTGGACTCTGCCCTGCGTCCCGCGTAGTCCAATTTCTTACTTAAGGTTTTTCAGCATGAGTGACTTTATAAGCAAGGCCCCTAAGATAATTTAAACTCATAAGGCCCATCACGACGATCACGTGGGGACATTCGGTGGGGAGTACGAGTTTACCTAATTTTGGAATTAGGGATTTAATAAATGTAGTGTTCTTGTATCCATTTTCTAATACCTTATTAATTCTGCAAGAGTATTGAAACCTTTTTTTGAAAAATCATCAAATAACATCTGCCATTCTAGGGTGGAGCGAAAGGGAGTGTCAGGCAGACTTTTACTGACTAAAACCCCAGTCTATGTTTCTTTATTTGCCCTATGCGTACAAGGGTAACTCTTTCATACATTTCCGCAGCAGAGTTTTGCCCACTTACATTATGAAATAAATCAATTATAAATTCTTTTTTTATGTTTTTACTGCCATAATAATTCCCCGGGATGAAATTACCGAGACAAATATAAATATTCAAGGACATTATGTGATCAAAATATTCAAGTAAAGTATGTACTTATCCAAGTCACGTAATTCTTTCAGCTTTTGAGTGGTTTCAACAAAAAATCAGGCATTTATCTACACTAATATTATAAAGAGGAAAACTTTGTTTGTTTGTTTGTAATGAATAGGCTCAAAAACTACTGGACCGATTTTAAAAATTCTTTCACCATTCGAAAGCTACATTATCCAGAAGTAACATAGGCTATATTTTATTTTGGAAAAAAATAGGGTTCCGTAAGATATTTGAGTTTTTCGGACACAAGGTGTAAAAAGTCAACCAGAAAAGTTACTTATTTTGCGTACGCTGCCTAAACTATAAAAGATAGAATCATACAATGTTCTAATTAATTGTAGATCTTATAAATATCTACCAAAGTTTTTTAGGAGAAACCTACTTTCACGCGGGAGAAGCCGCTGGCAGAAGCTAGTATTATATATTTTTGCAAAGTCTGTTAGTACATTCTTAGTGAGTGATAATATATTTGACACACATGCCAGGTAGTGCAACGTTTTTGTAATAGCATTGTCGACTACAGCCAATCATCCTGACTGGCAGTGTGTCAGGCGTACAGTCGGTAACATAAACTATCGCCGATATTGCCCGCCCGAGCGAGTTTTATCCGCCCGTACTTGATTCGGATATTTTTAACGTTATTAACTTTTGAACATCGCTCAGAGATTGTTATTGGTCGGGCGCCATTGTTCCAACTTTTACTGTACGTTACAGGGAATCGGTATGCACTGAGCTGATCGGTGCCTGGTCTAGTCAGCGTTAGGTTTTCTGAAAAACTTAAAATTGATAGCAGATTTTTCTAATCGATTCGATGTTAGTATGTGTAATTTCAACAAGGCATATTTCATTTTTAGCCATTCATCTGACAAGTCATCAGATCAAGATGCATCCGCAAAATTATTAAAAATAATATAGAAACTAGCTACACATATAAAACATATGTCAATTTAGCTCAAAATGTTCGCCTTACTCAAGTGCAACTTCTGAGTTATAATCACACTAATAAAAGTATAAAAAAGCCGACAGTTTGTTTATTTGTATGTTTGTTACTTCTTCATGCTTGAATAGCAGAACGAATTTCGATGAAACTTGGTACACGGGTAGACCATGATTATCTTCGATGAGCACATAGAAGACTTTACCTTGGGAGTATGTTCCTTTTGTTTTTTTTCTAATATCCTGCATGAAAAGCCGCTGGCAGTAGATATGTAGTAGTTAATAATTATACGTGGGGGTGCGACGCCTCGTGTGAGCTATAAGTTAGCCGCAGTTATTACTTCTTGTAGATAATGAGTCGTGACACCCGCACTTACGCCACTAAGAGGTCGCTCTAACACCAGATCATGTATGGTTATCAGGGGAATAGAATCGAGGAGGAATATTATTCGTAATATTCCTCCTTAAAATTATTTAGCCATCGTTACAAGCCATTACTTAACCATATTTGTAGCATTAAGAGGATATAATTCACAAGTAGTATTTTTAATAAAATTATTATATTACAATAGTCTCGAAACTAGGCGGCGCGCTTTCAGGGGAGTTTCATTTGCATTAACCTAAAACCCAATCATGTTTGTTAGCGGTCGTGAGTCAATTTTCAAATATATTAAGGATGGACTACCTTTATAAACAAAATAATATTGTGAAGGCTAAATTATGTTTGTGTGTGTGTATATATTTGTATGTTTATTACTTTCTCAGGCTTAAATGGAACGTCTGATTTTGACAAAATTTAGCATACTAGTAGACCATGTCCTGAAAGTAACCCGGGAGTATTGCCGGGATAAAAAGTATCTTGTGTACTTTTTCAGGACCTGTTCTCCTCGTTCCAAATATGGGTGGAGATGATCTGTTCAGATTGAAATTATTTAAAAAGTACTTATAGGTCCAGAATATTTTGTATGTTGTTTTGTCGTACTGTTAAAAAGTGGGGGAAAAATGCTGCCTTTAATGTTTACCAGCAACCAGTATACATATAAACATATCAATAGGTGAATAAACCAGTGAAATGTGAGTGGGAAGATCTCTCATGAAACGATCTGATACTTTTTAATGGGCTGTATATGCTAAGATATAAAAACGTATTCTAATCATTCATCATCACTTCAGCTGAAAGATGTCCACTGTTAGACATTGGCCTCCCCATCTAATGGATGTGATTCTAATAATCACTGACAATAATTTCAATATCTTTCCAAAGGGCATTTAATATAATTATCAAAACACACTGTTGGTCCTTTTATCCTTAATTTAAATGAACAGTCGCATTAACTGGAACACATTAGCGGGACATGGAAACTATCCGTACTGAACAATAACGTGCCTTCACAACAGTACTCGTGGCTGACCCTCCGTCCCTCCTCCCTGCGACTTCCGTACCCTCGACGTGGATACACGCCAGTGAGCTGGCAACAGGGTTTGTTAGAAATGTGATGATCCTTTGTTTAGTATTATCACTAGTATTTACCAGTGGCTTTGCTTTCGTTTATATCTAAAATTAGAAGAAAGAAGCTCTGGAAAAATGTTTGCTGACTGGCTAACAGAGCAGGAGGTTGCCTAGGATATGAGTAGGCAGTAGTGCCCTTAGCCTTTATGCAAGTGCCAACCTTTCTCAAACTTTATTATATTTGCAGTGCCCTTACAGGGTGCATGTTTTAATACTGTGACATGAAATTTTAATGCATGCCTAATATCCAGTGTTTTACATGTCAGCAAATAAATAAATAAACTTAGACAAGAAGGCAGAAAAAAAAACAACAATTATTTGTAGCAATAAGGCCGCCCATGATATTTGTGTTTTTTAGTTTCAGTTTCCTTTTTGTATGTGTAACGGTGTAAAATTAAGTATATAATAAATAAATAACAATTATTAGTTTTTAAAGTCGTGCTCTCGTTTTACACATAATATAATATCACTCTTATGTACGATTATCTTTCGGAACATTCAATTGTTGAACATTTAATTAGGATATGAAGTCAAAAATGGTTTGTGAAATCGAATCTGTTATTTTTTCTTAAGAAATCTACAGTTTATTATCGTGCAATAATTTCACTTAAATAAGGATGTATATGTAACATAAATATATAAATAGTTTTTTAATTCACTAATTTTAACAATTAAATTAATTTATAAAAGAGTCTAAAATTCGCATACCATCCCGTTAACATTTTAACTTAATAAACAATAATAAAGTAATTGCTTTTCTTTAGAAATGTTGATATCAAAAGTCAAAGGTTATTATAACATTGTCTTTGCTTCAAGCTTTTTCCTTATTTTCCTTCACATTGAATTTACAGGAAATATAACATTTATTCAGAAAGGTTCTACAAAAACTTTCATAAATATTCGTTCGCTGCTCGAGATAAGAGTCGCAAGCTTCAATATCTATTAGGAATGCAATCTCTAACCCACTTTCGCTTCCCCGGCTCCAGTTCTACCAACTTTACAAATATTCCTACTCTTTCACTTGCTGAAGTTCATACACGAATTTATTTTAAAGAAAAACAAATTAAAGATTCTTTGCTGAGGTTCCCCGTTAGACAATATTAATTTTAGTTTTGGAATTTCAATATCCGTCATATTTATTATTGCCTTATTATTTCCTCCGTATTATTTCTTTCCCAATTTTCTATATTTTGCAACAAAATATTACCGGACGACAGCTAATCAACCACACTTCCTCTAATGCTACATAAAAAAACAAAACATAAATAAAGTAACTCATATTTTTTACGCATCTTGGACGCTCGCCAGCACTACTGGCGCATATTTTCTGTAATACCGTCTACCCTCTCGGCGCACGTTAAAGACTTAGGCTTTAATATATTGACAACGTTACAGGTTAAACTGGAATATGCTCGTCACCTGCTAACCTCCCCCAGCGATACCCTATGCCGAGGTAAATACCCCACAAGGGAACCCGAGTCATCGACGGTGCGTGGAACAATACGCGCGTCTCAAAGAGAAACCAAAAGCAAACCGAAGGGGCCCAGCAGGGCCGATGGCTGCTAGGCATAGGTTCTGAAAAGGATATATACAGGGCCCAACGCAAAAAGCAACTGAACGAACACAGGTGTGGTTTAAAGTGATAAAAATTTGGTACGCCCACCCGCTCTACCCTAAAGCGAGAGAAGAGAGTCACAAAATGATTTTCCATATAAAAAAGGTACTCCTTTTTTATATGGAAAATCATTTCAGTACGCCCTTAGCGTGTAGTCACTTGGTTTAAGGTTACTTAATGCTGGCGCATTAAACCAAGTATAAGCACAAAACGTTTTGGGAACACATTCATTGTGCGTACAACTAAGGAGTCGAATTCCTTGCCGGAATCTATTTGCTGGTGGCTACAACCCGGGAATCTTTAAGTCAAGAGTAAATAGGTTCGTCGTTCGAATCGTCGACCGCATCGTCGCTTTCCATCAGGTGAGATAGCGGTCAAGCGCTAACCTATCAAGAATAAAAAAAAAGTTATAAGTCCTTGTCTTTAACTTTTATTAAGGTCATCATGGGTGAATTTGGTTAAGCAGACTACAACCTCATAATATGTAATGAACGCACAAAGATTTTTAAGAAGCAAGTCATAAAAAAATCTGTAATAAACAGACTGCTCAGGTTAGCGTGATAACGTGACTCTATACATTTACACTGCGGTCTCTCTATATGTTTTTACATTTCCTTCTATCAGCAGTTATCATAGTCTTAATCTTTGAGCATCAGGAAACTTACTTCTTCATATTCCCTCTCACCATACTGAATTTATATCTAAATCTTGCTCTGTCTCTACCATAACTAGTAAGTTTTCCTTCACGCGCAACATTCGGAAAGACTGTTTGAAGTCCTCTTAAACTTGTTTTAGTTTTTAACATAATTAATACTTTGAGTTCTAGTAATTGTAGTGAGTGATAAATTAATTATTTAGCTCTTCATCAGTTATTGTTTAAGTATGTAGGATTATATATTATTGTAAATACTTACCCTTAATTTTTAATATTGTTTCTGTACTTTATTGTTTCTATACCTTTCACAGTGCAGATTTTTTTAACCCAAAAGTCGGGTGGTAGAGAATTTTCACGTATGTAATAATACTGTGCATAATATTTAAATAAATAAAATTTAAATCCACGAGCCCTTTCAATCACCTAACTACTAATTTAACGTATTTTGGTAACCATTAATTAAAGGAGTTCAATATCAAACAAAATAAAATTCTATCTGACAGACAGCATCACAATGATAAAATAATTCAAACACACTGTACGTGTTGGTGTCGCTCGAGTACGTATCAATACAAACACAGGTAATGAATAAACGAGAAAGTTCGTTCCGCTGGCACCGGAGTTTGCGCTGCCATTTCGCGACTCAAATGAAACTCCATTTAAATTATATTTTCCATTTTGTTTTATGTCGTCTGTTGTGTCAATATATGGCCGTTAACTTTAAATTGAAACGTCGCTCGCAAACATTGAAATAAAACGATGATTCAATTATACGATGAAATCCGTATCTCATACTATACGACCAACTTTTTAAATTAGGTCAATTCCTTTAGCTTTGGACACGATCGGCGATAGAGCAGGTAAGACAGACCTTATCACCGGTCAGAAGGAGATAGCGGATGTTCCTAAGTGTTACGAGTGCAATTTAAAAGTTTGTCGTAAGATATGGCCAGGGATGGGCGCGAGACATTTGTCAACACGGTGCTAATATAAATTGCGATAAATGTTGGACAAAATGTTGGAAGCTGGTGAATCTGTTTAGTGCCAACTGGTGAGTCATCCGCGCGGATATCGTTTGTTGACAAACTGCCGTGAGTTTGGAACTAGTTATTGGATTTACTATAGTTATATAAAAGGCTGTTGAAACGCTGTGTGGGTCTTCTGTTTACGAGCGGGTTTCATTCAAAGACTATTTTTATCATTGCTGAGTGTTTTTGTCACTATTTTTGTAAATGGTGATGTTATCTTTAACTGGAAAAAAAATATTTGTTTCGGAACCGAAATATTGAATGTGAAGTATTTATGTATACAGTACCTAAGAAAGATGTTATCATGGTACGTCCAAAGCTTCCATAAATAATAATATTATGAAGCGTTTATTTTTTGCGCCGACATTTTTCCTTTCCGGACGAGCACTATGGGTACCGCGGGCACAGTTCCAAGGTTCGGCTTATCAGCAGCAGTAGAATCAACATTGTCTTTTCTTCCCTCACAGAATACATAAACGATAAGGCACATATTTTTGTGTGTAGTTAAACGACTTGTTTTGTTGTCATTTCCCAAGCAAAATAACCAGAAAAGCATTTGCGAACCCTTTTGCTTTCTCTTGAGAACATTTTCTAGCAGTCTTCTTTTTTGCAAATTAATGAATAATTTTTTCATAATAATCACTATCGCTTGCGCTTGTGCACTAGCTTCTGACGTTTTATAAGTGCCCATGTAGGCCTATGTGAAATAAAAATCTTTGACTTTGACTTTGACTTTGCTTCGTTGGCGGTTTAGGTTTTAGAAGAGGTTTCATTATAGGTGACGTATAATGTTTATAAGCAGCATGTGTATTTTAGCTGGCTCGGTCGTTGTTGTCGGCTGAAGATATAATATAATACATATCTATTATATTCGCTCGAAAGTTAAGCAGCTACATTACCTATTCTGGTTGATTACTAGGGAAAAACAAATAGATCCTCAAGTTTTAACACCCAAAACTAAACCAAAATTTCCCAAAAAAAAATGCCACTATATCCTCGTCACAACTTGTGACACTGTAGTTCGTCACTAAATAGTGGCACATACGACTGCCGGAGATTAACTGCGTCTAATATGCGCGCACAAATCAACATGCCCGACATGTTTATTGCGTATGGCCACCGCCGCATTGTACCACTCTAATTGTTTCCGAACATTAGTTTTCGTATTCTGCATAATTTTGATGTTTCTTTTTTGTGGGTGCATATTTGTTTTTCTGAAATACTAGCTTGATTTAAATGAAACAAAAACAGAAATACACTTCTAGATATAAATAGTAAAATAAATAAGAATTCAATTGATTTAATGAACCCAGACACTATATTCATTAGTAATACAAATAAATTAATTGGGCCTCTGACTCTGTGGTTCTAACTAAAAAAAACATTTTGATGATGCATCAGATTACAGAATTTTTGTTAGGATGAATTCAAAGATCCTAAAAAACAGCTGATTCACACTTCATCTCATTTGTCGACTCCAAAAAATATTTATCGTATGAAACGACAGAACTTGGAACAACAAATAAGACCTGCCGGCTGGCACTACCCGTTACTTATTGAAACAACTCAATTTGTCGCATGGAGGCACACCGAACGTATTACCACAGAATAGGTACACTCAGAAGGCTAGCTTCACATACAGCGAGTGCAAGCGCAGTCGCGACCGGCTCTGGCGTTAGATTGAGTTCGCCGCACGAAAGAGTTTGTGTGCCTGCGCCTGTTTTTGCTTAACCTAGGGATCTGGTTTTCTGAGTTGAGGAAGGGTAAAATACTCGTGAATAAAAAAGTAATAAAGAAAAATGTTGATGGAGAACAAAAAGAAGATCAATGAAGTTATGACTGATGAAGATCAATGAAGAAGATCAATGAAGAGTGAGAATCACACGAAAATTTTATTTCAGGTAGTAAATGACAGCTTGATGGTTGGCAGGGGAGAATAGAAGAAGAAAATTACATGTGTTACGTTGTTGTGTTGTTTCCTATCCACAAGTAATATGGGCTGGGCAGATAGATGATGATGAGTTATAGAACCTTCTGTACTTAACCATTCAGTGTACCACAGAGCCCTCCGCAATCAGTAGTCATTGCAATAAAATCAACTGAGTCCCGCTACTGATCGTATTTTGTTTTTACCTTTGTATCGCGCAGTTTAATCACAGGGGAAGCAAATGTGGGGTTTATTTAATTTCAACGTAATTAAGTGCTACATAAAGGTAAATGCGTAATATGATTTTGGAGTAGCATTACTTTCAATATTATAATAATTTTATTATAATGCTTTATTTGTTTTTGCTTTAACTTCTGAGTGATTGATTTTATGTTTCTGAGTATCTTGTTTACGTGGATATATAATCTTCTTTTCTTACGTTACTTACTTATTTGGAAAGCGTTAGGAGTGTGTGGAGTAGGACATTATATCAGTGGTAACAAAACGAATATAAGCTGGCCTGTATTTCTGTTGAAACTCCGTTCTAAGCTAGTCCGAATAAAAAAAGTGGTATCACCGACATTATTATCGCCTGTATATTGCATTTTAGTAAAACCAACCTAAATAGAAACAAGAGGTTTCAAACACATTTGAGACCAATTTAAATTTTTACGAAATAAAATTAACTTTCATTAGCACAAGGCTAGCTAGGTATTAAACTACCCGTAGTGTATCAAACTACTTAAACCATCCCTTACCTAGTTAAACTTAATATGGTGCTCCATTTCACTGAACCTAAATTAGTTTCGCTGCCAATAGATGGCGGCAGCACTGTTAGGCCGGCACACACGAGCCATCTCCGGTTATTACAGCCCTAGTGGATTTGTTGGCTGTCATTATAGTGCACTAGTGCATAAGGCTATGAATCGTTTGTGTTTGACATTTGTATTAGTGCGGCCACAGTGATGTTACTAACATTTGTATTTGTAATTGTCGAATGTGGCATTGCTAGTAGGTAATTTGTTTTAGCCTGTGGCTTGTACGTTGTACGCTCTGATTATTTCGAATGTTTGTGCTAATGTACCCACACATAAACTGAAATACTGCTGTGATTTAGTCACAGGTAACAAAAGAGATAGGAATTTAGAGCTATGTTATGTAGCTTCAGATAGGTATTTAGTTCATTACTTTTAATGAACTCCAGCAATGGCCCTTGTTCAGTCAATGTAAATATGATTTCAAATAATTGCAATTGTAAATATTACTGTATACTGATGTAAAATATTGTATTTTACATCTACTAATCCCACCAAAAACATTTCATTATAAATGTTGCCAAGACGACCACATAAGGTTTGCCCTGTGAAAACGACATAAGATCACATGTAAAGCCAAGCTTTTGAATCTACACGGCCTAACTCTACAGACCCTAACTTCACTAATTCTACATATCAATAAAAATGTATGGCTTCGCCGTTTCGCTACTGTTGCGGAGGTGATGCAAATATTTAGTTTCTGCAGTAAGTAACAAAACAGTCAAGTGTTACATTTTTACTGACTTTCACCCCCCCCCCCCCTTTTTAGGGGATGGGGGCGAAAGTTATAAGTTTATCTAGGGGCACGGTAGTGTTTTTTGTATACTGAACTTTGTATACATACCAAATTTTGGCTTTCTAGCACTTCAGGAAGTAGCCAAACATTTTGATGATCATCAGTGTTTCAATAAAATCTAAAGTATTAAAGCTATTCAATTGAGACTTTGTATGTTTAATTAGTTTATTATTGACATCATATCCTGATAATATGAACTATCTGGTACATCGGAAACCAACTCTATGAGGGTTCAAAAAAACGACGAAACACTTCGAGAAAAGGTAGGTAGTGCCCTTGCAATTCGCTTGGCTCGTCTTGGCGGGGGCACTGCCGTGCCCTCAGATAACTGATTTAAATTATAGGATTTAACCATTTTAATCTTTTCAGTATTTTTTTCCTTATAGATAGTTAACAGAATATAAATATCCTTTTCCGTCCATTTTCTCAAGTTTTCCACATGAACTTGTTAATAAAAGTCTTCCGGCTTTCCCCACTTTACGATTGTAAACTTGGCAAAACTTTTAAATCCAAGATTTTGGATTCTATTTTCAAAGGAAGGAAAACTTCTAAAAGTTATTTCGGTCAGTTTAAATTATATTTTACCTATCCGCTTGTTTACCCGCGGTTGGTTTGAGTTCTTGATATTACAATTACTTACATTTTACAATACTGATTAGTACTTTCCTTTTTTGAGAATTATTTGAATTGTTGGCTTAGATAATAGTGCTTACATATAGTGCTATAATATAATAAGATAATAATTATCTAATGTCACTAGTATATTGTAATAATAAAAATAGTAAAGACAAACTTACGAAAAAAATATTGCACTTACTCGTTGCTTGCATCAGAAAAACGCTAGTTTCCTCGAGGCCAGTACAGCTCAATGAAAGAACATAAATCAGATATGCAAATCGAATAACACGCGTAGTGAGCGTTTTTCTAATAACAGTCCCAGAAAATTCAAGTCGGAAACGTAAAATGACAAAAATTCATTTGGCCAATGTCCAACGTTCACCTGCTGAGGGAATTCTTGAAATTATCCCAAAATTCTCGTTTCTTCAGCGAAACAGATGGAATTATTAAAATTAATTTTTTAACTAAGTACCCGCCTTACTTTTTTGGGAGAAAACTGGAATGTCGAAAGTTTAATTAAGTTAGCTGTCAGCATTTAGTTAAATATCGTTAATTATGCGAAATTGGAGTAATATCACAAATTAATTGACCAATTAATTAATACAAACTAGTAATGGTCAGATTGAATCTACCTGTTTCAATTCCATTAATTAATTAATTAAAACTTTATGCACTAATAAGGGTCAAACTTAGGGTGGTGCAGAAATATAACATGATAGGTGCAACAATAATGTATGGTGGTGCATTAATATTAATTAGTTAAAAATAATCTCTTCATCTAAAAGCAGAACAACATTATTTTTGTACCAAGAAAACATACTCTCGAGATAAAAAGAAACAAACGAACGAAAGATCAAACTGCAAGCCTATCCATTATAACAAAAAAAAAACACTTTGAGCCATTGATCCCAGTTGTCAGAGATCTATCTCTAACAGTTGTTACGGATATTCAGAAGCCAGAAAACTTGACACCAATCTTGGTAAAAGGTATCGTGTTACCCAATTACCGGTCTAACTCGATACCCTTTGTGGAGGTTAGATAGGTAATCGTTCCATGTAAAATACTGGTATCCAGTATGTATGCGGTTAGACTGGAAGCCGACCCAACATAGTTGGGACGAGGCCGGCGGATTAACACATCGTTTATTTACATGTCGGTTAATGTCCTAAATTGAAAACAAGCATTATACTCTACTGGCACTTTATTTTACTAATACTTTGCCCGCGACCTTAGCGATCGTACTTCGGCTACGACGACGTACTGTGCGGCAACCTCCCCAGCAGAGTCAGTGTGGTTATAATACGCTGACAACTGCTTATCCTGGCACAGGGGGATTTGTACCAAGTGGCGGCCGAACTAGCGACACTTGGGGTTGCGACAGTTGTGATGAGGATTTGGCAGTTAGGACTCGAGGTGGTACTGCATAGGACTGAAGCCATGTGCTTTTATGGCCGTCAGAACCCGCCACCACTGGGTTCTCAAATAATGGCAGGAGTCGAAGATGAAATGCCTAAGATTCATCCTCGACAGCTCGTGGAATTTCGAGAAGTACTCACTTCATTGCTGTGGAAGCTGTTGCTGTGGAACGATCGGCGGCCAAGTTGAACGCGCCCTAGCATCATAGGTCCAGGGTCCCAGGGTCATGCTCATTCATGCGGAAAACCACACGATGATTGATGGTGCAGGAAAATCACACGGTCTCCCGTGCAACTTATAGGAGGTACAGATTGAAAGTGTTCGCATTGTATTTGTTTTGTCTTCGTAAAACTGGTCTAAAAGGTGGTTAAAAGTAGCGCAATTTATTGGTGATGCATATCATTGTAATGCTTGTGAATTGGACTAAACAGTGGTATATAAAACGCACCTGGACTCTATTGGAACCGTGAGTAATTAGTGATAAACTTATTAAAAAAAATTGCAACGAGTTGCGTCCCTGACCTAGGGCAACCCGCAGATCGGCCGCTTCTACGCACACATGCTTAATTGCTTACACGTACATTACGCGCTTGATCTAACAACTTGAGCTTACGCTACGCATTCACAGCAGACTTAGCATACGCCACGCCTCGTTGCCTGGTAGATATCGCGGAATCGAAACCGTTGTATAGTGACCCTGTCTAAGAGTGACTTGAGTAACATCTGCATACTTAATTAGAATGACTGAACGGTCTCCGCCAAGTAAGTCTGGTAGTACACCACTGCTCAACATTTCTACAACTTCTAGAGGTAATAAAAGGCAAGCCCTCTCGTCCCCACCAAAGGAAAGTACAGAGCAAAAATTGACTTCAGAAAATGTTCGTCAAATAGTTCAGGATGTCTTGAAGATTGAGCTTGAGAACATGTTATCTAAGTTCAGTGCCAATATAAACGATATTTTAAATCGTGAACTGCACCCTATTAAAGAAAAAATGGAAAAGATGAACGACTCGATGGCATTTATGAATGCTCAGTATGAGGACCTTCTTAAGGAGCATGCAGCCTCTAAAGAAATTATTAAGGAGTTGCAGAAAGATAACATGGACATGAAGGGTGTTATCGGGGACCTAACAGGGCGCTTAAATCAGCTGGAACAACAAACCCGTTCAAATAACATTGAAATCCAATGCCTCCCCGAAAAGAAGCAGGAAAATTTAGTCCAAATTGTCACTGATCTATCGAAGGTGATTGGATATGACATCACGGACAGAGATATCATGCATTGTACCAGGGTTGCTAAAATCAATCCCAACACAAACCGTCCACGATCAGTGATAGTACAACTTAGCTCGCCGCGAGTCCGTGACGGATTTTTAGCAGCTACTATTAATTATAATAAATCCAACCCCAACAACAAGATAAACAGTGCGCACCTGGGATATTCCGGACCAAAGTTACCTATTTTTATTATGGAACATCTATCTGCCGCAAACAAGGCGTTGCACGCTGCTGCGAGAATCAAGGCCAAAAAAATAGGGTATCAATATGTCTGGATCAGGTCTGGACGGATTTTTATGCGGAAGGCACAAGAAGCAGAGCATATCTACGTCAAGAACATCGAGTCTTTAAATAAGTTAGTTTAATATGATAAGGTTTTTTTTTATATATATTATTGCAATGTATTTGGCTTTTACCATAACTTAAATTCACAGCTTTAAAAATATATTATCAGAATACGCGAGGTTTGCGAACAAAAACACACGGATTTTGTCGTCAGTTATCTTGTGAGTCTTATGATATTGTAATTTTAACCGAAACATGGTTAAGTGACTCAGTCATGAGTGCAGAGTTATTCGACAATAGATACGTCGTTTATAGACGGGATAGAGATAGTAAGAAAAAAGATGGGGGAGGGGTTTTGATAGCCGTTTTAAAAGAAATAAACTCAAAACGCATGTTTCACTGGGAGAGCCAGTGTGAAGATCTCTGGGTTACCATTGAAGTACCTATTACAAAATCAATACGTCAAATTGCTCTGTGCGCCATATACTTACCACCACCTGTAACTCGATTGACATTGGAATACTTCTTAGATTCTTGTAGCTCAATTTTGGAACGGTCAGGATTGCATACATGTATAATGGGTGATTTTAATCTGAGTGCTATAAATTGGAGCTTGGAAAGTGATCCAACTGTTTGTTACACACCTCCTGGTTTTGCTCATATTTTGACAGACTTTACACATTTAAATAAATTCGTGCAACTTAATAACATTTGTAACATTTCTGGAAGAGTATTAGATCTTGCTCTAAGTAACTTGCCTTCTGGTAGCGCGAGTGCTGCACCAAATCCTCTAAGTAAAATTGATCCTTTGCACCCTCCTCTTGAAATTTTACTCAAAGCAAACTCAGACCTCAGACTTCCCTACAATCCTAATGTCCGCCCAAATTTTTTCAAAGCAGACTACGAAAGAATTTGTAAACACATTAATGACATAGACTGGGTATCATTATTGGATGTGGACGATGTCAATGAAATGCTTGCAATTTTTTATGATAAGCTTTCAAGTATTATAAAAGCACACGTCCCTTCAAAGAGAACTCAGAAAAGGAAATACCCACCTTGGTTTGACAAAAACTTAATAAGAACTTTAAAAGAGAAGGAAAAAATCAGAAAGCGGTTTAAAACGTACAAAAACCCTATGGATAAATTAGAACTTAAACTACTGTGTAAAAGATGCTCTCATTTAGCTACCATTAATTATAATAAATATATTGCAGATATTGAAACTGAAATCGCTGAAAATCCAAAGCAATTCTGGGCGTACATTAAGGATAAAAGGGGCGGTTCCAGCTCATTTCCTGTCACAATGACAGATGGACACAAAGCAACGTCAGATGGACAAGAAATTTGTGAGATGTTTGCGGAGCAATTCTCTTCTATTTTTGACCCGGGGATTTTACCTCAGCAGTTTTCTGCCTCAGACTACCTGCGAAATTTGACAAATAACAGCCTTCCTCTAATAGCACCTATAATAGACCGTGATAGTTTAATTAAAAAATTAAAGTCCCTAGATTGTCACAAAGGTGCCGGCCCTGATGGGATACCACCTATTTTTGTCTCAAAGTGCGCTTCTTCGTTGGCATCTCCACTTCTATTAATTTTTAATAGATCACTAGAGACAGGAGTTTTCCCAGATATTTGGAAAACCGCAATGGTGGTGCCTGTGTACAAGAGTGGTGAAAACGATAATGTTATTAATTATAGGCCTATATCTATCCTGAGTACTCTGGCTAAAGTTTTTGAATCTTTGATTTGTCCTCTCATTCAATCACATTTGAAGCTTTATCTTAGTGTCTCCCAACATGGTTTTGTGGGCGCAAGGTCTACTTGTACAAATTTGGTGACTTTCTCTGAATCCTTGGTGGGGGCTATTGACTGTGGCAAACAGGTTGACGTTATCTATACGGATTTTAGCAAAGCCTTTGACCGTGTTTCACATGACATCCTTTTAGAAAAGTTACTGGCTTATGGCATTACTGGTAATTTGTTAACTTGGCTCAAATCCTACTTAGAGAAGCGTTTCTTTTTTGTTGCGGTTAATGGCTTCCAGTCTGGCATATGTGCGATCACATCAGGTGTTCCCCAGGGCTCTCATATCGGTCCAATATTATTTATTATCTTCGTCAATGACTTACCTGAATGCTTCCGTTTCTGCGAATGTTTCATGTATGCTGATGACCTTAAGTTTAGCAGAGTTATTGATTCTAAAGTCGATGCAGAGTTACTACAAAGTGACCTAGATAGACTGATTCAGTGGTGTGTTAACAATGGCATGGACCTGAACATTCAAAAATGTTTTCATGTCAAGTTTACTAGGAAAAAGCTTTTTGTTCCGTCAGTATATTCGATCGGTACCCACGTTATCCAAGAAGTGGACCAAATCAAGGATCTGGGTATACTATTTGACAAAAAACTCTCTAAGTGAGGCATAAATGTTTATGCCTCACTTAGAGAGCGTCATCAAGCGAGCCTCTAGAATGCTGGGGTTTGTGATTAGAAATGTAACTGGCTTTCGACGAAGTAAAACTAAAATCCTATTATACAACTGCCACATTCGCAGCATTTTAGAATACTGTAGCACTGTCTGGAGGCCACATTATGCCACACATAAGTTGAGACTGGAGCGAATTCAGAAGAGGTTCCTCTGGCATTTGGCATATTCGGCCGGAGTTGCTAAAAAAAAGCCATCATATGCAGCTAGGCTATCATATTTTAAGGTACACTCACAAGAGAAACGTAGAAATGTCATAGATGCAAGTTTTTTAATTAAAATTTTGCTAAACAAAATAGATTGCCCTCAGTTATTAAGCAAAATCAGATTCCGAGCTCCCTCCAGATACCCCCGTGCACCAATCACTCCCTTCTACCCTACACCACGTAGAACTGTTCTCGGTTCCAATTCTGCTATTCCCCGGATGTGCAAAATTGTTAATGGTTGCAGCGATCTGGTGGATGTACATACTGATTCACTTGCCAAGTTCCGGAAATTGACGCACCTAGCAATGTAACCGACCTGTTTGGTTTTATTTTAGTTTAGTTTATTATTATTTTTTTATTAGATTTTTGTTTATTTCTATCTCTATGTATACATATAAACTAGTTAAATAGTAAATTGAGCAAATGTATTTATTATATCACATTTACAACATCTAATTTTACCTTGGAGTGGACACATAAGTCATTTTGTACTTTTTAGCATATGTGGTGCTTACCTGTAATAAATTGTGACACTAGACTATAGATTTAAGTGAAATTTTGTAAAAATTTGAGTGTTAACAATTGTTGGTGAGCCGAATAAATAAATAAATAAATAAATAAACTTTGAATCCCTTACTAGTCTGCCACCGTAGGGTTTGGAGGCAACATTCCTGGGACGATGCCACCTGCGCATGGTGTTGCAACGCTGGCCAAACAAAATCTCTCAAAACTCTATATATGTAGGTATGGCGGACATTGTTCCTGCTTGATCTCATGGAGATATGCTGAGAACGACTGTTGAAACCCAGCGCCGAGCTTGGCGCTGGGTTTCAAGGGCCACAATCATGGCGGTAAGTCCCCTTCTTAATAGTGGCTAAGAGGCGCCACGGCGTCCTCACTTTCCACATGACACAGGTCCTCATAGGATATGGTAAGTTCGGGAGCTTCCTGTTTTAGATTCAGGCGGAAGAAACGCTCGGGTGTCGCCATTGTGTGGACCGCCCGAAGGACACAATGGAGCATACGGTAGAGGTGTGCCCTGCCTGGCACACCGCCCTGTCCTCGTGGGGGCGCTCGGTGGCAGCGATCTCTCGCGCTGGACCTTGGTATAGGCCATGGTCTGGAGCGAGGAGGAGCGGCAGGCGGTCACCCCGGTGTGTCAACACCCTATATTTAAATTCTTATTGCTCATCTACATCATAAATGGAAGATGTGAGCAAAACTTCACGTTCCAAGTCCCATTTGTTTTGGCTGTGCGTTGATATGTCAGTCAGTCAGTTTCTCCTTTTATTATATATAGATCGATGACTTGATTAAATTAATTAATTACAAGAACTGTAATGAATGTATCTCTCAATCGAGATTCAACTTAGACATTAACAGAATGATGTTAGCTAGACTCAAATGAGATCCTCCAGACGAATTAATACGATACCTACACGTTAATTAAGAAACGAGTTTAAAAGTTTAATTAAGTCGTTCAAGACATAACTTTACATATATGTCGGTTTTTCACCCGACTGCAAGAAGGGTTAAGGTTATGTTTCTCGCGCGAATCTTGTATGTTTGTATGTACGTAATATTCATTATTACCTCATATCTTCCAAACCACTGAACGGAATTTTATAATTAAGATATCGTTAGATTCGTCTTAATAACCCAAGTGTTCTTCGGTAGGTGACGTAAAACAAAACCAACATAACGACTGTGAGACTTTTGAGCACTGGATATAAAATTAAAAGGTTCATTATGAGAATTTCAAAATGGTATATCATGACCATATTAAAAAAGTACATTAGGAAATTTGTTATTTATTATGTACTAGTATACTAAAAAAATTAATAAAAAAATTACCATTGAAGCTGAAAAGAGTTATAAATGCACTAAGAAAATAATTCCTGAGGACTATCATGGTTAATATTCTTCTTTACCAATTGCAATCAATGAAACAGAGCACTTACCTGAACTTTCGGTGGACGAAGAGTCATCGGAAGATCAAGGTACTTTAATTTATTGAATTAAAAGTCATTTACCCAACAAAATTCTTCTTAAATGGAGTTTGATTGTTCTCCATCAGTGAACAAAGTTTGCTTACTATAATTATGTGATTAGTAATAAAATAGATTAATTATTAAAAATGTTTCATTTAATTATCGTTTCACAGATTATCTATGTAAAACTTATTTGTATTTATCTATTTATTAAATTAATCACTTTGTAGTTGATGTAATACATAATATGTAACATACACTAAAAATCTACAGTTAAAACAGGTTAAATATAGCTTAAAAATCAATTTATCCAGAAATAAATGACATTTATTTCGTTTTTGCTGTAGCAAACTAAGTAGAAGCTTTTAACTAGTAAAATAGAATAAATAACATTATTATGGTTATGCTGTTTAAACTATTACGTTTGTAATAATAAATGCATTTATGACCTTTTCTCAGAATAATTCTTATCATTTGACTGTTAAATCATAAAAGTAAAAAGCTTTAACCGTATTTATTGTTGTTTAACTGTTAAACTGAAACGGATTTGAGGCATAAGATTATTTATTATTTACTGGTACATTTTTTTTAATGAGAGAAGATATTATTGTATATATATATCATTGAACATTGCATTTATTCGGTTTTACCAGTAGACAGCACGTAAAAAAAAAAAACTACATTTTTAACTTGATTTAGTAAAAAAAATCACTTATCTGGTTTCACCAGTAAGCAGACAATATGTACATAATCGAGTGTGATTCGCAAACGTCAATTTTTTTCAAACTGTGGTGTTTGCAAATCTATTATTTGCAATCCAAGTTCAAATATATTCAAAACTAAAACCTGATGAAGCGAATGAACTGCGACATATTACAGAACATCCACATTTTCTACAAAAAGTTAATATCGCGTGTAACCAGCCCGATGCTCAGTGGGCCAGCAAAAATGTCCAATATCTCGCAATGGCGGGCGTCTTATTACCCGGCTAATTTGTATCGCTGCTGCTGTATCGGCTGCCGTGATGGAGGGCGCGTGACTTGCGGATTTATGCGGGTTATACGGCTGCCCTTAATGGCGGCAGATATTGAAGTAGTATTGAGCTGTTGATGTAGAAGGATTCTTTTCTGAAGGTTTTCTTTTAGTCGTGGAAATTGTAGGTATAAGCAATACCTTTCTAGCAACTGGCAATTTTTTAGATTTCTTCATTATCATGTTAGCTCTATTAGGAAGTAATATGTGACATAAATACTTGCTTGCATGTGATTTTTTACATAAAAATATATAAAGAATTTCTGAGATTTAGCTTGCATTCAAAATATAAAAAATAAATAGTTAAAACATAAAGCATTGAACAATAAGTTTAAAGGACCTTTCCACTTATTATTCAGTGTATATATTCAGCGCATAAAAACCTAAACGAAAAATCAAATCACTATCAAATAAAAATCAAAGCCAGTACCTAATTGTGTCTAAATACATAGAACACGAGCAAATTTTGCAAATAAAGATTCCTCAAACTGAAAACGATCACCCTCCCACAAAAACTCTAAAAGTTAATATCAACGTGAGTGATTTTGGTCTAAAATAAAATACATAACTGACATCAGCTGCCGCCAATGAAAAGCACCTTTATTTAAACTGTTTCTATTTTTGATTCTAAGTGTAGGCAGTTCAGTTTCCAAAGCATTTAATTTATTGCTTTATTTAAGTACATTTCCAATCTTCCTGGGATCTATTTAAAGCGAAATAACGTTTAATGAGGTGACTATAAGCGTTAAATTAACTGAGAATTAAGTTGAGATTTGTGCGACTTGAAAGGCTTTGATATAAGTGTGAAGACCTCTAATGGTACATTTGATATCACACACATGACATATCTATGTTACTTATTATCTTTAATTTTTCACATCACCATCATCTTCCTGACCTTGTCCCGCACTATTTGGGGTCGGCGCAACACGTTTCTTTCTTCCATTCTGTTCTCTCACCCGTCATGCTATCACTAACTCCCTTTTCTTAAATTTTTCAGACAAGTTATCATTTTCTATGTCGTTAGCGGTGTTCGGACGTATTCGCTCTATGCTCGGTGTTTTCCGACCAACCGCACGTTTAGTATGCAAATCACATGAGGGCACTTAAGAGAACAGCATATCTGAGTTCGCAACCACCATGAAGAATACGAAAATAAGATACGATATTTATTATTAAGAATGCTTTCTTAATAATAAATTTAATATTGTATTATTTGGTATTGTATGTACTAGACCGGTCGGTGTATCGATATTTCAAATTAATAAATATCGATATTTCAATGTATAGATATTTTCTCAACAAGCCTATGATTGCAATTGATGGTTTTTTTTTTTGTCAGTATTTTTATTTATGTTACAGTTAAAACTCGTTTTCTCAAGTTAAAACTTGTTTTTACTTAATGCCTATGTTAAAACTAGAATTAACCATTGATATATTTGATTTTCAAATAAAACTATTTATCACATCGAGCTTTAGTTAAAACTACTAGAGAAATTAAGTTGGGATTAAAAACATGATATAGTTTTTAAAATATTTATTAAAAACCTAACTCCCCCGCACTTGTCGAATCAGATTACGTCTCGCGATCAATCAAAATAAGGTTTTTTTTTAGGTGCTAAATCATCAGACTTCTCGCGCTCTAGGGCGGAGCGACCCTGCTAGGCTGCTACGGTCTTGCTGACATTTTCTTGAGGCGCGCGTGAAACACTACGCGCCGTTGACGACTTGGGCTCGGTCCTGACGGTTACCGGACGGCCGGACGGCGAGCTGCATATTGTTGTATTACTCGCCGTCCGCAAGCCCGCGCCTATGGTGGTTGAAAATCGCCCGTTTCCTTGCGCGTGCAGCCGCCACCTTCACTAGCAAAACCTCTTCGCAGAAGGAAGCAACTGCCTGCCACTCCTCCTAGCTCCGGACCATGACCTGTACCAGGGCACACCTCTAACGCATGCTCCACCGTATCCTCCGGGCGGTCCACACAATGGTGTTTCTTCCACACAAACCAGACGCATGAAACTCCCGGACTCACCAGGTCCGGTGAGAACCTGCGTTATGCGGGAGATGAGGACGCCGTGTTGTCTTTCCAGCCACTCCTCAAAGAGGAGACAATCAGAATAGGTTATGATGAACTTTAACCTCGGAACGATCGGAACAGTGTTAACTGACTCGCTTCGGAACAACACGTTTCGTCTAGTGAGAACTAGTTTTAACTGATATTCAATTTTGAGCATAAATTAATTCTAGTATTAACAAAGGCATATATATAGTAAAAACTGGTTCTAACTGTAACATATATATTTCGTACACAGGACCCATGTCCGTACATCACAGGATATGCGTCACCTCTTTTCCTGCTCAGCACGCACATCAACGTGTACCTTCTACGAAGTAAACGAGGTCAAAGACAGAGCTATCAAGTATCCAGATGTCTAAATATTGGTCGGACAAAAATCGAGTCGAATAGACACAAAAAAATAAGTATTTTATTCTGATATTCGTACAGTGACAGCCCCAAATCTATCTACTTTCGTACAGTCCATCCAAACGATGTTCGTAAAAGATTGCCGTAACTATTTTTCTTTTTATTTTATAAATGTTTCTCCAGTGTTGTTTTATGAGGTGTACAGTAAAGAATATAATATATACTAGCGACCCGCCCCGGCTTCGCACGGGTTTTGCACCAGTGCGCTGATACTAAGTACATTACAGTATTAAATCTGTAATATCTTCGAAAATATTCATTTAAATTACATGCTGTTGAGAGCTATATTAATCTATATTAAATGCACAATGTATTTAAGGTACTTAATTGGAAAAGGATTAATGCTGTATTGCTTAAAATCGTTTCGTAAATAATCCATTATTTCTCGTAAAATGTAAAGGATTAAAATGGTTATTGTGGGTTGCACCTAAAAGATAGACATATACCATCGGGGAATTTTTTGTAGACTTTTTAAGGTGTACAATACTGTAGTACATTGTTTTGATCTATCTCTTAGGTTTCAGCCAGCGTTTGCAATGTAAGCGCAAACAAATGTGTTTATTGACGACATCAAATTGGAAACCTCTAAAATCATCAGTGTTCCTCTACTATATTGTACGTGTATTATACATATAAACCTTCCTCTTTAACCATTCTATCTATTAAAAAAAACCGCATTAAAATCCGTTGCGCAGTTTTAAAGATCTAAGCATACATAGGGACAGACAGACACAAAAAGCGACTTTGTTTTATACTATGTAGTGATATACCAATATAAATAAATAAATTTATTTAACACTTTTCAATTTACCAAATATTTCTTAACCTATGTATAAAATATTCCAAAAAAATAATAATAACATGCGATAATATTAAGAGATAACGTTGACGACTGTACTATTATGTACTGTGTTACAGTCGACAGCGTCTTCTTCTCTATGTAAGTATTTTTAAAAACATGCATAGAAAATATATTTTTATGACGATGCATGGTGAGCGCAGCCTTTTTTCTCTAATACCCAAAAGCGAGTTGATACTACTGAATGAGGTACTTACACATAAAAGTTACTGTGTTGTACTAAAAGTTTACCTTACTAAATTTAAAACGGAGAAAATAATAATACAAAGAAATATTGTTTGCGTAAATTTGTACCATTATTCTAAGGTTTATCCCGACAGACGCGAAACGAGAAAATAATCTAAACAAACAAGAGCGAATAATGTCGAAAGTAAGTTTCATCCGAAACTACAATATTTTTATTGATATGTTCCCATTTCACAGACGACCCCCGAAGGATTAAGTACTTACGCTGTACAATGTTTTTTGACAATAAATTCCTATCTTTAGTAGCAAGTTCACAAAATACCACGGAATAGACAAAAGCAGAAGGCTCACTAATGCAACGTAACACATTTTTATTCACTGCAATAGATCGACGATTAGCAATATGAAAGGATTTTTGATAGATTTCTCTCCCTAAAATTGTAAAATGAGAGATAAAAGCTTTATAGTTCCTTATTATTCCCAATAACAAATACTATTGAACACTTTTTTGGCTTACAGTACAAAAAAAAAATAATCAAAAGCGTTACGAGTTCTACTACTACGACTTCATGAATCTTATGTTAGAAAATTTTACAATTAGATTAACATTTGCAAGTTTTTAAACCAATCAGTGTTAGTATCAGTACTTGTACTTTACAATGTTAATTCTCAGCACCGAAAATGCAAATCAAATTGTTAGTAATCAATCAATCAAAATGTGCGAATGTTATTATGATAAATCATTTTTCAAAAAGGAATCAAGAAAGCACTGACACGTCATGGAAGGGGCAAGTTGGACCGTGGGTTGGACAGTGACACATATGTTTTGAGAATTAAAGTACTCTACTTACAGAAATAATTACACGTCAGTAATTGAAAGAATAATGGAAGCATAACTAAAAGTCTAATTTAAGACAAAATATTGTAAAAAGTGGATTTTCTGTCTCAATACTATGTTCCGATCAAAAAAGTTTCCCAAATAATATTTTTAGTGCGAAGACGAGTGTGTTATTTACGGGCCCAATGCTGAACTATTGCAGAAGAGTCGTAAGAAAACAGCGAGTAAAACTTGTCTGTGGCCGATTTCACCAAAATATTGAACCTCCGCGACGCAGTGAACTCGTATGTTTTGACATTTAAGATGAATGATTCTAAGTAAGTCAGGTGGTTCTTTGAAAGTTTCAGTATAAATATGAATGAACCCACTTCTATAAAAGTACTGAAAATTACAAACTTTTTTAATACAAAGTTCTATTTTTACAAGCTTTTATTTAACTTGCAATGTTTATAATAATATACGTAAGTTTGTTTAGCGGAAATCTTGCAAATGATTTTTGAAACAGTTACCCGAAAGTAATGGAGCTGAAATTTGGTGTACCTGTGTAACTTCGATGACAATGCATAAGATACCATGGAGCTGATCTGATGATAGAGTCAGATATTGGCCATAGGAAACACAGAGCAGAGCGCAACAAAATAACCCGTGTTTAAGCTCTTTGGAATAGTTTCAATAAGAAAGAGCTATAAAACCTTGTTACGACAAAATGATTATCATTGCGAACTTAATATAGGAAAAAAATAAGTTCCTAAGTTAAATTTCGGAAGATTTCTGCGTATAATTATAATTTTGTTCACAAAGCATTTTTAATTTCAGTGGACCGATCGATACGAAGTGCTGTAGGTGCGTATATGAATTACTTCTACTACTCTAATATACCTCTCTATTCTTTTATTCTTTTAGCGCTTTAGGTGCCGAAAACCCTGGGATACCTATATAACCCTAGCGATAATTGAAAAATCTAAGCATCTTGAACTCGATAGTCGGGTCGTGAGCATGAAGACAAGGCAACAATAGTAACGTATAATAAAGACTCAGGAGACGAGCTGTGAGTACACGAACGAATTATTGTATATTCTTATACTCGGCACCACAGGATAGATGTTTGATTCTCTTCCATGCTTGGCACCAAAAGTGTTAATATGCTCCAGCTGACATATATAACAAACAAAAAGGGTTCGTATACCTAATTTAACTTTAATATGAAGTTTAATCCTAAGTCTACAGTGAACAATAGTCTTCGCCAGCGAGAGGCGAATCCTTTATAAAATAAGCCAAGACCTTTTAATGTCGGAATCAGATATTCTGATTGAGCTTCAAGTATTCTTAAACAAATATTATTCTACATTGTGATTTTTGAGGTCCATCTCCAAACCACCTTTCAAAATACTGCCCTATTTTAAAGCAGTAAAGTTGATTTTTAGATGGAGAGTTTAATTCCGTATCTTCGACAAAATGTCCTATTTGAGCCCGTCAAAAAATACTAATTTAATTCGCCAGTTCTAAGACAAAGGCTTTTAAGCGTTTTTTTGGGTCGTTTCAGAGGAATCATAGGGTCGAGCGAGTCGGCCATCTTTGTCTCGCAGTGAACAAGCGGATTTATGACATAAAGGAGAGGTTTTATTGTAACGAGGAGCGACAGCGGAGACTTCTTGTATATGGAAATACAATGTACGTACAACGATAGAGGCAGGTTGCTAAACATATGAGCCTCAGAGGCAAGAAAACTTACAAAAACGTGACCCTCTTTTTACTATTCATTTAAATCACAGTTTCCACAGACAATCTCGCGGTTGCCTTTCCTTTTTCCCCTCAAAATCCAGAACACATAAAGTGTCACTCAACGTAATCCCTGACACTGCTAAGTTGGATTAACTTTGGACGCCTTAATTAGCCCTTCATTTCACGTGAGCAGGATTTACGTTGCGACACACATTATGAACTGACCCACCACTGTTTGTTCAAATTAATCTATATTTTGCTACACACATCAGGCCCACTAGCAACAGACTAGGTTTAGGTTAACTTAAAACTACTACTACTCATTCTGTATAATAAATCTTTATAAATAATAAACTTTATGTGTTATAATCTTTTTATTTAATAATCTTTATGTATAATACTACTGGTCAAAAAAAAAATGTTCTTCATGTGTAACAAGATAGATTTCAACTTATTATGCTAAAAACGAGGTTGAATGGAATTGAAATTTGAATTATTTAGATTTGAAGTAGAGCTTTGAGGTGACAGCTGGTGCTTTCGAGTGATTCTTCTGTATAGGTATATTGTCAGTGTGAAGGATCAGTTTTTGGTTAAAGCATATCAGGAAACTTTATTTATTTTCCATAAATAAGCCAAAATAAAGTACATACCTAAACACAAATGTAATAAAACGTGTCAGGATCATTCTTATTTTTTTAACATTATTTGAGAATCGATTAAATCAGTAAACTTAAATGTAAACAAAACACTCCAAATTGAAGTTGTGAAGTTATTATCTAATCATAACAAAATAAATACGGGTTAAGAGGGTAGCTTAGTAACAAAAAGTTAGTAAGAACGTTCTTTGTCCCATAATTTTGCTGTCCAGTGCAATTTTTCTGTATAATTAACTTTCTGTATAATCAACCGAAAATATATTCAGCAAATGTAGCTTTCAGTAACAGTTAACGATTTTACCTGTGTTATTGTTATGTGTGATGTTATTTCTTGCTTTATTTTTTCCTGCTTTCTATTCGATAACACCTGATTTATTCAAAGCCTTCAACTTAAGTAACCGCCATTTAATGATTTGAACTTAATCTTTAAACAATTCGACAAGTACTTACATACTGTGGTAGTTTGGGAGACTTGTTTTTAGTTCCCACAAAAACATTGAAATGCCGTTTACTTATAACAACGCTTTGAGTACCGCATCCATTCCACAGTACATCGCCTCACTGGCAACTAATACAACCCACCCGCCAAGTGCTACAGTACACGCAAAGCATTGAATCGTTTTTGGACTTTAATTAAGTCGTGCGGAGACAGATTGTCGGTTGTCTGAAGCTCACAAACAAACAAACATACGTACTATACAAAGGTTGGGTGTAGTTCAAACGATCGGTACACACTGCGGGGAGGCTGCGGTGACTTGGATTTGTGTTCGCTCGGTAAGGAGGCGCTTTGATGTATAACGAGCTTTACGTTATGTTATTTGTGAATAGTGTATGAGGGGCTTTAGAAAATTAGGGAATTTGGACAGTTTAAATTAAGATTCAATAAGCCTCTTCATATTATTAGTATCTTATTAATACATTTTCTTGGAATTTCATTTCATTTTAAATAACTAAATCTGATGTAAAACGATTTTTAACTGGCTTCAATAAGGAACAGATTCTCAATTTGATTGTATTATTTACTTAATGCTTGTTAAGTTAGAAGTCATTTATGAACCGATCTTTAAAAATATTTTTAGGGTTCCTTACTTCAAAAGGTAAAAACGTAATCCTTATAGGATCACTTTGTTGTCCTTCCTTCTGTCTTTCTGTGTCAAGATCCTTTATCTCAGAAACGCGTGGAGACATCAAGTTGCAATTAAAACCGTATACTCAAATCTGTAGTTCCTTGAAGTTGTGAAAAAATCAAACATCTAAGTTAACGGAAAAAAAAGATACGGCCATTTATATAGCAAAAAACGTACATTTTAACAATCTCAAAGGAATCAAAATTCATTGGGTACTTCCCGTTGACGCAGAATCCTGAAATTTTTCATAAAATAAATTCTTATAGTGTAGATATAGGAATAAATCTGAAAATAGTAAATTTGTTGTTACGTCACAAAAAAAAAAACTGTTTTGTACAATTCGGAAAAATCTTCGTAACTCAATTCGGGATTCAAACTGTTTTCATAGGTAAGTTTGTATGGACCCCTCAGTGCGCGAGTCCGACTCGCACTTGCCATGTTTTTTTTATTTGAAAGGATACTTTCAGATTGATAATAAAAATTCAGTTCTGATTGTGGGATCCATGAGAAATTAGGGCATTGATAACGATTCGCTAACAATGCCCAACTTTAACAGTGATTTTGGTATTTTATCCAGAAGACAAGAATTTGTTTTTAATGACTGATTAAGACCACAGGTGGTCAACGGAACTTCACAAACACACAGATATAGTTAAGAGACTATAATGAAACGAATTCATACAAATATCTTTTATGAAAATGTTACCATCGAATTGATATGATGATGACGCCATAAGGTGGGCTCCGGAACTCCGTAATAATGTAATGTTTCCAAGCCATGTTTAAGTTTATTAGAATTGCCATGATATGAATAGTCTGGTCTGGTCCCAATTATAATGTCTCATTAAACTGATTTTATGATAAAGTTTCACTTTTCTTTTTTCTTGACTTTCACAGCTTCGGTTTTGCTCTTTTGTGCCCAGAATTTGTAACTTATTTGTATATTAACTTTTAAACACTTCACGGGTAACTATAAAATAGTTCAGCAATCAAATATAAAAACACAACAGCTCGTTCGAATATTTCTCTGAACAACTTTCGATGCTGCTCGTTCCCTAATTGCAAAACCCCGCACGTCAGCATTCGGAACTTAAAATTGCTTAGTTTTGCACTATCCCAGTCAAATCCCGCGCCACCCCGAGATCCCGGGAGCTTGGGAGCCCGCAAACACATTCCGTACGCGTTAGGTCCATTTTAACGCTTATATTGTTAATTTGTACATTGTTACACTTTGCAAGATATTTCGAAGACTTTTGCAATTCTGTTGTTTGCATATTCTGGTTGAGTTGGAGTTGTGTGCTGTTTTATGGATTATGTATTTATCTTATTTTATTATTACAACTTGCTCTGAGACAAACTTTAATCAACGTCTTATTTCTAATTAAAAATATTCATCTCTAAAGCCTTTTTCTAACAGCTCTGAAGCTGACGTTTTGAGTCATGAATCCAATTTAATTTATATTTTTCCGATTAGTTTTCACGACAGATTCAGAATTTAAAGTAGAAAAAGAAATGCAATCATGTTTGCTAAGCCTGCAAAATAAATATGGAACAGATTATTTTAAATGCAAATTTTTAATCTAAAGATAAATTATAATTATAAAACATTGCAAAAAATGAACGTGATAGATGAATAAGAATCGTGCATGAAACAAGAGCCATGAGTTTTATATTTTTTAACATGCACTGGGAGTGGGGAACTGGTAACAACATAGAGACGCATCAGAGTAGGGACACCTGTTCACGATACTGCTTGTTATAAACGAACTAGTTGTCCCCAATGGTTTCAACGTCGCATTTTAGATACTACTGCGCTCCAATTGATTATTTGCAAGTATTTTAAATACCTTATAGCCTTCCTCTATTAATGGGCTATCCAAAACTAAAATATTTTTTGCATTTTGACTCAGTAACTCCTGAGATTAGCGAGTGATTATTTTGCACATTTTAATATCTTGTTTTAGGGTTCCGTACCTCAAAAGGAAAAACGGAACCCTTAGAGGATCATTGTTTTCCGTCTGTCTGTCTATCTTTCTGTCAAGACCCTTTATCTCGGGAACGCGTAAAGGTATTGAGTTGAAATTAAAACCATATACTCAGGTCAGCAATTCCTTGAAGCTGTCAAAAATAAAACTTATGAGTTAATGAAAAAAAACAGATACGTCTGTTTATGTCGAAAAAACGTATATTTCGACACTATTCAGGGAATCAAAATTCATAGGGTACTTCCCGTTGCCCTAGAATCCTAAAATTTGGCATGAAGCAAGGCCTCATAGCACAAATATAGGGAAAAAATATGGCGCGATGACATCACGCGCGAACGCCGGCGTTGGCTTGGGGATCAAGAGGTTAAAACTGTAAATTTGTAATTACGTAACAAAAAAAAAACTTATTAAGCGATTTGGAAAAATCTTTCGCGAGTCCGACTTGCACTTGCCCGGTTTTTTTTAATTAAGACAGCAAAAGTGATTACTAAAAATATCATCTCTGCGTTTGAAATCATTTTCATATACCAATGCGTCTCCGCCGTATTCCCATTCAGCAACAATAGTAGCAAGTTCAAAAGATGCGCCTTTCGAAGTTTCACTAACCGCTTATTTTAAATTATCATTCACGTAAACGTTATAAATCACAATCTACTGTTTCGGGTACTCTTAAGAAAATACTGATAGAAAAAATTGAGATAGGACCAGTTGCCAGTTCATAGTCGATATTTTTATTTTATAACAATTTTTCAATGAAAATATTTTTTTATAGCAAGGTTTTACAGCGCGATATATACCTATATAATTAATACTTATCAAGAGCATTCCAAAAAGTTCAAGCTTGATAGGGTTATCTGGGTTCCTATGGCCACCTTCCGGATCCATCTTCAGATCAGCTCCATGTCATAATAATTTTGCATTGTCATCTGATTTAAACATGCATGCAAAATTTCAGCTCAGTCGGTAACGGGTAACCTTGTATGGAACCCTCAGTGCGCAAGTCTGACTCGCACTTGCCCGGTTTTTTTTTTTAAATGTTTATTTTTCAGAGCCAAATATTTTCTAATAAAAGATTGTGATTGGAACCTCCTTTTAGGCAAATAATGCCTGTATTAGGAGACTCCGCTCTTCCATAACATGAAAATATTTTAATGGGTTTTTGGTTTTTACAATTTATAATTATAATATTAATTACCTATATATTTATGAAGGTGTGGTGGCACAGACTGGAGAGTGTTGGCCTGAAATTGAGTAGAACCAAAACGGAATACTTGTTCTGCGATTTCGGCGGTCTCTCCAATCCAGTGCCTTTAGCTCTAGCTGGAACGCCCATACCGATCTGCTCTGACTTTCGGTACCTCGGGTCACTCATCCAAGGGGATGGTGAGGTAGACCGGGACGTAACACATCGGATCAACGCAGGATGGATGAAATGGAGACAGGTCACGGGAACAACTTGTGACCCACGGATGCCCCTCAAGTTGAAGGGTAAAATCTACAAGTCCGTGATAAGGCCTGTCATACTGTATGGATCAGAATGTTGGGCTGTGAAAAAGACGGATGAAAAAAGATTGCATGTAGCGGAGATGAGAATATTAAGATGGATGTGTGGTGTGACGAGAATGGATAAAGTGAGAAATGAATATATTAGGGGAAGTTTGAAAGTGGCACCAGTGACTGAAAAGTTGAAAGGGAATCGTTTATCTTGGTATGGTCATGTGAAGAGGAGGGATGAAACGCATGTTACTAAAAGAGTTATGAGTTTACATGTGGATGGATGGAGAGGGAGAGGGAGACCAAAGAAAAGATGGATGGATTGTGTGAAGAGTGATATGAAAGAAAAGGAAGTTAGTCATAGCATGACGAGTAACAGGGCAGAGTGGAAGAAAAAAACGTGTTGCGCCGACCCCAAATAACACGGGATAAGGGCAGGAAGATGATGATGATATTTATGAAGAGTTCCCGTGCCTACTTTCTACCCTCTGGCTCCATCATCTGATAATTTAAACCATTCCTTATAATAGCCAGAGTTTATCTCATGACAATACTAATAAGCTATGGCTAGAATACAATAATTTATTATAAAGTTTTAAAAATTCAAATATATTTATTTCACTTGGCAAACATGGCATTTTACATGGACACTCATAATATGTCAGAAGCTAGTGCACGTTTCCAAATTGTTCGTTTCCTATGGAGAAGAACCGGCAAGAAACTCCATGGTTCCTCTTTCAGTTTCCCACTTCCGGCGTTATCATCAAATCAGTTTTATGTACCCCTTTCCGCTCTTCCTTTAGTCAGTCACCAATTACACGTATAAATAAAGCAATTTTATCCGTTACAACAGTTCTGTTATGATTCTAAGCTCCGGACTATCTATCACTGTCAATAAAAAAATCAAAATCGCTCTGTAATTGACCAAGGAATCGGTGAATATAGATAAAAAAATACATACAGCCAAACATACCTCCTCCTTTTTTAATTTAGTTAAAATGCCTTTAAATTAACTATGAAAACAAGTGAACGACAGCCCAGTGGCAGAGGCAAAGCCTCACCAGCCGCGCCCCGCCTCCCGACGATTTACGAGTACGATAGCTTGCTCGCAGAGAGTTATGCTAATGTTCGCTTACTTCCGCGTGTAGCCGAGATTGTTCCGATCGTCGCCAGCGGAGGTATCCGCCGAATTAAGGCGTTTCCTTTACCGAATTAATGATGATTGATGTTAGTTTGTTTTAGTATAGACGGTTAAGTGCTCCACGTGGTTGGAGGTGGGAATTGTTGAGCATGTTGTTTTTGAAAATTTAAACTTGGAGAGGTAAAAATGTTTGTCTGAGTACTTGTTAAAAAAATGTTGGTCTTGTACTTAGGTAAACTTTGTGCAGTGGGTAGAGCTCATTGCTCGTGGAACAGATGTTCGATGGGGCCTATAGGTTCTATTGCGGCGTAACGTTAGAAGCCCTGCTACAAGGGGGATTGATGACCAGGTGCGAATCACGGGAATGCGGTGGATACGAGAGGCACAGTACTGTTCATTGTGTCGAGACTTGGGCGAAGCTTATGTCCAACAGTGGACGTCTTTCAGCTGAAATGATGATAATGTGAATATTTTATTTTGTACTGATAGAAAGTTACGCTATCACCGACTTTCATTGGCTACTGGTTATCCTGCAAAAATGCTTGGTTTCTGTGTCATGTGCGGCGGGCTTGGAACCGCAGCAAGAAGCTTATGATTTAATATACATTACAGTATTTTCTTAAGGGTCCCCGAAAAAGTCGATTGTGATTTATAATGTATAAATGAATGATAATTTCAAATAATGGTTTAGTGAAATTTCGAAAGGCGCGTCTTCTGCGCTCGCTTCGATTGTTGCTGAATGGGAATGCGGTGGAGTCGCATTGGTATATGAAAATGATTTCAAATGCAGAGATGATATTTTTAGTAATCACTTTCGCTACCGAAAAAAAAAATCCGTGCAGGTGCGAGTCAAACTCGCGCACTGAGGGTT
Source organism: Mythimna vitellina (assembly GCA_949316375.1). Classification (NCBI taxonomy): domain Eukaryota; kingdom Metazoa; phylum Arthropoda; class Insecta; order Lepidoptera; family Noctuidae; genus Mythimna; species Mythimna vitellina. The sequence goes on from OX438704.1 coordinate 434,824, forward strand.
ACGTACAAATTGTGTTATAGAAAAACAGTACAATTCCCGAATCGCACGAAGATTTTTCCGAATCGAAAAATTAGTTTTTTTTTTGTGACGTAACTACAAATTTACTGTTTTTAGATTTTTCCCTATATTTGTGCTATGAGACCTTGCTTCATGCCAAATTTCAGGATTCTAGGGCAACGAGAAGTACCCTATGAATTTTGATTCCCTGGATAGTGTCGAAATATACGTTTTTTGCGACATAAACAGTCGTATATTTTATTTTTCATAAACTCAGAAGTTTTATTTTTGACAGTTTCAATATGGTTTTAATTTGAACACAATACCTTTACGCGTTCTCGAGATAAAGGTTCTTGACAGACAGATAGACAGACAGACAACAACGGGATCCTATAAGGGTTCAATTTTTCCTTTTGAGGTAAAAATAACCAAATGTTGGTCCAAGGAATGGTACAATCTGAGATATTGATTCACTCATTAACATTTAAAATTTATAAAGTATGATTAAGAACAACAGAACGATTGTCATTTTCCGTCAATGTCTGTTAATACATGGCGCGTCGATTGCCTTCAATCAAAATGTTCATCAATTCCTGTCATTGTGTAATAGTATTTACACTATCTTCATTCGTTTAAAATAAACGATCAATCTCCTTTTTATCATCGGACAACCCAACATACGGCGGGTATCCACCCTCACGTTGTTGAAACTTCAACGGTCTGGACTAAGCGTTTCGCTTCGTTGTTTATACCGCGTACATCGAAGGATTCGAATAATTTGCCTGCTGCGGTCTTCCCGTCCAACTATAATTTAGGTTTCTTCTAGGCTAGAATGAATATGCTCTTAATAAACTAGTGCGCCTCACCATCAATGATAGCATCGCTGCTCTGCTTAACATTAGGTGGGATCGCAGTCAAGCACTGGTTTATATCAATGTTTTTAAAAAAATGCAACAATTCACGTAAATACAATCCATCGCAATTGATCGTAATTGTCAGTGTGTCGAGTGAAAGAGACATAAATCTCCGTGATGTTAGTTCTTGCTTTCTTGTAAGCATATTTTGTAAGAAATGGTTGAAAGTTAATGAGCTACACGTGCATGACTGAAGGAAACGCCGACATATTGTTAGCCCTGTTTCACAAATTCGAACTCACATTGAAGGAAATTTCCTTCAATCTCAGTCGGTATAACAACGGCAAAAACCCTTAATTAACTTCAAATCATAACAAGATAAATGTCAATTTGTTGAGTCAAGGTTGTATCGAAAGGAGGAGCGACGAAACTAATTCAATGGTTCTATATAAGGATTTAGCATTCTTGAGCCGGCGGCGGCGACCTCTCGCACCCTGCCCTGGTTTATGATGACGATTCCTCACATTAAGAAAAAGTTTTATGAAGATCTGTCATTCTTGAGAAAGCAAGTATAAAATCAAATAAAACACATCTTTATTAATCTCTTAATATCTTTCATTTAAAGTAAATAACATGAACCTAAGAAACTTAAATATATAACGGATATTTATTTTTATTTTAGTACACATCAATTTAATATGATATATATAATACATTACCACATATATATATTAAATCATTTTACCACAAATATTTCTATTTAAAAATATTTTTATCGATCAAAGCCGAAGCGAAAATATGATATCGTTTTGTTAAATATTTATTTCAGTCACCAGTAAGTAATGCGGAAAACTCATACACTAAAAATGTTGTCCACGAGAATTTATAGAATAAGCCTAAACATTTTCAAATTGATTAACCTAATCATTTCAGCTGAGAGACGTCAACTGTTGGACACAGGCCTCCCCCAACCGTCGCCACAATGACCGATCCTGTGCGTCTCGCATCCACCGCACTCCCGCGACTCTCAACAGGTCGTCGGTCCACCTTGTGGGAGGCCTTCCAACGCTGCGTTTTCCGGTCTGTTGTCGATTAACCTATGATATCATATATTTTTTAACTTCTTTTAACGGTTGTCGTTAATGAAAAATAGGCTTTTAAAATAACAGTTTTATCGCACTAAACGGGAGTAAGGCCTTATCATGTGGAAATTAGAACATGAAAATTACAATTTTTCTAAAGCTTAAACAATATTGACATTTAATAAATGTAAAAAGATTGAAGTATTTATCTAATTTGTCAGACATACAACAACTATGCTAGAAAATATGTTTACCGAAATCATTCGCCTTTAACTCCACTGGCAGCGTTTAGTAGGTATAGAAAGTGGAAAACTCTCAACAAGGGTCACAATTTACTACACGCGCCGTATCTCCGGCAGCATTAGTATTCCCTCCTCTCGCGACAAATAGCTCAACCTAACGCAAATATATCATTTATTGCGGCATTTCTTGCACAGATTCGCAGAGATTCGCTCCGTCACACGGAGCACGTTGTAGCCGCGTAGCACGGAACGATTGAAAAATGACTTTCTGTATGGAAATCGTTCAAAGTGTATTGGATTACAACTATTTGAAAAGAATGTTGTAAATAAATAACATTTTTTTTTTTAATCTGCGAAGTCATCTAATGACCTCTCCCGGTCTAGGGCGGAGCGAGAGGGTGTATTAGACTTTTACTGACTAAAACCACATCTTGTGCTCTTTGCGTTCTAAGACCACGGCTAACCTGTTCAGAAGTCAGCCCATGGGCCTAGTAGACTTCGGTCCAGCTACCCCCACGGTTTTGCTGCCATCTCTCTGTGGCTAGTCTCTGGGGCGTGAGGATGTTTGTTCCCTCACGCGTGCGGCCGTCTCCTTCGCTAGCATTACTCCTTCACAGAAGGACGTTACCATCGCTCTCGCTCCAGACCATGGCCTGTACCAGGGCCCGGCGTGAGAGGTCGGAGTCGCCGATCGCTTCCACAAGAACACAGTGGTACTCCGCCCAAGCGGTGCACAAGTCTACCTTGAGCTCCACCGTATCCTCCGAGCGGTCCACACAATGGTAACACCAAAATATTAACCCGTTTATCAGGTATTTTGAAATGATTTTGATGTTTTTTAACAAAATTAACCGCAAATAATAATATCCTAGGTGATATCCACAGTTCGTGACTTTTCTTCTATACGATACTATAGTTTCAATACCATATTTTTCTGAAAGAAAGAAAGAATTATTTTTTTCATTGTTCAGACTAATATAAAAATATACGAGTATGCGGCGGATAAATGAAGAATCCTTTGGTATTCGAAATACAATTATTTTCAGTAACAAAACATCAAATGCCGGAACGTTTTGTAAGCCGATATAAGCAGAAAAAGAGAAATAAAATAAACGGACAACCAGAATTATTTTTAGCGTACATTGAAAAAGGTAAACTGAAATTAAATTAAATCATGAAACTACCAAAACAAAACACAAACAAGTGGCCACAATACGGTACTGTAATAAAACGAATTCAAATGAGATATTTGAGATCTATAGAATATAATATCTAACTACATATATAATATAACACAATAACTCCACAGGAAAAATGTAGACGTAGTGAAGTAGTGGTTTCAAAACCATCAGAATGATATGATAGTATCAGTTTCATGAATTTAAAAAAACGTTGTATAAGATAAAAATTCTCTAGTCATTTACCGGCCTTTATCAAACAATAAAAGTAACATTATCTCATCGATTAAATTGAAATCATACAAAAATCCAATGCATTAAAGAATTAAGATAAAAAAAAAACCGGAGCAATTGGATTCAATACTGGTTTTTAAGTGAAGCAGTCGAGAGCTAAGATGGAGACGATACACACGTTGGTGCTGTGTGTGGCTGTGGTGAGCCTGGTGCATGCCGGGGAACGTGATGCGTACTCCAGGTTTGAATTTATTATATTATGAGCTCGTTGTGTCCTACTGCAGGACAAAGGCTATTCCGTCCCACTACCTTTTTTTTTGTCTTTCACTACAATCCTTTAGATATGAGTTGTTACGCAATCTCGTTTCAATTAATATGAACCCAAGTATTGGCTACCTACTTTCACCCGATCATGTTTCAACAAGCGGTGGACGTAGCCCACATATTTCTATTTTACTTACGAGTATTTTTTTGTTCCAATATTACAAAAAAAAAACCGAGAATCTAACAATCATTATTGAGAGAGTTTTTTTCTTCTTGACTTGAAACTTTTGAAAGGCTGTGCATATTATAAATGGGAATCGGTTCTCATAATGTTTTTTTTTAATTGTTATAAACTAGTGCTTGACTGCGATCACACCTGATGGTAAGTAGTGATGCAATCGCACGAGGAATTGCATGAGGTGCACTAGTTTATTAAAAGCCTGTTCACTCTAGCCTTGAAGACACCTAAATTATAATCGGACGTGGAGACCGCAGCAGGCAAGTTGTTCCAGTCCCTCGACGTTCGCGGTATAAACAGTGAGCATAAGATGCGGAGAAATGAGGAAAATGTCGTGTAAAAAATTTCGAATAAATAATAATGTAAAGGTGAATAAAAACCAAAAACAGATGGATAATCTGACGACGAGTAGACATGTGTAGAAAAATATTTATCGTTTTACATAGATCCTGGTTGTAAAGGTGCCAGTATTTAGCTGCATACGGTTAGTCTGGCAGCCGAACCCAACATGTTCGAGAAAAGGTCTTCCAATTAATCTTCGGAGAAGATTGACCGAAACATTCCTACTTCCAGGTACACAGTCCATGCGGTACTGCCGCGAGATTTCTCAGACCTGGCGCTCCTGCAGCAGTTGGAGCAGCAGCTCGAGCTGGACGTGTGGCAATACGGGGCGCCCGATAGAGAGGCGTTGTTCATGGTGACGCCGCAGCACCGTGAGCAGCTGCTGAGCGCCCTGGACGACCACAACATACAGCACTATGTGCACACGCAGGATGTTGCCAAGTGAGTTCATGAATTTATAGTTTTTTTTTTTAAACCGAACTATCCCCATCTTGGGCGAATACCTCTTCCATTCTTTCTATTACTTTCGGTGTTGTGCTTCATGTTGCCAATTCAAACTTCGTCCCACTTAGATTCAACTTAGATTCAAAAACAAATTTAAGCATATTCTTCAATAGTCAAATGGCTATATTTATTAAGCTTATCTTAGGGTTGATAATATTTTTACAAAAACTTTATGGCTTAAATATTTTTTTAATTAATAATCTGTATTACAATTTTATTTAAATATAAAACGAAATAAATTGGTTTTTAAATGTCAACATCATTTTATCAACACTGCTGACATTTTTTAAAATTATTTAAAACTAAATAAAATAAAGAAAACTAATGTTTCTAGGATTCCATACCTCAAAAGGAAAAAACGAAACCCTTATAAGAACACTTTGTTGTCCGTCTGTTTGTCTGCTAAGACCCTTTATCTCGGGAACGCGTAGAGGTATGGAGTTGAAATTAAAACCATACATTCCGGCCGGCGGTCCCTTGAAGCTAAGAAATCAAACTTTTGAGTTAACGAAAATGAAATATAAGACCGTTTATGTCGCAAAAAATGTATATTTCGAAACTTGTAGTTAAGTCACACAAGAAAAAAAAAATGTTATGCGATTCGGAAAAATCTTCGTATCTCAATTCGGGAATTGAACTATTTTCATAGGTAAGTTTGTACGGATTCTTCAGTGCGCGAGTCCGACTCGCACTTGCCCGGTTTTTAAATTTTATTGACAACATAATGAAACTACAATATAGTAACAAATAACTAAAATAAAATAATAAATAACTTATATAACACCTTTTTACTGATGTCTAGAAATTGTTGATGAGCACTCGGCTCCCTTAAAGACTTTAGTGTTTTGATCCCTAACGACTCAAACATATACAGGAGGTTAATATATTGTTTTGTTATTGCTAGGCTCACGCTTGATCACTTTTTCACATAGTGGTAAGAGATGATGTGGTCGACGATGGAGCACCAAGCGTGCTAGAAGTAACCTATTCAATCTTGACTTAGAGAACTTTAGGTTGTAGCTATCAGGAAACAAATCTAATTTGACATTCCGCTCCAAAATAGGATGAGGCAATTGTATTGACATACATATGTTCTATCCCACACCAAATTAAAGACCTACTCAATTTGCAAGGGCATCAAGTATCCAGAATATTTGTCGCGCTACCAATAATAATAATCCTCACAGCAATTTGCATCAAAGTAAAATAATAAGCCGGTAAATGCTGACATCTAATGAATTAATTTATTTTATAGAGCCATCGAGAAAAACGAAGAAGAAATATTAACTTGGAGGAGAACTAGACGAAATAGGATGGTGTTCCAGGATTACCCGCGATACGATGAGGTAGGAGACACCTTGATGATAATACTACACCTCCCCCACATGGCGAATTGATGAATGAATCCTCATTCAACAGATTTATATACAGATTTTTATGTTTGCCCAGTCATATTTAGCCGAAATTATGGACGTACGAATATTTCTACAACATTGAATGAAAAAAAATATACCTAGGCCACATAACAAATTACCTAGAATTACACATACAAAATGTATGATTAAGAAACCTTATAAATTAAAAGTTATTTCTATATTCAAAGTAAATAAAAAATAATGCCATATAATGTCAAAGAAATATATGAATAATGTCAAGGTTACAAAATGTGTGTAAAATTTACAAGGTGAATGTGAAAATAACTTGTCACATACATTTTGACGGCACGTTTGGAGTAGGGTTATGCAATTGACTGCTGCGCTGCGTGTCGTAGGTTCGATTCCCACACGGAACAAATATTTCTATGGAAGAGTTTATAAATGTTTAAAAACGCACCAACCACACAGGAATCAGTCATAGTGTGGAGCAAACATTCCATAAAAAAATAAACCATCAATTTTAGCTAGTAAGTGACAAAAACCACAAAAAGTAGTATGTGAGTAGTAAAATTATATAAATTATCTTAATGAATGTAATAAAATGATAAAAATGTCTAGAGATATGCGTGCTAATCTGATAATGTGCATGATTGTACTGATAGAGATCTGCATGTCACTGAGTAGCAGAGTACGTGCTCCACTTTGTATGTCGGAAAAACCCTGCCCTTTGCCCTGTTCCTTTGGGATAAGATGTGGTTTTCCAACTAGCCAACATATCGTATATTAAAAATACCGTATATAGCAATTACTCTGACTACTATAAATCGAAAAACAATCGTAAAAAGATCCTATTAATCCAAAAAGCTGTATAAAAGTTTTCAGAGTCGTTAGCATTCAACGCTTTTTAGCTCTATAACATGTTTAGTAAACGTGGACTCAACGAATTCATATCGCTTTTATTCGATCCTCATATAAAGATATCTTTCAATAGCCTTCATATAACCGTAAGTCTTACGAAAGCCCTTTAAAAGCAAATGAATTGCTAATTTGTCGTAAATACAGCATTTATAGCACTACTTAACATTTAATTTTTACAGCATTATTGCAGAGTAAACGCTATTCATTCGATAAAATAGCATCTCAGTTACTATACTAGTACATAATGTTACAATAATTGGACTTAATTATTAAAGTTGAGAAAACGCTGTAAAACTATTTATTTCAGCCCCAAAGATGCTCTAAACATTATTTGGAAGCCGTCTTACAGCGTAATAGTGATAAAGAAGTTTAATAAGCGATCACATAATATAAGTGCGGGTTTTGTAGGAAATATTCACACGTCTACTGATTATAGAAATGAAAAAAACAAAACTTGACGGTTTATACCGTCAAGTTTTGAAGTGAATTAACCATTCCGAAAATATTATCATGATCAAGACTCTGATTTTGAGAGTAATGATAATGACATATATATAAGTCAAAGTCCGAGGACAGCGAAAATTAAAATAACTAGCGCCCCGCAATTCCATTCGCCTCTTTGGTTACTGTTCCACTCCTGCGAGTTGTAACGTGATGTTATGTAGCCTATCGGCTTCCTTATCATGGGCTATCCAAAAAAAAATATTTTTTCAATTAGAACGAGTAGCACCAGTACTAAACTAGTAATACATTGAGACTAGCGTAGCGCGTACAAACAAACTGACAAACTTTCTTTCTAATTTTAAATATTGAGTACTCTAATTCAACTTTTTATAAGGTTCTTAAGAAAATAAGCTACAACTTTAAAAAAAATTCTAATTTACTGCTAAAAGACTTTCAAAATACTTTGAAAAAGAATACATCAAAAATTAATATATTAGGGGTTAATGTATAAAATTACCGTTCTATTGTAAAAGGTACTTCGAATTGACATAGAAACTTCTTGGTTTGAAATTTTAGAGTTTCTTACTCACAAATCCGGTGCAGGGACCTCCTGAACTTACCATGTCCTGTTTACCAAGACCTGCGTCATGCGAAAGTTAAGCATGCCGTGTGGTCTATCCAGCCACTCCTCAAAGAGAGGACTTACCACCATAATTGTGGTAGAGTCAGACTGATTAAAACTTATTTGTATTCTTTCAATTGCCCTTTGAGTTCCAGGGCCAAGGTAACTTTTGAACGATTTCATAACCCTAGCAGGCATCGGCCCTGCTGGGCCTCGTTTATTTTTTTGACATGTCTTTTAGCTATGCATGGAAAACACTGTGCCATCAACCCGAGTTTGCTTTCTCTCCGAGCTACCGGACGCCTAGCCGAGATCCTGGCGGCTGGGGCCACAAAGAGGTGACCACATCCCATTCACTCACTTCAGATCACGGCTTGAACCTGGGCCTGGTGCAAGAGGTCGCCGATCCGCAACCAATCGCTTCCACGAGGACACGGCAGTGCTCCGTCCAAGTGGGGCAGATTTCTACTCTAAGCTTTTCCGTGCCCTACAGACGATCCCCAAAATAGCACCCGGGCCATTCTTCTCGCCTAATCCGAAATAAGTATCTCCCAAAACACCCACATCCGGTGAGGACGGCGCGCGGTTAGAGAAGACCCTGGATTCCATGTTCCATCCAGTTTTCCTTCCAGAATAATAATTGAGCAATATTATGTCTTTCAGATCGATACATTCATGGAGAGAATAGCTGCACAGAATCCCGACAGGGTAACTTTAGTCAATGCTGGAAAGAGTTTCGAACGTCGAGATATCAAGTACTTAAAGGTATTATTAGGCGTTATTTAATTAATTTTGATATCCAGTGTAATGTTGAATTTCTTATATTTAGCATTTTGATGTGAAATAAAATCACTTCAAAATATAATCTCAATCAATCGTTGATATATATTTCCCGTGTTCATTTAAAAATAATCAGTGATTACTAACACTTTTAAGCGCATTTTCCACAAACCAGCTCTTAACTTAAATGTTTTAAAACAAAAACAACGCAGCTTTAAAGAATCAGATAGTACATTTACAAAAGTAGTTCATGATAATATTTTTATGTCACTTTCTTCTTGTATGTTGGATAAATTTAAAAGATATTTGCAAATGCTTAATCTGTTTTAAAGAAATTATCTGCAACACTGTCTTTTTACAGCATCATATTAAACGTATTCAATACAAACTTGACCGCTGGTTTTCTTAATTGCAACTACAATTTGCCACCAGATATCAACGACAAACTTCACCGACCCGAGCAAGCCGATCTACTTCATGAACGCGATGATTCACGCGCGCGAGTGGGTGACCACCCCTGTGACGCTGTACTCCGCGTACCGGCTGGTGGAGAATGTGCGCAGCGAGGACATGGATCTAGTCAACGATGTGGACTGGATCATTATGCCACTCGTCAATCCGGACGGTTATGAGTTCTCACATGAAAATGCAGATGTGAGTTAACGTCAATCATCTGCCAAGTTACTTCACTACAATGTAGGAGCGACTTCCAATCTTATTGTATGTTGCTAAATCATTTCTTTGTTTTTTTTTTCAACTACGAAATGTTAACACTACACGGATCATAAGATTCATCTTAGCATTAAACCCACTATCGTGATCATTAGTAGCGCCACTTGGAGAATGTCACTTTGTGTTGTAGTCATAGTAAAAATGATTAAAAAGTTCAAAAAGAAAGGCAAGCGCTACCGACATGATTAATTCCATGCATTTTAAGTTTTCGACAATTCGAATTTCTAGACTCTAGGGCATCACGTCGGCCCAGCTTGGACAAAGCACCGCCATGTCCTCGTGGGGAAGATCGGCCATTGTCCGAAGCGAGGAGGAGTGGCAGGCGGACGCCTCCTTCTGCGTTGCAGTAATGCTAGCAAAGGAGGAAGCCCTCACGCATGCATGTGCGCACGCGTGAGGGAGCGGCCCTCACGCCACAGCTGCCGGTATTCCGATCTCGATTTCCGGCCACCGTAGGTACGGGCTTGCGGACGGCGAGCGTCCGGACTGAACCCTAGCCGTCGACGGCTCGTTCTGTCCCACGCAAGGAGATGTCAGTAAACCGTAGGGGCCCAGCAGTGTCGATGCCTAATTAGGTCAAGGGTCTGCTTCTGAAAGGAAGACTTAGCCTTGGTATGAAATGCAACGAAGGAGCAGGATTGGGTTTTTAGTCAGTGAAAGTCTGACTCGCCCTCCCACACCGCCCAAGATCGGGGGATGTAATTGGATGACTTTCACAACGACAAAAAAATCATGTCTATATATTCGCCTGAGTAGTTTAGTAATATTCAACTTATTTACTTTTCAGAACCGTCTCTGGCGTAAGACAAGATCAGTCAACCTAACAGTCCATGAAACTTGCTTTGGAGTTGACGGCAACAGGAACTTTGACGTAGAGTTCGGTACCTCAGGAGTGTCCAGTGATCCTTGCCACTTGACTTATCCGGGAACCCATCCTTTTTCTGAGCCAGAGACAGCAATCGTTAGAGACATACTCAAAGAGTATCAGGACAGGATCCAAATTTACATGGATATTCACAGCCACGGGAACTGGGTGCTGTTCGGTTATGGCAACTATACTCTGCCACCGAATGCCGCTCAACTGTTCCACCTCGGTTCCGCCATGGGAGCTGTCATGGATTCGATGAAACTGCCCGAGGCTGGGTTCTACCGCGTAGGAAACAGTGCGACTATCTTGTACGGTAGTTCGGGAAGTGCACAAGATTATGGCCAGGTAAGTCTACAAACAAACATATTCATTTCGTTTCAATTTGCAAGCGATTAATCAAAGTTTTATTTCATTTTAATCCCTTAATTGGTAAGCAATCTGGGCTCAAATCTATTACAGATGCACATTATGTGTTTTTAATCCTAAATTAATCTACCAACTGTCCCGCAAACAATAACGATTCTACATTTGATAAATACTCGATCATTCGTCTGTACGTCTGCTGCAATCGAGTGGACGCGTGGACTAATCTTATCTCTCAGAATTTATTGTGTTTTTGATAACAGCATTTATTATGTTGGACTTCGATTACCATCCATTTATTACACATATACATTCTGAGCACGAATCCAACATGGCCTGTGATGGTGTAACTGTGATGGATATTGGCATGATTCATAGACGTTGGCATGCTCTTCTAAGATATGATGGCTTCATAAATCATGATGATTGTCTGCAAGATAGTGGCTATTTTTATTAAAAATAAAGGATCATTATTTTTCATTCAGCTTTTGATTCCCAGATTGCTTAAGGCTTTTAAGCTCTTATGCCTCGCTCATGCTTATGTTCAACTATACGTATTTTTGCATTACCAAACCATGATTATAAACCTACATTACTTGTTTAGTATTCTAACTTCAAAAACTAACCTCTAGCCACAATAATGGCGGTAAGTCCCCTCTTTGAGGCGTGGTTGGAAAGACCTCACGGCGTCCTCACATGCACGCCACAATAATGGCGGTAAGTCCCCTCTTTGAGGCGTGGTTGGAAAGACCTCACGGCGTCCTCACATTCCGCATGACGCAGGTCCTCACCGGACACGGTAAGTTCGGGAGGTTCCTGCACCGGATTCGTGCGGAAACGACGCCCGGGTGTCGCCACTGTGTGGCCCACCCGGAGGACACGGTGGAGCACACGGTGGAGGTGTGCCCCGCCTGGGCAGAGCAACGCCGTGTCCTCGTGGGGGCAATCGGCGGCGGTGATCTCTCGCGCCGGGCCTTGGTTCAGGCCATGCTCCGGAGCGAGGAGGAGTGGCAGGCGGTCGCCTCCTTCTGCGAAGCAGTAATGCTAGCTAAGGAGGCGGCCTATCGCGTGAGGCAACGGTCCTTACGCTCCAACCGCCGCCGGGATTCCGATCCCGATTTCCGGCCACCGTAGGCGCGGGCTTGCAGACGGAGAGCAATGGGTGGCTCGCCGTCTGACCGTCCGGTAACCGTCCGGACCGAGCCCAAGTCGTCGACGGCGCGTATTGTTCCACGCGCGCCTCAAGAAGATGTCAGCAAATCGTAGGGGCCCAGCAGGGTCGAAGCCTACTGGGGCCACGGGTAGTGTGAAAGCGGAACCCGGGGCCCTGGGACGAAGGCAACGAAGGAACAGGAGTGGGTTTTTAGTCAGTAAGAGTCTGACACTATCTCCCGCTCCGCCCAAGAGCGGGGATGTCATTAGGATGATTTTCCCACCCAATAAAAAAAAAAAAAAAAAAACCTCTAGTAGTAAGAGCATTAATGTTTGTAAGAAACACGAGTCATTGTAATACAAGATCCCAACAACGATTCTGTAAGATTAATTAACAAGCCTGCCAATAAAAGTAGCGCGATAGATAAAGGAAAACAAAGGGAAACAGTTCCAAGGCAGATGCTTAGCGCAACGTAGCGTGGCGCCCAATGACGCGGTTTGGGGGAATGCGTGCGTGAAGCCGGGCGGCGAGGCAATGGCGCGGCGGGATCAACGTGATGAGGATGTTCGGTATTTGGGGATTGAACTGATGTGAATTTGTATCTATCAGATGATAAGCCACTCTTGCTGGCTTGTCCTTTATTTTACATTTTAACTTCAGTTGATAAACTTTTAGGCATTTTATAGATTTTTATTTTTAATGTGACTATTGATGTACCAGTGGTTACGGTACGATCTTCCGACGTCTGGCTTCCAAACTGAATCGGACTGGGGCTGCTTTCAAGCGGCTTCTGCCCGACTTAGGGGCTCCAGACGCCTCCTGCCAGAGGCAGGCTTTCCGGGCACCGTAGGCGCGGGTTTGCGGACGGCGAACAATAGGTAGCTTGCAGTCCGACCGTCTGGTAACCGTCCGGACCCAGCCCAGTCGTCGACGGCGCGTAGTGTTCCACACGCGCCTCAAGGTGAATAGTGAGCAAACCTAGCTGCCTCGGGTCTAGCAGGGTCGAAGCTTACTGGGGCCATAGGTTCGGTTTCGAAAGGAAAACTTGGCCCTGGAATGTAAGGCAACGAAGGAACTAGGAGTAGGTTTTAGTCAGTAAAAGTCTGACACGCCTCCCCGCTCCGCCCAAAGACGAGAGATGTCATTAGATAATTTCCCACTTCAAAAAAAAAGTAGTTACTTTATTGTAATTTGCCAAATTATATTATAGAGTAGAATGCCAGCTATAGTGACAAATAAAAGACGTTTTTCAATACACTTACGAAGATATAGAAAAATAGAAGTTGTCGCGACTTGTAGGGGTCACTTAGCGCCCAACCTGATACGATAAGTGAAAAGTAAATTGTGGCAGAGCGAGCTCGTGCACTTTTCCTACTAGTGCAGAAAACAGTGAATTGCGTGCCTAAAAGCGGCAGGTATAATAGCGGGTTTTCGACTAAGTGTATTGAATAAAATATATAAAATTATATCTTCACTACTGCTCTTAAAAAAGGGGATGCCAGTTTCATCCCCTCATAATGTTCTCTGGAATAAGTCCTGTCATCGACCAGTCCTCACTGGACCCGCGTGGTAATTTACAGTCCAGGCTTTCTCACAGAGAAGAGGATTGTATGTATATTTAGATATTTATGTTAAGTTTGTCTGAGGTCATCTTACTGCATTAATAGATAAGATTTTAATTACGTACTTGTTTTCACCAGCTGCTCGTCCCCTTTTCGTACACGCTGGAACTGCCGGGCTATGGGTTAGGTTTCCTAGTGCCCCCGCAGTTTGTGGACCACATCAACGAGGAGACGTGGCAGGGCATCGCCGTGACAGCCAGAATATGTCGCTCCTACTACAGAGCGAGGTACAATGCTGCCTCTGCTGCTGCTCCTGATACTACTACCTGATCTCCAGTCTACATAAACTTATACGGACGATGTACTTTTATAAATTAATAATAATAAAAAATATAAATTATATGTTAATTGCCTTTTTTTACCCCTTGTCTCCCAAGATAACAACGAAATTGAAGTAAATAATATTACCTTGCGAATTAGAATTTATTTATTTTATAATTTTGAAGAAGTAATAATTAATAATAATTTAATAAAGAGCGGCCTTAAACTAGAACAGAAATAGTATAAAATAATCATTATGTCTAACCTGAACTAGGTTAAGCCTTTACCTAACTTTGCCTTTAACTTAAGAGCTAACAATTAAATTTTATATAAAAAAATAAAAATTAATCAAAACAATATCAATGAAAAACAAACTTAAAATTAATCAACTTACGGTAGCCTATAACTTTTTGGGCCGTTATAACACAAATTTTGCAACCATGTTGATATAACATTTTTAAAATGCAGCTGTTTTGATAATAAACTGCTGAACTGAAACTCAATTTCTTTTAGAACTTACAAGTATTTGGGTATATATGTAAGCATTAGACGTCAATGCTGCCGACGTCAATCGTTGAGGGAGCGCTTCTTTGGCCGCCTGAATAAAGTATCTTTTATCAGGCGGCGTTTTCAATGGTTGCGTCATGCCGGTTTTTGATGTACTCTTTCGGCATACTCAGATGGATTCAGACGAAACTCGACACCCTGGATATAAGAGTCCGCACATTGCTTACTGCAATTCATCACCCACGATCATCGGTAATGAGGCTGTATCCCCCGTGGAAGGGTACACTTCCTAGAAACTGAAGTGAGTACGCACCGAAATGTGGTGGCGCTGGACAAGGGCCTTACACCGCTCTTCTTGGCTAACGAAAACTGGCGCAAACCTGTATTACCGGATACTAATGACCGCAGGGAAATATGGCAGAACAAAGAGCTTCACTGGCAGTTTTACCGGGCTTTAGATGGGCCCGATGTAGATCTATTGGCGTCCGTATACTGATTGCGCTTTGGTGACCTCTTTAAAGAAACCGAAGGTTTTGTCTTTGCAACTATGGACAAAGTTAAGATGAGGAACAACTAGCAGAAATACGTTGTGAAGGACGGTACGGTTGACAAGTATCGGGCATGCCATCGGCCCGAAGAATCAATCCGACACGCGCCTGGCTGGGTTTGAACCCACAACTTACAACTCGTAAGTCGGGGCTGTGACCACTCGGCCACCACTGCTCCACTAAACACAACGTTGCAACTTAGTCTGTGGTGCGTCAAATCAGAGAGACTATTACGTTATTACAGTCTGATGGTGATCGGTGTACTCTAAGTGATTTATCACGAGTCACTGCACGTTACACTAACCCCAGGGTTGTAAGTGAAGCGTGCAGTAACAATTATAAGGCAGGTGAAGCGGTGGCCTATCCAGGTCCATATTAGCAGCAGGCCTTCGATAACGAGTGCAGTGGCGGTCGTAATAAAATGAGAAGTCACCGAAACAGACATGTTACATTACACAGAAGTTTTATATTTATTCATATTATACCAGCAATACAACTAACAAACCGCCTTTCAAGAAAGCATAGCTCATATCTACGAGCTTTCATTCAATTGACACTGAAGCCGAATGATTTTTCTGCGTGTCGTTTCTTTGCGAAAAGTATTCTGGAAAATCATCGGCGTAAAACTATTCTTTGATATCTGTAGTAGGTATTTAGATCATCTTCTTATGTTTTTGAATATTCAAAGAAATGAAGTGATTTGTTACATGGCAGGGATTATCAGCCTATAGATTTACATATCGCAGTCATCATTTACCTCCAAGCGATTCGAATTATGAATTTATAATAATTTTCCGAGATGATGGTCGCGGCGGCTTATGTTTACCAATAGCAGTATCTCGCTTAAAAATAAATTATTTATAATCCATGCAGCAGCTCGCAGCACGCGATAAGTCCGCAAACAAATCTGCTCATTTGAATGTAACAGTAACATTAGCTCACAACAGCTGGACGTGTGCAAGCTTTTTCAAATGATTTATATTTTAATGTATTTAACGAACAACTGTTATTATGTTATTTTAGTTGTATTTGTTTGGAATGGTATTACCTTGTTTGTTTACAGTTGTTGCTTTTGCGGATGCTTATCGGAAAAAAAGGTTCGTTGTTTTTATAGGGTAGGGTATGTTGTAACAGGGGTAAGTAGTAACAGCTTAATAACTCAGCCAGTTTTAAACATTTTGTTTTGATTTTGAACTCAATGTGTTCTTTAAGATACGGCCTACGACGTCATGCTGCCTGCACAGCACGGCAGGTCACCGTAACTTGTTGCTAGCAGGAGTGCTGTTTTCGCCAGATAATGTAAAAAATTTTAGTTCGTAAAATTTGATTTCAATATCATACGGACTGAAAAATATTTTTATTTATTTTTCGTATGTATTTATTAAACTATCGTATGATAGTACTTTCACAAAACCCAAGCCAATCATTTTTTTTATAAATAAAAATGTTAATCATTTCGGTTTGGAGCTAATTGTAGAAGGTGTAGGAAAAAATATTGTAGAAATATATTCTCAAAATTATGATTACTCATTTTAGAGCCATTTTCAATTAAAATATCGAAAAAAGGAAAAAAATACAATTAGCCCCTCTCTTCCCTATTTACTTGGCACACGGCGTAAAACAAGACTGTTATAAAATTAAATATGAATGTTACATTACGCTAACTGAATAATTTATATTTTCAGTGCACTGTTAGATACTGGACAAACTCTTTTTTGTAGATAAGTAAGTTTTTCCTCGAAGTCATGCCTACGCACAGTACAAAATTTTTGCATGATGACACAACAAATGTCTGCAGTTGTTTTCTGTATCTGTATTTGTTTAGTCGAATGCATTATGCTTCTCTACACGGCTGGTATATAATAGCACGTTATAGTTATAAACATGCCCTCAATACTCGCACGATATGCGTGCATTGCTGACGCAGACAGTAACTTGATTAGCGGAGCACTACACACCGACGTGTAACACGCGATGCGCAAGTAGGTTTAGATTATTTTTTATTTATTTATTTAAACTTCATGCACATAAAGGTACAGAGGCGGACTTAATTCTTATTATTATGTATGTGGTTCTAAAGTGGCCACCGGAAAGACTGAACTGATGGCCTGGCGAGAGCGGCAACAGTCTCGAACATTAGAAACATAGCGCCGTTCGATGAGACAACGCTTTTTCTCAGTCCGATGTGATCATCGGCTATGAGCTCTATCGAGTCAAAACTTCAAAGATTTGAATAACGACGCGGACTGACCAACTGCTCGGTTTTCTATCGACTGTACTGAGGGAAATGTATGTCGGAAATGTACGATTTAACTCACCGGTACAATTTGGACCACTGAAAGCATTCCTAAAACATTTTGTAAGTATAGATGGGATTTTATACTTACAAAATGTTTTAGGAATGCTTTCTTTGTCCATACAGCTAAGGCATAGAATATCCTGCCCAAGTATGTAGTGCTTGTTAGCTACAACCTCTTTTTTATTGATCTTTGAGTCAAGAGCGAATAGATTCTTCATTCATTGACTTCATGGCAAGCATGTTCCCGTTCCTTTGTCAAATAAGTACATCGCTAATATAATAATTATCAGGTAATATAGTGTTCAAACGCGTGCTTATAAATAATAGAGTCTTTCGACTTTAGTGATCAAGATTTGTTCAGAGTATATATCATTAAGGGCCTGCGCACACTTGAGACAAGACTGCCTTAGGCAGAATTGCCTACGACGTCGCAGACTTGTCTACGACGTCTGCGACAAGACTGTTTTGTCTACGTCTCGATCAAGATAAAACAGTTTAGCGGCGTACGGCCAGTGATGCAAACTTAGTGGATTTTCCACTAAAACTGGTGGTTTTAACCCCTATTTAATTGCGAAATACTGGTTTTAGTGGCTAGTGGGTTTTTCTAGTGCTTTAGTAAAATTCAATTTCTTACTAATAATGTGATCACTCGGCTGTAAACCGGCACCATACAATCCATAATTATCAATCTGATACAGACGATGATGGTGCAAATAAAAATGATTCGTCTGAAAACGAATTAATACATAGCGGTTGTTGAATAATTTGTATGTTGAATTACCCACAAGTGGTATTTTGATCAACTGATTGTTAATTTTTATCACTTATTATTAAAGGAAACTAATAACCTACTTATACCTATATGCCTACTTATTTTATTTCGTACAACACACATTTTTTATTGGGAAATTTCGCGATTTCGTGTGTGGGACAATTTTTTGTTAATGAATTTCTGGTGGTTTTAGCAGTTGACACTAGTGGTAAGTTAGTGTAACTGTTGGCAATACTGGACGTCTCAAAACAGTCTTATTGCAGACAAGTTTGCGACGTCGTAGACAATTCTGTCTAAGGGAGTCTTGTCTCAAGTGAGCGCAGGCCCCAAATTTTATTATCGTCAATGACTATTACCAAATAGCTTTCTAATAAATATTATGGTGAGAAATTCACCTGGTCTTAACCAGCATTTTTGAGTAGTCAGTCATCATTGATCATACAAAAACGCTTTTGTTCAATCTCTATAACCTATCCATTGTGCCTAGAAGCTCACAATATTGTTCAAGCGAGCAGTCAAACACGGATTTTTTCTATGTCGGTGTGAGTGTCGACCAGCTCGCACGTAGTGAGCATCAAATATCACTGCACTTGATGCGTGCTCATCGTGATCTACTATCTTAGGTACTAGCTGCCGTCATCACTAGCACTACCAATAATTACAGTTTTATTAAAAAATTTAGGATTCGTTGTTGTATATTTTATTTATTTATTTATTTTATTTATAGTTAATTAAAATGGTACACCCACTTACATTAATTAACATAGAATTTTTAAAACTTATAAAAAATTATAAAAAACAATTACACATAATGTTGATTTTAATTATTATAATAGGATTATTACAATAACACATAATTATATATATATATTATTAGTATATATATAAATAAAACAAAGATCCCTATTTTTTTCTGGCTACCCCTACCAGCTGCCACAATTCTGTGAACTAGGCCCCAATCCTATTAATCAAACTTACTGATTAAAACAATTAAAATACTTACAAATACTTAATTAATTATACCATACTTAAAAACCACTAAACTAATAAACATCTTAGTAGGTATATGTATTGGGCGCTCCACAATTATGGCGGTAAGTTTCCTCAGTGAGGAGTGGCTGGAAAGACCTCACGGCGTCCTTACCTTCTGCATGACGCAGGCCCTCACCGGACTTGCTATGTGGACCACCTGGAGGACACGGTGGAGCTTACGTTATAGGTGTGCCCCGAATGGGCAGAGCACCGTCTTGCCCTCGTGGAGGCGATCGGCGGCAACGATCTCTCACGCTGGGCCTTGTTACAGGCCATGGTCCGGAGCTAGAAGTGACAGGTCGCCTCCTTCTGCGAAGCAGTAAGCCGCTGGGATTCTGATCCCGATTTCTAGCCACCGTAGGCGCGGGCTTGCGGACGGCGAGCAATAGTTAGCTCGCCGTCCGACCATCCGGTAACCATCCGGACCAAGCCCAAGTCGTCGACAGCGCGTAGTGTTCCACGCGCGCCTCAAGGAGATGTCAGCAAATCGTGGGGGCCCAGCAGGGTCGAAGCCTACTTGTGCGAAAGTGAACCCAGGGGCCCTAGAACAAAGGAAAAGAAGAAACAGGAGTGGGTTAGTCAGTAAATGTCTGACACGCCCCGCTCAGCCCAAGGGCGGGAGATGTCATTAGATGATTTCCCACCAAAAAAAAAATGTTGGTATATGTACAAACTGAAATATAACATACTAATTAAATTAATTATACATTGAAATTGTAACACACATGATGTATGATTTGTGCACTATCATCTTAATTATCTACTTAAATTAACGTAATTTTGATAATAATTAGTAACATTTGCTTAATATTCGAAATTCATAAATATAATTTCAAATATGTATTATACGCACTGTGCAGTTTTCAAAACAGTTTGTGGTCAACCGAAGCATAACTTTCATCAGAAATTCTTGTCTCATCAAAGATTTTCTTCTACCTTTCAGCGTAAACAAGCTTACCGCTTACTTAAATATATTTGCAACTAAAACAACTTGAACAAGTCGTAAGCCTCATAATGGCAGTCGGTGAACAAACCAGTTCTTTTTACTAACCCCTCGCTAAGAACTAAAACCTTTAGTTCACACTTTGAGAGTACGAAGTGCAAGTAACACTGAGTTCAGACGCGGCGATCAAAGCGAGGTTTAAAGTGGCGAGCTTTGGATCTCGTGTTTTAGTTTTATTTTATTAAAGATTTTTTAAAGATTACTTACTCGTTATTTGAGCTCATTGTAGGTATGCAATCAATGATACTGCTGGTGGTTGTGGCAGAGAGAGAAGTATAACCAGCTGTTAACCGCTACACGAATCCAGTGCAGGTGTAATACTAATACCCCATCAGAACACCTCATCGCAAACTGCAGTGGCCAATCTAGAAATCTCATAAGCAACTGCGGACCCAAATGAGGCTTCCTTGAATCATTTCAAACGCAGTCCCAGTGTGGAGCCGCTTCACAGGTCATGCATCACCTGCCATGCTCCCTGCCCTGCACGACCACCTGTACCTTCCAGGATTTATACGAGGTCAATAATAGAGCTGTACAGGTTGCCAAACACCGATCACAGAAAATTTATTTATTTATTTAAAACTTTATGCACTAATGAAACACTGTACAAAGGAGGACTTAATGCTGGATTTCGTTGATTTTTTCTAAATAATATCACATTGTTGAATGTTGTATGTGTCGAAGCTGGTACATCATTGGAAAACCACTGCTACAGGCTCCTGGTAATGTGCAGTTCTATAGAATTCCGCGGGTGAAGATGCCGTCAAAGTTGGCATTGTTAAGTGCCTTTGGAGTGTTTGAGTTTGAGACATCGTGGTGAAAGGATTAGTCAGCTAGACTCTGCGTTACCGAGTGCTAGCTGTCCAGGGTGCGCCGGGCGTTTAGAATCGCTGTACGATATTTTTAACGCCACTCGGGGAGGCTCCTTTCATGCACCCCAACCACCTGCAGTTTTCAGGATCTATACGATGCCAATAACAGAGCCGTAGAGGTTGCCAAATACTGGTCAGAAAAAATTTAGTTAAGAGTACATTAACACGAAAAGAAGAAGAAGATAGAATTCCGCAAGTTCTTCTATTGTGTCATAAAACTGGTATTTGCATCGTTCGTCCGCTGCCCTGCCTCGGTCAGTCTTTAAGCGGTTTATAATGTATCGCAGTTCGCGCAGAGTTTCTTGTGAACTTGCAACATGCGGTGTTGACTAGCCACACGGTTTTTATACAAGTTTGGAAGTCGCCACGTTTGGTTGGTGATTCGTTTAAGTTTTAGTTTTTGAATTTGAAAGTGTTAACTTGGCATGTGCAGGGAATAAGTTATAGTAAGTTTCGGTTTCTTTAGAAAAGTATGCGTTAAAAAAAAACTAAGAAAGTTTGACGTGAAATATTGAACCTTCAATGACTGGAATGATGATCATGGTTCTTGTTAACTGTACTTTTGCTCATCTGCCTATAAAATACATAATGCCTGAAATCTTTTCAATCTTGTTCAATCCAGGCCGTCCTTCTCACCGTAGGCGTTGGCTTGTGGACAACGAGCAATAAGTAGCTTGCTGTCCAACAGAAGCCTATCAGGGCCATGGGTTGACATCTGAAAGGGAAACCCGGGATCCTGGAATGACTGGCAAAGAAGGAACATAGGTGTGGCTATAGTCAGTAAAAGTCTGACACTCACTAAAGCGGGAGAAGATATTGGATGATTTCTCAACTTACTTGTCGTTTGCTGTCCTCCCCCAGCGATGCCCTTAGCCAAGGACATTTTAATTTTATTATGGCCAACATATGCTAGTTAGATTATGCTAGTCAGGCAAGGCACTCATAGGTTTTTCTAATAAAGATTCTATTTGCCACCAGCTTATAAACTCTTACTGGAAATGCTATAATCAGTCACATGAAGGAAAACAAAAGAAAAAGCAACGTATTCCCAGAGGCAACAAAAACCACAATAAATATTAGCCACAATATAACTCAAGAGGCACTTCAACCAACACCAAGTGTGGAGACCCTATGCCGAAAAAAGCAGAATGCTTACTCTACACAAAATGGTTGATTTTTCAAGTAAATAACACTTATTAACAAAAAGCTTCGACAGTTTCACCCACATGAAAGTTGAAATTATCCAAAGCAACATAGTTCTGAGATAAAACATGTGTGTCAATTTTCATGCTTTGTTCAGCATTTTGATCGTGAAGGAGTAACAAATATAAAGACAACCATAGATACATACAAAATTTCACCTTTACAATAGTAGTGCGCAAACAAATACTTACGTGTGACTAATTTGTTTACAGCCAACGAATAAGAGTCGGCAAAAGGGCATTAAGAAAAAAAATGTTACCCCGTTTCCCTGTCTAAGAATTACTCCTGTATGTGAATACGTTCACAAATATGTTTGACGTACGTTCACAGACCCGGAAAAACCGAGGGAACCAATGTCTGTGGACCATACAAATATTTATTTGTTATGTGCAGGGTACACCATTTGCGCTCTGGTTGAGCAATTGAAAATTGCTCAACCAGAGCGCAAATGGTGTCGTCGATCATTAAAACATGATAATTATAATAAAATACATATACATATACACATTAAATATATATTTCATTTTCAATTCAATTAGAATTAATAACAAAAAAAAAAAACACCATAATTTGTAAATAGGCTAAACAATATAATAGGCTAATAAATGTGGGTATTCTGTAATATACTCCTTTGTGACATAGTCAAGCTGCCAAACGTGAGCTCAAACCGGCTCGCCAAGTGTTAAGGAAGGTGTTCAGGCAATTTGTGCAGCCGCCGTGAAGCCAATTAGTCAAATCTTTCCGCAGAGAACTCTCTCATTTGCAGACCAACCATATGTACTCCAAGAACCCTCTCGCACGGCACTACAGCCTCATGTACAACCTACATATTGGACGACATTCGGAAATTCTTGGAA
Organism: Mythimna vitellina; assembly: GCA_949316375.1. Taxonomy (NCBI): domain Eukaryota; kingdom Metazoa; phylum Arthropoda; class Insecta; order Lepidoptera; family Noctuidae; genus Mythimna; species Mythimna vitellina. The sequence goes on from OX438704.1 coordinate 457,991, forward strand.
CGCTTGGTGTTATTGACAAATATTAGTAGTATTACGTGCACGTTTCCTGGCAGCATAAGGACTACAGCGTTCAGTCTGTACTCGAAACTCAACGGTCTCTGTTTAAAGATTAATTATGTGTTTCTATATTTCGACTAGTACTTTGACAGTCTCAGGAAGGGAAAGTAGTACTCGAGTCAATTAAATGTATCAAGTCTTATGAACTTATTATAGATTGTTTGAGTTTGAGTGCATCGACATGAAAAGAAGAAGACTACAGATTGTGATGCCTTAAAGTCAAAGAGTGATGGAAAGAGCTATGCTTGGAATTTCCTTGCGTGATTGCATCAAGAATGAAGATATCCGCAGGAAAACCAAAGTTGCCGGGAACATTGCTCGCAGAACAGATGGTCGATAAGGCCGAAAGGTTCGGGAGTAGCAACTGCGCTCCGGAAGACGCGGCGTTGAAAGGCCTCTCACAAGGTCTACCTTGTGACATTGGTCATTGGTCTACCAATGACCTGGCGAGAGTTGCAGAAATCCGATGGATGCGTGATAAACAGGACCGTTCGTTATGGCGATACTTGGGGGAGGGTTATGTCCAACAGTGGATGTCTTTCGATTCGAAAATAATGGTATGTTCTAATAAAGAATTAAGATCATTATCGCGGCTGTGTCTGGCTTTGCAGAGTTTTATGAAAAGCATCCATGTATCATCTGGAGCGAGCCTATTAAAACCCGCCTAGTAGATATTTACACGCCTGAGCTGCTTCAGGAAAATTCTGAACATGAGGAACGAATTCAAAACCTCACACGCAGTAAATTGCTCACGCGTGCAACTTAGATTAACGAGATATACAACGTCAGACAATATTAACAACATATTATATTTAGAAAATATTTATCGAGTTTTCTTACATTTCATTATCATAAATAGGTATGTAAGTTCGCGCAACAGTCAGTGCCACAACAAATAAGTTTAAGAATAATATGCCTAACAGTAATTTTGTTGGTACAGTAAATTGAGCCTAAACACAATTTATAATACTCAAGACATCCAGACAGGCGCCTAGCTCACAACAACTAAAAGTTAGCAGTGTGTGGGCGACAGGTAACAACAGACTACTCATATTTCTCTCATTGTTCTGGCGACAAATATTTTTTTGTTCTTTGATCATTCCTCTGTCATTGTCACGGATCTACAAGACAACAAACCAACAGTAATTTGGAATATAAAAAAGTAGTAAAATATAAACGGCTAGCCTTAGCTAGCGGCATTGTCTGCGTGAAAGTTAAGAATGGTCCCACTTGAAAGTACTATGTTTAATCCTTAGTCATAATTCAGGTCATGGTCAGTGGAACTTCAAGTTTCAGCAAACCCATTAAGTCATTGAAGCGCGACAAACATCTGAACATACAGACACTTTCACGTTTACAATGTCAGTAGAATTAATTTTATTTCCAACCAACAAACTTTCCATTGTGTAACTTTGAAATTATTGTACGTTTCCAGTTACCATAAAACTCGGTTGATGTCACCCGAAACCTGCGCCCAATGACTGATGAGTTTCCCTAGTAGAGCGTCAAATAAAATATATTTGTGGGAACGAATTTGGTTTCTGAAATAGCCTTCGATAAACGTCAATCAAATATAAACTGCTGCGATGGCCGACCAAAAAGCAATTATGTAAGTTGACAACGGATTCAATTGGGTATGTTAATTTAAATAAATGGCTTTTCAGAAGCTGAACATAGGAATAATTATTCTTTGCGATTTCAGTGTTGATTGCATAGATTTATAGAAAAGATAGGCTGTCCAAATCTATTCATTTTTTTTTCCATACAAGAAACGTGGCACTTTATTGTTTCGCTTACACGATGACTTCCGAAGATAGCCGACCGCGAGGCAGATTCACTTTGGTCTACGTAGGCCTATTTTGAGCTAAGCAGTGGCGCTAGCAAAACGTGCGGTTCGCCTTGACTGTGATTCCAAATTATTATGTTTACTACTACTACTCAAAAGGCATGCAGGTTTTAACGTACAGTGACAGCTTAAGAAGCAATTTCGAGTATGTTAAAACTAAGCAAAAGTTCGTTTATTTAATTTAGTTTTATAATTTGTTACCGCTATATTTGTATCTGTATAGTAACAAAGAAAACTTTGTATTTTGAAAGCAGTGCACTTTATAATCACAAGTAATTAATTTATGGTATTCTCTCCTTTTCTACTTTTCTCAATGATCCGTCGAAATCAGATGAAATCGATTTGAAAGAAAGACATGACAAAATAAAACCAAAGAGGAATACACTTAGGTGCCAGAAAACTCAGCCACAATCCTATTCTATTTGCACAGATCAAAAGTGTCGGGCAGCTGCTACTTGTGACGAGGCCTTGCTTTTATCGCAGTGTCACCGGCAGAAACCAATTACACGTAGTTCGCTAAAAGCCGAGAGCCGTGGCATCAATTAGGCAACTCCGTGTCGCTGGCACGGTGCCACCGTGTCACAGTGAGTCGACACGCTTTCCGCCCTAAGTACCACTTGTTCACTATCCGCCCCAGTTTTTTAGCAACGCAGTGTAGCTGGAAAGCGTTTTAATGGTTGAGTGGAATTGATTCGGATTAAGCAGTGTATCGGACTGCAGCCTCATTGGTTGGAATGTAACGGCCATTTTAGAGGGTTAGATTCTTTTTTTTAAATAGTGACAAGGCCGGTCTACCGGATCAGATGGATATGTTCTCTTTGTGAGCCTTTGGGATCTAGTTTCACGCAAAAACTAAAGTCGTTTTTCGTAAAACGAGCGTTACTGCGAATTTCATGAATGATTTTGTGGATCACTTTTCGTGCAGTTTCTAAAAGGCTAGTAAAGAATTCTGTTTTTTGTCCGATTGACCCAGAAAAAGGCTATTTTTGAAAAGTTTGTACCTATATGTCTTAATCTATTTCATCGGTACGCTCTATAGTTAAAACAGCTAGATATATTTTGACAAATAAGGTATCATTAAATTAGTGTTGACTTCTGAAGTGACATTAATTTTTAACCGACTTCAAAAAAAGGAGGAGGTTCTCAATTCTGTTGTATTTTTTTTATATTTGTTACCTCAGAACTCCGTCGTTTATGGACCGATTTGCAATTTTTTTCCTCTGAACGGATATGCTTTCAGATTGGTCCCATTTTTTTCAAAATATAGCTTTGATCATTGGATCCATGAGGCATTGAGGGAACTCCTCAAATATTATAGGCAACTATATAGTAATTTTGGCATTTTCATCGCGAACTCAAGCACTTACAGACAAAAAGTAACATTTGATGAAATGGCAGTTCCATTTGAAGTGAAGAATACCAGAAATGGTCAACGGAACTTCACCCTCACATAGATCACAACGAAGATAGTTAAGCAACTATTGATGTTGAAAATGGTATTATCAAAGTGATCTGATGATGATGACGGAGCCGGAAGGTAGGTATTGGAACTTGGTAATTAATGAATGTATCCTGGCCGTAATTGGGCTTATTTGAATTGTCATAATATGCACATTAGGTTTACGGTATTATCAAACTGATCTGATGATGGAGCCGAAAGGTGGAAGGTAGACACGGGAACTTCATAATAAAACAATATCGCTTAGCAGTGTTTGTGTTAATTGGAATTGTCATGAGAAATAATACTCAGCCAGAGTACTTATTTCTCACAAAATGTATCTACAACTTCTACTACAACTAAAAAGTGTGAAATAAAAAACTTTTAACAAAAAAAGCAACCAACTTTATTTTCACGAATAAAAATTTAAAAAATCGAATATCAAAAACTACTAAAAATTTTCAAAAAAGTAATTTTTCAAGCAGTCTGAATGCATCAAGCAATTGGTGGAATCGAAAATGTGATAGAACTAAAATAAATTCTAGCAACTGCATCAGACAGCTTGACATTAAGTTTGCATTGCTTTTTTGTTGTCAATCGAGTGTTTAGATTTTTTAAAAGTTTAATTGGTTTGAGAGAACATTTTTTATATCACAGTCAGCACTTACAAAAATATAACCAGAAAATCAGAATCATCTGTATGTATCATCATATATAAGTATGTACTGTCATGGTCAAAGATTACGAAACAAATGAAATACCTTATCAACCAACAACATATTTCATTAATTAAAACAATGATAGTCCCAATCATGACACAAATTTTAGTCACTTCACCATTGTTTCAAAAGGAAACCTTAAACAAAACTTAATTAATTAAATATAAATAAATAAACAGTTTCTCCGCCCTCATCGCTTCGTTCAAATAGTTCCTGAATGGAGATCACGTACTCGGAACACTACACGTATAAAAGCTACATTTTATAATTGCTGCCCCCATTCACATTTTTATAACCTCTATAGCTATCACACAAGGTTGAAAATTGCGTGAAAATAGTGTCATAATACGTTAGTGGGATAATTGCAAATGTCATTTACTCTTTTATGGTCCTTATATAACGTGAATAAGGTTGGAAATTCCGTAGTGGCGTTGATAGATTATATGTGCCTCTATAGCGTTGCGTCTGGTGTCATAATTTACTTCTTTATCTTCCTTATAACGATGTCATAAGGTTGTTTATTGCGTAAGTGACGGAGGGGTAGGTTGCGGTACGGCAATGTGTCTAGAACAATGGGAGGTCGTTAGCGGAGTGACGGGAGGGCCCTCATTGTGCTTGAGAGGTGTTCTAACCTTGAGAATACTAATGAAACACACTCGACTTCGGTTACACGATTGTAATCTTGTGAAGTATGACGAGTGGGGGCAGAGGGCTTATGTTTCACCAAGAAGTTAAAAAGACTTACATTTTTAAAGAAAAATCTAGTTGTTTTTAAGAGAAAGCCACTTGGTATTTTCTTCTAAGATTACTCTGGTTCACTGTACCTAGCTTAAGTGATTCTGACTCTTTCTCCTTCTATCCTGCAACTGTTTGCTTGTGCTTGTGATTGGAACGATAATATAGACTGCTTAAAACTAGTGCCTACGTATTTGCATCATCCATCCATCACACCCACGGCAACGTAAGACTTTTACAGTTCACTTGCAGGGTGACTTTTAATTACAGTAAGATCTAATTTGTACCTAAGTTTTATTTTTCTCGATCACTTCGGAGAAGCAGAGGTGCACAGCACGCTTGCCAGCTCGCCGCCTGAATGATCAGTTCGACTAGATAAAATATCACTCTTTATACTTAAGAATAGCCGCTTAGTGTAGTATAAACACTTACTACATTTGTTCAATGCCTGTATAACTTATCACAATGTTTCCTGATTGTTAAAAGCGTAGTCCATGAATCATGATCATGTATCATGATGATGGGACCATGTCCCACCTTCCATCATGCGTCACGCGCTGCGTCATCCTGTTACCAGTTCACGTAGGGATCTAATGATAGCATCAGTGGACGGTATTGCAGTGGCTGAATACTGGGCCAGGCAAGAAATTTAACTAGTTTTTCCATCGACACGCAAAGGAGAAGAAGAAAAACTTAGTCGAGTGGTGCCGATAGGTAGGAGAAGCACCGATGTATGTGACTACAGGCTGGGATAGTGGCTCCTTGCGCTCCTGCTAAAACGTTTCAGACAACCACTCACAACTGCTTATATGCATAGGTTAACGCCCATTTATCAGATATGCAGCATGGGTTGAACCGTCGTGACCGAAGTATAACAGGAATTTTACTCACACCTCTTGACGCAGGACTAGATCTATACAAGACTATACAAGATCGGAAATGAATTCAATTCAGTTCAAAATATTATATTTCTCTTAGAGGCCTAAATTGAGATCATATAAAATGTCAAAAGCTAGTGCACAGTTTCAATTGTATATTTCCTTTTGAGGAAAAACGGGAAGAAGCACGACGGTTACTCTTTAAAAAAAAAAATTGATTTTACAATATTCCCATATTACAATATTTTTTTTAGGTGGTAAGATCATCCAATATAATTTCTCGCTTTTGGGAGGAGCGAAAGGGTATGTCAGACTTTTACTGGCTAAAAATCCTGTCCCTTTGTTATATTTCATACCAGGGCCGAGTTTTCCTTTCAGAAACAAACCCTTGGCTTCAGTAGGCTTCGACCCTGCTGGGCCCCTACGGTGTGCTAACATCTTCTTGAGGCGAGCGTGAAACAGTACGCGCCGTCGACAACTTGGGCTCGGTCTGGATGGTTACCAGACGGTCAGACGCCGAGCTACTCATTGCTCGCACTCCACAAGCCCGTGCAGGTGCAGGGTGCAAGAACTTCCCGAACTAACCGTGTTCGGTGAGAACCTGCGTCATGTGGAAGGTGTGAGGTCTTTCCAGCCACTCCTCAAAGAGGAGTAACTTACCGATATAATAAAGGCTTGCTCAGCACTGGGTTGCGACAGTCGCTGTTGCCATTCTACCATAACATCCCACTGGAACTCTGCCCGCCATGCCGCGACTTGTCGCGAAAGTCCAATAATAAAATATTAATAACTACGTCCTTTTTGATGTGTATTTTAAATCTCTGAATGCAATCTGTTAACTATTTTGATAATTAAGTATTTGCACGCATTCCACTTCTTTCGCTGTCAATTTTTTCATTATTCAAGCTCCTCGTTTGTGAAATACGTTACCCATAGAAGTGAGGCGTGCTCAAACACTATAACCTTTTAATAAAATGGTGAAGGAGCCTTTTACTTTGATTTTTTCTTCTCCTGGCTCAATTATTTATTTGATATTTATTAATATTATTTTTTTGAATTGTATGTATGTATTTGTGTTATTATGTCTTTTTAGTATTTATTTCTGGTGTTGTACACTGAGAGCCCTAAATTTATTCCTTTCCTTCAGTCCATTCAAAGGTTTTCAGTAAGAAAGTGCCCTGTGGGATAAGAACGCCCATTGTAAAATTATTTTTAATAATGTTTGTCTGTATTTTTTGTATGTGTGGTGTACAATAAATAATATAATAAATAAATAAATAACACTAATTCATTAAGCCCCAAGCGAACGGCGTTCGCAAGCTCATTGTCTTGCTATTGTGTCTCTAATTACGGTACTCGAAAGGTTAATGTAGTAAAATGCTCTATACTGTCCTTTACCCTCACTCCCACCATCAGTACCTCGTAGACAGAAAGCCGCTGCTGCGTGCTAGACTTGGGCATTTACTTTATCACTGATTTACACTTTAGTAAATAGTAATTCTAGTTTTCAGTATTTTTATAAATAGCCATGATAATATGTTTTATTATCATGGCTATTTACAAAATTATTGAAAACAAGAATTTATATTATTCCAAGTAAATCAGTTCACAAAATATTGGTGTCTCGTTTGTATGAAGCACTTGTAAAAAAACATTTACATTACCACACGGCTAGTTAGAGTCGTAGTGAAGCCAAATACAATATTATGTTAGAGCGGATGCGTAAAAACTACATTACGTCTATGTATAAAAAGTTACATGGAATTTAACCGGGCCATTATCTGTTATATCCAATCTTATTTGTTTTTGAAATGGACCTACGATTCCAAGAACAAATAAGGTTGGGTATTACAAATTAGAAATCAAGCGGGAACTAGCACTGTCTTTGTACTTTTCCAAGTATAAGTGGACATTTCTAATTTCTTAGGATAATTATGAAGTGTGTGCCAGATGTTTATGGGAGCAGCCAGTAATGGCCGCGACTGCTGGTGGTGGCAATGCGTGCATCAAATCTAGAATAAGTAGTTGCAAAGCTGACGCGTCGCGTGCGAGCTCTCACGACGGGGGATGCGGTGGCCTAAGGCAGGTGTGTCGTGGCGGTGTCTTTCGACATAGCCGACGCCTTCAACTCCTTGCCTTGGAGTAGCATTAGGAGGGTACTTCGGTATCTACGGACGCCCGACTACCTCTGTCGTGTGGTCGAGGCGTACCTGTCGGACAGGTACAACATCTACCCTGGTCACCAGGGAGAGTGGGAACGCCGAGAGGTGTCGTGCGATGTTCCGCAGGTATCGGTACTAGGGCCGCCCTTGTGGAACATCTGATACGACTACGTGCTACGCGGCGACCTCCCTGATGGGGTTAGCGTAGTCTGCTACGCAGACGACACGCTGGTCCTGGCGCGGGGAGAGTCGTACCAGGCGGCGGTCGAACTAGTGGCACGCGGGGTTGCGACAGTCATTAGCATGATCCAGGAGTTGGGACTCGAGGTGGCATTGCACAAGTCCAAGGCCATGAATGCTTTCATGGCCCTCGGAACGCGCTACCACCGGGTTTCCAACTAACGGTAGGAGTCCACATCGGCGTTGGGTCGTCGATGAAGTACCGGACTCGTTCTCGACAGCCGATGGGATTTTGAGGAGCACTTCCGACGACACTGGCTCCCAAACTAAATCGGACTGGGGCTGGTGGGAATCTTTCGGTCCATGGCCCTTTATGGCGCACCGGTGTGGGTACCGGCGCTGCAGAAGTAGCTGGCGTCCCGGCTAAACGCACGCCAGAGGGTCATGGCCATACGGATGGTGCGAGGATACCGGACGATTTCCCGCGAAGCGGTGAGCCTCCTTGCTGGCCAGCCACCATGGGATCTGGAGACAACAGTCTTTGCATGCACAATCTGCGCATGGAGATACAACGCTGGGGCGAAACTCCACTGCCGCGACAAGTCGCAGCATGGCAGACAGAGCGTTGGCGGGATCTCATGTTGAAATGGCGACAACGACTGTTGCGACCCAGTGGGCACACCACGATTATGACGGTAAGTCCTCTCTTTTGAGGCGTGGTTGGAAAGACCTCACGGCGTCTTCACCTTCCGCATGACGCAGGTTCTCACCGAACACGGTTAGTTCGGGAAGTTCCTGTACCCTGCACCTGCACGGGCTTGCGGACGGCGAGCAGTGGGTAACCCGCCGTCCGACCGTCCGGTAACCGTCCGGAACAAGGCCAAGTCATCGACAGCGCGTATTGTTCCACGTGCGCCTCATGGAGATGTCATTAAATCGTAAGGGCCCAAGGTCGAAGCCTGATGGGGCCATGGGTAGTGTGAAAATGAAACCCGGGACCCTGGGACGAAGGCAATGAAGGATCAGGAGTGGGTTTTTAGTCAGTAAAAGTCTGACACTCTCTCACAATTCTCTCTCTCTCTGAATTTCAAAGGGCATTTCTGCAGTTTGATTCCCAAACTGGATCAGACTGGGGAGGAGGCTCTAAGCGAGAATCATTTGGTCCATAGCTCGTTACGGAACACCGGTGTGGGCGCTATCGCTACGAAAGTGACTGACGGCCAAGTTGAACGCATGCCAGAGTTTTTGGCCATCTGGATGATGCGGGATATCGTACGGTCTCACGCAAAGCGCCGAGCCTTTTTGCTGGTCTGCGACCAGCAAGGAGGCTTGATGCCATGAAGCTACAGTCCTTGCACGCATGCACGATTTGCCCATGGAGATAAAACACCGGGCCAAAACTTCACTGCCGTGACAAGTCGCAGCATGGCGGACAGACTTCTGGCAGGATTTTATGGTGGAATTGCGACAGCGACTGTCGCAACCCAGCTCTGGGCACGAGTGTTAGAACAGACATTGTCACGCCCCAGACGCTTGGATCCCGAACCCGATTTTCAGCTACCATAGACGTGGTCTTGCGAACGGCGAACAATGGGTAGCTCGTAACCGCCTGGTAACCGTTTAGTTCCGAGCTCGAGTCATCGACGGCGCGTAGTGTTCCATGCGCACTTCAAGGAGATGTCAGCAAAACCATAGGGGTCCATCAGGGTCAAAGCCTACTGGGGCCATGGGTTGTGTGAAAGAGAACCCCGGGGCGCTGGAACAAAGGCAAAAGAGGAACATAGGAGCGAGGTTTAGCCAGTCTTCTTCTTCTTCTTTTCGTGTCGATGTACTTTAACTAAATTTTTTCTGACCAGTATTTGGCAACCTCTACGGCTCTGTTATTGGCCTCGTATAGATCCTGAAAACTGCAGGTGGTTGTGCAGGATGGACAGCATAGCAAATGAAGCATGACCTGTGCGGCGGCTCCACACTGGCACTGTGTCAGAGATGGGTCGAGGAAGTTTTAGTCAGTAAAAGTCTGACACACCCTCAAGCTCCGCGCTAGGCGGGAGAATTAGTTGGATGATAATTATATCACCTAAAAAAAACTGTCAAGGATTTTCCTAGGTATGTACTGTTTATGGAGTTCCACACTACGTAGTCATTATGCAAAACCGGACACCTAAATACATAAAACAACATTTAATTACCAACACAGTCCGGTGACATCGGCCCTATAGTTATACTAACACCACGGTTGATTTTTGTTATTTTAGTCAATTACTTAATCAGTTACGTGAGTTTTCCAGCAGAATTAGCACCCCTTCGTCTAGGGGTGGTTATTGAATTACAGTTCCCGATGTAATGGGATCTGAAAGCACTGGAGAGAAATGGCTGGCTACAGTTCTGTTTCCTGGTATTTGGGAACGTGCCAAATTTTGGCAAGTTAACATTTTCACAATTACCGCGGAAATAGCCATGAAGTTAATTACGTTCCCCGGCGCCGCCCACATCCAACAGCTTACTTTAAAATGTTACACTGATGACGTTCAAGTGGATTATACGTATTGAATAAATAATACTTTACGTCTTTTTAAATTTTGAAAAAAAAATGCATATTGCCGTTGAATGAATTATATTAATAAAATAATACTGCGTTAGTGTACTTTGTACAGAGTTGCAATTAAAATACCTGATAACTAGGAAAGGATTATAGTATTGTTTCTTTCAAAACGACTTATCTGACCATCAATCTATCCAAGGAGTATTGTATCGCCCAGTCATTGGGTGGGGGGGGTCTGATAGCCAGTCGCTCCGTGTAAAACACGGGTATTGGATGAATCTGGTTAGACTGGAAGCCGATCCCAGAGATCCCAGGAAGCATTTCGAAGATGCGGCGACTTTTTCAAACAGTTATAAACTGTTTATTTATTTATTTAACACTTCATGCACATAAAGGTACAGAGGCGGGCTTAATGCCTTAGGCATTTTCTACCAGTCAACTTTTGGGTGATGCAGAGAAGAATAGTGGTAGGTGCAATAAAAGAGAGAGAAAAAAAAAAAGGTACTAAAGTAAGGTAAGGTAACTGTTTCAAATTGGCTCACTGCTAATATTTTAACTATAAACCTTGACACAAATTGTGTTAGATATTCGTGTAAGAATATTTATTTATAATACATAAATATACAAACATGTATTACGTTCCATCTTAACCATATACAATATTCAATATTTTGCTTTGAGAACCTTCAAGTGAATCCAAGTTTAATGTCACTCAGTTTTCATTAATCTGACTTAGTGAATTATACTAAAATTTTCCCTCTGACTCGACACACTCTGACTGACTGGTCTGTTGGTTTAGTGGTTAGTGGCCCTGACTGCTTTGCCGGAGGTCGTGGGGTCGATTCCCACCCAGGACAAATGTTTGTGTGATGATCACAATAATTTGTTCTGTGTCTGGGTGTAAATGAAATATATAAGTATGTTAATCAGTTGTTTAGTGCTCATAACACAAGCTCTGCTTAGCTTGAGACTAAACGATGTTGTGTGATGGTTGCGGAATAAAAAATAAAAAAAATTAGATAGCCATATAGGTACCCATTTTGCGGCGTGCGCGCTTTCTGCCACTTCTTGTAGACCTTATTTTCGATATTTAAAGAGTAATTGAAGAAGTTTGATTATTTACGTTCTTGGATAAATTTTCTACAAATAGAATGCGTAATATTTTATAATCTACGCGGACGACGGCGTTCACTTGGTATTTAACGGAATGGCGCGAAATCATGCGCGAACACCAGCGTTCGCTGCGGTGTGGACTGGACTTCATAGGTGCGAGCTGACGCTTGACGACAGTAGGTATTTTTCCACAGTTAAGCAAAAATTTACATATTAAATATCTCGTAGTCATACGAGTACCTATTTGAACTGACACAAACATTCAACGACAACAACATCTAGGGCCTGCAAAGCAATTTGTATATATTTAAACTGCTAAAAAGCTCAGGGAACATGGACACGCTCAATATAGTCTACTACGCTTTGTGTTAATCACTGCTGACATACTGTGTGACTGCTTGGGACCAACAAACGCATCACTTCTACCACTGGAAAGGGCCTAACTGAATTTTGTTAGAAATGCCAGTTCATATTAGACAGGACTCTCCGTCTGTCAACTCTATGTGTATCTCTCGACGTACAGTAAACATACTTGTAATCCACCAAGTTTAGAACTCCAGGGCTGCTCGAATGTGGCAAGTCGACCGTTTCAAGATCTTATTTGATGTTCACCAATTATGTAGGTCTGTACTATTATTAGGTTACTTCTAGGTAAGTGTTGACCACATCATCGCTTGCATCAGAATTTTTTTGAGGTGGAAAAATCATCCAATGACTTCTCATGCTCTAGGGTGGGGCGTGAGGGCGTGTCAGACTTTTACTGACTAAAACCACATCTCTGTCCGTTTTAGAAATTCCCCGAGACTCTAACGGGCATCGGCCTTGCTGAGACCCTGCGATTTTGCTGACATCTCTTTGAGGCGCGTGTGGTGCACATTCGACGTGTCGTCGACGACTCGGGCTCCTTACCGAACGGCTGGACGGCGAGCTACGCGTTGCTTATCGCCCACAAGCCCGCGCTGGCCGAAAATCACCTTACGACCCTTCGAGCCCGGTGCATCTCCTATGTCGGCGGCTGGGGTATGAGGATGTCCCTTCCCTCGCGTTTCTGTCAAAGTTCAATGTCAAAGTTCATTTTTTTGTTATAAGTATCGAATACACTTTGATATACATTTAGTAAACAAAATAGATGCTTTTTTTAATATGTATTATTTAAAAAAAAACATTTCTTTACTAAATGTATGTAACAGATAGTTCAATTTTATATATTTAATATAGAATAGAAAAAAACTTTTTTTTTTGTGATAAATGTACGCCTGAAACAGAGTGAATAAAAAGTGATATTAGATTAAAATAGCTAAAAAGAGTAAATTAAAAAATAAATTTAAGAAATGAAAAAACCCGACTGCGAAAAAATAACATTAAATAAAAAAAAAAACAAGTTTAGTCCAGTAGCGTAGAAACCGATTTAATTGCATTCCTTTAAACACATAATATAAAACAAATTATAAATCCTTATACGGAGTATATTGACTGCAACAGTCGGGACCCATTTAAATAATATAGACTAAAATCATTCCGTCTAACATGGGTACTGCTGTAATCTATATGTTCCGTATTAGGATTTGTTTTTTGTTTTATTTTCTGTTTGTAGGGGATAGCTCTGAAAGTACCAGTCCGATTGCTAAAATTTTTTCACCGATAGAAACTTGCTTTATTTCTGAATTAACGGGGACGAAGTTGCGGGCAAAAGCTAGTGTAACCATAAAAACAAGTTTGTATGTGTAGTGACCAAAATAATCCGTGGGTTTAAACCCGAACCTTATCCCTTTTAACGTAGTTATTTTTAGCATAACTTGAAATAACAAGAAGCTGAATAAACTATAAGTTGTGCGAACCTGCGCGAGCTGGCGTGAGGCCGACCCTAGTTAGCATAATCTTTGTTATACGGTGTTTGCGAACTTCGCCCGTTTTTATTGAAATTAGTGAAAACTCGCCTTTGTTCATGTGTAAAACTGCTGCAAACTATTTAAATAATTTTCATTTAAACATTGCACTCACATTTCCGTGTTGTTTTCGTATTTAAGATGAGTCAGACTTATTTTTAACTAACTTTTGCCTAATAGGGTCGTCTGCGTTTGCAAAAACTTCTAAAGGCGCTTACTTTGCTATATCCAAATCCATTCATTAAGGCGTGATTAAGTAATTAACCAATACCTAAACATACGTACTGACTTTCATATCACTCTCATAAATGCAGGCGATAGTTTGTCTGTATGTCTGTAATGTGAATAACTGTGTATGCTTGTTACTCCTTTAAACTCAAATTATATTTTCATGTCATTTAGGTCGCCAGCTACGTTTCTAGTATTTACTTGTGTTGAGTAACTGCCTCGTTGGTCTAGTTGTCGCCAGAGCTACTGCTGAACAGAAGACCGTGGGTTCTATTTTTATTCTTAAGGTCTCATTTCTCAGTAGTTTTCAGTCTAGAGTTCATTATCATTCAGAATTAGAATCAGAACAGAAACGCGAGGGAAGGGACATCCTCATACCCCAGCGTATGAGGATGTCCCTTCCCTCGCGTTTCTGTCAAAGTTCAATGTCAAAGTTCATTTTTTTGTTATAAGTATCGAATACACTTTGATATACATTTAGTAAACAAAATAGATGCTTTTTTTAATATGTATTATTTAAAAAAAAACATTTCTTTACTAAATGTATGTAACAGATAGTTCAATTTTATATATTTAATATAGAATAGAAAAAAACTTTTTTTTTTGTGATAAATGTACGCCTGAAACAGAGTGAATAAAAAGTGATATTAGATTAAAATAGCTAAAAAGAGTAAATTAAAAAATAAATTTAAGAAATGAAAAAACCCGACTGCGAAAAAATAACATTAAATAAAAAAAAAAACAAGTTTAGTCCAGTAGCGTAGAAACCGATTTAATTGCATTCCTTTAAACACATAATATAAAACAAATTATAAATCCTTATACGGAGTATATTGACTGCAACAGTCGGGACCCATTTAAATAATATAGACTAAAATCATTCCGTCTAACATGGGTACTGCTGTAATCTATATGTTCCGTATTAGGATTTGTTTTTTGTTTTATTTTCTGTTTGTAGGGGATAGCTCTGAAAGTACCAGTCCGATTGCTAAAATTTTTTCACCGATAGAAACTTGCTTTATTTCTGAATTAACGGGGACGAAGTTGCGGGCAAAAGCTAGTGTAACCATAAAAACAAGTTTGTATGTGTAGTGACCAAAATAATCCGTGGGTTTAAACCCGAACCTTATCCCTTTTAACGTAGTTATTTTTAGCATAACTTGAAATAACAAGAAGCTGAATAAACTATAAGTTGTGCGAACCTGCGCGAGCTGGCGTGAGGCCGACCCTAGTTAGCATAATCTTTGTTATACGGTGTTTGCGAACTTCGCCCGTTTTTATTGAAATTAGTGAAAACTCGCCTTTGTTCATGTGTAAAACTGCTGCAAACTATTTAAATAATTTTCATTTAAACATTGCACTCACATTTCCGTGTTGTTTTCGTATTTAAGATGAGTCAGACTTATTTTTAACTAACTTTTGCCTAATAGGGTCGTCTGCGTTTGCAAAAACTTCTAAAGGCGCTTACTTTGCTATATCCAAATCCATTCATTAAGGCGTGATTAAGTAATTAACCAATACCTAAACATACGTACTGACTTTCATATCACTCTCATAAATGCAGGCGATAGTTTGTCTGTATGTCTGTAATGTGAATAACTGTGTATGCTTGTTACTCCTTTAAACTCAAATTATATTTTCATGTCATTTAGGTCGCCAGCTACGTTTCTAGTATTTACTTGTGTTGAGTAACTGCCTCGTTGGTCTAGTTGTCGCCAGAGCTACTGCTGAACAGAAGACCGTGGGTTCTATTTTTATTCTTAAGGTCTCATTTCTCAGTAGTTTTCAGTCTAGAGTTCATTATCATTCAGAATTAGAATCAGAATCAGAATTATTTATTTGTAAAACATAGGTGAAGAACATATATACATTAATCATACATGACAAGGTCTTAAATAGATAAGAGTTGCACTATGCTTTGTCATTGTTGACATACAAATATTAAAGTCAAGTTCATCAAAGTTAACAAAGTTTTCTATCAATTTTATACAAATACATTAAAATAATCAATTTAATAATGTGCACTACAAGAAAGAATAACAAAAAAACACACAAGAAGATAATAACAAAAGAACATGCGAGAAATTATTCGTCCGTTACATTAATATTATGAATTAATAAAATTACAGAATTTAATCAAATAGTCATCCAAAATTAAAATAGTCATCCAAGTCAACATTAATAATATAGATTTATAAAATTACATAATCTCATAATTCATCATATCATAATTTAATCAAATAGTATTATCATTAAAATAAAGAAAAAAGTCATCCAAGGTATAATAACATTTCTCAACTAATAACTTGTGAAGACACTTTTAGAATTTCTTTAATGGCTAAAATAATACATTTTATAGCATCAGGTATTTTATTAAAAATCTTTGGTGCAACACCAAAGAAGCTCTTTTTCATTAACGCAGTATTACATTTCAACGTACATAGTTGATTTTCATATTGACTCCGAATGGGGGTCTTCTTAACTGTTGAAAATTGTTGTAAATAAATGTGGATTTGATTTTATAAATAATGCAGTTTTTAATATATATATATAGCTGGTAACGTTAATATTTATAATTTCTTGAAGTAGGGAACGCAACTATCTGTTGACTTTAAATTACACATGGATCTTACACACCTTCTTTGCATCCTAAATACCAGTTTCCTATTTGTTGATTGCCCCCAGAAAACAACACCATAACGGAGAATAGAGACTACAAGTCCATGATAGGCTGTTAACAGTGTCTCAGAATTAACTCTCTTAGATAATTGAAACAATAGATACGCAGATTTACTCAGTCGTTTACAAACCACTTCTAGGTGAGGTTTCCAAGTCAACTTATGGTCTACAGTTATGCCCAAGAATGCATTATCATCATCATTTCAGTTGAACAACGTCCACTGTTGGATAAAAGCCTTCCCAAATATCGCCACGTCGGCTGTCCCTGCGTGGTTTGCATCTATTGGATTTCCACGACCCTCACCAAGTCTCGATCACTCAAGGTCGATGGTCCACCTTGTCGGAGGCCTACCAAATTTCCAACGCTGCAACTTCTAGTACGTGGTCGCTACTCCAAATTTTTTTGACCCTATTGGTCATCTGTTCTGCTAGCAATATGCCCTGTTCGTTGATGATTTAGTTTAGCAATTTTTCAGGCTGTGTCGGTAACCTTCAGTCCAGTGAATATCTTCATTCTTCAAGGGGTACCACTCCAAAATTCGGTACCTGCGGGTAATTTCGGAGTTGTACCCTGTTAAAGATAAATATTTAACTTAAACATACCTGGCGCCCTGCAGGTATACTCTAGATACAGCTGTGCCTGCTCTTTTGGGAATACAGATGGAATTTTATGTTATTTTCCTCATTTTAATATTTGAAATCTAACTCATTAACATGGCTTTATAGCTATTAAAATTATGAGGCATTCGTATTAAAATACCATATATTAAATTCTAGTATAAAGTCCAGTCTGGCAAACCAGCTATGGGCTGTAAAATAATAGCTAATGAGTCGTTAAATAAGCGAACAAACATGCGAGGCTGTTATTTTATGTCAAAAAACTAATGCCTAGATTTTAGTTCATTAATAACGTAAACTTCTTTTTAAAATTAAAATATTATTGAAAAAAAAAACACTAAAAAGTACAAAATAACTTTAATTTCGGAAGTCGGAGTTAAATAACGAAGAGACTAGAAAACTATTTTTAAAATACAGACTTCCGAATTAAAATTTATTTTGCACTTTATATTGTTTTATAGGGTTCCGTAGTTAACTAGGAACCCTTATAGTTTCGCCAAGTCTGTCTGTTTGTCCGTCCATCCACGAATAATCTCAGTGCCCATTAGCACTAGAAAGCTGAAATTTGGTACCAATATGTATATCAATCACGCTGACAAAGTAGTTAAATAAAAAGTGGAAAAAATGTTTTATTAGGTTACCCCCCTACACGTAAAGTGTGAAGTGTTTTTTTTTTTCATTTCAAACCTAACGTATGATATATTGTTGGATATGTATTTTAAAATGAATAGGGGTTTACTGAAATCATTTTTTGATAATGTTAATATTTTTGGAAATAATCGCTCCAATAGTAAAAAAAAGTCCTCTAACTTTTGAACCATATGTTTAGAAAATATGAAAAAAATCTTAAAAGTAGAACTTTATAAAGACTTTCTAGGAAAATTATTTTGAAATTGATGCGTTAAACAGTTTTTGAAAAGTTGTACAAAATAATTTCTGAATTTAATATTTAATTTAACCGTGTAAGCAAGCATTTTTTTAACTTAATTTACATATTTTATTATCCTGAACGTATTATTTTTCAAATAAAAAAAAAAATATTAATATCGGTTTGCGCAATCCAAAATTACCAACGAAAACCCAACATACATAATCCGTCTAGTTTGTATAAATTAGTAACTCTGGTTTTTTTTTTACATTGAAATTGGTTGTATTTTTTTGTAAAAAGTTTTTGGTTTTTGTAGAGAACATATAGCTATAGTGATTCATTATTAACAGCAAATTCATCATACAGATTAATATATAAGTCCGAACATTATAACTTCATCATCAATTAAAATTAAAAACATTTCGCGTTTTGGTCTCAATGGGCCAACTTGACGTAATTTACTTCTATAAGTAGGAAGTTTCTTAAAAAAATACTGCTATTTAATCATCATCATCGTTCCAACCGAAAGACTGTTAGATATAGGCCTCCCTAAGTGTCACCATGACGACTGGTCCCATGCGTCTCGCATCCATCGGATTCCTGCGGCGCTTACCAGGTCATCGGTCCACCTCGTGGGAGGCCATCCAACGCTGTACCTTCTGGTACGTGGTCGTCAATCCAGAACATCTTGTGTCCGTCGACCATCTGTCTGGTATTTAATAGTTACGATTAACTTTAATACATATCTAGATGTATGTACTAAGTTTTATGTTGATTTATTTTAATGAAAGATGAATATTTTTCTCTCTCAATAAAATTCTCATCTTATCAAAACAGAACTCGCCTTAAGAGATACCTCTAGGCGAGTTCTGTTTCGAGTGGCATTAATGAGGTTCGGTATAAGAAATGCTAAATATAAAAGATAACATTTTTGTTAATAAAATCCACTTTATTATTATAACCAAAGCATAGGTAAACTTTTTCGTGACTTTTCATTTTCTTTTTACACGGATTTTACTTAAGTTATACTCCAGGCACGAGTCCCAATCTATCAAGTGACTTATAGCTTACAATACATACATTTTTAATTATATCTTTGTTCATAATTGCAAGACTACAGACGCTAAATGGTTTTTGTCGGGCTCATGGAGCGCCCTGTAAAACACTCTATGAAGTTTCTTGTTGATGCATATCTCTGCGGTTTTTAGTGTTTCTGGCAATTCTCGTAAGTCAAGTAGAGCGGGAAGATTTCTTTGTCCACATATATTGGGAGCTAGGAAATATTCTCTGATATTGCATAATTATGTTATGATTAGACGTGTATATATATTTAAATCTTTCTAGAATCTAAAAAAAATATCTTATATATATTTAAATCTTTCTAGAATCTAAAAATAAATCTTTCGTGAATCTCTCAGATATCTACACAGATATCTGAGAGATTCACGAAAGATTTATTTATATTACCTAGAAATTTCCATTTGTTTCAATCGGTAGTGGACGGTGCTTGATTTTAATGACAAGACGTAGTTGGTTTGGTCCTAAATTCGTTTATAATATTAAGAAAAAAAAAAAGATTTTTTTTACAGTTCTGACCTATTACATCCATTATATATTGAATGCATCAAAAATTACACTATACCATAGACATTTAAATAATAAAAAAAATTGTTAAAAAAATATCAAGAGCCATAGGAATGCTTTCTAAATCAATAAAAGAAAGCCAACAAAAAAAAAAAAAAACAAATAATCACATTTTTAGGCTTAGGTTAGGTTAGCTTAGGTTAGGTAAGGTTTAAAATAAGACGCTTCTAATGCAAGGAGATGTCAGCAAATCGTAGGGGCCCAGCAGGGTCGAAGCCTACTGGGGCCACGGGTAGTGTGAAAGCGGAACCCGGGGCCCTGGGACGAAGGCAACGAAGGAACAGGAGTGGGTTTGTCATTAGGATGATTTTCCCACCCAATAAAAAAAAAAACACCTATTTCAAATCGTGGTATTACTGTGGGAGGTTCCTGTGTTTCTTTGAGAAGATCTTGTATTACTGTGGGAGGTTCCTGTGTTTCTGTGGATCGTATTAGTGTTAATGTGAGATGTTCCAGTGTTACTGGGGGGTGTTTTTGCAAATAGGATATGAAGGTCAAGCGCGGGAGTAAAATTGCGAGTTATAATTGAGCCAAAACATTCATATTAAGATTTATTTAAAGCAACTTTTAGTATTAGTAGTCTCTATACCATGTATAGCATATGTTTATTAATATGTTGTATTTTATTCATTCAAATAAGTAAGTGCTTAGCTATTTGATATCTTAATTTCATAAGAGATCTGGAAGTTTGTATAATATTACATCGTAGCTCGTAGTTACATTTATTGTATCTTTATTTCAAGGTTCACCGTACGTAGAACAGCCCCAAAGCGTCAAAAAGCCTTCATATATACATACATCAGTTACCTGTCAGCCGCGATATAATCCTATTTACACACGCTACAATATTATGTACGAGTAAGTGTTCAAAGGAAATGCCAAGGAAAGAGAATAATTTATACTCAGATATTGTTTCGTTACCCATCAAAAATTGTAAACACATGAAAACACATCGCGTATTTTCATTCAGATATTTTAATAGAATGTTCTATTTAAAAATAAATAAATTAGAAAACCACTCCATGTATGCATCGATCTGATTTTATTTAAAATGAAAAATAATTTTACTTTGGATGTGTACCAATTAAGCAGGCTTTAAATTGGACATAGTAATAAAAGAAAAAAAACAGATAGAATCATTAGTGATAGTATTGATATTGTGAACACAAATGTCACTGCTAATTTAGGCTAACTGATGTTTAAAGCGTAAAATAAAACATTTCTAACTGAAGATAATTATCTTGTAATCTGTATTCAAAATTATAACCCACAATCGTCGCTTGACCAGAGCTAGAGTTTTTCAGAGTAAAAATAATATAGTATATAAGTAATCGTGAAAAATATCAATAGATATAGGTAAATTGTACATTCTACGCGAATCCTTCAAATTTTAAACTGGCAACTGAATAATGATTGGAAACTAAAATGTACTCCATTTTGTGTTCAATCACACAAACATCGGATTACGCCTGATTACGTTGATGCGTCATTTGGGGATACAGCTAATAGCTCTTATTTAAACAAATTATTTGTGTTTACTTGTGTGTGTTCATACTAGTAGTGACTATGCTATAATTTCCTAAATTTTACATTAATTGAACTAAAACTGATTGAAACAAATGATTTGAACTCAGCAGATATAAGTGTCGATCGACACAATTTACGTGACCTAAAGGTTGGCTCGTTCTTGTCATTTAAATGCTCAGTCTTCTAGGTACTTTTTCATTTTTCATGACTATTAAAAAAATATTTTGACATCTAAGTGAGTTTGTTTATATAAGATACTTTTACGTTATACATATATTATAGATACATTTTTAAACAATGGTCAGGAATTCTCATATATTATCATGTTTATGATGTTTTTAAAGAACGATGATCTTTGTATGAGACCCGTCCCCTCCCCCTAACCAACAGATACCAACAGATTTGAAATAGGTGTTTTTTTTTTTATTGGGTGGGAAAATCATCCTAATGACAAACCCACTCCTGTTCCTTCGTTGCCTTCGTCCCAGGGCCCCGGGTTCCGCTTTCACACTACCCGTGGCCCCAGTAGGCTTCGACCCTGCTGGGCCCCTACGATTTGCTGACATGTCCTTGCATTAGAAGCGTCTTATTTTAAACCTTACCTAACCTAAGCTAACCTAACCTAAGCCTAAAAATGTGATTATTTGTTTTTTTTTTTTTTGTTGGCTTTCTTTTATTGATTTAGAAAGCATTCCTATGGCTCTTGATATTTTTTTAACAATTTTTTTTATTATTTAAATGTCTATGGTATAGTGTAATTTTTGATGCATGCAATATATAATGGATGTAATAGGTCAGAACTGTAAAAAAAATCTTTTTTTTTTCTTAATATTATAAACGAATTTAGGACCAAACCAACTACGTCTTGTCATTAAAATCAAGCACCGTCCACTACCAATTGAAACAAATGGAAATTTCTAGGTAATATAAATAAATCTTTCGTGAATCTCTCAGATATCTACACAGATATCTGAGAGATTCTAGAAAGATTTAAATATATATAAGAAATATTCTCTGATATTGCATAATTATGTTATGATTAGACACACGTCACGACAACACAGGAACCTCCCACAGTAATACAAGATCTTCTCAAAGAAACACAGGAACCTCCCACAGTAATACAGGATCTTTCCACAGGAACACAGGAACCTCCCACAGTAATACAGGATCTTTTCAAAGAAACACAGGAACTTCCCACAGTAATACAGGATCTTCTCACAGGAACACAGGAACTTCCCACAATAATACAGGATCTTCTCAAAGAAACACAGGAACCTCCCACAGTAATACAGAATCTTCCCACAGGAACACAGGAACTTCCCACAGTATTACAAGACCTTCCCACAAGAACACAAGTACAACCCACAGGAACACTGAAACGTAAACTGAGTATCTAAAGACTCACTGACCCCACAGACAAACCATTAAAACGGTTTTATAATTTTACCTACCATTTTGGAATAAAATAAATAAATATCAATATTATAGTTATGAGTTTTTTAAATAGTACCTACGGTGACACAAGCCGTAGAACACTCATTTGTTCTTTGATAAAAGCTATTTTAATTGAAACAATGTCTTGTCTGCTCCATGAAACCCGGCTGATATTATTACTAAATTACCTTTAACTGAATCGTAGTAAATTTATCATTCGTACGTAAATGCCTACCACCTGGGGTAAACTTTCATACATTTCCATTTACATGTATGCTAATACTGAAACCAGTGCCGTTGAATTTTGGGACAGTTTTCACCATAAATTATGTTTTTGTGAGGCAGATTTTGTGCACCTTTTGTTGATACTCCTTCATGCGTGTAGCTAGTAATTTTTTTTTTGTGTTTATTTACTTCACTTTCTCAAATTACTTTACATAACATCATGAATGTCTTCATCGCGGGACTGGGGAGACATTTATAATAGCAGCAGTCACGTTTAACAAGTTTTATTAATTTTATTTAAGCATCATGTACCTAGTGGTTAGGTTAGTTACTTCCCTGCTAGGCGATACCCAGCCAGCAATCAATACAATCGTGGCCAATTGGACACATAAACAAACGTCATTTTTTTATTGGAGTACTGTGGGTAGCAAGTAATTTATAGTTTTAACCAACTTTGCACATATTTTATAACATTTTGTTTTTATTTTTGTAAAAGTAACGTATTATTAAAATAGCAAAAATATAAATAAAAAAATTATTAACTTTCTACGTGAGTTACTGCGGGATGCCAACTGAAAACCAGCGCTGGGTGTCTGTCGCACAACAAATTCTGAGGTGCGGGAACGTTCGGCGCATTTTGTACTATTTTGTTTTCTTTTACTTTGTATTTGTGCCCATTGTGCTGTGTTGGTCCCGAATAAAAGTTTTTCTATTCTATTCTATCACAAACTACAAGCCCACTAAACCACAAGCTCTGCTCGGTTTGGGACAAGGTGGCGTTGCGTGATAATTGTGAAACATAAAACTCTACTACTACTATTCTAGCACTCGTTTTAATGGTTAAATGCAAAATTATTTGCTAATAGCAACAACCTGGGGGTCTGTAGGTTTTGAGTGAATAGGTTACTTCTAGGCAAGCGTGCTCCATCGTCAACCTCATCATCGCTTACGCTTAGGTGAGCTTGAGGTCAAACGTGACCCTGCCAATAGCAAAAAATAGCCAACTTATCTTTTTATTTACAAGAACACATAAAGAAACCAAAACCCCTGAGAGCATTCTACAACTCATTGGAAGATGGGTTCTCTAGCGGTACATCTCTAAACGAACGCAGGTAGCACAGTAACCATGCATCACGGTAACAAATGAGTCCAAAAAGTTAATAAAAATATGTGATTCATCACTGTCAGGCGTAAAACTACTAGTATTGGCAGTAAATAACCGAGCAGCTCCGGGAAATATCCTAGTTTGTGCCAGAGAGCTAGATAGATGGTACTGTAGCGATACACTACATCACGCGTTCAATTATTACGTTACGAACACAATTCTCTAGCAAGAAAGAATGATGAAATAGATGGTATCGTGAATTTATGGAGACAAGTATTCCTCCTATCTTACTAATAATATTGAAAATATAAAAGTTGCTTTTTCAGGAGGAATATGTGTGTTGTATGGAACAGTGTTGACTGATTAGTAAAGGTTTGGACTTACGACTTGTAAGGCATTCAAACCCAGCAGCTAGTGTACGTTACCCCAACAAAAAAGTTGCACGTAGAGCGATATGAGTGGAACCTGTAATTAGTGCGTAATCTGCTGAATATGTGCGCCGCATATAAAATTAGAACGACTAATCGGAGAGAGAAATATTGTATATAAGCAACTAGATTATGCTTGTGCAAAGATGTGTCCCGAAAATATAGTTGGCGTGTCTTCAGGTTTTCGAGATAATGCACTTCCTGCTGGAGTAACGTTTTGTAGAATCGTGTATCTCTAAGACCATTGTATGAAAAAACGATGAAGGAAAACATCGTGAGGAAACCGGCATGTCCTAGAACGAAAAATTTTAAGGTATTCTGCACATCCAAAAATCCGTACTAGGCACGCGTGCTGCTACGGCGCATACCCTCTCCTACAAAAGAGGCCTGAGTCTCAGCAGCGGTAACATTATAAGGCTGATTATATTATGCCATGAAAAGTGTGTTTAAGAGATTCGTTCATCAATCACGCATCAACGGCGGAACACGAGTAGACTGAATTTTGCCCTGGTAATACGTTCCCGTGAGATTTACAACTTTTACGCAGACGAAACTGTTAATAAAAGCTAATGCTGAAATACACGGCAAAAACATAAATTAATTCACAATAAATTGGATAAATAATGTGATACCAGAATCAAACGGCAGTGATTCAGAAAAATAATGCTATTATGCAATAAAATAGGTTATTATTTTTCAGTAAAAAACATTTTTTCAATTAATTATGTGGGCAAGTAAACACTTTTCACAATAATGTTCAATATTATTTATGATATATATTTTTTTATTGTTATAAACTACTGCTTAACTGCGATCCCAACTGATGCAATCATTGATGGTGAGGCGCACTAATTTATTAAGAGCCTATTCACTCTAGCCTTGATAATACCTAAATTATAATCGGACGGAAAGACCGCAGCAGGCACATTGTTCCAGTCCTTCGATGTACGCGGTATAAACGACGAGACGAAACGCTTAGTCCGGACCGTAGAGATTTCAACAACGTAAGGGTGGATACTCGTCGTACGTTGGGTTTTCCGATGGTACAAATGAAAAAAAATAATAACAACAGAAATTTTAATAACACTTTAAAAATATATGCAATAAAAAATGCAGTATTATTTTATATAAGTAAATTTCCCATATGCGGGCCGGACCGAGGTCGGGCAGGCTTCTGTGCTGGTAATGCGATTACTCGCGTGGTTGCCACAGTGACGCGGTTAGCTTGACTCTGGTGACTCTAAGTGCTGTAATGGTATCAGTGTCTGATAATCAGGTTGGCATTCATTGTGTTCTGACTATAAGTGGATACTTTGTGGAAACGACACGAGAGAGAAAAGGTATATGAATTAAATCAAAACATTTCATTTGTTGACAGTAGCTCGTTTGAATTTTAATTTGTTGTAAATGTCCAACCTCTAAAAACCTGACCTTGTTGGGTGTTTGGGCACGCCACAATTATGGCGGTAAGTCCCCTCTTTGAGGCGTGGTTGGAAAGACCTCACGGCGTCCTCACATTCCGCATGACTCAGGTCCTCACCGGACACGGTAAGTTCGGGAGGTTCCTGCACCGGATTCGTGCGGAAACGACGCCCGGGTGTCGCCACTGTGTGGCCCACCCGGAGGACACGGTGGAGCACACGGTGGAGGTGTGCCCCGCTTGGGCAGAGCAACGCCGTGACCTCGTGAGGGCAATCGGCGGCGGTGATCTCTCGCGCCGGGCCTTGGTTCAGGCCATGCTCCGGAGCGAGGAGGAGTGGCAGGCGGTCGCCTCTTTCTGCGAAGCAGTAATGCTAGCTAAGGAGGCGGCCGATCGCGTGAGGCAACGGTCCTTACGCTCCAACCGCCGCCGGGATTCCGATCCCGATTTCCGGCCACCGTAGGCGCGGGCTTGCAGACGGCGAGCAATGGGTGGCTCGCCGTCTGACCGTCCGGTAACCGTCCGGACCAAGCCCAAGTCGTCGACGGCGCGTTTTGTTCCACGCGCGCCTCAAGGAGATGTCAGCAAATCGTAGGGGCCCAGCAGGGTCGAAGCCTACTGGGGCCACGGGTAGTGTGAAAGCGGAACCCGGGGCCCTGGGACGAAGGCAACGAAGGAACAGGAGTGGGTTTTTAGTCAGTAAGAGTCTGACACTATCTCCCGCTCCGCCCAAGAGCGGGGATGTCATTAGGATGATTTTCCCACCCAATAAAAAAAAAAAAAAAAAAAAAAAAAAAAAACCTTGTTGGGTGTTTACGGTTTTGCTGACATCTCTTTGAGGTGCGAGTGGAGCACTACGCGCCGTCGACGACTCGAGCTCGGACCGCACTGTTACCGGACAGCAATTATCGGTCCGCAAGCCTATCTGGCTGTAAATCTGATGAGCACCTGTGTCATGCAGTAGGTGAGGAAACCGTGGCGCCTCTCCAGCCACTCTTCAATGAGGGCACTTGCTGCCGCAATCATGGCCTGGCCATGTTTTGCACAGTAACGATTTAGTTTTGTTAATGTTCCAGAAGATATAAACTTCTATAAAGTACCTATTTGTTTCAAATCATCAGCTAGAGCCATCAACAGCATCATATCGTAATTTAACCCTTCATAACCTCAGTCTATTTGCCTGAAGCACATCACTAAACCAGCCCGCAAACAGTGCCATTAGAGCGCATCACTATTATATTAGTTGATGGCACCATTACGCAGGCACACCTCTACGTTATACGTTGTATGTTATACTAAATGCGTGTTTACCATCGTTAACCCCTGGCGCGTTAATTAAACTAATTTCCTTTGTAAAGCTCGCTATGTGTGAGGCGGTTTGGGGGCCTTTATTGATGACTCATTACTTTTGTACACATATTTTTTGAGGATGTATATTAATTAAATAACTTCTCCCACTCTGAGTCTAGTGAAAGATATTGAATTTTGCTGACCAAAACCTACCTATGTTCCTTCAGTTGCCATTTACTTTCCAGGATCGCCTCTCTTGACTCTTTCAAATGATCCCGCAGCTTTTGTTCACTACACCTTTATTTGCGTTCGGCTTACAGCTTAGACGTCACTGAACAATAATTATAGAGTGACCGCCATGTTATTGTTGGTGAAACTATTATTTACAATACCTGCTATTTTTTTCCAGCTCACCGGCCCGATCGATCGTAGGAACAGCAATACACAACAATTTAGCGATTATAAAGATTTTCTACTTGATATATAATCTAATCACATATGATGTCACAGTGATGACATATGGCTCTGAAACGTGGTCGCTTACAATGGACTTTATCAGAAGACTCAAAGTCACCCAAAGGGCAATGGAAAGGGCTATGCTCGGAGTTTCCTTGCGTGATCGAATCAGGAATGAGGATATCCGCAGGAGAACCAAGGTCACCGACATAGCACGAAGAATCGCCAAACTTAAGTAGCAATGGGCAGGGCACATTGCTCGCAGAACGGATGGCCGTTGGGGACGAAAGGTTCTGGAATGGCGACCACGTACCGGAAGACGTAGCGTTGGAAGGCCTCCTACAATGTGGACCGATGACCTGGTAACGGTTGCGGGAGTACGATGGATTCGAGACGCACAGGACCGTTCATTGTGGTGGCACTTGGGGAGGCCTATGTCCAGCAGTGGATGTCTTTCGGCTGAAATGATGATGATGATGATGATATAATTTAATATTCCACAACTATCACACAACGCAATCTAGTCCCAAGCTAAGCAGAGCTTGTGTTATGGGTACTAGACAACTGATAAACATACTTATATATTTCTAAATACATACATATATAGATAAATTACACCCAGACACAGAACAAATGATCGTGCTCATCACACAAACATTCGTCCTGGGTGGGAATCGAACCCACAACCTCCGTCA
This sequence comes from Mythimna vitellina, assembly GCA_949316375.1. Lineage (NCBI taxonomy): Eukaryota > Metazoa > Arthropoda > Insecta > Lepidoptera > Noctuidae > Mythimna > Mythimna vitellina. Next base: position 486,170 of record OX438704.1, read on the forward strand.
TAGCAGTCAGGGCCACTAACCACTAGACCAACAGGCCAGTCAATATATTATATATAGATATATTATAGACAGATGACATAACTTACAAAAACAGCAAGTCTAACTTGAAATGGGCTAGAAATCATTCAGTTTTTACTGCATTATACCTTGATCACCCGACAAAATAGTCGTCCCTTGCATGTCTTTTCTTAGCTTGTAGTTCGCCACCCAGTTCGCCACCCCCCGCACCTAGGTGCAGTTATTACAGCGATTATCACGGACTGACCGCTAACGGATCATAATTACTGGGCGAACCCTGGTTCAACTCAATTACTGAACCTTAAGTTTAAGGTAGCGTCTTGTCATCTACGACAATGATTTTACTGAAAATATGCCCATTACTTGTATGTTTTCAAAAGAAATATTGTTGGAGAGGTCTTGCCGGCTTTGACTCCAGAAAGTCTTTCATTAATGTATTCTTCGCAGAACAGCCTCCTTCTGCGAAGCAGTAATGCTACCGAGATCCCGCCCCCATTTCCAGCCACCGTAGGCGTAGGCTTGTGGACGGCGAGTAATAGGTAGCTCGCCGTCCGGCCGTCCGGTAACCGTTCGGACCGAGCCCAAGGCATAAACGGCGCGTATTATTCCATGCGCGCCTCAAGGAGATGTCAGCAAAACCGTTGAACGCAAAGCAAACAAGCACATGAGTGGGTTTTATTTAGTTAGTAAAAGTCTGACACACCCTCGCGCTTTGCTCAAGAGTGAGAGAAGTCATTGGATGACTTCCCACCTAAAACAAAAAAACTCTTCTATAAAATTGGGCGAACTTACAAGATTTTTAATAGGATAGGATGGATTAAAGAAGTAATCAAAAGTCAAAATTAAATTATATTTGTAACTTTAAAAAGTAATATTTCGTTTCGGTTGGTGGTTCGGTTTCGGTTTAGTATAGTGCGGTGGTTCTGTGTTATCCAGATACTTTCGCAGTTCTTGAGAGTAAACACTTTGCCCCAGCGGATGGACTTATTTTTCCCCCTTTATTTGGATATTCACAACTTCAACTTTACAGGTCGAGAAGTAGTCACGGCCGTTCTCTTCTTCCGGAGCAGCTCTACCTGTGGCCTCGATGGCCTAAGTCTCAAAACCTCTATAGATGAACCTGATGCTTTCATCTGTTCAGGCATCAGAGAAGTCTTTGAAGGAGCTTCACGGCTTTGATTAACCTGATGCTCTCGAACAAGGTAAACGAGGCCACCATCGAACTTTTGTACGGGGCCAATTTATGTACTCTGTACAAGAGAGATTGCCGTCCCATTGCCGTGGGAACTACCTACCATCGTATAGCAACCAAGATTTTCTGTTATGAAGAGGACTATGAGGCTACCGTTCACAACTTGTCGGCATACCTAATTATGGCATAGGAGAGGTCATCCTGAAGGTTGATTTGGGGCCGGTACTGAGGTAAGGAAATCATGATATTAAATACTATTCAACTCACCCGGCAATAAAAATGTCTTCAATTTGGTTAATCTAAAAAAAGTACTTTAAATTTTAAATTGCTAAATCAGGACAACCTTCTGCAATCTATCGTTGGCTATCAACAAGATGATCCTGTCAGACTAGTGATCTTTAGTTTAGCCATACAACCGATCAATCGGCAGCTAGATTTCAAATGCAATATTTGGTATACCAAACCGAGAGAACCTGGGAGGCGATGTAGACATAGTTGTAGATGATCTACATTTTTATTTTACTCTATAGGACTTATCTGACAGTACTGACAGACTTTGTAACTGAATTTTATAAATTCAAAGTAATAGCCCCAGAAACACAATTATTAAAAGCTTTCTTCGTTTCTTTAGATCCCAAATTTTCGAGAATGTCTTTTCCAATTTTATTGAGGAAAAAATACAAAAAAAATAATGATATTTTGGAAAGATTTCACCAAATTTACATGCATTAGGCCATCACCTTAATTTGTTTCTGCAATTTCGCCCCTAAATTAACATATTTCCTTCGTACTACCCATTTTTGGATACACCCTCATCTTTTGGGAGGAATGAACTAAATTATCCAACATACTCTTACATCAAATTCAAATGTGGTTATGGACGACCGAGTTTGGGCTCAAGCTACTAATTTCATCCGTACACGAGGCTTCAGCTTCCACAAAATTACTAGTATTTTAATAGATTACCGACTTATAAATTCTCAATACACGGCACTGCCAGAAATTAATCAGGAATATCCTGTCTTCCCCCTCATAGAGAGGAAGCCAGAGTCTCAGCAGTAAGTACATTATAAGGCTGATTAAGCTTTTATTATTTATTAGCTTTTGCCCGCGACTTCGTCGACGTAGAAGCCGAAAATAGTTTCATTAGGTTTTTTGAGATACGAAAATATGAAATGTTATTTATTATCTTCGTCGTGTGTGATAGTCCATTGAATTGTATGGCGAGCGTTTTGGAAATATTACCAATGGACAGCGAAGCGGAGGAGATTTTTGACGCCATATTTTAGTTTGTTTTTAATTAGGTACGGGTTTTTATTTATTTTTATAAATAAATAAGTTAGCTTTTATCGTGTGAATAGTGTTTAAAGAAAGAAACGCAAAATGTTTATTCGTATTTCTAGTACATTTTATGTATTAAATATTATAAAACTGAAACAGTAGTTGATTATAACTTGTGATCTTTATATAATATTTTTTTTGTCAATAAAACTAGCCCATAAGCAGTAAATAAGTTAGGTAAACGTAGATCTCTAAGGGCTTGTACAACTTACGAGTGCCTCCCAACAGAACTATCTGGATACTTCGACAAATTATTCTATTACCACTTCAGTTCTTTGAACTACTTTCTGAATGAACTTAAGTAATGAACATTATAATTAAGTTAGCTTTTTTTTTTTTAATTGATATAAACCAGTGCTTGACTGCGATCCCACCTGATGGTAAGCGGAGATACAATCATTGATGGTCAGGCGCACTAGTTTATTAAGAGCCTATTCACTCTAGCCTTGAAGACACCTATATTATAGTTGGACGGGAAGACCGCAGCAGGCAAATTGTTCCAGTCCTTCGATGTACGTGGTATAAACGACGAAGCGAAACGCTTAGTCCGGACCGTTGAAGTTTCAACAACGTAAGGGTGGATACTCGCCGTTCGTCGGTTCGTCCGATGGTAGAAAGGAGATGGCGGAATCAAGTCATGCAGTTCCCGCGCACACTCTCCAAAATGTAACCTGTAAAATACCGATAGGCTGGCTACTCTGCGCCTGTGCTCGAGGCTGTGTAGATTGGACTTAACCAAATCTGGATCCCCAATTAGCCTCTTCGCACGCCTTTCCACTAAGTCCAAAGCTGCTAGATGGCATTTTGCAGCACCAGCCCATATGTGACTGCAGTACTCCACACACGATCGGACCTGTGCTTTGTATAACATTAGAAGCTGTCCCGGTGTGAAGTACCGTCGGTCCTTTGCAAGAACGCCTAGTTTTCTAGCAGCTACCTTGGCTTTGGACTCAATGAACCGCCCGAAATTGAGATCTGAGGAAATTTCAACTCCTAAGAGTTGAAGGCGGTCGGTGCACTCCAGGGACACATTCTGAAAAGCGGGAGCCAAGGTGAACGGGCTCCTCTTAGCGGTGAACAGACACGCTTGTGTTTTGGCGGCGTTGAATCTTACCAGATTGGTTTCGCCCCACTTGGAGACTGCCTGAAGTGAGACATTCGTACCGTTCGTTCGTCGCTCAGCTGTTGTTTGTTCTCTTTTTTTAACCAATTTTGGAAAAACGACGTGCTGTTCAATTTTTTTTTTTGTTTTGTTACATTTGTTACCTTAGAACACCATAATTTATGAACCGATTTGAGAAAATCTTGTATTATTTGAATATACTTTCAGACTGGTCTTATTTTTATCAAAATCCAGTTCATACTGGATTCACGAGAAATTGGGAAATTATGGGAAGTCCTAAAATATAATTATAATAGCGATATTATAATAATAATCAATTTTATTCAAATGACGACAAACAATTAACATTAAGCCAACAGTAACAAGGTTTCCCATACAATTACAGTGCCTAAAAATATATTAAAACTAAAATATTATTAAAGGTGCAATTAATTAATCATGGTTCAGAATTGCAATGTTTGATAGTGGACCGCCCGATCTAGGTTAAATTAAACCTGTGTTTCAGGCCATCACTTTACAATCCAGTTTCATTGCAACAATAAAATTTAAAGTTACAGTAAAACTGTCATAAAAAAATATAGTCTATAATAATAAATAATTACGAGAATAAGCTTATAGTACATTAATGCCTAAAAATATGTCTATGAAATTATACAAAAATAAACACAAACGTGGGGATCAGCTAATAACATTATGCCAAAATTTCTAAAAAATGTTCTGTCTCTGTGTAATTGAGTTTCACTAAATATTCTGACAAATTCGTACTACATTTTTTGTACCTTACACTATAGAAACTTAGTACTTTATTAAGCCTAATAAATAGAAATGGTCCTAAGAACACGTAAAAACGCTTAGTAAAGGCATGTCTGGTTTGAGGCTTTATGCAAGTCCTTCCTTCTCTTGTCAGAAGGTAGAGGGTCAAAAGGAAGTGTCGTATGCTGGTGTACTACTATGTTTAAAATAAATAATTACCACACTGTTAGCACATTACATGCTATGTAGAGCTGGTGCGTAGGAAATCTAAAAGGGTGAAAGGTTGCAGGTACCTTGAGAATTGCTCTTTGAGCACGCTGTAACGGGAGTAAAATTGTTTTGGCTGCACCTCCCCAAGAAGCTATGCAATATGTAAGAATGGATTGACACAAAGCTAAATAGGCCTGTTTAATTAATTTGTAGTCGGCTATGTTACGTAAATTTTTAAAACCATATATTAATCTGCGCACTTTCGTACACAGTAACTCGATATGTTTATGGAAATTTAGATTTGAGTCAACCTAGATAATTTATATGTTCAGCTTTGGCTAAAGTCGGGCAAGGGTGTTTGCATATGTGCAGTTAATATGTGCGTGAATGTTTAGGTTATTAAGCGGTATGTTAGCATTTCTCATTGTAAATAAAATTTTTGGATTTTTTTCTGGAGCCACTTAGTAACAATTTCAAAACCGTTTTGAGCATATTCATACACCTTAACTCTTGACTTATCTGAAAACAATAGAGCGGTATATTGGTATTCTTCATCCTTAATAGCTAATAGGTATAATGCCTTGGGGATCAGACAAACTGACTTCTGAAGACAAACTGACCTTTGAAATCTACAAAGTGACTGTCTGAAACTAAAAAAATAACCAATCTTGTCTGATAAGAACAGGATCCGCTTTCAGGTTTGCAATGTTGCATTTCTCACTAGTGTGAAAAATTGCAGTGGCCGGCTCCCGCCACAATTATTTGTATTTATTGTAACAGGCTAGACACGAGTGCCCACAAAGGCGAATGAAGAAAAAATTTAATTCCATTTCAAAAATTCCTCATAATATTTGTTCTTGAAGTTTTGCTTAGATAGACACACATCTATCCAGTCACACATTCGACATTGTAGTTTCGCCTTTGGCTCGGTCGTGTATTTTGCTGCGGTTGCAACGACAAAGTTAGCTCACTTGCATCAAAATGTATTCCAATTTCCTTCGGCCATTTTGCGCGAATGTGACGCACATCTTACCTATCAATTGATTATGTTTGTTATCTAGTTTTAAGATTGCGTCATATCGCGCAAACAAACTGTTTTTCTTTCTTCTTTCTTTCAGTTTCCTAAAGATTATGTAGGTACTCATCGTTTATGAATTGCACCAACTTACAATTTTCATACGAACAACTGTCACTTCGTTAAAGGAAACCTGGTACATGATGAAACAAAATGAAGTTTAATTATTTCAAGCAACGTACGAACAAAGTAATTAAGAGTATTGTCCTCGCTTTAAGTACACTGTTTGCAAATTAAGCTATCATTATACGTTCTCTTGTAAAAAGACTATTTAAACTCGACTACAAAGCCATTTGCACAGAGTCTTTAAAAATGAAAATTAACGAGACCAATTATCAACGAACATACATTGACCGCCATACACACCGCAACGTAACATGATATCATATTGTTCTTGCTCGGTATTCAGTGAATATCTATCATGGCATACCTTCTTCGTAAATATAGTTAGTTCTGGGAAAAACACATTAAGATGTGCATGAAAAACTGCGTTGAAATTGTCTATTTATAATCCTGCAACTTTTTTGGCAACGATGTCACAAGTTTTAAAGCAATTACTATTCTTACCATTAAATTTTTTCTTCAGAACAAATAAGGAAGTCAAGTCATAAGTTTGCTGCGGTGTAACACGCAGCGACCTTAATTTCCTTGCCATTCTGTACAGCAAGTAATAAGCGAAGGAAGCCACTCATTACACAACCGCATCTGTCCTCGTTGCTCTGTCGCAATGCTGGCGCCCTGGTACTCGGCTGGTACGACGCAAGTCTCTCATCAAGTTTGCTTAGTTATTTAGACCGGAATAGTTGCCGTAATTTTCAAAATTGGAATACCTACGTGGTGGGTTTTCTTCGGTCTTCAGTGCTACTCTTGCTCGCTTATGTTTTCCTGCTATGTTAAAAGCATCATGTCTGTGTAGTATCTATTCAGAACCTTTCATTGTGATTAGTTTTTTTTGGTTTGTTAATTAATAAGGTTAGTTTTGTTATTTTCGTAATTCGCTTTGAATGTCGGTTCTTGGTTGGTTTTATTACACACTGTAATTCTTTACCTTTTTGTAAAGGATGGGATAAGAGAAAGGGCTATACTATACCTATTACTTAACTTAGGTAAGTAAAAGGAAAAGAAAATATTTAAGAAATTACTATTACTAGAACTAAATTAGTATTACCTAAATAAAAAAAGAATAATAATTTAAGTAATAGGAGATAAAGAAAATGCTATAAATCTATAGCATTTTCTTTTGTGGTTCCATTTCTGTTCTGTTGCTGTTGTTGCAGACTAGAATAAGACTAGCTGCTGGCAGCGGCTTTGCCCGCGTCAAAGTAGAAAATTATACTAAGGGAACATACGTCTGAAGTAAAAATTAACCTATGTACTATTCCAGGACATGGTCTACCCTTGTGGCAAACATCTAAATCATTAACAAGTATCACACTCACAAACTTTCACCTATATACCTATTGTAGTGCGATTAGTAAATCTTTTTGTAATAACTTCATAGTTTAAATTACTCATTCTTAGTTATGTTGCCCTGGTACAATCCTCGAGTTTGTTAAAATTAAGTAATTATTTTTAAATTTATTTCCCGTCTAGATTAAAACTCTTAGACATCTTACAATTCATCTTTTAGACTTGATTACCTTAGATGCCCCCACGCCTTTAGGCTAAGCTCTCTGTAAATACAAATTAAATAAGAATATTATAATGTAAACGAAGATAGATTACCCGAGACGACTCGGTCAGGAAATGAATCTCTAGCAAAGGTTAGGATTGCGTAGGAGATTAAACATGGGCAGTTTATTTATAAAGTTAATTGAAAACATTCAGACTGCTAAAGGCATTAAGTCCGCCCTTGTGTTACATGAAGTTTTAATAAATAAACAAAACATTATCAGCAGAATAAAAAGTGGGTCCAGTAATGGTTAGACGGTCAATCCTCTGTATTATATTCTAAATAGTAGATTCATCTAAATGATAATTTTTTAGCCACACGTTACAAAAATTTGTATTTTTTATAGGGTTAACAAACAGTTGTGTACACAATACAATGATATCGGCATATAGTCACTTCTTCTTCTTTTCGTGTCGATGTACTCTAACTATATTTTTTCTGACCAGTATTTGACAACCTCTACGGCTCTGGTATTTGCCTCGTATAGATCCTGAAAACTGCAGGTTAATGTGCAGGATGGACAGCATAGCAAATGACGCATAGTCACTAGGAGTAACATATAAACTACTAACGACGTTATCAACAAATAATTATACAAAATCAAAGGCTGTTAAAAGACATTGACATTACATTTAATTGTTAGGTTGAAAAAGAAAGAAAATGTGTAATCCGCGTTAACCCAAAAAATAATTAATCTTAAGTAGAAGTTATCTACTCCGCCAAACAAAGCAGTAGTAATGCCGTTATTATTTCTAAACAAATAACTTAGAAGGAAGTTAATTTCCTCTCCGAAATTACTTGATATAACTCTAAGTTGAACAAATCCCGATGTTACCCGAACTGTTGCTAAGTTAGAATCCTTTCCCCGCGATGTCCCAATCTGGCTCAACACTACAATATATTTGTTCTCACACAGTTACTGATGTTCTGTGCCTAATCCCGCCAGACGGGATTAGCAACATATCCTTTAGACAAGGAGTAGCTTAATACTCGGCAGATCCAACAATATTTATTTGTATTCAGAGCTTTGTCCTTATGAGGCGTGTTCTTTGGAGTCAATTCGGGTTTATGTGTTTGTTTCTAAATGTAGGAGCTTTAAGCACCTCCTTACTACTACATTTGGTGGCATTTATTACGAAACTAACATCAAGTGGTGCTGTTGTTAAGGTGGGTCTACGCTACAGGAGCCGAGTACAAGCAGAGCACGAGCAGAGCTCAAATTCGTTGCTCGTGCTCGGCTCCTCTAGAGTCGTTCCACACCACACGAATTTGAGCTCGGCTCGTGCTCGCCTCTTCTTGCGTAGACTCACCTTTAGATGGTATATATATATACCCCTCTTGGCATAAAATTTTAAGGCATAATATAGTTTGACATAACGTTTTCGCATAACTTTTATTAGCATAATAATACCGCTGCAAAATAATACTTTGGCATAATGCAAAGGTTACCATATCTATATTTTAGTATAATACTCGTATGCTTTGGCATAAATGTTGGAGTTGCATAAATTTTATCGGCGTAATTATTATTTATTCGTCTAATAATCATGAGCCATAAATATAAAAGGTCATAATTGGGTGTATGTAGCCAATAATTTTAAATTGATCTTAAAGTTAGGTTAGGTTAGGTTAAGTTACGCACCCAATAATACTTGCTTTTTATATTCCCGATTTTTTTCGTAAATGAAACCGTCTCTTGTGGTTTGGAACGTATAAACCTTATTTTCCACTTTTTTAATTATATAAATAACAAGTTGTACGCACAAGGTGTAAGCAGCAAACAGTAAACACCGTCACTAAATAGTTTGTGATAAATACAAAATTGGAACATAATAACAAAAATAATAAGTCTACCGCCGTTTAAAGCACCTACGCGTTACATTGGAGCAATAATAATCAATAAGGTGAAATGGTGTCTACAACTTACCGTTTGGAGTTATTTATTAGAGTTTATTAGTTTTATTCCAAAGAACATTATGTGTTTATAACATTATGCTTTAGAAAATTATGCCTCATTATTATTATGTTAGCAGTATTTATGGCAACAAGCATTATGGTAAAACATTAATTTCTAATAATATTATGCGTAATGATCATTTAACTGAATTTCGTTGTCATTGTAAATTATGATAATACATTTTATGCTAATTATTAGTAAACCCCTTTACATGCAGTAGGTAATGAATAGTGAAATTGGAAAAGTGTATCTGTCTGTCTTTTACATTCACTTTCAAGTCGCTAAATGCATTTTGAGAAAACGCTTAAAAACGAACAATTTTCATCCGTAATTTCTAGGTATAATGAACGTCGTTCCGCGTAGGCGAAGCCTCCAGCGGAAGCTAGTAATTTATTTGATAACTCAAATATACAGAGTGATGATAACCACAACAAATTGCAATCTATGTAACTTTCAACTTCCCAGTTAAAATCTCATTTTAAACGTCTGGGGTGCAAAAGCTTTTCAAATAAAAAAGTTAAATCCTGGGGCATTATGGCAACCCAGCGCGGGAATCTTAGTCGCTCATGAATTATTTATTCAATTCGCTCTCGCCGAGCCGGCCAGCCGGGTGCCGGGTGCCGGGGTGCCGAGGAGCCGTCAGTTTTCTTGTTCAAGCTGTCGAGCGTGCCAACCCTACGACTAGCCAATCATTAGCATAGTATCAGGGAGAGTAGGAAGAAGGTCTGTTTTACATTGTTATATTTGAGAGGCAATATACCAGTATATTTCAACCCAGTTTGTGAAGAAACATCCTATTTGTTGCCTACATGTTTTGCAAAATATTGATATTGACAGCCGCTAAAATAAAATTGGGAGCATAATTTGAACCGTGAATTTGAAACAAGTAGTACATTTTGATACAAGTGGAGAAAGTTTGTCATTGCGACTGAGGCGGAATTTGCCCGAGCCGTAGGCGAGAGTGCTGGAGTGACAAATTTCCACATGTAATAAACGAACATCTTTCAATACTTACGGAGATATAAACAAACGGGGATTGAGGCACGCCTCAGGGAGGTCACTTATCACCCAGCCTGATATGACTGGTAAAGCGGCAACACGGCAGCCTCATCCGCATGACGCAGGTTTCGCGTCGGGCCCTGGTTCGGGCTATGGTCCGAAGTGAGGAGGAATGACAGGCAGTGGCCTCCTTCTGCGAAGCAGTAATGCTTGCGAAGGAGGAGGCCGCACGCGTGAGGGAACGAATGTCTCTCTGCCCCAGCCGCCGAGATTCTAACCCCGACTACCAGCCATGGTAGACGTGGGCTTGCGGACATCGAGCAATAGGAAGCTTGCTGTCCGGCAGTTCGGTAATTGATCAGAACGAGCCCGGTCATCAACAGCGCGTAGTGATCCACGTGCTCCTCAAGGAGATGCCAGCAAACCGTAGAGGCCGAGCTAGCTAGCGGACCACTGAAGTTTCTGAAAAGGAAAGCCATAGTCCTAGAACGCAAAAGGCAACTGAAGGACACAGATGTTGTGTTAGTGAGTAAAAGTTTGACACGCCCTCCCACTCTGCCCAGAGTGCGAGAAGTCATTAGATGATTACCACACTCAAAAAAAAGCCTAATATGTTAAAATTAAATGTAATAAATTATGGAGGGGGCGAGCGCGTGCATAGTTCCACACTAGTGTGAAAAACAGTAAATTGTGAACCTATAAGCGATAAGGATAATAGCAGGTTTTCGAATAAGTGCATTGAAAATTGGTTATCTGATTTCTAAAACGCTATCAAACACAAAGTCTAGCTCAGTCATCGTTTGCGGTTGTCATTTCAGTCATCCAACTACATCAGAGAACATCAGTTGAAGCCTGTTGACACGCATGTTGAGCTTGGCTTACTTATGACAAGCTCGTGTCGAGATGATAAGGTTAACAAGTCATTGTGGTTGATAGTGAGCCTTATTGGACAGAGCAGTGTGCCCCGAAAGCTTGTACTTTACAACTACTACATTTAAAAAAATGAGAAGTCAATTGAATCCGCGGCCGCGACTCTTACGAACAATTCCGCAGCCTACACAATAAATTCCTCAAAGCAACACTGGGCTTTAGGTACATTAGTTTCATGTTTCATTATTTCAGTCGGAAGAAATCACCTGATGTACATGCATCTTCTCCAAGCGTCGTTATATCTACCGCGTTTAGGTGATCTTACATTCAGTGGTTCCTTGTGGGAGGCTGCATCAGTTCTTTAATTCTTTATTGTACACCAAAAAATATTTTTATAACAGAGTTCATTTACCTACATATGCGAGCTTAACTCAAAGTTGTGTTTCCATTTAGTGATAGAGAGAGTGTAGTCTCTCTCTATCACTAAATAGAGGGGGGTAGGATCCAGTGTCCCAAAATTTTAAAATTACAAATAATACGAATGAAATAATACTTATATACAACTTCATACATAAATACAAACATATGTAAATATTATCTTTATATAATTATCTATCTCTACGTGTGTTTGTTCCCTAACTCCGAAACGGCTCGACTGATTTGAAAGTAGCGCTGCAATAGGGTAAATTTTTTTTTGACCTGTATTTGGTTGGGCAGTACAACGTCTGTCGAGTCTGCTTTTATATATATTACTAGCTTTTGCCCGTAGCTTTGCCCGCATACATAAAATATAGCCAATGTCACTCAAAAATAAAGCAGTTTTCTGTCAGTGAAAAAATTTTTGCAATCGGACTAGTTTCAGAGATTACCTCCCACAAACAAAATAACAAATTTTACGTCTTTATTGAATTAGTGTAGATTTATATATATATATATATATATATATCTAGTACTTCACAAAGTACTTCGTAATAAAATAAATGCTCTTTTTCCTTTCAATCCTGCATTTTCCTTTTCCGCTATGCGATCCTTTGTGTGTCTTAAAATACTCTTTTTTTTTCTTTCACGTGTACAAAGTGTACCTTCTGAACTTTTCCACATTGGGTCGCTACCCTGTTTTTGTTTTTCTACGGCCCTTGGAGTTATCTTAATGTCATTTTGAATAACAAATGCCAGCGCAAATAATAATAAATCCTTGTTGGCTTCGATGCGGTGAGGCGACGATTATTGCTAGTAACTGTTTGATTCGGTAACATCTGCGATTGTGTTTGTGGAGTAATAGATGTCGGGATTGTTGAGTTGTGGTGACTAGTGTCGAGAGTGATTTGAAGTTTAATTGTTAGTACTGACTTAATCTCCATATTTTTTTACTTTGTACAACGCTATACAAGTGCTAATGAAGACTTAATCCTTTTTGGGTTGGGAAATAGAAAGAAAAAAAGTCTTTTTGGTGCAGCCGTAAAGCACACACACTATTATTGTTTTTCTTATGGTCGTGGTGTGATCCTGGTGACTCATCATCATCATAATTTCAGCCGAAAAACGTCCATTGTTGGATATAAGCCTCCCCCAAGCATCGCCACAACGACCGGTCCTGTGCGTCTCGCATCCACCGCATTCCCGAGACTCTCATTAGATCGTCGGCCCACGCTGTGGGAGGCCTTCCGACGCTGTGTTTTTCGGCGCGCAGTCGCCATCTAGAACCTTTCGGCCCCATCGACCATCCGTTCTACGAGCAATGTGCCCTGCCCACTGTCGCTTAAGTTTGGCGATTCTTCGGGCTTTGTCGGTGACCTTGGTTCTCTTGCGGATATTTTCATTCCTGATGCGATTACTCAAAGAAACTCCGAGCATAGCCCTTTCCTTTCCCCGTTGGGTGACGGTGAGCCTTCTTATGAGGCCCATTGTAAGCGAATATGTTTCAGTGACATATGCTATCACTGGAAACACGCACTGGTCATAGACTTTTGTCTTGAGGCACTGTGGTATATTGGAAGAGAAGATACCGCGCAGCTTCCCAAACGCTGCCCAGCCAAGTTGGATTAGACGATTGACCTCTTTCTTGAAGTTAAACCTACCCAACTGGATTGTCTGTCCCAGGTAAACGTAATCGACTACAACTTTGAGTGTAGAGTCTCCGATCTTGATCGGAGTAGGTGCTACATGGTTATTTTCCATGATTTTGGTTTTAATCCTGGTGACTTCTGTCAAATAAATATTTTTTCTTTTTTTTTCTTTCTTTACTTTTCGGAGTGCCGACTTTTACTGACTAAAACCAACCGGTATTTCTTCAGTTACCGTTTACTTTTGCACTGTTCATACAAAATCATTACGATACAGAACATAACTTATTGAAGCTTGTATTCTTCCTCATAATAAGTGATTTGTATTATTTTTGAGAAATAAATGTCTTAAACCCCGTAAATCAGCGCAATTGAATTTATTCAAGTATCTCAGGGTATTTATCGCAAGTTTCATTACTCACAATCACCAAAATAACACTCACCTTTCTAATTAATCACAAAACACTTAATTACATCCGGCCATAAAGAAGACACTATCCATGGTCCCCGCTATCACTCACGGGGCCCAATCAATCAGCCTTTGGTGCGGGGTAATTCTGTACCCCATTCTATAGAAGCGGCGGGGTCGATCGTACCCCGTCGTGTTGAAGACGGCTTAATAAGCAATTCATCTCTCGACCACTTCAATTTGTGCAAATAAGTTCAGTAAATAAGATTTATAGTGTTCTTCTCAAATGGATTAACAAATTGTAATCTTGTTTATTGTACACCAAATATAAATTGAAGATTTGTTATTTTGTACGCGCTGTAATAAAATAAATAAAGTGACGAAATTTGAGTATTCTAAAATAATAGTTTTGTCACGTTCGAATTTATTCAAAATATAGTGTCAGTGATCCGCATTTTGCATTGCCGGTTCTTATTCAACCCGTCACAAAATTATATATTTACAAAATCGGGAGCCATATATAACCGTGACTGATTCATACACACACACACACACTTAATAAAAATATAAAAAAAAAAAAACAATAAACGGTTCAATATTCACACACGAAAATACGAGTAGGAATCCAGCATTAGCAAATTATAAAATTTCTTCATTCATCCATACTTCCTCGAAATTGGATTCAATTTCCAAGAACAATGAACATTCTTCAAGCCTTCAGAGACAATGGCTCAAGATGGCGTCACCACTACAGCCGGTGTTCGACACAGTCAGCCACTCCATTACGAGCCGGCTTGGCAACCGATCCATTTTGTAGCCGGTAACCGTTCCGGCTATAAAGTATAACTGACCTACCAACACATGAGCTCCTGGTAAAAAGATAATCAGTCATTATAGTAGTAATAACTTGGGACGTGGCGAGCGAGATGTAGTGCATTTTAACCGACGTTAAAAATAAGGAGTTTCGGCTGAATGTATTTTTTTATGTATGTTCACCGATACCTCGGCCAATTCTGGACCGATTTTGAAAATTATTTTTTTAATAAAAGGTTAGGCTTCCAAGTTGGTCCCACAGAAATTTTGTTATGATCTGATCATGAACTTCGAAGATATGGAACAGAACTCCTCATAGGATAACAGCAAAACTCTCATAACGACTAAAATTGCTTTGTTTATATATTACGTGTAGTCTATAAAAAAAATAAGGGGAAGGGGATATAGGTTGGTAAATTAATGTAATCTAACCGTGTTTGGAATTATTGTTATGAAATGCACTCTGGCTTTAAGGTATTTAAGTTTGTCTTTGGGGTACTTTTTAGTGTAGGTACCATAAATAAAAAGTGCAAAAAAAAAATTTTTTTTAAAAACTTTGTACAAAAGAAATACAACCGACTTCAACGTAAAAAAAAACACTGAAAAGTACAATAAAACTTTAATTCCAGAAGTCGGTGTTAAATAACGAAGAGACTAAACTATTATAGAAACACTAACTTCCGAAATTAAAGTTATTTTGCACTTTCCAGTGTTTCTTTTTTACGTTGAAGTCGGTTGTATTTTTTTATTTTTATAAAACGTTTTTTTATTTAAAAGTTGGTGTTTTAAGAGTTGGTAATTATTGGCCTAAAGAATCGCCAAACTCAGTTGGCAGTAGACAGGTTACATTGCTCGCAGAAAACAATAATGAACGATGCGGACGAAAGGTTCTAGAGTGATGACTACATACCAGAAGACGCAGCGTGAAAGGGCTCTCACAAGGTGAACCAATGACCTGGTAAGGTTCGTGGGAATCCGATGGATGCCAGACGCACACGACCGGAGCGAGGATTGAGGCCTACTGTTGGACATAAGCGAATGCCTATGGTCGTGTTTCGGCTGAAATGTTGATGAATGGTGCATTAATAGCTTCCTTCCATGAGTGTGATACTTCAGATTACTTACATCGAATACAATCTTGGCAGTCACCCACCACCATACCCATCACATCATCAACTAAATTCGGTCTTGACCTATGACGTTGCTGTTTTTGCAACGGATCTCGTTGAGTTATGATAACTTCGGATTCTTCGGGTTAAGGGTTGTTGGGGTTGGGTTAAAATGAGTGGATTGTGTTTCTAAAAGCACTTGGTAATTGCCGTTTACAATAGTCGAAAATACAACGTTCCAGACAAACAATAAATAATAACTATTGGATTTAAAAGGTTTTCCGGCTCCATCATCATCAGATCAGTTCGATGATACCTTTCTAAACATTATTATTCAGAACTATTTATCAATTTGTGTTGTCACAGTTGATAAGGCTTAATATGTAAACTTCTCGCAGGCGTACACCAAGCTTATAATGACGAATACGTGTGTATGAAGCTACGCGTCCGTGGACAATAGCCCTATTGTCATTTTGATGTTTAGGTGAGTGAGAATTTCCGTTATCTATTTTTGCTCCTTTTCACTTCATCAAATGTTACTTTTTAGATAGATGCTTAAGTTCTTGATGAAAATACTAAAATCTTTATATATATAAATATATAAGGAGAAACTGATTGACTCAAATATCAATCAAATCTGAAATCATCATCAAACTAGGTAAAAAAAAAAATTACTAGTCGGTCATTAAGCGACGGAGTTCTGAGGTAACAAACATAAAAAAAACATACAGTCGATTTCAGAATCTCCTCCTTTTTTGAACTCGCTTGAAAAATATTATCATAAGTTAAATTAAACTAATAAATACAATGATAAAGACCAGACTAATGTTGAGAGGACTTCAAGCAATAGTTACCGAATTTTACGCTTGAAGGAAAATTCACTCTCAGCTTTCATCATTATAATTTAATTTACACGTTTTATGTTTGAATTAAACAGACATTTACCTGTGTAAATCTTGAAACCTCCAAGCATGGCTCTTAATGACCAACAATTAACACTTGGCAGACGGTTTAGTGATCGTAAACTGTTTATGTTGCCAGCAGGACTGGCTACCCAACTTCCTGATGCAATTAATCCCTTAACTATCTTTTACGACAGCCGTGGCTCGTGTTATATGCAAAGGGCTAGTCTATTAGTCACCTGTAATAAGATTATAGTACCTCTTGGATTTACGTGATCGTTAACATGGTACGTTCAGTAGGAAAGTACGTATAAAAATAGTAGAACGTATACTGTTTGTATCTGTGTGTCACTTTTTACTTGGGATGTCATCAACATCATAACTTCTCCCGCTCTTGGTGGAGTGGGAGGGAGTGTCAGACTTTTAATCGCTAAACCCCATGGTTTTCCTTCAGCCACCTTTTCTTGCGAGGGTTACGGTGACTCCTTCGAAAAATCCACCTAGCAGGTGTCCGCTTTAATTGCTCCCTACTATTTTGCTGACATCCCTTTGAGGCACGCGTGGAACGGCGAACTACCCATGCTTCGCCGTCCGAAAACCTGCGCCTATGGTGGCCGGTAATTGTCCTGCGTCTCCTGACGCCGGGATCTGTGTCAACCAGATATTATGCTCAAAAAGGTGGGCAACTTGAAACCAACAAAATAGTAAAAAAATAAAGAGCTTTTCGTCTCCAGAATACGTACGCATAAGTTTCTTAACAATCTTAACTCTCTTAAAACAATGTACTTAAAGTTTCCTCATAACTCGATTATTGTGTTATGTTAAGATATAAGTTTCAACGAATATCGTCGTAAGTATTCCTTACATAGTTAATAAGACTATTCTTTTGATATTACGTTATCTATATATATAAAAGAAAGTCGTGTTAGTTACACTATTTATAACTCCAGAACTGCTCAACCGATTTTGCTGAAAATTGGTGGGGAGGTAGTTCAGAACCGACGGACGGACATAGGATACATTTTATCGAGTAGGGTAGATTAGGGTAGAGTAGAGTAAAGTAGGGTAGAGCAGGGTAGAGTAGGGTAGAGTAGGGTAGAGTAGGGTAGAGTAGGGTAGAGTAGGATAGAGTAGGGTAGAGTTGGGTAGAGCAGGGTAGAGTAGGGTACAGTAGTAGAATATAGACGGGAGCGAAGCCGCGGGCAAAAGCTAGTTTCTGATAAAAATTAGCTGTAAGTTTTTATATTGTAGCTAGTTAAATAATTTGGTGCAGGTTTTTATTAGCAGCACCTTTTCATTAGAGTTTGATAGGGGCCTTAACTATCCGTAGTAACACTTCATGACTGAAGTGTTAATATATTTAACATCTTCGCTGGTTTTAATTAGTGCTTGACTGCGAACACACCAGGTGAAGTGCACTAGTTTATTCACTCGAGCCTTGAAGACACCTAAATTATAATCAGACTGGAATACCACAGCAGGCAAATGGTTCTAGTCCTTCGATGTACGTGATATAAACGTGGTGGTAAAACGCTTAGTCCGAACCGTAGATGTGTTAACAACGTAAGAGTGGACTCACCGTACGTCGGGTTGTCCGATGGTAGAAAGGTGATGGCGACATCAAGTCATGGAATTGCTTACTTTAACAGCGGTTAGATTTAACATTGCTGCAGTTTGGAAAATGTCGTATTATTGCATTTGCTCACTCATCATCATCCTCATATATATATATATTATATCTTTTTCATTATTTAAATGCATTTTTCATATAAGCTTTTTTAAGTTTTTTAACCGAGTTTTAAAAAAGGAGGAGGTTCTCAATTCGGATGTTTTAATATAATATGTGGATGGTCTTCGGAGATAGATACTGAAACTCTTAAAATAACTAACAGCAAATGCCGTGCGATTGCTACGACCGTATTATATTACCGTTATTTATTTATTTCAAACTTCATGCAACTAAAAGGTTCAAAGGCGGACTTACTGCCTTAGGCATTCTCTACAAGCCATCCAAGGGAGGGATAACATAGCAGGTGCATACAAATACGTAGTAAAAATATAATAAGAATTGTTTACCCCAATTTATAATATAACATAATGCTAGTACATTCCAAAAAAGTTTGCAGATACACCGTCCTTTCACAAACAACACCAAGGTGTATATTGCGTCTTTATGGAAATTTGGTCATTAGGTACAATTAGGCTTTTGCTGTAGAACTTGATCATTATTTAGTTTTTAGCTATGGGGAATTATAATTAAACAAAGAAAGATAAAAAAAATAATGTTTTAAAGAACTAAAACCAAAAACACCGGTTTCCGAAACTAAATAAAAAAAAAAACATTCTACGTAACTGATGAAATACCAAAACATCTTTGTAACGAGTCATTTCGGTAGTGGTTACTTTTTGTCAAAATTGTTGAGCTGATGGAACGTCACTTTGGTAGAACCCAGCTTAACTTGCCGCCACGACTACAAGCAATTCCGCATAACTTGCGTACTTCAAAAAGCTTCGCATTTCCCCCCACAACACTCCCCCCGTGTGCCACCAATCTAAACTAATTGTCACATCGCTCCGTGCAGCCGCTACCGGCGGTCGGATTGAACCCGACACTCCCCACTAATTGCTATAACTACCACCATTACGGTTGTTTGGAGACAACCTGTTCCTAAGAATCATACAAATTACTCAGATGAAGCTTGTTGCGATTTGTTCTTTCCTATTTATTATTTAAGCATCAAAAACACGAGACCGGTCAAAATCTGTTCAGGAACAAATGATCGTGATTCTATTTAGAAGTATTTTGAACTTCTTTTCTTGTCAATGGACTGAGCTAACTTAACTGCCCAGAAGTCCGATCAGTATGTTATTGACAATCTGGATATCGTTCATTTGCCCCGTTCAGATCCTGGAAGGTGCAGTGTTGGGTAAGAAAAGAGGCCTATAGCATATCCTACGAAGGTCTACATTGGCAAGGTCTAAGTGTCAGCTCTCTTTGCAAGATATGAATAGATTTATGATACTCCATTTCGTTTATATATTTGTCCAATTGTATATACACGGTCCTACGGTCCACGGTATACAAACAAGCCACTCAGTGGTAAGATTTTTGCTTGGAAGAACTCAGCTACACATGCATACATTGACTGGAAGAGATAACATAGGTATTATTCATGTGGGTTCAAACTCTGTATTATCAAAACATGTTTGTTTCAAACTGTTTCGTCAACAAACACGGAAACGCTGGGATTTAACACAACACTAAAACTACAACCTACGCAACAAATTCAATTGTTATTTCTAAATGTGAATTACAACGTGAAAACTAACTTGTATTTAGGGGCGGCAAGAGCAAACTCATTACAATATTACGCTGCGAACTTTTCGGCTAACTAATCATAGAAATTAGAAACATTTCCAACCAGTTGTACAAACTTGGCTAAGTTTTACAGGAGCGCCACCCAGCTACTTTTAACTGTGTGATTACTGTTGACTCATGTAGGTGTGCGCCAATAGCAACACGCCGTTCCATGTATGCGTTTGTAAAGATGACGTGTAACTGACGCGCTGTCAATCAATCTTCTTTAACATACAATATATTTTTACATTTCTTACAAAATGTCATTTATTCTTATTGGTACTCCAAATGTTTGTGAAGTCAAAGAAAAATATTGAATGTCTCTGCTATTTACGAACCTCAGTCAATCAGCTATGACAATGTTTATTTTATTTCGTAGTCGATGGCTTATTGAACTTTACGTATCAAATAATGTATTCAAGAATAGGATTTCTGAAATGTTTTTCATATTTGCTTGAAAATACATTACTTATGTATTGGGAATGTGGTTCCAGATGGTTCAAGTACCTGTTACTTTGCTGAGTATGGAAGTTACAAAAATGCTCGTGAAAAAAAACACATATTGTGTTAGAAATCATTTTTACACATGTGTCTATGGCACATTCGCTCAAGCTCATTGCTATTGAAGCTCGCGTGAAGCCATCTTGCCATTGTTTATTACGCTTAAAAACTTAATTATTGAATTGTTAAAGATGTCTAGTAAAAACCTATTTTTTCTATAAAAAACCCTTTGTTTAATTTATCATAAACAACATGTATGGAATAAACTGAAATCGATTGGCATTAGAGCTATAAAAATATGACAATTAATTTATAAACGCAGCTTCTACTAAATGATCGTACTCGCGGGCATGCACATTAAGTTTTAAAATGAGACAAAATTTTCTTATCAAATTAATTCTAAAATTATGGACAGGACGATGAGTCAGCAGACCGTACTTACAATGAATTAGTGTCCAGTACCGCGCTATTAACGCGTAGTAATACCGCGACCCTATTTACTTACCCTACCTTCAGACACCTTGGATACAGGGACCCATCTCAATCCCCTACATAAAGCGATATTATGCGATTAAGCCTGTTATTATTAGCCCTTTAGAGCATCTAGTAAGTTGGAACAGAACTTCTACTTCATACATCTCATTTAAGAATATCACCTGCCGCATCATCATCATCTTTTCTGCAAAAAGACGTTCACTGTTGGACAGAGATGCGTCTCGCATCCATTGGATTTCTGCGACCTTCACCAGGTCATACGCTGGGTCTTCCGGTACACGGTTGCCACTCCAGAACCTTTTAGCCAACACCGGGGCGAAACTCCATTGCCGCAACAAGTTGTGGTTGGAGGACATGGTGGAGCATACGGTAGAGGTGTACCCCACTCGGGCAGAGAACCGCCGTCTCCTCGTAGAGGCGATTAGTGGCAACGATCTATCGCGCCGGGCCTTGGTACAGGTCATAATCCAAAGCGAGGAGGAGTTGCAGGCGGTCGCCTCCTTCTGCGAAGCAGTAATGTTAGGATAGGAGGAGGCCGCACGTGCACGCGCGAAGAAGCGGCCCTCACGCCCCAATCGTTGGGATCCTAATCCCGATTTCCGCCCACCGTTGCCGCGGGCTTGCAGACGGTAAACAATGGGTAGCTCGCCGTCCGACCGTCCAGTAACCGACCGGACCGAGCCCAAGTTGTCGACGGCGCGTACTGTTTCAACGGCGCCTCAAGGAGATGTCAGCAAACCGTAGGGGTCCAGCAGGGTCGAAGCCTACTGAGGTCACGGGTAGTGTGAAAGTAAAACCCGGAGCCCTGGGACCAAGGCAAATAAGGAACAGGAATGGGTTTTTAGTCAGTAAAAGTCTGACACGCCCTCTCGCTCCACCCAATAGCGAGGATGTCATTGGATGATTTTCCCACCTAAAAAAGAAAAGAACCTTTCGGCCCTTTCGACAATCTGTTGTGCGAGCAATGTACCCTGCCCAATGCCACTTAAGTTTGGCGATCCTTCGGGCTATATTAGTAACCTTGTTTCTATTGCGGATGAACTAGCCTATTCTTATCAAACTATGCTGGAGTCGGTTTCAACTTTAATTGGATGCACTCTATACTGAGCAAGTGTTGATCTGATGATCTCTAAGCAGTTGTGAAGTAACTCGATAGCTATGGTCAGACTGTTTGCATGAGTGTCAAGCTTTTTGATAGCCGATAACGACTGTATCAGAACCTGTGAAGGCCAGCTCAAGCCAGCGGGTTAACAAGAACGTTAACCCGAAGTATAGAGGAGTTTCTACAAATGTTTAATAATCAGTGGTAAGAGCAGTGGTGGCCTATTGGTAATTGCCCTGACTTACGAGTTGTAGGTCGCGTAGGTTCCAACCCAGCCAGGCGCATTACTTTGTGTAATTAATTTCATCACCACTACTCTCAAAACGGTGAAGGAAAACATCGTGAGGAAACCGGCATGTCTTAGAACAAAAATTCGAAAACATGTGACGTCCACTAACCCACACTGGGCCCGGGTGGTAGATTTACGGCCTATTCCCTCTCCTAGAGAGAGGAAGCTCTCTCCTAGCAGTGGGAACACTAAAGATTATGCTTTGATTAAACTATGAATGATCCGTAACGCACCCACATTTGGCAAGCAAAGCTTCATCTTTAATAGACCGCACATCGCCGCGCATCTTTAGTGCAATTGTTTTATTTATTCATGAAACTTTTAAATATTTATTACGACTAATGATTTGTCCAAACAAAACTACTTTATTATGAAGTGTTTCTACATCATCTACGGGAATGTTGAAAAGAGTTGCCCTAGCCTAGAACGCAAAGGTAACTGAAGGACACAAGAAGGGTTTTTATCAGTCTAACACGCCTTTTCGCTCCATCCTAGAGCGAGAGAACTATTTGACGATTTCCCACTACGAAAGAAAAATACCATCATTGTAATCTGGGTTTTGAAACGTCGAAATAGCTTCAACTTAGTAAACTGGCAGTTTAAATGTGCTCGTTAATGACGAAAGTGGTTGAAAATGCTTTAAATTTGAGTTTTCGCCGTACAGAGTGGGAGTATGGTCCTTCTGCTGCCTTCCTAGTGCTCCAACGTCACGCATTAATCAAGGAGCATCACGGTAGTTACATTAGGATGCGGCCACATTGACAAGGGTGCGCGGCGCTAATTGAAGCGAAACTATGTATTTACTGCCCTCATGACGTGCTTTTGTTTATGTAGCTTTAATGGATAGTGTTTCTTGTCTTGTTCTATTAGGCAGTATTGGAACCTAACTCTTAATTTTCTTTTGTGTACCACTTTTAAACATATTTCTGTTTTCTGCTAGGCATTTTGGTGAGTCGGGCTCGTCACGCCATTTTTGGCTTGGTCTGCCGGTAGGTCGCGCTTAACGGACCTATCCGCAAATCGATTGACAAACTGATGATTCGTCCAAAACCTAAATCACCTCAGTCGTCTCAAAATACACATGTGAATACAATCAGGAAACAAGGCTTAGAGGCTAATAGCTGAATATTTAATGAAGGTTAGTTTCCATGGAGTATATTCACATAGAATTGTGGTAAGTGACCGCACGACCCGCTTCCCAGTGCACTGAAACGGAATAGTTAATTATCATGATTTGAAATTATTATCATTTTCATACTGAGCGGCTTTTCCTAAACATTTCAATAAGCAGAAAATTATGACAAATTCTATTTTTTACTACCACTATATCAACTGATGGTAAGCGATTATGAGGCCGACAATAGAGTACGCTTGCCTAGAAGTAACCAATCAGAAAGAAAAACAGTTTATTCACGCAAAATGTTGCAATCTTATTTCTAGCTAACAAATATAAGCATTATATAAAATGAAGTTATGCGTCAAATCCGAGCAAAACGGCTGAACGCTCAGCATGAAGCTTTGCCCTTACGCATAGTGTGACGAGAAGCGCGTAATGCGTACATATTAATTCTTGACTTATGGACCCCTATTTACTGTTATAAACATATTGGTGATACAAACTTGCCCATATTTTTACAACTTATACCTAACTAGTAAACACAGCGACTCAGGTTCGCCTTGCCAGGAGATCGTGACTAAGTACACTTATTTAGATTCTACTAAATTATTAAAGCAAAAAACACCAACCAGCCGTTTTCTCTAGAAAATCTTGTCGAATAATAAATTCATGTCAAAACATTTTACACGAAGACGCTCCGTAAATATCTCAAAGAAACTACCTTCCGTAATGACGTTATGTTTACCTTAGCTACCAGGCGCACAAAGCCACAAGGAGTCAAATAAAAATATAATCCTCGAGTTTACGTAAGGGATCTCCTTACGGCCTTTCTAAATAATTTCTTAAACGTTTTTTTACGCTAGGAAATTGCTTGTATGGACCTTTAGCAAACCTGTCGCTTTTATTGGTTGACAATGGGCCAACTGTTGCCAACTGGTGCCCGGAAAATGATAGGAAAAAAATGGAAACTACAATATAACTACCTATTAAGATAGTAGTAGTTTTTTCTAGTGCCAGAAATATGAAAAGAAAAAAGAACAGCCATATAACTACCTATACCTTAGTTTTTCTCGGTTTCTTTAATGAGCACAATTCTTACGAGTGCTTCTTTAATGAGTTCTACTAGTGTTCAAAGTAATTTTATCTTCATCTAAGAATTAGTGTCACCACTGAAAATTAGTTTTTCTTATGCAATTTTAGTAGTTAGGTTAATGTAAAGCGTAACATATTTAAACTGCTACTGTGATACAGCAGAATCTTTAAAATAGAGCCAAAGATTATTTGTTTTTATAAAGACTGTACCATACTAGGAACGACTCTTGTATTGCGGGTGTGTTCACAAACATGCAAACTTGCATACACAAGACTGAGGCCATGGGTTTTTTGCGGTAGGAAAATCATCCAATGACATTCCTCGCTCTTGGGTGGAGCGAGAGGGTGTCTCAGACTTTTACTGACTAAAACCCATACCTGTTCCTCGTTGCCTTTCAACCAGGGCCGAGTCTTCCTTTCAGAAGCAGACCCTTGGCCCCAGTAGGCTTCGACCCTGCTAGGACCCTAAGGTTTGCTAATATATCCTCGAGGCACGCGTGGAACAGTACGCGCCTGGCTCGACTTGGGCTCGATTTGGATGGTTACCGGATGATAGGATTGCTCGCCGTCCGCAAGCCCAGGACAACAATTTGTAGGCCATTAGAGCCTCTGATATGAAAATCGTAATACTTTTTCAAAGCATATATATAGACCTTCACAGTGATTTTGTTCATTGCTCTGCCTTGTAAGCGTATAACTGTATGACTCTCGATTAATAGAATAGGCCCAAGGAGGGTTATTGTTAACCTTTTCGCTAGCTCTAGGCTATACAAGACTAACACAGAACGGTTTTACTGCCGTAAAGAGATATAAAGAGATAAAGACAGGAGTGTGTACAACAATGTTGTTCGGTTGTTTAGTATGCGGCGCGCAGCGCGGCGTTGAACGAGCCAGCCGTAATTCGATTCACTTTAAAACAGTTTGAAACTCGTCAACTGGGAGGTCATAAATTCAAATAAGAAAGGGTTCACAAAGTAATTTGTGAAAGAATGTTGCGGGAAAGAACGTTTTGGGGTTAATAAAGACGTTTTTTCTTGGCTTTTTATTAGACTAGAATGGGATTTAAGTTTTTTTTGGAGAAAAGTTTGTGTGGAACGATTGTTTGAACGTTTGAAAAAATATTGTTGGAGTTTATACCTACATTAATTTTCTATGAATAATTCTTTCTATATTTATATTTACGAGTGATCACTTTGCATGATCTGCCAAATACTGCCAAACTAATGTATGTACCTAACTCACAAAAATATTTATTACTGATGACGAGGCAATATGACCATATGCCATTATATACGAGGCAAAACTATTTTCCATAGGAAACGACCAATTTGGAACCGTGCACTAGCTTCTGACATTTTATAAGTGCCCATGTAGACTTTGACTTTGACTTTGACCTTAACCTACCAGGCGAAGATAAAAACAAGCGTCATTCATTCGCGTTAATTTTGAATTGCGATATTTCAGTTTGTGACTATTTTAACTATTTGCTTTCATAATGAACTCTGCACTCACTTTTCCCGACGACCTCAATCTGCCTTTGGATTCTGAATCAGCTATGTACGACAATGACCCCAGCCGCTCTATCTTGGACTCCGTTTCTACTTCTTTGAATAACTCCAGCGTCACAGATGGAAACCGAATCGTATGTAGGTACCATATTTCGATCAGCAGGAGCCAACGCTGTGTTAATTGTGCTTTAAATATTACTCAAATGAGACGACGACATTCTTTGAAAGTAGCTGAAATTCGATCTGTGATACAAGAATGGATTTATCCACGGCAGGTAAGAACTATTTATTTTGTACCAATACTTATGAGCATTCATCCGTTAAAACCATGCAGAAGCCAAAATCAATGATGGTAAAACTGTAATATACTAGACAGCGAAATAATGAGGGTGTCCCGTCCCCCCGAACCCTCTCCTGAATCTAGGAAACGCTTACTTTTGGAGATATTCAAGATTGAAATTTTGAGGTTAGGAATAAAAAAATCGTACATTTTATGCATTTTCGGGGCAGATTTGGGGGTTTTTAGGGGGGAGGGTCACCCTCAACCCCTTAGATCAACCCCCACAGTAGCAATTGTATACTTTTTGTACTTAAAAAAGAAAAAAATAATTTTGTTGTTGGAGAGCGCTCTACCATTGTATAAAAATATTTGTGCTCTGAAATATAGATTTCCGGGTGGTTAAAAAAAAAATAACCCTAACGTAACCCTCCATAGTAGCAATAGTGTACTTGTTTTTTTACATGTTTTTCAGATATTATTATTTTAGCATTGGACAAGCTAAATTCACTTAATTATGCACTTAAATATGTCATTTGTTTTTTAATGTAAAATAAAGTGAATTTGTGTTTTATTAAATATTATTATGGCTGTATGAAATAATACCTTTGTCATAGTACTACAAACAAGATAAAAAGTGAAGAAAATCTGTCAAAGTGGTGTCAAATATTAAGATAAATTATCGATTTTCATTATTTTTTTTTCTCAAAAACTATGTTTCCTAACATTGAGACTTTGCATAATTACTTTTTAGACATAAACTTTTTCAATAAAAAACTATGAGCGTAAAACTCGCTGTCCAATACAGTACAGTTTAGCCTCAATGATTTCCGACGGACAATAGATATAACAATAATGTGTTTAATATCCAGATAAAATATTGACGTCACAATATTAGGAATTTCATAGTCTAGTGTATGGTTTAAAAACCTTTTCAAATGGTCGTATAGTTTTCCCATTAGAACATTTCTTATCTAAGCTGTTTTTAAAAATAATGGTCGACGTTCTACGCAGATGCGAGATAGTGGTTAAACCGTGTATGATAAAAGTAAAACAATTTTACTTAAAAAAAAAGTGATAACATTGACTAGTGCATGGATTAAAAAAAAAACACGATTGCTGTAAGTTTTCATTCAAGAAAAGTAATCTCAAAACTGTAATTTTTAGCAATTTTTCGAGATATTAAACTAAACTAACAGGATAAAATATGAGGCATTTTTGTTACGAGGCATTCTCAGTGCGCGAGTCCAACTGGCACTTACCCAGTTTTTTGTTTTAAATGGTTAACCAAACGTATTGTTTAAAAGGTTAGAGTCTATTAGGGATTCCCCTTGTTACATTTACAAGCGTGTCCCTATTACGTCAAGAATTTCCCCTACATCGGACGCAAGGAGCGGCTGCATATCCACCGCGCCTATGTTCGGCCTAAACGCTACGTACACGGGCCCTGTTAGCTAAGTTAATAGACTGTCTGTCTTGGTAAATGCTGCCGCCAGGATGTGCTCATACATACAATTACGAAGAAGGCTTTGACGATCCTTGTCGGAGCTATAGAAAATATTTATTGGTTAGAGCGTAGCGTCAGGTTTTTGTTGTCATATTCTCTGAATTATTTATTAGGAGTAGTTTGGTTTTAGCAAGCACTTTGTGTAGATAATAGGTGATTTATAGTAGCGTAATAATTTATTTGCCTGTATAACAGTTTGTAAACGTGTTATAGATAGGTAGGTGTTACCACTTTTCTGTTACTAAAATTATAGATTGAAAATGACACTAAAATGGTTCTGACATTAGTAGCCTACCAAAACATTTCACATGGCGAAAGTTTAAAAAAACAAAGTTATAAAGCGCTCATTGGCACTCGACATTTGCCGCCATTAATACGGCACTTCGGTCAAAATATGCAAATTAACCAAACATTCCCGATACGTTGCAATTTGCATTTTGGCAATTTTCGCAACTCTAAAAAAGTTAGTTTTAGACGCAAATTGCTGCAGCTATCAAACAGAATTTTATGTGAGCGGATTAGTTGTGATTGGTGGCCATATTGGATCGCGTGTTGCCCCGCCAATTCAAATTACTAGATTCAAATCCCGAAAGTTTTGAATTCGAACAATAACGTTCAGTTTTTTTCTTTAAATTTAATTCTAATTGATATAAAAATCCGCGTAGAAGTTTCAACAACGTAATGGTGGTTCTAGTTTTTCGTTGGGTTGTCCTATGGTAGAAAGGAGATGACGAAATCAATTCATGCGATTCCTGCTTACACTCTCCAAAATGTAACCTGTAACCGATGGTTGGCTACCCTTTGCTCAAGGCTTTGTAGATATATATATTTCATTTTTCAGTGGGATAATCATCCAATGACATCCCCTGCTCTTGGGAAGCGCGGGAGATAGTGTCAGACTTTTACTGACTAAAAACGCACTCTTGCTCCTTCGTTGCCTTTCATACCAGAGCTGAGTTTTCCTTTCAGAATCAGACCCTTGACTTCAGTAGGCTTCGACCCTGCTGGGTTCCTACGGTTGCTGACATCTCCTTGAAGCGTGCGTGGAACACTACGCGCCGTCGACGACTTGGGCTCGGTCCGAACGGTTACCGGACGGTAGGATGGCTAGCTACCCATTGCTCGCTGTCCACAAGCCTGCGCCTACGGTGGCCGGAAATCGGGATCGGAATCTCGGCGGCTGGGGCGCGGGGGCCATTACCTTGCACGTGCACGTGCGACCTTCTCCTTCGCAGCAAGAGGCGACCGCCTCCTCCTCACTGCGGACCATGGCCTGTACTAAGGCCCGGCGCGAGAGATCGCTGCCACTGATCACCCCCACGAGGACACGTCGGTGCTCTGCCCAGGCGGCACCCGTATGCTCCAACATGTCCTCCGGGCGGTCTACATAATAGTGACACCAGAGCGTTTCTTCCGCACGAATCCGGTGCAAGAACCTTCCGAACTTACCATGACCGGTGAGGACCTGCGACATGCGGAAGGTAAGGATGCCGTGTTGCCTTTCCTCCTCAAAGAGGGGACTTACCGACATAATTATGGCGTACCCAAAGGCTTTGCAGATTGGACTTAACCAAATCTGGATCACCAATTAGCCTCTTCGCACGCCTTTCCACCGAGTCCAAAGCTGCTAGATGGCATTTTGCAGCACCCACACTCCACACACAATCGGACCTCTGCTTTGTTGCAGTTGTCATTTTAATGTTAATTCTTCTGTACTTATGCTTCCCTTAAGTATCGCTATAACAGCTGGACCTGTGTGTCTTGCATCCATTGGTTCCCTGTAATCCTCACCAGAATATTGGTCCACCTTGTAGGAGACCTTCTAACGCTGCATCTTCTGGTACGTATTAGCTGCTCTAGAACCTTTTGACTCTATCGATTTGTTCTGTGTCAATGAGTGAGTGTTATTTTTAACGCGATCGAAACATTTAACGCTTGGGGCTCTCTGATTGGTTAAGAGCTTGGAGCGGGAAAATCAGAGTGCCAAACGTCATAAACGTGTCAATTGCGATTTCACACTAGGCACTCTGAGAGCAATGTGCCCTACCCACTTGACACTCAAGTTTGGCGATTAATCGGGCTTGGACACCTTGATTTATCTAGTGATATATTCATTCATGTTTTCGATTCCTTATGTGATCCAAACAGGAATATAAATATCCTGAGCTTCGAGCATAGCCCATTTAGTTGACCTTTGAGTGATTTTTTGCTATCTGATGAGGCGCATTGTGACCGACTACGTTTCAGTGACTGGACCTTCGTGTTGAGATGTTGTAGATATGGGACGAGAATACGGTGAAGGTCCCGAACGGTGTACAGCCGAATCGGTCATGACAGTTGTTCTCTTTCTTGAAGTAAGACCTACCTAACTTGACCAATGTTCGCATGACCGTAGCTAAATTGTTAATTAAAATGTATAAGTATGTATTTTCATAAAACTAGAAATAAAACAAAGTCTGAATTACACAGTACTTAAATATCACGCTATTAATGTACTTAAGAAAAGCGATTTCAATCAGTTTTCAATATCAAATAAACACTCCTCTCGAAATAATATAGTATCGCTTTCGTCTCATTTCCTCTAGCTCAACACAAAGACCCGCCATTTCTACAACCTAAACGCAAATATTATTTAACAACAGTTTGCAAAGTCCTAAACGACCCTTCAAAGGAAATCTCCATCACGAAAACCTAATCAAAACTTAAAGACAATATCAATTTAGTAGAGCAAACACCTTTACTTTAGGGTAGCCTTCAACTATAGCGGAACAAACAACTAGTGAATTAGCAAGTTAGTGAATTTACCTTAATTATGCATTATGCTGGCCGGAAACCGGTGCGGCTCCCCGGCTACCTGGCCACACGTCACAAGTTTTCGCATCACTTGTTTATTTTGTTTCCGATACAGCCATTAATAAAGTTGGTACATAGGTAATCATTTTGATAGCCGGAAATTTGTTGGATAGAAACTTTTGTGTGGATTGACTGCCTAGAGTGAGCTGGCTGGAGTCAATTAAGTTCAAGTGCAAGATGCTGTAATAATATTAAGATAAGTCATATTTAAAGGTGTAAAGAGAATTTCCTGAAAAGTACCATAGTGAGTGACCCGACACTTGGTGCAAAAAGGTTTCATCATTTGTTTCAAATTAACAGCAAATAAAAAAAAAAAACGATTGCAGAAGAGCACTTACAGTTTTAGAAAAAAAAAAACTTAGTTTCTTTACCCTATCTGAAATTCCAACGGCAGACACAGGTCAATGGTATCTTCAAATATATAAATGAATGTAATATCCAACCGAAAATTTCATCCCGTTGAAAAATTGCAATTTACAAAGTGGTTTCTACCTCCGTCTGTGTGTCTTCTGTTTTTAATCTTTTAACAGCAGCAGCTTTTGTTTCAAAAACTGCATACAAAACAAGTAAAAACACTAATAGCTAGTATACTCGTGTTCTTTCTAATTACTATTAGTTCGTTAGCGCACTCCTCAGTCCTCAGTTAATTAGTTTTTAAACTCATATGTCATGTGAAAAGTTTTATAGTTAGATACGAATATTACTCGTTAGCTATTCTTTATCGTCTCGTTTCTAATGTTTTCGTTCAAAATGAATTTAAATTATTTACATTTTTAATAAGAATCACATTTTTAAATGCACTGTCTGACTATTTTGATGTTCTTAGGATTTTGCATCCTGCTGCCAAATGATTATGGTGGGGTACGAAAAATATCTTTAATGATTTTATGATCTGATTTATATTTCTTCAAAGTATTTTAAAAGCACTATTACTCAATTCACAAAAATACGTAATAACTCATCATTAAAACTTAAACGAAAAATGTCATTAACTGTGTCATCAAAACGAACTCACCTAATTGGATCAGTAAGCCAACTACAGCAGGTCACAAGGTTCATTTATTAACAATTAACAACTGTGTCTACAGCTTTCATTATCACACACAATCCGCCCTCATTTTAATAAACCAACAATTGCTTTACCGTCCTCTCGCTATAAATATATTACTTTTACCAAATTCTGTAATAGGATTATGTGATAACTTTTCGGAAGTCACCTTTGTGTCCCAACACTAATTAACTAGCGCAACCGCCGGCAGCTCCTTAATTAAAGTGGTAAGCACATGAGCCATTATTACTGCACCACCCTACCCTAAGTGTACGTCTTTGTAGCTTTTTGTTAAAACAACATTCTTCACATCTCCTAGTACCACATCCATTGCGGGCTTATCTCTTTTGGCATGTTCGGATGCAGAACATGAAAAGCGATGGTTATGCCAGGAACCGATGCGTTCATAATTTGATTAGACTGCAGTGTACAGGGTAAGATACGGGAAAAGTGGTAGTAAAAGGTCTCGCCTCTTCAAAAGATGTATAAATTTATTAGGTCACGTGATTGCTCCGAACATGCAAGTAATTTTCTGTGTTGCCATAAAAAGAAAAACGTGAACAGAAACCGAGAATAATCTCTTTGAACGTTCTCTGAATATCTCTAAGATCCTAGTCCCGTCCTAAGGAAAAAATATGCGAGTGCTAAACGTTATCCTATTGAGGGAAATAGGGAGTTTATATGGAACGGGAAATTTGTAATTTTACTTTAAAAGAAATGGGGTCTATATGCCCTGAAAAGACAGAAATATTCGTCTCACAAAGCTGAATGTTAGTGGTCTTCAAATTTGCTAGAATATTTAGCTGTAGTAAAAGTCAGATGTTAAGATTTGTTTTGGGTAGAACTGTGAACTGTGTATTCATGTGAAGTCTCAACGGACCCCACACGAGGATACACTACCAACTTCAGATTTTACGCAATTTTACAGGTTTCTAATGGTTTGACCTGAAATAAACTTTTAGCTTGTTATAAGTATAAGTTAAAGAATTTTATTTATTTAGACTTTTGTAAAAACTAGTGAAACGGGTAAAATCTAGTCCCCAATAAAGTTATAATCTTAACACTGTGTTTAAAATTTTCAGCGGCGTACTAAATGTAAAAAATGTACATGTCATATTCGAAGACATACACCAACCCGCTCTGGGCCCACATGGTGGATTATGGCCCATTCTCTCTCTTAGAGAGGAGGCCTGAGTCCCAGCAGTTGGAACATTAAACGGCTGATTATGCTTATGCTTAATATGCTTATTCATGTCATTAATGTAGAAAGAACGCGGTAGATATTAGGTTTCCAAACTTGAGCCAATTTTTTCGGAAGTTTGCCCCGTAAACAACCCTTATTTCACACCTGTTATTGAATCATACAGTTCCCCTCAGCATGGTTGAGCTGAGTGGAGCTGATGCACGCGTCATGCTCGTGAACGGGCGCTGACAGCTGAGATTGGTCATCTCTTAGTTGCCAGTGGCTTAATTCAATTTTTTTTTTAATACTTACCTACATTATGCTTACATAATAGAAGTGACAAGAAAATTTTAACCAAGATTATAATGTAATTCTTAATATGATTTAAAAGATCTCTGTGGATCACTATATCTCTAAGGAGATCTACGCTTTGGAAAGTGCAATTTAGCTTCACTTTTTTTTGAATGACCGTCAATTCAAAAGTGCCTGATTTCTGTGGCACGGTTTTGGTATAATTTAGAATATTTTTTTGTGTATAGAATTAAATTTATTTTATTCTTTTTTCTTAAATTAAGAACAGCTTATGGGGTTTATTTTAACGATAATTGAGAACTTTAAAACTTGCCTTGTGACTTGTGACCTCTGTTTGTATACCCACTGTGATTTTATCAAATTGACGCTGCGCTATCTATACATTACTTTAAATATTTTTTTCTAGTAGGTACTCTAGAAGGACACACTGACCACAGAGATGTCAATGTTAACGAAGTAAAAGGAATGCTATCTGGTAATTTTATAGTTCTTGTCTGCATACAGGATGATTTTATAAATGAAATAAAAAAATTCAGGTAATTAGCATAACAATCAAACACCAAAATACTGAAACAAAATACTCTTTATTACGTTAAAATCACAGGCCGTCTAATAGCATTCGCCTCTCTTAAGATGGTTCGCAATTAATGTACTGCACTCATGTCTCTTAAGCTTGCCGGAGTGCGTGTGAGGGAGTGACGTCACAAACGCGATGCCTCCGTGCAGCCGCTTGTGGTCGCTAAGAGTGGCTGGAACAAGACAAAGGAAATTTAACTTTGAATTGAAGGCAGATAGTAGAATTTTGACGGGGATGATCTGGCACGCTAACTTTATGGCGTGTTCTGAGCAGATAATAATAAGTAGTAATAAGGAATGTAAACTTTAAAAACATAAATGTTAGGTTGGTTTTCGAAGATATCAAAGAAATTTTTCTTGGCAAAGGTGTTTCCAAGACAAGCTGCAATGGAAGAGGCTTAGCTTATGAAAAGCCGACGTATGAACAAGTCTAAGAATGTGTAGTGTCTATCTGTTTGAAATATAGGCTTTTGAATGCTATTGATGAAACTTTCTTCGGGAATCTTTTGAGAATTTGTGCTGATATTAACGAGGATATACATTACTGCATGTTGAGATTCTTAAATTAAAATCTGATATTTTTAAATATCTCTTGACAGTATTTATGAAATTAATGTTCGGGGTGGATTTTAACTTTGGGTGGTTCATTGAGCCCAAAACCAAGGCAGCTGCCAGGAAACTCGGCGTTCTTGCAAAGGTCTTCACGCTCACGTCTCTCTTTCGAAAGTTTGAGAGTTTGATCAGAGAGCCTTTTCCACTTTGTACGACGAGTCTTAAAGAACTTGGAACCGAACGTATGCACACGTATGAACTAATAATTCGTAAATTCGCAATAAATAAAATTCCTTTAGATGATACTTATTAGTATAACAAATATAAAGTACTCAAAAACTTATGCTAGTAATTTGCCAGAAAAAAAAACAATTTTTTTTTTCTTTTTTTTATTCTGGATAGGTTCGCGCTTGACCGCCATCTCACCTGATGGAAAGCGATGAGGCGGTCGACGATGGAACGCGCTTACCTAGAAGTAACCTATTCACTCTTGACTTAAAGATTTCCGGGTTGTAGCTATCAGGAAACACACATTCCGGCAAGGAATCAAATCAAAATCACTTAAAACATTTTTTGTGGTTTGTAAAAGCTTGATCAAACTAGTATTTGTAGATTTATAGGTTCTTTTGGTGAATTTCTATCATACTATTAAACATTTAATGTAAAACAAACACCAGGAATTGAGATACAAAGTTTTTTTGGTTTCTGTGGACTTTTCTCGATTTTCTCAATATCTCGTAAACTATGACAGAAGGAGTCACAACAGTTTTAATAAGAGTTTTCTTTGAAATGTATCTTTCCAAAATGCATATAAAACGGGCATGTCCGCAACTCAGGTGAAATAACACACTGTGCGTTATTATATGTCGTTAATATTGGAGATTTTGTTGTTATATCATCTATTACTTACCCGTTTAGTATTCAAGGCATTTTTGTAACTTCAAATACGTAATTTTTTATAGATATATAAGAATAGATAGCAGAATCTTGCGAAGACACTCGGACGACAACCGCGAGGAGATTTTTAGTTTTCGCATTATGGATATGTTGATCCGAAATGCTGTCCAAGGGATACGGAGCATTTTTCTCCAGCACCACATCTCAAAGGCGTCAATGCAATCTGCTGCTTTCAGCGTCCAAGTCTTAGCGCCGTATGAAAAAATCAAGAAGACCAGAGTCCGCACTAGTTTGGTTTTGGTCTTTACGGAGATGTTGCAGTCCCTCCAGATTTTATATAGATGAGACCTGGCGCTCTTAGCCATACCGATTCATCTGCGGACTTCCTTTTCGCACGAGCCATCGTTACCGACATTGGAGCCCAGGTAAAATAAAATTGTCACCCTCCCGGAAATAAAGCAGGTTACCAGATATGAGAATTATCGTGTCCTACCCCTGTTTTTGGACTTTAGATAATCCCACAATAGTCCATTGTAACCTGCTCAATTCTTTCTGAAGTTCGGTAGTCTTCTCGTCGAACCGGAGTGTACGCCTGTTATATGTGGCCAGGTCCAGTCGTTGTTTTCTAAAAGGATAGCCGGACCTCAACCGGAGATTCTTTGCATCCCTTGCCTTATCATAATCTTGACCGTTACTGGAGTCAAAGGAAGATGGGCTACCGGTCACTAGGGGCCATTTTTGGTTATCCTTTTCATTGGTAGGTTTTTCCATAAACGTCACGCTTGGCATGCGGGTTGGCTATCGCAGTGTGGTTGTTGTAATGCACAGAGAATACTACTGCCCATACTCTGGTGTGTCCCTTAGTCGCCTCTTACGACACCCATGGGAAGAGATGGGATGGTGTTATTCTTTACGTCCGGACATCATACGGAACATGTAATTTTAGACAAAGAATTCTTCTATCAGCAATAAATACTGCCGAAGCACAAAATTTTAAAATTGATTGCGTGAACTTGTTTGGTATTGCATCTCAACCCTATGCATTTGAGACTTTTTGACGATCGTTATCACCGATAAATAAAGATCTATTTATATTAGAGAACATAAAAAGCCTCAGTAACAGTATCTGTATAACGTTAATTACTCTCTCCTGTGATTAACATTAATCCTCCCGCATGATTGCGGTAATATCTCCAAAACGTCGTATCTCCTAATGAAGGCAATGTTCCATGCGGTATGTTTTCTGAGCGCCGTGTACTTTTTGATATCATTACAAGCCTTTATTATGTTTTGCCCTAACAAGCCTTGTCTAGTGGCAGGCACGTGTATTAGAAAACATCGTTTACTCAATCTTCATTACAAAACAATCTAACTGCCTGCCAAATTCATAGCATACAGCATAGTCGGCTTTATAACGTTCCCACTTTTGGGACTCAGGCATCCTCTGTAGGAAAAGGAATGGGCCGTAATCCACCACGCGGGCCCAGTGCGGTTGATAAACCAAATGAGTAAAAGTGACTCACCAACAACAGCCTTATTTATCTGTTCCCTAGTAACATCAGCTCCAGGCTCCAACACCACAGCAGCTACCGGTCCATTGTCAGACAAACATACTACACTTTCATGCACTCCTGGTACCGAGCCAATGACACGTTCAACTTCTTCTGGCGCTACCTACGAAAGAAAGCAAATAAAAAAAAAACCATTGCCAATCTTTGTATATTTGTGTGTTGGACCAAGTGCTGCCCAGAAAGAACATAAAGTGCATTTTGATCCACAGGCTAATACTAATCAGTAAACCGGAGCACTACAAAATCTGTTCCAGGAGTCCAGAGAAAAAAAATATTTTTGCGGCCAAGGATTAGACTGAGGCCAACTAGAAATATGTTCGGCTTTATTCTAATAACTTTATTTAATAAAATAAATAATATGGTCTACCATTCACTATCCCTAAACAGTAACTCGAACGGTTTTGATACATGAAACATGATTTAATAAAAAATATTTCTTAAAAAACAAAACTTGCTTTTGTTTTTTTTTCTGGTATCTTTTTTTTATATTTTTTATTTTAGTGTAACTTAATGCTACGACACCACCGGAGCTACTTTTATTCCTGGGCAGCACTTGTTTCAAACCCTGTCAATATCCTTTTCAAAAGTTTTACTAAAATATTCCTCTTTTTTTGTGTTTTGATATAATTTTTTATGGGTTATTATTTTTTTACGATAAATCACCTTCTATCTTTCATCTGCCTAGCCGTTTGGCGTTTCCCTACTATGTTGGGTCAGCATCCAGCCTCGCTACATTTAACCGAATACCAGTACATTTACATGCAACGACTGCAATCAAATCAAATCAAATCAAAATAGCATTTATTCCAAATAAACCATTTACAGGCACTTTTGAAACGTCAAGAAGTCAGTCAGTCAGAAAAATAAAAATAAATGATGCTAATTGCACATTCCAAAGCGTAGATCTCTATGGAGAAGAATGTGCAAGAAACTCCATGGACACTCTTTTCAATCATATTTTGTAATTACAAATATCTCTGTTACATGTTTCTTGTCGCTATCATGTGAGAACAATGTAAATAAAAATAAAAACTAAATATAGATATTAAAATAGCAACTGGCAGCTAAGAGATGACCAGCCTCAACTGACAGCGCCCGTTCACGAACATGACGCTAATATTAGCACCACTCAGCTCAACCATTTTGAAGGGAACCGAATGATCCAACACCCGCGCCACCATCAGTGAGACATTTGAGTGAGCATAACAAACTCTCAACTGCCATGCTCATTTATGTCAAATAAGTCCAGTAGCAACATAAAAACTATAAAAAGCTCCATGGTACTCACATTTACAAACTGTGGAAAAAATGCTTCTATACATATAATACAATACTTATATTTTACAATTTCAAGAAAAAAAAAAACATTAGAAAATAATTTCCATACTAATCAATTTGTACACCCCGGTGGTAGTGGAGCTGGACCAGCATTGAGCCAAGCATTTTTATCCTGAATATAATCCTCCAACTTATAATATGCTTGCCTGCATAGTGTGCGTTTAATACAAGATTTAAATTTCGTTTCATTGAGTTCTAATATTTGTGAAGGTATTTTATTGTAACATTTCAAACAGCACCCCATAAAAGAAGAGGCCACTTTTGCTAGTCTGAAACTTGGTTGAACTAATTGGTCCCTATTTCTTGTAACATAATTATGTCTATCGCCTCTTTTGCTAAAAAGATTAAGATTTTTTCTAACATACATTATGTTTGCATAAATATATTGACAAGGCACCGTCATTATGTTAATGTCCTTAAACAGTTCCCTTAGAGAATCGCAGCGGCGAAGATTGTATATAGCTCTGATCGCTCTTTTCTGTAATATAAAAATTGAGTCGATTTCTGCAGCCCGTCCCCATAGTAAGATACCGTAAGACATGATGCTATGAAAATAACTAAAATAGACTAGTCTAGCGGTATCAACATCCGTAAATTGGCGGATTTTTCTAACAGCATATGCAGCTGAGCCAAGCCGTCCTGCAAGAGATGTTAAATGAGGACCCCATTGTAGCCTTGAGTCAAGCGTAATCCCCAAGAAAACAGTTTTATCGACAAATTCTAGTTTTTCATCGTTTAATACTACATCACAATCGCTACCTTTAACATTTGGTAAGGAAAATTTTATGCATTTAGTTTTTTTCCCGTTTAAAACTAGATTATTAGCAGTGAACCAGTTTTGGACCTGCAGTAGGGCGTTATTTTCGTCGTCAAGATTATTAGTCCTTCTATTTATCTTAAAAATCAAAGAAGTGTCGTCGGCAAACAACACCATATTAAGTTTATTTTGTAATAAATAGGGTAAATCATTAATATAAACTAAAAATAAAAAAGGACCTAAAATTGAACCTTGGGGTACCCCCATTTTCACATTTAATCCCGACGAATTGACACCGTTAATTTGAACTAGTTGCTGTCTGTCAATCAAATAAGATTTTAATAAGCTTAAAGCTGTTTTGCCTAGTCCGTAATGCTCAAGTTTCAGGAGTAATGTTTCATGAACCACACAATCAAACGCCTTAGACAGGTCACAGAAGATGCCTATAGCATCCTGTGCCTCTTCCCACGCATTAAAAATGTGTTTTAGTAAGGAGACACCAGCGTCAGTAGTACAACGTCCTTTGGTGAAACCATACTGTTTATCGTGTAAAATGTTATTTGTGTTAAAATGATTAAGCATTTGATTTAACATCACCTTCTCAAATATCTTGCTAAAAACCGGCAACACGGACACCGGCCTATAATTATTAGTGTCTTTACTGTCCCCGGATTTAAAAAGTGGTATCACTTTACTATATTTCATTAGATCCGGAAAAACTCCTTGATCTATACACAAATTATATATTAAAGCTAAGTACGGCGCTATAGTCTCAATAATTGAGGTGCAAACTTTGATAGACATACCCCACAGATCTTCTGTTAATTTAACCTTGATTTGTTTAAACGCTTTTATTACTATTATGGGGTTTATATGTTTAAAGTTAAATTCAGTCGAACAGGCTGCAACGTTCGCCTGTAATAAACCAAAAGCATGCGATGGCGACGAATTTAAGGCTTCAGTAGTTTTACTTGGTATACTAGCAAAGAAGTTTACGAATTCTTCTGCAACTAGTTTGTTATCACTAATAAGACCATGATGTGTCTCCAATGTGTAATCATTGTTATGTTTTTTGTTCCTGTTGGTTTCATTATTTATAATTTTCCAAACCGTTTTTATTTTATTATCTGCTGATTTCACTTTGTTGCTAATGTACAAGGCCTTAGCTGCCTTACAAGTGTTTTTAAACATTTTTGAATATGTAGCAACATACTTATTAAAAGTTTCAGTGTTAATAATAGGCTTAAGGCCATACAGCTCAAAAAGTCTTTCCCTACTTACTCTGATTCCTTTAGTTGCCCAGTCACTAAATCTAAACTTAGGGCAGATACTTTTAGTTTTTTTCTCAAAAGTCTTATTGAACTCAGTTTGGACTATTGAAAAAAAATCGTTATACAGAAAATTACCATTGTTTGCTTCAAGATTCCAATCACCTAACTTGCTAATTAAAGTACTGTTAAATTTATTTAGTTTACCGGATGTTATTGGTCTGGACTGAATCTGTACTTGTTGTATTGGTAAGTTTGATTCAAACGTTACCATTAGGCCGCTATGATCAGAAGGCAGATAATTTACAATGGCCTTTTCTAAATAGTTGCAGCAACAAAAAACATTATCGATACATGTAGCAGTAGTTGTCGTAGTTCGAGTAGGTTCTATAAACACATTTGATAAATTAAATGATTTGAAGAGATTTAATAATCTACTGCTATCTGAATTATTTTCTAAAATATTAACATTAAAGTCTCCACAGATAATTACTACTTTGTTACCAGTTGCAAGTTTTGTCATAACATCCTCCATGACAGACTCAAAAATAGAGTAGTTTTGATAATTAGGGGGCCTGTAAACGCACACTATAACATGCCTATCCAGCTCAACACAAGATAATTCAATGCTATGTTCAACAGACAGTGCAACTATATCTTTACGAGTTTTAAATTTAATACCATTTTTAATTAGGATTAGTGAACCCCCACGTAACATTGATTTTCGGTTAAAACAACTGCCCATATTATAATTCTCATAATTAATTAGCATTTCAAAATCCTTTAACCAATGCTCAGTGAAACAAATGATGTCAAACATTGTTTTCTCTAAAAATAATTCAATTTCCAATTGTTTCGAAGAAAAACCCTGAATGTTTTGAAGAAACAAATTAAATGATTTTTGCCTAGCCCTTTTAGCTTGAATGCCAGAAGATACTTTATTGTTAAGTTGATCTAAATTGCTAACAGTACCATCTGTTGTCTTATTATCTAGTTTAAAGTAACATTAGTACTATTACTAATGGTGGGACCAATAATTGCAGAGCCAGCAACCATAACATTAGTACTATTACTAATGGTGGGACTAATAATAATTGGGAACTTCGACATACTATGTCCGAGTTAATATTATAAGCTATATTATAAGCTAATAGCCTCGCTATTTGACGTCTAAATATAATAGGTAGGTACACAGTATACCTAGTCGATAAAAGTTTATCAACAAAATTGTTGATGTCAAAAAATAAAAACTTATCACTATGGTGACTAACTAAAAAATGCATATGCATATTTAGCATATGTATGTACTTATTTTGCCTATTTGACAAGTGCTCAAAGTATGGAAAAGCACATAAAATAATCCTCTTACAATCTTTCTTCAATAGTTCTGTGACATTATAAGTGATGTCATCTTTGTTAACATTTAAGCTATTACCCACAAATACAGTTATAATAGCATTGGGACCATATACTTGTTCATTAACTAATGACATTATGTGATGGTAGGAAGCTTGTGGTGTACAATGATTTTGAGAAGAAAATGGGAGGTTCTTACTAACTAATTGTCCTAAACCTCTTCATATACTGTCTGAAAACATAATTGATCTATAATCACCGCTTTTATGAGAGGAAAAACTACATTTTGCTGAATCTACCCCTTGAGTTAATTCTTGTTGGGGAATACAGTCTTTAGCACAGATGGCCTGGGATGAGTCCTCTGTTACCACAAGTTGGAGGCCAGCCATGTTAGATTCTCTCTGACAAGTACATTCGATGTTTCTAAGAGTAAGTGAGTCTACTTTGTCCACTAACTCGTTTGTCGCAAGAATATGTTCCTTAATTTGGTTCTTTGAACATACATATTTGTTATAAATTGACTTTAGTGAGGCATCAAGAGTCTGTATTTCTGACTGTAAGCGCTGAGTGTCAATTTCATAAATATTTATACTATCTTCTAACTTAATCTGATAGTTATTTAGTTGATTAATTAAGGTAACACGTTCTTTCCGCAGTTGAATATTTTTGGAAAAGTGTTTTTGTTGTTTCTTGTGGTTTTTACAATTTTTTATGATTTTATTCAGTCTCGCATATTTTTTAATTTTATCTTGACTAAGTTTATAATTATTCTTGTGTTTTAATAGAGAATCTGCCTGCCCGACTTCCACAACTCAGTCATTAAATAACTCGTTACTTCTTGCCAAGACTGGTGACAGTTTTCAACTGTCAGTTAACAGTTACAGACAGTAACAGTAACAGTAACAGTTGTCAGTGTAAAATTTATCAATTATATGCTGTCAAGGGTATAGAAATGACTACCAGTTACGGCTTAGCATGTTTTCCGAGTTACGGTGGCATTCCAGTCTGTTTTGATGGTCACTCATCCACAAAGTGAGTTGCCGAGGCAAGCGTTGCTTAACCTTATAGATAGACCTGTAAGACAGTTATTATTTCACAAGCTGTTACAGAATACTGGAATGCTTAAAATCTTAAAAGGGCGAGCACGAGACACTCAGCGCCTACTTAATATTAAACTGTCACTTTAGACCTTTGAGTCGAAATTGCACATAAAGATTCTGTTTAACAGATAAACATCGCCGTCTTCAAACTAGTAGCGCCATTATTTTCTCTACTTAAAATTCGTTGACAAATCTAACTAGAGGATAATACAGTACGAACAGAGAAGTGAAACTAAATTAAATCCCGATACTGTAATATCCTCCGACATACGCTTCCACAATAATTCAGTCGAGAGGTAACTATGACTTTATATTAGAAAGTCCTTATTTTGTGTTCGAAGTTCTTTTCAAATTAACAAAATATGGTAATAAACCATCACGAAGCAACGAAGGTCGTCTTACTTAACATACCATAATATGATTATTCGTGAAAACATTTACTACATATTAGGTCATCTTGACGGTCTATATTTTCTCTTTGCACGGAATG
This sequence comes from Mythimna vitellina, assembly GCA_949316375.1. Taxonomy (NCBI): domain Eukaryota; kingdom Metazoa; phylum Arthropoda; class Insecta; order Lepidoptera; family Noctuidae; genus Mythimna; species Mythimna vitellina. The sequence continues at coordinate 529,223 of OX438704.1, forward strand.
GGAATACTAAAACATATAGATAGGCTTTGGTAAGGATTAGCTGGCAGGTCTAACGTGTAAGCTAGAATTCACAAAGGAGACACCGCCTGACGTTTTCTTTATGCGATAGAAATAAACCTGTCCTAGAATAGTTCAATCACTTTGAGATGCCAGTTGCGATGTTAAGAAATCGCAATTTCCTGAAAGAATTCATGGAATATTTTCATGTGTCATTGAATCTATAAGCATTGTCCTGAGGTGATGGTATTTTAAACATATCTTCGTCTAATAATGAAAGGCTTGTGTTTGAATGCCTACTAGAAATGTATATTTTATTTACAACCTAAATTCAAAACTTGCCGGAATAGATAAATTCTCACAGAGTTGTGTTTCATGAAGTACTGTAGAAATGAATCTAGTTTTCCTTTTTATGCTATGACATGACAATAATGTAGAAGCCTTTAAAGTCAATTTCAGACAGTTAGGGAAGAGTCGACGGAGCCTTCTATTTCTGTCTATGAAGTTTAAAGTAACCTAACACGAAAGGTTATACCCGGGGGCACGATAAGTGAAAAGGGAAAAAAAGTATACACATTGTTAGTTCTTACTTGATAACCCCTAAACTTAAAGCTGAATTTCTTCCGGATCGCGAAGGAAATTCTGTGGTTCTCATCCACGTGGAACACGTCTCCGGTCATGTACCAGCCGTCGGGAGTGAAGGTCTCATCATAAGCCGCTCGGTTCTTGAGGTAACCCTGTAACAAGAGTATTTGAACATCACTTTGGCTAAACAGCTTGGCATAAACTATCTCATCACCATAAAACATAAAGAGACCTAGAACTTTTAATTGTGATGGGATTGTTTTTTGCAAATTGTGGTTTTTCAAGTGCTCTAGCCAAACTTGATCTAAAAGTTTTTTGCGTATTAAAAACAGAATAGATCGGGAACGACAAAAAAATCTGGTTAAAACCGATCGTTCTCTACATCTGTGGAAATGCACTTCGTCATCATCATCATTTCAGCCAAAAGACGTCCACTGCTGAATGGCCTCTCCCAAGCGTCGCCACAACGACTGGTCCTGTACGTCTCGCATCCATCGGATTCCGGCGACCCTGACCAGGTCATCGGTCCATCTTATGGGAGGCCTTCCAATGCTTCGTCTTCCGGTTCGCGATCGTCACTCCAGAACCTTTCAGCCCCAAACGGCCATCAGTTTTTGTTCGGCTTGGCGATTCTTTCTGCTATGTCGGCAAAGTCTGTATTAATGCATTTTTTAAAAACTTATTAAGGGAGGACAGTCTTTTAACAATGGTTCCCGTTTCGCCTCCATCGCAATAATCTCGCTATATATGATCATCAACTTACCAAGAACTATTATCCATTTTATATAAAACTAGCTTTTGCCCGTGGCTTCAGCCGCGTGCATAAAATATAGTTTCTCAGGAATCAGTTCTCTATCGTTGAAAAACCTTTAGCAATTGGACCAGTACTTTCAGAGATTACCTCCTACAACCAAAAAAAAAAAAAACAAACTTTACCTCTTTATAATATTAGTGTAGACTTTAAAAGTTTTTCTTTACCAATATCAAATCATCCGACCTTCGTCGGTAGATAGGCAACTTAAAAAAAAAAACATGCCCCGTACTAAGAATTATTCCTGTATCGTCCGGTGCGTACACGAACATGCACACTCACATGCGCGCTCAAATTAATTCATCAAACCCCATGGTCATGGTCTTTCTATTGTGTCTCTAATTACGCTACTCAAAATTATCACCTTAATAGTGCAGCAGCTCTTAATCCACAGCTCTCCGGTTTGGTTAGCACCCACCAGCTCCTGTCCCGAGTCATCGACGATCTGGAAACGAACATTTACTTTTACAGCAGTCAACAGATATACTTTAATATTCTCGTCGTAGTTTATGTGCCTTTACTAGATATAACTTCTTATGGCAAGCTATTATTACTACTATGATTTCTGATTTTATCTGAAAATTTTATGCATTAAGATCTCATTTAGATTACAATGGCGTTAGACTTGTAAAGTTTCATAAATTAAATGATAAGAATGAAAAATGAGATAATAAGTAGATTGGCTCACTGGTTGGACGCTAATAGGTCTACATCGAGCCCATGTAAGGCTTGGTAAAAGCGCCCTTGAAGCTCCTTGCTCTGCCATATTTCCCTGCGGCCATTAGTATCCAGTACTATAGGCTCGCGCCAGTTCCCGTTAGCCAAGGAGAGCGGAGTGAGGCCCTTGTCCACCGCTACCACATCTCGGTGCATGCCCACGTCAGTTTCCTGGAAGTATTCCCTGAGATGGCATACTTCTCGGTTCTGCAGGGTCTTAGCATTTAATAGACCACAACCCCCGCACTTCGGCAGGATATACTCGTACAGCCTCAACACTGATGATCGTGGGTGATGCATCCGATTTGCAGTAAGTAGTGTGCGGACCCTCCTATCCACGGCGTCGAGTTCTGAGTCTGAGTCCATCTGAGTATGCCAAAAAGGTACATTAATACCGGCAAAACCCAACCGTTGAAGGCGCTTACCTTGTTCCTTCATGCCTGACAAAAGACTATTCAGTATTTTGTTCAGGTGGCCAAAAAAGCGCTCCCTCAACGATTGTTTCACGACAGCAGTCTTTTTTTCTTCTTTCTTTAACTTGACGTCCAGGTATGGTCTATCCAGCGTGTAGCTGACATCTCAATGATGACAATTGACTCGTGAAGATAAATTACTATTAAACAGCGTAAACTATTTATACCTCGGGAAAAAGTAAATGTAAGAAAACCAACCTTGTAATGCATGAAATTGAACGGCCATCCGTTACTTTTCAGCGGTGCCTCTCTATCAGAAAAAGCGATAAATCCTTGTGTCTCCGTGGTGCCATATCCATCGCCCAAATGGCATTTTTTTGGTAGTTTTTTCTAAAAAAATTAAGACAAATATTCAGTAACAGTTGTAATATCTTCTTAAATAAATCAGGACTCGGCGTGAGAGGTTGCCGCTGCAGATAACCTTCACGAGGTCATGGTTATGTTCCACCCAAGTGCGGCACAAATCTGCCGTATGCGGTTTCTTCCTCCTGAATCGGGAACAGGAACTTCCCGAACTTACCATGTTCCGTGAGGACTTCTATAATGTGGAACCTGAGAATGCCGTGGCGCCTCCTCAGTCGCTCTTCAAATAGGAGGCGTACCTCCATTATTATTATACATGATTACGGTATGCCAAGCACTGGGTTGCAACAGTCACTGTTGCTACTTCACTATGAGATCCCGCCAGATCTCTATCTACATGAAGTATCACCCCAGCATTGCATATCCATGCGCAAATCATGCATACGTGAAAGGGATGTCGCCTCCAGATCCCATGGTGGCAGGCCGGCAAGGTGGTTCGCCGCTTCGTGGGAAACGTTTTGAAGCTTAAGTATTCTATATTTAGGTGGAGTTTGCATATACCTTAGTTATAATTAAATTAAATAGCAAGACTGCATAGATGTATGTGGAGCTTTACTAGCCAGTTTAATTTGATCGTATATAATTAGTGAACAAAGTACTTACTTGCAGAGTAGCCATAAGTTCCAGAGAGACTGGTGAACCTAGCAGGATCATAGTTTCAATGGAGCTCATCTGGTCGGGTCGCACAAGAGCTGCCAGGGACGCAACGAACGAAGGTGAGAAGTAGGTACATGTTGGCTGAAATAAAAGTATAGGTAATAAGTTTCTGATAATGTGATATTAGATTCTCTACGGATCAAGTCTACGCGTGGGTGGTAAGTAAACACGAAATGAATTTTGCAACACTCGTACTTAAAAAATTAAAACTCGTTCTTATTATTATATTTTTTCTTATTATTATAAAACTTAAAAGTCAATCAAAAAAGTCAATTGCGTCCTAAAAATGGTCCCTATCACTTTTAGGCCCGCAATTGACTTTTTCTGCACTAGTGCGGAAAAGTGCTGGAGTGCTCACTTGCCACAATTTGTTACATTTATCGTATCCGTATCCCACGAGTCGCTTGTCAACCCACGACGTTTTTCAATACACTTACGAACTTATAAATAAACGGATTTATAAGTTCGTAAGTGTATTGAAAAATGTCGTGAATACTTTCGCGCGAAGGAAGTCGCTGACAAAGTGCTTGTCTGTAACTAAAAGAAAGAAAGAAAAACTTATTATTTGACGGAAAAGGCGTAAACTGAAGCCTAACATATTGCAAACATCTAAAGATGATTTCAGTGGACTGTCAACAATAGAGGTTACCCTGGCTAGAAACCAGATGCATAGAAGCCTCTACATGATAAGTTTTTTTTTCTTTTATTCTTGATAGGTTCGCGCTTGACCGCTATATCACCTGATGGAAAGCGACGATGCGGTCGACGATGGAGCGCGCTTACCTAGAAGTAACCTATTCACTCTTGACTTAAAAATTCCCGGGTTGTAGTCACCAGGAAACACAGATTCCGGCAAGGAATTCCACTCCTTAGATGTACGCACAATTATTGTGTTCCCAAAAGATTTTGTGCGTATAGGTGGGATGTCCACCATGTATGCGCTACCGGGCATTACCGTACGCCTGGTGGTCCGATGATGGAATGGGCTAGGCGGAATTAGGTTATACAATTATAATTATTATGCTTTTACAATAATCTGCCATTCGTGGGTAATGCTAGGCGGAATTAGGTTATACAATTATAATTATTATGTATTACAATTATTATGCTTTTACAATAATCTGCCATTCGTGGGTAATGTTCATATCAGTATCATGCCTAGATCTTGGCTATAACATAGATAAACTACACAGTTGTCATCTATTTAGATAAGACATTACGTGAGGTGACATTTTATCTGCGATTTCGATCGTCACAAGTTCTAAATTTTTACAATTTACCGCATCACATTTCGGCAGCACATGTCAATCATTTCGGGTTTAGTGTCAATTGTTATCTCTTAAAAAATGTCACTTTATCATTAACTTTTAAATATTGATCCTTATAGATTTTAAGCTGTTTTTTTTATCAATATTGATTGTGGAAAACTTGAAAAAAATTAATGCCCCCAACAATGCAACAATATCAGGGAAACTAAATAAATATGAATGATATGCGAAATTATGAGAATTAATCTACGAAAATATCCGATCAAAATACTCCGAAAATCATAATGGAATTTCCAGGTTTTCATTTACAAGTCACTGTATAACTTCTAACAATGTTTGCTAGTGATGCTAGTATAAATAAAAGTAAATTATAATTAGTATAAACCGAAGTACTGTTGAACAAGTGTTAATGATTGTCTCTACGTAAAACCCTAATCTTAGCGCTGGGTCTCGTCATGTTTTTAACAAATTCTACGTTGAAAGTTTAGAAAATTACAAATTTCTTACTTTAGTACTATTACATATTTCAGTACTTCACTGAACTATTAATAATAATAAATAGTAAGTTAAACAGGGATCCCTTCCTTTCGCATAATATTCTTTTTTCTATATACTTTGGCATAACGATTATGGTATAATTTGTTTTGCCATAATAATAATTTGCTATTTTTTTTTGGCATACAGTTTATTTTGACATAAGCGTCTTGAAGGCTATATTGTTCTGGCATAAATTTAATTCGCATAACGTTACTAGGCCTAATGACTATTAGCATAGTAATAATATGTTGTGCTACAAAAGTTACTGATAGAACCAAAGTGCTGCAAAACCGACTCCACGTAGTCTTGTCTGCCCTACGCTTGGAGTGTAATTTAAAATCGTGACAGAAACTATGCCTGCTGCATGTTGCGTGCTCGTTTGAATGCTGCATGCTTGCTTGCATGCTGCATGCATGCTTGCATACTGCATGCTTGCTTGCATGCTGAATGCTTGCTTGAATGCCCGGCGTTAGAATGTTATACTTAATAAAGTTATGCTATAGAATGTTATGCTTAATAAATTTATGCTTTAGAATTTTATGTTTAATCATTATTATGATTAGAGAAATTATGCTTAAAAAATATGCGTAAGCTGTATGCGTAAATAATATTATGCGAAAATATAATTAAGATAAACAAAAGTATTATATTAAGCTTTAAAATTGTATGCAAATAGATAGGGAACCTGCTAAACAAGGGTTATTAACGTTAGGCTAATTGAGACTTGTTTATCACACGGACTTTTTTATAATCGTCGTAAATGTCATAAAAACCTGGCATGGATTTGATTAAAATCATTTTCATAGCATCCTGCGGGACATTTTAATTGCATCTCAAGCAACGTAAACATTAATCAATTATTGTTTTGAAAAAAAAGTTTTACCTAAAATCAGCTTCTCATTAAAAGTTCCGATTGTGAATGTTTCTTACTCGATACTTCTCCAACATTTCGATGACATGTTCGGTTGTAATCTTTTTGGGAGTCATGACAATGGGGACGTGGTACGCCACGCTGGCCGTGACGAACATGGTAAACGTCGCCCACTCGATGCCGGTGAGGACCAGTGTCCTGGCCGTGGGGGTTGGGAACTGCGTGTGGTACATCCTGTAGAAAATATAATGATAGGGTAGCGTTCGGAAGGGTCGAGCTGGCACTTCAGAAGAAGTGAAATTCTATCACTGATATTGACTGTCAAAAAGTCTGTCGAAATTGCAAGCTTTTGACGACAGTCGTTGTCGCTATAAGAATGATAGTTTGTATTGTATATATAATAAAAGTATTCCACAACTATCACACAACGCCGTCGAGTTCCAAGTTAAGCAGAGCTTGTTTTATGAGTACTAGACAACTGATAAACATACTTATATATTTCTAAATACATACATATTATAGATAAATTACACCCAGACACAGGACAAAGATCGTGCTCATCACACATCCGACCAAACCCACGACCTCCAGCATAGCAGTCAGGGCCACTAGCCACTAGACCAACAGACCAGTCACATCGAAATAGCTCTGTTTCACCAATTTCAAAAAAAGAAAGACTTTCATTTTGAGTGTTTTTTATTTACATGTCTTATTATCTAGTTACATACTGGAACTTACCACGGAGTTGCAACCTGAGCCACCAGTCCACGATGCGTCATGATGGCGGCTTTGGGCATTCCTGTAGAGCCACTGGTGGGTAGCAACATTATGGGATCATCAATATCCGCTGAAGCAACCCTGGAGGACATCATTGATGATCATTAATTTATTACGTCAATGATTACAAAACATAAAATCTGGCAATACAGAAAGTAGTAACAGAAATACTGCAAGAGTGAGCAGGCATCTTCTGGTCTCACACCGTCGTATACGACGGATGCAATAGATGGACTATAATCCATCCTTTGTTTTGCGTCAGACTAGATTAAGGTTAACAGTCTTGGGCCTAGTAAGATTAAAAAAATCAAAATGATTACGTCTATTTTCTCCGAAAGATCGTTGCTTGCCTGTGAACACTAGTTCACCTGAAGCAAACGCACGTTTCACTAGCAAGTCACATGTAACGGGAATCCTGCCTATGGCCAGTTACCAGATATAAATCTGAACTCCATGCCACTTTTTTTGGCATAAAATTTGACCTCAGGACCCTTAAGTACTGCTAACCATGACTTCAGTAGTATAGCAAGCAACCAGTACACCAAAGGGTAGAAAGTCAATGAATAAATTTTTCGCAAAAAAAGTGACTACTTACTCAAAACCTTCGGTCTCATTGCTGTACCCTTGAGTAAATATCTTTAAGGTTTCAGGTCGATCGGATATCACTGTTAATGTCAAAAGGGTTGGACAGTCTTTCAGTGCCTCTTGAAGAATCTCGTGGAACTCTTGGTCGTAGAAGATGTAGCTTGGTTCGATCAGCTTCAGGAAATGGGTCAGTTCATCTATACAAGAGTAGTTTACGATCACAAGACCAATCAATATGCCTACAATTTGGAAAGGCCTATTTCCACTATGTGATTTTTACTGGCTTAAATGATGAATTAATTATCCTCTACATTCATATAGCAGTATTATCGTGCTCCGAAACTTTGTAGATTAAATTAAAATGTCATTGCGTTATTAGTTTTATTAAATTAAAATGTGTATGTTTGGAAAACGGGTTGACCATGTCCTGAATTCTATGGGATCATTTTTGATCATCATGCGAGCAAACATACTGGATTTTTTACAGTCGGTCATAGTCAATAACAAAATACTTACAGGCGGTAGTGTTAGGACTCATCATGAACGTTATCATTCCTGAGAACATTGAAGCGAAGTAAATAGCTACCGTATGCTGGTGGTTCCTCATTAGCAGTATACCGTACTTTCCTTTCGCACCCAAGGCTGTGAGGGAGCGTGCCAGAGGAATGGCATGCCTCAGAAGCTGGCCGTTGGTTACCACTTCTCCGGTCGCGCCGTTGGTCTGTATAGTTAGGAGTAGATTGATTGTTTTAGAGAATCCAATCGTGATGAAAGTAATCTTTTTAAAAAGGCTTGTCACTCAAAATCTACCGCTATGTTAGATCCATGGTCCCTAAATCGATACAAAAACTTGACTATCAGATGGAACAGAGTATTGGTATCAAACAGTACTTCAAACTAAAACCAAGAAACGGCTAAACTGTAGAGAGGTCGATTATACTCCTCGGCCTTTTATATAACCTGCCAACATAATTATGTATGCGATTTACGGTGCTAAAGCCTTTTCAATATCCGGCTTATTTGAGACACCAAAAGTTGTGATTGTGATGACTCTGGAAAACAGCTTGAAGACATGGCTCAGAAGTAAGATACGCCTGTAATTCTTAAGCAAGGTATTGTCACCCTAAAGAATTGAGGTGTTACAGAAAGTCAATTACCAAATACGAAAAGGCAAGACAACTTTTTCAAAATGTAACGTTTGTTTTACAATAACCATTGCAATATGAGTTCGAATTAGTGGCATATAGCTTCGTTCTAGTATTATCTTATTCTGCCTTTTCACTAGTACCTTCTTAGAATCCCAAGTAATATCTGGGTATAATTATTTATGATTAAAAATGTTGAGGATCTCGACAGATTTAAATTTAAGCCAGAAGTTATTACCAGTGGGCCTCATCTAGTTTAAATTGACTTCGATCGCATGGCACCAGAGTGGTGGAGTGTTTGTGTTATGAGAGATTTGTGTCTCTGAAAAATAATCGACTATAAGCATTGTCACGAAATTTACCATGAACTCATCGTTGGGTCTTTCCTTGAGACAGTGGAGCATGATCTGTGAGAAGGTCACGGTGGCCCTCGTAGTGGGGTCTGGATTGATCCCCTGCTCGATGAGGATGGCATTGATTACCCCATCGATGTACAACTGAGCGTCTGTTGGTTTCCCTCTTACTACTGTGTGAGACATCTGTAAATTAGACGTTTTATATGTTTTATTCGCCAAAACTGCTAAAGGAATTGTTGTGTTGTGGAATATTATATTATTATTACGCTTCAAAGGCACTTATATTTTTTGATAAAATAAAATTGTTCTCAGGGCAATATTATATATTTTGTTAGAGACAAAGAACTTCTTGAATGTTTAACATGTTACATCAGGTTATTTGTACAGAATCGGTTGTCGGTTCGCAATAAACGGTAGGAGGAGTTCACATCGGCATCGGATCTACGATAAAGTACCTGGGAATCGTCGGTAGACTTTCGACGTCTGACTCCCAAACTAAATCAGACTGGAGCTGCCCTCAAGCAGCTCCTGTCCAATCTCCAAGAACCGTAGTGTGGAGTTTTAGTCAGTAAAAGTCTGAAATACCCTCTCGCTCCGCTTAAGGGCGAGAAATGTCATTAGATGATTTTTTCACCTCAGAAAAAGGATATGTAACACAAATTGAAATGGTCTAATAGAAACTTTGTACGTACTCATGTGTTTGCGCGTGCCCAATAGGGTTTCTTATGACACGAACGTCATACTGAATCCCTTCTGTTATAAATAATTATTGAGTAGAGTTTAACTCACCAGTGTAGCGAGGGAAATCATACTAGAATACTGACTGCAGTGAGGAATTCAACCTAGCTCAAGGCAAAAACAGCTTTACCCTGGAAGAGCAATAAATACGTATCACATCTACATCGTTTAAATTGCAAGTCAGCTATTGGGAATGGTAGCTGGACACCGCGAACGTTGCTGAGCTGCCCTCGCTACTGGTGAAAGTTTTCATATGAATGTTTAAGTAGTAATGAAATTCCGAACAATGTTATTGCCGGACTACAGCTGGTACACCCGCAATGAACGCTAAGAATCACTTACTTTAGTTTAGGTTTGTATGACATAAAATTTGGAGTTTTCGACCACGTGATTTAAAAAGTAATTTACAAATTAACTTTTCATTAAAAAAGAAAACTGTATACGCTCGGAAAATAAACGTGCACACGCACAGTCAATATGTAGTTAACTACTGATAACAATCTCCTTAAATTTACTTCAGTTTAAAACAGCTTATCTTTACCGTAATAGATATGATTTTTGTATTTGATAGACTTAAGACACAAACTGACACGGCACTAAACAAACTAACACTAGATTGGTATTAGCAAACTCCCCTAACTAGTTCAGTGCGCCAACTACAGCGGGTCATAGGTTAATAAATGTTATTATTTTGCGTCATATGCGTTTATATGTCCATAAATTATCTCTCAAATAGAGCAATCTCATGCATATTATAAATATTTTGTTGTTATTTATTTTAATTTACAAGTTCTTTGCCTCTAAAAAAACTGCCACATACATGCCCTGAAAAGATAGCAATATTCATCTCACAAAACAAAATTTTGCAAAAGTCCGAAGCCATGCGTTATCATAGCCCTTGAAATGCGCCACCACCGGGTTCCCAAATAACAATAGAAGGGGTTCAAATAGGAGTCGAGTCGACGATGAAGTACCTGGGACTCGTCTTCAACAGCCGGTGGACTTTCAAGGAGCACATCCGACGTCTGGCTGACAAACTCAAGCAACTCCTATTCGACCTAGTGGGTCCAGACGCCTCCTGCCGGAGGATCTACGCGGGTATCGTTCGTAGTAAAAGTCAGACGTTAAAATTTGTTTTGGATAGAACTGTGAACTTTGTATTACTTTAGGTGTCGATGCTGCGTGTTTGAATGATCATTATTCGTTAGTTCTGAAGGTTTGTTCGATTACTTTGTGTATTTGTTCATGTCTCAGTGGACCAACATAAGGACACACTGCTTACCAAAATTTATTATCAACTCCAGATTTTATACAATTTTAATTCTTGATTGTACAAAAAAACGCTACATAGTAACCCACATAAATTTGACAGTTCATGTACAGAGGCCAGCGAAAGTGCTTGGATACCTTAACGCCTATTTTCCCTTGCACGTTAAACTTCAAGTTTTCAAAAATTTAACTAGATGGAGTTGGTTTCTTCACAGCTAAGTGGCGTCCAAAGGCAATCCCACAAAGTATAAACTTGACTTTTAGTCTGACAGAAAATACACACATGCGTCGTCATTGTCATCAACAACTACTACTAACAGTTCATAATTTCATCATTTAAATTGGAGTCAAGTTGACCTAGCGGTTTAGCATGTGCAGATAGATGCGTAAATCAATAAGCCGTGAGTTCGAATCTCACGTAGTACTCACACTTTTTGTAAGTTTTGAATAACAAACAAAAGAAATCGGTAGGAATATTATAACAAAGCTACAAGTGGATATTAATTTATTTGTAATATAATATTCAAGTGAGTAGTTACTCAGCAAAACGAAAAAAAAATGCAGGTAAACAGGCTCATCAAACAAAAAGGCACTATTAAAAAAATAATATGTTTATTCCTTACAATTTCTTATTCAAATTCAACAATCACCGTTTATTAATTGCCGTTTATTAATCACCGTTTATTAATCACCGAATAAGATTATAATATTATATATAACTTCTTATTGAGGCCATAGCTTAAGTATTCGTACCAAAATTGGAAAGAGGATTGAAGCTTATGTAACCTTAACAAACAAACAAGAGACCAGATAATTTTATCCCAAATGTCAAAAGGATTAAATGTAGGCTAAAAACTATAAAATTGCACAACAATATATCAAGTGTTCATAACTTTTTTAAGTTGTTTTAAATACGGGTATTAAATTAAACACACATAACAAGGTCTCCAGTTAATACAGAGAATAACTACTGAGTCTCATAGTCTCATAGTCGGCCTTATAATGTTCCCACTGTTGGGACTCAGGCCTCCTCTCTAGGAGAGGGAATGGGCCGTAATCCACCACGCGGGCCCAGAACTACTGAGTAAATACTATTAATTCAGTATTATAATTATTTATCATCTTGACGCCACAAACATAACCGTCCGTGTTCACTGGACTTAATAGTTTTTTCATCAGTAAAGATGACACTACTCTAATCAAAGTTTATGTAATCCATATAGCAAGGATTTCACAACATGCCTCCGATGATGCATCTTTTAGCTAAGTATGAAGAGCACGACGAACAGTGTCAACGCTTGTGTCAAATAAACCAGCATAGTGGTTCGTCGACAGACGTCCATTTTCTTCGTACTCCCTTATCATGGTTTGACGCTGCAACATGTTTATTAGTTTTAGTCTGCCAGCTCTTTTCTGGTGTTTCAAAGAACCCTCTTCTTCAAATCGTCCTACCCATAGAGCAACTGTTTTTCTCTGCAACAATAAAACAGAAATATATAATACCCCATAATGATTATTATAAAGTAGGTTTTTGTTATATAAAAGAAGAAAAAAAATCTACTTACGTTTACACCGGTCTCTCTGGCTATTTCTGACAAGTTTTTACCTTGATTATGCATAGCAATTATTTGAGCTCTTTTTACTAAATTCAACAATCCACATCTACACATTTTGGTAAAATAAGTAGACAATACATCTGGTTAAAAATAAAATTCAACGAAAAGCGCTGGAACGAGATAATCGAAATTAACTTAGCGAACAATCAATTGAGCTATGTCATAACTCTGGTCTAAGTATTATTTATACTACCTACTAGTTATTATTTTTAAATCTATATTCAACCTACCCTCTCAAGTTTGAAAACTAACACATAGATAATCAAATATTTATAAATCGATATTCAATTTTAATATCTTCATCTCTTTAAAATCTATACATATAATAAAACAGTAAAATTATTTTGCGGTGGTATTAATTGGCGCAAAAACTACTGAACCGATCCTGTCCAAATTTTGCATACATAATCCTTATAGGTCAGGGCAACTTATAGGCTATAAATTATCACGCTATTTGCTATGGGGGGTGAGCAATAATCGAAAATGTAGGTATTGAACGACATTTGCTGCCAGTTCGATCCCCACTTTCAGTTAAAAATTTTGCCATTATTTTATCCTTTTCTTTGTAATAAAACTAACTTTTACCATTTTCTCGAAACAAAATTGACATTTCTATTCGATATCTTCTTAATATTTTATAAAAACTAATCAAAACACGTAATAAAATCAATGCGGCGAGTAAAATCACGTACAATAATATTACATTATTCCATTTAGCTGCAAATATTACTTCTGAAACGAAAATCATCACGCTACCATCGATAAGGAGCCAACCAGTCAAATATGACGTTTATATAAGAACATCTATTTTAAATATCCATCATCGAAGATCGTAGCGCAGTGGTTTCGTATCTAGACTTGCGTGTAATTTATAGGTTGTTCGAATCCCATGTGGCACTATTGCAAAATTTTTGGTTTTATTTTTATATCGTAAATAAGATTTTTTTATATATTTTTGCATGCTTACATTTTTTTTATATATCTACACATAATATATTTGTAGAAGTTTTAAGTTGTGTGCGTATCACGCAAAATGTTAGAAATTGATGTAGATAGCTTTTATACATTAAAATTCTGTGTAACTTGATATATTACTTAGGCTTTGTTTCTTCGCAATGAGACAAAGCATATGAAATACAAACGGTATGAATTTAAAATTTTCAACAAGTTAAATATGACACCACACGCAACTCGCAACGCCATCTAAAGACTCAAAGTAGAAAAAATGATGACAATGAAAGTTCAACTTCATATTAAATTTGATAGATGGCATTGTGTATTTTAAAATTACTGGTGTTAGACGGAGGCATTTTTAACAACTTTTACTGTAACCAAAGGCGATAAAAGTTGACTTTAAAATAACACGGCCAAATTTTCGGAAGGGGTTACATGGTACCTTGCATTGAAAGGCCCCCTGGTGGACCGATAACCTGGTGAGGGTCGCGTAATCCGATGGATGGACCGGTCATAATGGCGACACTTGGGGAGACTTATGCACAACAGTGGACGTCTTTCGGCTGAAATGATAATGATGATGATGGCACCTTTTTTTTTCTTTTTTTTAGGGTGGAAATCATCCAATGACTTCTCGCTCTGGTAGGAGCGCGAGAGCGTGTCAATCTTTTACTGACTAAAACCACACCTGTGTCCTTCACTCCTGTTCCTTGACTGAGCTCAGTCCGGTCAACTACCGGACTTCCTGACGGCTAGCTACCCATCGCTCGACGTCCGCAAGCCCGCGTCTACCTTGGGTGGTAGTCGGGGTCGGAATCTCGGATTGGCGTGAGGACGTTCGTTCCCTTACGCTTGCGACCTCCTCCTTCGCTAGCATTACGGCTTTGCAGAAGGAGGCGACTGCCTGCCATTACTCCTCGCTCTGGATCTCGCCCAAACCAGAGCCCGGCGCGAGAGGTCACTGACGCCGATTGCCTCCACGAGGACAAAGTGGTGCTACGCTCTTGCGGGGCACACCTCAACTGTATGCTCCACTGTGTCCTCCAGGATGATGGCACCTTGCGGCCTAATAATGGCGTGTTTTATTATTGGCAGTCACTGCTTTATATAAAACGGAATCGAATGTGTTTTTCTGATCATAGTTCGACAACGTGTGATGTATCTCAGATTCCTTGCAGCCATACGTCGACATCTGGACGTTACCTTCTTGCAGTGACCAACACTGGAACGACCCCCTGAGGAAGGCTAATCTCAGGGATAATACTAATCGGCTGCTACATTTTTTTACAGCAATTTCATTGTTTTATGGATGCACAAGCTCAGGACTGTTTTGGGTGTTTCAAACGGTTGCTTTTTCGGATTCAGGTGGAAGTACCCTGATATTATAATTTTGCGAATCGCCCGGAGGACCCGTTGTAGTACGCGGTGGAGGTCTATCCAGCTTGCGTGAACCGCCGTGTCATCACAGAGGCAATCGGCGTCAGTAATTTCTCGGTTTGGCCATCAATATGCGAGTTCGATTGGACGGAAATACACACGCACAAGATCTCGCCGAAATTCATTCAAAAGTTGGAGACTCTTCATAGGGTAGTTCCCACTACCGAAAAAACATATGTGTGATATACGTGGACGTCAGTTAAAAACACGCCAAAAAAATCATAGGTAAATGAACAAGTAACTCCCAAAATGATCAAACTGCAACAATAAATGCAAGCATTCTCTCCCAAATTCTTCTTAAGTACTGTTTAGAGAAAGATAGTTGATTATGATGGCAGTTTTTAGATTCACTTAAGGTTTTGCACTATCAGTGCACGTTATCCAGCTGAAGGTGTCTCTTCAGTGAAACATTATTGAGGCGAAAATTGTTATGGGAGGTAACTCTTTCGAATAATCTCGCAGCCCTAGCAGACATCGGCCCTAGAGGGCCCTATCCATTTGGTGACATATATTTGAATCGCGCGTAAAATACAACTCGCCGTCGATTCAGGATTGCTTCGACCAGACGGCCGGACGGCACCACCGCAATCCCATATTTGCGATGGCTGGGAATTGCCCTGAGGCTTTTAACACCCGGAGCATCACTTGCAGCGACAGCTGAGGAATCAGGATGTCCTATCCCTCATAGTTTCAGCCACCTTCTTTGATCGTAGTGCTTTACTGAAGGAGGCTACTGGTTGTCATTTTCGCCACCAAGCGCCCCCCGAGGACATGGCGGTGCCGGCGTTCCGACCAAGCGGGACTGACTTCCACCGTATACTCCATCGTATTCTCCGGGCGATCCGCACAATGGTGAGACCCGAGTGTTTCTTCCCGCAGAATTCAACACAGATACCTTCCGGAACATCCATATCTGGTGAGTCCTGCATAAAGAGAGGATGCCGTGACGCCTCTGTAGTCACTCCTCAAAGACAGGCATTACCGCTGCGATTGTGGCGTACTCACTGTAGCGAGGGTTTAAAATCATACAATGTTGTTTTACCAGAACATAAACCAGAAACATACATAAACTAATGCAAAAGGCATTAGTTTATATATGTTTGTTCCTTAGGGTAAGCAGAATTGCCAACTGCTATGACCCGTATACATACTCTTTCTATTCATTAACGTTCATACATCTGGATTTAGACGAGTACATAACAGGTTTCCTGAAGGTAATTTGCGTTTTTACCTTTAACCGTTTTATGCTAAAGTACAATCAATAATTGCGATGCTTTCGGAATGAATTGCAAATACAGAATTATTGTACAGTTTTACGAAGTTAACGCAGACGAAGTCGCGGGCAACAGCTAGTAAACTATAAATTATTTCAGTGTTTGAAGAAACAAAAAGAAAGTACAAAAATAAACATTAATTAAGCATTAATCATTTGAAGCACTGCGACGCCATCTATTAACAGTACAATGTAATGTTGTCGATAGCAACATTTCAATCCTGGTTTCACGCTAGATGGCGTCATTTCTCGCTTCACGCTATATTATTTCTGTACTATCCATGCACTTTAGCATCTGTCCGTACAAAGGCGAGCTTAAGAGGGTTTTTTTTCACTCGCCTATCTTCAACACCGATCATGGTTTAACAGCTTGTTACTTCATCTAACGCAATTCAACGTGATGTTTGACGAAAACGCGAAAAAAGAGAGAATGCCTGAAAACTTTATTAGCATTCGGTAATTTCGTGATTTACTCGAATTTTTACAAAACTTGTTCCAGGTAATATGGGTTTTTTTTAAACCCTTAAAAGTTTTTGAAAAAAGAATGTCTTCATTTAGAATCTTGATTAAATTTACAACTGCTATTATTATACTTTTTTGACTTTTTAAATTTTTGAGTAAATTATAAAGTGACGAAGTTCATGCAAAATAGCAGATTTTCAGAGGTCTTTACTGGAATAGTTTTACACAAATTTATAAATTGAATTCAATAGATTTTTTAATTTAAATTTAATATCCACAAGGTACTGTGTTTCCAAAATATCAAATGAAAAATGTGTAATAACATCATAATCACGTTTTTTTTTTTTTTTTTTGTATTGTGTGGGAAAATCATCCTAATGACATCTCCGCTCTTGGGCGGAGCGGGAGATAGTGTCAGACTCTTACTGACTAAAAACCCACTCCTGTTCCTTCGTTGCCTTCGTCCCAGGGCCCCGGGTTCCGCTTTCACACTACCCGTGGCCCCAGTAGGCTTCGACCCTGCTGGGCCCCTACGATTTGCTGACATCTCCTTGAAGCGCGCGTGGAACAATACGCGCCGTCGACGACTTGGGCTCGGTCCGGACGGTTACCGGACGGTCAGACGGCGAGCCACCCATTGCTCGCCCTCTGCAAGCCCGCGCCTACGGTGGCCGGAAATCGGGATCGGAATCCCGGCGGCGGTTGGAGCGTAAGGACCGTTGCCTCACGCGATCGGCCGCCTCCTTAGCTAGCATTACTGCTTCGCAGAAGGAGGCGACCGCCTGCCACTCCTCCTCGCTCCGGAGCATGGCCTGAACCAAGGCCCGGCGCGAGAGATCGCCGCCGCCGATTGCCCCTACGAGGACACGGCGTTGCTCTGCCCAAGCGAGGCACACCTCCACCGTGTGCTCTACCGTGTCCTCCGGGTGGGCCACACAGATCATAATCACGTAAGAGTGGTTGTATGAAAAACAGCGAAAATATATGTCGAGTTGCATCCCCTTAACTCAATAATGAGATTATCCTAGAAGTTTTTTAAAGGTTCCTAATTGATTAATCTGAAACAAAGTTTTAGCTTGTTAGAAGTTTTGGAGTTAATTAATGAACCTATTTTGTTTATTTATGTATACGATTGTAAGTTTCCAGGGAAAAAATAAAACTAGTATCCAATATAGTTATAATCTTAAAACTGTTTAGAACTTAGTATAAAATACATACAAAGTATAAAATTAAATAATATACGAGTATTTATGTCATTACAATATGAAAAGAATGCGGTAGATCTTAAGTTTCCAAGCTTGATCAATTTTTTTTTAAAGTTTGAGTCAGAAATAATGTTTCTCACACACTTTTTGGTTGCTACAACAAAATCTTTGGTTTCGCAAAATTTTTAAAAAAGTATTTTCAGTGTATTATTTCAGTGTATTATTTCAGTGTATTATTTATTATTATTTCAGTATATAATCATATTTATTTTATTCTGTTTTATTAAATAAAGAACACTGTATGTGATCAATTTTAACGATAATTGAGTTTGGTATAACTTCCTCTGTGTCCTGTGTCTGTGTACCCATGGTGATTTATTAAATTGAGATAATATTAAAGGATAATACAAAATTTTGCTGGCATATTTTTTTATGAAAAATATATATACAAAAGTATAAAGATTAATTTCTAAACAATTTTTTTTGGACATTTCTCTTAATAGAATCCTCGTATAAAAGATAAAGTTTAAAGTTGGTGAGATTACGTACATTACATAAAAAATACCTAAGTACCTCTTTGTGTTCCGTATGGTGTTTGGAAATATGGAATGGCACCATCCCATCTCTTCCCATGGGTGTTGTAAGCAGCATTGTCTGTGCATTTCAACAACCACACTGCGATCGTTAACCCGCTTGCCAAGCGTGGTGATTATGGCAAAGCCCCCAAAAAAGATGGGCCCTTGTGCCCGGCAGCCTATCTACCCTTGATTCCGGTAGCAGTCAAGGCAATGGCGAGGCAAGGGGTGAAGGAAACGAGGGTTGAGAAAGAATGGAGTGGGTTACGATGGAGTATTGTAGGATCATCTGAAGTTCGAAGACAGGGGGAGGACACGATAATTCTCAAATTCGGTGGGTAACCTGCTGTATTTTTGGGAGAGTGACCAGCAGTCCGTGGATGGTCTCGGCTTTTCTTCCACAAGTACCTTGTGAACAAAAATGCTGAAGATCGAGAGTGTGTCGACCAGGGTGACGTACCGTATACTCAAAATATCATCAAGATATTCGCTGAAGGTCATACAGGTTTATGCCCCGACCACAACACATCCCGACGACGACGTAGAGATCATATATGAGGATTTGTCCAGCCATGCATGGTTATAAGACTCAATTCACCGTGGTCAAGGGGGACTTTAACGCAAAACTTGACAAATGAGACGGTGACGAGTTGCGTGTGGGGCAATTTTATATTTATAATATATTGATTAGTCATGACTGAGTCTATGGAGGAGCTCAGTACAATGCTCGGTGACCTCAGTAAAGCTTCCGAAAGAGTGGGACTTAAAATGAACATAGAAAAAACCAAAGTCATGGTTAACATCCTTGTGGCACCCACTCCTATTAAGATCGGAGACTCTACACTCGATGTTGAGGACGACTACGTTTAACTGGGACAGCCGTTCCAGTTGGGTTGGTCTTACTTCGAGTAAGAGGTCAATCGTCAAATCTAACTCGGTTAGACAGCGTTCGGGAAGCTGCACGGTATCATCTCGTCACAAAAAAAAAGCACACTTGTATTGTCCAATATCTTATTATGTGATTTTTTCACAATTTTATGCAAAATCACACACATTAACAGGATGGAACTAAATTGCAAGCCAATAGGTTTGCACGTGTGCACTTCATTCGGCCGCTGTCAATAGAATGACCGCCGCCATTACTTGTAGTGACACATTCTATTCGGGGTTACCCGCTCATAATTTTTATATTATGGATAAACTAATCAACTAAAACCACATTGAAAAATCGAGTTATGATTAACAATAAATCGTACGTATAAGTAATAATTGCGTACTTTATAATTAAAACGAATCCATTGTCGGCGCGCCGTCATACATTTATGTAATAAATTAATTGCGACCAGTAATTACCAAAAAATGAAACACCAGAATACTGAAACAAAACACTATTTAATACTTTAAAATCACAGCAGTCTAATAGCATTCGCCTCTCTTAATGAGGTCCGCAATCAATGAACTGCACTCATCTCTCTTGAGTTTGCCGGAGTGCGTGTGAGGGAGTGATGTCACAAAAGCAATGCCTCCGTGCAGACGTTTGTGGTCACTCAGAGTGACTGGAACAAAACAAACCAAATTTTACTTTGCATTGAAGACAGATAGCACAATTTTGATTGGGATGGCCTAGAACGCAAACTGTATGATTTTTCTGAGTAGATAGAAGAGTAACAAGGAATGTAAACTTTAGTTGCAAAGATGGGTTGATTTTTAAAGATTTCAAAGAAATTATTCTTGGCAGATAAGATGTTTCTAAGACATAAACCACAATAAAATTGGTGTGACTTATAAGAAGTCTAAGCATTGTAAAGTCTACCTGTTTGAAACACGAGCTTCTGAAAGATGGAGCTTTCTTTGGAAAATTCATAATGATCTTTTGATAGTTTGAGCTTTTATTATCTAAAATAATACATTACTGCTTTTCGAGATTTTGAAACTAGAACCTGATTTTTTAAAAACATATCTCATGACAGTATGGTCATGTGAAGAGGAGGGATGAAACGCATGTTACTAAAAGAGTTATGAGTTTACATGTGGATGGATGGAGAGGAAGAGGGAGACCAAAGAAAAGATGGATGGATTGTGTGAAGACTGATATGAAAGAAAAGGAAGTTAGTGATAGCATGACGAGTAACAGGGCAGAGTGGAAGAAAAAAACGTGTTGCGCCGACCCCAAATAATACGGGATAAGGGCAGGAAGATGATGATGATGATGATGATCTCATGACAGTATCAATGAAATTAAACGGGGCAACTTTTCATGTATTGATAATTTATCAGGTCTATAAAATACTTACTCAATAATATGTATAAATAATAACAATAAAGTAAAGCTTTATTGTTATAATTTACAGGAATTTTTTGCTAATTTATGATTGCAAAACTTTTACTATGCACATATACAGGGAAATTACCAAGACAATAACTGATTAAATAACAGTCACCCTTCATATTATATTTTTAGTAAAACAAATATACTTGACCATAGTAATATTCAATCAAAATAGTTTATTTTACTGTGTTGTTGTAAATGAAACTCTTTGCTTTCAGTTATCTATAATATAATTTCCTTTGCCTTTACTTTTCAAGAAGAAATTCTTGTTTTGCACTTTATTCAACCATTTTCAATAAAACTGAAGTTCAGGAATTGGCAAGGATGTTGCAGCAACTTATATTGTATGTAGCAGATGTTTGTTGTTATTATTTGGTATTCTATATCAAGTTACTTTTTAAAATAATCTTTTCATCTTTTAATATCCTGTAATTTAAGAGGATCCTCTTCACTCGTCTATCGTCAACATCGAACATGGTTTAAAAGCGTGTTACTTCATCACGCAATCCAACGTGATGTTTGACAAAAAGGCAACGCGAAAAAAAAATAACGCCTGAAAATTCGGTTAGCATTCGGTAATTCCGTGATTTACTCGAATATTTTACAAAACATGTTCCTGGAAAAAATACGCGTTTTTTTAAAAACCCTTAAAAGTTTTTGAATATCATTGTCGTTACTCAGAATTTTGATTAAATTTGCAAGGCTTCTATTGTTTTTTTTATTTTTGACTAAATTGTGAGGTGTCAAAGTTCATGCAAAATAGCAGATTTTCAGAAGTCTTTACTGAATTAGTTTTACACAAATTTATAAATTAATTTCAATAGAAGCCTAGATAATATCCACAAAATAATGTGTTTCCAAAATATCTTACAAAAAATGTGTAATAACGTCATAATTCTGTAAGAGCGGTTGTAAAAAAAACAGTGAAAATGTATGTCGAGTTGCGTATGCAACTCAAGCTTAACAGATTTAAAGCTTAACAAAATAAGATATATTAAGAGTATTCTTAATATATCTTATTTTGTTAAGCTTTAAACAAAGAATTCTATCAGCCATAACAACTGCCAAAACTTTTTTTTTTCTGGTAGTCGTTATAACTGATTAACTTTTATCAATGAAGATCTATTTATATCAATAAATATAAAGAGCCTTACCATCTATGGCCTTATTTATCTGTTCCCTAATAACATCAGCTCCGGGCTCCAATACAACTGCAGCTACCGGTCCATTGTCAGACAAACATACTACACTTTCATGCACTCCTGGTAATGAGCTAATTACTCTCTCCACTTCTTCCGGCGATACCTAAAAAAATAATGGATTTAAAAAAATTAAAAAAACTGGTTTTGACATAAAGAACGATGGTGAATTCCCCCGCTATTAAACTCAATTTTTTTTTGGCATGTTTTATTTTAGCGTCAGGTGATGAAAAACACACAAAAGCACACAGATTAAATAAAGGGTCATAAAGCTCTGCCCACCCAAGCGTGGTTTGAAACGAACGTTTTGGACTTCATCAGAGCTGAAGACTAGTCTTCATATAGTCCCGGTCGTAATCCGCTAGATTTATGGTCCCTAAAATAAACCATTAGACAGGCAGTGGAAAAGTTACCCATGGAGAGATGGCGTATTTCTATTGATAATTTGCCTCAACTTTTTATGGACTGTATTTAAGATCTTTTAGATCAGATTTATATATTATATTTTGTATAAACTAACACTTAACAAGTGTTTCATGCAACAGAAAAAAAAATCCTTGTAACAAAATTAATAGCAACACTAGGTAGTTAATTCTTGCCTGACAACCCCTAAACTTAAAACTGAACTTCTTCCGGATCACGAAGGAGATTCTGTGGTTCTCGTCCAATTGAAATACGTCTCCAGTCTTGTACCAGCCGTCGGGAGTGAAGGTCTCATCAAATGATGCGCGGTTCTTGAGATAACCCTGTAATAAGAGTATTTGAAGATTACCGTAGCTAAACAGCTTGGCAAAAACTACTCCATCACCATAAAAATAATACATAGCTTTTTTTTTCTTATTGGGTGGGAAAATAATCTTATGACAAATCCCGCTCTTGGGCGGAGCAAGAGATAGTGTCAGACTTTTACTGACTAAAAACCCACTCCAGTTCCTTCGTTGCCTTCGTCCCAGGGCCCCGGGTTTCGTTTTCACACTACCCATGGCCCCAGTAGGATTCGACCCTGCTGGTCCCCTACGATTTGCTGACATCTCCCTGAGGCGCGCGTGGAACAATACGCGCCGTCGACGACTTGGGCTCGGTCCGGACGGTTAGCGGACGGTCGGACGGCGGGCTACACATTACTCGCCGTCCGCAAGCCCGCGCCTACGGTGGCCGGAAATCGGTATCGGAATCCCGGCGGCGGACAGGGCGTAAGGACCGTTGCCTCACGCGATCGGCCGCCTCCTTTGCTAGCATTACTGCTTCGCAGAAGGAGGCGACCGCCTGCCACTCCTCCTCGCTCCGGACCATGGCCTGAACCAAGGCCCGGCGCGAGAGATTGCCGCCGCCGATTACCCCCACGAGGACACGGCGTTGCTCTGCCCAAGCGGGGCACACCTCCACCGTATGCTCTACCGCGTCTTCCAAGCGATTCACACAATATCGTCATGAATGCTGCGTGCCCAATAACATGTTTACGTAATTCCACAGTCTTGGAAAAAGGGGGATTAAAACGAAAACTGGTTTTTTGGTAAAAAAAAACTGAGAACCCGATTGCAGTGCCACCTATCGAGTTCAATTATGTTTACAAATCATTCACAACACCATTCAAATATACACCCAAAATTTCATCCAAATCGGTCAAGTAGGAGGAGTTAGATGACAAAGACCCGTACAGAATAATTACTCATATATAAAAAGATTTTAAAATCTTTTCTTAATTTACATAAAATATCCAATCTTCGTCGCTACCTAAGTATTTGTAATAAGTATTACCTTAATAGTGCAGCAGCTCTTAATCCACAGCTCTCCGACTTGGTTAGCACCCACCAGCTCCTGTCCCGAGTCATCGACGATCTGGAAACGAACATTTATTTTTAGAGCCACATGAAATTCTACGTAATGTTTAAAGATATATTTTGATATTCTCTGGATAGTCCTTGTTTTTTATTTTATCTAAAAATTTCATACATTAAGATCTCTTTAAGATTAAAGTGGTGCAAGACTTGTAAAGTTGCAAAAATTTTGCGATGAGAATAAAAAAACTGGGCAAGTGCGACTTTGACTCGCGCACGAATGTTACGTACAAACTTACATAGGTAAATAGTTCAATTCCCGAGTTTCGATGATTTTTGCGAACGCAATTGTTTTTTTATGACGTTTAAAAAATTTCACATTTATTTATGACCTTGATTTATGACAAATTTCAGGATTTTAGGTCAATAAAGTACCCTATGATTTTTTATTCCCTTGAGAGTGTCAAAATATAAACGACCGTATCTTTTTTTTCTTAAACTTAGAAGTTTGATTTTGTCACAGCTTCAAGGTACCGTAGTCCTAAATGGTTTTGATTTCAACTCTATACCTCCACGCGTTCCCGAGATAAAAGTCTTGACAGACAGACAGACACACAGATATACCGATAGAAAAGTGATCCTATAAGGGTTTTATTTTTACCCATTGAGGTACAAAACCGTAAAAATGAGATAATAAGTAAATATTCTCACTGGTTGTCAATTTAGTTACTACACTTTATCTCGTGCAAAGATATGAATTATTCTCCTTTCTTTTCAATTTCGTTGGCGAGTGAAGCTCCCGCGATGCGTCTCCACTTGTCCCGGTTTACAGCGTCTCGAGAACTCTTGACTATTGAGGTTTCTTTTGCAGCTCTGATGAGGTCTGTCCAACGCGTAGGTGAGCGCCCGCGTGACCGTTTCCCCTCCACTTGTCCCTGGACAACGAGTTGCTCCGTGGAGTGTTCGTTGCGAATAACATGATCCCAATATTTGAGAATTCGTACTTGCACAGTTGTCGATAACCTTTATTTGAGTTTTACCTCCTCCAGGATCGATACGTTAGTCCTAAGTGTTATCCAAGGGATCCGCAACAGTCGCCACCAGCGACACATCTCGAAAGCATTGATTTTGCTTCGGCCTTTGAGGCGAACCGTCTACGTTTCTGCACCATACAGAAATATTGGGAAGACTAATCTTTCTCTACTAAACTTTCGTAGCTTTAGTGATGTTACGGTTGCACCGGATCCTTTTCAGTCTGTCAACAGCAGATCGTGTGATAGCACATCTCTTTCGAATCTCATTTTCACATCCTCGATGAAGAAATGAATTAATGTTATTCTATTTCACGAAAACCTTAAATATAATTTAGTTTGTGTGAGTCGAGAACAAAGTATAAATCACTTTAAGACAATTTTGGGCTGTATATTTGTATTTTTTTCGTGTTGGCGAACGCCTAATCGTATTTGGATGAAACTTGCATCATACTACATCAAATTCTATCCATAAACGATACATAGCGCTTGTGGTTACACGAATTTACTCACATGATTACCATTTATTAGTAACAGGTATGTGACCTGTTAGTAATAATTGGTAATCATTTATCGGTATTTAAGTTTATGAATTTGATTAATATAATTTGTAAATCATAATATTGGTGGAATCAAAATGTTTATTTACAGTTAATTTACTAGCCCATTTACATTTTAGTTAAGCACCTATTACACCACTCGATATTTAGACAGTCTTAGTCTACTTATACAGCGTCACAAAAGGAAAAGAGCAACTAACGCCAATGTCGTGTAAAGGAATGAAACTGAACGTTGATATAAATAGATAAACATATACTAAGACTGTTTGAATATCGAGTGGTGTAATAGGCGCTTTATTCAATTGAACATACGTAGGTACTGTTTGTTAACTTTGCTCTGATTAGTCGGTTGACTAACCGCAAACTTAGCCGGCTGGCTGAGTGTGCTGGTAACTGTAGTTTTGGTACAAAGTCAGTCTGCTTCGAGGTGCCGAACAGCAAAAAATTACTACTGTTCCATTTGAATGATTCAAATTTTATTTATGAAATTGTGTTGATCACAACGAATAAAATATATCAGAGCTTGAATTGTATGATTTATCACACTAATAGAGCATGGTGAAAATTGATATTCAGGTCATGGTCTATCCAGCTACAACTCAGTGATGATCATTGACATTGAACTCTTTACGGCAAACTCATATTGAACCGAGTAAACTGTTGAAGCCGCTAACCTACCTTGTAATGCATAAAATTAAACGGCCATCCGTTGCTGTTAAGCGGCGCCTCTCTGTCACGAAAGGCAATAAATCCTTGTGTCTCCGTGGTGCCATATCCATCGAACAGGTGGCAGTTTGTTGGTAGTTTTTGCTGAAAAAATATGACAAATATTCGGTAACAGTTGTTTTTTACAGTTGGTAATAAACACTGAGACAGCTGTAATTGTAGTTATCAAAGTAAGGCGTGTTGTGTCTTATTTTCTTCCGTCACTTGCTATACCTGTTTACGTTAGGATCTAAGGATTGCATTGCGGTAGTCAAATACTCGGCCAAGCAAGGAAATAAATTTTGATGCAATATTAGTCTTATGTGACTCGATTCACAATTCTAGCGAATTCACATAGCATAGCATAAGCATAGCATAATCAGCCTTTTAATGTTCCCACTGCTGGGACTCAGCCTCCTCTCTAGGAGAGGGAATGGGCCGTAATCCACCACGCGGGCCCAGTGTGGGTTGGTGAATGTCACATGTCTTCGAATTTTTGGTTCTAGTACATGCCGGTTTCCTCACGATGTTTTCCTTCACCGTTTTGAGAGCAGTGGTGATGAAATAAATTACACAAAGTAATGCGCCTGGCTGGGTTTGAACCCACGACCTACTCGTAAGTCGAGGCCGTTACCACTTGGCCACCACTGCTCTTTTCTGCGAATTCACAAAGTTATAAAAAGATTTTTATGACATGTGGCACATCACTAGCAAGAAAATAAACTAGAGAACTTTTGAGGAAGTTGGAAGATACCGGTCGCTTTTGGTTATTTTTTTATAGCCATGTAGATAGCTGTAACATGGACAGCTTTAATTTAAGTACAACTTTGCAAGTAAATTAAAAAAAAAAACTAGACAGGTAATGTCACTAATTTTAAATTAGAAGTACTCTAATACAATAAACATTTAAATGAAATTAAAATTCAAAGTCTAAGCCTTTTTAAAGTATTTGAATAAAAAAGGGTCTTATTTTCATAAAACACTAAAAAGTCGATGAAAAAAAATCCACAGGGCATGAGAAATGTTTAGGGATCTGAAAGGATAGCAAATGACCCCTCCCGTCGACCATTTCAATTTGGCACACGATGCACCAAACACCATGTATTATATTATTGTGTCTGTTGAGTGTTACTAATTAATTTCATTTAATCGTATATAACGTAAAAACGAAGTACTTACTTTTAAAGCAGCCATTAGTTCCGGAGTAACTGGTGAACCCAGCAGGATCATAGTTTCAATGGAGCTCAACTGGTCGGGTCGCACCAGAGCTGCCAGGGCCACAGCGAACGAAGGAGTGAAGTAGGTCCATGTCGGCTGAAACAAAATTAGAATAAGTTTCCTGTAATGTGATATTGGATCCACTACGGACCAAGTTCAGGCGTAGTTGGTTTCAGCAAACACGAAATGAATTTTGGAGAAACAGAAAATTTGATAAAATAATGCCAATACCATAATATTGTATTTTCTAGTAGGATATGGGTAATACATATACGTTGGAAGGCTTTCCACAAGGTGTGCCGATGACCTGGTGAGGGTCACAGGAATCCGATGGATGCGAGACTCACAGAACCGGTTGTTATAGATACACTTGGGGAAGGCCTATGTCGAACAGTGAACGTCTTCCGGCTGAAATGACGATGATGAATACGCAAGACTGATTGACTAATTTTCATAATTGAGATTATTGTAACGACTATCAAAAATATACAGTTCAAGACAGCTGCGATCAAAGTGCTTTTCGAGGCAATGATAAGACGATATCATCTTCATCCACAAGTTGGTCACACATGGAGATGAGAATATTTTAAGAATAATGTAAATCTGAATTTGAAATTCAAAATGTTTTTATTTCACATATTTATGCAGCACACGAGGGCTTATGAAACGCAAATATTCGGTAATATTCATTACACATTTTTTTTAGACCCTTACATAGTTAAAGTATTTGGATAAGTGAGTATGTAGGAAAAAGCATAATCAGCAATTATAATAATAATAGTTAATAATTTAAATTTTATTTCAGACGAACGTCCATAGTATTAGTATTCACAATTTTCTTAATATCTAATAGGGTACATAATTATAAATTAAATTGAATTAGATGGAATTAAATTGAAATATATCATCATCATCATCATCATCTTCCTGCCCTTATCCCGTGTTATTTGGGGTCGGCGCAACACGTTTTTTTCTTCCACTCTGCCCTGTTACTCGTCATGCTATCACTAACTTCCTTTTCTTTCATATCACTCTTCACACAATCCATCCATCTTTTCTTTGGTCTCTCTCTTCCTCTCCATCCATCCACATGTAAACTCATAACTCTTTTAGTAACATGCGTTTCATCCCTTCTCTTCACATGACCATACCAAGACAAACGATTCCCTTTCAACTTTTCAGAAAAACTAAAAAAAAATTGAAATATATATTGAATTGAAATTGATCTAAAATAAATTAAAAACAGTTAAAATTCAGCGTGGTGCGGTAACCACTCCTGTACCATCGGGGAGTCCCAGCGATTGGCTTAAATCCTGACAATAGCGTTGGAACTGTCACGGATACGCGTCATCAGTAATCTGATAATGGCGGTAAAACCGTTAATATTACTGTCTGCAAACATTCCTGACGCACTGCAGCGCCAAAGCAGCCCGAACAGTACCCTGAGCGCGTTATTATACTGGACACGTAGATCGCTGTATGCCCGCTGAGTAACACTGACCCACAGGCCGCTCGTGTAGAAGGACTGACAGAAAGCTTTAAATAGAATCGTTTTACTGGTTTCGTACATTGAGCAAACCTGCGGGCTAGCATGTTACAGCGGACAGCCATCGACCTAGGTTCCTTCTCTATATCACAATTGTTTTTAAGGTCCTCTGTGATCCAGTGGCCCAAATACTTAAACTTATTCACCCTTAGCAAAGATTCTTCACATAGTGTGACATTAGGAATAGGAAAAAAAATTGTGTGTGTCACACTGCCTGATTTGAAAACCATTAGTTCACGTTATATTTGAGTCCATGATTCACTGCATAGACTTCGTAAACAGTATTCAACTGGCTCAGAGCACCAACCGTGGGCCCACCAACACCTATCATCAGCGTAACCTATATTCGAACAAGTTCTAAATCTTAAGGATTTACGGTGTGACATTTTGATAGCACATGTCAAACATTTTAGGGTTTTTCTCAATATCTGTTATCTGTGATGTAATGTAATTTTATCATTACGGCGCATTAAATCTTCAAACATGATTCTCATTAACCTCGAAAAGATATACGACTGGATGCCTCGAGGGGTTTTCAAAGATTCAAGATTCAAAGCAATTTATTTCAAATAAACCATTTACAGGCACTTTTGAAATGTCAGTCAGTCAGAAAAATTATGCATTTATTATTTTATTGTGCTAATTGCACATTCCAAAGCATAGATCTCCATGGAGAAGAATTTGCAAGAAACTCCTCGGACAGTTTTCAATCATGTTATGTATTACAAATATCTCTGTTACATGTTTCTTGTCGCTACTATTATATGATGGACTTTTTAGAAGAACACCTTTCTTCTACCGGGGAATTCCCAAGTACTGTCTCTGCATTAACTTTATTAACTGCACATAAGAATGCACAGTTAATACCAGTGATACATAGAAGGCATCACTGGCAGCTTCAATGTGGCTTTAGGCTTGCATCAAGGGTCGGCTTTCAGCCTTTGGACTTCTGCTCAATGATAATAAATACTTGGATGTAGGACATCCATAAAGAGGCTTCCTAACTACCGAGCGTAGTCTAGAGGAACAAAGCAGATTAGAGATGTGGTGGCGAAATTTCGAAAGTGTTGCTTTAAAATTAAACAGAACCAAAATCGAGTATTTGTTCCGTCATTTAGGGGTCTCTCCAGTCTTGTATCTAACTATGTATTGTAACTCTCGTCGGAATGTCCATGATAATCGGCCCCAAGTTTTGGTTCTTCAGATCGCTTGTCCCAGAGGATGACTAGGTAAACCCAGATGTAGGGCATTGGGCACGCCATAATTATGGCTATAAGTCTCCTCTTTGAGGAGTGGCTGGAAAGACCTCACGGCGTCCTTACCTTCCGCATGACGCAGGTCCTCACCGGACATGGTAAGTTCGGGAGGTTCCTGCAACGGATTCGTGCGGAAGAAACGCCCGGGTGCCACCATTGTGTGGACCGCCCGGAGGTCACCGTGGAACATACGGTAGAGGTGTGCCCTGCCTAGGCAAAGCACCGCCGTGTCCTCGTGGGGGCGATTGGCGTCAGCGATCTCTCGCGCCGGGCCTTGGTACAGGCCCGGCGCGGGAAAAATGGCAAAGAAGGAACAACAGTGGGTTTTGGTCAGTAAAAGTCTGACACTATCTCACGCTCCGCCCAAGAGCGTGGGATGTCATAAGATGATTATCCCCGAAAAAAAGACGTAGCGCATCGGATCAATTCGGATGGATCAAAGACAAATTACTGGAACAACTTGCGTCTCACGGAGGCCCCTCAAATCAAAGCATAATTTCTAGAAATTCCACAATAAGACCTGTAATACTGTATGGATCAAAATGTTGTAGAAATTGATGTTTGGTGTGAAGAGGATTGATAAAATGACAAATGAGTATGTAAAGGTACTTTAAAAGCGGTGCCAGTGACCGAAAAGTTGAAACTGAATCGTTTATCTTTGTGTGGTTATGTAAAGAGAAGGAATTAAACGCATTAAAAGAGTTATGAGTATACATGCGAATGGATGAACAGGGAGAGGAAGGCCAAAGAAAAGATAAATAGATTGTGTGAAGTGTGATATTAAAGAAATGGGGGATACAGTGATATCGTGACGGTTGAATAAAGGCATTAAGATAATGACACGCGAAAAGTCTTATTTAGATAGCAAACCTTCTGGGATTGTTATAGTGATTATACTATCTGTTTGTTCTCACCACTTCATAACATTACATCACGGTACGTTCTGTAAGTGTATGCAGATGTGAACAGATTCTGGTTAGCCCTCATTTCACTAACAGCACTAATGTGTGGATTGAGTTGTTAAAGGCATTGTTGGTCCTACAACTAAAAAGAGAAAAATAAAATCTTCAAAATATTACAACTTATAATTTCCAAAAATCGAACGTTATTAAAGGTTTCATCAATTCTAAAGACAAAATTCAAGACAAGAGGTTAGTGGAACAAACCCCTTTAACTAGGGCTAGTCGCACACACACAATAATATTGTAAATGCAAGATTGACAAAAATTATTGATCAATATATGACACTACGCAATATTATTGAAAAAATTTCATGGTGAAAACTGACTCAGTCGCTCAGCAGCTTCATTCGTGTGCGCACGTGTTATATAATGGTAAAAAGAAAAAAGTCCTTCAAAATAACAAGAGTGGAGATCAGTGGCCGATGAATTTGGACGCATTCATGAATTCCCTGAATGCTTAAGCTCACTGGATGGGAATCCCAATGGATTATCAGATGAGATAGCGGTCAAGCGCGAACCTATGAAAAATAAAAAGTAAAAACAATATTCTGTCGTCATCCTCCATATTCAACAAAAAAAAAATCACGAACCTCTACATTGACATCTTTCTTTCTACTAAAATAATTCAAAATATTGCCGCGCACAGCGTGCGCAACAATATTATTGGCAATACCCCTGCCTCCCCTCGACATTGCGGTGACAAAATTAGAATTTCTGGAAATCCAAAATAATATTGAAAAATACTGAAATACGGGCCGCACACACACAATATTATTGTCAATATGTACCTTATTGACAATATTATTGTATGTATGCGGCTAGCCTAAAATAATTGATAATGTTTCTTACTCGATAGTTCTCCAACATCTCGACGACATGTTCGGTGGTGATCTTGTTGAGCGTCATGACGATAGGAATGTGGTACGCCACGCTGGTTGTGACGAAAAGTGTAAACGTCACCCACTGGATGCTGGTGAGGACCAGGATCCTGGCCGTGGGGGTTGGGAACTGCGTGTAGTACATACTGTGGGAAATTTTTCAATTACCTAGTATCTTGTTGAGTTCAGAAGGAAAAGATTCAGATACAGAAAAGTAACGTTCAATGAGCGATACCGATGAGCGATATCGATATCGATTTTATGTAGATCATACAATATGTATTTGATCTGGACGATCGATCCCCGTGTAAATCAAATATTACAAATATTACTCCCGACATGCAGTGCAGCAGCCAGTAGCTCAACTACTACGCGAACTGTGCCATGTTGGGCATGGAACTAGTCCCCGTTGCGCAGCTCAGCTTAGTAATGACGTAAAGAAAATTTGAAATCTCCCAATACAAGATTAATGATAAAAATAGCAACGTGCAATGTTTGTTCTTCTTTTGGGCCAATTTCATAAAGAAATGTGTTGCGTTATACTATTATCTGGGTGCACACTGCAACTTACCACGGTGCTGCAACCTGGGCCACGAGTCCGCGATGCGTCATGATGGCGGCTTTGGGTACTCCGGTAGAGCCGCTGGTGGGCAGCAACATTATGGTGTCATCAATGTCTGCTGGAGCAACCCTGAAGGACAGCATTATCATCATCATTATTTCAGTTAAAAGACGCCTTTTTTTCAGGACATAGGCCTCAAGAACAAGTGTCGCCATAAAGCCGCTTAATGCACGTGCACATCATTTCACATTTGCTGAGGCAACTGGATTGAAGGACCATTACTGCCGAGCACGGGCTCAGTAGTAGTGAACAGTAGCGACTACTCACTGAAAATTTTCGACCTCATCGCTGTACCCTTGGGTAAACTTCTTCAAGGTTTCAGGTTGATCAGCCATCACTGTTATAGGCGATAGGCCAGGACAGCCTTTTAGTGCCTTTTGAAGAATCTCGTGGAATTCTTGGCCGTAGAAGATGTAGTTTGGCTCGATCAGCTTCAGGAAATATGTCAATTCATCTGTACAAGGAGCAGTTCACGATCACTATGGTTAACTAATTGGTGACATTTATTTTATCCTATTATTTTGATTTTACTGATTGCTCATTTATAATAATGGTAAAATACCCTCGACCAGTTTTACAGTATCATCGCATACGGGAACTTTACAGTCAAAAGTGATAACGACTACGCCAGCCTACGTAGAAAAAAAAAAAGACGGGTTGCACTCCGGGAGTGCCGGCAGAAGTGAAAACTTGATTATTAACGTTGAGCATGTTTGATATTTTGGAATGGTTAGGGAATAATTTTGCACCAATTGCTTTATCAGTATAAAAGTACTATCATTTATGTGGTAGAATACAATATTCATTTATTGCGCTATCGTACACAAACATGACAATTTCGATATTACACACATAAGTTTAGACTGCGGATTGTTGTGATACCGCAAGTTTAATTCATTCATTTAAAAACTAAAGTCTTAACTTCTTCATCACCAGGAAATACGTTTTCAATAAACTTCACATCTCTTGCAATTGTTACTTTTCTAGTTTTTGGATGCATCAATCGGTAACCTTTTGTAGTCTCACAATATCCAATAAAAATTAGAGCTTCCGTTTTCATGTCTAGTTTCAGTCTTTTCTGCTTAGGTATCAAAGCATGTGCTAAACAGCCAAAAACTCTCAAGTGGCTTAGATCGACTTTCTTACCAGACTACGGTACATACTGCCTCAGCCCAAAACCTCTTGCTAAGATTTGCTTCACAAAGTAATGTTCTGGCTTTTTCTAGAATCGTTCGGTTTGCCCTCTCTGCAACACCGTTCTGTTCAGGCGTGTATGGTACCGTCGTCTGATGTTTTATACCAGACGCCTTCAAAAAATCTTCAAAAATATTGTTGACAAATTCTTTGCCATTGTCACTTCTAATTCCTTTTATTGCTTTTCCACATTCTAACTCGACTTCTTCTTTGTATTCCTTAAATCTTGTAAAAGTTTCACTCTTTTTCTTCAAGAAACGGACATGTGTCTTACGCGTATAATCATCGATGAACAGCAACATATAATGGGACCCAGCCCATGACGGCTCTTCCATTGGACCACATATGTCCATGTGAATCAGATCCAGGACTTGATCAGCTCTCGTACCTTGCTTTTTAAACGGAGATCGCGTGCTCTTTCCTCGAATGCACGGAACACAGGGCTCAACTTTATCCGTCGTTTTAAAATCAATTCCGGTGGTCATTTCTTTTAAAGAAATCATATATTTTCGGCCTAAATGAGCTAATCTTCTATGCCACAAATTTGACAAAATTTCATTTGACACTGTCAAGTTGGCCACGATATTTTCTTTATCTTTCAGTTTGAAAATTCCGCCGACTTCATTACATGTTGCAACTACTTGGTCATTTTGGTTTTTGATAAAACAACCTCTTTTGTCAAAATTTACTGTGAAATTCTTTTTCACTAGATCGCTCACCGAGATTAAATTCATCAATAGATTTGGTACATGTAAAACATTATTCAGTGGAAGTTTCACATTCTCGCTCACTTTAAGCGAAATATTTCCTTTTCCTTTTACAGGGATCTCTTCTCCAGTTGCCACCCGAATCTTCATATTGTTATTCTGTTTTTTATAATTGATTAACTCGTTGGCGTTATTTGTCATGTGATTCGAGCACCCACTGTCGACATACCATCCATTTTTGTTGATGCTATCGGGTATGCTCATACATACATTCACATTAGGAGATTTCTTGCATTCAGATGCTTTATGCCCTTTCTTATGGCACTTAAAACATTTGTACACTGGCTTTCGAACTTGTGCTTTAGTTTTGGTAGCGTGTCCCTTGGTTGTAGCAAAGGCTTGTTCACCAGCTCCTGCGCCTGTTTCAGCTTGTCTGTTGCCTTCCTGGAGTAATTTGGTTTTTAACTGTTCCAAAGTCATTTCCTTTCCACTATTATCGACAGCCATTATTAACGGGTTATAGTCCGTTGTCAAACCAGCCAATAGTATTGAAATAATCCAGTCGTCTGCAACTTTTGCGTCTATGTCAGCTAACTGCT
The DNA here is from genome assembly GCA_949316375.1 of Mythimna vitellina. Lineage (NCBI taxonomy): Eukaryota > Metazoa > Arthropoda > Insecta > Lepidoptera > Noctuidae > Mythimna > Mythimna vitellina. The sequence continues at coordinate 564,478 of OX438704.1, forward strand.
GTGCTAAAAATACGACTCTGGATATGTACTTTTCCATTGACGTAAAGTCCTCGAGTCTACACTGCCACAGTTGACGCTGTAAGCTTATTCGCCTGCCCCATCCTTTGTCCTCGTATGCGTTACACAAATTGTGCCAAACTTCTCGAGCCGTTTTCGCAGTATATACATGTGCAAAGCAGGATGGTTCTATCAGCAAGCATAACGTACTTCTCGCCTTTCTATCCACGTCTTTTATTGTGGTACTGACGTCACTGGATTCTACGGCAATCCACCAGTTCTTTGACTCTAGGTAGTTTTTCACAACAAACTTCCAGTTGCCAAAATCTGAGGCTCCTCTCAGCTTCTGGATGCCGCATATGGTAGACGATGAGGGATTTTCGTCCTCTGACATCTCAAAACAATTGACGTCGTGCAAAAGTGAAAATATTATTTTCCGAAAAACGATTTAGTTACCTTGTTTGTTGTCGAAATCGAACTGCCATAACCTATTAGAATATTATAGAATCAGGGTTATTTAGCAGAGTGAGCAGATTAACAAACAACACAGCTTGTATCACAGGCGTATATTTCTTACTGACAATTACACAAATAACAAGTACCTTAGCAACGCTTATCTCATCGACATGATGTTGCATTGCTCTAAAGAGATCCTATCTCCATCATTATCCCTAAAGCATTAGGTTCAAAGTTGATTGGAAACATTTAAAAATTTCTTTAAATGATTTTAAACCATAAAATGTTGAAGGTTAAGTTCAAAATCGAATGAGAAAATTTGACTGGTGGCCGTCTTACGGTTTTTCGATCAGGTCACGTGTCCTGACGCGAGTTTAAGATTTTATACCCATTACAGAAAAAGTGCTCAACGCCGCTAAAGAAGTTTTCACTTCAAAAAGCCGAGCAATTGCGAGTTAGACTCGCGCACTGAGGGTTCCGTAAAAACTTACCTATGAAAATAGTGCAATTCCCGAATTGAGTTACGCAGATTTTTCCGAATCGCAAGAAAAGTTTTTTTTGTGACGTCACTAGAAATTTACAATTTTGAGATTGTTTCGTACATTTTTGCTATAAGACCTTGCTACATGTTAAATTTCAAAATTCTAGGTCGATAGGAAGTACCCTATGAATTTTGATTTCCTTGAGAGTGTCGAAATACACGTTTTTTTAAACAGCCATATCTTTGTTTTTCGTTAACTCATAAGTTTTTTTTTTCACAGCTTCAAAGGACTGCAGACGTGAGTATATGGTTTTATTTGCAACTCGATACCTTCATGCGTTCCCGAGATAAAGGATCTTGACAGACAGACAGACAAACAGACAGAGGTACAACAAAGTGTCCTACCTATAAGGGTACCGCTTTTTACTTTTGAGGTACGGAACCCCCCCCCCCCTTTGGAAAACGCAAAACCCCCTTGAAAAATCAGTTGACCATGGGGATTCCGGGGGATAATTTGCTGAGCATCACGGGAGCAAAGCTGTTGGAAAAAAACGAAAAAAGTTTTGTACTTACAGGTGGTAGTGTTCGGATCCATCATGAACGATATCATTCCCGAAAACATTGATGCAAAGTAAACGGCTACCGTGTCCTGGTGATTTCTCATCAGTAGCATACCGTACTTTCCTTTCGCACCCACTGCGGTGAGCGAACGTGCGAGCGAGATGGCATGCCTCAGGAGCTGGTCGTTGGTTATCACTTCTCCGGTCGCACCATTAGTCTGTATTAGTTAGCGAGGTACTATTAAAAGGGTTTGGCACTCAAAAACTAGCGCTATGCTAAGTCTTAACGCCTATCAATAGATTCATGATCAAAACATCGACACAAAGACAACTCTGAGAATTTAGAAAAACTTTATGAGAACAAGGAGTCTTTTGCAAATAGTGATTAGGACTGTGACAGAGCAGCTGCTCAATTTCACCTAAGTTATCAACATGTTCATGAACATGATCATCATCTCTGAGATGCTTCCACCACCAGCTTGATGAGCTTTAATCGATTTAGAAACAGACCTCAAATTACATAATATAGGTATCCTTGAATATGGTCGAGTGGCGAAAATTCACACACTGTTATTGCAGGACGATCGCATTGGAATTGCATGATGAATATATGTTTGACAGGAAAAAAAGTTGGTATAAAATTCAGGTCCAATCGACTAGTTTATATTCCAAGTCAATTAAAAACGTCATAGAACTCGTTTCAGTCCTCTTTTTGCTTAAGTTTCATTTCCATTGAGTGCCGCAAACAGATGAAATTGCTCAATAACCGCGCCGCCGGGCAATTCGTTACGCTATCTGACTGAACTGGTGACGTCACGGGGATGTGACACTAAATCTGAACGAATAGTTTTATTTCAGAAATACGAGTGGGTTTCAAATCTAATTGATTCAATTGTTATACCGGCTATTGCTGTATTACAAAGAGCAAATTATAATAGACTAGAAAATTCAACAACTTTTCGAAATGTAACATACGTTTTGCAGTTACAAAATCATTGTGGAATCGAATTAGGGAGTGACAATTGACACTTAGACCTCCTGATGATTTCATCAAGCCGTCGGCGAGCCTCTCACGCAAGAATACGAGTAGCCATGACATTTTTTTTTTAGAAAGTTGGCAATTGCAAGTCGGACTCGCGCACGGAGGGTTCCGTACAAACTTACCTATGTAAATAGTTCAATTCCCGAATGGAGTCTCGAAGATTTTTCCAAATCGCAACAAAAAACTGTTTTTTTTTTGTGACGTAACAATTAATTTACTTTTTTCAGATTTATTCCTATTTCGCTGCTATAAGACCTTGCTTTATTACAAATTTTCTGTATGTCTGTGAAGATCTTGGGAACGCATGGAAGTATCGAGTTGGAATTAAAACTATATACTAGGGTCTGCGGTCCCTTGAAGCTGTGAAAATATCAAATATATAAGTTAAAGAATAAAAAGATACGGCCGTTTATGTCGCAAAAACGTGTATTTCGATATTCTCAAAGGAATCAAAATTTATAGTGTACTTCTCGTTGACCTAAAATCCTGAATTTTGGCATGAAGCAAGGTCGTATAGCCCTGTGCTATAGGAATAAATGTAAAAACTGTAAACTTGTTGCAATTCGAAAAAATCTTCGAGAATCCATTCGGGAATTGTAGTTTGTAGCTACGCTCAGTGCGTGAGTCCGACTCGCACTTGTCCAGTTTTTTAACGGATTTAAAAAAAAAATAAGTTTAGGCAGCAAAATATTATTTCTAATTCAATTGATTCAATCAGAGATTACTATATACGATTACTTGTTGGACAAGTAAACAACTTTATCTCTCTACAATATGCATAGTAGCTTATTTAATTGTGTAAGATATCGTTGTGATTAAGGAGTCAGATTTAATTACATAATTGTCATAATAGCGTTACAGTAACTAGTACAAGGACCTACATAACATATAATTATACAGTATTTCTAATTAATGGATACTGATAATTAGTAATTGCAGCTTCACTCCTCGTGGTTGATTGCTAGTGTATTACTCTTTGTTGTGATTTTATGATAATGAAGTGCAAAACAGTTCCTTATAGATAATCTTATCTTGAAATTTAACCTTCGAGATTATTTTATCTTATTGTGCTAATATTTGTTTTATTTTTTCTTAAGCACTTTAGGGGCACCTGTTTAGGATCTGGCTGGAAAGTTATATCTCAATATAACCCGCTCATTAACAATGTGTTTTGGTTTTAGAACTTCAATTAGAATATCTTTAAAAAGAAAAATAGTTCGAGTTCATGTGCTTTAACTTTTTAATTTCCAAATTAGTTTACGTTAAAATGACTTTTAGACTTAACAATTTTTTTTATTCAAACCTGTCAAAGGTATTGATATTGTTGCTAGCGCGATTTGTATTGAACGACGTACATGCTCCTTTTCATGGTCTATGGCGTCATAAGCGCGACCGATTTTCTTACGCTCGCCCCCGCGACGCATCGTGCAGATCACACCTAAGATCCCTTCTCAAATCTCCTCCTCATAAATCCAGCTACTACTCCTACTCTTTTTCTGTCCATACAGTAATGTTCTGGAATTCTCTTTCGCCTAGCACAGTACGGAACGAAAAGTTATCAAAAATCAAATAATACAACTGATTTTTTGCGGCCGGCCAGCACACGCGCGGCATTTCCTTACAACAACAAGCTAAAATGGCATGCCGATGCCCGCCCCGAACATTCTCCATCCCGCGAAAATACGTGTATCAACCACGCGCGGGGTCGGCTTCCCCGAATCAGTGTCCTAAGGATTGCGCAAGTGTGTTGAGGCATGTTTTACTATTGATCAATTGACGTAATCTCCACACGCACTTCTCGCATTTGCAGTTGCAGTGCATTAAGTGTTTGTGGACTAATTGTCAGTGCATTAAATGTTAGTAGTGGTGGACGATTTGTGAACACAATGCCACAACCGCATAAACCTAGCCTGCACCTACATACATAAAGTAACAATACAAATGATTTTAATTTTATCGCACGCGGTCATTTTGAGCATCTTTTAAAATACGTGTAAAAACAGTAAAACTACATACAGGAAATGATTTTTACCTACGTAAACATTTTTTTTGTTTTAATGTGTATCAGTTGAAGAAGTCCTACGTCGTCAAAGTATGAAGGGAAAGTTTTCAAGCAATTCTTTTTTTAATACTAGTGTGTCTTCTTCCAATATAATGTGTGTATAAAAATTATAAAATAAATAAATAAACATAATATATTTATGCTGTCGCAGAATAGACTGAGCTTTACAATGATATCACTACAATTTAAATAAATTTAGTTGGTTCGAAATGCCCGTTGAAACAACGAGGAAGACGTTCATCGAATAACATAAAAAATACTCAGCGCTCTTTGTTCTCTTACAGAAGGTGTAAAAAGTAAAGTATCACAGTAGTCTTGTGCAAGTAGGTGACTCTGAACTCCCTGACTGCACTCTGAAGTTACTCAAGAATCCTTCACTACACTCGGGACTCAGTATTGCACCTGTGACCTTAGACATTACTTTATATTCTTGATCTCTACAATAAAACTCTACAACAATTGTCGTCATAAAATTTACCATGAACTCATCATTCGGTCTTTCCTTAAGACAGTGGAGCATGATCTGCGAGAGGGTCACGGTGGCCCTTGTGGTGGGGTCCGGCTTGACCCCTTGCTCGACGAGGATAGCGTCGAGGACCCCATCAATATACAACTGCGCGGCTGTTGGTTTTCCTCGTACTACTGTGTGAGACATCTGTAAATTAGACATTTTATGTTATATTTTCCAAGTATGCTAATGGATTTAAAATCCAGCATTTGATCTCAAATGCACGATTCCTATCTACTTACTGACTTAAATTATGTATAGCTTTCGAAAACTTGATCAACTAATATATTTGAAACAACTTTGAGCCTCACGCACATTAACATTTACATCTTACTAGTTAGCATTGCATCTTCAAATAAAAGAAAATACATCAAATGGTTTTATAAATTAAATAATAAGTTGAATAATATTGAATTTTATCATAATATTGTCATAAACTATTCTAAGGATTTTTTAATTTGGGAAGTTATCTATTGACTCTCTTCTTAGTTTGACTTACAAGTTAAGTGATGACCTAGTGAGGGTGTGGCCTTGTGGCGAGACGCGCGGGGAGACATATATCCAACAGTGGATGTCTTTCGGTTCTGATGATGATGATGATGATGATAAAGAAGCGAGGAATTTATTAATGGACCCTGAATGCATGAGGGATTTAAGCTAGTCCACGACAAATACATCTTTATCCTGCATCACACCTATAGTAAGGAAGTCGCAAGCGAATTTCTGTAAGGGAAACCATGGTCTTAGATTGCAAAGGGAAAATGAAGGAGCCAGGTGGGTTTTAGTCAGTAAAATCACGTAGTCTGATATGCCCTCTCGCTCCATCTTAGAGCACGAGAAGTCATTAGATGATTCTCCACCTTAAAAGGAAAACCCACGAGGAGATGTGGACGGCAACCGTGAACATACCTGAGATTCCCCCGCTGCTTACGGTTACGTAGTCAAAATATATACATACCTATTGAAATCTGATTATAATGAAATTTAGTACAATATAATCGCCCAATTACAGCCGACAGCAGCAAAAGTACACTCGCTCTAACGCAACGTTAATAATGACTTACTTTAGTTTAGGTTTGTATGACAAAAAATTTGACGTTTTCGAGCCGGCGCTGTGAAAAGTATTTTACAAATGTAAACACTAAGTATCACTTTTGACTTACAATTAGGGGTATCACAAAACACTCTTAGATAATCGGGAAATACACGTTTGAATCCGATGTCTAGCTCGATGTACAACAAAGTGCAATATGTGTGTTAATGATTGCATAAAAAATTCCTTCAGTTCAAAGATCTTATCTAACAGTATAGATAAGATTTTTAAACAGAAGGTAATATTGAGCAAGGCTATAAGCTCACAAGGCACTAAACAAACTAATATGATATCAAAAATCCATAAACAAATGAAGTAATTAGTCGTAACAAAGTCTTTGTGTAATCATCACTCGTAAACAAAAACATCACGGCCGTGAGTGCCGCCATGATAGCTACAGTGCCATCTGCCCATCACGGGCCCGATGTAGACCAATTTGCGTCAGTAGCCTGGCTGCATTTTGATAACCTCTTTGTGGAAACCAAAGGTTTTGTCCGTGCAATTATGGACAAAGTAATCATGACGAATAAGCGAAATAAGGCCTCTCAGGTATTTGCAAGAGATCTGTCTATTGGGCAGAGCCAGCTCACGAAACTGAAGACCGACGATGGCAGAGTCATATCCGCCAAATCGGAGCTTCTGGGAGAGATCGAGGCTTTTTATGGGCAGTTGTAAACGTCAATCACAAAACCCACTGCGAATCTAGCAAACGACCCAAGAGCTAGATTGACCCGACACTATGCCGAAGCAGCTTAATAACAACAAGGCACAAGGTGATGACGGAATTACGGCCGAACTCCGGAAGGCGGGTGGGAAACTGATCCTTAAGGCCCCTCAAAAGCTGTTTGATTCCGTCATATTCGAGGGAAAAACGCCACAGGCATGGAGCAGAGGTGTGGTGGTACTCTTCTTTAAGAAGGGCGACAAGGCCCTGCTCAAGAACTACAGGCCCATCTCACTTCTGAGCCACGTCTACAAGCTGTTTTCCAGAGTCATCACGAACCGTCTCGCGCGCAGGTTCGACGACTTCCAGCCTCCCGAACAAGCCGGATTCCGAAAAGCCTTCAGCACTATAGACCACATACATACGCTACAGCAGGTTATACAGAAGACCGAGGAGTATAATCTGCCTCTCTGCCTAGCGTTTGTGGACTATGAGAAAACCTTTGATTCGATCGAGACTTGGGCTGTGCTGCAGTCTCTCCAACGGTGCCAGATTGACTATCGGTACATCGAGGTGCTGAAGTGTTTGTACGAAAACGCCACTATGTCAGTCAGACTGCAGGACCAGACCTCGAAACCTGCCTTCCTGCAGCGGGGTGTGGGGCAGGGAGACGTTATTTCTCCGAAACTGTTCACGGCCGCAATAGAGGATGTCTTCAAGGTTCTGGACTGGAGTGGATTAGGCATCAATGTCAATGGCGAGTACATCACTCATCTTCGGTTTGCCGACGACATAGTAGTCATGGCTAAGACTGCGGAAGAGCTCAGCATAATTCTAAATGACCTCAGCAGAGCTTTCGAAAGAGTGGGTCTTAAAATGAACCTGGACAAAACTAAAGTGATAAAAAAACTAAATGATAAACAACCATGTAGCACCCACTCCTATCAAGATTGGAGACTCTATACTCGAAGTTGTGGACGATTACGTTTACCTCGGACAGACAGTCCAGTTAGGTAGAAATAATTTCGAGAAAGAGATCAACCGTCGAATCCAACGCGGTTGGGCAGCGTTCGGGAAGCTGCGCGGTATCTTCTCATCCAATATACCAAAGTGTCTCAAGACGAAAGTTTATGACCAGTGCGTGTTGCCAGTGATGACATATGGTTCCGAAACGTGGTCGCTCACAATAGGCCTCATCAGAAGGCTTAAATTCACCCAAAGGGCAATGGAAAAGGCTATGCTCGCAGTTTCCTTGTATGGTAGAATGAAGAATGAAGATATCCGCAGGAAAACCAAGGTTACCGACATAGCACGAAGAATCGCCAACTTAAGTGGTAAAGGGCAAAATACATTACTCGCAGAACAGATGGTCGTTGGGGCCGAAAGGTTTTGGAGTGTCGACCACGTACCGGAAGACGCAGCAGTGGAAAGCCTCCTACAAAGTGGACTTATGACCTGGTAAGGTTTGCAGGAATCTGATGGGTGCAAGAGGCATAGGATCGTTCATTGTGGCGACACTTGAGAGAAGCCTTTGTCCAACAGTGAACGTCTTTTGGCTGAAATAATATAATAATAATAAAAAATATTTCACAACTATCACACAACGCCGTCTAGTCCCCAGCTAAGCAGAGCTTGTGTTATGAGGATTAGACAACTGACAAACATACTTATATATTTCTAAATACTTACATATTATAGATAAATTACACCCAGACACAGAAAAAATAATCGTGCTCATCACACAAATTTGTCCTGCGTGGGAATCGAACTCACGATCTCCAGCATAACAGCCAGGGCCACTAACCACTAGACCAACAGGCCAGTCAAATGATGATGATAAATTCATTAGGTTTTTTTTTTAAATTAGTGCTTGACTGCGATCCCACCTGAAGGTAAACAGTGATACAATCGTTGATGGTGAAGCGCACTAGTTTATTAAGAGTCTATTCACTCTAGCCTTGAAGACACCCAAATTTTTATCGGACGGGAAGACCGCAGCAGGTAAGTTGTTCCAGTCCCTCGATGTACGCGGTATAAACGATGGGGCGAAACGCTTGGTCCGGACCGTAGAGGTTTCAACAACGTAAGGGTGGATACTCGCCGTTCGTCAGGTTGTCCGATGTTAGAAATGAGATGGTGGAATCAAGTCATGCAATTCCCGCCCACACTTTCCAAAATGTATCCTGTAAAACACCGAAAGGATGGCTACCCTACGCCTATGCTCAAGGCTTTGTAGGTTGGACTTAACCAGATCTGGATCACCAATTAGCCTCTTTGCACGCCTTTCCACCGAGTCCAAAGCTGCTAGGTGGTATTTTGCAATACCAGCCCATATGTGGCTGCAGGTCTTTTGTTGGGTATTTTTTATTAGGTCGATTGCCCCGATCATGCAAATAATTTTCTGTGTCACTATAAAATCAATAAAAGAAATATGTGAACAGAAATAAAGAATGATATTTCTAAGCTTTCCCTAAAAATCGTCTGAGATTATAGTATTGTGCTAAAGAAAAAATATGGCATTACTAAACATTATCCTATTGAAGGAAGTAGGGAGTTTGTATCGGATGGGAAACGTGACAATTTACATTGAAAGAAATGAGCTATTTATATTTTGAAATGATGGAAATTTTCCTTTTCTTACTGGGATTTAGCTGTAATAGTCTGATATACTGGATATTTTGATTTTTTTGACTCGTACTGAGTATTACTCAGATTTTGATCGAGAATCCGATAGTTAGTAGTTCGAATGATACGTGTGGTGGAAACAAATATCGCTCTTGGGCGGAGCGGGAGATAGTGTCAGACTTACTAACTAAAAACCCATTCCTGTTCCTTCTTTGCCTTCGTCCCAGGGCCCCGGTAGGCTTCGACCCTGCTGGGCCCCTACTATTTCCTGACATCTCCCTGAGGCGCGCGTGGAACAATACGCGCAGTCGACGACTTGGGATCGATCCGGACGGTTACCGGACGGTCGGACGGTGAGCCACCTCACTCGCCGTCCGCAAGCCCGCACCTACGGTGGCCGGTAATCAGAATCCCGGCTGCTGGGGTGTCAGCCTCCTCTTTTGCTACCATCGCAGAAAGAAACGACCGCCTGCCACTCCTCCCCTCGCTCCGGACCATGGCCTGTACCAAGGCCCGGCGCGAGAGATCGCCGCCACTGATCGCCCCCACGAGGGCACGGCGGTGCTCTGCCCAAGCGGGGCACACTCTTCCGTATGCTCCACCGTGTCTTCCGGGCGGTCCACACAGTGATGACACCCGGGCATTGCTTCCGCACGAATTCGGTGCAGGAACTTCCCGAACTTACTGTGTTCGGTCATCCTGCGTCATGCGGAAGGTGAGGACGCCGTGAGGTCTTTCCAACCACGCCTCAAAGAGGGGACTTACCGCCATAATTGTGGCGTGCCCAAATTTATAAACCACTTCAGATTTTATGTTTTACAGGTACCTATGTGATTGATGGATCTCAAACAGATTTTTACCTTATAATCGTGATCTATAAAGTATGATTCTGAACTAAAAATTCACAGGGGGGAAGGCCTTTATAAAGGGTTAATAAATAAATTTAATAAGTAAATATTGTTTATTTATATAAAAAAAGTTTCTTCGGGAAAGTTGTTTGTAATCACGTGTTTAAATATCGGCCACAAATTACCAGTCACTCTATATATGTTTGTGAATTTGACCGAGGAAAACTAGTCTGCAATATAATTATTATCTGTTTATCAATTATATAATGAGCACTGTATTAGAATCTTTTAGCACCAACCTGTGCCCTGTATTTTAAATTTAAATTATTTATATATTAAACTTCATGAACCTACAGTAGTGGTACATAGGCGGACTTAATGCAACAAGGCATTCTCTACCAGTTAACCTTTGGGTTAAAAGAGACAACGCTGTGGTAGGTGTGCACAATAAATGATTAATAATTAATTATTATAAATAGTTATTATTTATTATTTTAGTGACATACTAAATCCAAATAGATTCTCGATATGAAAATGGGGAAAAAACATGATTAATGTTACGTTTCCAAGTTTAGGTCAAATATCTTTGGATTTATTTATTTATTTAACGATTTATATACACACACAAAATAAAAGATTAGAAGAAGGAAAGAGAAAAATAGGTACAGAGGTGGTGCTTATTTCTAAAGAAATCTCTTCCAGCACACCTGCGAAATGAATGAATGGATATTTCGATCGGAAACAATACGTTTAAATAAATATGATAGCAGCTTTGTAAGTCTTTTCGGTGACCAGATTTGTAAATGGTATAATTGATATTGATTTTGCCAATAAATTTTAAACAGCATTTCTATCCGACCAGTCAGTGCGAGCATTTGTCAGTAGTCGTATAACTCAACTCAGAACTGAGGAGCCCAATACTGTTTATTTTGGTCTTATTAGTCGTTTCTATAGTGAAAACGTCTTGCGTATTATAATTTTGTTTGTCTGTGAAGTATCCTATGTCTTAGTATCCATTGTAATTATGGTTTTATCAAATTGAGATATTTTAAATTCAGTATACTTACATTACAGGTATTTTGGCTCTGCGGTGTTTGTACATTTCGTTAAATACTTATGACCAGTAGGCACCCTAGATTACTAGATGTTAGGACTGGGTGTTAGGTAACTAATCACCTGCCGTTCATCCTACTTCTCGCTCCTATTCCAACTGTTCCTTTCTGTCGTCAACATACATATATGACTAGACATGTATTCGTTAACAAAATAAAACGAACGCTATGTGCTAACGCCATCGTTAAAGTTTCTACCTGCATACAGGCGTGAGTTTATGAATGTAACAAATTTAATTCCACCAGCTAATTATTGAAAAAATTAAACACCAGAAACCTTAAACAAAATACTCTTTAATAAGTTCTCATCACAGTAGTCTAATAACATTCTCCTCTCTTAAGGAGGTCCGCAATCAATGCACTGCACTCATTCCTCTTGAGCTTGCCGGAGTGTGTGTGAGGGAGTGACGTCACAAATGCGATGCCTCCGTGCAGCCGCTTGTGATCGCTCAGAGTAGCTGAAAAGACAAAGACAAAGTAAAGGAAATTTTACTTTGAATTGAAGACAGAGAGTTTATTTTTGATGAGGAAAGTCTAACATACAGTAACAGTAATATGTGGTTTGTGAAGGTGACGAAGAATTTCTTCTTGACAGAAAAGGTGTTTTCAAGACATAAACTGCAATAAAAAGGCTCGGCTTATGAGATGCTAGCTACGTCTCGGGATGTGTGAAGTCTGTCTGTTCAAGAGACAGGTTTATGAATATTATAGAGAAAGCTCTTTTTGGGGATTCGAAACGCGAATCTTTTGAAAATTTGAGACGGTATTAACTAGAATATACATTAATTCTTGGCGAGATTCTGAACCTAAAATCTGATCTTTTTACATATCTCTGTATTTCTAACGTAAGCTGTCTTGGCAGTAATAATAAAATTAGTCTACATTATGTGATTTTTTTATATATTTGCTAACTTTCAGGTGCAGAAAGTACTTACTAATATAAACCACTTTTATTATTAAGGGATAAACTCTAAACTAATAAATGTTAGCAAAATGTAACAGTTAATGTTTGCTGAGATCCCATGGCAGAAGTAATTTATATTGACATACACTTTCACCTCCAAGACAATGGCCGTCATGAAATATTTTATTTTTTTTATAAAATGTCATTAACGAAGTAAAGTCGACCAGTAAGTATATTCTTATTACTAAAAAGATACACTAGACAAAATATATATTTTTTATGTTTATGGCAAATAAAGACTTATCGAAAACTTGAAATTCATTTAAAATTTTCTTCTTTTCATAATTAATTCTTAGGTAATGCATATCAACCATACATTTAAAAATTATCTACATACTTCATGCACATAAAGGTACAGATCAAGACTTAATGCCTTAGGCACTAAGGCAATTTTAAAACTTAATGACAGACACTATCAGTGAAAATCTATTTATATATCAATGAATAAAAAAAGCCTCAGTAACAGCATCTGTTTAACGTTAATTACTCTCTCCTGTGATTAACATTAATCTGCCCGCATGATTGCGGTAATATCTTCAAATCGTCTTATCTCCTAATGAAAGCAATGTTCCATGCGGGCTGTTTACTGAGCGCCGTGTTCTTTTTAATATTATTAGAAGGCTTAATTATGTTTTGTCGTAATAAGCCTAGTCCAATGGCAGCAACGTGTATTAGAAAACATCGTGTCTTGATTCATTATCACATAAATCTTCGACGTTGGTAATCCATGTGGTCGCCACTCCGCCTGTCAGCCCTAACGACTAACTGCTCTGCGAGCAATTTCCCCGGCCAATTTTCTCCTCATATTGCAAGAACAATTGTCACGATTGCACATAGGTACTCAGATATCATGTTGTCGTGGTACTTAAACAAGGTGACTTTTAAATAATTGACATTGTTCTAATTTATAAGTGCTGTCTTCTGCTGCTGAATTCTATATGACTATTTACAAATTAAAAAATCCGGCCAAGTGCGGGTCAGGTTAGATAAAGGGTTTCATAGTTTTACACAACTCGCAAGCCAGTTAAAACGACTTTGAAACAACTGTATATGTCTCTAAAGAAAACAATAAAAAAAGATCTTGACAAATAGACAGACAATGAGGTGCTCATTTTTACCATTTGAGGAACGAATTGGCAAAATATATTTTTTTATTCTGTAATAGGCCTAAAAGTACCTAAAAGTGACTCACCATCAACAACCTTGTTTATGTGCTCCCTAGTGACGTCAGCTCCAGGCTCCACCACAACGGCTGCTACCGCTCCATTGTCAGACAAACATACCACACTTTCATGCACTCCTGGTACTGAGCCAATCACTCGCTCCACTTCTTCTGGCGCTACCTACGAAAAATAACAAGATTTTGTAAAATTGGATTTAAAAAATACCTTTTAAGTATTTTTTCATAGAAAGACTATATATTTTGCAATAAATCAATCATCTGCCTAGCTTTTTTTAAACCATACTTATTGCAATTGCGGATATTGTTAATTTGTTTATTCCATGACATTAATTTTAGTAACATTTTAATTTTTTATTCTATGACATGTAATTAAGGAACATTTTAATTTTTTTATTCCATGACATTTATTTAAGTGACATTTAATTTTTTTTCATGATATTTAATTTAGTGACAATTGTAATTTAATTTTATAATAATATATTTTTTTATTGTAAGAATACCTAAATTTTGATTGTGAAATATTATTTAGCTTCGGAACTAACATAGAAATAAATGATACTAACTGATAATGTGGACCAAAAGTTGTCTTAACATAAATAAATATTTTCCAGTCGTCATTTTATATGGAGCGATTACCTACTTCACCTCTACAACCCATTAATCAGTTAGTATGATACCTCTTGGCAAGACGGGTTAGATTTCCGGGCTTTGAGTCGTTACAGATATTCAAAACTATCCGTATTCTATTGTCAAAGTTCTAGAGATGACAACCGGGACCAACGGTTGAACTTGTTTTCTGAGGCACAAAAGAATCTAGGTATATTTATATGGTCACCCTTAATCCGATAGATCGCCCCGTTTTTTTTTTTAATTGGAAATCATCTAATGACTTTTCTCGCCCAGGGCAGAGCGGTTGTCAGATTTGGCGAAAACCACACCTATGTTCCTTCAGTTATTCTTTTCGTCCCAAAACCACAAGTCCCCTTTTAGAAGTCGACCCATGGCCCTAGTATGCTTCAGCTCTGCTAGGCCCCTATGATAGATCAACCCATATGTTTGTTTTATTCTAGTCTTGAACTTTAATGATAAAAATATTCTTACTAATCTGAAATGGCAAGCTCAAAAGAGCATCCGAAAATCAGTGTCTACTTAATATTAAACTATCACTTAGACTTTTAGACCTTTGAATCGAAAATGCTCATAAAAATTCTATTTAACAGACAAAAATCGTCGTCTTCAACAACATAATTATTCTGAATACTTAACATTCGTTGTAAATCTAACTACAAGATAGTAAGTTCAAACAGTGAAGTTAAACATCTTTAAGCTACAAAATTAAACCAAATTAGATCCCGATACTGTAATATCCTCCGGCACACGCTTCCACAATAATCCACTCGGGAGGCTGGCTGCGACTTTAGTCTATATTTGAAGTCCTCACTTTGTGTTCGGAGTTCTTTTGAAATTAACAAAATATGGTAATAAACCGTCACGAAGCAACGAGGGTCGTTCTACTTAACATAATATAATTATTCTTGGAAACCTTCTACTACATATTAGGTAATCTTGACGGTCTATATTTTCTCTTTGCATGGAAAGGGAATACTAAAACATATAGATAGGCTCAGCTAAGGGTTAGCTGGCAGGTCTAACGTGTAGGCTAGAATTCACAAAGGAGACAAAGCTAAGAGGTACGCCTGACATTTCCTTTATGCGATAGAAATAGAACTGACCTAGAACAGTTTAACCCTTTTGATATATTTGCCCGTTGCGACGTTTCGAAGACGTGATTTTCTGTAAGAATCCCAGGAATATTTTCTGTGTCTTTGAACCTTGAAATATTGTTCAGAGTTGATTATATTTTAATATAAGCTAGAAACTGTATTGGACTGCTCACAGACAGTAGGAAAAAATATCAAACTTCTTTACCAACGGGGCATTCGTGAAAAGTAAAGTCTTAGAATGCGAAAGGCAACTTAAGGACCTACGTGTAGTTAAAACCACACCTACGTCCTTTAGTTCCTGTCAGTAAAAGTCTGACACACCCTCCCGAAAAAGTCAGAACACAAGAAGTCGTTACGCTGAAATCTATGGAATCGTTACTTGTTATAAGGAATCGTCAAAGCTTAAAAAAAAAAACACTTGACCTCTTACCTGAGAACCCCTAAACTTAAAGCTGAACTTCTTCCGGATCGCGAAGGAGATTCTGTGGTTCTCGTCCACGTGGAACATGTCTCCGGTCATGTACCAGCCGTCGGGAGTGAAGGTCTCGTCAAAAGCCGCGCGGTTCTTGAGGTAACCCTGTAAAGATAATATATGAAGACCACCTTGGTTTAGCTGTGTGTATTTTTTTATAGTGAAGGAGAAATTTTTTGCGAATCATGGCTTTGTTAGTGCTCAAATAAAAGTCCAAAAGTCATTAATTTACTGAATAGTTGCTACCAGCTGCTTCACCTGCGTTAAAGTAGATGTACGGGATAAAGGCACATTTAAATGATGTTTAATTAATGTATTGCCCGAAAATGATAGATGATCGATCCGCGGTGAATGAGTCTTCCATCAATGCTATGCAACTACTAAAGCGCTTACTTAAATGTGTGTTTTTTTTCATTCGTCATATTATTATTATTATAATACAATTGATATGATGTATGTGTTTGCTTGTACAATAGAAAAACGTCTCAAGGAAACATACTTCCTGGATAAAAAGTATTCTATGTGCTATTCCAGGAGCTGGTCTAACCGTAGACTTATTTCACGGATACTCTTTATTCATCATCATCATCATCATCTTCCTGCCCTTGTCCCGTGTTATTTGGGGTCGGCGCAACACGTTTTTTTCTTCCACTTTGCCCTGTCACTCGTCATGCTATCACTAACTTCCTTTTCTTTCATACTCTTTATTAAACACCAAAAAAATACAGTAGGTGCTTAAAATTATTAGGGTGTCTCAATGTGCGGTCTTATGAGAAAAAGATACGCAGGCATTTCAAGATCGTTCATCGATATCCGTTCAGCCGTTCGAGCGTGATGAAATGACAATCATACAACAAGAAAATGAATGTGACTCACAGACTTTCACCTTCATTTTCTTGCTGTCTATTACATTTGTTTCAAAATCTGTGATTGCACTTAGCAATTGCTCTATAATGTAAAGACAATCTCTTAAGAACGATTTCTCTTTAGGCCCCATCTCGAAATTTCCGCTGTATAATTTCCATCAAACAGTGACCTATTTATTGAATTGTTTGAAGTTGTAGATGAATCAGAGATTATAATATATAATTAGTAAGAGACTTCATTAGTTAAACTCCCGGTTTTTAAGTTAAGTTTTCAATTTTTTTGTCAAACTAGCTAAATTTGACAAGTTTTTAAACCTGTCAAATTTTGACATTAAAGTAAGATTTGACACGTTCTTTACTCTAAATTCTTAATTCCAAAACCAGGAATTATTCTTCAAATTTTTAAACAACTATTGGTTAATCCCTATCATCACTACTCACTGTATTCTCTTCCTGCTGTGTATCCCTATATACATAGCTTAAATCTTTAAAAACACGCAACAGATTTTGATGCGATTTTTGAAATGTTTCTAATGTGATGTCGTAAATAAACACATTTTTTGCGCCTACATTGCAAACGCTGGCTGAACCCTACGAGATAGATCAAAATAATGTACTATATACACCTTAAAAAAGTCTACAATGAAGAAAGAAAAATCCGCAATGTCTATCTCTTTTTACGAGAAATATTGGCTTATTTAGGAACCGATTTTAAGCAATACAGCATTAATCATTATCTAATTAAGTACCTTAAGTACATTGTGCATTTAATACAGATCAATATCGCCGTTTACAGCATATAATTTAGCTGAATATTTTCGAAGATATTACAGATTTAAAATGTAGGGACATATCACAGTGATATTAGCATTGCCCCCAGGCGAAGCCAGGGCGGGTTGCTAGTTACAAATAAATTAATTATAGCTACTGGAACAGTAGATTGATGATTATAAATTCGTTATCTACACCAAATTACGATTTAAAATCAGCCAATGTTCTCCGGTACCTGTCTAAGTAATTAATGAGTATTACCTTAATAGTGCAGCTGCTCTTAATCCACAGCTCTCCGGTTTGATTAGCGCCCTCCAGCTCCTGTCCCGAGTCATCGATGATCTGGAAATGAAAATTTACAACCGCATGAAATTCTAGGTAATATCTTCTCTCAGTATTCCTTTTTTAAGAGCCATTATTGAATATTACTTCTTTTAGCAAGAAATAAGTGAATAGGTATCTGAAAAAAGACCATAATATTTGAGATAAAATTGAAACAAAATGGCATTAAGATCTCGGTCAGATTAAAATGGAGCGAGCCTTGTAAAGCCTAATAAATTGGGCGATAAGAAAGAAAAATGAGATAATAAGTAGATAGAGTCGCTGGTTGTCAATTTAGTTAACACACTTTTCTCCGAGCAAAAAAATAAAATTATAATATTCGATTTCTAGAGACTTTTTCTGTTCAATCATTTTTAGTCGAGAATCAGGTTTAAATCACTTTAACAGAACTCCCTGCTCAATAAATAGCCTATCCATTAAAATTAGCAATACACCGTAGACGAAATTTACATAATAATATTCTTTTGGAGTTCTTTCAATACTAAACAGGTCACAAAATATATATATATGTTGTTCCTTTAAGAAGTGATTTAATACTTTTTCAAACAATCATAGATCGCGAGGAAAACAATTCAATGTGTCATAAAATATACATATAAGTATACGAGAATAGTTCCTAAAAACGAAAGTTATGTTAATGAATATTGACATCAAAGAAAATTACGTCATTTAAGGTTTTGTAGATTAGTAAAAATTAAGCATAGCATAGCTTAGTCGGCATTATAATGTTTCCACTTTTGGGACTCAGGCCTTCCTCTCTAGGAGAGTTAAAGGACCACGCTGGTCCAGTGCGCGTTGGTGGGTGTCACATGTCTTCGAATTTTCGGTTCTAGGACATGCCGGTTTCCTCACGATGTTTTCCTTCACCGTTTTGAAAGCAGTGATGATGAAATAAATTACACAAAGTAATGCGCCTGGCTGGGTTTGAATCCGCAACCCACAACTCGTAAGTCGGAGCCGTTACTACTCGGTGAACACTGTTCTAAAAAAAGTTCTCATAAAAGTTTCACACAAAAGCAAAATGTATTTTAGTCCTGGATTAGTTAACGTTAATAACTCTTTCGTTTTCTATATAAAGCAGACTTTTCGAGACAAAGCCTCCAAGCAAAGTAACATTCTAGCAGTGATTACGATCTTTAAAAACTCGGTTCGGAGTAAACAAGTAAACGTTTCGCTTCGTCGCTTATACCACGTGCATCGAAGGTCTGGAACAATTTGCCTGCTATGCCTTGCCGTCCGATTATAACTTAGGCGTCTTCAAAACTAGAGTATATATGCCCTTAATAAACTAGTGCGCTTCACCATCAACGATTGCATCACTACTTACCATCAGGCAGGATCTCAGTCAAGCACTAGTTTATATATATTCTGCATCGCGCAATCAAAGTTCTCCGCGCGATTAGAACATATAGAACAGCCCGAAATCATCTATCGGGCAGTTGCAGCCCACCAGACATAACATCCCGTCTGGTCGGAGGATCCTCCCTTTTCAACGGTGGTTTGCGGGACTTTACTCTCTGTTCCACATACCCCCAAAACATTATATAATAGTAAATTGATATTGAACTGAGTAAATGTTTGAAGCTGTTGGGAGAAGCAGCAGCAGTGTACAAAACGCAGTGTAAAAAATACCTTGTAATTCACAAAATTGAGCAGCCATCCATTGCTCTTCAGCGGCGCCTCTCTGTCAGGAATGGCGACAAGTCCATGTGTCTCCGTGGTGCCAAATCCATCACATAGGTGGCAGTTTTTTGGCAGTTTTTCCTAAAAAATAAAATGAGTATTCAGTCACAGTTCTAGTATGTTTTTTTAATATATTATTATTCGCTAATGACAATTTGAGACAACTGTAACCGTTACTGAAGCTGTCAAAGCAAGGAGGAAATTCTTTAGTCATAAGAGAAGGAACAAGATTTTTCCGATAATATTCATTTATCACTATTCTTTCGATGTGTGTGATAGATGCTAAATTAATATCCAACTAATATTAAAAAAAGCCATTTTTACAAAAAAACATTATCGAAACTTTTTATTTCACTTTTTTAAATAGTGCCCAAGTTCTCTGCTAAGTTACTTAACAGATTGACAAAATATCCATAATAATTTAATTTACAAATTGCTTTGGGATTGGCAAATGAAATTTGTCAGCAAGGAATCAGAAAGATGAAGCTGTATAGAATTAGCCCCGTTTAGCGAAAAAAATACCCATGTCCTTATTTGGAAACCATCTTGAACGACAAGTTCAAACTCTCAACTATAGCCTCCCGGAGAGACTGGATCTATGAACCACAAGCAGCTGTACTGTCTTCTGCATACCCAAAGGAAGTTAAATTAAACTAGCCCAGGCTTAAGAAGATTATTTATGTGCTGCAAGAATGCCGAGAGTACCGACCCCTGAGGGACCACCATATTAATATCCAATTGACCGGACGATCAGCCATCAATTACCACTTAGATGGACCAATCCCTAAGGAAGTCTACGATCCCATCATGCAGACCAGTGCGTACACCGAAGGAAGGAAGTGTTTCAATAAAGCATTCGTATGTGTCTGTCGAAAGCCATCGAGATATCAACGGAGATAGCAAGCATGTCCACATCTGCAAAGAGGGATTATTATTATTGCAGTATTATAGAGCAACCTCCAAGGTTGCTCTATAATACATTTGGAAGAATGCAGCATAATTATCTTGTACTATTTTTTTTACTATATGCCGTCATTCTAGTTGGCGTATTGAGACATCATGCATCAGAGACTGCCAAGAAAGTTAATTGAGAATCTATCTAAATGTGAATCTTAATTGATAGCCTATTGGCCGCAAACTGTTTTTATGGTCGTATAACTAATTCTATTGTTCCATTACTATGCATTTACTACTAAATTGGTTTTTCGATCAATTAATCTTTCTAAACGATCGGACTTCGAAATAAATTAACATAGTAAATGAAAGCTATATGATTATTAAATAGAGTTGAATAAACATATATACAGTTTATCGAAATGAAGGGAAATCAGAGGTGTTATTGACCAATTGCAACAGCGTTGCAAAGAATAACATTCCTTAAAAATATGTGAGCTATACATCTAGAGGGGCTACCCTTGAAAGACATCACAGATCTTAATGGTGAAGTTCTTCAAAAAGGTGCATACTTTACAACCGACATTCGTGTGTAACCAGATATTTATATGAATGTAACTGAAGTAAAACGTCTGTGCAAAGATCATGGCAACTGTTGCTTTGTAATTCCTGCCTTCTGCAATGACAAAGGGCGTGAGTTTTTCTATGTTTGCAATATTACACACTTTATAAACTACATATTAAAAAAAAAATGGGTGGCGATATATGTATGTATAAATTAAAGTCAACAAAGATGTATGTTAATAGTAAAGTTTATTTTAATAAAGGTAGGCATTCAATTATATAATGCCGATTGTTCAACCAGCAAAATACTAATAAAGTCTTAAGCAAGGTAATCCCGAAGGAGCCCGCTGCGGGGCGGATCTATATGTGTATACTAGGTTTAAAGAAACCTTATAGGATTCATCCCTTTGAATCTAACGTTTCCATGTCAGGGTGCCTGCCCTAAGATTACGGATTCTTCAGGAGGATTACTCTTAGTCAGATAATAATTTTTACTTTCTAATGGTAAAATATAAAAAAAAATACAAATATTTATATACTTTCTATAATATTATTAAAGTTAGAATCAAATAATAGTTGAATACCCAGCTATATTGTATTAACGACATTAACGTTTCAATAATTTTGTTTTCGATTTTTAAATAGAAAAATTGTATATATTATGTTCAATTTAAATTAGCATGCGAGATCGCATAGATAGAGTGTGTGTAGAGCTTTACTAACTAATTTAATTTGATCCTGTATAACTATTGAATGAAATACTTACTTGTAAAGTAGCCATAAGTTCCGGAGTGGCTGGTGAACCTAGTAGGAACATAGTTTCAATGGACCTCATCTGATCAGGTCGCACTAGAGCTACCAGGGACACAGCGAACGAAGGAGAGAGATAGGCCCATGTTGGCTGAAATAAAAATACAATATGTTTTCGATAATTTGATCATTGATACGACCGGATCAAGTACAAGTGTAAGACGTTTCTGTAAACACCATGATGGTTATTTTTGAGTGGGCAGTTTATTTTGGAAATTTGACAACATAATGTCAATGAAATAGTATTGTATTTTCTAATGGAATATGGGTAATACGATGCCTCTATTTTTTGAATCATTAAATAACTTCTCCTACTCTGGGAGTGCCAGACTTTTACTGACTAAAATCCTCCTATGTTCCTTCAGTTGCCTTTTGTTTGCCGGAGTCACTGTAACTCTTTTGAACCATCCTACAGTACTAGAAGGCATTGTCGCTGCTGGACCCCATTCATTTGCTGTCATCTGTTTGAAGCGCGCTTGGAACACAACGCTTGGTCGCACGGCGAGTTACCTATTGCCCGTCGTCCGCAAGCCCACGCCTACGAGTGGTGGTCGGGTGTTTTCTGCAGCGGCGGCTAGGGTGTGCGGATTTTTCGCTTGTACATATTTAGAATTTTCGTTAATTATTATCTTTTATAAAAATATACAACAACAAGAGATTTATAACAACAAGTTTAATTTTAAAACAGTACTGAAGTGTTACTGATTGCTGCTTATTAGTGATAATCAGTCACTCTTCAGTCTTGTTTAATAAATATTAATGAATAATCACGTGATTTACACAATTAATTACACTATTGAGAAACAAGGTCTTCGGTTATTCTGTATTAATAGGGTCTGTTTATAACAACTTATTGGTACAAAATAATCAAGTTCGACTATTGTCAAAATAATTTCTCTGAATTTTTGTGATTCTTGTAAATAATCTGTTTTGGCCAGATTATGGAGAGTACTCCATTGAGAGTACAACATCGACTTGTTTAGAGTACTAAACAAGTCAATGTCGTACACAGTACACCTCTGAGAAACGAAATAAAAAAAGAACGAAACGAAATAAAATAATTTTAAATGACAATGTCAATGTAAGAATATAATCCAGTGACATGGACACACCAATGACACGGCCTCCCGCCTCCGCCCAAGAGCGAGGGCACTTGGGAGGAGGCGGGAGACCGTGTCAGACTTTTACTGACTAAAAAACCACTCCTGTTCCTTCTTTACCTTCGTCCCAGTGCGCCGGGTTTCACTTTTACACTACTCGTAGAATGCATACATAGATTATGTAATAAGTTTGACAAATATTATGATTATTGTATTTTTGACATGATTTAATTTAATTTAACTTCTTTTGAAATAACTGATTAATTAATTATACATTATATTGATAATTGAGTAGTTTTAAGTTCCAATCACTAACATAATATCGACATTGAAATTAGTCTGAAATAAATTTATTTTATTTATTTATTTATAAATTTCATAAGATACATAAGATTGACTTCTGTACCTATCTATTTTGTGACAATGTTGAGTGTCGGTTGTCTTTGGACTCATAAAGTCATTTGGCAAGTTTTAAATAACAAGTCACTTTATACATTCTTCTTCTAACAATGATTAGGTAATTACTTGTAATGCTGGCTGTTCAACAGTATTATTAAAGGTATTCATTAGTATAAACCGAAGTACTTTTAAACAAGTGCTAATGATTTTCTCTACGTAAAACCCTAATCTTCCATAACGCTAGAACACGTCACGTTTTCAGCAAATTCTATGTTAAAAGTTTAGCAAATTGCTTCTTTTAGGACTATTAAGTACTTCAGTACCTACTTTACAGAACTATTCAGAATTATAAACAGTACATTAAACAAGGGTAGGTATTCATTATTACTGATTTCTCATCTAAAAAAAGGTTACTTGAGATTTGTTTTCAGCACGTATTTGTGTTAATATAAATAACAGTCGTAAAGATCGCTGCGTTGTCAACCTGCTATGGAGTATATTTGAAATACTTTTCATGGTGTTCTGCAGAATATTTTGATTGCATCTGGGTACATAAACACTGCAACAAAAATCTTAATGCGCAATAGATTTGGTAAATTTAAACACTGACTACCAATTCTTGGCAATCTTTTAGTAGGGAAAATAAAAGATCGAACCAACCCTGAAAACGCGAGAAATAACATGCTGATGAACTTGAACAAAGTAAGTGTTATCGAGTTATAAGAGCATAATTATGTATCTAATGAACAAATGATTTTTATTTGTTTATTAAAAGTAATCGCAATGAAAGTCGTCTAATTGTTTCTACTCCATTTTGGATTTCCTGGTGTACTGTAAAATGCCGATAATTGATAAGTACATGACAACACAGGTTTGGACCAGTCATCGGTGATTTATGACATATTTAACGATTAATATGGGCAAGATAGAAAAAAGGTATAGAAATATAAACGTTATGAATACAAAGGAAAAGATTACTTATTAACCGAATGAGGGTGTTCTAAAATTACGTTCCTCAGGTGGCAGCACTGAGGCGTCAGGTCCAGGCACCTATCAAAACGCTTATGTTAATGACATTAGTTAGACATCAACGTCAAAGTCAAACGTTAAACGTAAATGTCATGTATACGTTTTCAAAGGAAAAGACCTCTCGGCTAAGTGGTCAACTGATGGTGTGAATTTTCCTGAAAACTCTCATTAAACAGAGAAGGTTTTATATTCGAAGAAATACTTATTTTTTATCTATTTTGGTGTTAAAAACGAAAAAACCAAATCTCCGACTTATAAAATTTAAAGTTACTCAGGACTTTTTTGTGTACAATTTCGGAAGTCAGTTGTACTGGTTTTGTAAAAAAGTTTTATCTTAAATCACCTTCTCAATAAAGGTTTCTATTTTAAAGATAAAATTCAAGGCAAGTCTTCGCAGAACAAATCTTAGCAACTAAAATAATTTTCATTCTTCTTACTCGATACTTCTCCATCATCTCGATGACATGTTCGGCGGTGATCTTTTTGGGCGTCGTGACGATGGGGATGTGGTGCGCCACACTCGTTGTGACGAACATGGTAAACGTCACCCACTGGATGCTGGTGAGGACCAGGGTCCTGGCCGTGGGGGTTGGGAACTGCGTGTGGTACGTCCTGTGGGAAATGTATTGATTGTACTATTAAGACAAAATGATTTATTTGCGTTCAGAAGAGACAAGCTTAGAAGTGACATTCTATTTGTAAAATCGATTGTCGAACAATCAATTGACATTCTAAGCTTGTTTATCCCCACTTTTAACTCTTCAACAGCTATCATCAATATATATATATACAATATATGTAGGTAAGTTGTCTAGTTTGTTGCAAAAATTTGGGAAAAAACATCATAAAACAAAGTGATTGTAAAAATGAGTCACTCTTAGTATACACTGCAACTTACCATGGTGTCGCGACCTGGGTCACCAGTCCCCGATGCGTCATGATAGCGGCTTTGGGTATACCGGTGGAGCCGCTAGTGGGCAGCAGCATTATGGGGTCATCAATACCCGCTGGAGCCACCCTGGTTGAAATCACTAAAGTTTAATTCCATTTTGTTAATACGTTAATTATTACATAACATAAAATTTAGGAATACAGGTTTTATGTACTGTAAGAGTGAACCAACATCTTCTAATCTGTCTTCAACGTAGAGTCCAGCTATTGCATTGCATTACACGAAATCGGGCTAAACAGCGAATGGCTTAATAGGAATAAAAACCTGTTTTCCCATAGCAAACGTGTACTAATGTATATGACGCAGCCATTTTACTGAATTAACCAGCTAATTGGACGCCTAGGGCGTTTATTAAACGCCAGTATCCAGTGGCATACCTAGGTCGATAGTTAATTGAATTAGAATTACTTAACGCTTGACAGCTTGGCATATTAAAAGTCAGCCCTTGGAAGATGATTTATCAAGAGTCAGTTAATTTATTTAAAGGTTAGTTTTTAGAGTTCCGTACCTCAATAGGAAAAAACGGAACCCTAATAAGATAACTTTGTTGTCCGTCCGTCTGTTTGCCTGTCTGTCTATCAAGACCCTTTATCTAAGGAACGCGTAGAGATACCGAGTTGAAATTAAAACTATGTACTGAAATCTGCGGCTCCTTAAAGGCGTAAAAAAATCAAACTTCTCTGTTAACTAAAAAAAAAATTACTTCCGATTATGTCACAAAAAACGTTTATTCCGACTCTCAAGGAAATCAAAATTCATACGGTACTTCCCGTTGGCCCAGAATCCTGAAATTTGGCATAAAGCAAGGTCTTATAGCACAGGTATAGGAATGAATCTGAAAAGAGTAAATTCGTGGTTAAGTCGCAAAAAAAGTACCCTATGAATTTTGATTCCCTTGAGAGTGTCGATACATTTTTTGTTACACAACGGCCGTATTTTTGAAGTGAAAACTTCTTTAGCGGCGTTGAGCACTTTTTCTGTAATGGGTATAAAATCTTAAACTCGCGTCAGGACACGTGACCTGATCGAAAAAGCGTAAGACGGCCACCAGTCAAATTTTCTCATTCGATTTTGAACTTAACCTTCAACATTTTATGGTTTAAAATCATTTAAAGAAATTTTTAAATGTTTCCAATCAACTTTGAACCTAATGCTTTAGGGATAAAGCTGACAAATCTATTAAATAAATTGCCACCCGCCGCGCGCCGGCGCAGCGCCGCGAAACCTAGTCCTCTGGCTATCTTCATCGTCCTTAAGATTGTGATAGAACCGTGGTCTTTGGGGGATTCGCACCGTGCTAACTACCGGACGATTTCCCGCGAAGCGGCGAGCCTCCTTGCTGGCCAACGACCATGGGATCTGGAGGCAACAGTCCTTGCACTCATGCACGAACGGCGCATGGAGATGCAACGCCGGGGCGAAACTCCGCTGCCGCGACAAGTCGCAGCATGGCGGACAGAGCTCCGGCGAGTTCTCATGGAGAAATGGCGACAGCGACTGTCGTGACCCCGTGCTGGGCACGCCACAATTATGGCGGTAAGTCCCCTCTTTGAGGCGTGGTTGGAAAGACCTCACGGCGTCCTCACATTCCGCATGACGCAGGTTCTCACCGGACACGGTAAGTTCGGGAGGTTCCTGCACCGGATTCGTGCGGAAACGACGCCCGGGTGTCGCCACTGTGTGGCCCACCCGGAGGACACGGTAGAGCACACGGTGGAGGTGTGCCCCGCTTGGGCAGAGCAACGCCGTGTCCTCGTGGGGGCAATCGGCGGCGGCGATCTCTCGCGCCGGGCCTTGGTTCAGGCCATGCTCCGGAGCGAGGAGGAGTGGCAGACGGTCGCCTCCTTCTGCGAAGCAGTAATGCTAGCTAAGGAGGCGGCCGATCGCGTGAGGCAACGGTCCTTACGCTCCAACCGCCGCCGGGATTCCGATCCCGATTTCCGGCCACCGTAGGCGCGGGCTTGTAGACGGCGAGCAATGGGTGGCTCGCCGTCTGACCGTCCGGTAACCGTCCGGACCGAGCCCAAGTCGTCGACGGCGCGTATTGTTCCACGCGCGCCTCAGGGAGATGTCAGCAAATCGTAGGGGCCCAGCAGGGTCGAAGCCTACTGGGGCCACGGGTAGTATGAAAGCGGAACCCGGGGCCCTGGGACGAAGGCAACGAAGGAACAAGAGTGGGTTTTTAGTCAGTAAGAGTCTGACACTATCTCCCGCTCCGCCCAAGAGCGGGGATGTCATTAGGATGATTTCCCAACCCAATAAAAAAAAAAAAAAAAAACCGTGCTAACTACGAAGGCAATTTATGTGCTATTTACAAACGTTACGTACCTGTAGGTTTGTTAGTGTAGCTAAAATTCCGTATTTCCTTGCAATTTTATTGATTGACGCATAATGACAAAAGATTCTAAAATCAATAAGACAGTGTTGTCTTTGAGTTTACAGCTTTCTTAGTATCTAGTAGCTATTAAAAGTACTTGTGAAGGCTTTTAAGATGCAAGCACAATCATGATAATAAAATAAAAAAGGAAATCGTTCAATCGCAATAAGTACCTTCCGAGTATTAAATTGCTAAAAATAATTTGATTACAAGTATTTACAAGTAAGTTAAAAAGCACGAGTGTTATTGGTATAGGAAACCGATAAATTCTCAGCTAATTCTGTAGTAAGATCGAATGTGACGTTCCTGCTTACGTGCTTACAAAGCGCCTGTGAAAAGATGTATCGCACACATTTTTATGTGCGACAGATTACTTCCACACTTTTAATTACCAATTCTTTAGGCAGGATTCAATGATAACATAACATCCTGTAATCCCCGAATGCTCAGGCAGGGGTGCACCGAATAGTACACCCACATTTCGCAAGTTATGTTTTAAGTCTTTTTATTCATTTATTTACTTCATTTATTTTTGTAATCACTGGGATTACAAAAATAAATTGATATTTTTACTTGAATCTGCAAGAAGTTAAGACTTTAGTTTTTAAATGAATGAATTAAACTTGCGGTATCACAACAATCCGCAGTCTAAACTTATGTGTGTAATATCGAAATTGTCATGTTTGTGTACGATAGCGCAATAAATGAATATTGTATTCTACCACATAAATGATAGTACTTTTATACTGATAAAGCAATTGGTGCAAAATTATTCCCTAACCATTCCAAAATATCAAACATGCTCAACGTTAATAATCAAGTTTTCACTTCTGCTGGCACTCCCGGAGTGCAACCCGTCTTTTTTTTTTTTTTTTCGTTGACTTAGAAGAGTTTTATTTTTTCACAGCTTCAAGGGACCGCAGACCTGAGTATATGGTTTTAATTTCAACTCGATACCTCCACGCGTTACCAAGATAAAGGGTCTTCACAGAAAGACAGACGGACAGACCGACACAGGGACAACAAAGTGATCCTATAAGGGTTCCGTTTTTTCTTTTCGGGTTCAGTACCTCAACCCTAAAAAAAACTGCCTTGCGCTATAAGACCGCCAATTGCACACTTATTTTTGTAAATGTATTTTTTTTCTCTTATACGGTGTACCATAAGGAATATAATAAAGGGAGCAGGTGGGTCAACAAGTCTAGACTCTAACTGTTACTAATAAATACCCATCATTTTTTCTGAGCTGGAAAATTAACCCCTGATCAGTACGCCAACGACAAACGACCAGTACTCCAACGGGCAGAAAGTCAATGAACAATTCACAACAAGAGACTACTCACTTAAAACCTTTAACCTCATCGCTGTGCCCTTGGGTAAAAATTTTCAAGGTTCCAGGTTGATCAGCCATCACAGTCAAAGTCGATAGGCTTGGGCAGCTTTTCAGTGCCTCTTGAAGAATCTCGTGGAACTCTTGGTCGTAGAAAATGAAGCTTGGTTCAATCAGTTTCAGGAAATGTGTCAGTTCATCTGTACAAAGAATAGTCCACGGTCACCATGGCTGACAAATTAGTGGTATAGCTTTTAAGATCTCAAGATTATGATTTACTCATTGGTCTTTTATTACCTTGCCTTGTCTTATTTTAATGGATAGCATCAATCAGCAAAATCGCATGCGAAAGCATAATCAGCCTAATAATGTTTCCACTGCTGGGCCTCCGCTCTAGCAGAGGGAATAGGCCGTAACCTATCACGTAAGTCAAGGTAAGTATAATCAGCCTTTTCCCACTGCTGGGACACAGACCTCTTCTCTCTGGGAGAGGGAATGAGCCGTAATCCACTACGCGGACCCAGTGCAGATTGGTGAATGTCACTTGTCTTCAAATTTTTGGTTCTAGGACATACCGGCTTTCTCACGATGTATTCCTTCACGGTTTTGATAGCATTGGTGATAAAATAAATTTAATGAAGTAATGCGCCTGGCTGGCTTTGAACCAGTGACCTACGATTCATAAGTCGGGAGCGTTACCGCTGCCCCACCACTGTTCGCTGAATTGTATGGATGCTATAAATTAAACTCTGACAAAGGTTTCAAGAAGACACTAATTAAACAAACAAGAAATGTCCGGAGACATAGTTCTCTACAGCTCCCCTTTGGTAAGATATTTGCTTTTAAAGTTTAAATTGAATATCATTTCACAGAGCGAGAAAAGTAAATTGATAATATCCCACTCCTAAAGAAGCCTACGTAGAAAAGTTTAAGCCCGTTTGGTAAACGGGTTCATTGTACTTACAGGCGGTAGTGTTAGGATCCATCATGAACGATATCATTCCTGAGAACATCGATGCAAAGTAAATGGCTACCGTGTCCTGGTGATTCCTCATCAGCAGCATACCGTACTTCCCTTTTGCACCCAGGGCTGTGAGCGTGCGTGCGAGCGAAACAGCACGCCTCAGGAGCTGATCGTTAGTTATTACTTCTCCGGTCGCACCGTTGGTCTGTATGAAAAGAGTAATTTTTTTTTTCGTGAGCCCTACTGAAAATGATGATGGTGGAGATCGAGCACGTAAGGAGCACGAGCGGATCTCAGATTCGTATAGTCGTTCGTTCGTAGTTCGTTTTTGCTAGCCGAGTGGCTATGCTCACTTCTAACGCTTAGAAACAGCTGAGCCTAACAATGATTTCATCCCAGAAAACAGGTGCAAATTAGTGATGTAGAGATCAATTATTCGACATCCAGTTGGATCCATATATTCGTATGGAAAAAACGCCCGAGTATCACCATCGTTCGGACTGCCTGGAGGACAAGGTGGAGTATACGATGGAGGTGTGCCCTGCTTGGGAGAAGCACCGCCGTTTCCTCGTGGGGGTGATCAGCGGCAACGAACTCTCGCGCTGGGGCCTGGTACAGGCCATGGTCCGATGTGAGAAGAAATAGCAGGTGGTCGCCTCCTTTTATGAAGCTACAATGCTGGCGATGGAGACGGCCGTACGCGTGAACGAACTTTCTTACGCCCCAACCGCCGGGATACCGATCCCGATTTCCAGCCACCGTAGACATGGGCTTAAAGACGGCGAGCAATGGATAGCTTACCGTTGGGCCGTCCGGTAACCGTCCGGACCGAGTCCAAGTCATCGACGACGCGTAGTGTTCGACGCGCGCCTCAAGAAGATGTTAGCTACTTACTACTAATAATTACCAATTTAAACTAAAATTGAGTGAATTCTTAATTTACACTCCGGACTCATTATTGTGCCCGTCACTCTGCTTTAGCTTTGACGAATAATGAAAACCGTCACAGAACTTACCATGAATTCATCGTTGGGTCTTTCCTTGAGACAGTGAAACATGATCTGCGAGAAGGTCACGGTGGCCCTCGTGGTGGGGTCCGGCTTGACCCCTTGCTCGACGAGGATAGCGTCGAGGACCCCATCGATGTACAACTGAGCAGCTGTTGGCTTTCCTCGTACTACTGTGTGAGACATCTGTAAATTAGACATTTTATGTAGTTTATTTACCGAAAATACTATAGTAAATTTTGACAAAAGTGGAGAAAGTTAGTCATTGCGCCTAAGGTGGAATTCATCCGAGCCTCACGCAAGGATGTTGTGGATTCAGTGACTTTCCACGTGTATCAAACCACGTTGCACAATACACTTTTGAATACTAAATAATCGGAGTTGAAGTGCGACTCGTGGGGGTTTCGTAGCGCTATGCCTGATACGATAAATGTAATAAAATGTTAAAGGGCTCTCACGCGCACTTTTCCGCACTAGTACAAAAAATAGTAAATTAAGTGCCTAAAAGCGGTAAAGGTAATTCTAATTTTATATATATATATATAATTCTAAAATAAACAGGTTTTCGAGTAGTGTATTGAAAAAGAATTATAGGAATCTAGCTGATTCTCACATTACTACTTATTAAATAATGTATTCTTGACTTTCGAAAACTTGATCAACTAATGCATTTGAAACTACTATGACCCTACCGCACATAAATCTAACTAGGTATTTTATCTACAAATAAGAGAAAATACCTCAAATATCTTCTAAATTGAACAGAGACATAAATTATCTAAATATTACATCAAAATTTCTATTCCTAAAGCCTGCGATACCTAATGCTTTTACTAAGACATTCCTTACATATTCGCGTACGTAATATACATCGAGGGTGGAAATATTACGCCCCGAAGGCACTATATTTTTTGATAAAATAAAATTCTCCTCTGGGCACTATTTTATTTGTTAGAGGCAAAGAACTTCTTGAACGTTTAACATATTATATTTGTACAGAATTTTTGTGAAACATTGACGTGGATTTCTTTTGCATCATGCACTCTTCGGTACTCGGCACTTCCTGCCACATAGAGACAAAAGTGTTGCGATAGAATCCTCTGTGTCAGCGGTACCTAAGCTGGGCGCCTAAGCCACCATCAAAGTTATGCGATCCTGGTACACTCACGAGCAGAAAATAGATTTTCCATCTGTCTGAACTTCAGCCACTCAAAAACATAAGTGTAGGCAATTTGTTCTAAATTATGTTAGTGGTTAAGTAATTTTTCTTTTTTTTTATTATTCTTGATAGGTTCGCGCTTGACTGCTATCTCACCTGATGGAAAGACGTTATCTAAACATGCCACAACTTGTCGCGGCAGCGGAGTTTTCCCCCTACGTTACATCTTCACGCGCAAATTGTGCATGCGTGCAAGTACTGTTGCCTCCAGATCCCATGGTGGCAGGTAAGCAAGGAGGCTTGCCGCTTCACGGGAAACCGTCCGGTATCCCCGCACCATCCGTATGGCCATGACCCTCTGGCATGCGTTCAACCGGGCCGTTGGCTGCTTCCGCAGCGCCGGCGCCCACACACGTGCGCCATAGAGGGCCATGGACCGAACGATTCCCGCGTCGCTGTAGGAGGCGTCTGGACTCCCTATGTTGGGCAGGAGCTACTTAAGGGCAGACCCAGTCCGATTCAGTTTGGGAGCCAGACGTCGGAAGTGCTCCTCGAAATTCCATCGGCTGTCGAGAATTAATCCCAGGTACTTCATCATCAACACGAATCCGAATTGAACTCCTCCTACCGTTAGTTGAGAACCCGGTGGTGGCGCGTTCCAAGGCCCGTGAAAGCACATGGCCTCGGACTTGTGCAATGCCACCTCGAGTCCCAACTCTTGGATCCTGTCCACCACTGTCACAACCCCGCGTGTCACTAGTTCGACCGCCGCCTGGTACGACTTTCCCTGCGCCAGGATCAGCGTGTCGTCTGCGTAGCAGAACACGGGAAAGCTCACCTGGACCTGGACGACTCTTGCACTTGGTGGGCTGGGACACTCGGACCTCCTTGACGTCCAAGGACGCCCTGAGGAGGAAGGACGCCCTGAGGGCATCCGCGGCAGAGCCGCTGTCCGCATCAGGGACCTCCAATATTCGGGCCCCGGTTGCGGTGCACCTCATTTGGAAGCCTTAAGAGGCTCCGAACTCGTCGTGGTGATCCACCACCATCCGCTTCGCCTTCGCTATGACTTCCGCAGCTGACTCTAGTGTGATCACAGTCTGTGTCCAGAACTTTCATGGTTTCACTTCACTTTAATAAGTTTCCGTCCTACTCCTTTTCAATTGCAATAAAAAATAACATGTAAGTTTATTCAAATATCTCTTGCAAGATTTATTTACTGGCACTTGGAAATATTTTCTAAAAGGCAATGTTTTTCTTTTTTGTTTTTACTGGCTTCTTATATTTATTTATAATTATGGTATTGGTTAGGTTAGGTCTAGGTGACGGCTAATTGCTGGGCCGGTGCAGCGGTATCTCGATTATGCGTCATGGCGTTTATCATCGCGTCATGCGTCGACTGATATTTTTTATTGGATTATGTGGGTACAACGTAATTTTATAGTTTCATCGTTTTGTTCAATGTGGTACAAATTTTATTTTATAATATTATGATGTTATTTATCAAATAGTTATTTATGTTTTTTTTTTTCAATAAAATTATAACTTAGTAGCCGAAACTTCATCGGAACACGACCCCTGAGGTTCTCCCATTAAGGGGCGCTACCGGAGGAACTGATTCCTCCCGGAAGATGCCTCCTCCATCTCCATTCTTTCTAAAGTGAGCGAAGAACCGGCGCCTGCTAGGAACGGGTCCCAGGGACTCCACGCTACTGGTGAGTGAGCCACCCTGACTCTTTGCATCCACAAAGGACGGTAACAGATCCCTGAGGGATCTGACGTGCTCTTTGCTCCTCCCCCAGTATACGAGAGGCATATTCTCCTTCTGCAATGCAGTCGGTACCCTCCTGGGGTAATAGATCTTTTAGAGACGCGTCCATGATTGTGCTGAGCTTTGCATTTTTGTGGGATGGTGTCCCCAATAAGCAAGTTCGCCATCTTGGTCACGTCTGATAAGCAGACACGTACCAGAGGCGAACCTACTCTCCAAACCACGGTCCAAAAGCACCAAAAGCTGTTGGTGCTGATGCTCACACGCTGGACAGTGTACCCTTCGTGGCAGTCCGTCTAGACTCCACTTGTGTGTGTTCCTCTAGGTCTGGTCTCTCACTTGAGGCCTTTCGGCATGAGTAGCTCTACCGGCATAGCCCTCAAGATCACAGAGACACGCAAGCCCCACCATGACGACAACGTGGGAACACAGTTGGTGGAGACTTTTCACATCTTCAGAAAGGTGGCTGATGGCCATCGCGAACGTTGCTGAGCTGACCCCGCTGCTAGGTGTAGGTTGCGTGATTAAAGTTTACTTATGAATGTTTAGTTGAAGTGCCATATTCGAATTTCATTATTGACCAGCATTTTACTTATGATTGATTATTAACCCTTTAATCGCCTACGTCAGTCAGATGTGATGTGTGTTTGTGTTGAAACGCGAGAGCGTTTATACTAGGGTCGCGCATCCGCGACCAAAATATTCCATCTCGTCAGCTTTTCTGTCACCTATGGGGATTGAAGAGCTA
The DNA here is from genome assembly GCA_949316375.1 of Mythimna vitellina. Classification (NCBI taxonomy): domain Eukaryota; kingdom Metazoa; phylum Arthropoda; class Insecta; order Lepidoptera; family Noctuidae; genus Mythimna; species Mythimna vitellina. The sequence goes on from OX438704.1 coordinate 599,035, forward strand.
AACGAGATGGAGTACCCAGTTTCAAACACATGACCTTGGCGAATAGGACACGAGAACGATTAATGAAATTCAGTACAATATGATGACTACGACGGACAGCAGCAAGTGTATTCCTGGTTTAACACTTGAACAACGAAAATTACTTACTTTATTTTAGTTTTGTATGACATAATATAATTTGATGTTTTCAAGCAAGTGGTACGAAAAATAAATTACAAATTAATGTTAACAGTAATTATCACTTTTCACTTAAAAATATAGTTTTTATAAATCACTGTAAAACAGTCGAAAAATATATGTTTAGGTTAGTAGTAAGCCCGACAACCAAGACAACACGGTCAGATACGAGGTTGAATACTATTATTTATAAAAATTTACAATACAACATTTATTAATAAAAATTTCCTATTTGTAGATATTTATCTATCACTGTATATATAGTGCGACACGATATAATCTCACAAGGCACTAAACAAACTAACAAGATGTCAATACATAAACAAATGAAGTGATTAGCATCGGCAGTCTTTAGTACACTTAAAACGAGATGGAGTACCCAGTCTCAAACCGACGACCCTGGCGAATAGGACACGAGTGTTGGACACGAAAACACTCATCGGGCCAATTCGCCCCGTGGTAATAATTAATGATATTCAGTATAATATGATAGCTACGACAGACAGCAGCAAGTGTATTCCTGGTCTAACACTTGAACAACAAAAATTACTTACTTTATTTTAGGTCTCTATGACATATAATTTGATATTTTCAAGCAAGTGGTATGAAAAATAACTTTCAAATTAATATTCGCTTTTCACTTGAAAAAATGGTATTCATAAATCACTATAATACACTTGAAAAACGCGTGTTTTGTTTCGATAGTTAGCCCGATAACCAAAAAAAATACGGTACGATATGAGGTTGATTACTGAATAAAATTTTTCTTATTATCTATCACGGTAGAGACTTGTGGCACGACACAATCTCGCTCGGTAGTACTAAACAAACTAACAAGATGTCAAGAATCCATAAACAAATGAAGTGATTAGCATTGGCAGTCTTTATTACACTTAAACAAAATCATCACGAACGCGATACCACCATATAAGTTCTACGAGTATATTCTTGACCATGGCATACTTACATTATCCAATTTCATTGATAATATTTATTTATTTATTTAATTCATTAAACCCCGAGTGAACGCCGGTGTTTGTTCGGTCATTGTCTTTCTATTATGTCTCTCATTACGCTATTCAAAAGGCTAAGGATCACCAACGAGTGTTTGTACAAAATAAAAATAAACTTAGAAATATAAATTAGTACATGTAACCTAGTCCTGTAATGCTCACTCAATTACAGGCAACCACAGCGTATCAATGTCCTATGCACTTGAATTGATATCTCGATATAATTTGAATCCATCACCACAAATTCAAGGAACGACTTTTGACAATCGCAGGGGAATCAAAACCTATATGGTACTAGGTAAAAACGCCACCCTCATAGTATCGCTTTGTTGTCCGTCTGTCTAGCTATCAAGAACCTTTTTTCAGGAACGCGTGGAGATATTAAGCTGAAATTAATATCAAATACTGAAATGCTATGATGTGCTATAAATAAAACGTAATTGTGCTACCCCAAGGCATCTAAAGGACATAGGCGCGGTTTTATGAATTAAGAGTCTGACACGCCCTCCCGCCCCAACCTAAAGCAGAAAAATTCGTGAGATAATTTCTCAGAAACAAAAATTAAATTATAATATTTATGCTATTTTAGGGTGCCTGATAACGATAAAATCTGATATAATTTGTTTATATGTAAAAAAACAACAACTCTTAGAAAAGATGTTTTAAAAGAATGACGACTTTTGTGCGAAAAACAGAAAATGCCGTTTACCCTACTTTCAACTATTAATTATTACCTATATTATGTTGACGAATAAATATTAATGTTATTATTCAGCTAGGCTTCTTTTTATTAGTGATAGGGTCGCGCTTAACCGCTATCTCATCTGATGTAAAGCCACGATGCGGTCGACGATGGAGCGCGCTTACCTAGAAGTAACCTATTCACCCTTGACTTAAAGATTCCCGGGTTGTAGCCATCACATTCCGATAATCAGGTTAGGTTAATTTAGATTTTAATTAAATATAATAACTGCACTGTCGCATTGGGTGGAGGCCAGTAAAAGCAGTTGTATGAGGATAAATAAACAAATAAATAAATTCTGACTAACAATAATTTTATCAAAAGGCTAAACTTTATTTATTTAGATAGCTTATTTTATAATAATTTCAATGACATATGCTTTGTTGAGCTACGCTGCGCAATTTCTGAGATATCGTAGTTTTAGTGAACGCGAGAAATCCCGCAAATTTGCCCGGGCGCACCGTTACAGATAACCAGTAGTTGCGCAAAAAGACGTTACGCAGGACGGGTTAGATAATAAAGTGACGTGCGAACGATTGTTGTTATCAAATTTAGCTGACAAGGAGCTCTTAGATCTTAGATAGATTAATTGTTTAACAGAGTTGCCGTGACCCTGCAACGCAAAATGCAAGTGAAGTAACATGAGTGAGTTTATAGTCACCCGACTGTCTAAAGCGGAGAGGTTATTTGATGATTCATCTCTAAAAAAACTGGGCAAGTGAGAGTCAGACTCGCACACTGAGGCTTTCGTACAAACTTACCTATGTAAATAAGTAGTTCAATTCCCGAATGGCGTCTTGAAGATTTTTCCGTCTCACAATTTTTTCACAAAACTGTTTTCAGATTTATTCCTATTATGCTTTAAGACCTTGCTTTATGACAAATTTCAGGATTCTGGGTCAACGGGAAGTACCAAGTGAATTTTAATTTCCTTGAGAATGTAGAAATTTACGTTTTTTTGCAACATAAACGGCCGTATCTTTTTTTCGTTAACTTAGAAGTTTCATTTTTCACAACTTCAAGGACCACAGACCTAAATATATGGTTTTAATTTCAACTCAATACCTCCACGCGTTCCCGACTTAAAGGGTCTTGACAGACAAACAGACAGAAAACAACGTGATCCTATAAGGGTTCCGTTTTTTCCTGTTGAGGTATGGAACCCTAAAAAGGTACTCTTAGGCAGATGAGCCTCTCCGGGAACCAACACTTGAATTATTGTTTTTTACGGAAGAAACGATATTCCATCTGTTCTCTGGAACAGATGGAATAGCTTTTCATACTGTTTCATAAACTCTATGAATTTGCTCGAAAGTAGAGTGTTGCTGTCGGAAACTAAACTAATGATCGGGTACCATTACCCCGTTTTCTATCAGTAATGATAAGGTTCTACGTTTTTTTTTTAAATTATATAAACTGGTGCTTGACTGCAATCCCATCAGATGGTAAGCAGTGATGTTTACGTGCTATTTTATTAAGAGCCTATTCACTCTAGCTTTGAAGAAACCTAAATTATATCCGGACAGGAAGACCGAAGCAGGCAAATCGTTTGTACGCGGTATAAACGACGAGGCAAAACGGTCCGTAGAGGTGTGAACAACGTAAGGGTGGACACTCGACTTACGTCGGATTGTTCGATGTCAAAAAATATGGCGGAATCAAGTCAAATTGAAGTGGAATTCCTTGCCGGAATGTGTGTTTCCTGATAGCTACAACCCGGAAATCTTTAAGTCAAGAGTGAATAGGTTACTTCTAGGTAAGCGCGTTCCATCGTCGACCGCCTCATCGCTTTCCATCAGGTGAGATGGCGGTCAAGCGCGAACCTATCCAGAATAAAAAAAAAATAAAAAAAATGTAATTTCCGCGCAGACTCTCCAAAATGCATCCTATAAAATACCAAAAGGTTAGCTAACCTACGCCTGTGCTCCAGGCTACATAGCAGCATTTTCTCTTACAACTTTGATATGATGGGCTGATGCGGGCACCATACCAAAGCCATTACCATGACCATTTAGTCTGATGGCGAAATGGTCTATACAAGGCAACTTCGCTCGATGGCTTGCTCATTTTTTGGATCATCATCAGAAATGTGTTAAAAGGTTTTCGAATTGAGTATTTGAATATAAGAACATATTGCACACTATTTTGATGACAGGTAAATAACTAAACGTTCGAATACTGTCAATAAAATCGGAGATACAACCTGATTCATACATAAAGATGCAACATTCCTAATACTGTGTAATAACATATTTCTTATTGAAGTGTTTACAACTCAAGACATCATCAGCTGGACACAGGCCCTGTGCGTCTCTCAGTCAACACTTCTCCGTGGCCTTCACCAGATAATCGGTTAGACCTTGTATTTGTTGATAGCACTCTCACTTATCTTCCACGTATTGCGTATGGGGGAAAACCTAGTAAAAAGATAAAACGTATATTTATCTCGTCAAAAGGCTGATATTCGTACTCACAAAGAGATTTATATTTTGTTGTTTGATGATATGAGAAAATTACAGGCGTAGGGTAGTCAGCATTTTGGTTTATTACTGGATGCATTTTGAAGAGTGAGCGCGGTAATTGGATGACTTGATTCCGCCATCTCATTTCTACCATCGGACAACCCGACGAACGGCGAGTACCCACCCTTACGTTTTTGAAACCTCTACGGTCCGGACCAAGCATTTCGCCTCGTCGTTTATACCGCGTACATGGAAAGACTGGAACAATTTGCTTGCTAAAAAAAACACTAATAGGATCAAAATAACTTTAATTACGGAAGTCGGTGTTTCTCGGTATTATTTGTATCTTATTTAACACCGACTACCGAAATTAAAGTCATTTAGATCCTATTATTGTTTTTTTAGTGAAGTCGGTTATTTTTTTGTAAAAAGTTTTTTATTTCTCACTTTTTAGTTGCGGTACATTTATAAACAGTGTCTATTTCTCATGATAATTCCAAGTAACCCAAACACTGCAAGTTTACTTTGTTTTATTATGAAGTTCCTGTGTCTACCTTCCGGCTCCATCATCATCATCATCAGATCACTTCGATGATAGCATTTTCAACGTAACTATGCAGAACCATTCATTTATTTGTATTGTCAGTCGCTTAACTATCTTCATTGTGATATCTATGCGAGTAAGAAGTTCCGATGACCATTTCTGGTCTTCTTCATCAGTTCCAATTCATCAAATGTTACTTTTTGACTGTAAATGCTTAATTTCTCGATGAAAATACCAAAATCACTGTAAAGCATAGGGCTTATAATATTTGAGGAGTTCCCTCGATTTCGCTAAGATTCCATCATCAGATCCCAAAGTGGTGACTATGGGAGCATTTGGGAAGTATAGCCTTTCCAACAAACAAAGAATTTTTCAAATCAGTTGGCCAGCGACGAAGTTATGCGCGAACAAACATTAAAAAAAAATACAAACTTCCGAATTGAGAACCTCCTCCTTTTTTAGAAGTCGGTTAAAAAGGTGTCTTCAGTACTAATTCGGATACCAAAACTCTATATATACATTTTACTTACATCTAGAGGGTACCAATAGAGATATTTAGATAATTTAACCTTGTTACAACATTTATGAGCTGATAGAAAAACCCTGACACTTACCGCCTGTTTATTTATTTACCTAAAAATATGATTTTCCTCGATGTTTTCTATGAGGAAGTTGTTATAACTAACCTATCTTTCCTTATAGGAAGACTCAAAGAAACATAGGAGTTAGCACTTACAGAAACACGCGCGAGGGAACAGACTTCCTCACGCCCCAGCCGCCCGAGCCCCGGCCCTGATTCCCAGCCACCGTATATATGTACTCGCAGACGACAAGTAATAGGTAACCATCTGGACCGAGCCCGAGTCGTTGAAGGCGCGCAGTTTTACACGCGCGCTTCAAAGAGATGTCTGGCAAACCGAAGGGGTCCAGTAGGGTCAAAGCCTACTGGGGCTGTGCGTTGACTTCCGAAAGAGAAGGACTCCAGGTCCTGGAACGCAAGATAAAGAAGTAACATAGGAGTGGATTTTACTCAGTTAAATTCTGAAAAGCCTTCTCGCTCCACCTTAGGCGCGAGAAGTCGGAATGATTTCCCTTCTAAAAAAAGCACTTACGGAAAAAATCCATACCTAGTACTTAAAGACGAAACAGTTTGAAAACTTGTAATTATTTATTTTGTGAGTTGTTACACAAAGACAGCTTAGCACAAAGGTCTTCTAGTTTCGCGACAAAACAAACAACAAATAGAAAGCTTTGGTCGCTTTTAAAGCTAAATTAAGGCCTCTTCCAAACTGACAAGGAGGACGGGGAACTAGGCCACAGTGTAGTTATTCGTGCCATCTATAAACATGAATGTATCTGCCGCTGTTTTTCTTTTGCTGTGCTGCAAATATTTGTCGGCTTTCGGTTTTATGTGTAGGGATTTAATGGGTTCTTGAAAAATGGCTAGTTCGAGAATCAGTTATGTAAATTACTAATTCATTAATTTTTCATTTATTTAATTGTTATTTCGCCCACATCAAACAACTTGGTTAAAAGTATGTGTAAAAGGATTGAGATCATTGTCTTTCTCTGTGCCAAGTTCTATTCAAATGATTGTTATGACCATCCAAACGTACAGGAGAATATTGGTTAAGTAAGACAAAGCAAATTCTATATGGTAAATAAATAGGATCATAATCTATACTGTAGTGTTTCCAATGACTGCTTTATTAGTTTAATTTATCAAAGTCAAAAGTTTTTTTATTTCATATAGGCCTACATGGGCACTTATAAAACGTCTGATGCTAGTGCACGGTTCCAAATTGGTCGTTTCCTATGGAGAAGAACCGGCAAGAAATTCCAAGGTTACTCTTTTAAAAAAATGGTATTTCTTACAATATTTCCATATTACAGTATAAGTAGATATTATGAAAGAACAGTGTAGACCGGTTAATATTGTAGTAAAAAGTACAATAAATCTAATAATAATAAAAAGTGAGTCATAATAGGAAGTAACCTAAGAATTCGCGGAGTCTACAGTGTTCTCACATTCAAATTTAAAAAAAGAGGCTATTTAAAAAAAAGCAAGAAAAATAAATAATTACAATTATCAATAAATGAGACGTTAACAAGATAAATTACTAACGAATTTATGGTGGTTGGGATCTGATAATATAAAAAATATTGCAAAAGCAATGTTTTAGAAAGAAAAAGTATATATTACAACAAATGTGGAACAGTTAATAGATACATTTACATAATATTACGAGTGATATGAGTTACCAGGCCACATATGCAGAAGCAGTCATTGCCAAACAAGTGTGTTTTCGGCATAGTCTTACACTGTGTAAATATATTTTTTTCAGACATCCCACTTTATAATAGGAGCTAACATACTTTGCCCAGCTTATTGAGGACTACTATAATACTTAAGTCTTTTTAGGGTTCCGTGCTTCAAAAGAAAAAAACAGAACCCTTATAGGATCACTTGGTTGTCCGTCTGTTTACCTGTCTCGAGTTGAAATTAAAATCATATATATACTCAGTTCTGCAGTCCCTTGAAACTGTGAAAAAATCAAACTTCTAAATAAACGAAAAAAAGACGTCGACATAAAGTCGCAAAAAATGTACATATCGACACTCGGATAAGGATCAAAATTCATAGGGTACTTCAAATTTGGCATAAAGCAAGGTCTTATAGCACAAGTATAGAAATATATCTGAAAATAGCAAATTTGTTGTTACGTCACAAAAAAGAAATTTGATTCGGAAAAATCTTCGAGACTCCATTCGGGAATTATATATTACTTAAGTAAGTTTACACGGAACCTCAGCGCACGAGTCCGACTCGCATTTGCCCAGTTTTTGACATAGCATGGGTAGGATGACAGCAGGACAAAAAAATGCATTTTTAAGATGAAAGAAAAGTATAGGTAGCTACATTGTATGAATCTGACAGCTGTTACCGCACTATCCTATAGCAGTTGTAGTGTAATAGAGAAGTATGATGATGAGAGAGAGAGAGAGAGAGTATGTGTTTTTATCCAAACTTTGCTATTATCTTTCCATCGTTTCTATGTTCTACTCATAGTTTTCACAGTCTTATTGCCATCCACACTCCTACTCAAAACTTTCTTTAACACATTTCCTCACGTTAAAACCGCCAGGACTCCAACTGCGACTTCCAGCCGACGTAAGCGTGGGCTTGCAAAGGACGAGCAATGGGTAGCTCACCGTCCGGCCGTCCGGTAGCCGTCCAAACTGAGCCCGAGGCGTCGACGGTGCATAGTGTTCTACGCACGCCCCAAAAAGATGGGGAATCAGGTTGACTTCTGGAAGGGAAACCCATGGTCTTCGAACGCAAAGGGCAATTGAAGTAATAAAGGCGTGGTTTTATTCAGTAAAAGTCTGACACGCACTCCCGCCTCGTCCGGGACCGAGAAAAGTTATCAGATGATTGCCCACCTTACAAAAAACCATGACCACGTCAATTATCAATACAGTTCAATCTACAAAGAATTTCACAAGAAAATCCATTTTGCAACAAATTTTAAATCCCTGCAAAGCGACGTCTTTGCTTGTTTCCAATAAACGGACTAATACGTATATTTACTGTATCGCCCCGTATACCTACGTGCCGTAGTCGTGTCGTAATGTTTAAGATGGCTCCGATAGCGTGAACACCCGGCAGTGATCGTTATTGCTCCGACGTCGCAGTGATACTTTGTAATGTTAAGCTAAACGATGCCATTGAGCTTTGTGTTGCTAAAATGTGAAAGGAATCGTTTTATTATGAGTAACATTTTTGTCTAAATTGTATATTTATCTGGATGGGTGGAGAGGGAGAGGGAGGCCAAAGAAAAGATGGATGGATTGTGTGAACAGTGATATGAATGAAAAGGAAGTTAGTGATAGTATGACGGTTGACAGGATAGAATGGAAGAAAAAAACGTATTGCGCCGACCCCAAATAAGATGGGACAAGGGCAGGAAGATGATGATGATGATGTATATTTATCTCTTTTTTCAATTCTTATTAGGTACTAACTGACGTTGAGAGACGGTCAGACGTTGTCCTGTCTTAATTATGAACTGTCAAATGCTTGAACGTTAAAAAAATATTAAGATTTTTGATTTACATTAAGTTCGCGCCCGCGATTTTTTAAAATTGATACCTTCATCAACAAAAAAAGAATTAAGGAAACTGATCCAGGTGTTCACGCATGATGACATGATCAAAGGAAATATAGGAATTCCTTTTTATATACATATTAGCGGTCCCGACAGACGTTGTTCTGTCCAAAAGCTGGCTTGTCATCCGAAAAAAATTACAGCGCCCTATAGGGCTCAGTTGAATTTTCAAACCATCCAGGGACGGCGGTAAGTCCCCTCTTTGAAGCGTGGTTGGAAAGACCTCACGGCGTCCTCACATTCCGCATGACGCAGGTTCTCACCGGACACGGTAAGTTCGGGAGGTTCCTGCACCGGATTCGTGCGGAAACGACGCCCGGGTGTCGCCACTGTGTGGCCCACCCGGAGGACATGGTAAAGCACACGGTGGAGGTGTGCCCCGCTTGGGCAGAGCAACGCCGTGTCCTCGTGGGGGCAATCGGCGGCGGCAATCTCTCGCGCCGGGCCTTGGTTCAGGCCATGGTCCGGAGCGTGGAGGAGTGGCGGCCGATCGCGTGAGGCAACGGTCCTTACGCCCCAACCGCCGCCGGGATTCCGATCCCGATTTCCGGCCACCGTAGGCGCGGGCTTGCAGACGGCGAGCAATGGGTGGCTCGCCGTCCGACCGTCCGGTAACCGTCCGGACCGAGCCCAAGTCGTCGGCGGCACGTACTGTTCCACGCGCGCCTCAAGGAGATGTCAGCAAATCGTAGGGGCCCAGCAGGGTCGAAGCCTACTGGGGCCACGGGTAGTGTGAAAGCGGAACCCGGTAAGAGTCTGACACTATCTCCCGCTCCGCCCAAGAGCGGAGATGTCATAAGGATGATTTTCCCACCCAATAAAAAAAAAAAATACATCCAGGGACCAACTCAAATATACACACAAAATTTCATCCAAATTGGTTGAACCGTTTAAAAGCAGTAAGGTGAGAAACACACGTACGAATATATAAAGGTATAGATAATACCCACTGGATTATTTTGCTGTGTTCAGGAATTTATCGATGATGCCATTTAACAATTTGATAAATACTTTAATTATTATTATAATTTATAACATTGCCTTTTGCCTTGCATTTTCCTTGCCAGTTTAATAGTGTAACTATGTACAGTATTGCAAAGTTTTCGTATAACTGACGCAAGACAATGTGTTATTGCAAATTACTAACAAGATAAGTGGAAGCTAAGGAATGTCCACTGGTGCTGCATACAATACAAATACGTGTAGAAAAAATGTGTTCATTTTATATACTGAGTTAGATGGGATTGCTCTTCATTAAGTACACAACATAATTACCTACTTTGGTTGACTGAGTTGCGTGCACGTGAAATATTTTATTTTATTTGCATAAGAATATAATTGTAGTAACATTATGCTACTTATAAATAACTCAACATTATTAAAAATTTAACTCACTATAGGTACTGTACACCGTATCTTTGACATCGATACACAAACGAACACCATGACATGAGGATGACATGATTCTGGACGACAAATTCCACCACCGGAGTGGTGCAATTTGTCTCGGTTTCTCGCTAATAAAAAAAAAAAAATCTGTCTTTTTTTAAGTTTAAACTATATAAAATCGTTATTCCAACCAACCCGATGACATTTTTAATTTCAAGAGTAATTAATTATTATTTTTTTTTACTAAAAATTTCAGAATAACGATTTTATACAGTTTAAATTAAAAAAACGTCAATATATAAATTTTTTTCATAGGGAAAAACTGACGAAAAATGCCACAACTGGGGGGTACTGGATCCATGTTCTTCGTTTGAGCCGTCGATGTCAAAAACACCCAGTATTTTATAAAATTAAGACGTACCATTATGAACTGGAATTCCCTGCCGGGGTCTGTGTTTCCTGATAGCTACAACCTAGGGGCTAGGGATCGCAACCTATCTTTAAGTTAAGTATGAGTAGGTTATTTCTAGACAAACGTGCCCCATCATCATATACCATCAGGTGAGATACTGGTCTATCAATAATAATATCTAATAAAAAAAAATATTTTGCTTAATACAAAAAGGATATTCTGCATTAAAGATAGAATATGTTTTATATTTTCCTATAACAGAGGTCAGGCCGGTGTAAGCCGGGTCGAGCCGTCCCGGGCCGTATGCCCGTGGGCTAGCGAGATCAACCGGCACATTAGGAGATTACCACAAGATGTTATTGCTTTACAGTGTAGTTATTTTCCAATAGGCAGCTAATTACAATGATACGATGTGTATTACTAAATACTTTAATAGATACCTAAATGAGGTTTAAGTGTATAAGTAGTATAGTAGCATAGTCGGCCTTATAATGTTCCCACTGTTGAGACTTAGGCCTCCTCTCTAGGAGAGGGAATGGACCGTAATCCACCACGCGAACCCAGTGCGGGTTGGTGGATGTCACATGTCTTCGAATTTTTGGTTCTAGGACATACCGGTTTCCTCACGATGTTTTCCTTCACCGTTTTGAGAGCAGAAGTGATGAAATAAATTAAATAATTATTAGAGAGTGGAGTGGAGCTTACGATACTATTTTTAGAAGATTGTTGTGTTTTACTTTGTCACGATTTCAGCCGAAAAACTTGCTATTGAAAATTTTTGTAGTTATGTGGAAATCTTTACAGATATTTTCGGAGGACTGATTAAAACTACACAGTGTTCTGCGGCTACATTTGGCTGGGGTGCTGGAGCGCTTGCGGATTTCATCACGTTCCCCCAGCTAATTATCATGCGGACGGTCGCCATCATCATTTGCGGCTGTATGCTCACAGTGCACTGTCGTCTTGGACTTTTGACAAGCAGGCAAAAAACTAAGATTTGCCCCCCTTAAGCATCAATATACGCATTTACACTTCAATTTCTTCATGTACATAAGTGTGACCTTTATGTTGACTCGTTGCAGGGTTGTTTGAAAGAGTAACCGCGGCCCTAAAACGCAAAAGGAAACACGGAAGGGTCTTCGTCAGTAAAAATATGACACTCTCTCACTCCACCTAGAGCGGGAGAAGTTATTTGATAATTTTCCTCCTGAAAAAACTCCCACATTTCTATTTCACCCTCATCCATGTTCTAGCCGCAACGATATCATACAAATCATCAAAACTCCTTCCATCGGTCCTCTGACGCCACATATCGTAATCGCCAATCCGCCGCGATGCCATAAGCAAGTATTGGCAAGTATGGTGATTACTAATCGTATCTTCTCTGTATCAGAAGAGGCCTTTGCCCTGTAGTGGAACAGTTACACTTTACACGATAGCAGCACAGCACGCACGATAGCAGCTAATAAATATAAACTTAAAATAACCTAATAAATAAAAACATTCAAGTACATTAACAGTATTAGCATCCACAGAACACAAAGCGTACCGTCTGATCGCAAAATGACCGGATAATGCTCGAGTTGAGCACACTCAAGCAAAATGGCGGATATTCAAGTACAAGCATCCACAGGCTAATGAGTGCTCGAATAACAACACAAAAGGCACGACAATACACGGACATTCCCGACAATACACGAACATGCACTTTTCTAGATAATAGCTTCGGGACAATGCTATTGGTTTAAGAGGTTCTCGAGACGTTTTGTTCATCGTTTTCTGCACTAAACCGTTTAGTTTGAGCTACTTCACTGTTTTATTTTTCGATATGTGTTCTTTCTTCCTTTTTATAAAATTGTGTGGAGTATTACCGTTTTAGGGACGGTGTATGGAAGAATTGGTAAGAATTTATGCAATTTATGCATGGCAAGTAGTAATTTAAAGAAATTGCCAAGGAATTAAAGGATTAGCTTGGTTCTGGAACGCAAGGAGCAACTAAACGAACATAGTTTGGAATTAGTCAGAAGAAATTTGAGACTCATTTACGTGAATACGTGTACCTTACTAGTATATTGATGCCTACGCAGTCCAGCTTCAATATAAAAGCGAATTCATTATCCACTTGCCTAATTTCAACCGCTCAAGTTTGGTTATCGGAGAATATTTTCAAAAAGGTTGAGAACGTTGGCGTTGAATGAGAATCGTGTTGCTAAATAAATTGGGACAACCGCCAGAGAATGATGATTAAGTAGGGTTTAGTTTCTAATATTACAGAAAATACAAAACACAAAGAAACCAATAAATACCTAATTTTGAAAAAAGAATAACGTACTTTTAATATAAAGTTTATTCGAATTTATAATTCCAAGTCATTCCAAAGATTCTTGACCATTCTTGACACTTCACAGCAACCCGTTTTAAAAAACGGCAATTTGATGCTTTAACCCCTATTATATACCGGGAGTATGGTATCCTTGGCAGTATGGCAGCACAAAAGATCCAGAAGGGTCGAAGTGCTCTGGCCCCACAACAAGATGGTATCCTTAGGATAATTTTCCACTAATAGACGTGTGAAGCCACTCGCAGCTGCTAGTGTATAATTCAGGTACAATAAGTTTAAGTTTTGTTGTGCACTTATGTTTATCCTGACGTACAAAATTTCTATCGCATTAAATTTTGCTGTTTAAAAACCCAATTTTGGGTAAAACTTACTTGTTTATATCCGCAGTTCTAGTTTAAATTATTTCTAAAGTTTTTTGTATAATTCATCATCATCATCATTTCAGCTGAAAGAACTCCACTGTTGGACATAGGCCTTCTCCAACTGTCAGCACAATGAACGTTCCTGTGCGTCTTGAATCCATCGGATTCCCGTAACCCTTACCAGGTCATCGGTCCACCTTGTAGGAGGTGTTCCAACATTACGTCTGCCGGTACGTGTATAATAAATCACATTAATATCATAAAGGCCAAACTTGTTGTGTTTGTGTTGGTTACTTCTTCACGCTCAAACGGAAAAATGGGTTTGGATGAAATTTGGAATACGGATATAATATATGACATATCCGTCTGTTTTGAAATAGCTCAGAGGGTACTTTTTCCAAGGGTATGTTCCTTTAATATGATTTTCTACGTATTCGAAGGTGGAGCCGCAGGCAGAAACTAATAGGATCATATTGTGTTAAATACATGTATTTTTGTCCTATTCTTCCCTATTTGTGGAGTGATTACTGAGATGTCGTCTCAGTAATCACTCCCTTTCAAGCCGTGTCAACTTTCACCGTCCATTCAGCGTTTTGTGGTCTCTTACATTTTTAGTCACATTTCTACGCAAAGCTTTCCTTACGGCATTTTCCTTATTTCGGTTGGAAGGTCAGCCTATAGATGGGATAATCTTAACTTCGTAGAAACTTTTGCTGTTTCCACGTGTATCAAACGACGTTTTTCAATAAACGCGTCTTTTTTTTATTTGGGTGGAATATATCTAAATAATTTCTCCAGCTCTAGAAGAAACACGAGGGAGTGTCAGACTTTTACCGACTAAAGCCCATCCGTGTTACTTTAGTTGCTCTTTGCGTTCTTGGACCGTGGTGACTTTTCAAAGAAACCTGCTGCCTACAGTTTTCAAAAACTTGGAAATCTGTCTTGCCAAGGATTATTCTGTTACCTAATTACTGGGTTTTGGACGACAGATACAGAGTCACTTTGTGTAATATAAAGGCTGCAAGAAGTTAGACTGGAAGCCGACCTCAAGATAGTTTGGGACATGCAGGCAGGCTGATTGATAGCCATGTATTTATTTTGGTTACTTTTCTACTTGATAACAATTTTATTTTAACGTTGATAATTTTTGTAGTAAATTGATTTAAACCAGCGACTTCACCCACGTGAAATTAAAAATGATTCTACGAGAAACTGTATTATCGGCATAGGAACTTACCATGACGAGTTAAAGAAAAGAGACAGGCGTGCGAGCGAGAAAAAGGGATAGAGCTATACACCCTATATAGCTCCCTCCCTTTAACAGTTCTGTTTAGGTCGTTAAATGGATCGCTTAAGAACTCCTGGTAGGGACTCTGGTTGATACAACTTCAACGTCCAAAGAGCGAAAAGTTTGTAAAAAACTACTTATATCCTAAACCAAGCTAGAGTATACCTATGTTTTACATCCAAATACGATCATCCGTTGAAAAAATATGATTTAGTTTAGGTACACGAATAACTGTAAATTTTTAATGATGAATAATAAAGTTTCATCCACGAGGAAATTTCAAAGAACGTACAGTGTCTTCTAGTTTTATGCATTCTCATAAAGCATCCACATTCATGATCCTAGTTTAATCAAACTTAGTTCATTTGTTTTAAGCGAACGGATCCACTTGATCTAGGTTTTAGGACTTAGAATATAAACTGCTAAACGTTTTAAACTTAAGATCCAAGATGAATACGGTTCAGTACAAATAATTTTGTCTTTGGATCACCCATGCGCACAAAAAGGAACAAAAGAAACACACTCATTCCGCGTACAGCTAAGGAGCAGGGGACTTCTACTCCTACCGCCAAAATATGTGTTTCCTGATAGCTACAAATTGAGGGTACCTATTCGATGTTACTTCTAAGCAAGGAGGTTCGATTGCCAACAATATCATTGTTTACCGTGAAGTGGTCAAGCGTAAGCTAAGAAATAATAAACCTGATACCGGGGGGCTACTATTTTTTTTATTATTTTTTGTATAAGAGATATTTAAAAATATTAAACTTATGTAAAGAAAGTGAATAAACGATATAATAATAAAAAAACGGCTGACAGAACGTAACACCTCATTAGGCTTTAGACGAACAGATATTCTATCAGCGATATTGATAGTGTTTGTCGAAAATGCATAATGTGTGAAATGTTACATAGTCAATTCTTGACCTTTTGATATACTACACTGTCAGAAAAGGTCGCTCTGTCTAAAACGTCTAATTAAAATAGAGTTTCTGGATATAAACTGCCAGTAGAGCTAGCAAGCCACGTCAAAGTAAGAAGTTGGTGTAATGTTTGGGTCTCCAAGATACAAGCTGTGCCTAGTTTAGGACCCGTTGCCAACTTGGCGAGGTCATTGATAGTTTAACTTCTTCCAAGTTGATGCAATAATGTGTAAAACTGTTTATGTCAATCAATTTTTATTAAATTAAATTTAGATATTTTTATAGCATTGAGCCTATACTGTCAGTTTCTGGATTCTGATAAATAAGACTAGATATAAGACTTTGGATTAATTTATTGTTTTTTAAAGAATATTCCCTCGCAATTAATACATATTTTCAACCACTGTACAAAACAGTTGAACAGTCTTCTTTAGGGACTTCTTCAATGGCTTTATGGAACGCATTCACAGCTAATTCAGGGCTCGTAAAAAGTATGCCTCTAACTTTGTCTTTAATTTTTGGAAACAAATAGAACTGGGTGCAAGGTCCGGACTGTAAGGCCGATGTGTCATCATTTCCACATCTGAAGCTTTCAAATAAGCTTCTGTTACCTTAGCGAAATGTGAGGATATGTTATCGTGGTGAAGGTGTACATTGCTTCGAGGATGATTTTCGCGAACTTTTACTAAGACTCTGAGCAAGCAAGTATTGTCGTATCAATCTGCAGTTACTTTATTTTAATCTTCAAGCGATACTGTAATGTAATGTCCTGTTTTGCCGAAAAAATATATTTTTTTACCAACACTTCTTTTCATAAATTTCGTCGGAAAATTTTCAAAACGGAAGACTCACTCTGCCGACTGGCTTTTTCTTTTGGGTTCAAAGCAGTACACCCAGGTTTCGACACCTGTCACGATATTATAGACAGCCAATGACTGCCCTCCATCAATTTTTTTTTATAATTTTAAGGCACCGCTGGACGTGCAGTCGTTTCTGGTCCTCCGTTAAGTTATGTGGTATCCATCGAGTGCAAAGGTTCCGAATCTTCAGATACATAGATGTAAAATGTTTTGCACTTGGACACAAATGCCTAACAAAGTACGATTGCTGATGAGTAATTTTTTTGTCAGTTTCAATAAGTTGTCGTAAGTGTCAATTTTCAGGTTTGTAACTGCAGTCACCGGCCAACCTTCACAAACCTCGTCATAGAAACGGTAACATCCAACTCTAACTCCTCCAAACTACAAATACACAGAGCTGCAACATGGTGCTTTATCACCAAACGTCAATTGAAGTTTCTGGCAACTCTCTTGTTGACTTAAGCCACAACGAAAATCATAAAAAATCATTGAATTCAAATGTTCACAAGTTAAATTAATTTTGATAGCGATACAAAATCTTCGAAAGGACGCCACAATGAAAAAACAAATGACAGCTTCGCAAATTAATATGCTCATAAATAGTTTCATTTTTGAATTCTATAATTGTTTTTTCATTCTTTTATTGTAAGTGGCCAGATCCAAAGATTTTCAGCATGCCCCACTTATGTACTTTATATATGGTCAAATTAAACAAGCAAAACTCCGTTCTCCGATCTGATTAACCAAAAATAGTACATTTTGATACAATTGGAGAAAATTTGTCATTGAGACCGAGACGGAATTCTGAAAATTTTATGAGACCACGTGCTGCAGTTATATCGAAGAACGTTTTTCAATACACTTACAATGAAATAAACGAGGGCTGAACGGTGACTCGCGAGGGTCGCTTAGCGCCCAGCTTGATACGACACAAACAATAAATTGTGTCGGCCTGAGCTCACGCACTTTTCCCCACTAGTGCGGAAAACAGAAAACTGCGGTCTAAAAACGGTAGAAATAAAAGCGGGTTTTCGAATAAATGTATTGAAAAATATAGAAACTTATCTACAGCAGTGGCTGCACGCACTTGGAGCTACTCAAAATCAAGGTTTTAGTTTTATTTATCGCCTGAAGTGTCGTTACCTAACTATATACTTATTACTTAAGTAGATATCCGGTATATTGCTAGCTAATTTAATGTTAATCAACAAAAAAAGTTTTCCAAAAAAAAAATACAACCAACTTCAATGTTAAAAAAAACACTAAAAAGTGCGCTTTAATTTTGGAAGTCGGTGTTTCTATAATAGTTTTGTCTTTTGTTATTTCACACTGACTTCTAAAATTAAAGTGTAAACTAGTTGAACTCGAGAAACATGTAAATTGCGTATACAAAAAAAAAAAAGTTATTTTGCACTTCTCAGTGTTTTTTTTTTACATTGAAGTCGATTGTATTTATTTTCTGTAAAAAGTTTTTATTTTACACTTTTTAGTTTTGGTACCACCACTAAAAAAGTACCCCTCAGTCAAACATAAATAATAATAATAATATATATAATAATAATAAATATAATAATATTCCACAACAACCACAGAAAGCCGTTTAGACCCAAGCTAAGCAGAGCTTGTGTTATGAGTACTAGACAACTGGTAAACATACTTATATATTTCTAAATACATACATATTATAGATAAATTACACCCAGACACAGAACAAATGATCGTGCTCATCACACAAACATTTGCCCTGGGTGAGAATCAAACCCACGACCTCCGCCATAGCAGTCAGGACCACTAACCACTAGACCAACAGGCCAGTCAAATAATTTAGACAGAGTGTGAATACCTTATAGCCAGAGTGCATTTAATGACCATTCTAATAATACCAAACACAGTTAGAGAACACAAATTTAATACAGAATACCGGTGCCTAACTTCAGGCTTCATCATCAGATCAATTCAATATATTCTCCCTCTTCTTTCAGTCAGTCATCGACTACACGTATAAAGAAATCAATTTTACTTGTAACGACGGTTCTGCTGTGATGAAGAGCTCTGTTCCATATTTTTGAAGTTCATAATCAGATCATAACAACATTTCTACGGGAACAACTAGGAAGCATAACCTTTCAAAATTTTTTTTTTAACATCGGTCCACAATTGACCGAGAAATTGGTAAACATACAAAAAAAAAATACATTCAGCCGAACATAGAACCCCTCCCTTTTAAAGTCGGTCAAAAACGCAGTTTGTTATTCAAACAAGTCGCTGCCCTAATTTATGTAGGCAAGAAAAAAAAATCTTCAAAAAATAACCTCATTTGGGCGACAACAAATGAACAGAAAGCAAACTTGACAAACCGTGAACTTGTTAATTTGTTTAATGAATTCTCTTAACTTTTAATTACGAGATTTTCCGCATCATTTTCGACTCAAAGAAAATTAATTTGGTAATACTTTTAGATTTTGACTTCTGTTGTGTTCACTGAAACGTTAACCTTCCAAATGTCAAATATAAATGAAATATAAACTTTGTGTTTGTTAAGTATTTTAATTAACATATAATAAAAACTGCTGAAGTTGAAAATATACAGGTTAACCCTATAACCACATGCATCGGATTGGTCCGAGGAGTGTTTTCATGTCCTATTTGCCAGGCTAGTGTGCTTGCGACAGAGTACTCTATCTCCTTTAGTTCTTCAATCCACATATCTAGGTGACAGAAGCCGTAGCCGATCGTCGTCTCAATGACGTCATCTCAACGCTCAGTCACGTGGTCAGAACAAAGGACTCGGAGGCGTGGCCTACTCGATGCGTTCGACGCGAACGAAACGATTGTAACTTGACTAGGAGGGCTGACGAAATGGAGTATTTGGTCATGGATGTGAATCCCTGGAGGAATAAACGCAAAAGTGTTTGTCAAATATATCATATATTAAAAGGTTAATTTAATAGTTTATGTATCGGATTGGAGTATTGTAGCCATCAAGGTGTTATATACAAAATTAAAAAAAAAACACCACAGTTGGTATTCCCCAAAAAGTTTGGTTAAAAGTTCACCTATAAGTACACATACCTACCTACCAATAGACAGTTATATTTTAATACGTTACTATTTCCATTCCTGCGGTACGGGGTGTTTAAGACCTCGTTCGAAAACTATCATTATAGTGGTGTAGTAGCTTAATAAACCTGGAAACATTTAAAAAACTAAAATATTTTTTTTTTGAAAAATTAAAAGAAAACATAAAATTTTATTTTTTTCAGTGCGGTACGAGTTTAAAGTGATCCCGTATAAAAGATAATGAAAAACATTTTTTTTTTAAACAAAATGTAATGTGTACCTTCTTACATAGTTACACCATTACATTTTTTTTTCCTCAACATAATTGAAGTTATGACCTCCGCACGGCAGAGGAGACTATGCTTTTCTTAGCCACACCTCAAGGAAGACACACACGAGGCGTGTTAGACCTCATTCTGCACTGAACGTGTAAATCCCTTGTAATATTGTGAATTCCCCTTTACCATCAACTGGTCATTAATTCAGAAACACAATAAGACTTTGCCCGACTCAGAAGTTGATCTTAGCCTTCCATGCTCTTAGAAGGTTGAGTTATTAGTAACAAACTATTAATTAGTTAATAACTCAATTATGGTGAAACTTAGAAGCCTTAAAAACAAAGCTTAAGTACTGAACTCTATTTCAAGTCAGAAACAACAGCTGGTACAACTTACGACTGACTAGCTGTCAAAGGGGTAAGTTTGCTCATTAGCTGCATAACTTGGGCCACCGTCGGATTACCAGCGTCTGATCAGAAAAGCGTCGAGCTCGATTGAGATCTGTTAGTCGATCTGGTTATTAAAAGATGCTCTATTGAGATCAGGGGCAGGTCAGGGCTTTAATTTCAAAGTGAACTGTGATAACTATGAAGTTGGAAGTTTGAAGAGAAGATAGCTTGGCCAAAGTCTATATTAGGCTATAATAATATAATTGCCTTTTTATATATTTTGATTTTTATGATTTTAAATTGTACAACAAACGGAATAATTAATGAAATACTAAGGTATTAACACTTTGCGTATCCTGGCGCCAGTTCTTTGTCCATCATCATCATCATCATCATCATCATCATTTCAGCAGATAGACGTCCACAGCTGGACATAGGCCTCCCCCAAATGTCGCCACAATGAACGGTCTTGTGCGTCTCGCATCCATCGGATTCCTGCAACCCTCACCAGGTCATCAGTCCATCTTGTAAGGGGGCCTTCTAACACTGCGTCTTCCGGTACGCGGTCGCTTCTCCAAAACCTTTCGGCTCCAATGGCCATCCTTTCTGCGAACAATGTGCCCTGCCCATCGCCACTTAAGTTTGGCGATTCTTCGTGCTATGTCCTTGGTTCTCCTGCGGATAACTTCTTCCAGTTCTGTTCTTTGTGCAGTGAGTTCTTATCGTCATTCTACTTGGTAATGCTGTTGGTCTTCTGGCTATGTTTTGGCGTGGTTAAATGACAGTGATGTAAAGAAGTATTTCGACGCTTAAATGTAGTATTTTAATTTAGTATATTTATTTACTTATTTATTTATTGAGTAGACACCTCAACGACTTAATGACTAAAACACACACAAAAGAAAAAAAAAATACAAACATTATTAGGCATGGTTAATTCGTCACTTACATACACTTACTTATATGTACGTAGTTAGTGATATTAAAGTCATTTATTCACTTATTTGACCAACATCACAGTAAATTGTCTTTGTAGGCTCGTTAGGGGCTTTTTCTTTGTGAAGGCGACCGTTCCGGCTCGTGCCGGGTCGTTGTTCAGGCCATTACCTGAAATGAGATGAAATGGGAAGCGGCCGCTTCCTTCTGCGATGCAATAATGCTAGCAAAGGAGAGAGTAACTACTCTGAGGGAACAGACATCCTCACACCCTACCCTCCGCCACAGGAGACACCCCGGGCGTCGGGAGTCGCAAGGCGATCCCCGGCCACAGTGGGCGCGGCCTTGTGGACGACGAGTTATTCGTAGCTTATCAGTAAGGACCGAAACCGAGTCATCGACGGTGCATATTGTTTCATGTGCGCCAAAGTAATGTTGAAATGAGTAATGTTAAATGCCAAAGTAATGTCAGCGTAGGAGCGCAGCTGTTCCAATGCCTGCTAGGGCTACAAGATTTTTTGAAAAAATCACCGTGGCCCTAGAATGCAAAGGGCACAAGAACACACGTAGGTTTTATTCAGTAAGTCTAACATGTCCTCTTACTTCACCGTAAAGCGGTAGAAGTCATTAGATAATTTCCCACCTCAAAACATAACCCCCCTTATGTGCAATTAGATATCAATTAACTTGTGAAACAGCACGGATAAAAGAGTCAGACATTTCTTTTTATCAAAATTCAAAGCCACGTGTTTATTAAATCATTTAAAACCCTTTTGGACACTGGTAAGTGTCATTATATGTTTTAGCAATAAAAATGGGAACAGTGCTATTTATGTATGGGAATATTTTACCATGAAATAAGTTCAGACAAAAGAGATATATACTCGTATATATATCAAGCTTTTAACAAGAACAAGAGTAGACCCAAGAATGTTACCTTGCGAAATGCCGTTAATGACTGGAAGATTAGTGCAAATGTTTCATTTTCTTTGACACATTGGATCCTGTATGTCATATGATTGGTAGTTTTTGTACAAGTACTGGAACATAAACCAATTCAAAGGCTTGAATTAGATCAACAAATATTGTAATAATACATTCATAACTTTTACCTGGATTTGTATTTATAGAATCTGTTATATAGCTAACTGCGTCATCAATAAACTTACCTCGGCGGAAACTTAACTGATGATCCGATAAAATTTGAAGTTTACAAAATAATTACTAAGCAAAATTATGAGTTAGATACAGAACAGTAGTGTTATTTAGTTTTAAATTACTAATTCTTGAAAAATATACCAATGAATGTTGACTGGCCTGTTGGTCTAGTGGTTAGTGACCCTGTCTGCTATACCGGAGGCCGTGGGTTCGATTCCCATCCAGGACAAATGTTTGTGTGATGAGCACAATCATTTGTTCTGTGTCTGGGTGTAATTTATCCATAATATATTTTATTTAATTTAATATATGTATTTAGAAATATTTAAGTATGTTTATCAGTTGTCAAGTACTCATAACACAAGCTCTGCTTAGTTTGAGACTAGACGGCGTTGTGTGATAGTTGTGTGAATATTATTATTATTGTATTATTATTATTAATGTTTGTATTGTATTTGCAACACTTTTAAGTCAAACTTACATAATTTTAGTTATTTAAAACTTTATACACTAATGAAACACTGTACAAAGGTGGGCTTAATGCATTATCTACCAGTTGACTTATGGTGGTGCAGAGACATAATATTGCAGGTGTAACTTAATAGAAAACAAACATAAAGGAAATACAAACAATAATAAATATATACCTAAGATACATACATACAGATAAAGAATGATGTTGTGAAAATACAACAAATCAAGAGTGTGATGTTCTAGCAACTTCTAGCGAATGTATACTCGTTCTTTCACTTTGAAGGAAAACCGACTGGTTGCCAACCTGATGTTCAGAGGGAGCGTACCCCAAAGGGATTTTAACCTAAAGTTTTGTTTCCTTCGTGAACCAATTTCAACCAGACTTATTTTCTTAACTGTTGCAACGTAAGAAACGATATCAACTTTACCTCTTTTCGAAGTTATGAGTTATTTAAACGTCTTCACTATTTTATGAGTGAACTGGTTTTGGTTCGCAAAGGGGCTTACGCTTACGGGGATGTTTTTCAGTTGCTTTGTACTTCGCATTCATGGCTAATGTATGATAAGATTTATGAACACAGATGAAAGGTTAAGGAAAAAGTTGTGTATGTACAGTGAATTTACAGTTTTGGAGAAATATGGTCATGAAATATTTACAAAGATTTATTATAAAATATATAAAGTTTTTTTTACTGTAAACGTATTTTTTATCGTATTTGTTTCGTTATTTTTTATTTTAGCACTGTAGCACCTGTTGACAATCTTGCTTAATTTTAAAAACGGCGATAAAACTGTTCTTAATTAAAATTCTAATTTTGCAGTATCTTACTTAGCTTATTGTACAGGTTCCTTCAAAAAAATTAAAAAAACGGTTAGTGAACGCTAGTGCCGTTTTAAATCGAAGCAACTATACCTACACATTTTTTATTAGACTACCTTCTTTTTTTGTCCGTCCTTGCTCCCACTATCTGGAGTTAGTACAGTCTGTCCTATAGTAGTACTTATAATTTTTTACCGTATTTTTCCAAGGAAATCGCTTAATTAATGTATCCAGCAGTCACGTCTCACTTGTAGCACTCTTTATTACCGATACAGTGTACACACGTCTACGTGCTACTCCCTTGATCTAGATTACTTGTGATCTAAGTATTAGCTACGAAGTATTAACAAAATAAATGGTCTACTAAATAAATTAGCGCGACGCCTCAGAATTATGTTCCAACTTGTGATAGATTGCACCCTGCGGATATCTTCATTCTTTATGCGATCACCCAAGTAAACTCTAAGCATAGCCCTTTCCTTTCCCGTTTGGGCCCGAATCAAGAAAGAAGAACCAAGGTTGCCGACATAGCCCGAAGAATCGTCAAACTAAAGTGGCAGTGACCAGGGCACATTGTTCGTAGAACGGACGGTCTATGGGGCGCAAAGGTTCCAAAGAGCAGGGTAGAAACCGCAACGTTGGAAGGTCTCTCACAAGTTGAACCGACGACCTGGTGAGAGTCGCGGGATTGTTGTGGATGCGAGACGCACAGGAACGGTCGTTGTGGCGACGCTTGAGAGAGGCCTTTGTCCAACAGTAGACGTCTTTCGGCTGAAATTATGATGATAATGATGATGATGATTTGATAATCTGTTATGATATTAGTTACGAGTAGGTATCTTCGTTTTCTTCTTTTCGTGACAATGTTATATTAAAGCATTATTTTAAGGAGTTGGTCCCAGTAGGTAGTGTAGGGATACTTCAAAACTAATACTAACTAATACTTTTATATAACAAAGTACTTATTTTAATTTTGAATTTATTATTGGCGTTATTTTACTGAGACATAATCTTCTTGTATAAGTCAATGATAGTCCCAGAAAGTTAGAAGTGATTATTATTAGGACCAATATTGACATTTTATATATTTTTATTTGGGAAAATTCCACTGGGAAAATAAAAAGTAAATAAAGATGTAATTTCTATCAAGACGCCAACGAAAGAACACAATTTCCTAACAAGTTAAATAGGTAGGTACATATTTTCACTTAACAAGAAAAACCATTCGTTCCAATACCTCATCAAATATTTAAGTTAATATAATGTTATCGAGTAGGGATCGCTGCTAAATTAGTAATATAAACACTTTGAAAAACGTTACAGTATTCCGTGATGCTATTTCCGTATTACTGGAATGTAAGCAAAGAATAATACATCTCCCTCTCTTTATTCTTTATAATACGATTACCTAAGGTTCAGGAAGTCAGGATAAACAATCTACCTGTTAGCTACTGATAATATCGTACTTTGAATATTTCGTAAAATGACGGCCGTTTGAGGAAAATGTTGGAAAAAATCAACAGATTTGGAGTGAAGCATAAAGTCTCAATTCATAAAGAATACTTGTCAACCCTTACTGCTGCTAACCATTTGATTAATTTAAAAGTAATTACGATTAATAGTCTCTCCATGCAGGTTTGTATGACATTGAACGACGTCCACTGCTGGACATAGGCGTCTCCCAAATATCACCACAATGAACGGTCCTGTGCGTCTCGCATCCATCAGATTTCTGCAACCCTCTCCAGGTAATCGATCCACCTTGTAGGGGGCCTTCCAACAGTGCGTCTTCCGGTACGCGATCGCCACTCCAGAACCTTTCGGCCCCAACGGCCATCTGTTCTGCGAGCAATGTGCCCTGCCCATTGCCACTTAAGTTTGGCGATTTACATAAGATACTGGAACCCAAATTCTGATGCCGCCGTAAACCTCTGGGTAAATAGTGTACTCTACTTTTCCATATTAATAAAAATTTCAAAACACAAATTCCATACAAGCTCCTTTCAAGGACATAGGTAAGAATATATTCAAAGCCATGTCCCCGATACCCGGTAACACGGTGTAAGCCAGTTCACGAGAGTCCTCGACACATCTCGCGCTTATATTTGTTATCACACTTCAGATCTGTGTTCTGAGAACACTTCGCAAACTCCCGCGTGTTTTCAATGTTTGGAATGTTATTTCTATGGGTTTGAGTTTACAGGAAGATGAAGCTGTGCAGCTTGTGACACGAGAGATGTCATTATTTAATGATAAATGCGAAATACAAAAAACATCGAGCCACGCTTACTATAAAATCAATTCATGGCTAAACTGATTTTATAGCTTATTATTCTTATAACCACCCAAAAATAACCAATACATGTTATTGAGACTGAGAACAAAGAAAATTGGTCAAGGGTTCGCCGAGTCGTCAACGCCAAAAAAAATTAAAATGGCCCCTATAAAACTAATATTCTGAGCACTTGACATTAAAATAGTAGAATTGCTAGGTTACAGGTAAGCTATCGTGATATTGTCGCAACTCAGCTCCAGCAGGCCTCGGTTCGGGATCTTTATTTGAAGAAAAGACTTGGATTCATTAACTTTTTATATTTTTCTTCAAGTTCAATAGTACATCATTTCATTATAAAAGTCACGTCAATCTTACCAAAAAACAACACACTTATTTTTTTCATAAATTTTGAAACTTATTCTAGAAATGCGTTAGCTATAAAAAAAAAAAAAAAACATTCATGAGATCTCTTTTCGATATCACAATATCTAAGAAGATCGCATGAAAAACGTTTGAACTTTTAAAGAAAGGTATATACACAAACACATATTTCTTGTCGCTTCTATTATGTGAGCAAAAT
This sequence comes from Mythimna vitellina, assembly GCA_949316375.1. Lineage (NCBI taxonomy): Eukaryota > Metazoa > Arthropoda > Insecta > Lepidoptera > Noctuidae > Mythimna > Mythimna vitellina. The sequence continues at coordinate 625,687 of OX438704.1, forward strand.
GTAGATAAGTAATAAAAAAAATTAATAAAAAACTAATTAAATAAAAAACTTTTTACAAAAAAAGAATAACCGACTTCACTAAAAAAAATACTAAAAGGATCAAAATAACTTTAATTTCGAAAGTCGGTGTTTCTCGGTATTATTTGTATCTTATTTAACACCGACTTTCGAAATTAAAGTTATTTTGATCCTTTTAGTATTTTTTTTTAGTGAAGTCGTTTATTCTTTTTTTGTAAAAAGTTTTTTATTTCACACTTTTTAGTTGCAGTACATTTCTTAGCTGCCAGTGGCTTAATTTGATTTTTATTTTTAACCGACTTCTAAAAAAGGAGGAGGTTCTCAATTCGGATGTTTGTATTTTTTTTTATGTTTGTTCGCGCACAACTTCGTTGCTTGCCAACCGATTTGAAAAATTCTTTATTTGTTGGAAAGAGTATACTTCCCAAATGGTCCCATAGTCACCAAGTTGGGATCTGATGATGGAGTCTTGGAGAAATCGAGGGAACTCCTCAAATATTATAGGCAATCATATAGTGATTTTGGTATTTTCATCGAGAACTTAAGTATTTACAGTCAAAAAGTAACATTTGATGAAGTAGAACTGATGAAGAAGACCAGAAATAGTCAACGGAACTTCTTAGTCGCGTAGATATCACAATGAAGATATTCGGTAGTTAAGCGACTATGGCAATACAAATAAATAAATGATTCTGAACAGTTATGTTGAAAATGGTATCATCAAAGTTAACTGATGATAATGGAGCCGGAAGGAGGGAACTGGAACTCCGTAATTAACCAATGTAACATAGCCGTGTTTGGGCTTATTAGAATCATGATGAGATGCACGTTGGCTATAAGGTATTATCAAACTGATCTGATGATGGAGCTAGAAGGTGGAAGGTAGATACAGGAACTTCATAATAAAACAATGTGACCTAGCAGTGTTTGGGTTAGTTCTAATTGACATGAGAAATAGGTTCTCGGGTTATGAGTGTATCGCAACTAAAAAGTGTGAAATAAAAAACTTTTTACAAAAAAAATAACCGAGTCACTAAAAAAAAACACTAAAAGGATCAAAATAACTTTAATTTCGGAATTCGGTGTTAAATAAGAAACAAACAATACTGAGAAACCCTGACTTCCGAAATTAAAGTTATTTTGATCCTTTTAGTGAAGTCGGTTATTTTTTTTGTAAATAGTTTTTTTCATCTTCCAGTTTATAATATCTTGTCATAAAGATGCATTAAACGCATGGTTTGTAGCCTGCGTTTAATGCATGTTTTAAATTTGGACTCATTTAGTTGTAGAATTTCAAGTGGTATTTTATTATAAAATTTTGCACACTATCCCATAAAAGAACTATGGACTGCCATTCTGAATCGAGGTTGATTGAGTCGTTCCTATTTCTAATATTTAAATTGTGCCTGTTACTTATCTTAGTAAAAAGATGAATATTTTTCCAAACTTACATAATGTTTTCATAAATGTATTGACAAGGGACCGTCAGGATGTTTATTTCCTTAAATAGTTCTCTAAGAGAATCGCGCCTACGAAGATTATATATGGCTCTGCTAGCTCTCTGAGATATGAGTGTAGATTGAAAATGTTTTTCACAATTAAATGAGTCCGAAATTATAAATACAGTCGACTCTCCTTCATTCGATACTAAAATGATTTTTAAAATATTACGAATTACTTATCGAGAGTTTAAAATATCAAATAGTTCGGAAAAAAAATATATGGAAATTCAAATTATTGAGAATAATATATTATTTTTTTAAGAGCCGGTTGTAGTCACTGATTTTTTGTATGAACTCCGCCCGGGGCTATCTCGACTTCGTGGCCCTATAACAACGATTTTATTTTTATAAAAAAACATAGTTACCATTCAAGATTTTTAGGGTTCCGTATTTCAAAAAGGAAAAACGGAACCCTTATAGGATCACTTTGTTGTCGATCTGTCTGTCTGTCAAGACCCTTTATCTCGGGACGTACGGAGATATCGAGTTGAAATTAAAACCATATACTCAAATCTGCATTACCTTGAAGTTGTGAAAAAATCAAACTTCTACATTAACAAAAAAAAAAGATACGGCCGTTTATATCGCAAAAAATGTACATTTCGACACTCTCAAGGGAATCAAAATTCATGGGGTACTTCCCGATGACTCAGAATTTTGAAATTTTGCCTAAAGTAAGGTCTTATAGCACAAGTATGGGAATAAATCTAAAAACAGTAAATTTGTTGTTACGTCACAAAAAAAAAATTACAAAAAGTCTTCGAGACACTTTTCGGGAATTGAACTTTTTACATAGATAGGATTGAACGGAACCCTCAGTTAGCGAGTTCGACTAGCAAATGCCCAGTTTTTTTAACGGCAACAGGTAGATAATGATACGGAACCCTTCGTGCGCGAGTCTGACTCGCACTTGGCCGGTTCTTGTATCTGCCAGACCCTTTTAAAAAATAAACTTTGCGATACGTCATTTTGTAATATAGCGATGATTTTTTTGCTCGAATTGCCAAGTGCTTAAAAAAATGGACAGATTATTTTTGAAATATAAAAATATGTTCAACAGAACTCATAATAACATCGGATCATAGACAGGTTCGAATGATCGCTGGTTTGAATTACCAAGAGGCGACTTTATCAAAATATTGCAGATAAGAGTTTCCCTGATACACCAAATCCCAGAAGCATACACCTGAAGCCCAGGGCCCCAGAATTTACGATTAGCTATAATAAACTAAGATTTATTTTTTATCAGGCATCAAATAATTTCTCTTGATTTAAGAAGATGACGGTAAGTAAGAAAGAAGTAAGAGGGGGAAAGGAGGGAGGGGGAGTGGGAAGGTTAGTTGTTATGGTGTACGATAAAGAAGTAAAGATGAACTGGCTAACTTTTAATGACTAAAACCCACTCGTGTTCTTCAGCTGCCTTTTGCGTTTCAGGGTCGCGATGACTCTTTCAAACAATGCCTACTAGTGCAATTTTCTGATTTATTCAAAACGAGCCGTATATTTAACTGGGATTTAAAACAACACTCAACAGTAATATCACTATCTATACGGTGATCCCGTTGTGGTGATGCTGTTTGGTGGTAGTACTGATGTACTAACATCAAATATTACCTCTAACAAACATACAAGTCCAACACATACTATTACTGCTCCTTTATCTCTTTTAAAGTCAAGTCTTACCTAACTTTGGACCATAGCCTCTATTATGAAAAACAAAACTTTCAAACCTATCACTTCAAAGTATTGCATCTCCAATATGGTATCATCTATAGCTAGTTCCATTGCTACAATAGCTCTAACGACGCCTCTGCTCCACGATCTCCTACAAGCGTGTTGTTACAGGTTCCCGCTCAAACTTCTCTGTGATTGCTTTTATTGCCCAGCTTTGTTAGCAGTTGTAGGATTGTCTCGATGTCTGTAACAAGTAAACTTGTTTCAAGTTTTTACTTGTCCTATGGTTTTGTACAAGACTGTTGTTGAATGCGAGTTTGTTTGCAGAAAAACTTTAAAACCCGTTTGTGTAACCAAGAGAAAGGTTATGAAAAATCTTTTATGTATTCTACATTGTAGCTGGTTTTTTAGTAAGTTACTGTTTTGTTAGCCAGCCATTTTAAAAGTATTGGTCGCTTTTAAAACCGATGGCAAAGTGAGAGCTACTATGAGTTACATAAGTTAGTTTAGCTCACATAGTTGAGACAATTTTTCATACTTTTTATTTTGCCATTTCTAACTGAACTTGTTTCCTTAATTATTAATTTTACTGTGCAGGTGTCATCACTGTCATCATTTCAGTTGAAATACGTCCACTGCTCGAAGAAGGCCTCTCTAAGTGTCGGTCTACGGTCAGCATACAAGTTTAAAAAATTACCTCATCTATGAGAGCTAAGCTAAACTAAATTAGTTCAACTCTTGATTTGGTAGGTATGTTATAATTTTGTGGAAGTCCCAAAGCAAATTCTTAAAAGAAAACATTTCAATTAGAATTTTTTTCTTAAAGTGTTAAAGACATCAACTAGAGTCTTAAACATGTTAACCAAGTTGTATTTTACAAAGTAAACGCAAGATATTGCAGCATTAAACCAAAATGAGGACAACTTAGTTAACCCATAGTTCATCGTGTCTTTATAGCCAAGACGCGTCTCGCATAATTAATCCGCGCGCCACATTCTGCACAAATGCTTGAGTGCAGGCTCCGGGGTGAGAGCCAAATATGCATATATTTAAACCAACGTTACTCCAAAACGTTCTTCATACAAGCCATTGAATGTGAGTCCTCACTAATTGCAACTTTCTCTTGTCAAAATCCACTGAAAACTTCACACGCGAAACGATAAAGTAAATTCAACTTTGTGCATATAAAAGTAAGGTTAATTTTGGGTTTTATAGGAGAGATTGAAGGTTCTCACTCCCCGATTGCAATGTAACAGCAATATCCAAGATTTGTCTATAGCGGTGCAGCTTACAAAGTGGCGGGTTTGATTCCCGGGAGAAATTCGAGCACTGATACCAATGTTTGTTGGCTTCCAAATAACACGGTTTTGGCTCAACATTGAAAGCCTGCCCTGGGGATGAAGACTTGCTTTTGGGTTAAGAATGCTTTGGATACAGTACAGAGTCGTGACTTGTTCCGCAATTACGGAAACGATGTACGCATCGAGCGTGCTCTTGGGTACTTGAGCAGTGAAAGTGCTTACGTTAACAGTAAGTAACCTTTTATTGCGCATTAATATTATTATTATATTAGATTATTTTCAAACTACAGTAATGATGCACTTTTTTTCGTCGATGTACTCTAACTAATTTTTTTCTGACTAGTATTTGGCAACCTCTACGGATCTGTTATTTGCCTCGTATAGATCCTGAAAACTGCAGGTAGTTGTGCAAGATGGACAGCATAGCAAATGACGCATGTCCTGTGCAGCGGCTCCATACTGGCACTGTGTTAGAGATGGGTAAAGGAAGCCCCATTTGGCCAAATTGTTTTTACGGCGGCCAACCTGGGTCCACAGTCCGCAATGATGCACTAAAAATGGGAGTTTCGCATAAATAAGAGAACTTTTTTCCAAACTAGGTATAAATCTTTTATCTTGAAGAACAGTGTAATGTTTGTATTCTAGATAAGGTAAATAATATAATATTATGTCAACCCACTTAACTGCGATTGTGAGATTTCAATCCCTTACGTTCGAGTTATATTCACACGGCAAGAGAATGGGATTATCTGCTGTGTGTGACACTTCCTATCCATCAGTGACCATATTTTTTGCATATATTATTGCTAATTATTCAGACTCATTGTTTATTGTAGACTGCATGCTATTGTAAGAAATGACCTCAGCAATAGCCAGCAAGTTTATTAAATATTATATTAGACACATCGGCTGAATATTAGTCAGGCCGCTAGTTTAATCTGTTTAGTTACTAAGCTTGGCTGCTAAGTGAAAGGCAAATTGAAATAGTTGACTCTGAGACATGTTGATTACTGATATGCCGCAACGTATGTTCTTCTAGCGTCAAGCTTTGAAAAGTATAAATAACTGTTAGGTTTCGTACTTTTAATAATTTCAATCGTAGGGTAGAAGTGTGACCTTGCATATGCTAAAGCATCCTACCTATGCTCCATCCCGTTCCAACGTGCGTTCCAATTTGAAGGAAGAGATACCCTTTTTTTTAATTGATATAAGCCAGTGCTTGACTGCGATCCCACCTGATGGTGAGCAGAGATGCAATCATTGATGGTGAGGCGTACTAGTTCATTAAGAGCCTGTTCACACTAGACTTGAAGACACCTAAATTATAGTTGGACGGGAAGACCGCAGTAGGCAAATTGTTTCAGTCCTTCGATGTACACGGTATAAACGACGAAGCGAAACGCTTAATCCGGACCGTTGAAGTTTCAACAACGTAAGGATGGATACTCGCCGTACGTCGGGTTGTCCTACTTTGCCTTTAGAACTACGCTTTGAGAAACGCGCCTAGAAAGTACTCCTTTACTATGTTTTTATTACCTTATCGATTTGCGAACTAATATACGGTGAAATCTAGCTGGTACCCAGAAACATTACGAATAGTGCGTTTATACGTGGTGGACGACATAATATCGTGTGCACTGCTCCGGAAAGATCAATACAGGAGGTCCAGCCTTCGGTCGACGGACAAAAGCCAGATCAGTGTGCATCCTTGTAACCTAATTTTCCTTTTAGACCCAAAACCTAATTCGTCGTCCAATTTATGTCGCATTTGCAAGGTCACGTACAAAGGCGCATATCAACCGCTATCAATAAAGTCCATTTTTCCTTGTCTTTAACCAGCTTGCCTGCGTCTTGGCATAGCCACATTCAATTTTTATATTTCCGCCCAAAGTAATTGGTGTAAGGCGCCACCAATATCATTTTTTCCTCTTTACTTTTGCCCATTGACGGTCAGCATATTTTTGAAGGTCTAGAATATTTTTTGTCAAAAAGGATAGTCAAAAAATATACTGTTTCAGTTTGATGGTGTCAATTTAAAATTGTATATCCTGCCGTGTGAGAGATGAATCTGAAGGGTGGGAAATCGAATAATATTGTGCTGCGAAGAGAACGGATATGGTTGTTTGCGTTGAATTTGCCCTTAGTTTGAGATACATGAAACTCTTAATAAGGAAAAACACTTTTTTTTATTAGGTTTCATTTTTATAAATGCTTCAAAATTACTTAAAATACAAAACAGAAAGAAACCAATGGATAACTTGTTTCTTAAAAAGTATAACTTACTTTTATTAAAGTTTATTTAAACTTTAATTTTAATTTTTTTAACTTTATTCTAAGGCAATCCGAAGATATCGCAGTGCAAAACAACCCGTTTTATAAAAAGCTTATTTTATAATTATGTAAAGATTAAATATACAGGCTGTTTGGTGCATCATGTGCCAAATTGAAATGGTCGATTGGAGAAGTCATCTGCTATTCTTTCAGACCCCTAAACACTTTTCATGCCCTGTAGATTTGTTTTCATCGACTTTTTATTGTTTTATAAAAATAAGACCCAATTTTTTCATTCCAATACAAATTTAAGAAAATATATAAGGCTTAGACTCTGAATTTTAATTTTATTTAGATATGTATTATATTAGAGTACTTTTAAATTTATTTACTTTTATATAAAGTCTTATTATCATGAAATAATAAAAATTCGATGAAAAAAAATCCACCGAGCATGAGAAGTGTTAGGGATCTGAAAAGATAGCAGATGACCCCTCCAGTCGACCATTTCAATTTGGCACACGATGCACCAAACACCCTGTATATCATATTACAACGTAGAATAATAATGAAACAAAATGGTACCTATACCTACCTCAAAAATTTGGAAGAAACGGTTTCTACTAGTGATATACACTCTTTATAGGATCGTACTTATTTATTATTACTTTTTACTAATTTATTTATTATATTCTTTATTTAATTGTACACCTCCTCGTAAGAAAAACAAAAAAAAAAAAAAATTATAAAAACAAGTATACAATAGAACTAATAATATGACGGATAACGAAAATTCTTTCAGAAATACGGATATTGCTAGTGGTATTACTCACAAAGTCAATCAATCACAGAAGGTGAACTACATAATTCACTGGCGCTCGGATTCGATTCCAGATAAACATGATCTTCATTCCGGATCGTGATGCTGGCAGGAATATGATTCATATCTCGTATTATTAAGGCAAGTCATTTAGATGAGGATCTGCCAACCTTTGAGAGAACTATGTGCCTTCATTGTACAAATACCTAACATCGTTGTTTGGAAAATCGATTGTGGTTATTTAGAGATTTATAAACGTGGGCGACGCTAATATTAGTAATATAATATTAGCGTGTACCAAAATTAAAATTTGGGAACAAGGTGGTTGTCATGTGATTTTGTAGGCTTTAATTTGCCTTTTTTTGTTAATGTTTTTTGCTTGGATACTAAGTCATTTAAGATTTTTCTTCGTATGAATAGTCCAGAATATCCATAGATGTACTCATTCCAATGTTTTTATTGTATTCGGCAACAAATGTATCAATTCAACATTCTCGGCAAAGTTCGCTGAGGTAGTACAGAAAACATCGCGAGGAAACCGGCATGTCCTAGAACCAGAAATTCGAAAACATATGACATTCACCAACCCGCACTGGGCCCGCGTGGTGGATTACGGCCCAATCTCTCTCCTAGAGAGGAGGCCCGAATCCCAACAGTGGGAACATTATAAAGCTGATTATGCTTGTGCTTATACTCTCCAGCGTTTGATGGTTTATAAACAGTTTGCACGTGTTATTAGCAAAATTATGGTGTCTTTTCCATTGCCACAATTGCCATTAATGAAGTGTTGAAGTTATCTAATGACTGTCACAATCTAAAGTGAAGCAAAAGCGCGTGTAAGACTTTTACTAACTAAAACCACACATATATTCCTTCAGTTGCCTTTCGCTTTCTAGAACCATGAGCATCCCTTTCATTCATTTTCCCATATTACTAGTAGATATCGTCGTTACTGCAATACATAGCTATTACATTTGTATTAAAAGAAAAATACACGGGTATTGTACAATATATGTTTGCAGTATAATTTAGATATTGACGTATTTATTTCAGTCTGTTTGTCCCCGAGGAAAAACCCTACCTTTTTCTTTCCACACATCTTGATTTTGAGTTCATGTGGACCAATTCTGCCTGTTGGCTTGTTTTATAATTGTTTTCACCTGAGTCTTCGTGATGTTGTGATATCGAAAATTATGTCGTGAAAAATTAGTACAAGTTTTCTATAAAAAACATTTTTTCTAAGTGCGGTATTACTTAATACTCATCAAGACCATTCCATAAAATTCAAACACGATTAGGTAATATTCTTGCGCTTAATTTTCGAGTTCCTAAGGCCAGCTCCATCATCAGACCCCGGTTACCATCTAACATTATAGTACTCGTCAAAACGTATTAAATGAGTCCAAACTCGATGGGGTTGTGTCGTTTAACTACTGAGTTCCTATGGCCACCTTTCGGTTCTATCATCAGATCAGCTCCATGTCATAATAATTTTACATTGTCATCTAATTTACACATGCATGCAAAATTTCATTCACTTTACATTCTTTTGATCTTAGCTTGAAGCCGAGCAGTATTGTTGAAAATTTCTGCCCGTCTTCATATCAGTTTATCTGTCATAGAGCTTTGTTTTTCATTTATCTGATAGCTAGTGTAATTTTCAAAAAATACATTTATATGCCACAAGATACCTTTCTCCCTCGATATATAAAGTACTACGCCTTTTTCAGAGCCAGCCTGTTTCAATTTAAAGGTTTTGCACTCACTGTCTTTTCTTTTCAAACAAATCCCTTTCCGCCTTGTGTTTTTTTACCAAAACCAGGTCAAAACTTTACCGAATACCGCTGGGATAGAAAGATATTTAACCCAGTTATATAACACCTTCCCCTAATTTTCGTCCTACAAAAGGTTGCCGTGAATATAATAATGATATCATAATTAAAGCGAGCGTGCGCCCCTTACGCCTCATTCCATATTGAAGGGATCCATTTTAAATTCATCGCCAATTTGGTGCGTTAATTACGGCCAAATGTGTAAGCTTGCCACCCAATGAGAATAACCTAATTATATTACTGTTTTCACAGATGCAGGCATAATGTTGTCAATTAAGGATTTCGAAATTAATCCGTTTGTTCTTGTTGTTAAGGAAATTAAATGTTTGCGGGCATGAATCTTGATTTTGAATATGAATTAATTAATATTATTATATTATTTTGATATTCTGGCCAAAATTAAATACAAAGAATGTATAGTGGTTTTATTTTTTATTGGGTGGGAAAAACATCACAATCCCGCTCTTGGGCGGAGCGAAAGATAGTGTCAGACTTTTACTGACTAAAAAGGCCCCAGTAGGTTTCGACCCTGCTGGGACCCTACGGTTGCTGACATCTCCTTGAGGCGAATGGAACAGTACACGCCGTCTACGACTTGGTCTCGGTCCGGACGGTTACCGGACGAGCCACCCATTGCTCGCCGTCCGCAAGCCCGCGCCTACGGTGGCTGGAAATCGGGATCGGAATCCCGACGGCGGTTGGCGCGTAAGGACCGTTGCCTCACGCGATCGGCAGCCTCCTTTGCTAGCATTACTGCTTCGCAGAAGGAGGCGACCGCCTGCCACTCCTCCTCGCTCCGGACCATGGCCTGAACCAAGGCCCGGCGCGAGAGATGGCCGCCGCCGATTGCCCCCACGAGGATAGTGGTTTAAAAGATTTTTCAAGATGTTTATTTATCCAGCGAATGTTCAATATATACTTATATACTATGCAGCTTTTAAATTGCCCCAGTTGACCTGTCTTCAAAAAAGGAGGAGGTTGCAATTCGGTTGTACGTTTTTTTTTTGTGTGTTACCTTGAACTCCGTCGTTTATGGACCGATTAACAATTTTTTTTCCTCGTAGAGGATATGCTTTCCGTTTGGTCCTATTTTTTTCAGAATCTAGTTCTGATGATGGAATCCATGAGGAATCGAGGGAACTCCTTAAATATAGGCAACTATATGGTGATTTTGGTATTTTCATCGAAAACTTAAGCATTTATAGTCACAAAGTAACATTTGATGAAATGAATGAAAAAATGATGGTCTTCTTCACCAGTTGAAGAAGACCAGAAATGGCCAACGGAAGTTCATACTCACATAGATATCACAATGAAGATAGTTAAGCGACTGTGACAATACAAATAAATAAATGTTTCTGAATGGTTAAGTTGAAAACGGTATCATCGAAATGAACTGATGATGATGATGGAGCCGGAAGGTAGGCACTGGAACTCCGTAATAAATCAATGTAACCTAGCCGTGTTTGGGCTTATTAGAATTATCATGAGATGCACTTTGCGGTAAGGTACTATCAAACTAATCTGATGGTGGAGCCGGAAGGTAGGCACAGGAACTCCGTAATTAATCAATATATTATAGCCGTGTTTGGGTTTATTAGAATTGTCATGAGATGCACTTGGGCTATAAGGTACTATCGAACTGATCTGATGATGGAGCCGGAAGGTGAAAGGTAGACACAGGAACTTCATAATAACACAATGTATCCTAGCAGTGTTTGGGTTAATTCGAATTGTCATGAGAAATAGGCACTTTGGTCATAAGTGTATCGCAACTAAAAAGTGTGAAGTAAAAAACTTTATAATAAAAAAAAACCGACTTCACAAAAAAATAACAATAAAAGGGTCAAGATAACTTTAATTTTGGAAGTCGGTGGTAAATATGAAACAAAAAATACCGAGAAACACCGAATTCGGTAAATGTTATTTTGATCATCTTAGTGTTTTTTTTTTTTTTTGTAGTGAAGACGGTTATTTTTTTTTTTTTGTAAAAAGTTTTTGATCTTATACAGAGAAGACTAGGTACTAATAATTCAGTTGATTAAATATTCAGAATCAGAAAAAAAACTGATTTTGAATATGTATTTAACTCAATTTTGAGAAAAAAAGTTAGTTGTGTCCTTTTTAATAACGACGGCAGAGTAGTAAAACTAGGCTTGCTCGAGGCGAGTGGACACCAAGTTAAGGTAAGAAATACTTAAAATAAACTTCTTTCAAGAAAAATATGCTCAGGTTTGAACCCACAATCTCGTGCACGACAAGATTACAAAACCACTCGATATACAAGAAAGTTACTTTGAATTTCAATAAATGTAGGTGTAGGAACCCTCCTTGACCTTTTCTTGAGGCAAAGCTGATTCATAAAATATGTTGATTAGCATAGCCATTCAAAGCGGTCGGTTGCCAAGCTTTTTGGTACATTACCTGTTGGCAGCTGTGTCGATGAATATTTCGATACTAAAGCAGTTTTTTTTTCAGTATCTTTGTGTAAGTTTCTTAAGAAAAGTTTTGCGGAAAATTTACATCGTTTTGTGGGACAACAAGAACTACCTTCGTCCGTTTTACCTTTCATCTACATTCATACTGACTTTGTCTTTCTTCAAAAGAGACGATTGCTGTAAAAAGACTAGGCATATTTATGCGGTATTTACATAAATATGTCTTGTACATCAGATATTTATGTAAATCATTCCAGCGAGACAGACGCCGAGATAAGGAACATAGCTTTTTACTCAAATCTGGCTTAGCTCAATGGAAATATTTGCGTAAATGTTATTCTCTGAATCTGATTTTCAAAAATGCTACGAGCTTATCTTGTTTTGTATTTTTGGATTAAATATTCAATCTCATTTTATTAGCTTCAAAGTCGACCTAACAGAGGTTACTGCTGGCATAAAAAGTAACGTTTATCATTATCGTTTTTAATAATAGTGCGATAAACCAAAAGCGCTATTACACAATTTATTAAAGTGAAATATTATAATGTTCTTTTGTAATAATTTTAGGAGTATATGCTTTATTTTATTATAAAAACTACAACTACTTTTTGCCGTATCGTCTCGTTTTGTCCACTTTCCAAAATGTCAATCAGTAGCAAAATGTCCACTACTCACTTTGTCAACTTCTTAGAATGTCCACTTCTCATAATGTCACATGACCACTTCGCTTATGGTCAACTTCTCACAATGTCAACTTTTTGAAATGACAAATTCGCAAAATGACAACTCCACGTAGTTTTTACTCCCGAAGGACACAGTGGAGCATACAATGGAGGTGTGCCACTCTTGGGCGGAGCACTGCCGTATTCTCGTGGGGGCAATTGGTGGCAGCAACCTCTCGCACCAGGCCAAGGTCCGCAGCAAGGAGAAATGGGAGGCAGTCACCTCCTTCTGCAAAGCTGCGAAGTTGAATGAAAAATACTAGCGAAGGAGACGGCCACACGCGTGAGGGAACTGACATCCTCATGCCCAAGCCGCTAGGATCTTGACCCTGATTTCCAGCCACCGTAGGAGTAGGCTTGCGATCGACAACCATACGGTGAACCGAGCACGAGTTGTCGACGGCGCGTAGTGTTCTACGTATGCCTAAAAGAGATGTCAGTTAACAACCGCAGGGGCCAAACAGGGCCGAAGCCTACTAGGGCCATAGAAAGACATTTCCAATGGACAGTTCCAATTTCATCAATATCACCTAAAAAAACTTATATTACAAATGTGAAATTAACTTTCTCTCTTTCTGTCTGTGTGTTACCTTTTCACGTCATAACGGAGAAACGAATTCGGATGAAAATAAGTATACAACATGGAAAAATGGTCTACCGTGTCCAGGAATATGACATAAGATAGTTTTAATTCTGGGAGTGTTATTTCTTGGGATAATTTTCAACTTTTACGCCGACGAAGCCGCTAGCAGAAACTAGCACGAAATATTTATAGTTTCGTGTTATGGTAATGTTGAATACTTACACAAAGAATAGGTAGGATTATTATTTCTTATTACATGCAGCCTATAAGTGTCATGTGGGTATATAAACTCGTTTTGTTATGAACGCAACATTTATTATTTAAAATATATTTTTTCCATTCGCAAAATTCCCGTAGATGTCTTCATTTCCGTGTTCATTCCCCAAGGACCGGAGTTCGTTGAGGGTAAAAAGCGTTGCGTTGTTGTTGGGGTCCTCCCCCAAGTCCCCCATGACAAGTTTCATCGTCAAACGCCTCTCCGTGGAGACTACGTCGAACAGACAGCCTTTCTGATGTTCCTGCAATATTTTTACCGTGCTTTATTTAACTGGGTCAGTATGGAGAACCCTTTCACAAGGGAGCAACAGGAAAATTTTTGTCTAAGACGATTACTCTTTTTATGAAAAAACGTTAGAAATATTTTTTTTTTGTTTTTTGGTTATACGTTTGTCGTTTTGCCTTGCATTTGAACAATAAATATAGCACGCAAGCAAACAGTTACTTTATATTCTTAATACTAGACTGCAGCCTTAGTTATTTATCTTAAGAGGGCCCTTTTCCACTCGCCTATCGTTAACGTCGAGCATGGTTTAAAAGCTTTTTGCTTCATTTAACGCAATTCAACGCGATATTTGATGAAGAGGCAATGCAAAAAGTGAGGTAACGCCTGAAAACTCTGTTGGCATTCGGTAATTCCGTGATTTACTCGAATATTTCACAAAACTGGTTCCAGGAAATACACGTTTTTTTTTAAAACCATTAAAGTATTTCAGAAAAATGTGCAAGGCTTTTATAGATGTACTTTTTTATATTTTAAATATATATGTAAGATTATGGAGAGCCAAAATTCACGTTAAGTAAAACTAATACAAACCTCTCCTCTCCTTTTCAGAGGTTTGGATTAGTTTTACACAAATTAATGTTTTGATTTCTATAAAAGCCTAGGTAATATCCACAAGATATATGTTAATCCAAAATATCTGGCGAAAGACACGTAATAACACCATAATCACGTAAGAGCGATTGTATGAAAATGTACTTCGAGTTGGCCGCTCTTAATAAAGAGTCCTTTAGAACACGCAGTCGTATCATTACACCTCGGTTGCCAATTGCGCCTAAACAAACAGAATTTGTAAAAAGAAGAGGCACACGCAAACAGATACTTATTTAGCACCCTACTCTTCATTTGTTTGATTGATTTCTGCAAGGCATACGGCATGGTGGTATGGAAATTTGTCTAGAAAATCTTATTAGAAATGGGTACTCCTATTGCTAATAAGATCAAATTTCTTGATGGCCTTCAAATTTCTTATTTACGACCCTGAAAATGACACTATAGTAGAACTAGTTGTTTTTTTTTTAAAGGGTTTATTAAACAAAAATTTACATAAAAAAATTCTCATATTTTCTTCCAAACTGCAGAACAGTTTCTTGCAGTGTTCTTGTGGATAGTCTTCTCGATTAACTAATTGACAATTACAGTAAAAACATTATACTAGAAGTGTAGTGAGATGTAAATTTGTATGGGCACCTGCCAGGCCAGCATAAACAGCACTTGTAGTACAATTCAATCGTTGCCACCATCGCCACAGTTCGCCCGCCGGAGGAAGACAGGCAACCCAGCGTGAGTGAGATATGGCGTAACCGCTCGATCGACAACAATACTTCGCACGCGCATACTAGATTGGCCGGGAAGCGCGTCCCTTATATATATTACATAACTAATGCTATGGACACATACCTGAATAATGTTTATGCAGGACAGTTTTTAAGGCATTTTTGGAAGATGATGTCCTTTTAGATTTTTTTAGACATAGTCCGGTGTCTGGTAGGGGTGTATTTTATCGCCCTTATTATTTAACACTTACACAGAATACATTATGGACATCATCTTGGATGCTTGGGAATAGGGTTTTAATCACTGGATGGGCGTAATAAACTACGATATTATGATGAAACGGACCTTTTTGCAAGAACTAAAGAAGATTTTAATGACCTCTTGATGACTGATAAGATTTTGTTAATGATTTCACACGGACAGACTAAGTTTTTTTTTTAAATATCATCTGTATCACCAGCCCACACCAGTTCACCGCTGGATTACAACCCAAGTTGCACCCCGTTTATCTCCGTTCTTGAATGTTCTCATCTGGGTACTCTATAAAGATCGTCGCATCACCTATCCTGAAATTCCACAATTACCTTTACCACAGTTGGTTCTGAAATTTAAAAAAAATATATATCTAGTTAGATAGTTATATGGAAAATATTTATTTGATTTAACACAAAATGGAAGCAATCTTTTTTTTAGGTGGGAAAATCATCGAATAACATCTTTCACTCTTAGGCTAAGCGAAAGGGTGTGTCAGACTTTTACTAACTAAAAATCCATTCCTGTTCCTTCGTCGCCTTTCATACCAGGGCCGGGTCTAATAGGCCGAGCAATCTTAAGAGTACAATTTTTTTAAAAAGACACGTTCGTTTAAGGCAAGAAAGTGACTTATACGGAATAACAGATATTATCTCCAAAGCATCGAATAAAAAATATCCACTCGTCCACAACCCAACTGCGACCAGCGAAGCCTAACTTCCCAGTTAAAGTACAGTTCCTAGCCCTTGAAACAATTAACCCTGCTATAATACCAGTAAATTGAATAGAGCCACCATTTTGTTAAGGGTAATCGTTTGACGCTATCAAGTGAAATGATGTTAACTTTGAGAGCAGTTGACGGTAATCTTATAAGCCCCTAATGGCCCCTTCTTAGATCTCCGAGGAGTGTACAACACAATTATGTGAGTGTAGCTTGTGATGTTTCGCGTCATGATTTATTTGGTTATAGGTTTTAAATTATACTCTCTTTCAATAAAATCATAAATTTTACTAGGGTTTTCATTGAGCGTACAGCTAAGAAGTAAGGTACTGTCGCTGTATAAGGCCCACTTAAACCTTATGTGAATGACGAGGTACCAGAATACCTTTCGCATTTTCAAATTTAAAAAAAGTATGGCACTTGAGTGTTCCTAACTTGTTGAGAAATATTATTTCTGACATGTTTTATTACGGGAAACTACACACAATATTTTGAAAAAGTTAAAACATATTTAACACCTATAATCGGGTGACAAGGTACCTGAGTACCTCTTTGTGTTTTGTATGAAAAATTGCTAGAAACATTTTAAATTTCTTATTTGACATACATGAAATTATAGAATATATGATTCTAGATACCTTTTATTTATACGTCGATGCAAGATGCCGATTATCATTGAAGCTCTGTCCAGGGACTCTGTTTTGTGAGCGCTGGCTGGGTATCGAGCTATAAACAAACTATTCCAGATCAAACAACTAATTTATTATGATGCAAGCATTAGGTATTCACTTCACACAACGAGCCGTGAGACAGTCCCCGAGACTAGACATTGTACGCATAGGTGCCGACAGAGGAAAGAGCCCCGGACCTCTGCGGTCGGCACTTTTATCTACTCAGTTCGTGCAAAAGTCAGCGCGGACTCTGTCAAAGTGGCATGTGTCACTTTTCACATAGAATTCACCGACAAATATAAAATAATACAAAATTCCATATTTACACAGAATCAGCACAACTCTTGTACCAGCTATTACATTTTAATAATAATAATCACGGTATCACGTTCCATTAAAATTATCTAAAGGGTCTCTGCGAGTTGGTTTCGGCCCTTCGTACGCCTTCCAGGAACTCAGGGTCCTGATATAAATAAACGAATAAAATAATAATAATCATTTTATTTTCAGGCATCAGGGGCCCATAGACAAAACACATAAAATTATCTTAAACAATAATAAACTGATATATATTATAAAAACAAAACTTATTTAACTATAACTACCCACGTAATGTAGTCGGCATCGTGTTGCGCTGCGTGGTATCGCATAACCGTCCTGGGAAACGTCGATATACGACACCTTTTGAACGATTTTGAACGATTGACAACATGTTTGTCACAATCTAGACTTCCACGGTCAATGAAAGCATTTATGCTTTTTTTGCTTGCGATTGAGTTATCTGCTTATGACGCAACTTTCAATTGGGTCTGTGGTGTCTAGTATGAATAGTAAGTAGTGGTTGCATATCCAATAGGAAGAGACTTTTTGAGCCAAGTACTCTCTTCATTGCTGATCTAACATGTTATGACGTCACAATGAACAGTTACAACTCAAGGATTTCAGGAACTTTTTACGTCTGTAAATCAAGACAATTTGTGGATTGTGCTCCATATAAATGATAAATGCTGCCAAAGCTGCAATGTCAATGATACTGTAAAATAGTGCTATTTTAAAAGACACTGATTCGTTGTATAGTTTACGGTATATTTGCTAACAGTTGGTCCATGTTATCCAACTCCACTTATAATTGTATAATAAAATAATTGAATTTCTGGATATGTAGTTTCCACATACAGATGTGCAATGTGCAAGTGTATGCACTTATCTATGGATAATAACACAAAAAAAAAATGTTAGTGTGGTATCCCTTGGCTACAATCCGGGAATCTTTAATGGTTTCACGAGCGTTTTTTTTTTTTTTTTTTTTTTTTTTTTATTCACGATAGGTTCGCGCTTGACCGCCATCTCACCTGATGGAAAGCGATGATGCGGTCGACGATGGAACGCGCTTACCTAGAAGTAACCTATTCACTCTTGACTTAAAGATTACCGGGTTGTAGCTATCAGGAAACACACATTCCGGCAAGGAATTCCACTCCTTAGCTGTACGCACAATGAATGTGTTCCCAAAACGTTTTGTGCGTATAGGTGGAATGTCCACCATGTACCGGTGGCGCGTTGCCGTACGCCTGGTGGTCCGATGATGGAACGGGCTAGGCGGAATTAGGTTATGCAATTCCGACGCACACTCCCCGAAATGCAACCGGTAGAAAACCGACAGGCTAGCAACTCGGCGCCTATGCTCAAGACTTTGGAGCCTCGACTCAACGAGTGCATCATTGCCAATGATCCTCTTGGCACGCCTCTCAATTGCCTCAAGTGCATCAAGCTGGTAACGGGCAGATCCGTCCCAAAGATGAGAGCAGTACTCCATACACGATCGAACTTGTGCTTGATATAGTTTGAGCAGCTGTTCCGGCGTGAAGTACTGTCTGACCTTAGCGAGGATACCCAGCTTTTTTGCTGCCAGTTGAGCCTTTGCTTCAATGTATGGCCCAAAGTTGAGTGTTGACGTCAGCGTAACACCAAGAAGATCAAGATGGTCGGTTATCGGCACGGTTACGCCCCGGAAAGTTGGAGCAGGGCTGAATTGGCTCCTTTTAGCGGAAAAGAGACACGCCTGGGTTTTAGCAGCATTGAACTTGACCAAATTGGCATCGCCCCATTCAGAGACTGCCTCCAAGGACAAGTTCAAGCGCTCGACCATAGCCTCTCGAAGAGACTGGATCAGTGACCCACTAGTTTGCGCGCTGGATGTGTAACTCTCAGCAACAGTGCTGTCGTCTGCATACCCAAAGGTACCGGGCTTAAGCAGATCATTAATGCGCAGCAAGAACAACGTTGCCGAGAGCACTGACCCCTGAGGGACCCCGGCATTAATGGCCATTTGACCGGACGAGCAACCATCGATGACCACTCGGATGGACCGGTCACTCAGGAAGTCTGCGATCCAAGCACACAAACCAGCAGGTAAACCGAAAGAAGGAAGCTTACTAATAAGGCTTTCGTGCCAGACCCTATCGAAAGCCTTCGAGATATCGAGGGAGACAGCAAGCGCTTCTCCGTGTCTCTCGATGGCCTCAATCCAGATGTGGATGGCATACGCTAGAAGATCACCAGTTGACCGATTTCGGCGAAAGCCGTATTGTCGGTCACTTAGGATGTCATTAGCTTCTAGGTATGCCAGGAGTTTAGTGTTGAGTACACGTTCCATAGTCTTACAGAGAATGGACGTTACTGAGATTGGTCTGTAGTTAGCTGGGTCAGCCCGAGTTTTGTTACTATTCTACTCCTATTAGTATGATCGTGATTTTATATAGCCTATAAATTCTTATTTTCTTGACAAATGGGCTATCCAGCACCATTTTTTCAATTCAAACCTTTATTTTTGATATTTGTGCGTTAAAACAAACGAACTCTTCAGATTTATAATATTAGAATAAAATCAGTAAGCTGTTTTTTTTTTTTAATTTATTTCTATATATAAACTGACATTTCGTATTCATTGAATAACAAACATCTTGGTATGAAAACCCTTGCATTATAAATATTTTCTACCAATCCTACTCTACCTTCGATGGGCTCACTTAACCGAAGGGATGTGGGATCCTCTCCATAATGTCTGAGGTATTTTATCTGATATACATTTTATGTTCTATAGCCGACCCAACGCGGCCGCTATATTTCATTACCGACCGTTTCCGGTTCCGGCAAACCGATTTAGAACTTTGGTATTATTTTTGGATTTAGAAGCAGGTGTTCATAGGATTATGGATATCCTAGATATAAATGGGGATAGATTAGTGGTTTTATATTCTTACATACGTTTATTAGTAAGTAGATATTTAAAGTAATATTGTAGGTACTAAATAAATTTAAATTTAATGAACAATCGAAATATATCTTTCAAAGTAATATTCACTCTCAGCAATGTAGTATCGTATCGTTTAGAGCCAGTAAATCCAGCCAACGACCGCTGCAAACATGAGGATGATCTTTTCCTGTGGTCCATTTAAAAGTCTCAGAACCATCTTAGGATCTAATTACGCAGATGTAACTCCAACATCCCTAGTGAGTCTATATCGAGAGAACTTCAGCAGAGTTTGGGTGTGGAGCTGAGTGAAAATTTATGCTCCACTTGTTATATTATCCTCTGTTTCCCAAAATATGCAGCCCAAGTGAGCTCTGCACTGCTATTAACGATGTAGCGAAAGTGCACCAACAAAATTGTAATAACTGTAATAATATAATACTCGTTTATTAGAAAATATTCTCAATATCTTCAAAAACTTAAGCCACACGGCTATATCAAAAGTTATTCATTCATATTCTCTATCCACATTCTTCCACTTGAGTGTAAAACGTTCCGTCCACATACAATCTTGCCGCCGAACCGCGCCGTACGTGACGACACAAAACAAACGACACAATATGAGAAACGCAAACGTTGCGTGTCGCGTCTGCCGTGTTTGTCGCGTCTGTCGTGTTTGTCGCGCCGCGCACGTGACGCACACACTAACGAATAGAAAATCTTGAAGAAATGCTCAGAGGAAACTATTGTAGTGTGTGGTGTGGAATTTAGTTTTGTGTTGTATAAATAAATCTGCCGTAATGAACCGTGTCACTATATACATAGTCGTTTAGTCAGGCTAGGAAATCAAATCATATACTTAGTTCGTGGATTAAAATGATTGCAAAATAAAGCGAAAAATTATGAAACGCTTTTAACTGAATGTTTAATATGTTCAGCTTACAATTGCATCTGTTGGCTTTTTACACTAGTAGCCTGTGGGAAATTTATGCTGAAAAAGCGTACAGTGCCATATGGGTAAAATATAATAATGCACTTAGAACGACGTTGCAGCTGCCCCGCCACTGCAGTGCGTCACGTATGTTTGCGGAGGCGCACAACGATTGCATCTACGCTATTTTGCGCAAGCAATGCGCGTCAATAACGAGCAGAGTGTGGGCTAATCGCAATATCGTTTTAAGTACTGACCTAGGATAGTCAGTAGATTGAACTATCTTTTTTTAAGATGAGAAATCATCCAATGGAGCGAGAGGGTGTGTCAGACTGACTAAAACCCCACGCCTGTGATCCTTCTTTACCTTGCGTTGATGAACTCGGTCCGGACGGTTACTGTACAGTCTGATGGCGAGCTACCCATTGCTTGCCGTCCGCAAGCCCACGCCTGCAGTGGCTAGAAATCAAGGCGGGAACTCACCGGCTGAAGCGTGGGGAAGTCCGTTCCCTCACGCAGATTGGACATTCTGTACATGAATCGTCGTAATTATGATCACACGAGACATTGATTTTTCGATTCATGAGTCAGGCAGAAAGCGAATAATGTTGTATTACCAACACTAGTTTTATGTTATTATACTACTAACACATTAGACCCTAGTTATCTTAAATAAACGTTTATTACATATTATAATAATTGAACCGTAAAGTGACGATAATTTCTTTTAATCATCATCATTCTAGGCGCAAAGATTAAACTATCAAGTCTACAAATCATTAGACTGGCATATTAAAACGACAGACTTACTATGTTGTGTAGTTTTTATTTTTTCAGTTATTGAAAGTATTAAGTGAGTAAAGCCTTTTTTAAGAGTATATTGTAGTGAAGAGTTAGGGTCAGACTTTAACTTACTAAAACCCATCCGTGTTTTTTCAGTAGCCCTTTGAGTTCCAGGGCTTCGGTAACTATTTTGAATAATTCAGATACTCATTCTCATAATAAAGCCTTATGAAATAGTCATAAAATATTAAAAAGCAACGTTACTGACGAAAAATTCCACAAAATAAGGTTTCCTTTACAACCCATAAAAAATAAATTGATAAAGAAAAATAAGCATTAAATCAAATCAAGCGTACTCGAATATTTAAATTGTGAACAGTAAAAACACTCAAAAATCCATCACACGTTAACACATCACTTTAAAATATAAAATAAAATAAGCTTGTTAAAATTCAGGGCCGTCATGCGCACGACACGACATGTTGCGACGTCGCAGGTGCGCGCAAAGTTCGGCGGTGGCTCGTCGCATGAAATATTCATGTCGTGTCGCGTCGCCGGACATCGCTACGACCGACGCGAGCGATGCGACGCGCGATCGGTGCACTGCGGATAAAAGGCATGGTAAACGGAGTATGGAGGCGAATTTTTGGATAGTTTGGTGGATTTGTGAAAGGGTGATTGGTCTGTAGTTCTTGTTTTGTATTGACCTCAGTTGGCACATCTATATTTCATGTACAATGTAGTACAAAGTTTTTGCTCTTGGATATCGTTTTCAGGGTTCATACTAAGAGCTTCAGTTTATATGGCTAAAACAGCTTTTTAGAATTTCAGAGACAAAATTCGTCATGCTACCTAAAAATTCACATAACGTCTATAGTTTTAAAAATAAATTATTTGCATCGATATTATGATTTGAAGCTTGGTCGATATCCCGACTAGTCTTCAGAGTCTGTGTTCTTTCCACACATAAATTTTTAAAGGACACATAATTCTGAACAGTCATCTTTTCGATTTGCTAGTAGACCTCGTCCATCGCTTACCATCAAGGCGTGACTTCACTAAAAAAAAAACTAAAACTATCAAAATAACTTTAATTTTGGAAGTCGGTGTTTCTAGGCATTGTTTGTTTCTTATTCAATATCGACTCCTGAAATTGAAGTTATTTTGATCCTTTTAGTGTTTTTTTAGTGAAGTCGGCTACTTTTTTTGTAATTTTTTTTATTTCACGCTTTTTAGTTGCGATACACTTATAACCAGAGTACCTATTTCTCATGACAATTCCAACTAACCCGACACTGCTTGGTTAAATTGTTTTATTATGAAGTACCTGTGACTACCTTCCACCTTCTGGCTCCATAATCGGATCATCATTTCATCCGAACTTTCTTTTCTCTTGATTTCACTTTTTCTAATCGGATTAGTTTGATAATACCTTATAGCCAAAGTGCATCTCATTACAATTCTAATAAGCCCAAATACGGCTAGGATACATTGGTAAATTGCAGTTAATTACAGACTTCTGTTGCCTATCTTCCGGCTTCATCATCATCAGGTCACTTCGATGATACCATTTTCAACATAACTATTCAGAACCGAAACCGAACCGTTGGGGCCGAAAGGTTCTGGAATGGCGACCACGTACCGGAAGACGTAGCGTTGGAAGGCCTCCTGCAAGGTGGACCGATGACCTGGTAACGGTTGCAGGAGTACGATGGATGCGAGACGCACAGAACTGTTCATTGTGGCGGCACTTGGGAGAGGCCTATGTCCAATAATGGACGTCATTCGGCTGAAATGATGATGATGATGATGATGATTCAGAACCATTTATTTATTTGTATTGTCGTAGTCGCTTAACTATCTTCATTGTGATATCTAACTGAGTATGAAGTTCCGTTGGCCATTTCTGGTCTTCTTCATCAGTTCCACTTCATCAAATAATACTTTTTAACTGAAAATGCTTAAGCTCTCGATAAAAATACCAAAATTACTATATGGTTGCCTATAATATTTGAGGAGTTCCCTCGATTCCTTATGAATCCCATCGGAACTGGATTTTGAAATTGAAAATTGAAATATGCAAATCGGTCCATAAACGACGGAGTTCTGAAGTAAAAACATTAAAAAAAAAAAAACGAATTGACAACCTCTTCCTTTTTTTGAAGTTGGTTAAAAAGGCTAATAAGTACATCTGTACTTATTAACATCATTTTAGTAAAACAATAGATAAAAATCTATAATGCACTTAGTTGAAACCCGCGGGTGTCAGAAGGTGGCTTATAAATTGTCATAAGCGCCACCTGGGGGAAATAGGGAGGAATGAATGTAATATATCAGCCATATCAGAGGTGCATTATGCGCTACAGTGTTGTTTAGAGGGCCGGTTACTTTGTGTGCTCTAGCACACAAAGTAACCAATTTACCTGGCAATTTACCTGGAAGACAAAAGCGTGTTGATACTTAGTTTAGTTTACGGTTATCGTTCGATCATATTGGGTTCATGTAAACTACCATAGTTTACAACTTTTTCAAATCGCAATTTTCATATTTTTAGTTTTACATTTTTGTGAAAGCGTTCAGATTTTCAGATTTTTCTAGTAAACAAACATCAGATGTTTCAAAAAAATCATCTCAAAGGAACGAGCTCTCGAGATAAAAAGTATCATATAGGTTTATTTTTATTTTTTAAGGGTGGAAATCATCCAATGACTTCTCCCGCTCTGGATGGAGCAAGAGGGCGTGTCAGATCATTACTGACTAAAACCACACGTGAGTCCTTCAGTTGCCCTTTGCATTCTAGGACAACGGGTTTCCTTTTCAGAAATTCTCCGCGGTCCTAGCATTGGCCCTACTGGGCCCCTACGGTTTGCGTGGAGCACTACGCGCTGTTGACGACTAGGCACGGCGGTGCTCAAGCAGAGCACACCTCCATCGTATGCTCCTCCGTTTCCTCAAAGTATCATATACGTGCTATCCCAGAACATGGTCTATACGTGTGCCAAAGGAGAAGGGAGAATTAATTCAACACAAGTAGCATAATTTGCAAGAGGATATAATAACAAGCCCTCACTGATAATTTGATGAAAGACTATGCAAAGCTATGAATAGCGGAGTAGTCTCAAAAATCGTTTCATTTTTCCTTATATAAATAATATTTTATGTATGTAGGTTCATATTATATTAAATATTTATGAATGTTTATTTTTATATATATATTTTTGATCCCTTGTTTTATCCAATTAATCTTTTCTTTTTTTTATGCACCTACCATGTTTTCTCTTCAGTAACCTTAGTTCACTGGCAGAGAATGCCTAAGGCATTAAGTCCGCCTTTGTACCTTTATGTTGCATGAAGTTTTAATAAATAAATATGCAGGAATTAAGTTACGTGAAGTATAGTAAAAGTGAGGTTACATTATAACATTCTAGCTTCGGTTGCGTCATAGGTTGTTTAGATGCCCTAAGAGGCAGGCAGATGCCTTTAGGAGGGTCTTATATGCAAAATCGAGGGTTATACAAAATTTAATTTAAAATAAGTACACACTCAAACGAAAGTTATTATAATACTAGTGTGACGCAGACAAACAAATACGTTCTGTATCTAATACAATTTTTTAATCGGACAAAAAATTGACAAAAAAAAGCCGACGTTACATCAAAGGGTTTTTCCTACTATTTGTAATGTTAAGCACGTAGTATATTGTTGAAAGCAGCTGAGCCCAATCGTGTTGGCACAGTGTCCAGTGCTGTGTGCGCTCGCTGTTTGATCAGCGGTCTTCAAACAATGGCCGCGTGGACAGCAAACGCTCCGGGGTTACTCCACACAAAAAATTTAGAAACTAATCGCATTTTAGAGGCTTTAGAAAAAGGGTAATTCATTGACAACAGCAATTGTCACAATGCCAAAACTTTTCACATTAACCGCGTGACATTTTGATATTGTATATCATGCATTTTCTGTTTTCTGATACACCCGGTTCCAGTTTCTGAAACTACGCCCTCAAAAAAAATCCTTGCTGGGTAATTATAATTCATCTGACGAAGGTCCTCACCGGAGATGTGTGTTTCGGCAGATGCTTGTTTCTGATCGAGCGAGAAGAAACGTTCGGGGGTCCCATTGTGCAGATTGCCTGCATTGCATGATTCGTATGGTAAAAGTTTGCCCCACTTCAGTGGGGACCCGCCCTTCGTGTCCTCGTGAGAGGTAATCAGCGGGGCGGACCCAAGCGTCCGGCCCTAGTTCAGGCCATTTTGCGGAGCGAGAGGAAGTGGGAAAGAGTAACCTCCTTCTGATGAAATGAATGACACAACACTTGTTTTTGGTTTAATAATTTCTGTGCCCCATCAGGGTCTGTGCCCTGGACTTGAGCATCGCTGGCACTGCCTTGATTAAACCCATTTTTTTTATATTGATATATACTAGTGCTTGAATGCGATCCTACCTGATGGTCCAGCTTGATTTATTATTTCAATTAAACCATTTATAGATTCCATTGAATTGTCAAGGACTCAGTCAGCCAGAGTTAATAGATTAACAAACTCGGTCATATGGTTAATTCGTTGTTTTAACTTTTCGCCAGTCGTTTTTGAGGTTCCGTAGTTTAGTAAGGAACTCTTAAAATTTTGCCATATTCATCTGTCCGTCTGTACGTTTATTCACGACTTAGGTAAATAGGTAATAATTATTCAATTTTCATTATTTTTATTGCAAGATATTACATAGTATACATTACATACATTAAACACATTACATATAAAAACCATTAGAGACTGTTAGTACTAGAAAGCTGTAATTTTACATATGTTGGTATTCAGGTTTAAACAAATATATTAATCATAACGACATGATAAATCAACATAAAGCCGCTTCTAAATCCTTATGTTATAACGGGCCACTACGAAATTCCACTTTGCGCGACTTTTAATGTAGAGCCATAGTTGACGTCTCAGTCAAAAATCCAATTCAAAAAGATATTCCACCTAGTGAGTTTTTTTACGCAAGATGTAATCTACTGTGTTCCATGTGGAACTATAAACATACTGAAACAATATTAATACAAGGATTATATTAACAGCTTTAATCTTTAGAAAATGAAAGAAAGACCTAACCTAATTCTTACATTCCACCCTAAGGTTTTCTGGTAGATATCGCTGTCAGCGATAAGACCGCCTTTGTACCCACAGATTTAAGTTAGTGTAAAAGTTTTTGTTACTATTTTGGTGTACAATAAAGTTTATTCTATTCTATTCTAGGTCAAAAATATTTATCTTACCAATCATCGTAATGCAGTTTACATTCCAGTGAATGTTCTTTCAAAATAATGATGCCACCGTGCAATAAAACTTAGTGAAACATCGCTAAGGTCTCAGCAATAAAGCCAAGCTCGTGGCAGATGTTTGCACCGCCTTGCAATTGCAGCACCTCATGAATATTGCAGATATATTGCACTTACAATATTCAGGGACGTCTAGCTTCATGCGACTCCTGTTCTAGACCAAATAAATCGTGCTGAGACGTCTTGAGATCTTGTTTTGTTTTCTTAGTTTTCAGTTTTAAAGATAGTGTCATAGTAGACGACGAAATAAGACGTTAAATACGGATTATAATTTCAAGTTTCTAATTCAAGAAATTTTATTTTACATAGGCCTACATAAACACTTATAAAATGTCAGCAGGTAGTGCACGTGTCCAATTGGTTGTTTCCTATAAAAAAGCACCGGCAAGAAACTCCACTGTCAGCGTGGTGGTCTGGCCTCTACATTTACTACAACACCTCGCACGCAATTCACTGTGGACATCACATCATCCAATCGTGCACGCCAACACGCCCGCTCCTACCCTTTGCCGCTTGCTCCCGCCCGCTCTCGCCCGCTTCCACCGGCTCGCGCTCGCTCATGTCCACTTCTGCTTGCTCGTGCCCACTCTTGCTTGCTCCCGCCCGCTCCCGTCCGCTCTCGCCCGCTCCCACTTGCTCCCGCCTGCTCCCACACGCTCCCACCCGCTTATCCACTCTGGAAAAAGCCTATGTCTATTTTATTTATAAATAAAACATATTACTGACAGTAATGCCGTGTTTCATTGATAGAAATGTGTATTTGACACTGTTTTTACTGTGTTCATCTGTATCTACATTTTATTTACAGTTTATTTCATAAAACAATTAAGGCTTTGTGGTAGCCGACATCCCACGCAGTAGCAAAAACCTTTAACATTCGTTGTGGCTGTTAATTTAATAATGTTTTATCACATTTTCTCTTTGTCGTTAAAACGAAAAGCAAACATATATTTTATAATAAATACTTTATATATTTTTATAATTTAAAGCTCGATTTACTGTTTTATTATTTGTTGTACAGTAGAAACTTACAAACTAAAAAATACATTTAATAAAAACAATAATAACAAATCCATACACATTACAGGAAAAAAACTAACATATAATTTAGAAATAAAAAGAAAATATATATAAAAAATAGAGTGTTTTTAATATCATGCGGATTTTATCACGCATGCGGGTTTGCTCCGCACGCGTAATCCTCGCAAATGTCAATTTCATACAAGTATTTATTGTAATGAGTGGAATACGCACGCGGGACGCGTTTTTTTGCATTTTGAAATCTTCTGCATGCGGAGCAAACCCGAATGCATGATGAAATCCGCATGATATTAAAAACACTCTAAAGACAAAACCATTCATCATCATCTTCCTGCCCTTGTCCCGTGTTATTTGGGGTCGGCGCGACACGTTTTTTTCTTCCACTCTGCCCTGTCACTCGTCATGCTATCACTAACTTCCTTTTCTTTCATATCACTCTTCACACAATCCATCCATCTTTTCTTTGGTCTCCCTCTCCCTCTCCATCCATCCACATGTAAACTCATAACTCTTTTAGTAACATGCGTTTCATCCCTCCTCTTTATGTGACCATACCAAGACAAACGATTCCCTTTCAACTTTTCAGTCACTGGCGCCACTTTCAAACTTCCCCTAATATATTCATTTCTCACTTTATCCATTCTCGTCACAACACACATCCATCTTAACATTCTCATCTCCGCTACATGCAATCTTTTTTCATCCTTCTTTTTCACAGCCCAACATTCTGATCCATACAGTATGACAGGCCTTATCACGGACTTGTATATTTTACCCTTCAACTTGAGGGGCGCATCCATGGGACACAAGTTGTCAAAGACCAAAACCATTATTTTCTAAAAATTATTCCAGTCTATACCACGATCACATGTCTATTGGAACGCGACGGATGAGAATTATGACAGAACGAGCGAGTTCAGAAAATGCTTATTAACTCTTTCATTGATGGCTGATGAAATAAGGGAACAAAGAGGCCAGGAAATAGTTTCATAATTTAGGTGCGCGTATTTTTTTATGTTATTGGTATATATGCGCTTCGCTTAGTGCTTGACTGCGATCTCACCTGATAGTAAGCAGTGATGTAATCGTTGATAGTGAATCGCTTTAGTTTATTAAGAGCCTATATTATTATACTGAATGAAATTTCTTTAGGGCCTATAAACAAACTTTTATTTCTAAATATTTTTCGCCTAAGTTTCAATTAACCGACGCATCGGTTGCATCGCACGCATATTAGCGCCGCCACTGACCACCGCTTCGGGCTCATAAATCATTCGACGCTGGTAATAAGCGCGCTAATTCATCACGCGGTGACGTCACGCGACATGAGCGTCTGTGACGTCACTGCAGCGTGCTGGCTGAAGGATGGCCGCAGTAATGCGGGTATGATTGGTGGAGATGCTGCGGTGTACCTCGTAGTACCTAGTTTATGTTATAGTGTAAGCGTGAATAATTTCATGACTGGATCCAAAACAGTTGAATCCTCTGGGACTCGTCAAGATACATGAACTCTACGTTTTTACATTTAAACCATCCTCATGAATCACTGTCTATTTGTAAGAACCGCATGAAAATTCATATAATAGTTTTTGAGTTTATCGCAAACAGACAGACCAAGATGGTGGGGATTATGTATTATAATACAGACCTATATAACGAAATATGTAAGGATAATAAGGTAGGACTATTTAAATACAGAAGTATGAGTAAGTAACACATATTAAAAAACATCGACGAAGTAGCTGGTATTAATCTTTCACGATATACAAAAAACAAAAAAATGGAAACAGCTGACATGGCGTCTCCCATTCCCGGATTAGTATGTAAATAAGTGACAAGCAACAAGAAAGTACATAAAAAGGTCTCTAATACCCGCTTTGCATGAGTCTGTTACGAATTTTTGGTATAATTCGTGGAACGTCGGAATAAATTGACCGAGTGACTTAACATGGCGAGCGCGCTGGTTTATGGCTTGCGTACGATTTTACATAAAAAGGGAATTGATTTTATTAAAGTGGGTCTTTTTTTATATGAACTGCTGTGACTGTGATCCTACCTTATGGTAAGCAGCGATGCAATCGTTAATAGTGAGGCGCACTAGTTTATTAAGAGCCTATTAGCACTCTAGCCTTGAAGATACCCAAATTATAATCGGATGTGAAGACCACAGCAGGCCAATTGTTTTCAGTACGCGGTATTTCTCTCGGTGTATGCGGTATAAACGACGAGGCGAAACGCTTGGTCTGGACCGTAGCGGTTTCACCTGTCACCTGTGTGAGAGAGGATGTAGCTAGAAAAAGAGATGACTTGACTAATTTACACAGATTAAATTAGAACAGGTACTGGCTCAGCGCCTATCCCAAATCCTTAGATCTTTTTTTTAGGTGAAAAATCATCCAATGACATCTCCCACCCTTGACCGGACAGAATGGAAGAAAAAAGCTTATTTCGCCGGCCCCCGTAATATGAGACTAGGGCAGAAAGATGATGGTGACAACAGTTTTAGTTTTTCCCATACTTCATGAAGCATAATTAAATTAATAAGCTAACAATGCCATCAAATTGCAACATTCACTAACTCCTAACACTATCAGTGTGTCAGTTTCAGTTACAAGTGTAGAGCACTCTAAACTTGCTCCAGCTGGGTGCTGACGTGTTGTCGTTGCTAACACTTCAGCAGATGGTTTAATAACTTTTAACTACGAACTAATTGTTTTAATAGCTACTGTAAATGCAGCACTCATGTAGCATTACTGGCAATTTGTAAGTTGAGAAAAAGAGGAAGTTAGGTAACAAAGTGTTTTGGTCAGAAAATATCTGCTGTAGCTCATTGGTTCTTAGAACTGTAGTATAGAGCCTGCCTGGACAATGTTTCAATTTAAATGCTAGCTGCCAGTGCTCAATAACAATCGAGTTTGTGGTGCCGAACATAACGTAATATAATCTTATATATTTTATTTAATACTACAAAGCTGAAAAGTTTGTTTATTTGGTTGAAAGCCTTAATCTCAGGAACAAAAGGTCAGATTAAAAAAATATATTATCATGTTAAATAGCCCAGTTATCGAGGAAAGTTATAGGAAAGTTACCTAACATCCTGTTATCACCAATAGGAGCGGAGTATCAACAAAAAATGTTGCAAAAACGAGAAAATTATTCATTTTGAGAGCTTCCAATGCGTAGGCTGGGTGAACGCTAAAAGTCACGCAAAAACTATATATTTCAAAATTTTCCAGTCGACAGCGATCTGGAAGAGTTTTTTGACGCCTTATTTTAGTTTATTTTTAGTTAATTGTAATTAGTGTAGGGTTTTTATTTTTTATTATTTTACTGTTATTATAGTTAGTTAAGTATTTTCCCTTTAAAAGTAAAAAAAATACACGACAGCATATTTCTATCTTTTAAGGTTGGCCCACTATTACTTTTTTATGGTAATCTGTTCTGAAGTAATGCATTATTTGCGAAGTTGTATTTATAAAAATAATATTAATCCTTATCCAAATAAACACAATAATTATTAATTCTAAACATGTCATTTTAAATACAATTGTAATTTGTATAGCTCAAGGAATCGTCAAACTAAAGTGGCAGTAGGCAGAGTACATTGCTCTTAGAACGGATGGTCAATGGAGCCGAAAGTTTCTAGAGTGGCGATCGCGCACCGGAAAATGCAACGTTGGAAAGCTTCTCACAAGACGACGACCTGGTGAGAGTCGGGGGAATGCGGTGGATGCGAGAGGCACAGGATCGGTCGTTGTGGAGACGCTTGGGGGAGGCTTATGTCCAACAGTGGATGTCTTTCGGCTGAAATGATGATGATGATAATTATACTTTCAATCGTTTGATATCGATAAATATCTTAAGTATACATTATTATATTATTTATAGTATACTCGTAACGCAAGGCAAATGGCCATTTTATTATCGATAAAAATTGTCAAATATCCAAAAATGTTAAGAATTGTACAATCAATTATTTTTCATAGCTGACAACGATAGATGGCATATTCATTTCTGTTTTAGATTTATATCTATAATATCTATAATATTGCTTTGGATAAACCCTAAAGTTACGGAAAATGTTAAAGTAAATAAAAAGAAGACAATACATTTCTGCCTTTTTTGAGGTACTATCGAAAGATGAGATTGAAAACTCAAGTACGCCTAAAGTGGTTTCTAGTTCCCAAGATATTAAAATTGGCGTAACAATTTAGAAGAAAAGTTTTGAGTCAATTTTGAAACACCTGAAATCATTGAAACCGTCTTTTACGAATTTTCTAGGGAAGATAAATGTAAGGTATCCGTAACCGACAGCATTGTGGTTAAACTCGAAACGACGGCAATTGAAAAGTTTTTGGTTATACCTAGTAGCTTTAGTAACGAACAAACACCATCGTACTAAATATTCAGTGGAGTATTCCAATCGTATGTGGAAGTAGACGAGGAAATTCTGTTCAGAAATTTCATCAAACAAAACAATCCACTGTTTTGGTAACGATAAAAACCATTGTTGTTCGAGTCAGTTTTTGTAAGAGTATGCGTTGTTTTCTCCCCAGTTTTCAAACTGAAAATATTTAGATCGCTGTACTACCTACCTTTATTAGTTTTCGGTCAGTGTATAGCGTAGCACTCTTGTTTCAGCAAGCATTGTTAGTGTTTAACGATGTTTATGGAGAAATAAAACATGCGTCTAATCTATATGGTATAAAATGGTTATTATTATGGTATAATTCGAAAATAACAGTACCAATTTGGATGGACTTTGACTAGTTTTGAAGCCTTAGAAAGATTTTGTTCAGAAAACTATAACATGTAAAGCAAAAACAGATCAAAAAAGCAAAAGGAAAAATGTATCATTGCAAATAAAAACAATATTATTAAAAATTAATTTTGGTTTCAATTTACATTAATAGAAATACGAGTGTAATTGTAGTCGAAAATAATTGTCTTTATAATTACACGCTGAAACACAATTTACATTCTTTTTAAATAAAAGTTCGTTCGTGTGGACTTCTTATGTCTATATCCAGATGCTGAGCTGATTTGATACAAAGGCTGTTTGCTGATTTGCACTTACATGCTACATGGCGGCGATCTCTCGCGCCGGGCCCTAGTTCGGGCCATGGTCCGGAGCGAGGGAGAATGGAGGTGGTCGCTAGCTTTTGCGATGCAGTAATGCTAGCAAAGGAGTCGGCCGCACGCGTGATAGAACGGATATCCTCATGCTCCAGCCGCAGCGTACCCAAACCTTGACAGTAGATGCGGACTTGCGGACGACAAGCAATGGGTAGCTTGTCGTCCAGCCGTCTGGTCAAAAAAGCCGATGCCCCCTAGGGTCACAGGGATTTCCAGAAAAAGAAACCCGTGGTCCTGGAACACAAAGGGCAACTGAAAGGCACAGATGTAGTTTTAGTCAGTAAAAGTTTGACACGTATTTTCGCTGCATCCTAGAGCTGGAGAAGTCATTGGGCAATTTCCCAAAAAATTGCCTGAAAATGCGTGATATCAAAACGCCTTTTGCCTTTTGTCAGCTACGTGTATTTTAAAGCACTTCTTAACCGCTGGGCCATCACGACACTCAACGTAGCGTAACCTTATTGATCGAAAATAATAATAATTAGATTAACAGAGACAAGACAAGAGTCACAGAACGGTTTGATTATTCAAGCTTATCCCACTCCACATTAATCCTTCAACAAAAAACTAATCTACATAAATTCCATGACATAATGAAACTCCATCCATACAAGATCCCTAATAACCCGTGACCTTGACCTTCGACCTTGACCTTCGACCGACGATATCGGCGGATGATCGAGTGTCTTATGAGCGACTGAATTGATTAGCGAACACAACATATTACTTAAGACTGAACGCCTCAAACTTTGTTCTGTTTCATTGTATTAGTTTGAGAGTAAGATTTTGTAAGAGAAACTTGTGGTTAGTATGGGGTATGAGTATTCCGGGACAGGCAAAGTTGTTCAGTTTTTTTTTTCGTTTGTAAAACTTTGCCCTCATAGAGGGATGTGCAAGAAAACTTGATAAACGTTTGCCATGCAATTGGAATGTGTCAATCAGCCTTTTAATTTTCCCACTGTTGGGACTCAGGCCTCCTTTCTCTAGGAGAGGGAATGGACCATAATCCACTACGCGGGCGCAGTGCGGATTGGTGAATGTCACATGCCTTCGAATA
Organism: Mythimna vitellina; assembly: GCA_949316375.1. Classification (NCBI taxonomy): domain Eukaryota; kingdom Metazoa; phylum Arthropoda; class Insecta; order Lepidoptera; family Noctuidae; genus Mythimna; species Mythimna vitellina. The sequence continues at coordinate 659,865 of OX438704.1, forward strand.
GTTGGTTCTAGGACATGCCGGTTTCCTCACGATGTTTTCTTTTCACCGTTTTGAGTGCAGTGGTGATGAAATAAATTACACAAATAAATAAGTCTGGCTGGGTTTGAACCCGCGACCTACAACTCGTAATTCGGGGCAGTTACCATTCGGCCATCACTACTCTCATTGTGCTTGCTTCGTGACAGTAAGACGTTCACACCCTGTTTATTTTTTTTATTTTGAGATTCATTTCAGCTGTGAAACACACAAAATATTTATTTATTTCAACTTCATGTATCGTAATGTCCCGAATATATCATATTCATATATCGGGACAAGAGCAGGAAGATGATGATTATGATGATGTATCGTAGTGGTATATAGGCGGACTTATTGCAACAAGGCATTATCTACCAGTCAACATATGGGATAAAAAAAAACTACTGAATTTTTTTTTTTTTTCAAGTTTTAGCACAGATACTTTTTTGTGTGTTTTTTATACGTAATACACTCGCGTTTAATAATCTATCTCATTTAATGGTAAGCGATGATGTGGTCAAAGATGAATATGGCTTGCCTAGAAGTAACCCATTCACTCTTGTGTGTTTGTTTGCTAAATAAATGTATTCAATTTCGGAATGGAGTCTCGGAAGATTTTTCCGGAACGCATTTTTTTTGTGACGTAACAACAAATTTACTTTTTTCAAATTTATATCCTATTGTTTATTCTTTCTTTATTCTTTTTTTATTCTTTCTTTATTCTTTATTGTACACACAAAAAAAAAAAACAAAACTACAATACATGGATCTGGTAATTAATGTACAAAGGCGAGCTTAACTCAACAATGAGTTTTCTCCCAACAAACCTATTCTTGTTGCGATAAGACCTCACTTTATGCCAAATTTCAGGATTCTGGGTCAACGGGAAGTGCCCTATGAATTTTGGTTTCTTTGAGAATGTCGAAATGTACGTTTTTTTGCCACATCAACCAAAGTATCTTTTTTCTCGTTAACTTACAAGTTTTATTTTTTTACAGCTTCAAGAATCCGCAGAGTTGAGTATATGGTTTAATTTTAACTCTTTAGGGCGTTCCCGAGATAAAGGTTCTTGACAGACAGACAAACAGACGGCCGGACAACAAAGTGATCCTATAAGGGTTCCGTTTTTTCTTTTTGGTGTAAGAAAACCCTAAAAAACGATCTGGCCCCTTTTACATTAAGCTTATAATAACTGACAGAAAATATGAGTTGTTCATTCAACCACAAGCAGTAATTAAACTACCTAGCTTTGCTTACCCTTCAGGAAACACAGGCGTATTATGATTTACGATGATGACGTTGACAATATTCGACTATATTTTCGAAGTAAAAGGTTACGTTATTCTATTAGTAGTTTGAGAAACATTGACTTTGTTAATACCGCGATGTTTAACGGTATAATGTTATATAATAATGTAATGTATAGCTAAAATACCTTGTTAGTACTGACAGATGACGTGGTTTTACTTGCGTTGTACACACATTCTCTTGTCTCAATATTATGCGAGGTTTTATTACTAAAAATATTTGTATTCATCAATGTATAAAACACTGTAGCTAACATGGTAAACCTAGCGTATTTGTAATCAATCTTTCTAAGTTAAACAATTATTTTTTTATTTAAAAACTTTGGTTTTCTTGAACTTGGATTTGTTTAATCAAGTTTGCTACTTTTAAACTTAAGTTTATATTGTTTTTACGTCGTGCCACAGTTCAAAAGTATATATTATTTTGAAGTTCAGATCCAGTTTGAACTAATCACTTTACCACACTATATATAACGCGTAGGCTTGCGGACGGCGAGCAATGGTTAGCACTCTGTCCTGTCGTCCAGTAACCGCCCGGAGCCCAAGTCGTTGGCGGCGGTACTATTCTACGCACGCCTTAATGAGATGTCAGCAAATCCGCCCAGCAGGGTCAAAGCCTACTGGGCCCAAGGGTTAAGTGAAAGTGAACCCCGGGGTCCTGGAACAAAGGCAAAGAAGGAACAGAGTGGGTTTTAGTCAGTAAAAGTTTGACACGCCCTCCCTCCCCGCCTAAGAGTGAGAGAAGACATTGGATGATTTCCCCCCATAAAAAAACACTATGTAAAACAGTCAAAACCACTTTTAATTGCAAAAATTGGTCAAAAATTCTTTTGACCAGTTGAAATTATAATTAGTAACTTTAAATCGAAAAGCTGTTCAGGTGATAGGTTTCTTTTTTGTATTGATTCTAGATACTTGTAGTTAACTAAAACGTTCTGTATTTTTTCACCCGATTGCAAGAAGAGTAAAAAAATACGTTCGCGCGTATCTTGTATATATGTAATATTCTTTATTACCTCATATCTTCCAAACGACTGAACGGATTTACATAATTAAGATATTGTTAGATTCGTCGTGATAACCCATGTTTTCTTAGATAGGTGACGTTAAAAAAATCAACATAACGACTGTGAGATGTCATAATTTAAGGTAATTTTTTAACCCATTAAAATAATCTGGACTAAAATCATTCCATATAATATGGGTCCCGACTGTTGCAGTTCTATTTTAATTAAATTAGTTTCTACGCTACTGGACTGAAATTTTTTTTTTTTTCTTTTCAGTTTTTATTTTAAGTTATTTTATCGCACTCAGGTTTTTTTTATTTTATTTTAAGTAATAAAACAAACATTTTTGTTAAACAATACCTAGTTGTATTGATTGTAACATATTTATTAAACTAATATTGAAGAGGCGAAAGTCTGCATGTATTGAACATGCAAACTTATTTTTACGTGTTTGATACTCTTTCAAACTCAAACAGCTGAATGGATAGAATTGAAATTTGACCCACGGTCTACCCGTGTGCCTCGTCCTGAAACAGCATAATAGTTTTTTTATTCTTGGAATATGTTGTCTTAGGATAACTATTGTCTTAGAGGAAGGTAAAACCGCTGTCAGGAGCTAGTAAAAATTATCCTTAACTACCAATAGCGCTCCTGCCTACAGAAGCAAAACTTAGCACATCGACTAATCCCAATCCCTTAATTCCCACAATCAGCACAAGATATCACCACATTAACCGACGCAGCGACTCGAAGCAAATTAAATGATCATTACAGCCGCAACGTAGCCGTCATGACGCCATGACGGTATGATGGCGTGACGGTATGACGGCGTCACGGTATGACGTAATTATACAAATGACGCTGTTTTACGTTGTTTTACGCGCGTCATTTTAACGCTTCGCAGCGTTTACCTACATAAATATTTTGTGAGTCTTTTGTGTTCTCTGTGAAGTTGTCTTTGCGTCTTTGTCTTTCCGACTTCAAAGTCGTTCGTCTTCATCAATCATTGTTGGTGGACGCTTGCTTGCTTTGTAAGAATGAACATGAGGACGAGGCTTTGGTATGCTAATAGGAAGACTTTGTTTAGGAAGGTTAGTTAATGAAATTTTATTCACATGTAAAAGGTAATTTTAATGTAATTTAATCAAACATTGTGTGGGCTTTTACTTATTCTTGTCTTATTTGTCTGGGTACACAAACTGTGAAGCAGTAATTGTGATTATATTGCACAAATACGTAGTAAATATAAATATTTTGTACTGAAAATTTTATAACACTTTTTAAAAACAATCCTTTTATAACAAACAAATAATTTTATGACAGTTTCAACGACCATGAAGAGTTTTTCCGAAGTGAAGTATATTGGCGATTGAGAGTGGCCATAAAATCACGCCAAAAGATTTATGGCGAATAAAACAGTAATAAAACAACACCATTTCATTCGACAAACTATCGCCAGGGATGTTCTCACTCCGGAAAGTTTTATGAGATTGTCGTGAAGGTGGTAACACAATATTATCATAATCCTTGATCCTACAAATGTTATGGCAATGTTATGGCTAAGTGTTTGCACGTTTAAGGGTTTCACAACGAGGGTTTTACGTGGAAATTTCCTTATGTGAACTTTGAATTATTTACGAGATGAACATTTCGTTAATGTTGATGATGGCCGACTGTTTATTTATTTATTTATTTATTTATAATAAGCACACCAACAGCACAGTCACTTACAATTCAAATAAAACTTACATCTAAAATTGGCATATCAGTAACCATGCAAATAACAGGTATGCATGACATTGACAAAATTAATATAAGAGACAAACAGAAAAAAAAAAGTGTGTCCAAAATATCTAAATCCAGAACACTACAAAGACAAAACACACCGAAATATAAAGACATAACATTATTCGCACTGTTTATAAAGGCAGCGTCTGTATGAAGCGAAACTCATTGAGAAGATATCAATAGGGTAATCCATCAAGTTGGACCTTTCATTATAAAGCCTTGCCATACGTGTAAGGGGACTATTAAAAGTAATATTCAAGGTGGATGTAGGCAATTGAAAAATTCGATGATGTCGCTTGCTGCGTTGGCTAGCCCTGAAGTTAAAATAATTAACCAACTCCGCATCTATGGAACCATTTATAATTTTATGTAGTAAAAGCAAGTCAGAATGGATCCGCCTTTCTTTTAAGCTAACCATCTTATAGTGTCTTAACCTATCGCTATAATCTGGTATAGTTTTTCGGATCCCATTCTTCATACACAGATACCTAACAAACGTTTGTTCTATGAAGGTTCACACTGACGCAAGGCAAACAGTACCAGACTACCCGTACCTATTATTTGAAGTTTATACAATCCAACCAACGGTTGTCTGGTAGATATCGCTATTAGCGATAAGACCACCATTATACACATAGATTTTAGTCTATTTATAAGTTACGTTATGTTTTTGGTGTACCTCCTCCTCCTCGAGTCGTATTCCTCATTACTGAGGGTCGTGAAGTTCCCGCTGGATTAGTTTTTTGCTGATGGTATTTCGCCATCTGTGACGGTTCTTAGCGTCATGAAGTGCGACGTGCAATTGGGTGTCCAGTTTGGAGCTGACCTGATCTGCCCATCTTTTTGGGCTGCGGCCTCTTGGTCGTTTGCCATCAACCATGCCAGTTACGATGAGCTGTTCAAGGTTGTGGCCATTTTTCCTGGCAATGTGGTCAAAGAACTCTAGTACCTTGCGCATACAGGTAGTCGTTTTTGGTGTACAGCAAAGTTTTAATCTAATCTATCAAATTCATATCTAGTTAAACTAGTAATCTAAAAATACCTATTTATACATATAGCATACAAAATTAAAAGACAAAGACATTATGTCAGCTATTTACAGGATAAATTGAGTTTGACGTTATCATACAATTCAGAGAAAATAAAGAAAATTAAACGCAATCTTCAGACACAAGACGTGACCTGTCTAACCTAACGTAACCTTGCCACGAAGGACATTCATTTTTTCTTATATTCAAATAGCTATAATGTATGTTATCACCTTCAATAATTTTATTATTACATTCAGAGAAATTTCAGATATTTCACACATTACGAACATGTAATTCACACTCAACGCATACCGCGGTCCAAAGAAAAAAAGGCGCAACTGCTATTATAAGCAAAATTGAGTTTTTCACAATGACAAGGCACTAATATATATTAATTAAATAATAATTCGAGATAATTATCAAATTTTGGCAATACATGACGAAGTTCAATAGTACATTTTTAAAGCTGAGCGCTGCAAAAACCACGAAAAACGACGTTTGATACACAAACGACGTTTTTCAATACACTTACAAAGATAAAAATAAATTAGGGTTGGTGCGCGACTCGTGGGGTTGAAGAACGAATAGCCTGGTACGATAAATACATTCAATTGTAGCGGGGGTGAGCTAGCGCACTTTTCCGCACTAGTGCGAAAAACAATAAATTGCGTGCATAAAAGCGGGAAAATTAATGCACATAGGGTAGCCACTATGCCTGTATATTTCTGTTCTCAGTTTAGGAGTAATCACCCTCTTAGAAAATCTAGTTTTGAACATGCATTTATCTCACAGTTTTTCAAACATCAAAGGATGAGATTTGGAAAATTTACATATTTCCTCAATATAGATACCAGTTAATGTAAGTATCCTAAGTTTCTTAAACAATATTTTACAGGATGTGAGTGGGTCTACATAACAAATCTCACGTATACACCTCTTTTGTACGATGAAAGCTCTTCCGAGACTCGGCCCTGGGACTAAAGCAAAGAAGGAACAGGAGTGGGTTTATAGTCAGTAAAAGTCTGATACGAAAGAGTGGGATGTCATTGGATGATTTTCCCACCTACAAAAAAAGAAAAAAGGGTCGTCACTGTTTTTCTATTCAAAAACACAAAAAGACTGAAAAATACTGCCAAAGTCTAGTTTCGACGAACAATTAGGCAATATTCAACACTTCAGATCTTTTTAACGTCTTCGTTTTATTTTTTCTTCAGATGCGCCTGTTTTCCTTAAAGCAACTTAAAACGTCAAGTCACGAATGACATCGACATAATTGCCTTATGTTCAATAGTGAACGTAATGCAACTAGTGCTTATAGACTTGCGATCTCGCTGTCTAACCTCTAAAGTAGTGCGAGGGGCACATGATTGAATCAACAAATGCTGATCGGTGTATTATTCAGCGAAAGCCTTCGAAGGCCAAGAATCACTGTACATTACTATCGATACTGCATAGATAAATAAGTTAGAGCAGAATTTTGAACTCGCTTTGAAATCGGAAGGTATTCCTAGAGACTATACTTTTTTTATAAAGAATATCCACCGTAGGCGCGAGTTTGCGGATGATGAGAAATGGGTAGCTCGCTGTCCGGCCGTCTGGTAAGGACTGAGCCGAAGTCGTCAACAGCGCGCAGTATTCAATGCGCTTCTCAAAGAGATGTCAGCAAAACCGTAAGGGTCTAGCAAGGTCGATGTACGGTAGAGCCATGGGGAATGTCTGAAAAGGAAACCCGTGGTCTTAGAACACAAAGGGGAAACTAATGGAACATAGGTGTGGTTTGACCGCCCATTCATGACCTTGCCGCTGGTAGCGGTAGCTAAGCGCGAGGCGGCGGGCGGTAAGAACAAAACTATGAAAATGTTTGAAGCACGCTTCGAGACGACGCTCATCGATGCCGCTCCGCTTGCCGACCGAAGTCGTGAACAAGACGTTAGTCAGTAAAAGTCTGACGCGAACAGCGAGAGAAGTCATTAGACGATTTCCCAACGCCCGAAAAAAACATCTTGTAGCGACATCTATGGCGTCACATAAGAACTAATCCTGCATCGCACAATCAAAGATCTCCGCGCGATTAGAACATATAGAACAGCCCGAAATCATCTACCGGGCAGTTGCCCACCAGACATAGCATCCCGTCTGGTCGGAGGATCCTCCCTTTTCAACGGAGGTATGTGGGACTTTACACTCTGTTCCACATACCTCCAAAATCTGGTTCAATGCTTCAGAGTTTATTTAGAACTTATAACATTAATAGATAATAATATTTAAAACGGATTATTAACCTAAATGACAGCAACGTCTATAGTTAGGTTTCTCTGGTTCTGTTACTATAAAGTCTGTTATACTATTTCAGTGATCACCAAGCCGTGAGCTAGTCTATGAATTTTAAATTCGGGGCTTAAATTCTTAAGCACGTCTAATGACACTTTTTTAGGCCAGCGGCTGACCTAAGCGAAGAGGCCGAAGTGAGCTCACAAAGCATTCCTTTTAGAATAAATCTGTCAGAGAATATCTTACTGTTTGCAACTACGCATCAGATTTTGCATACGCATCAGATAATATTATAAAGATTACGTTGTGACTATATACGGTTTTATGGTTCCGTACTGTCAATCTATCTATCACCAGGTTGTATCCCATGAACCGTAATAGCTAGACAGTTGAAATTTTCACAGACAATGTATTTCTGTTGCCGCTATGATAAATAATAATAATAATGTTTATTTACCAAAATAGTTACAGAAATGTACACAAGTAGATATAACTATTGGGTAGACTAATTCTAAGCATTACAGGGTGTTGCAAAAATTTCTGTACATAATTAAAGTAACCCTGCCTCTTAAACTAGGCTATCCTGTATTTTAAGAGACAGTGTCTAGCTTATGAATTCACCATTTTTAAATACAACAGTGGACAGTGTCGATCTACCGTTTAAACTTGACAGCAGTAATAGTTGTGCGTATAAGAGTAAAATTTGGAGAGGGTGTGTAGTGGTGACAATTACAGATATCAAAAACAGAATAAAATAAACTGTTAAAAAAATTTTTATAGATCGGAACACTTCGAACGCGAGTCCTTTGCACTTGGCCGGTTTTCAAAACTAAAAATTTCGTGGCCCAAAACATTAAAAAAAAAATTGAATATCAAATAATAGTAGCAACAGTGTCACTCCAGGTGGAGTTAAAGAGACTTATACTGACTTAAACCGACCTGTGTTCTTTCAGCTGCCCTTTGCATTCCAAAGCCACGATAACTTTTTCAATCAATCACGCAGTCGACCATTTTTATAACTTTACGCTAAATAGAGCAGACCTAACCTTTTGAGAAATAGTCTGATGACGTCACTATAAATCTTATAGAGGATCTGCTATAGTAAGAGGGATGAAAGGCTCCTTTTGTTTTAACCACGATGAAAGCTCCGACGCTGAATCAAAATAGATTTTACACAATTTCGAATACCTCTCTTTGGTAAATGTACTTCGCCTTCACGCTAACCGCCATATACAGGCTGACTTTTATTCAATGAATTGAAAATCTTTCAAGGGATAAGCGAATCCTTGAATATAAATTATAAATTTTACAATAATACCCAAGAAAAAATATACTATATAAGTTTATAACATTACGTCATCCTTGTACTCCTTAACGGGTTAGGTAGAGGTGCATTTTAAGTAACATTAACACTTTATTTTGATTTTTCAGTGGAAAATCTTCAAATGACTCTCCTCACTCTAGGTGGAGCAAAAGAAAATGTCAGACTTATACTGACTAAAAATCAAAGATGTTTTTTCTGTTTAGTCCTTTACGGTACCACCTGCAGCTTTATTTATTTTATGATGTACAATGTGGGGACAAAAATACAATAAATGAAAATACTGATAATACTTCTTGTAATGAACACAACCCAGCAGGGTTAAGGCTACTGGGCCATGGGTTTACCTCCGAAAGGGAAACCCATGGTCCTGAAATGCAAAGGGCAAAGAACGAACATAGGTGTGGTTTAAGTCCGTAAAATCTGACTCCACACTAAAGCAGGAGAAGTCGTTAGATGATTTTCCACCTTAAAAAAATAACCAAAAAAAAAAACAACTGATCAAAAATCACCCTGTACTCAAAAAATAGCTGTCATAGTGTATTTGTATCAAGACGGCAATCTAGAAATCTGGGTATAAAGCTGAATGTCAGTATTCACGGCTAAGGCTTCTTTGAGTGAGGATCGAAGCAATAGACACAAGGCAGACCGTATGGCGTGAAGGGATCTCTTGTACAGTCGTGTACAAAGTCTTGGCTGGACGGCTCCTGTCCGGTATAACAAAAGACTTATGCCTTCATCTTATATGATGAAGATATTATATTAGGTTTCTGAATAAATTTTAGTTGTTGTGTATAACGTGACTGGTACGCAATTTATTATAAACAGTAAAATTTGACGGCAGATTTATTGGAAAGAGTTACCTTGAAACTCAAATAACTACTGAAGAAATACAGGTTGGTTTTAGTTAGTAAAAGTTTGACACGCCTTCTCACTCAACCGTGAAGTTTGATAATTTCCTACTAAAAAAATAAAAAATATCTTAATTGTTAGTCAAAACTTGTAAGGTAAGCAAATACTCCTACAGGCACAATAAATAACGCTAAATCAATCTGGTGTCTTACCAAGATATGTAAAAAGTGAGTCGTGTGAGCGAGAAAAAGGGATGGAGCTATACACCCTATATAGGGCCATCCTTTTAAAAAGTTCAGTTTGGGTCGTCACATAAACCGCGTTAAGAGGATGTAACTCGACATATATTTTCATTATTACACATTTTTCATTAGATATTTTGGAAACACAGTATCTTGTGGATATTATCTAGGCTTCTATTGAAACCAATTTATAAATTTGTGTAAAATTAATCCAGTAAAGACCTCTTAAAATCTGCTATTTTGCATTGACTTTGACACTTCGTAGTTTACTCAAAAATTAAAAAAGTCTAAACATTATAACAATAGAAGCCTTGCAAATTTAATCAAGATTCTGAATGACGATTTTTTTCAAAAACTATTAAGCGTTTAAAAAAAACCACGTATTTCCTAGAACAAGTTTTGTAAAATATTCGAGTAAATCAGGGATTTACCGAATGTTAACAGAGTTTTTAGGCGCCAAAAAGAAAGATTCTTTTTTTCGCGTTGCCGTTTTGTCATACATCGCATTGGATTGCGTTAGATGAAGTAACAAGCTTTTAAACCATGCTTAATATTGACGATAGGGCGAGAGAAAAAGAACCCTCTTAAGAGACAGTGATAGAGCCTCTGCTCGCCTTTTCCCAACTAAGTTGAGGCCGGGTTTCAGCTTTTTTACTAGCTTCTGACAATCATCATCACCGTCACCATCATCATCACCTCTTAACCCAAAGACGTCTATTGTTGGACATAGGCTCCCTAAATGTTGCCATAACGACCGGTCCTGTGCGTCTCGTATCTATCAGTTTCCACACAGGTTGTCTTCAAACAATTGACTGAACAAAGTTTGAAATTAGATAAACTTATTTAGTTAATTGTTGTGTTGGCGTGCCTTGTTATTGTCCGATTAGATTAAATTGAAAAGGCTTAAATTGCTTAGCAAGTTAGTTTGTTATTACCCAGATTAGCCCCGGATAAATCCGAGAGACATCGACAGTCTTTCTAATGACGTATTTTTTTTTTCTTTTGGGAAAGTCGTCTAATGATAACCCCGCTCTTGGGCGGAACTGATAGTGGGGGATAGTGTCAGACTTTTACTGACTAAAACCCACTCCTGTTCCTTCTCTGCCATTTTTTTCCCAGGGCCCCGGGGATCTCTTTCGCATCACCCATGGCCCCAATAGGCTTCGACCCTGCTGGAACCTTACGGTTGCTGACATCTCCTTGAGGCACGCGTGGAACAGTACGCGCCATCAACGACTTGGGCCCGGTCCGGACGGTTACCGGACGATCGGACGGCGAGCCACCCATTGCTCGCCGTCCACAAGCCCGCGCCCACGGTGGCCGGAAATCGGGATCGGAATCCCGGCCGCGATTGGGGCGTGGGACCTTTGCCTCACGCGATCCGCCGCCTCCTTTGCTAGCATTACTGCTTCGCAGAAGGAGGCGACCGTCTGCCACTCCTCCTCACTTCGGACCATGGCCTGCACCAAGGCCCGGCGCGAGAGATCGCTGCCGCCGATCGCCCCCACGAGGACACGGCAGTGTTCTGCCAAGGCGGGGCACACCTCTACCGTATGCTCCACCGTGTCCTCCGGGAATCCGGTGCAGGAACCTCCCGAACTTAATGATGTATTGGAATCTATTTACTCGCATTTCCATGCGTTTAGCTATATCTACACTAATAATTTATTTATATAGCGATATAGTGACAGTGGTATAAATATATGTCGGCGCAAGGATGCCAATCATCGTTAAAGCTCTGTCCAGGGACTCTGTTTTGTGGGCGATGGCTGTGTATCGAGTAATAAACAAACTATTCCAGATCACACAACTGATTTATTAGGTTGCAAGCTGTAGGTATTCACTTCACACAACGAGCCGTGAAACAGTCTCCGAGACTCGATGCACGCACGGCTATCGATAGAGGAAAGAGCACCGCACCTCTGCGGTCGGCACTTTTATCTACTCGGTTCGTGCAAACTTCAGCGCGGATTCTGTCAAAGTGACATGTGTCACTTTTCACTTGGCTCGTTCATTCGTTCTCAAGCTTCCGTACTACTGACTTCACCGACATATATATATATATTATAAAAAGGTAAAGTCTGTTTTTTGTCTGTAGGAGGTAATTTTCTTAAAGTAATGGTCCGATTGCTAACATTGTTTCACCATCACAAAGCTGTTATTCCTGGCCGTTTCTTCCGCACGAATCCGTTGCAGGAACTTCCCGAACTGACCATGTCCGGTGAGGACCTGAGTTATGCGGAATGTAAAGACGACGTGTTGTCTTTCCAGCCACTCCTCAAAGAGGGAACTTACCGCTATAATTCTGGCGTGCCCAATACGAAGATCCTAAAACTAGCTTATTGCTGTATTTTCACTTTTGTGGCTTTTGCAATATGTAATGCTAATTTCTATCAGTAAAAATCATCATAATTGGGTTAGTATTTTTAGAGTTCACCAAGGAATAATAATGCAAGAACAAACAAAGGATATTATTTTATTAATTCTATTACATTATAATATCTTTTTTATCGGAAAGACTAGCTGACAATGGCAGAAAACAGACGTATAAAAAGGGAGAGGGAGGCATTCGCCCAGCTGTGGAACATATTAGGCTAATTAGATTAGATTAGAGAAATAATCAAATAACTTTCCCCACTCTAGGTGTACCTAGAGAGAATGTCAAATGGTTTCTCACTAAAATACAATAATTAATCATTTCAGTTTCCCTTTTGTTAACTAGAGCTGTGTGTAACTCTTACAAACAACCTTGCTCCCATAACACCCTTGCCTACAGCCGTGTATATATAACATCTCCTGATAATACATGCTTGGACAATTCTTAGAAGTTGAATACAATAACAATAATGTTATCTCTAAGCCAGGATCAAACCATTTGTTGTAATATATACATTGCTTTTGCAATATTTTTTATTTATTTATTATTGTTTATATTGTTGACATATTGTTTATTAATAATTGTAATTATTTATTTTGCTTGCTTTTGTTTGTATAGCCTCTTTTTTGAAATGTGAATGTGAGAACACTGTAGACTCCGCGAATTCTTAGGTTGCTTTTTATTATGATTATTTTTATTGTACTTTATTGACCAGTCTACACTGTCCTTACATAATGGATTCAATATATTGTAAACAGAAGGTATTGTATCAACAAATTCTTTTTTAAAAGAGTAACCATGGAGTTTCTTGCCGGTTCTTCTCCATAGGAAACGACCAATTTGGAACCGTGCACTAGCTTCTGACGTTTTATAAGTGCCCATGTAGGCCTATGTGAAATAAAAATCTTTGACTTTGACTTTGACTTTGACTTTGACTTTTGTATTCATGTGAAAAAAAAAAACCTTCTGCGAAAAATCTTACATCGTCTGTCCTCATGAATTTTATTTTCCCAAATATCTTTATTTACTGCAAAAAATTTCAAGTACAGTAAAAAGCCATGTTTATTTCGTTGAGGAGCAAAATGAGGATGTTCTAAGATAACGTGGGATTAGTCTGACACGATTAATTGTCTGTCAGAGTGCCTTGTTTGCTTAGAGCTGGCTTAGACCCGGGGTTGTATGTCGTGGGAGACGGAATTTATATTTTTAAGGATCACTCACATTTTAAAAATTCAATGGAAAAGTTTCCTTGCAAATTCTGTCATCTAAAACCATCTTTGGTAGCTATTGATTTCTTTCATCAAGCAGCAATTTTGCTGTACTAACACTTTATGACTGAATAAAAAAAATCCCTCTTCCAGAAACCGGTGTTTTTGGTTTTATTTCTTAGTTGTTTGGCACCGACTTCTGAAATTAAAGTAAGAGTTAACTTTTGCTAGTACTTTTTTAGAATTTGGCTACATTTTTTTTTTTTTAAATATATTGGGTGTCATTCCATTGGTTCACTTCTCACTGACAAACTAAGACCTGCTTGCTGTCCACGGACGCATAGCTTTATAGACGCGTATTTGTCATTATACGCTAGGTGTACACCTGCGTAAAGCGTACATGTATACAAAACTAAAAAAACTGTCGACGAAGTGGCAGCGCCATGAGTATAATGACGAATCCCTACGCGTCTACGAAGCTACGCGTCCGTAGACTCTACAGTACTTGTTTAAAAAAATAGGCCAAATAACCTACGTTTATAAATATCAGTAAGCCTATCAGTTAGTTATTCATCCCGGCTAGACTGGAGCGTTATGAAATAAATATGAGCCTCGGAGACTTTAAAGTTGAGCATCCCAGATAGTTGACGCTTGTTGAGGAGGCTTGGAAGCTTTCCCGAGAACTGTATTACGAGAAACTGTTGCTGAGAATAATAAATGAGTATTAATAGTTAAGAAAAGTGGCAATGAATGGTGGCTAAATGTATTTTTTCACATGATGAAGGAAATAAAAATACGAAATGGAATGAAATTTAATTATTTGCCAGTATATATGTACTTAATAATAACGTTGTGTAATAATTTCAGACCCACTACAGTTGATTTATCAGTCGTGAAAATATTTTTAGAATTTGCATAGTATGCTGATGTCAAATATGGTTTGGACTACACTTTTTGTCTTTCATAACTACGTTCAGGTACCAGTCTCAGCAAATTCAGCTGAGCAGCAGTATTTCAATGGACCTTGTCAATCCTCTTCCTTTTTCTCTTGTAAATCAATCCGTCCAGCTGTATAATTTTAGCGTTTTAGCATTTTTGGGCTTGTTACGCACGAATCACAATTTGCTTTTCTCAGAAATTATGATTTCTAGTTTTACAACATCCTTAATATCTTCGAACATTCTATTATTTATGTTCCTAAACCCCAAAATTATTTGATAGCCTATTATATCCCAGGCCACAATCCATGACAGTATTTAAACGGCCATAATAATATTATTTAATTACGTTTTTATCGGTAATAAATGTTTGTTAATGGCGGTTAGCTCGCGCCAGTGGGGTTTAAATCAATTTGCAATACATTAGAACTTTCGGGAATTGTACAGGTTGTTTCAAATATGTGGCTTTGGGTTGGTACAGTTGTGGTTTTGGGCTCATATTTAATCAACGATCATAATTATGATTATCTAATTGATAGCTAAATAGGTGTATTTAATGGTAAATATTTAAACTTAATGTATGATTTAGGTTTTGTTTGCTAATCAACTAGTGCAGATAAACATTTTGAACATAATAACGTTACATTTTAACTAACAACTGCTACATACTACTCACACATTTAATTATACACTAAAACGAAAATATAATAAAAATCTTACGGCGTTGAAAAATACCTCCGTATCGCTAGCGACTGATAATAGCCTAGAAAACCGGCAGTCGAAAGCGTTGCCATACTGTATGGCAATGCAATCTCCTGTCAAAAGTAATAATAGCCAGCTCTTGAGTCACGCAAAATGTCAATAAGGCGTTCAGATAGATCATGATTGTGATTATTACGTTCAATGACTGTGAAGTATTATTGATCCATCCTGGTTACTACCAGACACCAGGAAGATGCTGCCTTCCCTTTGATATAATAACTTAGTTGACTTCTACAATCCCCTTGGGTGCCAAGCGGTTTCGTAAGAGATGGCCCATTTTCTCAAAAATACACCCAAAAGACACATCATAAACAACCAACCCCATGTTTTTCTTACTTTCTTTATGTCATACTGTATGTACCAAGCAAGCAGATAAGTGTGAAGTTAACGTAAATATGTAAACGTTACGGGGCTCCGATAACAGCCGATCATTGTCGAACACTGGCGGAATTTGCCGAGTACCGCCGAGGGACGCGTTCGAACATTATATGATGAAGAGCATAAGATTGTGGAAGAGACGGCTTGAGATAATATTAAGTACTTTAAGTACTTGGGGTTGTGCTAAAGAGAATTTGTTTTTCATATGAGAGTTCATTTTGTTTGAAGCCGTTAGTCAACAATTGGGGAATGGTAGCCGCAAAATAATTATGCATCTACATTGGAATGCGCCTTAAGTAAGTATAAGAATGGCAAAATAATGTTGTAAAAGTCATGTAAATAATTATAACTAAATATTACCAAAAAGATTACAATCATCTAATTTAAGGTTCATGAAAAATAGTTTAGATTTAGATGTGTCATGCTTTTTCAATTCCAGCATGAAGCGCTTTTTCCATCACACTCAATATCCAGCAAAGTGCGTGTCTACAGCGCTTGACCGCTATCGCAGCACAACATCTTGAGAATTATTCGCCTCCTATTGTTTTCTGCATGCCTAGTAGCTGAGGATTTGCTCCAAATATTATATAAAGTTTACGAAGCTTGTAAATCATAGATATGCCTAAGGATAGATCATAGATTACAAATATAGCTGAACACCGCATAATGAGAATATGTTTTCATATTATGCTCCGATATTTTAAAAGAAACTTAACAAGTATTAGATAACTAAAGTACTGAAAATGTGAAGAGATAAGATTCATTTATTTTTGGGTTTGTTACTAAGACTTATCTAGCTCAATCTTCTAAAAAATACATGATATGTTGATACTATTTTACACGTTTCCCATGTGCATGTTTGAAAAAAGTTAGACCAAGGCATTTTTTACTACCTTTTCTAGCTAAATAAATTTCAAATCATTTACTTTTTATTTATATATTTATTAAAACTTTATGCACTAGTTAACACTATACAAAAGCGGACTTATTGCCTTAGACTGTCTGTCACTACTTTTTGTCATTGCTTCTCCAGCATCAGCCACGGAGGTTTCTATAGAGACAATTTAATCATTTTTATAACCATGAAACGACCCGTTTTGGTGCAACAAAAATTTTCAATTAAAAATTTACCAAAAAAAAAAGAAATAGGAAACTAAACTTTTTCCCAACACGTAATTTGTGACTCATTTTAACACACTTGAGCATCGCATTTAGCGCGGACTCGCATTGTTCCGGGGCTCGTGGCTCATGGCTCGCTGGCGTGTAGTGAACAGCCACGCGACAAACTTCCACTGTGGAATGGTTCCATTGTGTCTCAAACTCGCCGCTTGCTGGGTAGTACGGTAGCACCGAAATCAGTGCAATTGAAATATGGTTGAGATGTAATGGCATGTTATGGCTGAAAATTATACCTAGTTAAAAATTTCCAAATAATATTTACTGGTTTCGGCTAGCGGCTTGACCTCTCCCAAGTGTCACCACAGCGATAGTTTCTGCGCGTACCGCATCTATGGAATTTTCACATCACTAGGTGAGGCATGTGAAAATTTGAAGCAATACCAATAACCATATTGGTCCACCTTTTGGGAGGCCTTCCAACGCCTCGTCTTCCTGTACGAAGTCGTAATTTTAGATTACTTTTTTGGTATACAATAAAGTTTACTCTTTTCTCATCAATTCAATTCAAAATATTTGGTTTCAGATAGGCCTACCTATATATATGCATGTGTAAAATGTTAAAAGCTAAGTTACTACACAATCATTTTCTTCGTTTTTTCGAGAAGAACCGACTAAAAATTCATAGTACCTCTTTTAAAAAAATGATTGATTTCTACAACACGCCCTTATTAAATTACAAATCCATTTATCATAAATCACGTTGCGAGTATCGACGCACCACCTAAGCTAACACAATACAAGTAAGGCGTTATATGGCTAAACCAAACAAAAATATTTCAAGCAAAAAATACCTCAAAGATACAGAGTTTTCCTCCAGGTGCAGTAGGTACAACAAACAACAGCCCACAATTTAAAAGACGTAAAACGTAATACCCCAAAATATTTTACCAGAGACCATTCCTCAAAATATGACGGCACCTATTCTGTATCTATCTCCAGCTATAACTCCGGCTGTCGCTAACGGCCGCGCACAAAGGGGATCGGTAGAGAGCTCGCGACTGCTAATCCGCTGAGGGACGGACGGCGCTTCATTTTCTCTTAACTCTTCTAATGACTACGATAAGATAAATCTGGCTGCTTTTACACTGAAGCGGATAATTTGTTTTCCTTCAGAATACACGCCCAGTTTGTATTTGCAAGAGAAGAAAGTGTGTTTATGAAATAAAATTATTTTTATTCCAATTTTGTGTCACCAAACTGACGTGGACGGCTTTAGTGATAGGGTTCTGTTAGTTATCCTTCGGAAACCGTGAAATAGGCCTTGTCAATATGAAGCGACCCATATAAATAAATATGATAAAGTACAAATATTTTCTTTCTGGTAACTATTCTGATAGTATGAAAGATATAAAAAACAAATCGACGCACAACCTGGTGGTAGCACTGTATATTATCTATCCTTTTATAAGCACCTATGTATAATCAGGAGGTAAAATTGCAGTTACACTAAATCAAAACTCAGTCCCTGACCCTAGTGAAAAAGGGGTTTTTTTTTTTATTAGGTGGGAAAATCATCTTATGACAAAACCCGCTCTTGGGCGGAGCGGGAGATAGTGTCAGACTTTTACTAACTAAAAACTCACTCCTGTTCCTTCGTTGCCTTCGTCCTAGGGCCCTGGGTTTCGCTTTCACACTACCCGTGGCCCCAGTAGGCTTCGACCCTGCTGGGCCCCTACGATTTGCTGACATCTCTTTGAGGCGCGAGTGGAACAGTACGCGCCGTCGACGACTTGGGCTCGGTCCGATTACCGGACGGTCGGACGGCGAGCCACCCATTGCTCGCCGCCCGCAAGCCCGCGCCTACGGTGGCCGGAAATCGGGATCGGAATCCCGGCGGCGGCAGTTGGAGCGTAAGGACCGTTGCCTCACGCGATCGGCCGCCTCCTTCGCTAGCATTACGGCTTCGCAGAAAGAGGCGACCGCCTGCCACTCCTCCTCGCTCCGGAGCATGGCCTGAACCAAGGCCCGGCGCGAGAGATCGCCGCCGCCGATTGCCCCACGAGGACACGGCGTTGCTCTGCCCAAGCGGGGCACCGTGTGCTCTACCGTGTCCTCCGGGCGGTCCACACAGTGGCGACACCCGGGCGTCGTTTCCGCACGAATTCGGTGCAGGAACCTCCCGAACTTACCGTGTCCGGTGAGAACCTGCGTCATGCGGAATGTGAGGACGCCGTGAGGTCTTTCCAACCACGCCTCAAAGAGGGGACTTACCGCCATAATAGTGAAAAAGGGGTTAAAGTCTGATTTTGTCGAAAATGAGTTAAGTATACAGAAATGATCAGAAAGAAATGCTCTATCGTTTGGTCAAAACAAATCTAAGCTATTTCTATAAAATAAGGAAGTTACTTTGTGTAAAAGGATTCAACTGACACCAAAAAAGCCATAAAAGTTGGTTTCTAGTGCATTTGTTTGCATTTGTTTTTTTTGGTAGTTTTTTTTTTGATAATTAAAAAAAACTTTTTAATCTGGTTGGTGTTTATCAAAACAACAACTTTCTTCTTCCTTCCTTAAAATAGTTTAGTTAGTAATGATATTATTAGACTTAGGAATATCCGTTTTCACCAAAATAAAAGGGACAAAATATTTCTTTGCAATAAGTATTTGGTTATAATAAAAAACATTCAAAATGCGTACCCCTTTTCACTTATATGAATTATCATTTCAACTCTAACTTATGGGAGAAGGGGCATAACTTATTTTATACCCTCAAAAAATTCATTTTGTGATTGGTATCTTAAAAACTATTAAACTTTACATAAAAAATAACTCAATATAAAGAGTTGAATCGTAATCATAATCGTTTACATAAGATATCACAAGTATTTCAGTAGGTAGTGGTTTAAATGTCACACGAGGTCAAACACGAATTTAAAGCGCGCGGAGTATTTTTTGCGTCTCCTGTAAAGTTGCATTTTTGGACTTAGATCCATTTTCACTTGGGTCACAGAACTAATGTCTAAAATTTTATAGAAGGTGAATCATATAATGTAAAACAGAGACATAGAAATATAAATTACTAGCACATGTTGTCCTGCCCGAAAGCTGGCAATTTATCAGAAAAAAAAAAATTAATAACCCGATTCCAGCGCTACCTACCGGGTCCAATTGTGTTTTCAGACCATCCAGAGACCTACCAGATACTACCTTAAATCGGTCTAGCCATTAAGGAGGAGTTGACAAACACAAGTACAGAAGAAAATCGTAGACTACTAGAATCTTCTAAGACTATAAAGAAATTTTAGAGACTAGTTTGATAAAGAGCGTTTGCAATTTTGAGCGCTGAATTTTTATGAAAGTGCGAGAGAGTGTGACACACTTTTATTGGCCCACCTGTGTTCTTTCAGTTGCCCTTTGCGTTCCAGGGTGACTCTTTCATACAATCCCACTGCCCAGGCATTGCTTTATATATGTCATGGCCAGATCTTAGAAATTGATTACTTCCTGATATGACCAAGTAAAACTGGCCAGATCGTTCCTTTCGATTACCGTAATTAGAGACAAAATAAAAAGACAATGAGCGAGCGAACGCCGGCGTTCGCATGGGGTTTAATGAATTAAATGTTAAGGTTTAATGATATGTCAATCCTCGTTTGGCCTACTTGCGTTAGATCTTTTATTATCATAGAAATCCTACATCAATGATATGGCCAAACAAGGATTGACATATCATCAAATGTTAACGTGTAGCGGTCTGGCCAGTTTTAATTGACCATATCATGAAGTGATCAATTCTAAGATCTGGCCACGACTTATACACCCTTCAAATATATATACTTCCTATGCTTAGTTTTTTACAAAGAGCCCTTCATGGAAATATTTAAACATTCCTTCTCCTTGTTACCTAACGGTGTAATAGTCACTCCAGCACATCGCGATCCTTCGTTCGTCAACTTAAATCGAGTTGTCGCTCTTTGCTGGCTCCGCTTTGACGCACCTTCGAGCTGAGCGCTGAGAGCGAGCAACTTTGCCATTATGACGTCGACGTCAAGCCACTGATTAGCGGTGACGTCGGAAAATGTGATAATTGCATTTGTGTCCGTGCAATAATGTTAGTGAGATTTTTATAAATAGCGCTACCTATTTTCCTGCATTTTTCGAATAAGTACCTATTGATGTTTTTCAGGATTGGTTTCCTATGTAAATAATATCTACTGTAAAGGATAATAAATGAAGTTATCAAAGTGGGTTTTTAAATTAAACTTTTTCAGCTTCTTAACATTTATTTCGTTTCGTTTCATTTTTAGGGTTCCGTATATCAAAAGGAAAATATGGAACCCTTATATGATCACTTTGTTGTCCGTCTGTCTATTTGTCTGTCAATACCTTTTATCTCGGGAACGCGAGATCGAGTTGAAATTAAAATCATGTACTCAGGTCTGCGGTCCCTTGAAGCTGTGATAAAATCAAACTTCCGAGTTATTGAAAAAAAAGATACGGCCGTTTATGTCGCAAAAAACGTGTATTTTGACACTCTCAAAAAAATCAAAATTCATAGGGTACTTTCCGTTGACCTAGAATCCTGAAATTTGGCATGAAGCAAGGTATGAGACCTTGCTTCATGCCAAATTTCAGGATAAAATTCACGCACAAAAATTGGATAAAATCGGAAAACTGTAAATTTGTAGTTACGTCACAAAAACAACTTTTCTTTCGATTTGGAAAAATCTTCGGGAATTGAACTGTTTTCATAGATATGTGTGTACGGAACCCTTAGTGCGTGAGTCCGACTCGCACTCCCCGTTTTTTTATTTAATTTATTTGGATGACTTACAGCTAACAATACAAAATATACTCAATACTCAATTATTTATTGACAACAACAACACCGGGGTAGACTAAAACGAACTATTTACACGCCTCTATAGACTCTTATTGATTTAAAACAGCCTTATGCCTCCAAATAAATTTGATTGTGGTTATCATAAAAAGTAGTTGTTCCAATACACCGCTCCATTTTTACACTACTTTACTACTTTTTGACATAAGTTTTTAACTACGTTATTTCATCATATTTACCCTTCGGACTCGCGGTAATGATATTCAAGCGTAATAATTGGCATCCCACACCGTTCAATGTCACTGTTCATTATCACAGTATCATCACTCAATAACCTCTGTCGGTCCGGTGGGAAATCATCGGGTAATTTACTCATCATAAGGGATACAATATTTTTGGAACTTTATTTATTCACTACTTACTACATATACATACTGCGACATAGCTCGAAGAATTGGCAAATTTAAGCAGTGGAAAGGGTATATTGCGCACGTAACAGATGGTCGGTTGAGGCTGAAAGATTCTGGAGTGGTAACCGCGTATCAGAAGACGCAACATTGAGGCCTCAATCAGGTCATTGGTCAACAAGGTAGAGAAGAGTCGCGGGAATCTGATGAAAGCGAGACGACCAGGACCGGTCGTTGCAGCGACACTTTGGTTAGGCCTATGTCTACTAGACGTTTTTTGACTGAAATTATAATGATGATATTTTTTTATTCTTGATAGATTCGCGCTTGACCGCTATCTCACCTGATCAAAAGCGACGATGCGGTCAACGATGGAGCGCGCTTAACGAGATATTGATGATAACATAATTATATATTTTTTCGAAAGACATTCAACAAACCCTTCTAAAAACGATTAACAGATTCGCAATAAAAATAATAATCATTTTATTTCAGGTAAACAGTACCCATATCATAAATACCTTATTGGCTAACAAACATAACTAGATCAAATTATTTTGTTAGTTATTAAGATTTAAAACTGTGTTAGTATCACTTCACTTCGCACTGTATCGTCTAGGTGCTGTCTTATGTTATTTGTCCGCGAAAGCGACGGAACACCACGACCTGTGGCCAAAAGTCTCCTTTCATAACAAGATGCAGAAAACATTCAGTACTCGCACCACAAACTCCTTAAAGTTGACATTCCGGTGCGACTCCAGTAACTGCACCCTCAGTGTGTACTTCAACTTTTGGCACAAACATTCGACGATGTCCGCCACCTTTGTGGTGTAACGCAGGCGGGAGATATACACCAGCAATGACACATAACGATACATTAGTTTCTATAATTTTAAACTTAAATACGCATTTGTTTGAAACATAATTTCAACTAACAAAAAGAAGACTTGTATATGGTGTTAAAATATAATATGACTAGCTTCTGCCGGCGGTTTCAACATGTAAAAGTAAGTTTCTCCACACAAACTTGCAACTCTCATTTTACCCTCTTAGGGGTAGAGTTTCGTAAAATCTGTTCTTAGCGGATATCTACACCCTATATGGAACCTACCTGCCAAATTTTGTAGGTGTTATAGTTTCTGAAAATTCGTGATTAATCAGAGAGTGGTATTTTGCTTTTATATAATATATAGATTACAGATTACAGATTTTGTAGTCATAGTATGGATATTAGACTACTAACGTGATCACTATATGGATAAAACTAAACAAAGTAACAATATAATATAATAACAAGTTCGATATAAGTATCTAATGACGATTGTTTCTCGAGGTTGAGTTAGCGTGACTAGCATTTAGTTATTGTAAGTCAGTTGTAGAAGTTAACGGGTTTATAATTAGACCCAGGTATTATGTATGCTACGATGTATGTTTACAAAAATCCATCCAAAAAAAAACCCTTGACTAATCACATTGTTATGATATACAATAAACAATATCTACATATTTGGGTCAATAATACAATACTGTTACCAAAACAGAACATATGTCAGTTTACTTACTTCAAATTCTCTGAAAACCAGTAAAACTTCTTTCGAATACATGAAAGAAGTTCCGTTTCTCCTGTTTGCCTATAGTTTGTAGTCTGTACCAGCTCAACTAGATACAATATGCAAGAACACATGAACATGTCGTTTTGTACCCGCGCGCCGCGCTCTCGCTACAACTAAGTGTACGAAACACAAAGAATGAGGCTGGGATCAGACGTGGCATAAAATAGAAGAAGGGAATGTGCATGAAAAAAATATAGTAAAACCAGTTTATTGTTAAATATTCAAAATAGAATACGTTAAATTAGAGCGGCAGGGTTGTCTGCAAGAGTTACCACAGCCTTGGAACGCAAAAGGTAATAGAAGGAACATGGGCAGGTTTTGGTAGTTTTAGTACAAGTATGACACTCCTTTGGTTTTTACTGTCTGTAATAATAAAAATCAAAGGAATCTAGAAGAGAGAAAATCTTTAGTCTATATTCTGTGAGTGCCTCCGTGGTATCACTTCCGTACCTCAAAAGGAAAAAACGGCGTACTTTTCCACGCGCGCCTCAAAGAGATGTCAGCAAATCGTAGGGGCCCAGCAGGGTCGAAGCCTACTGGGGCCACGGGTAGTGTGAAAGCGAAACCCGCGGCCCTGAGACGAAGGCAACGAAGGAACAGGAGTGGGTTTTTAGCCAGTAAAAGTCTGACACTATCTCCCGCTCCGCCCAAGAGCGAGTTTTATCATAAGATGATTTTCCCACCCAATAAAAAAAACCCTTATAGGATCACTTTGTAGTCCGTCTGTCTGTCTATCAAGTAAGTTTTAACTAAAATAACAAAAAAAAAGATACGGCCGTTTATTTATGTCTCAAAAAACGTATCAAGAAAGAAGGAAATCAAAATTCATAGGGTACTTCCCGTTGACGTAAAGCAAGGTCTTATAGCACAGTTATAGGATAAATCTGAAAACTGCAAATATGCCTATGCGTGAAAACAAAAAAAAAATTGTGTTTCGGAAAAATCGTCGAGACTCCATTCGGGAATTGGACTATTTACATAAGTAAGTTTGTACGGAACCCTCAGGGCGCGAGTCCGACTCGCACTAGCTCAGTTTTTTTTTTAAATATCGCAGCATGTGCTGAGATAGTAGCCCTTTTTTAAATTATTTTTTTTTTATAACAATCTATGTAATATTCTATTGTCTGTCCTGCGAGACCCAAGTCTTCTTCTTCTTTTCGTGTCGATGTACTCTAACTAAATTTTTTCTGACCAGTATTTGGCAACCTCTACGGCTCTGTTATTGGCCTCGTATAGATCCTGAAAACTGCAGGTGGAGAGACCCAAGTAAACGTTTTTCTTTCTATTTGATGATTTCCCATCAAAACAAAAAAGGCAGGTCTGCGTCTTGTTCGGACTTAAACATAGTATCTATTATTCTTTTTTCATAAGGTTACTGATCCTATAACATAGTATGCAGCTTATGTCTTGTTCTAGCCGATACAAAACATACGTCCTCGTGAGAACAAACCTTATCACATCCGTGTCCAGAAGTTTATAGTCGAGATAAAGTTTACTTTAGTTCCTACTCATTGTTATGCACTGCTGTATTGTGTATCGGGCAATATTGCTTGTTCCGAGAAAAATGAGCGCGCAACAAAATGAAAATCTATCGCAGCAAACTACGACGATAGTGCGCGTCAAAGAAACGATATTGAACAAGGAATATGGATAATAGACTTTTTATTTGGATGTTTATAATAAGGTGGTTCGTTGCTACATAGTTATTCGCAAAAAGACGGCTTCGCTGTTATGCAGAGTGCGGAGTAGTCGCAACTATATCCTGAGAGATATTCGTTTCGGACACGCTCAGCGCAACTATATTGTAAATCTGTACTTTTTTTTGTGTTGTTGCCTATTGTATTGCCTGCATCGAATAAATACTATTCTATTCTATTCTAGAGAAGTGGCGGAGAGCTATATGCCAAAAATTAGCCATTTCGTGCGGAGGGTGATTAAGTGGAAAACATATTTTCCTGCCTGGTCATTTTTTTTTTAATAATTTATTTTATATCACTGTTACTAACACTTGGATATAAGTTTTTTGTAATACTAACAAAATATGGATCGCAGTTGTTGAATTAAATGAATTTTAATTTTATTGAATAGTAATAGGTCTAAACAGGTTACACTTACACCTACAACAACACAGCAATAAAAAAAAGCAAAACTTTCTCAGATCGTTCCGTTAATTAGTGATCACATGAATATTATAAAACCTTGGAGTATTTATCTATGTATTTGTTACTCCTGCATGCTTAAACAACTGTACAGATTTGAATGAAACTTTGCAGACCCGTAGACCATATCCTGGAATGGTACATAGGATAGATACTTTTTACCTCGTTTGTATGTTTTTTTAAGATCTAATTCTCAATTTTCACGAAAATGAAGACGCTGGCAGAAGCTATCACATAACATAACCGTGCCTCGCGGAGCGGTTAGGTCGATGGTCCTATCTGTTATTTGTAGATTTTTGACGATAATGAAAAATAATTCTTAATAAACTAGTGCGCCTGACCATTAATGATTGCATCTCCGCTTACCATCAGGTGGGATCACAGTCAAGCAATGGTTTATAACAATTAAAAAAAAAGTCGTTACGTAACTTACGAACTGATTTATGTCCGTCACTCCGTCAGGCACTAGTTGTCCGGCTGAACTGGTCCTATTTCGGCACAATCACGCCCGTGAGGCACACTATATACTTTTTCTTTTTTTTTTCGTTTCTACCTTGTACTTGTTGTATTTGTGTACTTTGTGATTGTACCAAGTAAACCTATTTTCTTTTTTTTTTCTTCAAAAACTCGAAAGCCCTTTCACCAGCTTTTGTCATGAACGTCACATCGCGATCAAACCTATTTACTGGGATGCCAGGTCAGACAGGCATGCATGAATTACTGTTAACTGCAATGGATTAAACTGAAAGCCGACCCCATCATAGGTAAGTAAAACATGATAGGCAGATTGATTTAGACGCTACTCATTGAAAAATTTGATATTGTTTTCTCTAGCCTCTAGTCTATCCTTAATTTAGTCTTTTTGGAGCAGCTGTGAGGCACACATTTTTTTTTTGTGTTGACAGTAAATTTTTACTTCCATTTTGCTATGGAGCAATATGGGATTTGTCACCTAATCTATACATTTTCATTCTAAGTTTAATTTTAAGCTCCTGCTGTATTTTAGTTTTGTGTACAATAAAGTAAAAGTCTATCTATCTGTCTATCGATCTAACACTAACATTTTTTTAAATTGTTTTTTTCTAAAAACTCTACCCTACACTAGAAATGACTCCTGAAATGAAAAAAATGGCTCTCATCTGTGGGATGGATCTACCAGATACCTACTAGTTTGATGCACTAGAGTCAATTGAGAAGCGAGCCAAGAGGATCATTGACAATGATGCACTCGTCGAGTCGAAACTTCAAGTCTACCGATTTGCTAGTCTGACGGTTTTCTACCGATCATATTTCGGACAGTGTGCGTCGTAATTGCATAACTTGATTCCGCCTATCCTTTTCCATCATCGGACCACCAGACGTACGGTGATGCGCCACATGTACGTGATGGCCATCCCATCCACAAGCACAAAACGTTTTGGAAACACATTCATTGTGCGTATAACTAGTGGAATTCCCTGCCGAGTCTATTTCCTGTCAGCTACAAGCTAAGGATTTTTAAGTCAAGAGTGAATAGGCTACTTCTAAGTAAGCGTGCTCCACCGTCAACCACATCATCTCTAATCATCAGGTCAGATAATGGTCAAGCGCGAGCATATCAATAATTTCAAAAAAAGAACATATTTTTCATTTCTTTTCTTATTTCAATACACCCTTATTTACCAGCAGAAGATGCAAAGTGGTGTGTAAAATCAACAGGGTACGATGTAAACATTACAATACAGTATAAACCTTTCCCTTTCCTCGCATCACAATCGCAAGGAGACCGAACTACAAATACTATAGTATGCAGTTTTTCCCCCGAGAGCCCATTTGTCTTGAGGCCTGTGACAGATATCCGACGTACTTTGACGCGGCTCCTTTTATTCTACGTACGGCTATATGTGCCTATATGGCCGACGACATGACCCAATTTGGATTTTACGCGCCTTGATACGAACTGTGAAGAATTTTTTTTATATTTATAACCAACATCTAAAAAAAGGAAGAGGTTCTCAATGTGGTTATTTTTTAGGCTTCCGTGTCACTATCCGTCTGTCTATCATCAGGCTATACGTCATAAATAGCAAGACAGTTGACATTTTCACAGATGATGTATTTCTGTTGCCATTATAACAACAAATACTAAAATCAGAATAAAAAAAATCGAGTGATACATAAAAAAGGAAAATTAAAACAATAACACATATTTTGTAATTGTTTACTTTAGTTAAAACCTTTTTAACGTCAAATTGGTAGGTACTTAATTGAAATTAACCACAACATAACACATGGCACATTTTGCAAGGCACTGGTGTGAGTTTGCTTAGCTCTCTCGACTTGCTCAACTCGCCTTTCCGTGCTAGAGCCTTTCTAAACTTAGCTCATCTACAGTCCTGATCTAATTCTGATAATTAAATAAGTGTGAGGTTTATTTATATTAATATTTAACATCTATTAAGCACCCACTCCTATCAAGATCGGAGACTCTACACTCGAAGTTGTAGACGACTACATTTACCTGGGACGGACGGTCCAGTTGGGTAGGTCTAACTTCTAGAAAGAGGTCAATTTTCGAATCCGACTCGGTTGGACAGCGTTTGGGAAGCTGCACGTTATTTTTTCGTCCAATATACCACAGTGTCTCAAGACGAAAGTCTATGACCAGATGGTGGACCGGTGACCTGGGGAGGGTTGCGGGAACTCCTATTTATTGTTTTTAAGAATGGGAAATCATCAATTAACCACTAAATGCCCCACTCTGGGCAAAACGAATGGCGAGCTACCCGTTGCTCGCAAGTCACAGGACAATATACGGCCCCTGCGGTGGCAACTCCCGATGCCCAGGGCGTCTCCTGAAGCAGCCGGGATGAAACCTTACAAAGTACATATCATCAGTAGGTATCCGCCACACAAATTGGAAACTGAAATATAAGTAGCTTCTACCAGCAGCTTCACCCGCGTGAAAGTAGGCAGTAGCTCCAATGTCTATGATGTAAGGGGTATTTATTAGTTAACAATTTTAGTATAATTATAGTATAATTATTAATATAATTATAGTCTTTTCTTATTAAAAATAACTTATTTTGATTTTTTGTTTGAAGTATCCTAAAACAGTGTATGTATAATAATCTATTACCTACCACAGTGTTGTCTTCTTATCCTAAACCTTGACTGGTAGAGAATGCTTTGTTGCATTAAGTCCGCCTATGTACTACTACTATGTCCGCCTATGTACTACTACTACTATGTACACTACTTTACATGAAGTTTAAATAAATAAATTAAGTCTTGAGCATCGACGCTGAGTTGCTAGCCCGTCGGTTTTCTACCGATCGTATTTCGGGGAGTACATTGTACATTGAAATTGCACAATTTCATTCCGCCAAGTCCGTTCCATCATCGGAGCACAAGACGGACAGCATTGCGCCATCGGTACATGGTGGACATCCCACCCATACGTAAAAAGTTTTAAGAACACATTCATTTAGCGTAGAGCTAAGGACTAGAATTTTATTCCCTGCCGGAGTCTGTGTTTCCTGATAGCTATAACCTAGGCTAGGGGTCTTTAAGTCAAAAGTGAACAGGTTACTTTTAGGCAAGCGTGCTCCATCGTCGGCCACATCATCGCTTATTATCAGGTGAGACAGTGTTCAAACGCGAGCCTACCCATAATAAAAAAAAATAAAAATGTGTTTTTTAAGTGGTTTTCTCCATAGTAAACTTACTATGGAGAAAACTGTTGTGTCTAACGAGACACCCTGTCATCCCCCAAGTGGGGGGGGGAATCCTTTCTTATTCTTTGTGTATACCATAACCTTTTCGGAAAATTTCAGTGTTCTAGGTCTAAGGCTTTGGGTTTAATGAGTCAGTGAGTGAATTAGGACTTAGCCTTTATTTATACAGATGACAAATTAACCGTCACACTGGGGACATAACAAGCCACGCGGCACGGAATTAGAGACTTATTATACATGACGGGAAAGCACGTACGCAAGGTGCCTCTAATTAGGGCGGAGAGAGACTGATG
This sequence comes from Mythimna vitellina, assembly GCA_949316375.1. NCBI lineage: Eukaryota > Metazoa > Arthropoda > Insecta > Lepidoptera > Noctuidae > Mythimna > Mythimna vitellina. The sequence continues at coordinate 689,509 of OX438704.1, forward strand.
CGCACGACAATCTGACTGACTGATTGTATGATTGTTAGATGATAATATCGTGGGATGTAGCTGGTTGTGTTGTTAGGAGAATACGCGTTTTTTTTTTTTAAATATGTGCTTTTTTATGTGTTTCCCATAAGATCTCTCTCCACCACCCTAAACTGCTAGAGAATGTTTAAGGCATTAAGTCCGCCTTTGCTGCTTGAAGACTAAATAAATAAATGCTACAGACCTTTAAGTTATACAGGGTGACTATATGATAGTAATCTTTAAAAGGGTGTATGCACTATTAACAATATTGAAAGCTTTCAGTTAAAAATTCTTTCTTCCACTTTTCTTTTTTTTAGGATTCCTTACCTCATATGGCAAAAACGGAATCCTTATAGGATCCCTTTATTGTCCGTCTGTCCGTCTCTCAAGACCCTTTTTCCCAGAAACGCGTGGAGGTATTAAGGTGATATGAAACGCTCAAATCAGGTGTACAGGTGTACACCTTAAGCTGCCCGTTGGTAATTTCTTTTCTTCATCTTCTTTTGAACAACACTGTACCTTTCCATCATGGAACAGATAAAGGAGGTTTTCTACCCTGATTTCAAATTTTCAACAAATTCAGATTCCTTTCATTATCATTTCAGCCGAAAGACGTCCACTGTTGAACATAGGTCTCCCCAAGTGTCGAGACATCGACCGGTCATGTGCATCTGGCATCCATTGAATTTTTACGACTTTCACCAGGTCATCGGTCCACCTTGTGGGAGGCATTCTAACGCTGCGTCGTCCAGTACTCGGTCGCCACTCCAGCTTCCCTAGCCTAGCTACGATCGTTTCGTTTGCGTCAAACGCCTCGAGTAGGCCACGCCTCCGACTCCTTTGTTCTGACGTCATGTCAACGCTCAGTCACGTGGTCAGAACAAAGGAATCGGAGGCGTGGCACTCGAGGTGTTCGACGCAAACGAAACGATCGTAACTTGGCTAGGGGGGCTGGAGTGGCGACCGCGTACTGGGCAGAACCTTTCGTCCCCATCAACCGTTGGTTCTGCAAGCATTTATTTATTTATTATATTCTTTATTGTATACCACATAAACAAAAATACAGGACAGATATAATTAAACATTGCACCCTACCTATTACCACTTAAGTTCAGGTAATAATAATAACCAGATTTTATTGTGCCTATCTTCATTATTTTCATAGGTTTGTCCTACCTCAAAGGTAACTACCGTAACTACTGTTTACTTACGTGATTTTTTTGAGGTGGGAAATCATCCAAGACTTCTCTTGTTTTAGGGTGGCTCGATAAGCGGTGTCAGACTTTTACTGGCAAAAACCACACAGATGGATCCTTTAGTTGCATAAAAATGTTTTAGTATCTAGATTTAAAATAGTGTACAAGTTCTTTACATCACAGGAGTACTATCCTCTCCGCATTTCGTCGAATATAGCCGACCTCCCCGGTTGTTCCGCCGCCGCACCGTCCAGCAACTCACGCAGAAAGATAACTGAATAATCGACGCTTCCATTTTTCTGTCACTGACAGATCTACTTAATATACAGGCTGGAAAAGGGTGTTCCTTTGTTTACAAATTCATCACATCTTTGTTTACAAATATATATAAGCGAAATACCACTTCGGAATCTCAGAAACTACAAAAACTTAAAATTTGGCAGGTAGGTTCTTTATAGGGTGTAGACATCCATTAAGAACGGATTTTACGAAATTCTACCACAAGGTGGTGGTCCAAAGTTTGTATGGAGCAACCAAATCTCACGCGGGCGAAGCCGCTGACAGAAGCTAGTTAATATTATAAAAGCGAATGTTTATGAGTCTGTGTGTGTGCATGCTTGTTACCGCTTCACGTTCGAACGGCTGAACGGATTTAAATGAGATTTGGCACACTGGAACTGAAATAGCATAAAGAATACTTTTTATCTTAGGAGTACGTTCCCTTCTGTCAATTTTCTACTATCTCGCCTGCAAAGCCGCTGGCAGCAGCTCTAGAAGATATAAATAACACTAATATTATTATAAGCGAAAGTTTGTACGTAAGTGTGTGTTTACTTGTTACTCCTTCACCCTCAAACGGTTGAAAGGTTTTAGATGAAATGTGGCTCACGGATATACCCTATCCTAGAATAGGATATAAATATATAGTACTTTTTAATAACAACAAAAGTCTATATTTCAACTTTACAAAAAGTATTGACACAATTTTTACTTACGTGAGGAGGCCCGTAGTGAGCTAAATGCCGCTTGGCGTTACCTGATGGTAATATACGCCTCCTCTAGCGACTTCCAAGATGCAGATGGCGTGCAGCATTTTGGCATGAATTGCGAACAAAAGTGGGGATAGCTATAAAAAGCGCAAATTTAACGGGCCATTGTTTTTGAATTATCAACGATTTTTAGATAAGGGCGGTAAAATGCTCACAGCCAGCCCAATCTAGGGTTAACTCTGGACTAAAAGTGGTCCCAAAAATCCTTTTATTTTTTACAGCCTGTACCAGTTACTAAAAATCGTGATGCATTATGTTTCCCAACCCGCCTTTTGTTGTATTTAAGTGGTCGTTAGATCTCCTATCGTCTCATATAAAGTTTTACGTCTACGTAAAGGAGTTACGATTTTTATTTATGTAGGTACAGACAGTCATCTGGCGACATGGCGACTATAAATGCAATCTGGAGTTTCTTTCAACCGTATTGAAGGGAGAGTATCTTGTCGTTTGTTATTATTGGATACTTTGTGAAGCTTTGAATATTTTTCTTTAGAGAAACGTTGTTTTTTTAACATTGGTGCTCGATTTCAATTCTGTCCTGTCCCGATAAATGTCGAGATGTTTTTTTTCTTACGGGATTTTTTATTGAAACAAAAATGTTTTGTTCAAGTTTTAGGTTTTGCTTAGTATTTTGTTGACGTATTTTTATTTTTGCTTACAATTTTCTTGAATACCAAAAAATATATTTGAGAATTTGGCATTGACTTAAATAGTATTCAATTCTGTGTTTTTTTTTTAATAATATAAACTAGTGCTTGACTGCGATGTCACCTGACGGTAAGCAGTCATGCAATCATTGATGGTGAGGCTTAAGAACCTATTAATTTTAGCCTTGAAGACAACTAAATTATAATTGGACGGCATACTGGGAATTGCGTCTATAATTTAAATATTTGTCTAATGATCTATTTTAAAAAACCTTAAAATATCTTTACTTTTAATTTGATTTCGGTTTAAAATATTTTTTATTGGTTTTCAATTCATTAAAATTCAATAACGAGAGCCCTCCTAATGTATGACTCAGCATGATTCTCAAATCACGTCAGACCATCTTATAAATATCTTAGTAAACACTTACCAAATGGATGTAATAACAAATTCATAGAAAATTACTTCGCTAGAGGCTCCAATTTCTCACGTTCAATATCAATAAGCATCCTATGGCGAAGATTTAATAAAAAAAATAGGTACTCGTGTCCATTGACGTGACTTGACATGAGTGAAACGAAACAGATCCGTGTCTACCGCGACACGAGACACGACATACGTCAGATATTCTATTACGAAGTTTGAAGGGACTTACTGAACGAGTAATAAAAATTCTTCTGTAATAAGATTGGTGTGTAAGGATGTCAGGCTCAGATCAGATGTATATTACGCCAATAGTTTTTAATTAGGTAAACAGCAAAGTTGTTAGCGTTTGTTTATATCCCAAAATGTCACTAAATTTATGGAAATTTTGTACAGGCTATTGATTATGAATGAACAAGTGACGATCAAAATGGAAAAACACTGCGCGTAGTATTTTCTATTAGCAATTGTTTTGAATTATTGATTCAATTATGAATTAACCAATTATGATCGAATTATGAAAAAATTTCGTGCACAATTTTGGAATTTTTTATTACGTTTGACTACAAAAATATGATCAGTAAGGGGCACGGAAAGAGCACCATTAAAAAAAAATAGGAGTGTATACAGGTAAGTGATTCAATCATTTAATTTAAATATGCATAACTAATATTATTGTAAAGAGGAAAGTTTGTAAACTAGCAGGTAAATAAAATATTGATATCAACGACGACTATAATGTAGAAAATACAATTATTAATTTATCCAAAGTCGAGTAAAAATATGGCAATAACCAATTAGATAAATAGTTCTTCATTGTACACCATAGAAAATAGTGCAAATTACTATAATAGAGGAAAAGCGATCCTATGTTTCTCTCCATCTCGTAAAGTTAATGCGTGGCATAAAAAATAACTTGAAAAGGTTCAAATGATCAAGATCTTCAAGAATAAACCTGGAATTTTCTCAATGTTTTTCTCTCAATGTATGTAAAATTATATCTTAATATGTATGTCCTATCAGGTTTCGTTATCGGCATTTATTCACCGTGTGGGAGGATAGGAGATCAAGATGGAATCGTATAGCGAACGGCGTGGGCCAATGACAAAATATGTAATGACAAGCGTGCTTTTAAGCCACTTCGAAAAAAAGGAGGAGGTTATCAATTCGGTTGTATTTTTTTTATGTGTGTTACCTCAGAACTCTATCGTTTATGGATCAATTTGTAATTATTATTTTTTTCATCTTAAAGGATATGCTTTCCGTTTGGTGCCATTTTTTTCAAAATCCAGTTCTGATCTATGAGGAATCGAGGAAACTCCTCAAATATTATAGGCAACTTTATAGTGATTTTGGTATTTTCATCGAGAACTTAAGTATTTACAGTCAAAAAGTAAAATTTGATGAAGTGGAACTGATGAATAAGACCAGAAATGGCCAATGGAACTTCAACCTCACATTGATATCACAATGAAGATAGCTAAGCGACTATGACAATACAAATAAATGAATGGTTCTGAATAAGTTATGTTGAAAATGGTATCATCGAAGTGACCTGATGATGATGATGATGATGGAGCCGGAAGATAGGCACCGGAACTCTGTAAGTAATCAATGTATCCTAGCCGTGTTTGGGCTTATTAGAATTGTCATAAAATGCAGTTTGGCTATAAGGTACTATGGAACTGATCTGATGATGGAGCCGGAAGGTGGAAGGTAGACACAGGAACTTCATAATAAAACAATGTAACCTAGCAGTGTTTGGGCTAATTGGAATTGTCATGAGAAAAAGGCACTCTGGTTATAAGTGTATAGCAACAAAAAAGTGTGAAATAAAAAACTTTTTTTTGTAAAAAGATTTTTTCTTGTTTACTCATTGCGTTTCTATTGGTTTGGGTAGTCTTAATTACAGGGTCTTTAAGTAAGGTGTGAATAAGTTACTACTAGGCAAGCTTGCTCCATCATCGACCACATCATCGCTTACCATCAGTTGAGACAGTAGTCAGGCATGCAAGCCTATCAATAAATAATATAATTCTACATACCTTAGAAGTTATGGATTGATTTATTTTTAAACAAGTATACAAGCTTTAGTTCCCTTGGGACAACTTTCTGGTTTCACTGCCAGCAATTAATTTCCAATATACACAACTGCAATTTCTTCTTACTTTTCAAAATGTGTACAACTTAACACTCTCCTCAATAATGAGTCGTATTCCTCATTACTGAGGGTCGTGAAGTTCCCGCTGGATTACCGTCTTACTGATGGCGTCTCGCCGCCTGTCACGATTCTGGGCGTCATGAAGTGCGACGTACAATTGGATGTCCAGTGTGAAGCGAACCTAATCTGCCCATGTTTTTGGGCTGCCGTGTCTTGGTCGTTTGCCATCAACCATGATAGTTACGATGAGTTGTTCAAGGCTATAGCCATTTTTCAGCCTATGTGGCTAAAAAGCTCTAGCAGTCTGCGCATACAGGTATTCAACAGTCAAATCCTGATGTTAAGTTTTTTTTTTAATTACAATTTAACAAACCACTCAAAATTAAAACGAATGCTCTACAATCACTCAAAGCAGACGTCGAGTAATTTATTCGTGACAGTGATATCAATTCATATAATAGTCAAATTATCAAACGCTCAGTGAGGCTGAAGAAATATTAATATTTGATGGACAACCTGTAACACTGGCGTGATTTACACGGGAACTTACAAATTGGAGATACGAACTTGGAAACTGGCTAATTGAAGGTTCAACTTGTTGAAAGTGATATTGTAGGAAGGAGTTTGTAAAAAAATAAATTTCTTTTTTATATTTCCGTTAGTTATTTTTATTAGGATTCGATACTTTTTTGACTAAACGTAATTATTCAGTCGAACGAATTACTTAACGTGTCTATTGATACGAGTATCTACCTTAGCTTCTAAACTAATATATTTACCTATATAATTAATTTTTAAAATTACGCGAATGAAAACACGAGAAACAGCAAATTTAAGACAAAAAAATAACAAAAATGATCTGAATTTAGGGGTGTTTTCAACAATATATGAACCTTAAAATATTAATATTATTAATTTTATTAAGTAGTTATAATTGTCAAAGCTGGCTATTATAATCTATTCAACGAGCTACACAGCACGACTACTAATTTTTAGGGTTCCGTACCCCAAAAAAAAACCGGCCAAGTGCAAGTCGGACTCGAGCACTGAGGGTTCCGTACAAACTTATCTATGAAAACAGTTTAATTTCCGAATCGAGTCTCAAAGACTTACGAATCGCAAAAAAAGTTTTTTTTTTGTGACGTAACTACAAATTTACAGATTTTAGATTTTTCCTGTACTTGATTTTTACCATTTTTTTTTCGAAGTGCATGAGACCTTGCTTCATGCCAAATTTCATTTCAATTTCAGACAGATAGACAGACGAACGACAACAAAGTGATCCAATAAGGGTTCCGTTTTTTCCTTTTGATGGAATCCTAAAAAACGAAACCCTTTTATCACTTTGTATTAGTCATATGAAAAAATTATGTTTATAATGTTATTTATGAATCTATTTTTTTTTATCTATTAAACCAGCCGTTATGATATGACCGATGAGTATGCTTCAGAAAGTCACTATTTTATGTCACGAAATGGGAGCAAGGGCTAACAACAGCTATCAGGAAACAGACGTAGAACTGTAAAGCGTCATGACGATGTTTTGTCATTGCTGCGATCAAGTCTGACGGAAAGGTTGCATCTAAAATATATAATAAATGGCATCGTGACCATCGTAGCAACCAGATTTTGGCTTGAGCTTCATACATTTGGTCTATTATTCAGTATAAGAAACATTCTCCAAATCCATACAAAAGACTTAAAAAAACAATTGCATTTGACATCTATATTTGACAGACAACTTACCATGTACTTACCGTAAATACCTACTCGTATTTAACGTGCCACACAACATGACAAACAACACGCTCGACAAAATTCCATAATAACAAAAGACATTGACACTTGACATAAGTGTATTAGTTGATATTTGATAGGTCATGACACTACGCGCGAACCATACATATTTAATGTGTAATGTTAGATGAGGGACTAGCTTATTGGACAAACTTTGTAGGAGTGAAATACTGTCAAGATTTAGTGGCCTGTTTTCTAAGCTTTTGGTGTGGGTAGCAACGACCTGTCGCGCCGGTCCCTGGTACAGGCCATGGTCTGGATCGAGGAGAAATGGCAGGCGGGCGCGTCCTTCTGGGAAGCAGTAATACTAGCGAAAAAGGCGACCGCACGCGCGAGTGAACGGCCTTCCTGACGCCCCAGCAGTCGGAAGCCCGACCCCAATTTCCAGCTGCCGTAGGCGAGCTACACATTCGTCGACGTAGTGTTCCATGCGCGCCTCAAGGAGATGTTAGTAAAACCAAAGGGATATCCCACCTCAAAAAAAACCTTTTAGTGTGTGTAAATAAAGCTTTTAGTGTAAAACGCTTGATATAATATAAAACGTTTAGAACGGGTAAGGTTAAGCAAAAGGATGAACGACACTGTGTAATGATTTCTAAAGAAAATATTCATAAATCATTCAACTTCCATCTATAAGCGATAGATGGCGCTAGTGACTACATGAACTTAAGGCATTCGATGTAGACATTAAGTAATAATTTATAGTATTTGTTTTGTATCATATTTGTTAAATTGAAATATTCACTTTCAGTTAATTATAGATAAACCCTAATGTTTATTAGTTAGTCAATTGATGTTACGTACAGTTTACTTTGCTCTGATTGGTCGGTTAGTCGACCGAGTGTTTGTGAAAGTTTACTGTTGGGGAAACATTGAGTTTATGTCTGTCATTCTGGACAGAGTTAGTCTGCTTTAAGTGGTTGAACAGTGAACATGTCCTACCAATCCGTGTATTTGTAAATGATTGTTAATAGAATGATAAATTTGAAATTGTGTTAATCAATATTTTTTTTTAATTTGCCCACGGGTAGTGTGAAAGCGAAGCCCGGGGCCCCGGGATGAAGGCAAAGAAGGAACAGGAGTGGGATTTTTTGTCAGTAAAAGTCTGACACTATCTCCCGCTCCGCCCAAGAGCGAGATTTGTCATTAGATGATTTTCACACCTAAAAAAAAAACTATAATTCAGTTTTTATAAAATCTGCTGTAATGCAACATGCAAGGTTACATGAAAGAAGGATTTCACAAGTGTGGACGACAAAAAAAAACATACAATCGAATTGATAACCTCAATAAAATACGACGTTTATTTACAATTGAAGGTGACGAGTTGAATTCGATAAAAACGTCATAGCTGCTTTTGTGGGAAAACTTCTTCTATTCAAACGAAATTTAGTTAGAGGTGAATACAATCACTTTCCGACATTATCTGCATTATTGGTCAAACAGGAAGATTTACTTACTTACTGCCAACACCTGGACGCTTTTCATGCTGATTTTACCGAGCGATTCCAGGATATTTTAATTATGAATATACCAATCTGAGTTTTAAACCCTTTTGCAAATGCAGATACAGCTGAATCATCAATTTTGGAAGAAGAACTCGTAGAACTAAAAGTAAAATTTAGAAATGGATTCCAAGAATTCTGGCTTCTAAACTCAATAACAGCTCTCCACCCTGGATTGTGAGTACAGAAATTTTTAATTGCGTTTCCTTCATCATATTTGGTTGAGCGTGGGTTTAGTGCAGTAAAGCTAATTTACTGTCTAAGAAAAGAAATAGAATGCAGATCACTGAGCGTGGTGATTTGCGACTGATGTTAACTAAATTGAAACTCGACATCAACAAAATCTTCACCAGCCTTAACCGTTTCATTGATATGTATGTTTCATAATGAATATTGATTTTATTTTGTTTTTTTACTAATTTTAATCAATCGTCTTCTCTTTGCCTTTGTGCAGTGCCCCAGTGCGAGATGCTCCAGATTTGTTTTTTTTTTTGCATTTGTTTTAGTTTTTTCTAATTATTAATAATCACGACCCTCAACTATGACCACGAGTAACACGATTATAAGAAGAGAGAGAATTACTTTTTAATTTGTGATTATTAATGATTAATTCAAAAGACAGTGCAGAGGACGAGAGATGCGCGCTATGGAAGCAGAAGCATCCAACTCCTACACATTTCATCACCCCGTCAGAACATCTCCCCCCTGGATGCGAATTGCAGTGGCCGATCTGGAAATCTCTTAACCGACTGCGGACCCAGGTTGGCCGCTGTAAAAACAATTTGGCCAAATGGGGCTTCCTCGACCCATCTCTAACACAGTGCCAGTGTGGAACCGCTGCACAGGACATGCGTCATTTGCTATGCTGTCCATCCTGCACAACCACCTGCAGTTTTCAGGATCTATACGATGCCAATAACAGAGCCGTAGAGGTTGCCAAATACTGGTCAGAAAAAATTTAGTTAAGAGTACATCGACACGAAAAGAAGAAGAAGAAGAAGAAGAAGAAGATTAATAGAGAATAAATAGGTTTAATTTATATAAACTTATAAAATTGGTTTAATTAACTATTATGTAAAGGGAGCGTTGGAATTTCGTTTTCTTGTAAAGGGGCAGTGACTTGGGCTGGCTTTTATCATTTATTTATTTTTTTGGACGGTGGCTATCTTCTGTCCAAGATAAAAACCAGCCCTTGGGTCACGGTATTGCCACCGCCATTCTTTCGGGTATACCAATCAACACCTATATGGAAAACATTTTTGCCATATTTTAGATTGATTTTAGTTAGTTATGATTAAATAACCGACTTCAATAAAAAAAAAACGATCAAAATAACTTTTGACTGGCCTGTTGGTCTAGTAGTTAGTGGCCCTGACTGCTATGCCAGAGGTTGTGGGTTCGATTCCCACCCAGGACAAATGTTTGTGTGATGAGCTCAATCATTTGTTCTGTGTCTGGGTGTAATTTATCTATATATGTATGTATTTAAGAAATATTTAAATATGTTTATCAGTTGTCTAGTACTCATAACACAAGCTCTGCTTAGCTTGAGACTGGATGGCGTTGTGTGATAGTTGTGTAAAAAGAGAAAAAAAAAGAAAGTAAAAGAAACTTTAATTTCGGAAGTCGGTATTTCTCGGTATTGTTTGTTTCTTATTTAATACCGACTTCCAAAATTAAAGTTATATTGATCGTTAAGTGTTTTATTTTTTTTTTGTATTTATTATTTTATTTTAGTCTTTTAGTTGAGATACCCTTATAACCAGAGTGCCTTTTTATCATGACAATTCCAATTAACCCAAATACTGCTAGGATCGTATATGATTATAGTTATTTAAGTATTCTATAATTATGTAGCGATCGATAAATTATGTCCCAGTTTATGCTGAATAAAATAAACTTAACAGTGAGACTTTCTTACATTTCAACCTCATAAAAGTATGTACATTTTGAGGACACGGCCCGTCCGTGGAGTGCCCCGCTTGGGTGGAGCACCGCCGTGTTTTCATGGGAGCGATCAGCGCAAATGACCTCTCGCGCCGGGCCCTGATACAGGCCATGATCCGGAGTGAGGAGGAATGGTAGGCGGTGGGTTCCTTCTGCGAAGCAGTAATGCTTACGAAAAAGGCGGCCGCATGTGTGAGGAAGCCACCGGGGTCCCGACCGAATTTCCAGACACCGAAAGCTTGAAGGTGGGCTTGCGGACGGCAAGCAATGCCGCCGTCCGGTAGTCCGGTAACCGTCCGAACCGAGCTCGAGTCATCGCCAACGCATAGTGTTCCACGTGTGTCTCAGGGAGATGTCAGCAAAACCGTAGGGGCTCAGCAAGATCGAAACCTACAGGGGTCATAGGTTACGCAAAAGAAAATCCGAGGTCTTGAAACGAAAGCAAAGAAGGAACGAAAGAGTGGGTTTTAGTCAGTTAAAGTCTGACACGCCTTCCTGCTCCACATTAGAGCGATAGAAGTCATTCAAAGTCAAAGTTTTTTATTTCACATAGGCCTACATGGGCACGTATAAAACGTCAGAAGCTAGTGCACGGTTCCAAATTGGTCGTTTCCTATGTAGAAGAACTGGCAAGAAACTCAATGGTTAGTCTTTAAAAAAAAAATTGTTGTTACAATATTTCCATATTACAGCTTATGTAGATATTATGTAAGGACAGTGTAGACTGGTCAATATTGTACTATAAAGTACTATAAAAATAATCATAATAAAAAGGAACCTAAGAATTCGCGGAGTCTACAGTGTTCTCACTTTCACATTATAAAAAAGCGGCTATATAAATAAAAGCAAGTAAAATAAATAATTACAATTATCAATAAATGATACGTTAACAAAATAAATAATAATAAATAAATAAAATATTGAATGACTTTTCACCTGAACAAAATACATTTTTGAAATATCTCTCTCTTGTAATACGACTTAGAATACTGTATTGTTCACTTTACTAGACATTAAATAACAGTAAGGAGCTTAACAGTTAATAGGGCGTAACAATGAGTGGTCTTATCGCTAATTTTGCTTTTGCTTTGATTTTCTTTTCTCACAACACATTATTTTTATTAGTTGATACTTTGACAATGGTAATTATTTTTATTTGACAATTGTTAAATTAACTTGTTAACTTAACAATTATTTGTTACTAACTTGTTTTTTTTCTTATTTTACTGCTCCCGCTTTACCTGACACGCCCTCCCAGACCACCCGGTGTGGGTGAGCGTGTCAGGTTTTTACTAACTAAAACCACACCTTTGTTTCTTCAGTTATCTTTTGGGTTCCACGATGTACGGGTCTGACCGGGATTTATGTTAAATAAAACTAGAACATTGAGATTACTTCGCACTGAGTATATTCGCGTGATCAGGTCAATGGTGCTAATGAGAATAACACGACATTATTTATACTACTTAGCCTACTGAAAACTAAACAAAAGACTTGATACATCGTCGCATGTTGCTAACAAGAAAACAACAGGCTCTTGAATTGTAGGTTAATAAATCCTTTTCAGAACGGATCCCATGATCCTAGAGGCAAAAGTAATCTGGTATATTATCAGTAATTTTTTCTAGCAGTTTGTGTACTTTTTGCGACCTATGTCTTTTCTTTGATAATGTGTATCAAGTCATTGAGCTCCATTCATTAAAACCCGAGTGAACGCCGGCGTTCGCTCGGTCATTGTCTTTCTATTGTGTCTCTAATTACGCTACTCAAAAGGTTAATAGTCCAGTTGAGGTATACTGTCAAATTTTAAATAGTTGGATAAGTTCACTCAAATCACACAAATCCGCATGTTTCTCATCATGATTTAGGTACTGCATGGATTTTAAAAGAGACTTTGATCTGTAAGTTTGTTTCGATCTTTATTCTCATCTCATCATGGTAGTCAGCCAGGAAACACTTGCCTCATCTAGTTAAATTAACGAGCGTGTAAAAGTGTTATTTATAACCAATTTCCAAAATAAATATAATTTATCATATACTAAGCGATCGTAAACATTTACCCACGATAATTAACATTGTGTGCTCTGTAGAGAAATGACAGTGACTTGGGTCAAATAAAAGAGGAGCAATATGGAATTATACTTACAAACTGTACATTAATTATGCCGGAGGCTCTATGCAGGAATCGTTCCGTCCATGGCCCTTTATAGGGTGCCGGTCCATTGCTATGAAAGCGACAGGCGGCCAAGCTGAACGCAAGCCAGAGGGTCATGCCCACCAAGATGGTGCGGGGATACTGCACGGTTTCTGGCGAAGCGGCGAGCCTCCTTGCTGGCCTACCACCGTAGAATTTGGAGGTAACAGTCCCTTCACGCATGCACGACCTGCGCATGGAGATGCAACGCTAGGGCGAAATTCTACTGCCGCGCCGAGTCGCGGCATGGCGGACAGAGTTTCGGCGGGATCTCATGGTAGAATGTCGCAACCCAGTGCTGGGCACGCCATAATTATGGCGATAAGTCCCTCTTTGAGGAGTGGCTGGAAAGACCTCACGGCGTTCTTACCTTCCGCATGACGCAGGTTCTCGCCGTACATGGTAAGTTCAGGAGGTTCCTGCATCGGATTCGTGCAGAAGAAATGCCCGGGTGTCACCAATGTGTGGACCGCCCGGAATACACGGTGGACCATACATTAGAGGTGTGCCCCGCCTGGGCAGAGCACTGCCGTCTCTTCATGGCCCCCACGTCATGATCGGCGGCAGCGATCTCTCGCTCCGGGCCTTGGTACAGGCCATGGTCCGGAGCGAGGAGGAGTGGCAGGCGGGCGCTTCCTTCTGCGAAGCAGTAATGCTATGCAAAGGAGGAAACTGCACGTGCACGTGCTACCCTATAGCCCTCGTGCCCTAGCCTCGATCCTCCAGGATTCCGATCCCAATTTCCGGCCACCGTAGGCGTGGGCTTGTGGACAGCGAACAATGGGTAGCTCGCCGTCCGATAGTCCGGTAACCGTTCGAACCGAGCCCAAGTCGTCGACTTCGCGTGATGTCCCACGCACACCTCAAGAAGATATTAGCAACCGTAGGGGCTCAGCAGGGTCAAAGCGTACTGGGGTCATGGGTGATGCGAAAGAGATCTCCGAGGCTCTGGAAAAATGGCAAAGTAGGTACAGGAGTGGGTTTTAGTCAGTAAAAGTCGGACACTATCTCTTGCTCCGCCCAAGAGTGAGGGATGTCATTAAATGATGATAGTTTAATAATTTTTATAGTTTCTTTTATACTTATGTATTAGTTTATTATTTTGTAACATTATTTGTGTATTTTATCTATGGGCCTTAGTTGCCTGATAATAAATGATTATTATTATTAAATGATTTTGACCAATCAGCATAACTTAAAAAATAAACAAAACAGGACGCATCGTCGCTCGTTGCTATGACGAATATGCCAGGCTCCTGCAGGGCCTCAGGTGCATCAACATGCTTACAGTACGATTAACATATTATGTTGGCCACTCCGAACTTGGCGTTCCAAACTACTGCACATACTCGATATATGGCATTCGCCATTTGATTCTTAAAAAGAATTAGTTACTATGCGTGTGGTCAAGATAATTATTTTGGTCGCACCCACTGTACACGTTTTATAGAGGGATGGCAGATTCTCGAACAGAATTATGCTGGCATATTTTTTTAGCGTCTGTGATGAAAATTTTATAAAAGTATATAGATTAAATTTCTAAATAATTTGGTCTTAGACATTACTATTAATAGAATCCTCGTATTAAAAATATTCCTGTTTAAAGTTGATGAGATTACGTAATCTATTAATGTCAATAATCCCAGGTAAGTAGAGTAGGTAGGACGATTTTTTTGCGTAGCTTGATTTGATAAAACTTAGTAAATTATTTCACATATATTGTATTAATATGTTATGGTGTCATATAATTTCATCAACTATTTTGTCACCGTTGTTTTTGTTTATATATTTTTAATTTTAGGTAGGATTTAATTATTTAATGTAAGTTTAATTTTTGTTGTGCACTTATAGTAAAATTGTTATGAGAGCAAAATTCATATCAGATTAAGGTTTACTGTAAAACTTAATTACATTTATACATTATTACATTGCATTACTGTAATTAATGTTTTTGTTCTGCGAGCAATGGGCAGGGCACATTGGTCGCAGAATAAATGGTTATTGGAGCTGAAAGGTTCAGGAGTGGCGACCGCGTACCGGCAGATACGGCGTTGAAAGGCCTCCCACAAGTTGGACTGATGACCACCAAGTCATCGGTGACTTAAACATAAACTTAAACTTTAGACATAAACTTGACTTAGTCTTTTAGCTGAATTGAACATTTAATGTTGCCAGTAATGCCCCCGAGGGTCGCGGAAATCCGATGGATGCGAGACGCACAGGACCGTTTGTGGTGGTGACACTTTGGGTAGGTCAATGTCCAACAAAAAACGTCTTAAGCGTCTTTCCGCTGAAATGATGATGATGATGATGGATTTTATTTCAATAAACCTTCAAGAAAACACCGACATGACTGTATATTTACTGCACAGTCATATCGACGTTTTCTTATACATTACACATAAAAATTCTCGCATACATCCAATGTTGTAATTAGAGCGGGGCCAGCAGTGCCCAGACACAGGGCGTAGTCCCTGCAAAAATTTTATAATGAATCCATTTTGCTTGTATTGTACTTTTTTTTAAGGCCTCAGTTATAGAAGCTCGCACAGGACATATAAAAGACTAGTTCCAGCACTGCACATATCGCACCTTAGTGGTAAGACTCCTCATACTCACGTGGTCCTTCGAGCCCGGATTGTTTTAAAAGTTTTGCTTGCCATAAATAATAATATGTTTGTCACTCATAATTATACTTACCTAGGCTTCTCAAATGACATCCTTAAAAAAAAATCTAATTCACTTTCCTTCCTCCACCAAACTCAATAAAAGCAAGCGTAATGAAATATTAGGACGACTGTAACGACAATTACGTTAATCTGCCGCTGACTGTTGAACAAGTTAATTCGGCGCCATCTTGCTAATGACGTCACCAGCTCCTATTGTCATGTAACGACACCCTAGGGAAGAGGCGCGCGGGGTGCGGGGGAACGGCGTTTGTTATGAAGCCGGTGTATTTAGAGGCTCTTTTTTAAAGAGAAGTTTTGTTGTTAGACTGTGATGAGACGTGATATTGATGGCAGTAGCGATTAAGACGTTTTTTTAAGGCTAAAGAGAACATTAAAAATATTTTGAATAACGAACTGTGACGAGGCAACTTTAAATTTGATGTACAGGATAAAAGAGCTCGTAGATACTTGTATTAGGTAGGTGTAGTTAAGGAAAACGATTTTTAATGACATAGAATTTACTGCCCCTTTCCTGCCCTACGACGCAAACCTCCAGGTAAAGTGACATTCTATAAACGATAGATACATACATTTTTTTTTTTTAGCTTGTTTGCCCCACTCCAGGGCAAAGGCCTTTCGTCACTCCTTTCATCTTTGTGCAAAATAGCTCTAGCTCGGCCCGCCATCTCCTTTATGGCAAAATAGATCAAGCTCATCCCACCATCTTCTTAATGGCTAATTAGGTCTAGCTCGTCCCGCCATCTTCTTTATGACAAAATAGGTCTAGCTCGTCTCGCTATCTTCTTTATGGCAAAATAGGTCTAGCTCGTCCCGCCATCTTGTTTATGGCAAAATAGGTTTAGCTCATCCCGTCATCTTCTTTATGACAAAATAGGTCTAGTTCGTCCCGCTATCTTCTTTATACCAAAATAGGTCTAGCTCGTTCCACCATCTCCTTCATGGCAAAATAGGTCTAGCTCGTCCCGCCATCTTCTTTATGGCTAAATAGGTCTAGCTCGTCCCGCCATCTTGTTTATGGCAAAATAGGTTTAGCTCATCCCGCCATCTTCTTTATGGCAAAATAGGTCTAGCTCGTCCCACTATCTTCTTCATGGCTAAATAGGTCTAGCTCATCCCGCCATCTTCTTTATGGCAAAATAGGTCTAGCTCGTCCCGCCATCTTGTTTTTGGCAAAACAGGTCTAGCTCGTCCCGCCATCTTCTTTATGGCTAAATAGGTTTAGCTCATCCCGTCATATTCTTTATGACAAAATAGGTCTAGTTCGTCCCGCTATCTTCTTTATACCAAAATAGGTCTAGCTCGTTCCACCATCTTCTTTATGGCAAAATAGGTCTAGCTTGTCCCGCCATCTTCTTCATAGCTAAATAGGTCTAGCTCATCCCGCCATCTTCTTTATGGCATAACAGGTCTAGCTTGTCCCGCCATCTTCCTTATGGCTAAATAGGTCTAGCTCGTCCCGCCATGTTCTTTATGGTCTGCCGCGACCGTCTCACGAGGTACGTAATGCTTGCTAAACTGTAAATTATTATTAAAAAAAAAAACAAAGATAATGTTGCCCCACACAATGTTGTTTCTCTTGTATCGTAGATGCATTACATACTCAACGTACCCACGGAACAACTATTTGTGAGCTCTACATAACTATTTGTGAACTTTCCGTCCAGAGCAAATATTTATTTGCTTAGTACGGTGTAGCGACATCTATGGTGTCAAATAAGAACTAATCCTGCATCGCGCAATCAAAGTTCTCCGCGCGATTAGAACTTATAGAACAGCCCGAAATCATCTAACGGGCAGCTGCCCACCAGACATAACACCCGTCTGGTCGGAGGATCCTCCCTTTTCAACGGAGGTTTGCGGTACTTTACACTCTGTTCCGCCTACCTCTAAAACGGAAATTAAACTCGCACTACGCAGTTTAGCGCAGTTTAGGCCGATTGGTCTGCCACTGCACCAACCATGTCATCAATTGAATGAATAAATAATTATGATAATATAATTAATTATTTTACCACGATAAATCTCGATAAGTCCACAGATAAATCAGTTCGTCTGAATGTTACTGAAACCTTAGCGCACAACAGCTAGACGTGTGCAGGCTTTGTTATATGATTTATGTTTTAATATATTAAACAAACAACTGCTATTATGCAATTTTAGCCGTGTTTCAGCAATTTCACTGTAAAGGTATTAATATGTATTGTTACTGTTTTTGGTTTCACAATTTTTTGTGAAACTCTAGGAATAAAAGACTTTGTAACAAATGATTTTCCACATAATATATAGGTATAATATTTTTATGGAGTTGAATGCGATACGCACAGGACAGGTCTAGCTGTTACCAGCAGCTTCGTCAGTACATGATGTAGAAAATTATCCCAAGGGACCATACTCCCGGGATTAAAAGTATTCTGTGTGCACTTTCAGGACATGGTGAGGTACACCATGTCCTGGAAGTGCACACAGGATACTTTTTGTTTCAGTGAAATCTGTTTCCATTCGAACGTAAAGAAGTAACTAACATACACACAAGTGAGTGACACACATACTGTCACAAACTTACGATTTTATTATATTAATGTGATAACTTGTCCTGTTTTGGGTGTAGCGAGAAAAATTGACAAATTTTTGCTGACTATAAAAACCCAGCCGACTTTCCTTCAGGCGCCCTAGGTGTTCCAGTACCTATTTTTATCTGTGACTATTGTTATCAATTCCGCAGATTGTAGCGTCAGCAGACAGCAGTAGATTTTTGTACGTGGGTGACGATAAATAGGTAGTTAGCTAATTTTTAAACCATCACATTTCTGAAACAGCATTATAAATCGTTTCATCTGAGAATTCGCCCCTAGATATAATATCATTAACAATATTAAACCCTTGTAAAAAGTTCATGAATAATGTAGCTGACGTATATTTTCCATTAGTTTTCTTAACAAAAACTCCTACGAAAATTACGAAAGAAAAACCAAATTACGTTACGTTGAGCAAAAAGAAGTCTCACTTACAAAAATATCTTGTCTTTCTTTTAGGGAAACGTTGGCGAGTTGATTTTTCATGATATTCTTGAATCTAGATTATTACGAAGGTTGAGTGAAGCCGGGGGAAATGAGAGTGATGGCTGTTGAGCTGCGGACCCTAACAGTTTCTTAAATATCTAGGGAGGAGCCGACGGGCTGGTGAAATGCTCTAGTTTTACTGAACGTACTATGCATCTAATCATGTGATGATAAACATCTTAGATGAACCTAATTTATCTGACTTGTAAGCTCGTTCTTTACTTCAATAGTAACAGAGATGTTGTACAGAATGCGCACGCCACAATCATGGTGGTAAGTCCCCTCTTTGAGGACTACTGGAAAGGCGTCACGGTGTCCTCACCTTCCGCAAGATACAGATAATCACCGGATATGGTAGGTTCGAGAGGTTCTTGTAACGAACGCAATGTCAGCAAACCGTAGGCGCCTAGTACAGCTGATTCCCACCCACTAGGACCACGAGAAATTTCTGAAAAGGAAATCCGTTGTCCCAGAACGCAAAGGGCAACTGAAGGACACTAGCGTAATTTTAGTCAATAAATGTCTTACACGACCCCACTCTACCCTAGTGCGGGAAATTGATAATGAGAGACAAGTCATGGGATGATTTTCAAATTCAAAAAAGAACCTTCTTTAGAAACACACAAATAAGTACTAATTAAACGAAAGAAACTTGATTTGATGAATATCTATAAAATTTTCATTACCAAGAGAATCAAAAGAAAAAAAAACTAGCTTTCATTTCAAGCTCGCAGTTAAGTAGAACAACCGCACACACCACGACTCCTCTGTGCCATTTAACCTTGGGCCTCCTGTGTCAAGAATTTTGTCAGTCGTTGCGGTAGCAAGGAGCCAACAAACCTGAAACCAATATTACCAAGAGATATTGAAATGGGGCGATGATTGAGTGACTTCCAAGAACCATCATCATCATCATCATTTCAGCCGAAAGACATCCACTGTTGGACATAGGCCTTCCCCAAACGTCTCCACAACGACCGATCCTGTGCGTTTCGCTTCCACCGCATTCCCGCAACTCTCACCAGGTCGTCGGTCCACCTTATGGGAGGCCTTCTAAAGCTGCGTTTTCAGGTGGGCCGTCGCCACTCTAAGCTTTTCGGCCCCATCGACCATCCGTTCTACAAAGAATGTGGCCAAAAGAACCGGACACAGATAATATTGGTCATCCGGCGGAGACATGAACAGAGGACATTGTTGCAGTTGTGGATAAGATCTGGATGAGACTGGCCGAAAAACGTGAAGATTAGCACAAAAAAAAAGAGCCCTTTGCTCAACAGTGGGTGATGGGCAACGGATGATGATAATAACCGAGTTACCCAGCTATCTACTGGAAGGTCAGCTAGGTAGTCGTTCAAATATAAAATACAAGTACTCAGCTGTATTCCGTTGGACTAGTTGATAAACTCGTCGAATAGAAGCTTCAAAGTTTTGAGCATCGGCACTGAGTTGCCGGCCTGTCGGTTTTCTATCGTTTACATTTCGTGGAGTGTGCATTGGAATTGCATAGTTTAATTCCGCCAAGCTCATTCTACTATCGAACCACTAGAAATACAGCATTGTTATAATGCTAAGAACATCTTAAAACTCAGGTGGGTTTTAAGATTGACTTTCTTCTACTGTCGGTACATGGCGAATATCCCATACATACGTATTCATTATTTTGGAACTACATTGATTGCGCTCCTGATAGCTACAACCTATTAATTATTTATTGTGTACACACTTGAATTCCCCGTGTCGTGGTCTAGTCTCTTTTTCCTCATAACAAGAATGTTTAAAAAAAAACGCCCCGTCCCAGCCGCTCGTTTGCTTCTATATTCTTTTAAATAACCGACAAGGGCGCCGAGTTAATTAAGCTATCCGTTATTATAATCGGTCCCCGTGAGCTCGTACCTTCGCCAGACATTCTCCTTTAAACTGCTTGCGCTGGTCGCTGAGATCCTTTGAACCACAGCACAAGGAGAGACAGAAGATCCAAGGGTATTGCATCATTACACCATTTATTGTGATCATTTTTTTTTTTTGGTAATAGTTGCATAGCAAAATTTTACAAGAATATAATTAAATGTGATAATAATAATAAAACAAATGTTCTAATTACCAAACAATTCTAAAAATTAATTTATCGCTTACCACTGTACTTATCCATTAACAGTAACAAAAATCGGAGTAACTAACCCGCTTTCCTTTTAGAGTATTTCAATCAAAGCTTTGAAAATATTTTTATATTACTTTTATTTAGATAATGCATAAAAATTTATTATATAAAAATATATATAATCAATAAATATTGGCCTTTAAATTGAATAAAAAAATTGATTTTACGCTAACGGGGATTTGTCTTATTCCTATTATTATTATGAGCCTGTTGTATCTCACTGCAGGACAAAGGCCTCCCTTCCGTTATTCCATTATTTTCTGTCCTTAGCTACTTCTGTCCAATCCGTAAGGCAGGAGTCCAAATCGTCACGCCATCTCCTTCTAGTTCCTTCACCCCGAGTGCGAACTTTTGACTTTTCGTTAATGACCACGTTTGCGCTCCGTAGGTGAGGATGCACATGTCCATGAGTTTCGTCTTGTTACTGCCACGTTAAAATGCTATAATTCTTATCAATTTTGACTGCACCTACACTACAATTGTTATTATTTTAATAAACTTATTAACCCCTTCTATAAGCAGTAAAATATAAAACAATCCCCTAATTTTTTGGTCATACACATTTAAGTATAGTTGAACTAAATCGGTTTTGTTGCGGGATCGAAGGCAGTTGAATTGTTACTCTGGAAATCGTCAAGCTTCATTGCCTCGACGACGTGGTGGTCGCTTGTCTTTCACTTTTAGGTGTTACAATTTTTGAGAATAATACAGTCTGTGTACAGTTTCAGTGCAGGAGTATTATTACACTTTTTTATATAACAGTTCACGCGTTTGACAGTTCAAAGCTTCGACAAAATCAATCTATGTCAGTATATCAAATCTCTCGAGGAGTGGGCCTTCTGACCTTCATTTAATACGATGCTCTTTTTGTAAAATCTTTATAATTATATAGGCACTCTTTTTATAAATGACATCGGGCTTTAGAAAAGAAAATGTAAGGAAAATGTATGCATTGTCCTTTTTTTTATAAAGATGACAGTTTTATAAAAGTGGACCAAGTGATCGTTGGCCAGATTGTCCGGCATTTTCCTTTTCCTATTTTTTTTTTTTGTTTGAATGTGTTTATATTTTCCGGGTTTAGCAGCAATTCTTTGATGGTTAAAATTTTCGACATTATTTAATTTTTTCATTTGTCTTGCATTTTAAAGATGTTAGCATTTTATGCAAGATATTGTTTAGAGCAGCTATTATTATACAAATCTTATGAGAGAGAAAAAGGTTCATTAAAAAAATTACGTCTTCGAAAATATTTTCGTCTAACATCATCATCATCTTCCTGCCCTTATCCCGTATTATTTGGGGTCGGCGCAACACGTTTTTTTCTTCCACTCTGCCCTGTTACTCGTCATGCTATCACTAACTATATTTTCGTCTAACATAAATGATTTAATTATGGTTTATGACATTTTATGACATTTTTACTTTATGTTTTATTATTTATCAAATCGATTTATGTACATAAGAAACTTAAAAATTAACTAAACTGAGTATTTATACTAAACCTACGTAGCATAGAATACAAAATCATAAAATACACTCTAATTTATGTCCTAAAAAATCTTTACATAATTATTCTGAATTAATATACAGTTGAATAATATACCACATATTTGGATATCTTTACGTAATATGCTGAAACCACCTAAAACGAAGATGGCGTCTTACATAACCCTCCAACGATCCGCCATCATCGATAAAAATAAAACTCATACAAAAGCCTCGCCGAACCGAATTAACTGAA
The DNA here is from genome assembly GCA_949316375.1 of Mythimna vitellina. NCBI lineage: Eukaryota > Metazoa > Arthropoda > Insecta > Lepidoptera > Noctuidae > Mythimna > Mythimna vitellina. The sequence goes on from OX438704.1 coordinate 712,098, forward strand.
CGAAACAACCACACAAACTTGTAGATAACCCCTATTCAGAAGTTGCATTAAAACTAAACAAGAACAAGTCAACCCTAACCCGTCAATACCGCGGGTCGTCGCGACCCCACTGAATAAACAGTAAGTGTATTGGCACTAAACAATGGGGTCCGATTCGTCCCCAACTAATTCGATTTCATCGGTCGGTGGAGAGTGGACCGTTAGTGGTGAGGGTTAGATGGATCTCGATGGTGAGCGGCAAATTGTACTGTGACGTAAATCCTAGGCGAGAAGTACGGTCGTCTGTATTTTTTGCATAGTTTTCTGGTATTTCTTTGGAGAAAAAAAGTCTCTTCCTTGTTTTACATTTTGTTTAGTAAGGTCCCGAATTTCATTTCAGTGAAGCATTATTTAAAGTTATAAAAAAAGTTTTTTTTTTCTTTGAACAGTCTGCAGCGAATTTAGGTTTTTGTTTAACTCTATTAAGTGAAATATTATAATCTTTTTAAATATTAATTATCATCTCTCGTGAGCATCGAGTCTTACGAAAAAGGTGAAATGATAAATTAATTAAAAGTCAGTATCAGGTACTTTAACTAATTCTCAAACTTTTGATGCTATCGCTAGATTATTAACAGATCTATTACAGTTTATCTAATTAATTATGTTATCTTATAAGTTTTATTTACTTAAATATATCCATTAAAAGAAACTTCGACAGCACATAATGGGTGTTAATCTTTAACAATCAAAAAGTAACTATCAGCAGAGTTAGGAGCCTAATACAATTAATAAAAGTCTACTTAACTTTTCTTTGAAGGTTTGATATATCTAAATATAAATACTTCAAAGAAAAGTTGCATTTATTATTGAAATAAAGCTTAGAGTTTTAATAATAATATATCTACCACACTAAGTTTTTCGAAAATCAAAACATTTTCTATTATATTTTGTGCCTGCTACGCAAAAATAAATACACTTTTTGCTATACGACATTATGTATAGCAAATTTTTCGAAAATGTTTTTAACCAATGTTTTTGTATCATGTTATCATTATCAATAATCAGTTTAAGATCACAGTATAACGTTGGATAGATATAAAAATATATTTATTTTGTTTTTTTTTATATTACAGTGTTTTGTTTTTTGTTTTTAGAGTTCCGTACCTCAAAAGGAAAAAAATAACCCTTATAGGATCACTTTGTTGTCCGCCTGTCTATCTGTCTGTCAAGACCCTTTATCTCGGGAACGTGTGGGGGTATCGAGTTAAAATTAAATTTAATTCATGTAGTAATTATACCAAAACCCCGGTGCTTGGCAAAAATACAAATGGTGGTATTTCTTTCCTAAACAAGCTTCCCCGGAAAATGCTCCATGCCAACTTTAATCTAATTCAACATTATTCTTGTAATACTACATAGGTATATTTATTTATATTAGTAGCTAATCATACCAGTGCCAAGTCATACGTCATATTAACTATGTCACGTCCGTCACATAACAAGACGTTACAATATCAGTTGCGAGGGAGAAGGACCACTTCTCGATATTATCTCCACTGACTTACGACATTCCCACTAAATTACGACGTCTCTGCTGACAACCAATTATGAGAACTATCCATTAATTTAAGTGATTTTTAGAGTTCCGAACCTCAAAAGTAAAAAATGGAATCCTTGTAGAAACATTTTTTTGTCCGTCCGTCTGTCTGTCGGTCTGTCTGGCAAGACCCTTTATCTCGGGAACGCGTGAAGGTATCGGAGGTATATATAACTTTAACAGTCAACTACTTTAAGAAGTACAATCTATACGAGACCTAGGCCTTAAATTTGATAGAAAACTAAGCTAACTTGAACATATTGTCCTGATTACAGTAAAAGCAACAAAATTACTTGGTTTTGTCATGAGAACTCTCTCATGCAAAAATTTAAAACAAAAAAGGTTAGGTACAATTTGTTAGTCGGAAGTCACCTAAAATATTATAGTGTTGTCTAGTCCCCTAAATACAATGTACACATAAATCGTATCGAGCGATTACAGAAAAGGTTTTTATGGCATCTAACTTATCATTTTAATATGGTGGGTTAAAAGTCTTAAATCGTACCGGGAAAGTTTGAAGTATTTTGGGATGGTCTCGTTGGAAAAACGAAGAGACATTTTAGATTTTATTTTCCTTAAAAAACTAGTGACATATTCTTTAAACTGTCCTGAATTGCTCAGTAAAGTATCCTTCCATGTGCCTCGAAACCTACCGAGAAAATCAAATAGGATGCTGTTTTGCATGCCAAAAAGCATTACAAATTTAATGCGACATTGCTCACTGCACAGAATGTATGCATTATACAAACAACACGACTTGTACCATACATCTGGGTCCTCTGTAAAAAAAAAACTATGTTATACAATTAACCTTTAAAATCTGTTTGCCCAAATTTAATGTTGTTTTCATTCTATTCTGTTTTGATGTTTATTTTTATTGTTTTTTTTTCTGTGCTTTAATTATTATTTTTATTATTAGCTGTTATGGCGTATTTAATAGTGCATGTAGTGCCCTTCTTTAAGTGATGGGGCACTTAAGACTTTATATTTAATAGTGTACTCATTGTTGAAGAGCCAAATAAAATAAATAATAATAAAAGTATAAGAAAAATTCTATAAACTGTAAATTTGTAGTTACGTCACAAAAAAAAATCTTTCTTTCGATTCGGAAAAATCTTCGTAACTCAATTCGAGAATTGAACTGTTTTCATAGGTAAGTTTGTACGGAACCCTCAGTGCACGAGTCCGACTCGCACTTGCCCAGTTTTTTTTTATGTACCTGCCAAGTTTTCTCTTCACCACCCTTGGTTGACTGGTAGAGAATGCCTAAGGCATCAAGCCTACCTTTGTACCTTTATTTGCATAAAGTTTTAATAATGATCACTGTTACTCTAAAAATAAGTTACGACTTTATACCTAAGTAAGCTAAGTATTTTGTACTTTAAAATTTATATTTAAATCCAGATTTCTATTCAACATATTTTTCTTTCATTTATTTTTTGGAAAACCTTTTTAAAATGTAAAAGGATTACTTTATATTTTTTAGTCTGATGTTATTCTCACATTACAGGACCGAGAGATAATCCTGTTTGTATTATTTATTTTCATTATTTGGTTCAGAAAACCACTCAACCCTTGTGACATTCAAATTAACCAACAGGAACATTCTACCGGGATAAAACTATTAAGTATTAAGATACTAATTCAGTTACTGTCTGTGTTCCAAATATCTAAATACATTGATCAATTAACAATACCCTACCGCTTTTACGCCACTACAAGTTATAATGACAGTACTAATACACCATTAATATGTCAATATAAACATGTGTAAATAAAACTAGATTTTATATAATTAGTTAATTAAGCCAATCTTTTTAGAAATTAGTATTTATAAATTTGGTTTATGTATTTCTTTGTAAAAGTACTTAAATAAATTATTATTATTATTGGGAAGTGTTTTTTATTCTCAGCTCTTTGGCTGGTTTTTAACTACATTTACGAGCCGAAACCAAGTAAATGCAGAATTATTATTTTAGGCACACAATTTACTGCTTTCTGCACTAGTACGGGAAAGTGTGCGAGCTCGCCCCCATCACAATATATTTATCGTATCAGGCTGGACGCTAAGCGACCCCGAGTCGCACGATAACCCCAGTTTATTTATTACTTCGTAAGTGTATCAAAACGTCGTTCGGTACCTGTAGAAATTTGTCACTACAGCACTCGGCTCCATAACAACCTCGAGTGCGGCTCAGGTGAATTCCACCTTGGTTTCAATGACAAACTTTCTCCACTTGTATAAAAATTTACAATTCTTTTACTATTATTGCTAGTCTCGTACTTGACCACTATCTTACCTAATGATAAGTAATAAGGTGGTTAACAATAGAGCACGTTTGCCTAGAAGTAAACTATTAACTCTTGACTTAATGATCTCGAGGTGCTATTTATTAGGAAATACAGATTTTGACAGGTCACCACTCCTTAGCCGTACACATAGTGAATGTATTCCCAAAACGTTTTAAAGAGACTTCTACCTTTATAATAAGTAAAAAATCTGGCTACTTAATGCCATACAAACGTTTACATTGAGAAGTTGAAAATTTTAATTTCATGTGATGAGTATTCATCAGGCTTGCTTAATATCTAGCTCCTAATTACACAGGGTTGGCTTTAAACCAGAACCTTCGTTACAAAATTAAAGGCCTTTGTACTTTTACGCATCCTAATTCACATTTGATTCTAACCCAATCATTTATTTGAGAGCACCTATTCACGAATTCCATCAGATTGGCAAAGTTTTGGGGACCAGAACTTCCACAGTACCTGAAGCCTCAAACAGCTTTTAAAATATGATCGATGTGAAAACTAACTCACTAATAAATGCGGCTAGCTTGTGTGACCTCAAATAGATCGATTAAGCGGTTATTTGGATTTCCTTTGTCCGATTTCCCATTATTATCAAATCGGTATTTAGATTTCTGTCCAATTGGAAGAATCTCTTTTTATTGCGTATGTGTGCTCGTTATCCCTGATGAAGATCAGGTAATATAGTCGTGATGACGTTCAAATCTATTCACCTAGCAATTTGCGATCATCGTCTGTAATATTCATAGCTATACTTTTAGGAACCAGAAATGGATTTTAAATAAAAAAGACAACTGTCCGACTAGCCTACCTTATATTTTATTTACAAACTCACTAATTACGGAAATAACGACGCACTATTTTATTGGAAACAATTAACTACGATAACACAAAATAACCAAAGGAAATACACAACATGAACCTAATAAATTAGCTGTGATCCGAGACAAAATCCAACGACCTTACTGCGCGAGCGCTGATTGATGAAAAAGGGCCCACGCTGAAAACCAGCACCGTAGACTCATCGCATTTTGCGTGTGGTCACGGAATTATGCTGAGCGTTCGGCCGTTTTGGGCGAATGAGGCGCATATTTTTCACATAATATACTTACAATTTGTTAGATCTAAATTTGCGCCTTGTTCCGCCAAATAAAATGTATTTCTTTCTTCTTCTTTCATTTATTGTGTTGGGTGAAATGTCAGGGATGACAGCTGTACAATCATTCGAAATATCCATCGTATCCTAATAATTCTTATAAAGTTATAACATTATTATTACAACGCTAAACGAATATGTATAAAATTCATATTCGCAACAAAAAGTATTCTAGGACGTGTTCTGTTTTTCGCGTAAGTATGTTCCTTTGGGATAATTTTATATATTAACACAGGCGAAGTCGCTATCAGATACTAGTGATAATATCTTTATTGACATAAATTGTAGGTACAAGCATTTTTATGAATTCTCAAGCTCTTGCGCTAGTGTACACTGTATTACAGAATATAATTGTAGAATAATTATATTTTTTTACATGAGCTAGTGTCTTCTCTTTATTACTAATACTTAACCCTTTGAGTATCGTAATTAGAGACACAATAGAAAGACAATGACCGAGCGAACGCCGGCGTTCACTCGGGATTTAATGAATAAACCATAACAATGTTATTAATGGCATATAAAGAATAAAGATATGATAAAACTGAAGGGTTTGATAATTTGTTTCAACGCACTAATCTCTAAAAGTAATGACACAATTTTTGAAGCAGGTTTTAATATCACGCTGTGGCTCTTAGAAGTCGAGAAAAAAGAAAAACGAAAAAAAAAACAGTAAGACCGCTAAGCGAAAACGAAGTGATAGTACGGGCGGGTGACAGCGCGGGTTCTTATTCCGTGGTCGGCCCAAAGTTGTTTACTTTATCAAGTTAGTTATGATATTGGATGTACTGATAGTTTGTGTGTGAGCTTAGTTTTTTTAGTAAAGCGTGTTATTTTACTGCTATTTATGTAGCAGAAAATTTAGTGGTTAGAGATAGCGGAGAATTTATTTTCAGTATATTTTGAACGGGAATTATTATGAACAGAATTTTACATGTTATTTTCGTGAGGAAGTCACGTGGAGGGCCCATTATACAGACAAAGTAGTCAGGCAAAATTGGTATGCTGTTGTGACAACTACAGCAAAGAAGGGAATACGCCTCAACGACCAGCCAGATGGGTAGGCTTTTGGAAATTTGGGAGAGTACCACCTATAAATTCTTCTTCTTCTTTTCGGATCGATGGTACGAGTAATTTCATTTAACTGTTTTGGCCTAGTAGATGGCTACGTGAACTGCAGCATTGGTGCCACTCATTAAATCCACAAAAGTGCAGGTTTATGGGCACTTGGAGCACTAACGTATGGCTCATGTTTTGAACAGGGGCACCGCTCTCACATTGAGTCACCTTTAAATGAGACACAAAAATCGTCAAACGGGGTGAATAGAAACCAGATTTTGAAGGATTTTTGTATAAATTGATGTTTTATTAAAAGCCAATAATCACACTATCACACTAATAAAGTAAAAGTTTGTGTGTGTCTGTATATTTGCTACTCCTTCAAGCTCAAACAGCAGAAAGGATTTGAATGAAATGACACGTGTAGTCTATGTCTGGGAATAGCATATTAGACTTTTTATCCTGGGAACCTTGGGATAATATTATACTTTTACGCGGGTGAAGCCGCTGTCAGAAGTTAGTATGGTATAAAAGCAAAAAACCAACGTATTCATCCCTTGCATTCCTTAGTCATCTCTTTCTGCGAAGCAGTAATGCTAACAATGGAGATGACCGCAAACGTAAGGTAATAAACATCCTCTCCCCTGGGCGTCGATAATCATAGGACGGCCCTCTGTCACCACAGGCGCGGGCTTGTGGACGACGAGCAATGGGTAGCACTCTGTCCGACTGTCTGGTAAAGACTGATCCTGTGTCGTCGACGGTGTATAATGCTCCACGCGCGCCTCAAAGAAATTTCAGCAAAACCGTAGGGGCCCAACAGAGCTAATGCCTGCTAAGGATCACGGGAAATTTAAAAAGCAAAAGGTAAAGCAAAAGGTAACTGAGGAAATGGTTTTAGTCAGTAAAAGTCTAACACGTCCACTCACTCCACCTTAGAGCGTAAATAGTCATTGAAATGATCCAATAACTATGCAGTTTTTTTTTTGAGGTGAGAAATCATTCCCACCTCAAAAAACATGCATTTATATGAAAAGTAATGAAACAACGACGGCACCTAACCTAATAAACTGTACAAACCAACTTTATTTAAAACCGTCACTTCCCACCAGTTAGTATAACTAGATAAATCTGCCAGCACGCCGCAATTGCTTACTTTCCCGCCCCGATCCGAGAAGATTGCCAGCCTCCCGAGGGACGGATCCAAACAACCTCCTAACGTAAACCAATTCCAACTATTTCACAATCTTCGTGGACCTCATTTCCCTCCAATCGTGAATATTTTTAAAAAGCCACTAAAGAGCTTTAGCTGAGCAACGGAGGCCGTAATAAAATCAAGCCGGCTGCCAGGCAGCGGAAAACGTCGCTCAATCGAATTCCATCGCCTTGCTTTTGAAGGAAATTGGGTTGAAACATCGACGACGAAGAGACGTCCCGAGAAAACGTTCGACCCTTAATTTGTACCGACGATGGCGCCGACGTCAGCGTCGCCAGAGTGCGCATAAATCTATTTACTCCTTTAACTTAATCAATAACTTCTCTCAAGATTTCTTTCCTCTACTTTAATTTTCAATAATTTTTAATGTCTAAATGCATCAAGTAAAATGTACAAAATTGATGTAGATAACTTATATACATCAGAATTGTGTGTATATACACAATAACGCGTTCCAAATAAGAATAGGATCGATTGCTATGTTGTGACGTCACATCATACTGTCAAATCGAAGAAAATGGGGTAGGGTGAGCAAAACAAAAAAATCTTTAAAATTTAATTTATTTACGAATCGTGAACGAAAAAAGTTCAATTAGAATCTAGTTCTTCAAATTATCTCATCTTTGCATCACTATGTCAAGTGTCTGAGTAGTGGCAAATGGAAGAAGAAGGCGAATTAAAAAAGAAAATAGCTTTTTTTTAACTTATTATGATTTAAAACTATATAGTTAGATAATTCATAATAAACAATAACGTTTTTACTTCACCTAGTTTTAACTAAGACTTAGTAATACAAAGCAAAAAAAAAAAACTTTATTGATAAGTACGCAAATAAGTTTTTTTCTGCACACCATACTTTTCACACAACATTTGACAGATCGAGGTTATCGGCTTTCCCATTCTTATTTGGAACGCATAGTAACTTGACATATTATTTAGGCTTTGTTTCATCGCTATCGGTTGACTATATCGAAAGATATACTACATTCATTGGCTTTTAGGCGATATGAAGTTCGACGAGTCAGATAGTTTAAAATAAAAAAGACTATTATTCGAAAAAAAAAAATTACTCTTTTTACAAACAGCGTCAAATTCTACCTCTTTTTATTGTACAATATAATATGAGCTGGTCCTTATTTAAAGCAAAAAACTCCAACAAAACGAATTTAGAAACTTTCTAAAAACAAAACAAAATAATATTTTAAATGTACAGTTTTCTCCTAAACTAATTTAAAATCCCTATTTAGGCTTCATAAAAAGTTTGAAAACAAAAATACAGCGCACACATATGTTCCCAAAAAGTAAAGTTCCGACGATTTCGACCTCAAAAATGAAATATGGGTAGTAACAGGCCCCGGGGCCATAACTCCGAGAGATCCCGATGTCGAGGGACGGCACATAAAAAGTTTTTATCATCTTCTGTTAATATATGACGGCCGTGACATTACCCTTTTGAAAACAACGAGAAAGTTTTCTCGCATTAGTCACACGGAGTCAGAGTGGTGTACTTAGTCGTTGAGCGAGCGCGGTGCCGGTGCGGGGTGCGGTGCCTCGAGCGAGCTCATCTAGAATTACTCGTAGATAGATCATTGTCATTTGTCTCTTCTTAAACTAATTAGCGTCGTGGGAAAATTGTAGAAACTGTTTAAATTTTTTAGTCTTAACTTGCACTTGTAGTTGTTTTTGTGTACAGCAGAAAATAATGCTAAATGGAAGAAACGAAAAGACTAACCTAAACTAAATAAGCCACATGGTAATTTCGAGAGCATTAAAGATAACCGTTAAATATTATCGTCTAGAAATTATTTTTATAAGACATTTGGTTTAATTTGAACCCTTTTCCAGCAACCCATTACCATTTCACTTTCCACTCAATTAAATTTTCTCCATCTGAAGCGTATCGCTATAATATTTGAGACCTTAACTGCCTCGGTAATGCTTAATTAACAAAAGCGTTTAAATGCTACGTGATGAATTAATTTGAAGAAGGGTAAGTTAGACAACTTCAACTGCGAGGCTTTTTGATCCTACCTCTGTTATAAGGAAAACCATACGCAACGTTCCCCAAACGTCTTGTACGTTCTGAGGATAAAAATATTGTGCTTAGGGTCAGCTGAGGAGCAAAATTCCCAACTGGGGTCTGGCAACGGGTAGTGTGAAAGCGGAACCCGGGGCCCTGGGACGAAGGCAACGAAGGAACAGGAGTGGGTTTTTAGTCAGTAAGAGTCTGACACTATCTCCCGCTCCGCCCAAGAGCGGGGATGTCATTAGGATGATTTTCCCAACCAATAAAAAAAAAAAAAAAACTGGGGTCTGTGTTTCCTGAAAGCTACAACATGGAGGTTTAATTAATTAAACCTCCAAGTTATGTCCATGTTGTTAGTCTTATTTAGTGTTGTGTCTCATGGTCTTTCTATTGTGTCTCTAGTTACGGTATTCGAAAGGTTAAATCAAAAATGATATTGAGTTCTGTTAAGCAAGAGAGTTCTATCGTCGGCCAACGTCGACCATCACTTACCATCAGGTGAGATAGTATCCAAACGCAAGACAACTATAACATCAACAAGAATAACATGTACATAGTAACTCTCTTTCCAGCCTAATCGTCTGTCATGCAATTCATACATCGCAGTTTTGATCTTTCTTAATATTTATCTACTTTGTTATTTTTAGAGGTAACCCACTCCTGTTCCTTCTCTGCCATTTTATTTCCAGGGCCCCGGGGATCTTTTTCGCATCACCCATGGCCCCAGTAGGCTTCGACCCTGCTGGGCCCCTACGGTTGCTGACATCTCTTTGAGGCACGCGTGGAACAGTACGCGCCGTCGACGACGTGGGCCCGGTCCGGACGGTTACTGGACGATCGGACGGCGAGCCGCCTATTGCTCGCCGTCCGCAAGCCCGCGCCTACGGTGGCCGGAAGGTATGCTCTGTATTATAAAGATAAGGATTGTTATATAATTTTGCAAAACTCTATTGAAAAGAGAGGATCCTCCAACCAGACAGGTGTTATGTCATATGTGTAAGACTTTCTCACATCAATTTGCTCATCCCTTGGTACGCTACGTCCTTGAGTTTCAGACATCATGAAAATGAATAAAAAATACGTCATTTATTTTGCAAGTTTATTTAAACATCCTTTTTACATACATACAAATTATTATACTATTCTATTAATACGTTAACCACGTGTTTAATTGATATACCAGGCTAAAATACTGATTATGTTATGACATACATTTTTAAAAAGATATTGTAATTAGTCCAAAATGTTTATGTTTGACCACATAACATTTCGGTAGCACATATCAATCCCAAACATTTTGTACTTTTTGATCATCGTTATCGATTATAAAAAGTCATCAGTCGTCTGCCGCCATAAATTTATATACATATCTTTATATTTCGTTTACTAACTCATGATTTATTCCATATTACCAAACATCTAATACCAGGAGTGAACTCAAATTACTAAGTCCGTTTTTATTTTGGACTGAAAAAAAGACAGGAAGAAAATCATCATCATTAAAAGATTTAAATTAGATAAAGATCAGAGGCTTATTTAATGCGACCAAGAAGTGATAGATAATAATCCTAATGCCGACAACCCAACTTTTTGTAAATTTAGTTTCATACAATTTCCATTTTAGAATATCTGAAGCCAAAATGTGACAATTATTTGAATTGTCATATTTTTGCTACAGATATTCTGTAGGTATTTTTTTTACCTACTTCGCACTACCAATTTTATTTTAAATAACGAATTAGATTATAGAGGTAAAAAAAAAACCTGTTTTTTTTTTTAAATAAAATACTTCACAATTCCAAATGATCGACGAAAATAAAGTCAAGTTCTAAGTAATAATATATGCTCTCGTAATTATAATATTATGGCACTTAGAAACTAGTTAGTATATCAATTTAATCATTTAGCTATCCTGCTTTAAAGTAAGTAAGTAATATCATTATAATTAGTTCACGTTATTTGCGTAAATACTTTAGCTTCTAGTTCTATTAGTTTAAATACTGATGTTAATATCTGATGATAGAAAACTTATCGGTATTTTATTGGTAAATACAATATTAAGCTTAACTTATTAGACAAAATAATTTGGAAATGTCTATAATCTTAAGTTTAAGTAGTGATATAGTTTGAGGCCTTATTAAGTACATGAACAATAATTGATAAAAATAATCTTGCCGACCGAATGCCGATCATGATGGATAACTTCAACGCAGATGAGCTAGGTACACAGTAGATATTATATAGTGTTCAAGCGTGTACGATGACAAAGGTGCACTCTTTTCCTGCACTCTCCAGTCCTCGCTCCCTTTAATCTTTAATCCCCGACTGAGTCGCATTACCATCCCATAAACAATACAGACATAATTATAAGTTTGTGTTTTCTAATTAAAAGGCAGAATATTGTAAACAAACATTGAATTGGAACTAATTTTGCAAACATGTGTAAACCACAAAATTGGAAACATTGGGAACTAACCTAATTAATGAATACCTGGTATTAGGATATCAGGTATTCATTAATTCGGTTAGTTCCCAATGTTTCCAATTTTGCAAAATTAATGATTAGGTACTTTTACATAATTGTGGTAAAAGAGATTCTCTATTAGATTAAAATACTAATTAATTTATACATTCTTCAGAAGAAAACTATTCGACTAGTTACAATCAGAAGGTAACAAATAAAAAATCTTTACATAACTCGTACAAAAATAAATGTAGAATTTTCAACATAACAATATTATTTTTGGAATGCTTTGTGACTATTCTGAACGTGGACGGAAAATTAACAATAAAATATTGGGCATCAAAACAAATCTAAAACTATCTATGCAATTGTGTACAGGATCCTTTTTGCACAGATTGGTATCATACCCAATGAAAAATACTTGAATCAATATGTCAGAAATAACGCTATTATTTTCACAGGATCCCTCCAATAGCTTCCTCCCTCTAAATAGCTCGATGATCCTTCAGCGGCGTCATCTCGACGATCTTGGGAGTGATTGGCGCACTTGGTATCAGAAGAGGGTTGAACTTGGCGGGTTTGGTGCCAGAACCCACTCGGAGGAGGCCACGCTTGGCTGCCAAAATCAGTAGCAGTGTTACTGACAGTGTGAATGACAGGATCTGAAATTGTTAGGTAATGTTTTTGTTAGAGATTGAGCAACAAGCAATATATCTATTATGAATATGATAAATACTGTATGTTTTTGGCGTGGGTGTAGTAATGTTATGTAGACTTCCTTGTTAAATGGTTTATTAATCAACACTAAAATATTTTTTTCTAATTTGAACCAGTAGTACACGTTCTAACTATTCAGCTTTATAATATTAAAAATATAAGTAGGTATGCTCGTAGATAGAAAAACTTGAAGACGAAAGAAAAGGGATACAAGAACACCACGGATATTCTAGAGCCTCTAATAATTAAAATGTGAATGAGGCTTTCTTATATTTTTTTACATTTTGTATGTTTTATTGAAAGGGTACCCCTTTGTCCCGGCGCGGCCATCGAATGTAAAATTATCAGTGATCCCTAATAGGTCAACTCATGTAGGTAAATCTGTCACAGCCAATGTTTAATAAACGACAATGAATAATGAGGGTGTTTCTGAGGCCGTTCTAATGGCTACTGAATCGAACACAATGGAAGAAGTTTTCATCAAAATAAAAAAATAAACAAATTCATAAATAAACTCAGAACACAGGTATTATTACCTGTTGTATTATCACCTCGCACCTCGTGGTCGCTTACAATGGGCCTCATCAGAAAACTCAAAGTCACCCAAAGGGCAATGGAAAGGGCTATGCTCGGAGTTTCCTTGCGTGATCGAATCAGGAATGAGGATATCCGCAGGAGAACCAAGGTCACCGACATAGCACGAAGAATCGCCAAACTTAAGTGGCAATGGGCAGGGCACATTGCTCGCAGAACGGATGGCCGTTGGGGCCGAAAGGTTCTGGAATGGCGACCACGTACCGGAAGACGTAGCGTTGGAAGGCCTCCTGCAAGGTGGACCGATGACCTGGTAACGGTTGCGGGAGTACGATGGATGCGAGACGCACAGGACCGTTCATTGTGGCGACACTTGGGGGAGGCCTATGTCCAGCAGTGGACGTCTTTCGGCTGAAATGATGATGATGATGATGATTATCACCTACAGTATAGAGGGACACACACACCGACACACATTGTGTCAGAGTTTTTTTCTTTTTTATAAAAAGTTTTCTAAAAATTTTTACAGTGTGTATCCATGCGTGTCAAATAAAATATATTTTTTGCAACATTGGTTAAGTTAGGTACCTACTAAATCTATATATAATCTGACATATCAACGCACAGCCGAAATTACTGGGACTACGAGCGTGAAATTTTGCACAAGGTTTTCTTTTATGACCTAGGCGAGCACTAAGAGAGGATTTTCCAAAATTTTCCCCCTGAGGGGTTGAACCGAAAGTCCAAAGTTTGTATGGAGAAACCTACTGTCACGTGGGCGAAGCCGCTTGCAGAAGCTAGTATTATAATATTTTCTAAGCAAGTATATATGTAGCCTTCGCCTATTTGATATTTTATTGCTAATTATAATTTACAAATGTGGATGACAACGTTGTGTGAATGTATAAACAATATGATTAGTACGTACGTGCTTTAAATATAATATTATTAATGCTATGTTTGTCTGGATTCGATATAAGGAAATGGCGGCACGGTTGGCGCGTTCCTAGTGTGGGGTAAAGTTTTAAAAAATAATAATAAAGAAGTTGTCAGACTATCTCCTCTTTTTTCTGACATGTCACAGTCATTATTCTTGATGATCAAGATCGTGAAGTCATTTTCCACGAGACGATGTGTCGCCATCTGTGCTTACCACAGATAACTGAATTTATCTATGGCGCTAATCTATCTTTGACTTTGTGAAACGTATCGTAAATAACACCCCTCTTTTCCGTCGGGGTTTAAAAAACAAACTCGATCAACTTTAATATATTCTATATGAAAAATTCTTTGACAGAGTTCGACGCGGTCACAACTCGGATGCCGAGTGATACCAAGGCATATCTAATATAGTTGTACCTCAGTACAATAACGGCGAAAGTTTGTTGGTATGAATACGTGTGTGGATGTTTGTTCTTAACGCTTAAATGGCTGAACGGATTTGAATGTAATTTGGCACACCAGTAGACAATACCCCAGAATAGGATAGAGGTTGTATGATCCTTTGAGATTATTTCCTAGAACAACGCTAGCTGAAGCTGGTAACTGCCAATATGTTTGAAGCTCTACTACACGATCATTAAAGCCTTTCAAAAATCTTCAATTCTTGCTTAGAATCCTGGTGGTTTAATCTTGACTGTGTCAAATAAAATTATACGTATCATAAACCCTTACAAAATCAAATTAATTAACAACACTTCATTACCGATTTATTGCGCGTTCAAGGATTTTCATTTTGAATAACGTTAATGGAAAATTTCTCATTATTACTTTATAATTGTATGAGGAACGCCCACCTCTTCCAGGAAAACAAAGAACGTCATATTCTTAATTGCTTCATATAAAAGCAACTCTTCGTCAGTCGTCTTCTAAGTTAAAATAATTTATAAGAAATATATAATTTTGATACGTCAAAGAGAAGACAACGTGATCAAGTCATCAAATCGAACCTCATTACTATTCATAACCAATAACATCCTGACCAAAGCCATGAAACAAAGATAGTCGAGAAATTAACCAATGAAAACATTTGTACTTACTGCAGATATCCCGAAAGTAGCAAACACTTCATATGACATAAACATTTTGAGCTATTACTTGTCAAAACACAACAAAACTAAATAAAAAACGTAAACATTCGGTGCGCACGCGACTGTTCACTCACTAACAACTGACTGACTAAAGTTTGACACACAGAAACACTGTGCACAGGTGTGTCAAATACAAACATAGATAAAGCCAACTACAGACTGTTCACATTCCTTGTCGTAAGACAAAGATGTACATATACGAACTTTATACGAGTGAAAGGGACAGAGCATTGATATATCCGTCCTTCACTACGTGCTTTGCATATTTGAGATAAGCAAAATGATGTTGGATATTTTTTGTTTCTTTCTGCGTCTTCCACAGTGATACCTCTGTCACATAATAGTCTTCTTATTCAATAAAGGTTTGCACTAAGATTGGTGACACAGTGCCTCTCTGTGTCGAAAGTAGGAAAACGTTCCATGCACTTCATGCACAGAGCGGCAACGTCGCTCGCATACGTCATTCCTAACAGGACGCACGCGCTCACCTTGCGAGTTTTATTATCTGTGGAATAGTTATTTTAGTATTTGCTTTATTTTTAATGATTATTCAATGACAGGTGGTGTCATTAATGACCTGTATATTTTTACTGATGAAATTAAATGTGCTGAAAAAATATGAATGGTTTTGATCAAGCAAAAGCCTACGTACTGATTTTTAATTTGTGCCAAATTTGGATATATTGCAAAAAAGCTAGAGGAGTATAGAAGAAAAAGACATCATGTTTTATAGATCCCAAGGAAATTGAGATGAGGGCAGGAGAAAAATCGAGAAAATGTTTCATCTTATACCTATTCACTTATAAACTTTGGTTTAGGTAATTAACTAAATGTAAACAATCTTGACATGTCTTTTATCTAAAAGTTGTCTAAAAATTTTATCTAGAAATGTTTACGATTTGTTATTAACCTATACCGATGTTTGGTAATTAACTAAATTTAAATAATCTTTGTGTGTCTTTTATATGATTTTTATTAAATAAAAATTTAAACCAGTGCTTGACTGCGATCCCACCTGATGGTAAGCAGTGATGCAATCATTAATGGTGAGGTGCACTAGTTTATAAGAGCCTACATTTACTCTAGCCTTGAAGACACCTAAATTATAGTTGGACGGGAAGACCGCAGCAGGCAAATTGTTCCAGTATTTCAATGTACACGGTATAAACGACGAAGCGAAACGCCTAGTCCGGACCGTAGAGTGGTCAATAATGTAAGAGTGAATTCTTGCCGTACGTTAGGTTGTCCGATCGTAGAATGACGATGATGATGATAATGGGTTGATGAAGATGGAAGAATTAAAAAAATAGTACTCTACGATAAAAATTACAGTAGAAGTTAATAACAATAAGCATGAATAATTTGTAATCATGGGAGTTTTATCGCTAAAAGAGACTTCCCGTATGATCGGATCGAATCGGATTTAGGTGTCTTCAAAACTAGAGTGGCTCTTAATAAACTTGTGGGCTTTACCATCAACGATTGCATCACTGATTACCGTCAGGTGGGATTACGGTCAAGCACTAGACTAAATTAAAAAATAAACTGCTTTCTAAGGAAAAAAATGTTAACACTCATTGTGATTGGGGAGAGATTAAAATAAAGTCGTATTTTTTTAATCCGATGTCCGGTCAAATAATAAATAAGAGCCGGACACGGAATACTTACCAGATATCCCTTTCATCTCATTTTGTTTTCATTTTCTTGCAAATCCTCTCAACCTTAGTTTGATCTTCTTCTAATTATTTTATTATATTTGTGAGTCCTCTTAATACTTTTAATGATTTTTTTTTTTTTTTTAATTGATATAAGCCAGTGCTTGACTGCGATCCCACCTAATGGTAAGTGGAGATGCAATCATTGATGGTCAGGCGCACTAGTTTATTAAGAGCCTATTCACTCTAGCCTTGAAGACACCTAATAATAATAATAATAATAATATTATTAATAATAATATTTAATATTTATCGTAGTATTTATTCGTTTATAATTTTAGCATTTACATATATTTATTTTATTGTTACACCTAATTTTTATGATACTTAATTCTATTTGAATAGTTAGTTTTTATATATTACTAGCTGTTGCCCGCGACTTCGTCTGCGTTAACTTCGTAAAACTGTACAATAATTCTGTATTTGCAATTCATTCCGAAAGCATCGCAATTATTGATTGTACTTTAGCATAAAACGGTTAAAGGTAAAAACGCAAATTACCTTCAGGAAACCTGTTATGTACTCGTCTAAATCCAGATGTATGAACGTTAATGAATAGAAAGAGTATGTATACGGGTCATAGCAGTTGGCAATTCTGCTTACCCCAAGGAACAAACATATATAAACTAATGCCTTTTGCATTAGTTTATGTATGTTTCTAGTTTATGTTCTGGTAAAACAACATTGTATGATTTTAAACCCTCGCTACAGTGAGTACGCCACAATCGCAGCGGTAATGCCTGTCTTTGAGGAGTGACTACAGAGGCGTCACGGCATCCTCTCTTTATGAAGGACTCACCAGATATGGATGTTCCGGAAGGTATCTGTGTTGAATTCTGCGGGAAGAAACACTCGGGTCTCACCATTGTGCGGATCGCCCGGAGAATACGATGGAGTTTACGGTGGAAGTCAGTCCCGCTTGGTCGGAACGCCGGCGCCGCCATGTCCTCGGGGGGCGCTTGGTGGAGAAAATGACAACCAGTAGCCTCCTTCAGTAAAGCACTACGATCAAAGAAGGTGGCTGAAACTATGAGGGATAGGACATCCTGATTCCTCAGCTGTCGCTGCAAGTGATGCTCCGGGTGTTAAAAGCCGCAGGGCAATTCCCAGCCATCGCAAATATGGGATTGCGGTGGTGCCGTCCGGCCGTCTGGTCGAAGCAATCCTGAATCGACGGCGAGTTGTATTTTACGCGCGATTCAAATATATGTCACCAAATGGATAGGGCCCTCTAGGGCCGATGTCTGCTAGGGCTGCGAGATTATTCGAAAGAGTTACCTCCCATAACAATTTTCGCCTCAATAATGTTTCACTGAAGAGACACCTTCAGCTGGATAACGTGCACTGATAGTGCAAAACCTTAAGTGAATCTAAAAACTGCCATCATAATCAACTATCTTTCTCTAAACAGTACTTAAGAAGAATTTGGGAGAGAATGCTTGCATTTATTGTTGCAGTTTGATCATTTTGGGAGTTACTTGTTCATTTACCTATGATTTTTTTGGCGTGTTTTTAACTGACGTCCACGTATATCACACATATGTTTTTTCGGTAGTGGGAACTACCCTATGAAGAGTCTCCAACTTTTGAATGAATTTCGGCGAGATCTTGTGCGTGTGTATTTCCGTCCAATCGAACTCGCATATTGATGGCCAAACCGAGAAATTACTGACGCCGATTGCCTCTGTGATGACACGGCGGTTCACGCAAGCTGGATAGACCTCCACCGTGTACTACAACGGGTCCTCCGGGCAATTCGCAAAATTATAATATCAGGGTACTTCCACCTGAATCCGAAAAAGCAACCGTTTGAAACACCCAAAACAGTCCTGAGCTTGTGCATCCATAAAACAATGAAATTGCTGTAAAAAAATGTAGCAGCCGATTAGTATTATCCCTGAGATTAGCCTTCCTCAGGGGGTCGTTCCAGTGTTGGTCACTGCAAGAAGGTAACGTCCAGATGTCGACGTATGGCTGCAAGGAATCTGAGATACATCACACGTTGTCGAACTATGATCAGAAAAACACATTCGATTTATATAAAGCAGTGACTGCCAATAATAAAACACGCCATTATTAGGCCGCAAGGTGCCATCATCCTGGAGGACACAGTGGAGCATACAGTTGAGGTGTGCCCCGCAAGAGCGTAGCACCACTTTGTCCTCGTGGAGGCAATCGGCGTCAGTGACCTCTCGCGCCGGGCTCTGGTTTGGGCGAGATCCAGAGCGAGGAGTAATGGCAGGCAGTCGCCTCCTTCTGCAAAGCCGTAATGCTAGCGAAGGAGGAGGTCGCAAGCGTAAGGGAACGAACGTCCTCACGCCAATCCGAGATTCCGACCCCGACTACCACCCAAGGTAGACGCGGGCTTGCGGACGTCGAGCGATGGGTAGCTAGCCGTCAGGAAGTCCGGTAGTTGACCGGACTGAGCTCAGTCAAGGAACAGGAGTGAAGGACACAGGTGTGGTTTTAGTCAGTAAAAGATTGACACGCTCTCGCGCTCCTACCAGAGCGAGAAGTCATTGGATGATTTCCACCCTAAAAAAAAGAAAAAAAAAGGTGCCATCATCATCATTATCATTTCAGCCGAAAGACGTCCACTGTTGTGCATAAGTCTCCCCAAGTGTCGCCATTATGACCGGTCCATCCATCGGATTACGCGACCCTCACCAGGTTATCGGTCCACCTGGGGGCCTTTCAATGCAAGGTACCATGTAACCCCTTCCGAAAATTTGGCCGTGTTATTTTAAAGTCAACTTTTATCGCCTTTGGTTACAGTAAAAGTTGTTAAAAATGCCTCCGTCTAACACCAGTAATTTTAAAATACACAATGCCATCTATCAAATTTAATATGAAGTTCAACTTTCATTGTCATCATTTTTTCTACTTTGAGTCTTTAGATGGCGTTGCGAGTTGCGTGTGGTGTCATATTTAACTTGTTGAAAACTTTAAATTCATACCGTTTGTATTTCATATGCTTTGTCTCATTGCGAAGAAACAAAGCCTAAGTAATATATCAAGTTACACAGAATTTTAATGTATAAAAGCTATCTACATCAATTTCTAACATTTTGCGTGATACGCACACAACTTAAAACTTCTACAAATATATTATGTGTAGATATATAAAAAAAATGTAAGCATGCAAAAATATATAAAAAAATCTTATTTACGATATAAAAATAAAACCAAAAATTTTGCAATAGTGCCACATGGGATTCGAACAACCTATAAATTACACGCAAGTCTAGATACGAAACCACTGCGCTACGGTCTTCGATGATGGATATTTAAAATAGATGTTCTTATATAAACGTCATATTTGACTGGTTGGCTCCTTATCGATGGTAGCGTGATGATTTTCGTTTCAGAAGTAATATTTGCAGCTAAATGGAATAATGTAATATTATTGTACGTGATTTTACTCGCCGCATTGATTTTATTACGTGTTTTGATTAGTTTTTATAAAATATTAAGAAGATATCGAATAGAAATGTCAATTTTGTTTCGAGAAAATGGTAAAAATTAGTTTTATTACAAAAAAAAGGATAAAATAATGACAAAATTTTTAACTGAAAGTGGGGATCGAACTGGCAGCAAATGTCGTTCAATACCTACATTTTCGATTATTGCTCACCCCCCATAGCAAATAGCGTGATAATTTATAGCCTATAAGTTGCCCTGACCTATAAGGATTATGTATGCAAAATTTGGACAGGATCGGTTCAGTAGTTTTTGCGCCAATTAATACCACCGCAAAATAATTTTACTGTTTTATTATATGTATATAGATATAGATATACCATTCGAATACCGTAATTAAAAACACAATAGAAAGACAATGAGAGAGCGAAAGCCGGCGTTCGCTTGGGGTTTAATGAATTGATTGTGCACACCTACCACAGTGTACTTATAAAAGATTTTAACCCAAAGGTTGACTGCCTTGTTGCATTAAGTCCGCCTATATATTAGTACACTAGCTTCTGCCAGCGGCTTCGCCCGCGTGAAAGTTGATTTTTCCATAAAAACTTTGGACCCCAATTTCATCCCTTAAAGGGTTGAATTTTGAAAAATCCTCTCTTATGCTCGCCCACGTCAAAGAAGGAATCCTTGTGCAAAATTTCACGCTCCTAGTCCCAGTAGTTTTGGCTGTGCGTTGATATGTCAGTCAGTCAGTTTCTCTTTTTGAATATTAGTACATGAAGTTTAAATAAATTAAGATTGTACTGCACCTATGTTCTGTTTCTGTGTGTTAATATTTAATAGTTAGTTGTTTTGGCCACTGAAGGATTTAGATATAAATTGTTAACGATGCATATCTACTATTTTATCGCTTTTATCAGTTAGTTATTCATTTTATTTCTTTGTAATCACTTAATCAATCTTCGGTAGGCAGTAATATTATTAAAATTAGATAGCTTGGTGTATATTTGATACTAAAATTCCTTGAGCACAACCAGACTAAACTATTTTTGGGCACGCCATGATTATGGCGGTAAGTCCCCTCTTTGAGGTATGGCTGGAAAGACCTCACGGCGTCCTCACCTTTCACATGATGCAGTCGTCGACGGCGCATACTGTTCCACGCGCGCCTCAAGGAGATGGCAGCAATTCATAGAGGCCCAACAGGGTCGAAGGCCTTCTGGGGCCAAGGGTTTGTTTCTAAAAGGAAAACTCGGCTCTGGGACGAAGGCGAAGAAGGAACGGAAGTGGGTTTTAGTCAGTAAAAGTGTGACACGCCCTCTCACTCCGCCCAAGAGCGGGGGATGTCGTTGAATGATTTTCCCACCTTCAAAAAAAAGACTAAACTAGTTTGAATTAGTACAATCACTTAAATTAAAGTTGTGTGGTCATACATTTATGGAGACTATTAAAGAGATTTAAATCTCATCATTATCATTTCAGCTGAAAGACATCTACTGTTGGACATATGCCTTTCCAAATGTCACCACAACGATCGGTCCTATACGTCTCGCAGCCATCGGAATTCCGCGACCCTCTCCAGATCATCGGTCCACATTGCGGGAGATCAACGCTGCGTCTTCCGGTGCGATCGCCACTACGCAGTTAGTGTGAGATGTCTTTCGTATGATCTGATGACGATGTGAAAATTTTGAGTTTTATTTTCAACGGCGCCAGCGTTCGGTTCTGCGTGTCACATTGTCGAGCACCTACATATGTGGCTGGGTCTTTAATCCCGCGGATAAATGTTCGAATTTGGGACCATATTTATGATATTTTAAATTGTGTTGTTTTACGAGATTAGATAAAGCAATGATGAACAATACACGTATTAAAATATTTGTGTGTTATATATAAACTTTACTTCGCCAGCAGCTCACATATTTTTTATAACCTTTCGTGACAGTATCATAAATTGAATTAATTTATTGCCAACTTATATTTACGGTGTACAACAGACATACAAATTATACGCACAAATACATTTATTTAATTAATAAACTAATAATAATGGACCATATAAATAATTTTTTTAACTAAATTACTATTATAGCATAATTTTGTAATCATCCAAAGACTTCTTTCGCTCTAGGGTGGTGCACGAAGGAATGTCAGACTTTTACTGACTGAAACTCACTCCTGTTCCTTCTTTGCCTTGCGTCCCAGGACCCTGGAGTTCCTTTCGGATGACCTATAGCCCCAGTTTGACAGCTGCAGCAGCCCAGCTGTTCGACCCCTGAGGTTTTGCTGACATCTCTTTGAAGCGCACGCGGTACACTACGCGCCGTCGACGACTTAGGTACGTTCCCTCACGCTTACGGCCGCCTCCTTCGCTAACATTACTACTTACTACGCTCCGGACCTTGTTTAAGAAGTGTGTTATAAACATTTTTTATAACACATCAACTTTCGATTTCATAATTGGAATTTTACAATAATATGAGAGTAAATAAATGTGGAACTTTGAACACAGGTATAAGAATAAGACAGCTGGAAAAATTGCTTTCAAATTTTAAGCAAGAAGGAAGGGAAGGGGACAAAAAAAGGAAGGAGTGTGTGAAAGAATGAAAGGAGAACGGAAGGAAGATGGGAACAATTCGTCATTCTTTACGAGACCTACGAGTGTACCATTAACGTGTACCTGTCCATCTGACGTTAGTATAAGTGCATGACTTTATTTTCCCCACCCCTGAATCCCACATAAATGTAATTCAATTGATTGATTTGAGCTCCCTTGAGTCTCTTACATGATTGATGTAACTTGATTGCTATTTGATCAGATAAAAAGTATCTAATAATTCGTTTATTCTGACATTGGTATGATATTTTTACCAACCTTCAAATCTGGTAAAGCAAATCAAATTTTCGGTTATTGGATAGGCTTTTAGAGACTCGTAAACCAATTTCTATTATTAAAATTGAATAAATTCG
This sequence comes from Mythimna vitellina, assembly GCA_949316375.1. Taxonomy (NCBI): domain Eukaryota; kingdom Metazoa; phylum Arthropoda; class Insecta; order Lepidoptera; family Noctuidae; genus Mythimna; species Mythimna vitellina. The sequence goes on from OX438704.1 coordinate 735,354, forward strand.
CATTGTTTTGAAATCTCACTGAGCTCTTACATGGAAAAATATTCTTAACTTAAGCAACTTACCAAAAAATATTTCCATGGAAGCCCATGATGCAGAGGCATTCTCAGTTACATGTATTTTTGGGCTCCGTACCTTAAAAGGAAAAAAACGGAACCCATATAGGATCATTTTGTTGTCCGTCCGTCTGTCTGTTAAGACCCTTTACCTCGAGAACGCGTGAAGGTATCGAGTTGAAATTATAACTATATACTAAAATCTACAGTCTCTTGAAGCTGTGAAAAAATCGAATTTCTAAGTTAAAGAAAAAATAAAGATACGGTCGTGTATGTCTCAAAATTGTATTTCGACATTCTCGAGAAAATCAAAATTCATAGAGTACTTCCCGTTGACCCAGAATCGTGAAATTTTGCTTAAAGCAAAAACAGGAAGCAGGAATAAATCTGAAAACTAAATTTAAGTAAATTTGTTGTTAAGTCACAACAAAAAAAAAAAAATTTGGGATTCTAAAAATCTTCAAAACTCAATTCGGGAATTTAACTGTTTACATAGATAAGCTTGTACGGAACCCTCATGGCGTGAGTCTGACTCGCACTTGCCCAGTTTTTACAAAATAGAAACACCAAAAATCAAGCATATAAATTTAATATTAAAAAAATTCGGCAAAAATACTAAAAAAAATTACAAATCCACACAAGACAATCAATAGTATCTTATGGTAGACGCCAAATAAATTTTGTCATAAAGTACGTTGAACTACCTACTAGATAGATAATTGATAGATTTAATTCCGAAAATGGATTTGATTCAATTTGGAAGAAAGCAAGCTTTAAGGTCAAGGAAGGACATAGGTATATTTTTCTGACTTCGACTTTGTGTCCTCAATAACTGAATTTCACTCGGACGAAGTCGCTTGTTTAGCTACTCTTAAACGACATCCATTCTGATCATTCTGATTCCATCATTATAATAACAATGAAACGAAAAAAAATTATAAAGGATTCAATTTACTTACAAAGAGATATTCGAGAAAGGTCAATGATCTTTATGGCAAATTTACCAAGCTCCTATCATAGTTGACGCTTGTCTTTCACATTCATCCTTCCAGCCCTCACGGTCTTGTTGCGGCATTGTACCGCGCCCTGTAGAAGGACCTGGCGAGTCTGGCACTCATGGCGATACCGTGCCAGGTCTCCTCGTTGATATGGTCCACATACGTGGGAGGCACGCGGAAGTCGTACCCGTAGCTCGGCAGCTCCAGGGTGTACGAGAATGGAATGCCTATGGACTGGAGAAGAAAATCTTCTAAGAAAAATGTTTTTTAATAGCTTTTATTTAGTTTCACCTGTCCCGATGTTTATCTGTAATTAAAACTTGCAAATTAAATTTGATCCACTTCCCGATTACGGATTGAGCTGAGATTTGCATGCATGTGTAAATCAGATGACAATGTCAAATTATTATGACATGGAGCTGATCTGATGATGGATCCGTCTTGATGAGTATATTGCTAGATGGTAACCAGGATCTGATGATGGAGCTGGAAGATGGCCATAGGAACTCGGTAACAATCAAAATAACATATATCGTGTTTGAGCTTTTTGGAATGGTCTTGATGCGTATTGATTATATAGGTACGAGTATTTACAGCGTGATAAGGCCTGTCATACTGTATGGATCAGAATGTTGGGCTGTGAAAAAGACGGATGAAAAAAGATTGCATGTAGCGGAGATGAGAATGTTAAGATGGATGTGTGGTGTGACGAGAATGGATAAAGTGAGAAATGAATATATTAGGGGAAGTTTGAAAGTGGCGCCAGTGACTGAAAAGTTGAAAGGGAATCGTTTGTCTTGGTATGGTCATGTGAAGAGGAGGGATGAAACGCATGTTACTAAAAGAGTTATGAGTTTACATGTGGATGGATGGAGAGGGAGAGGGAGACCAAAGAAAAGATGGATGTGAAGAGTGATATGAAAGAAAAGGAAGTTAGTGATAGCATGACTAGTAACAGAGTGGAAGAAAAAAACGTGTTGAGCCGATCCCAAATAACACGGGATAAGGGCAGGAAGATGGAAGATGGATGAGTATATACAGCGCCATAAAAGCTTGCTATGAACAAATGATTTTCTTTGAAAACTTGTTTTATGCTCCAAGTTTAAAAAAATTAAAGGCTTCACCAAAGTCAGAAATCAGAAATCAGAAACGTTTATTTCAAATATACCAGTTACAGGCACTTTTGATTTGTCAAAACGTCGGTCAGTCAAAAAAAAACAAGTGAAGCGAAATTGCACGTTCCAAAGCGTAGATCTCTATGGAGAAGAACGTGCAAGAAACTTCATGGACACTCTTTTAAATCATATTATGAGTTACATAAATCTTGGTAACATATTTCTTATCGCTTCTAATATGTGAGCACAATGTAGATGAGTAATAATAATTTTTCATACTTCAGATGTGTTTCACTGTTCTGATCACTTCTTATTTCAGTATGTAAATAGATAAAACACGGCAATGTTACTAACATGAGTGTGTTTCTTGTTTCGTCAGTGTTAGTAGCTTTTAGTGTTTGCTAAATGATAATGATGCTTTTTTTTTTTTTTTTTTTTATTGGGTGGGAAAATCATCCTAATGACATCCCCGCTCTTGGGCGGAGCGCGAGATAGTGTCAGACTCTTACTGACTAAAAACCCACTCCTGTTCCTTCGTTGCCTTCGTCCCAGGGCCCCGGGTTCCGCTTTCACACTACCCGTGGCCCCAGTAGGCTTCGACCCTGCTGGGCCCCTACGATTTGCTGACATCTCCTTGAGGCGCGCGTGGAACAAAACGCGCCGTCGACGACTTGGGCTCGGTCCGGACGGTTACCGGACGATCAGACGGCGAGCCACCCATTGCTCGCCGTCTGCAAGCCCGCGCCTACGGTGGCCGGAAATCGGGATCGGAATCCCGGCGGCGGTTGGAGCGTAAGGACCGTTGCCTCACGCGATCGGCCGCCTCCTTAGCTAGCATTACTGCTTCGCAGAAGGAGGCGACCGCCTGCCACTCCTCCTCGCTCCGGAGCATGGCCTGAACCAAGGCCCGGCGCGAGAGATCACCGCCGCCGATTGCCCTCACGAGGTCACGGCGTTGCTCTGCCCAGGCGGGGCACACCTCCACCGTGTGCTCCACCGTGTCCTCCGGGTGGGCCACACAGTGGCGACACCCGGGCGTCGTTTCCGCACGAAGCCGGTGCAGGAACCTCCCGAACTTACCGTGTCCGGTGAGGACCTGCGTCATGCGGAATGTGAGGACGCCGTGAGGTCTTTCCAACCACGCCTCAAAGAGGGGACTTACCGCCATAATTGTGGCGTGCCCAGCACGGGGTCGCGACAGTCGCTGTCGCCATTTCTCCATGAGAACTCGCCGGAACTCTGTCCGCCATGCCGCGACTTGTTGCGGCAGCGGAGTTTCGCCCCGGCGTTGCATCTCCATGCGCCGTTCGTGCATGAGTGCAAGGACTGTTGCCTCCAGTTCCCACGGTCGCTGGCAAGCAAGAAGGCACGCCGCTTCGCGGGAAATCGTCCGGTACCCTCGCACCATCCGTATGGCCATGACCCTCTGGCACGCGTTCAGCCGGGCCGCCGGCTGCTTCCGCAGCCCCGGCGCCCACACCGGCGCGCCATAGAGGGCCATGGACCGAACGATCCCCGCGTAGAGCCTCCGGCAGGAGGCGTCTGGACCCCCAAGGTTGGGCAGGAGCCGCCCGAGGGCAGCCCCAGTCCGATTTAGTTTGGGAGCCAGACGTCGGAAGTGCTCGTCGAAATCCCATCGGCTGTCGAGAACGAGTCCCAGGTACTTCATCGTTGACCCGACGCCGATGTGGACTCCTCCCACCGTTAGCCGGGAACCCGGTGGTGGCGCGTTCCGAGGGCCGTGAAAGCACATGGCCTCGGACTTGTGCAATGCCACCTCGAGTCCCAGCTCCTGGATCCTGCCAACGACTGTCGCGACCCCGCGTGTCGCTAGTTCGACCGCCGCCTGGTACGACTCTCCCTGCGCCAGGACCAGCGTGTCGTCTGCGTAGCAGACCACGCTGACCCCGTCAGGGAGGTCGCCGCGCAGCACGTAATCGTATCCGATGTTCCACAAGGGCGGCCCTAGTACCGATCCCTGCGGAACACCGCACGACATCTCTCGACGTTCCCACACCCCCTGGTGACCGGGGTAGGTTATGTACCTGTCAGACAGGTACGCCTCGACCACACGACAGAGGTAGTCGGGCATCCGGTGATACCGGAGTGCCCTCCCAATGCAACTCCAAGGCAGGGAGTTGAAGGCGTTGGCGATGTCCAAAGACACCGCCACGACACACCTGCCCTGGGCCACTGCATCCCCCGTCGTGAGAGCTCGCACGCACATGATGGCGTCCACCGTGGAGCGCCTCCTGCGAAAGCCGAACTGGCCGTCCGCCAGATCCGGCCCCACCCGTGTTGGGTGTGCGACGAGGCGGTCTGCAATTACTCTTTCAAAGAGCTTGCCCACCTCGTCGAGCAGCACAATGGGCCGGTACGCGGACGGAGAGTCCGCGGGGCGCCCCGGCTTCGCGATAAGGACCAGTTTCCCCGTCTTCCAGCGAAGTGGGAACTGGCCCCTCTCCATACATGCGCTGAAGAGCCCTCTTAGTCGAGGCCCGAGAGCCTCCATGGCCAGGACCCATGCCTTCCCAGGCAAGCCGTCGGGTCCTGGGGCGGTATTTTTGGCACTCAGCCTTCGTACCGCCACTCTCATCTCTACCTCGGTCACCTCTGGAGCGTTATCGTCGTCGTCGCCATCGTGGTCCGCGTCGGACACCGCTGGTGGCGGAGCCATGGGCGGGGGAGAGTGTTCCCCTCGCGTGGGGAACAGAGTGCTCACCACACCCTCCACGAGCTGGGGCCGGAGACTCTGCGTCAGCGGGGGAGCCCAGGGGCGGAGTTTGTCCCGTACCAATTTGTACGGGCGTCCCCATGGGTCCCCATTCAGAGTCCCCAGCCACACGTTGCGGGCCTCAAGTTTGGCCCGCCTTATCTCCGCTCGGAGGGTGCGCTTTGCCGCTCTGTATCCCTCGTACAGCTCCGCCTCTCTGGCCTCCGCATCCGCTGGACGGATGCGGCGACTGCGGTATCTGGCATACCGGCGTCGCGCGGCATTGCACGCGTTGCGCAGTGCCGCAATCTCCGGCGACCACCAGTATACCTGGCGCTGAGCACGTCCTGGAGGGACTCGGGGCATTGCCGCGTCGCAAATTTGCGACATGGCCTCCCGGAACCACTCTGCCTCGACGTCTATGTCGACAGGCCTGTCCGGTGCTTGCACCCAGGCCTGTACCGTCGCGGCTTCCAGGAGGAGCTCCCGGTCCATCTGCCTCAGCGCCCACCGCGGACCACAAGGGTTCTGTCGGACCGGCGCAATCGAGGTTTGGGCGGAGACGTCGAACCGGATGTACCGGTGGTCCGAAAACGTCTCCACCCCCTCCATAACGCGCCAGTCGACGACACGCGGCGACAGAGCGGGGCTGGCGAACGAGAGGTCCACCACTGAGTCACCCCGCATCCGCACACACGTGGGGACAGAACCCCGGTTTAGGACGACCAGGCCTGTCTCCAGAGCCCAGTCCTCCACCATCCGACCCCGCTGGTTCGTGAGCCGGGAACCCCAAGCCAAGTTCTTGGCATTGAAGTCCCCGCAAACGACCACGGGGAGGGAACCAAACCCAGCGACGACGGCTTTCAGCTCCATTAGGGAGATGTGAAGATCGCCGAGAGATCTGCTCGGGGACAGGTAGACGCCTACCACTGCAATGTCCCCGAACCGTGCTGCCACGCAACCCCGTCCCCTCGTGACGGCCTCGAGGGTCGGGGTACCGGCGGCGGCCGACGAAATTAGGGTCACCGAGCCGTCCAGGTCCCGCACCCAGTCTCCCCTGGGCAGGACATTGTACGGCTCGGAGACCACGGCGATATTGATCGACCACTGCGCCATGCTCTGGAGCAACAGATCCTGAGCGGGGGCGCAGTGGTTGATGTTCGCCTGGAGGAGACGTAATGGGGTCGTTATTGACAGTCCATTACAGTCTCCTCCCGAGCCTCCCGTGAGGGCCCTGCCGCGGCGGGTGCGACGGCGACAGCGGCGGCAGCCAAGGAAGCGGCTGCGGCGGTGAGTACGTCCGGGTGGATGGGCCTCCGTACTTTGCCCTTGGCTTTGGCAGGGGGGTCGCAGGACCTGCCCCCAGCCCGGTGGTCGGCCGGCTTGCCTGCCGCCGCACATGCATAGCAGTGCGGCGTTGCACGGCATTCGACGGCCTTGTGACCGGCCTGACCGCACTGGTAGCAGCGGTCGCTGCGGTCCACCTCCGCGGCGCAATGGGCCCCCACGTGGTGCCCCACGTGGCAGCGGTAACACCGCAGAGGTCTGGGCTCCAGCAGTTTTACCTGCGCGGAGACCCAGCCCACCAAGAGCCTTCGGCCTTCAGCCGTGATGGCTTTGGCCGCTGACACGGGGCAGCTAACCGTAACGGCTCGCATGCCCGTGCTGTCAGCACGGATGGTGCCAGCCCGCACTTGATCGGCCTGGCACCCTCCCGCCCTGACGACGGCGGCCACCACCTCGTCCACCCTGACGGAGTCATCCAGGCCCATGATGCGCACGTCTATGCACTTTGTGGGCCTGGACACTCGGACCTCCTCAGCGTCCATAGACGCCCTGATCCTTGCGGCCAGGGCGTCCGCGGCAGAGCCGCTGTCCGCACCAGGGACCTCCAATATTCGGGCCCCGGTTGCGGTGCGCCTCATTCGGAAGCCCTCAGTGGCTCCGAACTCGCTAAGGTGGCCCACCACCGCCTGCTTCGCCTTTTCCATGACGGCGTTGTACGTCACGCCCTTCTTTTCCGCAGCTGGCTGTAGTGTAATCACTACAGCTGCGGAATTCGGGGCGCGAAGTCTGGCCGCCATGGCCCGCTTCCTGCGCTGCTGTCGCCGCTCGCGCTTTTTTGCCGCTCTAGCCGCCTTGCCCGCCTTCCTGCTGGCGCCGACGACCGTCCATTCGGCGCCAGCTGAGGGTTCTTCGGGCAGGGGAGGCGGCAGGCGCGGCCTAGTCGCCGCCGCCGCGGAAGGCCCCGCCGATTTAGCGGCAGGCACCGCTCTGCCTTTCGGGGGAGGGGCAGGTTTCCCCTGCCGCTGCTGCTGCTTGGCCGCCGGGACCGGCCTCGCCGGCTCCGACACCTGGGCTCCACGCCCGGTCTGCCCGGACGGGCCCGCTTTAGGTGCAGCAGCCGCGGTGGCGGCAGCGTAAGTAACCGCCTTTTTCAGGCCGGAGGCCGCAAGCGGGGGGCGCAGGACAATGCCCTCCAGGACTGCGAATTGCCGCTGGACTCGCTCCTGGAACTGCTGCTGCTGCTCCTGCTGCTGTTGCCGGAAGGCAGCCAGCTCTTGCCGCAGCAGAGTCAGCACCTCGCTCTCCATCTGGGGCGAGGGCTGGGGCCGACCCTGCCCCTCCCTGCGTCCTCCTTTTGGCGCCACCTCATGGCCAGCGCCCCGGACACTGGCCAATTCTGCCTCGAGCCGCTCAACCCTCTTGTTGAGGGATTTCCTGAACGGCTCCAGGACGATACCCAGTGCCTCAGTGATGGAGGTCATGGCCTGGGAGATGGACCGCCTCTTGGCGACCCTCTCCCTCTTCTTGGCCCGCCCATTATGGCAGCTGCCACGACCGCCGTAAAACGGTTCAGCGCCTCCTCCATGCCTTCCGGCTCGCTGCCAGAAGGCTCCGGCTCTGAGGGGCTGACCTGGGCACTGCTTGCCCCGGGGTGGCGCCCCTCCCTGGCAATCTTAAGGGACCGCTGGGTCGCCTCCTCGGCGGTGGGCTTCCTCCCTTTCCCCGTCATTCGGCCCGCACCTCGTCCAGCAGTGGAGATCTTGCGGGCCGAAGCTCCACGCCCATCGTCGGAGGACGTCCTCCGGCTGTCCCCAGATATGGGGCGCTTTAGGAACAAGTTCCTCCTCTTCTTCCTGGAGGTGGCCTCATCCACCTCCATTCTCTCCGAGTTGAGCGAAGACGCGGCATCTGAGTCCGACGCCGTGTCTCCGCTCACCTCCCTGAGGCCGAAACGCCTGCCGGCCTCTGAAGAACCCACCGGCGCAGCGGACGTGCTGGGAACAGGTCCCAGGGACTCCGCGCTACCGGTGGGTGAGCCACCCTGGCTCCGTGCGTCCACGAGGGACGGTAACAGGTCCCTAGGGGACCTGACGCGCTCTTTGCCCCCCCCAGAATACGAGGGGCAGCCCGAGCTCTGCTCGGGGAGGGATTCTCCACCTGCGGTGCAGGCGGTACCCTCCTGGGGTAGTAATGTTTTTCGAGACGCGTCCATTTGTGTGCTGACCACAGCTTTGCCTTTTTTGTGGGGTGGGGTCCCCAATAACCACGTTCGCCATCATGGTCACGTCTGATAAGCAGACGCGTACCCGAGGCGAACCCACTCTCTCAAAACCCACTGTCCAAAAACACCAACAGCTGTTGGTGCCGATGCTTCTGGACAGTGCACCCTCCTTGGCGGTCCGTCTGGACTCCGCCTGTGTGTTCCTCTTGGTCTGGTCTCTCGCTTGAGGCCTTCCGGCATGAGTAGCTCTACCGGCATAGCCCTCAAGATCATAGAGACACGCAAGCCCCACCACGGCGACAACGTGGGAACACGGTCGGTGGGGGATAATGATGCTGATGATTTCGACCACAAAAACTGCAATCTTTGACCCCTTAAGTTGGTTGAGCACATAATATATACGAGTAGCATGTATGTGTGTCACCATGTGACTTACAAGCTGATGGGCTTAACTTATGTTAATAGTCTATAAGCTTTCTTAAAACGCAAAAAGTAAAAAAAAATATAATAATCATAATTGAGATAGCGTCATAGAATCATTCACAAAAAACTGTATATTTTTTAAAATCATGTGCTTCAGAGATTAAAAGATGGTGAGGTTTGATTAGGTATTAATTTGATAGGTATCGTATTGTAATCATGTTATTAGAGGCACTATACTAATCATAATATTAATCTTAAAGCGTTAATCATAACATTGAAATCACTACACTTGACGATAGTAATGTTATGATAAAAGAAGAATTAAAAATGTTGGTTGATGATAAACTGCTATTTTTAAATAATACAACTATTGTATTCTATGATTTGTACTTGATTGAAAATCTTTGTTTTATCGGTCGCCTCTGCCGACCCCTTGTTCTTAATCGGTGTTTGCATTGCTCAGTAGCAATGTGTTAATGTTATATTCCAGAGTAACCATGCTTTTCCAAACTTAAGTGGCAATGGGCAAGGCACATTGTTTGTAGAACAGATGTTCGATTCGGCCAAAAGGTTCTAGAGTGGCGAGCACGCACCGGAAGACGCAACATTGAAAGGCACCCAGAAGGTGGCCCGCGTGATAATGCGAGACGCACAGGACCTCGTTTTTGGGAGAGGCCTGTGTCCAACAGTGGACGTCTATTATTCTACTAAAATGATGATGATGATGATCTCAATCAGTATTACAAGACCAACTCACCTGACCATAATCTTGAGCACAGCCAGAAGTATTATACATCAAAGTAGCACTGTTTCCGACCTGGTAAAACCCAGCTTGAGGTAGTTTTCTAGTATCAATAGCTGACCCCATAGCTGATCCGACAAGGTGCAGCTGAGCAGCATTATCTGGCAAGCTCTCGTCACCATAACCATAAGTCACATATTTCCCGAAGCTGTGGATATCCATGAAGAGTTGCATCCTGTCGAGATACTCGTGCATGATGTCCCTCACGTTTCTGGTCTCTTGCTCGGAGAAGGCTTCTGGGCCAGGATAGATGTCGCTGCAGGGCTCCGGTGAGACCCCAATGGTGGCCCAGTTTCTGCCGAAGTTTCTGTTGCCATCCACACCGAGGCAGTTCGGGTTGTTATTATGGTTGGATCTTGTTTTACGCCAAAGACGTGGCTAGAAAAAATAATAATTCATAGCGAGAGTGTTCATGTCTTAATAAAAACAGCATCACAGTCCGATCTTCGAGGTTACACTTGCCGAGGGTGGTCTGTGAGTGGGTGACTATTCATAACATAACTAAACTCCTTCGTTAGCTTCCGGTCTAACCAGATAAAAAAAACAAATGGAGCGTCGACTGGTTTACTTCCCGGCTTAGTTACTAACTGTGTAGTAATACGATACCCCTTTGGTAAATGATGTTTAATGGTAACATTATTTATTAGACTTTCTGGCTAACTATCACGATTATATCCAGGATCTACCAATGACAATCATCCCAACGGCATTTATCTATCGGAATATTTAAACAAATACCATATAGCTATAATAATCTGCGTATAATTAACTGGAAAATTTTGCCTGCTTCGATCTTTCCGTCCGATTACAATTTAGGTGTCTTCAAGGCTAGAGTGAATGCTATTAATAAACTAGTGCGCTTCACCATCAACGATTGCATGACTGCTTACCATCAATCAGGTAGGATCGCAGTCAATCACTAGTTTAAACTATTAAAAAAAAAAGAATTATAATAAATTGTATTGAATTGAGTGAAATTAAAAAGTTATAATAATTATTGAATTAAATGGAACTAAGATAAACCGAATGTAATTAAACGGAAAAGAAAATTGTAATACCTACTTAGCCATAGCATAGCATAGCATAATCAGCCTTATAATGTTCCCACTGCTGGGACTCAGGCCTCTCTAGGAGAGGGAATGGGCCGTAATCCACCACGCGAACCCAGTGCGGGTTGGTAAATGTCACATGTCTTCGATTTTTTGGTTCTAGGACATGCCGGTTTTCTCACGATGTTTTCCTTCACCGTTTTGAAAGTAGTGATGAAATAAATTACACAAAGTAATGCGCCTGGCTGGGCTTGAATCCACAACCTACAACACGTAAGTCGGCGCCGTTAGCACTCGGCCGCCACTGCTCTTACTTGATACCTACACAATGTAATGTAAAATAATGTTTTTATTACACTATCAGCTGATCAGCAGAGCTGTCTGTTCTGTAAACGTCCTTCACTTGTACATTGGTGTGGGTGACATGTTTTTTTTCATCTAGTTTTAAGTATTTCTTTTATTCTCTCTAACATGTAACTACTTGTTATAAACCTTGATCCGATTTTGAGTAGTTCTATTGTTATCCTAAAGAAACTGCAACTCCGTCTAGAGAGAAAGACTATGAGTAAAAACTAGTTAACGATACTCACACCGGTGTGCGTGTACTCATAGCCATCTGGGTTGAGGAGCGGCAAGATGATCCAGTCCACGTCGCTGAGCACATCCCTGTCTTCAGACCTCAAGTTGTCCACTAACCGGTATATGGAGTATAGAGCCACAGGAGTGGTGACCCACTCACGCGCATGGATCATCGTGGTCATGAAATATACTGGCTTGCTCTTATCTTCAAAGTTGGTAGTCGAAATCTGGACACGATAAAAATATGAGAGGTTATCGGCAAAGTGGAATTTCTTGCTGGAGTCTGTGCTTCCTGACAACTATTATCTGGTGGTCTTTGAGTTATGAGTGAATAGGCTACTTTTGGGCAGTTGTACTCTATCATAGCCCACGTCATCGCTTACTGTCTGGTAGTAATACTAGCATTTTTATTCATAACAATATACAAATAATTGTGTCAAACAGTGTATAAATAAATGGCGATTTGAATGTATCAAAAATAAAAGTGTTTTGTTCAGTTCATTTTGAAGTCATTTCTGCTGATCTAGATAACATGTCAGGTCTAGATGATCAGGTACAGAAGTAGCAAGATAGAACAGAATACATAAAAAAAATTGGGACAGATACAGTACGACGGTTACAAACATAAAGAACAAAAGTACAGAATATGCCGAGCGTGACCGAAAGGATGACCTTAGCAATTGCTGGGCGTCAGACACCTGGCGCTGGTTCTCAGCTGGCTCCTCGCAGTTACGCACGGAAGAAGGTAGATACAGAGGGCTCATAATTCTTTCAATTCTTTTTCCTCATTATTTTATTTGGATAACAATCTAATCAAAAAACCAACTCGAATAATCTCTCGTGATAAAGGAATTATACTCTTCTAATTACTTTGGACTTGGTTAAAGATTAGACAATTATATAAAATATACAAACCTTCAAATACTTGATATCACGACCTTCGTAACTCTTCCCGGCTTCCACTAGGGTTACCAAGTTGGGATGCCGATCAGCTACTTCCTCTAGGTAGGCGTTGATCTGCGAAACAATAATACTTAAATATAATGTCTTTATATATGTAATTCTTGTACGTGTGTTGGCCACCTAACACCTCTTAAATGGCCTGACCGATTAAGATAAAATTTTGTGTATATGTTTGCCTGGATCCCTGATTGGTTTGAAAATACAATTAAACACAGTAGGTGGTGCTGCAATCAGATTCTGAAGAAAAGCCAGTTTTCTGGCAGCCCACACTCTGTTATCAAAAATATTTTGTTTCTAAATAAAACTCCTCTTTCAAAAGGATTCATTGCTAGACAGATCATAAACGCAATTGAACTATCTGACATTAACCCGATGAATCTAGAACAAAATAATAGAAACCCATTCATAATACATATGAAATTACGAGTGCGGAATCGGCACATACACGTACATTTAACAAATGAGTTCAGAATAAGCCACAAAGCTTTTAACTAACAAATGAATAGATAATGTTGTAGTATTTATTCCATTTAGGTTAAATCACGCAAACATCAGATTAGCAATGTATTAGTGAATTTAGTTTATGATGTATCACTGAAATTATGAACACGTTACTGAAAATAATGGTGGAACTAATCATACTAAATGTAAACTCGGCCGCGGGGGCAACTTAGTTCATTACTTTAATTATTTCTATTCAATCATCAGTTATTTCTGTACGAGGAACGTTGATGACGTCACGTTGACAATGTGTTCAGGAAAAAAATTATTTAGAATATTTGGTATTGGAAAAATTAACCTATACGAAAAGAATTGAATTCAAACGTCATCTGATCAATTCTTCTTCTTAGCGAGTCGATGGCAAAACTAGATTTTTTTTTTACAAAATTATACATGTGGATGGATGGATAGAGAGGGAGATGGAAGCCAAAAGAAAAGATGGATGGATTTTGTGAATAGTGATATGAAAAGAAAGGGACTGACAGTATGATGGGTGACAGAAAAGAATGGAATAAAAAAACATCTTGTGCCGACCCCGAATAACACGGGACAAGGGCAGGAAGATGCTGATGGAAATTCTACGCTTGGCCCAAAATGCGGCCACGTTCATCCGCTGACGCTGTCATCAGATCCAGTTAACAGGCTACGTGACGCAAGATGGAAGGTGGGATGCAGTCTGCGGTCAACTCCAATCGGTTTCAAATGGACGTTTCCTTAACATTATCGTTGATAGAGCTGCTCTTTGTCTAGAGACACATGATTTGTTTAGCAACGCCGACCACCTCATTGCTTACCATCACATGAGATAGTGTTAAAAAAAGAACCAATGGATAATTTAAAAAAAAACCGGGCAACTGTGAGTCACACTGAGGGTTCCGTACAAACTCACTTATGTAATTACTTCATTTTCCGAGTCTCGACGATTTTTTCAAATCGCAAAAAAGATTATTCTTTGTGATATTACTACACAGTTTTCAAAATTTTTCTTTATTTGTGCTATGAGATCTTGCTTCATGCCAAATTTCATAATTCTAGGTCAACGGGATGTACCCTATAGGTTTTGATTTGCTAGCGAGTTTCAAAATATTTGCATAAACGGCCATACCTTTAGTCAACTTAGGTATATATAGGTTTCCTAAAAAATACTGCACCATGTAGGTATGTATTTAGAAATATATAAGTAAGTTTATCAGTTGTCTAGTACTCATAACACAAGCTCTGCTTAGCTTGGGACTAAACGGCGTTGTGTGATGGTTGTGGAATATTATTATTATTATTAAATCAACACAGTTCACCTTCTGGATTGTAATCTTTGCTGTCATGAATCCAAGAAGCCTAATTTCTCTTCTGTTTTTCTGTCTTTCAGCTAGTTAATGCAGATAAAACAAACGATACAAATAGAGAAATAACTTACCTCGTCATATCGCGGGTAATCTTGGAATACCTTTCTATTGTGTCTGGTAGACCTCCAAGTGGTCATCTGACGGTCATGAAGCTCGAATGCTCTGTAGAACAAAGTGATGATTTAATAGGAATCAATTTAAATTAATTACTGTAAGCTGAACTTTTCACAAATGTGATATTGATGATATTTTGTGTGCATATTTGATTTGGTCTCTAAATGGTTTGAAAATACAATAAAACCCGGTTTGTGGCGCTGCAATCTGGTTCTCAATTTTATTCTGACATAAATTCAGCTGGGCAACGTCTGCCAGGACCACTTGTATTTCTAGTATTCACCAGATCTTGCTCACCAGAAATTTATTGATAGTTTGAGATATACTTAGTTAGAAGTAGATTCTACGTATCGTCATTTTTTTTTGCAGAAGTTTCTTAATTAGAAACAACCGAAAAATATATTGTGAGATGATTTAGACAATTCTACCTAAATTCATGCCAAAGCTGAACAATGATCAATGATCAAAGTAAATCTGGTAACGGCAAAACTATTAAAGATGGAGAAGAAAAAATAACTTACTCAGCAACATCGTTCAAATGCAGAGAGTATCCGATCCCGTGAACCTCTAAGGCCTGCAAGAACTCTCGTTTCCTCTCCGGGCTGACCATGATCTGGGCCTCCCTCACGCCGGCCACGCCATTCTGCCAGATGTCCAGGTTTAGCTGCTGCTCGAGGTCGTGCAGCAGCTGCTGGTCTGCCTTGTTGCGGACTTCGACATTGTAGACTGAATGTCTGAGGAAACAGTAGAAATGGAGATGGTTTCTTGGCTGAGGATGCTAAAAATGGTGCCCCAAGGCTGCCCCAATGTTTATTTTGCAACATTTTTTTTTAAATATTGCTTCACTCTAGACCTTACTCCTGCTTTGTGAGTGCGTTTATAAAGATTTAAACTCGCATACCTAAAAATTTTGTCCCGAAAAAACGATCTGTAGGCGACACAATTGTTCTGTGTAGGAAAAGAATTCACGACACATAGCGAAGCAGCTAATTATCAACCAATGCATCAATCGTGCCATGAGCGCTGATAACTGTGAGGTCAAACATGCGTAATTCTGTGTGTTCTAAGATACATAGATAGATAGTCTTTATTGTACACCATGACAAGACACAGTAGGAGTTTAAAACTATTAGGGTGGACACGCATCACAACATACTCGTAAAGTTAGTTTGATCTCACATCTCATCAGCCAAAACAAAGGCACAGAAAATTTCTAGATATGAGAGGATCAAGTTCGATGGATTTGGTGAAGCGTGCATATCCTTTGTCCGTAGGTTTCAGCTGAACAGATGAATATACCAACTATTCCTATGTAATTTGCTTGTGGCTAATTAACACGTTGAGCGCCAAGCCTATAAACAATTTTTTTTTATTTGGACTTCGCTTTTTTTTTGCGTAATTCGACTTTTAATATTATTTTAATGCAAAACGTATGAAAACGAGATTTTTTGTGGAGACACAGGCCTCCAAATGAACCACTATCTGTGTATCCTAAAGGAAACACGCGGCCTCTCAAAGTGGTACCTTGTGATTCCTGAAAGACACACACATGGCGCTCAAAGTGTAAAATTTTGAGAATGATTGTACCTGGAGTAAACGTCGTGCCTCCCCGCCTGCACCAGGCCCAGCACAGCCACGCACAAAATCAACAAGTATTTCGTCTCCATCACGGCAGACCACTGACTCGATTTGTAAACACTATCGAGTCAGTTGTTAGTATCTAAATCCCATTATCTTGATATTGTAGAATAACCGTGATAATTGTCGTTTCTACGCAATAATGCTTCAATGTAAGATTCGGAAATGGCTGGACTTCTCTCATGATGTGTTCACATATTACTACACTTATTAACTAACTACTACACTTAATAGACACTCTACTACTACACTTTTAGTCTCTTAGTAACGGGATGCGGTCGGAGAAAAGTGGTGAATGTGTGCTTTTTCTCCGTACGCATGATATATGACTTTTTAAAGTGACATGACAAGGAGTAGGTAATAATAATAAACTATAATGTGGGAGTCTTTAAGTCTAAAGTGAATTCCGACTTTTAGGCAAACTTGCTCCATCGTTGTCAATTTCCGCACAAAGCCGTTAAATGTATATTAGACTTACTCCGAAGTGTCCATTTTGAACACTCCCATTCATTGAGGCTGAAAGTTCAAACGGCCTTAATTCATACAAACAAACATAATAATTTAAGAGGCTCATTAGTATTAATCTCGGGTACTCAAAGCCTTTCATTTGTTAAATTCAAAGTGTTCGTCCGAACACAAAGTGCTCTCACATTAATGGCATTTGTAAACTAAACTCCCGTTTAATTCTCCCAGTTTCCGAGATTTCCAAGTTAGTTAAAAACCTTTTGGGCCTTTAAGTAAAGATATTTTAGTATTTAGTCCTAAATTATAATTATTATTTTAGGCAAGTTTCAAAGTTATTCTGCGAACCAATTTTAAATTGGCCTTGGATTTATAACAGATTTAGGTACTGCTAAATACTTTGGAGATTTAAGAGTAAAATATTGGACAGAAAAATGTCCACATTTTTTTAGTTCAACTTTACAAAATTACCATCTAATGATATATCAAGATTCTTCCGTGGCTTGGAAAGCACGCTAAGCCGTTGTTGTGTGATTGTCAAAAATTCTAAAATGTACGATTTTTGACAATCGTTACGGATAGTCAGTCTTTTTTATTTCAAGTTTTTATTTCAGTTCATCCAAGGGTGGTCTGGTAGATATAACTGTCAACGATAAAAGAGGGATAAAGCTAACTTTGAAAACCAAACTCACATAGTATAATTAATTGGCTCAATGTCTCTTATACTTTTGTTATAGCTGTTGGTTCTCCTATGATTAAATAAATAAATAATATTTCAAAATTAATTTTGTATAGTTTACATTAGGCCACTATTATACCTTAAGATACGCGATAATATGGTCGATGATGGAGCACGCTTGTCCTAGACTAATTTACTATAATATAAATAAATACCTACATTTCGTTATTTCGCTTCAAAGATTAGTCTCAAGGTACGGATAATGACCGAGCAGTCGCAACTGTTAATCATGATTAAAGATTTTGACCATAGAGGCAGCATAGTCTAATCACCGCCTCTGTACTGCTTATACGACTTACTTTACACTGCTTTATGACGTTCTTCGAACTGTTCGACGATGCTCTTCACACTGCTATACAACGTACTTTGCACTGCTATACAACGTACATTTTGGAGCAACCGTAAAGCACTCACTCCATTTAAGCATACCATATTCATTGGATATATAATAGGATCCAAAAATGAATCCAATTGTGGACCGATTTAGAAAATTTTTTTTTTCTCTTACTAAATTATCTGAAACTTTCCTTTGCACATTTAAAGCCATGTTTTATAGAATTTCAATCTGAGCACGTCCCCTAACCTGCCAGTGCTCACCCATCTATCATTATCAGCAACTTAACACAGGATCCATTAATTAAGCCCCGTTCACATCGGTCGTTAGTTCAAAGTTCTCATTACAACGCGCGCTCGCTCGCACTGTGATTGATTTGATTTCGCCCTTACGTAGGTACCTACTAACTTTTTAATGGAATTTAATTGCTAAGGGCAATTGGTTATGATTTAGAATATTGGGTCTGTGTGGTGAGTATGAAGTGTGACGCAGTACAAATAATCTTACGAGTGTCGTTGTCTGGCATGTATGCTGAACCGGACCTGGAAAGAACTGGAAACTGAACTGAACTGGAAAGGTGGACCACGACGGTGTTGTGCCTTCGAGATGTGTGGCTGGAGGAAAATGTTTCGAATTCCCATTCACTTCTTTCCATAAAAACATCTCAATCTTACAAACACTGAACATCCAGTAGACTATCGACTACCTGTATGCGCAGAGTACGAGAGTTTTGTGGCCACATAGCTAGGAAAATAGTCACAACCCTGAACAACTCATCGTAATTGGCACGATTGATGGCAAACGACCAAGAGGCCGCAACCCACAAAGATGGGCAGATCAGGTCAGCTCCGCACTGGACACCCAATGGCACGTCGCACTTCATGACGCTAAGACCCGTCACAGATGGCAAGACACCATCAATAAGAAGCTAATCCAGCGGGAACTTCACAACCTTCAGTAATGAGGAATACGACTCGAGGAGGTGGATCTATTTTTGCGCAAACATGAGTTACACTATTTTATTATTATTTTTTGTTTCTTAATTGTTTCCTATATATTTGGGTTGCCTAGTGTTGTGCCAAATAAATCTATTTTCTTCTTTATTTATTTTTTTTGTTTTCTTTCGCCACGGAGTGATACCGCAGAAAAAGCGAGTATAATATAAAATTTTATAGTTTAATATAATTGTAAATCAATATACTTTTTTAAACCATTCAAATATCAACAGTAACATTCCAAAAATAAGAGGTAAACAAAATGTATTTGATCTCATTACGCAGCGCATACCGAAAACAGCACCGGCAATGAAGTGACACCCAATTATTCGAGTTATTCGAAACGCCTGCAAGTAATTATGGCTGCGAGTGTCCGTGTACCACTTCATTACTGTAAATTAATTCGCTTTCATTGTTTTATTTGTTTTAATCATCCTTTTTACACTTTGGTAATAAATCGGATAAAAGTAACTAGTTGATTTTATTACATGGATTTATGAAAGAGATTTAACAGAATAAAGGTTTTCGTGGAAAAAAGGAACTCGACATGAATAACTGAAAAAATCAGTAATTTGGTGAATGTTTTTGTAAAAAGATAAGGAATATTAATCAATTATCATGGCATTAGGATTATTAATCCTAATGCTCCTCAATCGTGAACGCTTTGAGTACCTCGTCCCGAGGGGTAAACTCTGTCGCACCACCTCTTCTCTTCTCCTTCGTACTCAACGTCATACTTCTAGTCGCTATGATGCTGAAAATCTCTGCCACACTCTCTTCGCGATAGCCCTTTTCTAGATGTCTTCAAAATGACACTTAACGAGCACTTCCTTTCATTATTGACATAATATTAATATATACCTATAATATGTATTAGTATGTGTAATATAATTGTATATTAGACTTAGTAATGTAAGTTTATATTGTGCACTGGATTCTAAGTTCTTTCTCTATAATTCAAAGGTTTGCTGAGAAAAAATTCATTGCCGAGTTAATCTTGCCTTTTTACATGAACTGTCTGTATCTCCATATATTATGTTATGTTTTTGTGTACAATAAAGAATTAAAGGATTTTACAAATACCTTCACAGTCATCGTAACAAGCAAATTGTGGGTTTTAAAAAGCGCTTGGAGACTTGCTGTGTCGTAACGAGGGCCGTTATGATCTTCCTTGTAATTTCAATTATTACAAGACTAAGCAATTTATCGGTATTTTTTGGATTTTATGCCTAAGCTAAGTTAATTTACGGTAGAGATCATTATCTACCCTTTTAAAAGTCCAAGGTAGCGAAGGAGACGGCCGCACGCGTGTGAGAACTGATATTCTTACGCCACGAGCGTCGGGAGTCACACAGCGATCCCCTGCCACCGTAGGTGTAGGCTTGCAGACTATAAGCAATGGGTAGCTGGCTGTACGTTCGTCCAGTAAGCGACCAGACCGAACCCAAGACGTCGACGGCGTGTAGTGTTCCACGCGCGCCTCAAAAAAATATCAACAAGAATGTAGCGGTCCAGCAGGGCCAATGCCTACTTGGACTATGGGGAATTTTCCTAGACCGCATATAGCAACTGAAGGACATAGTTGGAGTTTTAGTCAGTAAAAGTTTGAAACGCTCTCCCGCTCCACCCTAGAAAGGGAGAAATTATTGGATGATATCCTACATAGTAAAATTTAGATCGCTTTGGCAGTCTGAAGAAATTCCACCAACAAACAACGAATCATCATTCTCAAATCATGTATCCCTGTCAGCATATTCCATGTTCCCCAGCACACAAGTTGTTCTAACTCATACTACGAGTAACTTGGCTTTTAAGTGAGAGTAAAGTTTGGCGTCAATTATGTGCCAACGCTGTCATTTTATGTATAGCGTGTCCCAACTTTGGTGGTAACTGTTTTGAGCACACCCCTAATATTGTGGATGAACACGCTAAAAGCCGAGTGCTGCTGTAGATATACGAAGCTATGTTGTAGCATATTTGCTCTACCTCCTACACTGCCCGTTGTACCCCAAAATATGCATGCAGGGAAGGAAAGAAGAAAGAAATAAAAACATTTTGTTTGCCAGAAATGACGCTAACTTAGAACTAACTTACAAATTATAAACATTCTATAGGAAAAATATGCGCCACATTCGCGCAAAACGGCCGATCGCTCAGCATAATGCGGTAACCATAAACAAAATGCGAAGAGTCCACACGCTGACTATATAGCTAGATAATATGTTTATCAGATTATGACGTTCTTTAGTATGCCTTGCGGACGGCGAATAGCAGCTCGCCATCCGACCGTCCGGACCGAGCCTAAGTCGTCGACGGCGCGTACTGTTCCACATGCGCCTTAAGGAGATATCAGCAAACCGTAGGGGCTCAGCAGAGTCGAAGCCTACTGGGGCCAAGGGTCTGCTTCTGAAAGGAAGACTCGGCCCCGGTATGAAAGGCAACGAAGGAACAGGAGTGGGTTCAGTAAAAGTCTGACACACCTTCGTGCTCCGCCCGAGAGCGGGGGATGATATTGGATGATTTTCTCACCGAAAAAAAAAGAATGCCTTAGTTCTTCATTCCTTTAGTTCATTAGTTCCCCACCTGTGGTCCACGGATCACTTGGTTTGCAAGAGCTAGCTATTCCGTGAAAAACCTAATATTTTTATTCTTTTGAAAAGCGAAATTGAACTGACTTTTGAAATTCAGTATCAGAAATATTGTGTTTACTATGACAAAATTCGCAACTTTACGATTTTAATGAATTCTTTAGTATAAATAGTAGTTTTGAATTTAGAACTTTTTTTTATTAACATTCTACTGAACTTCTGATTTAACTAAAAATAAAATAATTCAAAGTTGTCTTTAGTAAGAAAACTGGGCAAGTGCGAGTCGGATTTGCACACTGAGGGTTCCGTACAAACTAACTTGTGTAAAGAATATAATTCCTGAATCGTGTCTCGAAGATTTCTCTGAATAGAAAAAACTTTTTTTTTGTGACGTAACTACAAATTTTCAGTTTTCAGATTTATTCCTATACTTGTGCTCTAAGGCCTTGCTTCAAGCCAAATTTCAGGGTTCTAGGTCAACGGGAAGGACCTTATGAATTTTGATTCCCTTGAGAGTGTCGAAATATACATTTTTTGCGACATAAACGGCCGTAGAAGTTTGATTTTTCCCAGCTTCAACGGATCGCAGACTTAAATTAAAACCATACAGGTTTTAATTTCATCTCGATACTTCCACGCGATCTTGAGATATAAACTCTTGACAGACAGACGGACAAAAAAGTTATCCTATAAGTGTTCCATTCCTGAAAAGATAGGAACCACTTCTGTGGAACCACAAAAATATACTCTCACATCTAATACCTGGACTGCGAATGGTGTGCACCATGTACAGTTTCAGCTCAAACTATTGTTAGATTATTTTTTATTTTTTATTTGATATAAACCACTGCTTGACTGCAATCCCACCTGATGGTAAGCGGAGATGCAATCATTGATGGTCAGGCGCACTAGTTTATTAAGAGCCTATTCACTCTAGGTTTGAAGACACCTATATTATAGTTGGACGGGAAGACCGCAGCAGGCAAATTGTTCCAGTCCTTCGATGTACGCGGTATAAACGACGAAGCAAAACGCTTAGTCCGGACGGTTAGGTACACTTGAACTGATTGATATACATCATCCAATTCGTATTTTAAGTATCCCTGTGATCAAGCTTTTGACGAGTGCCCTTGTAACTAACTCCTCTTTTTTCTACCAGAGCAACTCATTATTAGGGGTTGGGTTTCCTCACTTTCCAGCGCCAAGTGGCTCTATCTTGTCTTCAAAATTGACAAGGGGACGTTCGGCCTCTAACTCTGTTTTGTTCTAGTAAGCGTAAAGCGATTTGAACTACATCCTCACTACGTCTTTCGACGTGTCTAGACCTACCCTTGTAATTAACTAATATGTGAACGAAAACATCTTAAATTTACCACCTTCTCAGCGACAAATCCATGTGTATTTGGATTCCACTTGAATTCAATTTTAAATAACAAATTTATTGCAAAATGAAAAAAATATAACTATAAGGTTTCTAAAAATGAAATAACTAGACATGGAATTAATAAGGTCTGATTTATACTCTGCGGTCGGCCCGCCCATCCCAACTGCTACAAAAAACATGACCGCGTTTTTGTATAGTGGACCAGAGTCGAGACAGCAGTTTTATTTATTTAAAAGCCGAAGTTCACCTGACTCTCGGCGAGATAGCCTTTGAGTAATTTGTCTTGCAAATTGCGGGTAGTCGGAATAAAGTGAACAAAGTTATGCTGGAAATGTATTCTAGAGTGGTTTTATGCCTTTACTACATGTAGATTGTTGGACGGCATATTGTGAATACCTACATAACGTAATATGCCAAACCTGTCTCAGAAACAGGCTGAATTTATTTGTTTGATGAACATTAAGGTTTGGTTAGAGAGTAGTACAGCTTTTTTTTCTATTCTTGATAGGTTCGCGCTTGACCGCTATCTCACCTGATAGAAAGCGACGATGCGGTCGATGATGGAGTGCGCTTACCTAGAAGTAACCTATTCACTCTTGACTTAAAGATTCCCGGGTTGTAGCCATCAGGAAAAACAGATTCCGACAAGGAATTCCACTCCTTAGCTGTACGCACAATGAATGTTTTCCCAAAACGTTTCATGCGTATAGGTGGGATGTCCACCATGTACCGGTGGCGCATTGCCGTACGCCTGGTTGAAATAGCTATTTGAAATTGACTGAATTGGTGATTTTATGTCTTACAATAAAATCGGAAAGTCGTAAACGGTACCATAGGAACGTTCTGCTGGGAAAACTGTATCTTTTAACCAGGACTTCGTCAACATATGTAACAAGTTACATGCAGTCTATTGCAGCCTTTTACGACGGCATTGATTAACGAACACCCTTAACATATAATTTAAATCAATTTCCTTTGAAAGACTCATCAAAAGAACTTTAAAATTTCACAAATGTGTTTGACATGGGGTTTCACCTCGTTGTTTATACCGCGTACATCGAAGGAATGGAACACTTTGTCTGCTGCGGTCTGCCCGTCAGATTATAATTTAGGTGTCTTGAAGACTAGACTGAAAAGGCTTTTAATTAACCAGTGCGCTTCACCATCAACGATTGCATCACTACTTACCACCAGGGGGGATAGCAGTCAAGCACTATTTTTTTTTTTTTAAAGTCCAATAATACTCAATACTACAATAGTATTACAAATAAACTGGTGGACAAAAAAATTAGCCCCCACTCTGCGATGTGTGTTAGAAGTTACTTCCAAGAAGTTGGGATACAGGTTCTGGACTGGCCAGCACGAAGTCCCGACCTTAATCCTATAAAACATTTGTAAAACGAGCTAAAACGGCGAGTAAGGAAGCGAGAACCAGCTCCTTGAACCACCTCCGAGAACTTGCAGCAGCTGAAATCGGCTTTGGGCACGCCATAATTATGGCAGTAAGTCCCCTCTTTGAGGCGTTGCTGGAAAGACCTCACGGCGTCCTCACCTTCCGCATGACGCAGGTCTCCAAAGAACATGGTAATTAAGGGAGGTTCCTGCACCGGATTTGTGCGAAAGTGACGCCCGGGTGCCAACATTGTGTGGAGGACACGGTGGAGCACACGGTAGAGGTGTGCCCCGCTTGGGCAGAGCACCGCTGTTTCCTACTGGGGGAGGTCGGTGGCAACGATCTCTTGCGACGGGCCTTGGCACAGGCCATGGTCCGAAACGAGGAGGAGTGGCAGGCGGTCGCCTCCTTATGCGAAGCAATAATGCTAGCAAAGGAGGCGGCCGCACGTGCACGCGCGAGGGCGCGGCCCTCACGCCCCAGCCGAAGAGATCCCGATCCTGATTTCCAGCCACCGTAGGCGCGGGCTTACGGACGGCATGCATTGGGTAGCTCGCCGTCCGACCGTCTGGTAACCGTCCGAACCAAGAGAGAGATGTCAGCAAACCGTAGGGGCCGGGTAGGGTATAAGTCTACTGCGGGGCCAAGGGTCTGATTCTGAATGGAAGACTCGGCCCTGGTACGAAAGGCAACGAAGGAACAGGAGTGGGTCTAACACGCCCTCCCGCACCGCCCAAGAGCGCGGGATGACATTGGATGATTATCCTACCAACAAAAAAAAAGCTGAAATTGGCTTTAGTAGAGGAATGGGAAATTATATCTCAATCTATCGTTATATCCATGAATAATGTGTTATCAAAGTCAGAGGAGGCAATACATGTTACTAAAAGAAAGATTACATAAGCGAAACCTTTTTAATTTTTTTTTAATTAGTGGAAAGTCTTTGTTTATTTTTTATCCATTTTTGTTATTTCTTGTATATTGCTACGAGAAAAAAATTGTTTCATTTAAAAATGCATTATTGCATTATTTCATGAACACGCAATACATACATAATAAAAAAAATAAAGTTTTTGTTTTGAAACACAGTCACGACATCATATTTGGTAGGTGGTGTTTATTGTCCACCAGTTTACTTGTATAACATAAATTAACATATAAATGATTTAATTTGAAGTGACAAAGTAAACAAAAGCTTGTCACTCTAACCTATATTTAAATCCTAACGACTTAACTGGTGTCCACGAAATCCGTCGACCCAAATACAAAGCCACAGCTGGAAACAGTTGGGTCCACGTAAAAACCTAAAGGTAGGTTGTATCCAGGGGCCTCGACAAGGATCTACAATATTGAAATACGATTTGGTCAAATAGAATTACAGAAAGTATTAGGTAAACAGAACTTGATAAAATCATGGAAAAATACCGAAACACAATTTCGGGAACATTTTACTCTCTCGGTAAAAGTTCTGAAGTAAGGTAATATTAATAAACAGTATTATTTGACAGCTGTCAGATTGTAAGTGTCTACTTGACGTTATACAAAGCTTAAATAATTGTACCTCGGGAAAATCCTGTACCATCAAGTTGATTTTTTGACAGCTCTTTTTCAGATATTGCTTAAAAGCACCACGTTGGAAATGTTTTATGAATAAAGAACGTAAATGAGTGTCTTTCAGTCTTACCATTTACTTCTTTTATTTGCTGTAGTTGGAAAAAGTTAGGCAGATCAATAACTTCAAACCTCATTTTTATTTCTTACATAGGACAAAGAGAATCTTGACAGAATAAGAACCCACAGATCGCAAAAACAAATCAGAAACAATTCTCGAGACAGCTCGGACCACACAAATCGTCGAATTCCAATCAAGCCTAAACGCCGACGACCATTACGTGCCGAGTTACTGCACACATCCAACTTATCTTACAGTCTGAGGCAACCCTAAAACTGCGGTACAACCACGTACAACCCTAGCGCGCCGTCGTCCGGTTAGGGCTATCCGGAGTTCCAGTAACCCCTCGATTATTTAGTAGTCGTCGTCCCTTCCGCCCTGGCTAAATATCACAGAAGATACATGTGGGTAAAGATACAAAACCTTTCTCTTCGATATTCTTATTTTACTTTGTTATAAAACTTCAATTTTATTTGCGGGGTGACCCTATTCCATGCTGAGAGTACGCATAAGTTTTTTTTTTTGTATCATGTTCGGAATGTTCACGAAATGTACTTATTTGAATAATGTTACAAAAAAATTCTTCGTATATTTTTTTTTTGTTTTTTTTTCAAATATTTGTGGACATTCCATTTTGTTTGTTATGCTAATATGGCTGAATTTCCAATATGAGAGATATTTGTGTTTGTAAAATCGTTGCTGTTTCACGAATTCCTATCATTTTAATATCCCTTTGTTTACGTTTATGCATTTTTGATATTTTGGGTAACTGTTTATTTTATCAACCAAAACAATGCTTTCAAAGGCTGGTTCGTGACGGCACGGTACAATAATACCTAGAAGGACTTGGGCCTTTGCCCAGCTCTGGGATATCAATGACTAGACTAAAACAATAATTCTATAGCGACTTACTTGATTTTCTTCCTTTCAGATTTTTAAACTTCTCCCGACTTTGTTGGGGTCTTCCAGTCAAACCGGATGAGGTTATATTAACAGTACTTATTTTGAATGAGACTGCCTTCTACAACCCAGTAAGAATTTTGGTAGCATATACCTAGGCAATATTGACGTCAATTTTGTGTATTGATATAAACTAATGCTTGACTGCGATCCCACCTGATGGTAAGCAGTGATGCAAATGTTGATGGTGAGTGGCACTAGTTTATTAAGAGTCTATTCACTCTAGCCTTGAAGACACCTAAATTATAATCGGACGGGAAGAACGCAGCAAGCAACTTCGATATATCCTGATTCGAGATTTCCTCTCTGAACGTCTAAAAACTAATTACAGATGGAACTAATAACTTCACGTGCTTTCCATGGCACAGTTTCGTTTTGTAAAGAAGGTCACCCATCCACAGACAGACCTGGGCAAACGTTGCTGAACCTTAGAGATTGGTCCGCGCGTCTGTTATTAATTTAGCCACGAATCCCCTCACAAAGATAAGATGAAAACGGTCTTCCCGTCCGATTATAATCGAAAACAAATTATATAGGCTAGGCTAGAGCGAATAGGCTCTTAACAAACTAAGGCGCTTCACCATCAATAGTTGCATCACTGCTTAAATAACATCAGATTGGATCGCAGTCAAGCACTAGTCTATACCACTAAAAAAAAACAAAATGTATAATTTAATCCTAACGAAATTCGCTGATTCCAAAGCCGATAACTTTGCCACCATTAAAGACAGCTAAAGAGAAAACATCGGAAGTTCGCCGTCAACAAAATTCACAATGTTGAATCCACAAAGAGTTGCCTCTAACAAAATATCCGTTTCGTGAGTCAGTGGGCCGCGGCTGAACGTTACCCGATTGGGTGCCGCATAAGGCATAAGCGTAAACGTTTTGAAATCAATGAGCTATTAATTCGCCTGTAATTTATACTAATATTACATATAGATATTACTACTCTGTCAAGAAAGTACCGGGAAAAGATCAATAATACACAAAATGTCTGCTATTCATCCAAATTTATTTTATCACCTTCAAAGTATGCTCCTTTAGAAACGATACACTTGCGCCAACGAATAATCTATTCATCAAAACATTTTTTAAACGCTGCTTCCGGAATTGAGTTCAGTTCTCGCTGCGAATTCTCCTTTATGTCTTCTATCGATTGAAAACGGGTGCCACGAAGTGGTAATTTGAGTTTAGGAAAAAGAAAAAAGTCAGCAGGAGCCATATCTGGTAAATATGGTGGTTGCTGGATGGTATTTGTTGAGTGTTTGGTCAAAAATTCGTTCACAATGATAGCCTTGTGCGAAGGCGCATTGTCGTGGTGCAAAATCCAAGAATTTTCTTTCCACAAATCTGGCCTTATTCGTCGAATTCGCTCTCTTAAACGCCGCATAACGCTCAAATAATATTCTTTATTTACCGTTAGACCTTCCGGTAAGAATTCAGAGTGCACAACACCGCGATAGTCAAAGAAGACAGTCAACATGACTTTGACTTTTGATCGACTTTGGCGTGGTTTTTTCGGTTTCGGTTCAGTTGGAAGGCGCCACTCCGAAGCTTGTTGACTAGTTTGCATGTCAAACTCGTAAACCCACGTCTCGTCACCAGTAACAATGCGTTTCATGAATGTTGGGTCCGAACTGACTCGTTCTAGCATGTCCTCAGCGACTTTCATGCGATTGAGTTTTTGGAGAAAATTCAGATCTTTTGGGACTAGCCGAGCAGCAACATGTTTCATACCCAAATGATTAGTTAAAATGGTACGGATCGACTCGTGAGATACAGAAAGTTCGGCGGCTATCTCTCTCAGAGTTGAATGGGGATTTTCAGTCACTATTTTCTTCACTTTTGCGATGTTAACTTCAGTTGCAGACGTTGACGGCCTACCAGAGCGAGGCAAATCTTCCATCACATCTCGACCGCTTTTGAACGCTTTGAACCACTCATAAGCACGAGTTTTTGATAAAGTCGATTCACCGTAAGCCTTCTGTAACATTTTCAGTGACTCCGAACACGAAATTCCATTGGCGATGCAAAATTTAAGACAAACTCTTTGTTCGATATTTTTGTCCATTATGAAATTCGCAATACACACTATATATGATATTACTAAAACCAGCACTGTATTTAATATAAATAACAGATGCAACTCAAACTCCGCGCCAAAATCGAAAACAGTTGTGCCAATCTAACAACTACAAAAAAACAAAAATTTGAATTTGGAACCATAAACAAATCATCTATTCCCGATACTTTTTTGACTGAATGTATTACTACTAGATATTTTTGATCCAGATTTGGTTAAATCCAATCTACAAAGCCTCGAGCACAGGCGCAGGGTAGCCAGCCTATCGGTATTTTACAGGATACATTTTGGAGAGTGTGCGCGGGAATTGCATGACTTGATTCCGCCATCTCCTTTCTACCATCGGACAACCCGACGAACGGCGAGTATCCACCCTTACGTTATTGAAACTTCAACGGTCCGGACTAAGCGTTTCGCTTCGTCGTTTATACCGCGTACATCGAAGGACTGGAACAATTTTCCTGCTGCGGTCTTCCCGTCCAACTATAATTTAGGTGTCTTCAAGGCTAGAGTGAATAGGCTCTTAATAAACTAGTGCGCCTGACCATCAATGATTGTATCTCCGCTTACCATTAGGTGGGATCGCAGTTAAGCACTAGTTTATATCATTTAAAAAAAAATTGAAAAGATTAGTATTTTTATGTGTTAAAGAAAATTTTGGGCCGATTTTCAAAATTGTTTCACCAGTAGAATGCTACCAATATCACTGAGTAACAAAGGTTATAATTTTTTTTATTTTCACGCGGGTGAAGCTGCTGACAAAAACTAGTTTCCAATAAACAAAACCGTCAGTAGGACTCCTGGAAATACATTAATCTTTACTTAAATAGGTTTTATTATGCCTGTTCGATCCAAAAATTATGAGATTCACAATTTTGAAACACGTTTCAAATGTATTCATCCGTTTGAATCTCAGCATGTTTACATAAAAAATGCTGAATCCGAAACTAAATTAGGTTTATTTAACCACTTACAGTCGTATATCAAGGACAAAAAAAACTTTTTATAAAAAAAGTAAACCGACTTCACTAAAAAAAAAACACTAAAAGGATCAAAATAATTTTAATTTCAGTAGGCGGTGTTTCTCGGTATTGTGTGTTTCTTATTTAACACAGACTTCCGAAATTAAAATTATTTTGATCTTTATAGTGTTTTTTTTTTTTATTGAAGTCAGTTATTTTTTTTTATCAAACGTTTTTTTTTCTACATTTTAGTTGCGACACACTTATAACCAGAGTGCCTATTTCTCATGACAATGTCGTTTATAGAGCGATTTGTAATTTTTTTTTTACAAATAAAAAATACAACCGAATTGATAACCTCCTCCTTTTTTTGAAGTCAAATAAAAATAAGTTTTCACAAAATTTATAAGCCGGCTAAGAATTAATTGGGTAATTTATTGATGTTACTAGATTAATACAATTTTATTTACTAATACGATGCTTTTAAAGGTTCATTATTGTAACGTTTTAATCAAAATCATCAAAATTTAAACCTAACCAAAGTCTATTATTTGGACCAACACCTAAACAAAACAATAGAATGTAAAGAGACTCGCGAAATCGTGATTTCTGGTAAACCGAATATCGTCTAGAAATGCGTGAGCCTTCCTGAATTCAATTGTTTCAAACAAAACATCTTAGATAAGATGAGTCGATAGGATACATCACAATTATTTGGTGTAAACATTCCGGTTTCTAGAGACTAAAGCCTACGCTTTGTAGATAGCAGTAGCGAGGGCGGGAATAGAGGCTGTTTTGACTTTTTCAATGACTTCACTTATACAAAAAATAGCCGAGGTAGACTGAGACGTAATGCACCGAATTAACGCAGGATCAGGATGAGTGAAATGGCGACAGGTCTCTGAAACAACTTGAGAAACATGGATAGCCCTTAAGTTTAAAAATCTTCAAGTCTGTGTTAGGACCTGCAATACTGTATGGCTTATAAAGTTGGACTGTAAAAAAAAACGGATGAAAATATATTGAATGTAGCGAAGATGAGAATGTTGAAATGGATAAATTGAGAAATTAGTATATTAGAGGAAGTTTGAAATTGAAGCCAGTAACTGAAAAGTTAAAAGGGATTCGGAGGATTGCTGGTCTGAGACTGGTCAGCGAACGTACATGACCCACCGTCGCGCCGCTCCTTTGACATCTCCACTCCACTGCGCACATGATGTTAGAAAGTAGCAGTAATTTATGCGTCTTTTGACGGCCTCCTGCGGTGCGGATGTGGTGCGTCAGTACTGAGTACGGACGATCTTCATACAAAGCGCGCAGTGCGGCAATCGTGCGGCGAACGGTTGACAATAGGACGGCAACGTCACAAGCAATGCGGTGTTGAATAATTGGTGTTGAATAGCGCAGCACTGGCATACAAACGAACGTCAGCCAGATACATTTTCAATTTAGGCGCTTGTTGTCGGACTGCTAACGTACTGCCACCAGCCGGATGCGGCACGGTAAACGTGCGGCAGCGGTCCGTCATGAAACGTCTAAATTGTAAGCGTCCTAAGACTCCTTTTTATATATACTCGTACAAAACAAGCTCGCATTGTATGTAATCACACACCACTGCCTAAACTCTGTTTTCTTACAATTATGGCGGTAAGTCCCCTCTTTGAGGCGTGGTTGGAAAGACCTCACGGCGTCCTCACATTCCGCATGACGCAGGTCCTCACCGGACACGGTAAGTTCGGGAGGTTCCTGCACCGGATACGTGCGGAAACGACGCCCGGGTGTCGCCACTGTGCGGCCCACCCGGAAGACACGGTAGAGCACACGGTGGAGGTGTGCCCAGCTTGGGCAGAGCAACGCTGTGTCCTCGTGGGGGCAATCGGCGGCGGCGATCTCTCGCGCCGGGCCTTGGTTCAGGCCATGCTCCGGAGCGAGGAGGAGTGGCAGGCGGTCGCCTCCTTCTGCGAAGCAGTAATGCTAGCTAAGGAGGCGGCCGATCGCGTGAGGCAACGGTCCTTACGCTCCAACCGCCGCCGGGATTCCGATCCCGATTTCCGGCCACCGTAGGCGCGGGCTTGCAGACGGCGAGCAATGGGTGGCTCGCCGTCTGACCGTCCGGTAACCGTCCGGACCGAGTCCAAGTCGTCGACGGCGCGTATTGTTCCACGCGCGCCTCAAGGAGATGTCAGCAAATCGTAGGGGCCCAGCAGGGTCGAAGCCTACTGGGGCCACGGGTAGTGTGAAAGCGGAACCCGGGGCCCTGGGACGAAGGCAACGAAGGAACAGGAGTGGGTTTTTAGTCAGTAAGAGTCTGACACTATCTCCCGCTCCGCCCAAGAGCGGGGATGTCATTAGGATGATTTTCCCACCCAATAAAAAAAAAAAAATAAAAAAAAAAAAAAAAAACTCTGTTTTCTTCATAGTCCAAAATGTCTAAACATAGTACAATAAGTACAGTAATTATCGGAAAGTCTAAATACTGGACTGACATGCGTTACCAACGTATCACTTATCTAGTCAAAAGCAAACATTTTGGCAATTCAATAATCGCCATTAAAAGGTTTCTATGTCTAGAGCTCCATTTTCATGATAAAAATCTAAGATAAACGTGTTCCAACCATTTGTTAGCAATCAATTACCGCTCACTGAGTTAAAGACACAATAAATTAGCCTTCCACAGTGAATTAAATGAGGCTACTAAGCTTCCGAGTCAAATAGAGTAGAATAATGGATGTCTGTAAGTTAGGAAGTATTGACAACAGGTTATCTTGGACGTAAATAATTTAGTGTGGCATATTTATTCTATTATATAAAAATCTCGTATCACAGTGCTTGTTATCGAACTCCTCCGAAACAGCTTGACCAATTTGTATGAAAATTAGAATATATTTTTTAGATCTCATAATAATAATAATCATAATCATTTATTTGTTAGAAAATGGTAGGTGTATACATTACATTTATTATTTAAAAGATTTGTTACTATTTTGGTGTACAATAAAGTTTATTCTATTCTATTACATGGTCTTAGTTTAAAACATTTAGTCTCAGCACATTTTGCCACAAGGGCGTAAAAATATATAAAAGGTTACATATTTTTTTTAGTTATTGTAGTATAAATTAGAGATGTCAGTCAAAATAAAATCATAAAATATTTGAATTAATATATGACAAAGTTTCATTTAAGTAGTCATTTAATTTATAATAGCATTTATTACATAAAAATTATTTAAATTTATTCTAAAATTTGATCAGATCTGACTCCCTAATTGATTTTGTAATTTTTTTGTAAATTTTCGGGGCTGAAACCATACTGTTTATCGTGTAAGATGATATTTGTGTTAAAATGATTAAGCATTTGATTCAACATTACCTTTTCAAATATCTTGCTAAAAACCAACAAAACGGGCCGACCTTTAATTATTAGTGTCTTTGCTGTCCCTGGATTTAAGAAGTGGTATCACTTTACTATATTTCTAAAAAGACTCCTTGATCTATACACAAATTAAATATTAAAGCTAAGAACGGCGCTATAGTCTCAATAATTGAGGTACAAACTTTGATAGACATACCCCACAGATCTTCAGTCAAATTAATCTTGATTTGTTTAAAAGCTTTTATTACTGTTATGGGGTTTATATGCTTAAAGTTAAATATGGTCAAGCAGGCTGCAACGTTCGCCTGTAATAAACCAAAAGCATGCGATGGCAATGAATTTAGGGCTTCAGTAGTTTTAATTGATGTACTAGCAAAGAAATTTACAAATTCTTCTGCAACTAGTTTCTTGTGACCGTGATGTGTCTCCAATGTGTAAGCATTTTTAAGTATTTTGTTCCTGTTGGTCTCATTATTTATAATTTTACAAACTGTTTTTATTTTATTATCTGCTGATTTAACTTTGTTGCTAATGTACAAGGCTTTACCTGCCTTACAAGTGTTTTTAAACATTTTTAAATATGTAGCAACATACTTATTAAAAATCTCAGTGTTAATAAAAGGCTTAGCCTTTTGAGTAGCGTAATTAGAGACACAATAGAAAGACAATGACCGAGCGATCGGCGGCGTTCGCTCGGGGTTTAATGAATTAAGGCCATACAGCTCGAAAAGTCTTTCTCTACTTATTCTGATTCCTTTAGTTGCCCAGTCACTAAATCTAAACTTAGGGCAGATACTTCTAGTTTTTTCTCAAAAGTCTTATTGAACTCGGCTTGAACTATAAAAAAAAAAATCGTTATATAAAAAATTACTATAGTTCACTTCAAGATTCCAATCACCAAACTTGCTAATTAAAGTGCTGTTAAATTTATTTAGTTTACCGGATGTTATTGGTCTGGATTGTATCTGCACTTGTTGTATCGGTAAGTTGGACTCAAAAGTTACCTTTAGGCCACTAGGATCAGAAGGCAGATAATTTACAATGGCCTTTTCTAAATACTACAAAAAACATTATCGATACATGTAACAGTAGTGTCGTAGTTCGAGTAGGTTCTATAAACAAATTTGATAAATTAAATGACTTGAAGAGAATATTTAATAATCTACTGCTATCTGAATTATTTTCAAAAATATTAACATTAAAGTATCCACAGATAATTGCCGTGCAGTTGGTATTTGCAGTGTTGTCTTTTTAACCCAATGGTTGACTGGTAGAGAAAGCTTTGTGGCATTAAGTCCGCCTATGTACCACCACTGTACATGAAGTTTAAATAAATAAATAATAATTACTATTTTGTTACCAGTTGCAAGTTTTGATAATTAGGGGGCCTGTAAACGCACACTATGACATGCCTATCCAGCTCAAGACAAGACAATTCAATGCTATGTTCAACGTATAGTGCAACTATATCTTTACGAATTTTAAATTTAATACTATTTTTAATTAGGATTAGTGAACCCCCACGTAATATTGATTTTCGGTTTCGGTTTTGTAGCGGATGTCTACACCCTATAAGGAACCTACCTGCCAAATTTTAAGCTTGTAGTTGTTATTTATTGTTTCTGAGATTTCGTGATTAATCAGTGAGTGGTATTTCGCTTTTATATTTATAGACTAGCTTCAGCCAGCGGCTTCGCCCGCGTGAAAGTAGGTTTCTCCTAACAAACTTTGGTAGATATTTATAAGATCTACAATTAATTAGAACATTTCATGGTTCTATCTTTTATAGTTTAGGCAGCGTACGCAAAATAAGTAACTTTTCTGGTTGACTTTTAACACCTTGTGTCCGAAAAACTCAAATATCTTACGGAACCCTACTTTTTTCCAAAATAAAATATAACCTATGTTACTCGTGGATAATGTAGCTTTCGAATGGTGAAAGAATTTTTAAAATCAGTCCAGTAGTTTTGAGCCTATTCATTACAAACAAACAAACAAAGTTTTCCTCTTTATAATATTAGTGTAGATTATACACCATTACACATACAAAAAGGAGGGTTCCTTGTGTCAATAATAAAATATTTTCATTATTTCTCAAAATCGCTCCCTTTTCTGATATAAGCCAATCAAATCACTCCGTTCAACTTCAAACTTGAGCAAAAGTCGACAATTTTGCAATTGAAATGTCTGACCCTTCCTCGTCGAGGCTGCAATAAAGAACCTCGCCTCTCCCATTGATTGCTGTATTATTTCAAATCGCCCCAAAATATTAGTTTTTAAAGCCTGTGAGTAAAGTTCAGTCGATTTTGATCGTTCGCTTTTTTCATCAGTATCGGGAAATAATATTTGCTTCGCATTTGAGTACAAATTTTAGATTTGTAGTTCTACGGATAAAAAAAATGCAATTTAAGGAAGATGACCATATTGAGATGTGTGAAGAGAATGGATAAATTGAGAAATGAGTAAGAGAGTGAGTGAGTTGGTGAGTATTAGGGAAAGATTGAAAGTGACTGAAAAGTTGAAAGTCGTTTATCTTGGTATATGAATGAAAGGAGGGATGAAACGCATGTTACTAAAGTGTACATGGATGGAGAGGCAGAGGGAGTACAAGGAAAATATGCATGGATTGTATGAGGAGTGATATAAAACAAGAAAAAGTTAGTGGTATGACAATCTGATCAAGATCAACCTAGGCCGGAAAAGGCGAAAGACTGACAAGTTTGAAAGAAAAAAGAGGACGCTTTTCTTTTTTCCTTTATTTTTTTCAATGGGATACAAAGTAGATTGTGGAAAAAAGAAGATTAACGAATAGAAGGCAAATTCGGGACAAACTATATATCCTTTTTCCATACTCTAGACACATCTGGGTATTGAAAGGGTCATGTCCATTCCTCGGTCATCATACGGTCAGCTTCAATCACAGCTGCCCTAAAACTATGACTCAAACAGCTCATAAACAGTCCCCAAAATCATTTAACCCGTAGCTGCCATATCTGACCGCACCCCATAACAAGTCATAACGGGTCATGGCGGGTCAATTTACCCTCTCAAACGGTCCATCTCTTGACCTTAACGTTTTGACCAAAGTTTGTACGAAGTTATAGTTATCTGAAGTAATGTAGTAAAATAGTAAAATTGTGTGTTGGTTTGTATGTTTGTAGGTGATATAATCATACTGACCAGTTACGGTGGCCAATCTTAACGGAGATTAAGAAAGAAAGAGAAAAAAACAATATATGGTGCGCCTGACCATCAATGATTGCATCTCCGCTTACCATCAGGTGGGATCGCAGTCAAGCACTGGTTTATATCAATTAAAAAAAAAAAAAAAATAAAAAAAAAATATGAGAAATGATGCAGTCTTAAGACTAGCTTACAAATTATAAACATTCTATAGGGAAAATATGCTCCACAACCACTTAAATAACCGCCGTCGCCACATTTATAATATGAAGAGTCCATAGCGTTGGTTTTTAGCGTGGGTCCGTGACGGTGTTGATACAAAGATGTAGACGTATAATAGATTTGAGTAGAATGAGGAAAAATAAGTCATAAATGGAAAACAAAGAGGAAATATACATATACAATTATAAAGTGGCAACATTGCGACGTGTCCATGGCATAGAACAACTTTGCTAGGCTCGTTTAGTCCCAGAAGTTTTGCTGAAGAATACAGGAACTAAATGACGAAGAAAAGTCTGTCAATAAAAAATCGGACAAGTGCAAATTGGACACTCACAAAAAGAAGAAGAAATTACGTTCTTTATTCCCCTTAAATTTAGATTTTATTATTTTTTATTTTAGCGACACGTAGAAGAAATACACACTCTGTCAAAATTTCAACTGTCTGCTTATTAAATGTCATGAGCTACAGACCGCTGACAGACAGACGTATCCACAGAGGCGTAATAATAGGGTTCTCTAGTGTACAAATGATACATCCATGTAGATAATTATTTTAGCTCAACGTAGGTGAAGCCGCTGGTAAGAGTAAGTATGGCTATATTATTGTACTCGCAGTTCAAGAGCTATATTACAGTAGACATGAACCACTTTGATAACCATAAACTGTCTGAAGTTGTATGATTGAATTACTTTCAAGAACGTTTTGGAGATGAACTTCAAGATTTTACTGAATATTTCATGCTGGATAGCGAAAAATTATTTATGTATTTAAACTCTATGTACAGTAGTACACAGGCGGACTTAATGCAACAAGGCATACTCTACCAGTCAACTCTTGGATTAAAAAAGACAACACTGGTAGGTTTGCACAATAAACCAATAACAGATACTACAAGCAGAAAAAAAAATAAGACCTTCTTCTTCTTAGCGTATCGATGGCAAAACTAATTAAATTCCTTGCTTGGCACAGGATTCGGCCACGGCAGTGCCGTTCGCTGATGCTGTCATTAGGTCCCTACGTGAACAGGTAACAGGGCGTGATGCAGGATCGAAGGTGGGACATGGTCTGCGGAGAGACGCCGCACAAACATTGAAGATCGGAACCTTAAATTAAATGAACCAGTAAATTATTATGACCTTTGATTAAGAAGATTGATAATTTATATAGCAGGACAACGTACCCCAATATCCTAAGTCATTTCTTCCACCTGTCTCCACCTCGAATCAACAAGTTAACATCAAATTGACAGATAAAGCTTGTAGTTTATTGACATTTATCAGAGGTTATTTTTTTTTGTTATTATGTCGAATAAGTCGAGTGTAATGAAGGAATTTTCCATCAAAACAACTTGTCCTTGTATTCGAAGTAATTTTTTCCCGACTCGACTCCTCATCACCATCATCATCATCATTTCAGCCGACAGACGTCCACTGCTGGACATAGGCCTCTCCCAAATGTTGCCACAAAGAACGGTCCTGTGCATCTTGCGTCCATCGGATTCCCGCAACCTTCACTAGGTCATCGTTCCACCTTGTAGGGGGCCTGCAACACTGCGTCTTCCGGTACGCAGTCGCCACTCCAGAACCTTTCTGCCCCAACGGCCATCCGTTCTGCGAGCAATGTGCCCCGCCCACTGCCACTTAAGTTTGGCGATTCTTCGTGCTATGTCGGCAACCTTGTTTCTCCTGCGGATATTTTGATTCCTCATTGAATCGACAAAATAATAGTTATCAATAGTTT
The DNA here is from genome assembly GCA_949316375.1 of Mythimna vitellina. Lineage (NCBI taxonomy): Eukaryota > Metazoa > Arthropoda > Insecta > Lepidoptera > Noctuidae > Mythimna > Mythimna vitellina. The sequence goes on from OX438704.1 coordinate 773,244, forward strand.
GTTATTTTCCCCCATTGTTACGACAATCATCATAACACGTCAAAAGGAGATCCTTTAAACAGACTTGAAATACGTTAAATTTATTAAATTTCATTAAATTATTTTCAACATTACGCTGTTTTTGTCATTGCGAAAATCAAATAAAATAAGAACATAAAACAAATGACTTTCAGCAAAGAAAATCTCATAACAAAAAATAAAGATTTGAGGTAATACCAATACTAGACTTGCGCCTGACTTTTCTTTAGCAATTTATTTTTACCAAGTTTTTTTTTATTTGTGTGTGAAGCTTGTGATCATTTATTACTTTTTGTATTTGGAAACAATAGCATTGTATAATGTAGATGTACTTTTTTCAAATTTCATGAAGGTGAAGTACCATGGAGCATTTTTAATAGGTTGCAACTTGTTCGACATAAACGAGCATTGTTAACAGTTGAGAGTTTGTCATGCTCACGTGTTATTGGGTTATTTAGTTCCCTTCGAAATGGAGCTGAGTGGGGCTGATGATCGCGTCATGCTCGTGAACGGGTGCCGTTGCAACGGGTGTAGCTGCTAGTGGCTTATTTTCATTTTTTTTCGTTCCCTATCTACATTGTGCTCACATAATAGAAGCAGCAAGAAATATGTACAGACGCACAAGCATAATCAGCCTTTTAATGTTCCCACTGCTGGGACTCAGGCCTCCTCTGTAGGAGAGGGAATGGACCGTTATCCACTACGTGGGCCCAGTGCGGGTTGGTGATGGAGTTTCTTGCACGTTCTTCTCCATAGAAATCTACGCTTTGGAACGTGCAATTTAGCTTCACTTTTTTTTTGGATTGACCGACATTTGACTATCAAAAGTGCTTTTAAATGGTCTATTTGAAATAAATGCTGCTTAATGAACACCATATTACACTAATATTATAAAGGCGAAAGTTTGTGAATGTGTGTGTGTGTATGTTTGTTACTTCTTCACGCTCAAACGGCTGAATGGATTTGGATGTTTGGCATACAGGTAGCTACGTCCTGGAATAGTATGTCAGATACTTTTTATCCCGATAATAAGGATAATAAGAGGATAATTTTGTACTTTATCCTGGATGAAGTCGCTGGCTTCAGCCAGTGTATTACAAATACAAAATTTTATAAAAGAGCCTACACGAGCAGAAACGCTGAAGCATGTAGGTAAAGTTGAACACAAGAAACTGGGGTAACAAATCCAGCATAGGCTGGACTCGCCATCTATTGAAACTTCATACTACTCCAGGCCAGCTAAGGTCAATCTGCTTTAATTGTTCTATCTCAAGAAAGCAAGTTGGTCTTGGTTATGTGTGTGTGTGATATGCGTATTGTTTCTGTGTGTGTAAGTTATCTTTAACCGACTCCAAAAAGGAGGAGATTCTCAATTCATAGGAATCGTTTTATTTTTTATGGTCGTTCCCCGTTTACTCGTACACTCCTGGATCGATTTAGAAAATTCTTTTTCGTTTGAAAGAGTACGCTCTTTCAAACGAAAAAGAATTTTCTTTCCTTTTCCCAGGTGGTCACATGCCAAGGTCTGAGGGTTCCGTACAAACTTACTTATGAAAACAGTTCAATTCCCGAATTGAGTTACGAAGATTTTTACGAATCGCAAAAAAAGTTTTTTTATTATGACGTAAAGATTTAGGTACACTTTTCCCATTTTTTTTCTATCCTTGTGCTATAAGACCTTGCTTCATGCTAAATTTCAAGGTCAATGGGAAGTACTCTATGAATTTTGATAGCCATGAGAGTGTCGAAGTACACGTTTTTTGCGACATAAACGGTCGTATCTTTTTATTTCGTTAACTCAGAAGTTTGATTTTTTCCCTGCTTCAAGGGCCCGCAGATCTAATTACTTAGATTCAACCCGATACCTTCACGCGCTTCCGAGATAAAGGGTCTTGACAGACAGACGGACAACAAAGTGATACCTATAAGGGTTCCGTTTTATCCTTTTTTTGAACCCAAAAAATTGTAAAGTAATTTTTTTTTCCAAAAACGCTTTAAAACATGTCCGAAGTCGTTGATAACGAAAAAACATAACCATAAATAAACACTGACTTTTAAAATGTAAAGTTATGTTGCACTTTCTATTAAGTTTATTTTTTTTGTATTAAAAGTGTTTTTACCTACTTTTTTGTATAAAGTTTTTTGGAGGTATGCGGAACAGAATGTAAAGTCCCGCAAACCGTTGCAAAGTGAGGATCCTCCGACCAGACGGGTGTCATGTCTGGTGTTCTAATCGCGCGGAGAACTTTGATTGCGCGATGCAAGATTAGTTCTTATGTGACGCCATAGATGTCGCTACAGTTTTTTTACTTTTTGTGACTAAGCGTCACAAAAAGTTTAATGGTCATGAAATGTCTTTTTGGTTTACCCTTTTTTTTAAGTTGCGCGCAACAGTCATTCTGCAATTTTAATTCACTAAACCCCAAGTGAACAGGCGTTCTCTCTCTTGTTGTCTTTCTATTGTGTTACTAATTACGGTATTTGAAAGGTTAATTACATGACTTGATTCCGCTCTATCATCGGACAACCCGACGTACGGCGAGTGTCTACCCTTCATTGTTAACACCTCTACGGTCCGGACTAAACGTTTCGCCTCGTCTTTTATACACTCCACATCGAAGGACTGGAACAGTTAGCCTGCTGCGGTCTTTCCGTCTGATTATAATTAGGTGCATACAAGGCTAGAGTGAATTGGCTCATAATAAACTAGTGCGCTTCACCATCAACGACTGAATCACTACTTAACATCAGGTGGGACCGCAGTCAAGCACTAGTTAATACTATTAAAAAATCGTTCTGCGAAAGTGATATTATGAGAAGATATTTTACGAAAAAATTGTTTTGCCATTTTTTAGGGTGCCGTACCTCAAAAGGAAAAAAAAGATTCTTTATAGGATCACTTTGTTGTCCATCTGTCTGTCTATCGGTCAAAACCCCTCATCTTAGGAACGCAGAGAGGTATCGAGTTGAAATTAAAATAAACCATATACTCAAGTCTGCGGTCCCTTGAAGCTGTGAAAAAATGAAACTTCTAACTTAACGAAAAAAAAGATAAGTACAGCCGTTTATGTCGTAAAAAATATATATTTCTTCACTCTTAAGGGAATCAAAATTCATAGAATACTTCCCGTTGACCTAGAATCCTGAAATTTGGTATGAATCAAGATCTCATAGCACAAGTACCTATACGAAAAATCTGAAAACTGTAAATATGTAATAATGTCACAAAAAAAATAATTGCGATTCAGAAAAATCTTCGAAACTGAATTCGGGAATTTAAGTGTTTTCATGGGTACGGTGTACGGAACCCTCAGTGCGCGAGTCTGACTCGCACTGGCCTGGTTTTTTTTTTATATGACACCAAGCGCTCCAAACTTACGCACACAGCAAAAAAATGTGCGCGTGACCAACGGGCCTTCGTAAGATAGAACACCAGTTACATGTGGCCTACTATGTGTTTTTAATATGATTATATTTATTATGCTTTTGAGTACAATATTGACTAGTCTACACTGTTCTTACATAATCTATACTTATAACAAATCTGTAGAAGTGAAAATTCTGTACATTGAAAATATCAAAAAAATAAATGGCAATGTTTCTAGACTGACACTGACCCCAAAAATATGATTAAAAAATTTTTTTGTCTTTCTGTCTGTCTGTTTGTTCAGGCATCACGCAAAAACTACCAGTTCAATTACGATGAAACTTAGTATAATTATTCTTTAATATCCTGGGTACCACACTGGGTATTTTTATCCCAGAAAAGTATAAACAATAGGAAACAAACTTAATTTTGCGGTTTGATCCCTAGACCCGATCACTGTACCAACCAAAAATAATTATTTTGTCGTAGGTTACGTCACCCGCAGTGGAGTTCACTAAAGGCCGCTGCACACGGCTAAGATACCATAATATTTTATCTTAAGATACAATCTCGCTCGCCATATAATTCAATGGACTATCACACGACGAAGTCGCGGGCAAAAGCTAGTATCTAATAATACTGTAATATGAAAATATTGTAATCATACACTTAAAAAAAAAGTAACCATGGAGTTTCTTGCCGGTTCTTATCCATAGGAAACGACCAATTTGGGACCGTGCACTAGCTTTTGGTCTTTTTTTTTATTCCGCGCTCTAAGAATGAGTCCTGTATCGAGGACGCGTTCACTTACATGTACATTCACATACAAAAGACAGCTAGACACGAAGCTCTTACCTGTAGGTAAACATTTGTTTCGTGCGGGAATCGAACACGTGACACGCAACGCAATAGCCAGTAGCCAATCGTGCAGTCAAACATAAAGCTAGAACTACAGTAGACGGACGCATACGTGGTCACGTCTAATTTGTACGTAAAACGACGTCGCGTAGCGTGGATCTAATGTAGATCTACAAGTCTAGTTGCCATATAAAAATGTATGGAGACCGACTCGTCCAGATCGGCGTACGTGGCCCACGTGTGCGCAGTGTAGTTCTAACATTACACTATCGTGAGGAGAGCACAATTTCAATGAAAACACATACTCACTCAGTCTCAGTTTCATTTTAGTTTAGTGTCCGGCTTACTCATGAAGATTAAGTAGACCAACAAACGCATTAAGCTGTTTAATATCGTTGTGTACATTTTAAACAAAGCTTCAATAAAGCATTCCTCTTTCTCCGCCTTCACTAAACTACTTTCGTCCACAATGAGTTACATTAACATTCCGTCGCATCTTTCTCGCTATAAATAACAACTACAATAGGAACAAAAGTAACCCATTTCGCGAAAAAACCTTAAAATGCTAGTTTCTTTGTAAAATATTTAAATTTTTCACATTTCGCCCGTCGTCGCTGAGTTATTCCGTCGCATTGTGAGCCCCGCGCCCCCTCCGCGCCCACCCGATACGTTTCACGCTAATTTATTGATACAACAGGTTTTCCCGGCGGTTTCTCTCGGAATAGAAGCTGGATTTTTGTATTTTGAGCTTTTGAAATACAATGTTACGTTTAAGGGCTTTACTCGGTTGCAATACAGTGTCACACACAGTTAAAAGTATGAGCATAATCAGTTTTATAATGTTCCCACTGTTGGGACTCTCTCTAGTAGAGGGAATGGGCTGCAATCCAGCACGCGGGCCCAGTGCGGTTTAGTGGATGCCACATGTCTTCGAATTTTCGGTTCTAGAACAAGCCTTGCTGCTTCACGATGTTTAACTTTAACCACAGAACAAAGAATACATTTCTTTGTTTCGTGCCTTTAACGTTTCAAGAGCAGTGGTGATTAAACAAAATTATACAAAGTAATGCGCCTGCCTGGGTTTGAACTCGCGGCCCGACTTTTAAGTCGGAGCCGTTACCACTGGTACACCACAGCTCTCTGAGTTAAAGGATTCATCTAAAATTATCTTGTTACAATGAACTTTTCAAGAAGAATAGTAATAATTGCTACATCTGTCAAACATACGAACATATTATTTAGTCATTGAATCGATCAATAGCCAAGAGACACAATACCAACAATAATTTTATGAAAAAGGAAAATCGGATCCGATGAACTTTAAGATATCATCTCTTAATAATATTTCTTATCTAAATACTTATTAATAAGTAACTATATTTAGATAAGATATAATATATATATTTACTATTATTGTAGGTACCTTTAAGTATGGAAGTCAGTCTGTAGGTGGGTGATCAGCCTCGGAAAGCAGGTTAAGCCATTGGTTCTAGCTCTTATTTGTAAATCTTTGACAGTCGGAAAAAGGTAAGGAATCTGGCAACAGTCTTACCAAGAGGTATATTTGGGCACGCCGTAATTATGGCGGTATGTCTTCTCTTTGAGGAGTGGCTAGAAAGGCAACACGGCGTACTTACCTTCCGCATGACGCAGGTCTTCACCGGACATGGTAAGTTCGGGAGGTTCCTGCACCGGATTCGTGCGGAAGAAACGCCTGGGTGTCACCATTGCGTGGACCGCCCAGAGGACACGGTAGAGCACACGGTGGAGGTGTGCCCCGCTTGGGAAGAGCAACGGCGTGTCCTCGTGGGGGCGATCGGCGGCGGCGATCTCTCGCACCGGGCCTTGGTTCAGGCCATGGTCCGGAACGAGGACGAGTGGCAGGCGGTCGCCTCCTTCTGCGAAGCAGTAATGCTAGCAAAAGAAGCGGCCGATCGCGTGAGGCAGCGGTCCTCACGCCCCAACCGCCGCTGGAATTCCGATCCCGATTTCCGGTCATAGTAGGCGCGGGCTTGTAGACAGCGAGCATTGGGTAACTCGCCGTCCGACCGTCCGGTAACCGTCCGGACCAAGCCCAAGTCGTCGACGGCGCGTACTGTTTCACGCGCCTCAAGGAGATGTCAGCAACTGTACGGGCCCAGCAGGGTCGAAGCCTACTGGGGCCAAGGGTTTGATTCTGAAAGGAAGACTCGGCCCCGGTACGAAAGGCGACGAAGGAACAGGAGTGGGTTTTAAGTGAGTAAAAGTCTGACACTATCTCCCGCTTCGCCCAAAAACGGGGGATGTCACAAGATGATTTTCCCACCGAAAAAAAAAAACCAAGAGGTATATTCTTATCCAGTTAGTGTGTTGTGGAGGTCAGATATGGAGTCACTCCTTGTAAAAACCTCGTGTCGAGCTGCATGTGGTTTAACTGGAAACTGACTGCAACTTGTTTGTGAAAAAGATTGATTCTAGGTATCTGAAGGTACTGAAACCATTTTTGTTTTTTTACTGGTCTATTTTGTGTCCCACTGCTAGGCAAAGGCCTCTCCTTTCTCTTCACAAACCTCTCTGTCTAGGGCAATCTCTGCCATGTTTTCCCCGCATCAGATCGTCTCGCCACCTACGCCGCGCTCGACCTATGACTTAAACCAGGCCACTCAGAAAGTTTTGCGAAAAAAAGTTTTTATGTACGGCACTGGCCACTTGTAATTATTTTAAAACTTTGGTTGTTTAAAAGTAAAAATACCGTTGTTCGAATTTTGAATTTCCCTCCACATTTTATCGAGAGCTAAATCGAATATCCTGTCTCATTTAAAAATGGACCTGCATCGAGAACATTTTCGTGCGATAATGTTCTACTATTTCAAATGTGCCCTAAAACCTGATGAGTCAATTGATCGACTTTAAATTGCTTTTATGGATGAATTAACTTCAAAAGCAACCATCTAATCTCATCGGTAAATACCATAAAGATTTAGAACTCTGTTAGTAACTCTTCACTTTGCACTAGGAACATTGCCTCGGTTTTTTTTTGTGAGTTGGAAATCAACTAATGATTTATTTCGCTCGAGGGCGAAGCAAAAGAGCGTGTCAGAATTTTACTGACTAAAACCCATCTATATTCCTTCTGTTGCCCTTTGTGTTCTAGGACCACGGGTTCCTTTTTCAGAACTTTCCCATGGTCCTAGCTGGCGTTGGCCCTACTGGGCTCCTACGGGTTACGGTCTTGTAGCTGTCCTGTGCTATTTGTCTGTGGAAGCGATGGACCACCACGCCCTGCAGCTAAAAATCTTCTTCCATAACAAAAGCCAGAAAGCAGATTTTTTTTTTTTATTGGGTTGGAAAATCATCCTTATGACATCCCCGCTCTTGACCAGAAAGCAGAACAGTGATCACACCTCGAACACTATACAATTGATGCTCCGATTCAAATACACGGCTTTTGAGGCATGAAGCACAGAAGCGAAACTGAGAGAAAATGCTAGTTTTTAATAATAAGTATAGTTTGTAGTTAGCAAGCAGAAGAATACTTACACGCTCAAATAATATTCTCTTCATAACATCCGTAATCCCAAGTTCATCATGAAGCACCTTCCAACAACACATCTGGGCCATTCCAAACGAGGAACTACACGGCATAAACACTCCATACGAGTGAATATTATAGTTCACTAGAAATCCGGCAATAGAGTTTAGGCTAATAGACTTTAAAATCATTAATATTCATGAGAGGATGTGAGTGTGTGTGATTTGTGTTAGTAATGGCTGTGGTGCGATACAGGGGCCTCGTGTAGGGGCTGAATGTGAGGGGATTAGACCCTATTCCCTCAAATAACATACTTGTAGTTTACAGAAATATGTTTTGCTGTTGTAATGGTCATTTGAATGTGTTATTACAATTATAAGCTTTATTCGTCTCGTTGTTGCCCTGAAACAGTGCGACGGGCTCACACCAGACCTCGAAGAAGATGGCAGGACGAATGAGACAGTCGTCATCATCATTTCAGCCGATAGAAGTCCACTGTTGGATATAGGCCTCCCCCAAGTGTTGCCACAATGAACGGTCCTGTGCCATCTCGCATCCATCGGATTCCTGCAACCTTTATCAGGTCATCGGTCCAACGGCTGTCTGTTCTGCGAGCAATGTGCCCCGCCCATTGTCACTTAAATTTGGCGATTCTTCCTGCTATGTCGGCAACCTTGGTTCTCCTGCGGATATCTTCATTTCTGATTCGATCACGCAAGGAAACTCCAAGGACAGCCCTTTTCCATTGCCCTTTGGGTGACTAAGCCTTCTGATGGGACCCATTGTGAGCGACCATGTTTCGGAACCATATGTCATCATTGGCATCTGGAATTAGACAGATTTCGCCAGAAGTGGCAAGAAGAAGCGCGGGCCTGCAAAACACCGATGGAGTGCTGGGAGTTCTTTGCCCAGGAATGGGACTGAACAGGCAAATTAAAAAAAATTGTCTCGTGATGGCCCAGTTGCTATCTCTCATGAACGCGGTTGTGGGTTTGAAACCGGGCAAATAACAAAACAATTAACCCGGTTGCACAGCGTTCGGGAAGCTACGCGTTATCTTCTCGTCCAATAAACCTGCACAGTGTCTCAAGACGAAAGTATATGACCAGTGCGTGTTGCCAGAAAACGTGGTCACTTACAATGGGCCTTATCAGAAAACTTAAAATAACCCAAAGGGCAATTCTCGGAGTTCCCTTGCGTGATCGATTCAGGAATGAGAATATCCGCTGGAGAAACAAGGTTACCGACATAACACGAAGAATCGCCAAACTTAAGTGCCAATGGGGAGGGCACATTGTTCGCAGAACGGATGGCCGTTGGAGCTGAAAGGTTCTGGACTGGCGACCAAGTACCGGAAGACGTAGCGTTAGAGGCCTCCTACAAGGTAGACAGATGACCCGGTAAGGGTTGCAGGAATCCGATGGATGCGAGACGCATAGGACCGTTCATAGAGGTGACTTGAGGAGGCCTATGTCCAACAGTGGACGTCTTTCTGCTGAAATAATGATGATTATGATAATAAAGTAAACAATGTGCAATTTTTGATTCATATGTCCTTTTTCAAGGTTATCTATCCTTACTAACACCCCGTACCTCGGAAAGCACGTAAAACTTTGGTCCCGGTTATCATTCGTAGATCCCTGATAGTCGTTACAGCTAGTCCGACGCCAGAAAGTCTGGCCATCAGTCCAAAGAGATTATTATAAACGCCGGTATTAGACCGCATAAGGTTAGACTGGAAGTCAACGTTTCAAGTTGATTGGGAAAAGGCTAGAGAGATGGTAATTCGTCTACAAATTTTAAAGTAAAACATATAAAATTATCATTAATTTGTTGTTGTTAGAATGTCCCTTTTGGATAAAAACCTTGGTTTTTCCTCTTACTTGTCTCCAACCTGAACCAACCTCCTTGGTGGCAACTTTCATCGATCCATCGGATGTGTTAGAAGAAATATCTTCCCTCATCTGTTATTTGATTATGATAAATATTATATGCTAGATAATGAGTTCAGGTTGACTAGCTAAACCTGGTGCCAATGATGTTACACAATCAAATTTGTACGGTAGGGACCCAGAGGGTCGAAGCCTACCGGGGCCATGGGTGATGCGAAAGAGATTCGCGGGGGCCTGAAACAATAGCAAAGAAAGAACAGGAGTGGGTTTTTAGTCAGTAAAAGTCTGACATGCCCTCTCGCTTAACTTAGGAACGGTGTGTAGTCTGTGTGTGTGTCTGTGTGTGTGTCTGTGTGTGTGTGTGTATGTGTGTCTGTCTGTGTATGTGTGTGTCTGTGTAGTCATTGTGTGCATCTGTGTACGTGTGCCAAATAAAATATTTTTTCTTTATTTCTATCTATTATTTTCTTTCTGTTTAATTAGCACCCTTAACATAATAAATATATCTAGTTTATAGACAGAAATACAGCAAACATAAATCTAATTAACTACCAGCAATAACAATATCGTTTTACCAATATAAATAGTAATTCGATAAAAAAATTAAGTACGGAACCGTAACTATTAAACAAAAATACGAGGGACTACTAAAATCTCCGTTTATGGCAGACATTATATTTTTATGTGTTGCCATCAACAGATTCATGCAATTTTCTGTTGCCCGAGAATATTTTACAAAGATATAAAAGCCTGCAAACTAATCTTTCTGAGCTTTCTTTCATGGATTACGGAAATGCGACTCTAAACAAATGAGTATAGAATAGATTTTTGTTAATGTGAACTAATAATAGATTCACATAAGCACCTCAGCAAAGAAGAAAGTTATAAAACATCATTATGGTGTTATTCGGTTGATCGCATCGTCAATCCACGAACTTTGATTCGTTCTGTCACTTATTTGACATACGACAAAGTCGATTACGTCAGCTTGTATTTTTTTTCGCTTCGTTTCTATAGCGCTTCTATTATTTTTCTACCCTCTTGGGGCGTAAGAATCTGGCTTAAGGATATTGATGTTCTATTTGTAAGATTTTTATAAATTTGGTGTTGGTATTTTGCCGTTTATTCATTTAGAGGCGAGCCAAAAGTATCATTGACAATGATGCACTTGTTAAGGCATCGACGCCGATATTCTAACCTGTCGGATTTCTATCATTTACATTTCGGGGAGTGTGCACTAAATTTGCACAACCTAATTCCGCCAAGTCCGTTCCATCATCGGACCACTCACCACGGCCACCGGTACATATTCTTAGTAGACAGCCCACCCATATTTACGAAGCGTTTTGGGAGCACATTTATTTAGTGCATTTGTTAGTGCTAGTGCGTAAACAAATGCATTTGAAGATTCCATCATCATAAATGGTGAACCAATTGAGTAGGAGAAAGAATACACTTATCTAGGCCAACAAATCTCAACTACTGGCATAAAGTCAAAGGAAACAGAAACTAGGATTGGGAACACATGAAAGTGTTACTGGTATTTTAAAGAAATCATGAAGAACAAAGAGCTTAACGTGTTCGTCAAATCAAAACTATATAACACCTGTGTGCTACTCGTTCTAACATATGGCTGCCAAACCTTTGCTCTCAGCAAAGTACAAAACAAAACATTAGAATCTTGTTAGATAGCAATGGAGAGAAGCAAGCTAAATATAAGGAAATCTGATAGCGTTCGTAACGAACTATCAGGAAACTCACAAAAATAGAGAACGTTACAACTAAATTAAAAAAAATCAAGTGTCAATGGTCAGTTCATATAATAAGAGGTATCGAGAAATGGAACAAAAGTATAGTGTTCTGGTACCCAAGAAAAGCGGTGCAGACAGTTTCGAAGATGGGAAGACGAGATAAAGACAATAGTGGGGAAAATATGGACTAGAAAAGCGATGAACAGAACAGAGTGGAAAGAAATGGAGGAGGTCTTTGCTAAAATTGGACAAACAGACAAAGTTGGAGGTGTCATCGAATTAGCAGAGTTGTTAATATAAGTTTATTTTAGTTAAACATATTTTTTGTCTGAATAAAGGCTTGTATGCATAAAGCTAAGGAGTGGAATTCCCTACCGGAGTCTGTGTTTCCTGATAGCTACAACTTTAAGTCAAGAGTGAATAGATTACTTCTAGGCAAGCGTACTCCATCGTCGCTCGAGGCAATGGCCCTCGCGCCCCAGCTGCCGGGATTCCGATCCCGATTTTCGGCCACTGCAGGCGCGGGCCTGCGAACGGCGAGCAATGGGTAGCTCGCCGTTCGACCATCCAGTAACCGTCCGGACCGAGCCCAAGTCGTCGATGGTGTGTAGTGTTCTGCGCGCGCCCGCCTCAAGGAGATGTCAGCAACCGTAGGGATCCAGCAGGGTCGAAGCCCACTGGGGCCTTGAGGGATGCGAAAGAGATCCCGGGGCACTGGAACAATGGCAAAGAAGGAACATGAGTGGGTTTTTAGTCAGTAAAAGTCTGACACACTCTCACGGTCCGCTCAAGAGCGGAGGATGTAATAAGATGATTTTCCCACTCGAAAAAAAAACCCCATCGTCGGCCACATCGTTGCCTACCATCTACCATCCGGTGAGATGGTAGTCAAACGCGAGCCTATCCATAATAAAAAAATCTATGTACCTATTTATATAATTATTTAAAAAATAATATTTCGATAAAAAAAAATACTAAATAATTGATTACAGTTATAATGTTGCAGCAGTAGTCTTAAAATGCGAAATATGCGAATATGCGAAGTATGCGAAAAGGCGCGTCATAAATGTTCTTCATTATATAAACTATTATATCATATCTTTACGTGTGTACCAATATAAAGAATTAGAATTTGAAAATACCATTTAATATTTACTATAATACTCGTATCTCGCCGGTATTAGGAACAGGATCCAAGTTACTGGGGGTCAGAGCTCCAGAAAAAGAAACCTCCTAACTACACAAGCCGTATACAAAAGTACCGCTTTCTAAATCAAGACCTTGATTCAGCCACCTAACGAAAGATTCCTGCGGTCTTCAACATCCTCATTCTTAATCCATTTCTTCATATGTCCTCTCAAAACGGTGAAAGAAAACATATCGAGGAAAACATTTATTGGTGATATCCACCAACCCGCGCTGAGCCCGCGTGATTGATAACAGTCAATTCCCTCTCATGGACAGAATGCCTGAGTCAGCAGTGAGGACATTATAAGGCTGAATATACTATGCTATGCCACAATAACCAATAATCATCATCTTTCTGCCCGTGTCCCATTTTATTTGGAATCATCGCAACACGTTTTTTGTCTTACATTCGTTTCTGTCACCCATCACGCTATCATTAACTACATTTTCATTCATATCACAGTATTATAACCGGTACTAATAATTATGATCTATAAACCACAAAGGATTTTCAACACACAAACCCATTCTTTACTAATGAGCCCCTAAATAACAGCGATTACGATATCCCCCCAATGCAGTTATTGCGGTAATACTATTAGCAATATTTTATTATGATGACTAGTTTTATTAGTGCCCAGTGATATATTCAGGGGTGTCTTGTGCGTGCCTCATTCGGTTACAGCTTGGCGTCGAGCCAGCAAAAAGGGGTTGATGGCATAAGACAGGTGAGAACAAAAGGTCCACAATCAAATAAGCATTTATAGAAGGTACCGTCCGGCACTTCTAGTGTACAACACGCGCCTCAAAGAGAGGTCAGCAAAATTGAAAATGCCCCGCAGGGCTGATGACCGCTAGAGCCCCGGGGAATTTCTAAAAAGGAAACCCGCAATCCTAGAACGCAAAGGGTAACTGAAAGACACAGATGTGGTTTCAGTCAGTGAAAGTCGAGTGCGAGAATTCATTAGATTTCCTACCTTAAAAAAAGCCATGCACGCTCACTAGAAAAAATCACTCTATACAATATATGCTATTAGTATGTCCAGCTACAAATCTCGCAACAACTTTTAGGCCTACTGTCCAGGACGCTTAGCTTCATATTCGCGTATTATTCATTATATGCTTGGTGTATGCCTGCTCATAGCCATAACAAACTATGATACTCTGTCGACGTCGTGCCGTTCGTTGCCACTTCGTCGACACAGTATGAGTATGAAGATATACGTCCGTGGACTGTAGACCTTACCGGCGTCATTACTCATAGTGATAACGCTGCAAGAAATTCTCATTCTTCCATCATAGTGAGTGGGATTTCTGCGCGTCACTATTGAGTGTGTAGTGTATGACTGCATGTTTTTATAGCTCGCGTTCTGCCAGTTAAAGGCCTTTTATATTTATGGCCGTGTCAGAGCCGATGTTCCAAGTTCATTAACTTAATAGGGGCTGCAGTTTTAAGCTTTATGACGGCTCTCTGGATAAACCGTTTTGAGATTGGAACAATTTGCCTGCTGCGGTCTTCTCGTTCGATTATAATTTAGGTGTCTTCAAGGCTAGAATGAATAAGCTCTTAATAAATTAGTGTGATTCGCCATCAACGATTGCATCACTGCTTACCATCAGGTGGGATCGCAGTCAAGCACTATGGTTTATATTATTTAAAAAAAATCTATGTCTTAACCACCATTCGGGACATCAGTAAAGCTTGTTATTTCAATGAAATCTATATAAGTGGAAGCTCAAGGAACCGAGGATGATTTATCAGATCCGGAGGCAATTGCAAAAAATATATATCTCTCTAATATGTTCTGTTGTGGCGACCACGTACTGGAAGACGCAGTGCTGGATGGCCTCCCACAAAGTAGACCGATGACCTGGTGATTGTCGCGGAAATCCGATGGATGCCAGACGCAACGGACTTGTTATGACGACAATTGGGGGAGGCGTTTTTTTTGGCGCTCTTGGGCGGAGCGAGAGATAGTGTCAGACTTTTACTGATTAAAAACCCACTTCTGTTCCCTCTTTGCCTTCGTACCAGGGCCCAGTGTTTCAATGCAAAGCTGTCAGGAACTTCTTGTAATTTTACCTGTACTATATTTTGCCTTACATATTATTATTATATAATAATTTTGTTATATAATATGTAAGGCCCACTAGAGTTATTACTGTATTAAAGTTATAAAATATATTTTTTTTTTATTATATATTGGCTCGCGTTTGACCACTCTATCTGATGGTAAGCCATGATGTGGTTGACGTCTATCGTCTGCTTACCTAGAAGTAATCTATTCACTCTCGACGAAACCTATGTTAGACAAAGGTGACCTCTAGATCTACTGATCGGATTTCAAACTTCGTTCACAGATCGAGAGCTGCTCCATCGTTGAGTATCGTATCTAGTGTAGTATATATGGTTTCTGCGGTATCGACCACGGGGGGAAGCCGCGGGGAAAACCATTATCTTGTAAAGTAATATTGTATTGGCTGTGTTGTTCCCCAAAATAATAAATGCACAAACTGTCGATACGTGACGCAGGCCACAGCGCTGATTGCAGCACTATTGTTTCGATACATCTACTTAGACTAGTTTAAAACTGGACTGGAAAAATCCACATGACCCACGAACTCTTTGAGGCGTGGTTGGAAAGACCTCACATCGTCCTCACCTTTCGCATGACGCAGGTTCTCACCGAACATGGTAAGTTCGGGAAGTTCCTGCACCGGATTCGTGCGGAAGCGACGCCCGGGTGTCGCCACTGTGTGGACCGCCCGGAGGACACAGTGGAGCACACGGTGGAGGTGTGCAACGGAGATGTCAGCATATCCTAGGGGCCCAGCAGGGTCGAAGCCTACTGGGGCCATCTCGGAGCGCACCGCCTCGGCATTCCCAATTAACGGTAGGAGGAGTTCACATCGGCGTCGGGTCGACGATGAAGTACCTGGGACTCGTCCTCGACAGCCGGTGGAATTTCGAGGAGCACTTCCGACGTCTGGCCCCCAAACTGAATCGGACTGGGGCTGCCCTCAAGCGGCTCTTGCCCAACCTCGGAGGTCCAGACGCCTCCTGCCGGAGGCTCTACGCAGGCATCGTCCGGTCCATGGCCCTTTATGGGGCGCCGGTTTGGGCGCCGTCACTGCGAAAGCGACCGGCGGCCCAGCTGAACGCGTGCCAGAGGGTCATGGCCATACGGATGGTGCGGGGATACCGGACGATTTCCCGCGATGCGGCGAGCCTCCTTGCTGGCCAGTCACCATGGGATCTGGAAGCATCAGGCCTTGCACACATGCACGATCTGCGCGTGGAGATGCAACGTCGGGGCGAAACTCCACTGCCACGACAAGTCGCGGCATGGCGGGCAGAGTTCCGGCGGGGTCTCATTGTGGAATGGCGACAGCGACTGTCGCAACCCAGTGCTGGGCACGCCATAATCATGGCGGTAATTCCCCTCTTTGAGGAGTGGCTGGAAAGGCAACACGGCGTCCTTACCTTCCGCATGACGCAGGTCCTTACCGGACATGGTAAGTTCGGGAGGTTTCTGCACCGGATTTGTGCGGAAACAACGCCCGGGTGTCGCCACTGTGTGGACCGCCCGGAGGACACGGTAGAGCACACGGTGGAGGTGTGCCCCGCTTGGGCAGAGCAACGCCGTGTCCTCGTGGGGGCGATCGGCGGCGGCGATCTCTCGCGCTGGGCCTTGGTTCAGGCCATGCTCCGGAGCGAGGAGGAGTGGCAGGCGGTCGCCTCCTTCTGCGAAGCAGTAATGCTAGCAAAGGAGGCGGCCGATCGCGTGAGGCAGCGGTCTTCACGCCCCAACCGCCGCCGGGACTCCGATCCCGATTACCGGCCACCGTAGGCGCGGGCTCGCGGACGGCGAGCAATGGGTGGCTCGCCGTCCGACCGTCCGGTAACCGTCCGGACCGAGCCCAAGTTACCGACGGCGCGTATTGTTCCACGCGCGCCTCAAGGAGATGTCAGCAACTGTAGGGGCCCAGCAGGGTCGAAGCCTACTGGGGCCAAGGGTCTGATTCTGAAAGGAAGACTCGGCCCTGGTACGAAAGGCAGCGAAGGAACAGGAGTGGGTTTTTAGTCAGTAAAAGTCTGACACTATCTCCCGCCCCGCCCAAGAGCGGGAGATGTCATAAGATGATTTTCCCACCGGAAAAAAAAAAAAAAGAAAGAAAAAAACTGGGGCCATGGGTAGTGTGAAAGCGAAACCCGGGGCCCTGGGACGAAGGCAAAGAAGGAACAGGAGTGGGCTTTTAGTCAGTAAAAGTCTAACACTATCTCCCGCTCCGCCCAAAAGCGGGATTTGTCATAAGATGATTTTCCCACCCAATAAAAAAAAAAAACGACCCTCGAAAATCTTTACATAATATAAAACAAAGTCGCTTTCCGTGTTCGCCCTTTCATCCGCTAACCACTCCTAAACCACGCAACGGGTTTTGATGCGGTTTTCACTAATGGAAACACTAAACAAGAACAATAAACGAGAAACGCTTGTGTGTATAATTTGTAACCGTGCGGAGTTGGGGTAGGTTAGTAATGAATATCAACATCAAGCCAAAAAACGTCCACTGTTAGATATAGGCCTCCCCCAAGTGTCACCACAATAAATCGTCCTATGCGTCTCGCATCTATCAGATCCTCACAATCCTCACCAGGTCATTGATCCACCTTGTGGGAGGTCTTCCATCGCTGCGTCTTCCAAAGCACGGTCACCACTACAGAAACTTTCGGCTCCATCGACTGAGAGCAAAGGGCACTGCCCTCTGCCACTTAAGTTTGGCGATTTTTCGGGATAAGTCGGCAAAAGATCAAAAGATAGAACAACAAACATTTTACAAAGAATTTGTTTAATGTTTAATTAAGCATATGTCTGCGTCAATAATTTAAGAATAATATCATTTATTAACGGACTTCAAAATAAAGGAGAAGGTTATCAATTCGGTCGTATTTTTTTATCATTATATATTTTTTTATGTTTGTTACCTCAGGACCGATTTGCAATTTTTTTTTCCCCCTAAAAGGATATGGGATCAATGTGAAATTTTTTTCAAAATCTAGTTCTGATGATGGGATCCATGAGGAATCGAGGGAACTTCTCAAGTATTAAAGGCAAGCACATAGTGATTTTGGCATTTTCATCGAGAACTTAAGCATTTACAGTCAAAAAGTAATATTTGATGAAATGGAACTGATGAAGAAGACCAGAAATGGTCAACAAAACTTCATACTCACATAGATAAATAGCAATATTTTCATTTTTTGTAAATTTTATTATTGTTAATGTGGGGACAATGTGATTACTCTTTCTCTTCCTTTAATTTTAACATAATGTCAGGCAGTTTTGAGTACCTTTTGCAGCCTACCCGAATATCCTCTTTTTGGTATTGTTCATCAAGTCGTTCAAATCCTTAGTAGTTCTGAGTTGAGCTACACGAATACTGACAAATGCTTGCTCTGATTGGACAGGTCCGCTCCGAACTGTGTGGTTCTTTCTTCAAAAGACCATCTCAGACTCCAATCTTCATGGTTCTCATATGATTTGACCATTATATGTTTGTTGTGTGGACTTTAAAAGATACTTTGATCCCTGAGTTTGTTTCAGTGTTTTTTCTTACGGTAGTCCGCTAGGAAACACCGACCTCATCTAGTTTAAATTGACGTGTATGTGTTTTTAAAAATCTATTTGCATGATCTATCTATTGAATCTTTTTGATGTATCTATTTGTATATATATATTATATTATTGAGAGCATTGGTGATGAAATAAATTACACAAAGTAATGCGCCTGGCTGGATTTGAACCCGCGACCAACAAATCGTAAATCGGGGCCGTTACCACTCGGCCACCACTACCGCAAAATTAAATATTCAAAAATGTACAATGTTTTTTACACATCTAATGAATAAAACTATTTTTACTGATACAAATAAAACCAAGACCACAAATAGAAAAAGTAACCAGCAATATTTCAAATCCGTTTACAAGATAAGCCTCGCGAAGAATCATCCGTAGATTTATATCAAATCTAAAGGAAAAGATCACAAGGTTTCATCTTTTTCCGTCGTGTTCGGTTGCGGTCTGAGCACATTATTCTAACGTGCCCTAAAAACGCCACAAGCGGTAAATTATGACTCCCTTAGGAACCTCTGTTACGCACCATAGGACCTTTAAATTGCAGATTTGATTATACCGCCAACAAAATGACGGTGTAACCATTTTCTTTTACACGAAATAAATGGTGTTTACTCTGTCGCCATGTTTAGTAAACGGATTCGTGATCTCATGTTTTTTTTACTGGCTTCTGCCTGTAGCAAAAATATCCCTAGGACACTAACGGTATATTAATATCTTTTATTTCTAAACTAAACTAGAATAAGATCTCCCCGTGTGCCAATTTTCATTCTAATCCACTCAGCCGTTAAGTCGTGGTATTAATCATGACTATCCCGTAATCAGGTTCCAAATAGTTACCGCGACCCCTTAGCGTGAAAAGCAACTGAAAGACAAGGGCGTAGCTACCACCGTATCAATGATACTGGAGCCACTGGGCTTCAGAAGCCACAAAAAGTACAAAAATTCGTAACATGTTATCCGCTGACAATCTCCGTCGTGGCCTATCGTAACTCTATCTCAATATTTCTGTACTAATAAGGTTTATTTTGTAAAAAAAGGAAAGTTTCAATAATTTTTGATCCAAGCTTTGCAGCTACGCCACTGCCGAAAAAACACCGGTATCTAAAAGTCTGAAACTCCTTCTAACTCCAGCCAGAGTGGAAGAAGTCATTTGATGGTTTCCTACCATAAAAAAGAGTAAGAGAGAGAGAGACAATAATAAACAAACATCCAAATATCCAGAATTTCACATTTATAATATTAAAAGGATAGTTAGATTAGCTAATACTTTTGCCCATCGTCGTAACATAAGTTTACATTGACACACACATCACAGTTCAAGCCAACGAAATCAAATATTTCAGTAATCATAATTCAGTTTCTATTCCACGTTTCTACAATCCTAGTAGCAGATATGATGGCTCGTCGGACTGTGGTCGTCATGTTAACCGTTCCGAAGCCAGTCCTTTAATCAGAGAGCTCTTTCACCGCCGCGCACAGCACTCACTGGTTTTAAAACATTTGTAACTGTGTATCAAGCCAAACTGATTGAGATTTACAGAAATGAACACTAATTTTGTGATTTATTCAGCTGCAGATAATGTGGCGCACTTCACCCGGAATTATTATAGGTATAACACAGAAAACATATCCTTAAAAATATTATATGCTAACTTCTGCCAGTAGCTTCACCCGCGTGATAGTAAAACCAATGTTTCTCAGTTATGAAGTAGCGTTCTACTGGTAAAGAATTGTTGAAAGTGGTCCAGCAGATTCGTCATGTCTGTGTGTCTGTCCGTCCGTATGTCACAGCCACTTTTTTCTGAAACTATAAGTTCTATACTGTTGAAACTTGGTAAGATGGATGTATTTTGTGAGATTTTCACACAAAAATAGAAAAAAAAAAACAATAAAATTTGGGGGTTCCCAATACTTAAAACTGAAACTCAAAATTTTTTTTCATTATACCCATACGTGTGATATCTATGGATAGGTCTTCAAAAATGATATTGAGGTTTCTAATACCATTATTTTCTAAGCTGAATAATTTGCGCGAGAGACACTTCCAAAGTAGTAAAATGTGTCCCCCCCCCTGTAACTTCTAAAATAAGAGAATGATAAAACTAAAAAAAATATAAGATGTACATTACCATGCAAACTTTCACCGAAAATTGGTTAGAACGAGATCGAGTATATTTATGCCAAATCAAATTAGTCTTTAAGATGATTATGCCAACATAAAATGTATGCCTAAAAAAATTATGCCGACGTATTATTATGCCAAAACAAATTGTGCCAAAATCGTTATGCCGAAGTATATTAGGACAAAAAACATTATGCGAAAAGAAGGGATCCCCAGACTTTTCCTATTTTTTCTTTGCCTTCGTTCCAGAACCTGGGGTACTCTTTCGCATCACCTCTGGCCCCAGTAGACTTCGACCCTGCTGAGCCCCTACGGTTTTGCTGACATCTCTTTGAGGCGCGCGGGGAACACTACGTGATGTTGACAAGTTGGGCTCGGTCCGGACGGTTACCGAACGGTCGGACGGCGAGCTACTCATTGCTCACCGTCCACAAGTCAACACCTACGGTGGCTGGAAATCGAGATCCATCTGGGGCGTAAGGGCCGTTCCCTCGCGCGTGCGGTCGCCTCCTTTGCTATCAATATATGAACAAAATTACGCCAAAAAGTTATGGTCAAGTGAAAACCTAGCATACCTTAATAAAGAAACACACAAAATCTCAACAAAAAAGGTCCTGAAAATAAGTAACAAATTGTAGTCCCTGTTAGTCGGGACTTTTAATAATATTCCCAATTCGTTGTCCCCGTAATGATATATACGGAACCGTGTTCCTGCCGGCTGACAAACTACCCTCATTTGACAACTGCGAAAGATTTTTATTTTGGCCACTTTATCTCGCTGAACCCTGAATGTAAGCTCAGCTGGGAACTCCGTTTACTTATGTTGATCGCAAGTGTTGGATTGAGGGAGGTTTATTTTTCTCTGTCCACCTACGTGTCTTTACTCGCTAATGTTCAATTCGAAGTGGTTTGAATATTTTTTACCTTTTGGGTTTGGTAAAATGTTACTCCGCCGAGGAATGATTTCTGTAATACAATAGAATAGAATAGTATTTATTCGATGCAAGTAATACAATAGACAACAACACAAAAACAAAAAAAAATACAGATTTACAATATAGTTGCGCTGTGCGTGCCCGAACCAAAAGGGTCGCCAACTCAGCAATTGCTGGACGTCAGACACCCAGCGCTGATTTTCAGCTGGCACCCCGCAGTGACGCACGGATGATGGTAATTAAAATATAACATATAAATAAACCTATATAAATGTAACCCTTACTTAAACTAAATAATAATGCGTGTTTGTTTACAAATATATATATATATTTTATTTACTATTTGTACACAAGGACCCAGATAAATTATCTGTAGGCTTTACAAATATCTATCCCGTACGGGAATCGAACGCACAATGCGCAGCGTCCAACCAATAGCTCGATCACTACGCCAACTATGATGTTATATATTGTCTTATATATATGTCGCCTCTTTCTGCGAAGCAGTAATGCTAGAAAAGGAGGCGGCCGATCGCGTGAGGCAACGGTCCTCACGCCCTAACCGTTGCCGGGACTCCGATCCCGACTTCCGGCCACCGTAGGCGCGGGCTTGCGGACGGCGAGCAATAGATGGCTCGCCGTCCGACCGTCCGGTAACCGTCCAGACCGAGCCCAAGTTGTCGACGGCGCGTACTATTCCACGCGCGCCTCAAGGAGATGTCAGCAAACGTAGAGGCCCAGCAGGGTCGAAGCCTACCGGGGCCAAGGGTCTGATTCTGAAAGGAAGACTCGGCCCCGGTACGAAAGGCAACAAAGGAACAGGAGTGGGTTTTTAGTCAGTAAACGTCTGACACTATCTCCCGCCCCGCCCAAGAGCGGGGGATGTCATAAGATGATTTTCCCACCGGAAAAAAAAAACTATGATGTTATATATTATTTATTATAATACCTACGTAGGTATAATGAGTGATCGAAATTACATTAAGAATCTATGAATTTATTTAACTCAGAAAAAAATATACAGGAATATTCTGAACAGAGAGCCTATTCAGAATATTCCTGTACATTTTTTTCTGCAAGAGATTTTCCTTTCACAAGCAGAAAAAATGTGACTCTTTTTGCTTAAGCATTGTTTTTAGAACACAGCTGTCCCCTTTCTTATACACTGGTTGGCACACAAGTACCTTTACGACCCAGCTTGTGGTAAGGTTCCCGCCACCAATAACCTTTGCAAATTGAAATGTATTTGTGTAATTACATTAGATTCATGTAATAATAACACCGACGCTCATACGCCGCAGCTATATAAAAATATAAATGATAATGATATTTGTTCCCTATGTTCGGGGTTGGATTAAGATAGAGATAAAAGATGAAAGACAGTTTAAGATCAATAAATTGACTATATTATCTGTTTCCACAAATATAGGATTAAGACTAATTTATACTAGGATGAATGGTGAAAGATATGGGTTTATGAGCCACGCGCACGGTATGTCTCCGAATTGCGTACTAAACTATTGCGGTGTAAATGGAATAATATAAATGATGAAAATGTACCGAGCGGGTGGCGCAATAATGATTACCCAGGCAAATGTACTGTACGGTGGTTGAACGTACACCCTAGACAAGCTTTTTCGGAAAATGCTCTATGCCAATCAAGTTAAACGTTATTCATGTGATACTATATTTATTTATATTAGTAGCTAATCATACGAGTGCCAAGTCATACGTCATATTAACTACGTCACGTCCGTCACATAACAAGACGTTACAATATCAGTTGCGAGGGAGAGGGACTACTTCTCGATATTATCTCCACTGACTTACGACATTCCCACTAAATTACGACGTCTCTGCTGATAGCCAATTATGGGAACTATCCTTTAACAGAAGTGATTTTTTGTATTATAATTTAAAATGCATATTTTGGGTTTCGTATCTCATAAGAAAAAATCTGAACCCTTATAGGATCACTTTGTTTTCCGTCCGCCGGTCTGTCTGTCTGTCTAAACCCTTTATCTCAGCATAAAGGTCTCAAATTGAAATTAAAACCATATACTCAGGTCTGTGGCCCCTTGAAGCTATGAAAAACTCAGACTTCTGAGTTAACGAAAAATAAAATGATACTGCCGTTCATGTTGCAAAAAACGTATATTTTGACACTCTCATGAGAATCAAAATTCATAGGGCACTTCCCGTTGACCTAGAATCCTAAAATTTGGTATGAAGCAAAGTCTCTTAGCACAAGTAAGTATAGGAAAAAATCTGAAAGCTGTAAAATTTGTAGTTACGTCACAAAAAAAAAACGATTCGGAAAAATCTTTGTAACTCAATTCGGGAATTGAGTAACACTCAGTGCGCGAGTCCGACTCGCACTTGCCCAGTTTTTTAATAACATCCTATCTCAGTAAGCTCTAAAAAAAATTGTACTATAAAATCTGTTCGCAGTTTTTATGATTTCCTGATGTTCTTAATAACCCAATTTCAACAAGTAATGTGATATTACACTCCACGTTTATACTCTTCCAAATATAATAAAGGCGGTAAAAGGCAGAATGTAATCTAATAATAAATACTGTGCCTGAAATTATGAAAATTTTAACACGTTCAGTGAAGAATGAGGTCTCTTACGCCTCGTACAAAGTGTCTTTCTTGCGGCGTGGCTAAGAAAAACATAGTCTTCTCTACCGAGTGGAGGGCCTAACTTCAATTTGGTTTAGTTTAAAGAACAGATGAATGTATATCTAAAATTCACAAGAGTAGAAAAGAAGAAGAAGAAGAAGAAGCCCTGTTCCCGTAACCAGTGCGGTACCGCACCGAGTG
This sequence comes from Mythimna vitellina, assembly GCA_949316375.1. Taxonomy (NCBI): domain Eukaryota; kingdom Metazoa; phylum Arthropoda; class Insecta; order Lepidoptera; family Noctuidae; genus Mythimna; species Mythimna vitellina. Next base: position 797,351 of record OX438704.1, read on the forward strand.
GTCCAAACATGTTGCTGCGTCCTGCTGTGCCTACGACGCAGCTATACATTTCACGCCTGCATCACTACACGAAGGTTGAGGAAGTCGTGGAGTATTTGAATGTGAAGACCAACTGGACTCTGAGGGGTGAAGGTTGGAGGCGCGCCACGACGTCAACTTCAAGTCGTTCATGGTACGAGATCCAACCCAACAGCTACTGACCTTCTTAAAAGAGGACTTCTGGCCGAAAGGTGTCGTATACCGACGTTTCCGAGGACGGTTATGCGACACCACGCAGCGCAACACGACGCCGACTACATTACGTGTTTAATTGTAGTTAAATAAGCATTGTTTTTACAATATGTATTAGTGTATTATTATTTAAGATTATTTTATGTATTTTGTCTATGGGCCTCTAATGCCTGAAAATAAAATTATTATTATTATTAAAATGCCTTATTAAAACGGCTCTGACTAATTTGTGTTATACGTCGTGGGTTCCAAGCCGCAAGCGCTTTTCTTTAAGTAATTTATCACTTCACTACTGCCATCAATACGCTGAAGAAAAGCTTCTTTAGGAAACCGGCATGTTCTAGAATCAAAATTTCGAAGACATGTGGCATACGCCAATACACACATTGAGCTAGTGTGGGGTAGAAAGGAGTTTGAGTCCCAGCAGTGGGAATATTAGGCTTATTATAAGCTAATTATGCGTATATATTATAAAAATACGTATTATAATATCAATCTACACCTGTTACCCCATAATTCACCCAATTTAGTATTTCATTACACACAACGTCGCCTTGACTTCCATCTCTAAGTGAGTTAGGTTCAAGGTCCCCTACCTTGAACCTAACTCACCGGGCAAGTCCCTGGGTACACAATTCACTAACCAAGCCCCAGTATTTAATTTAGCGCCACATTTTCCGATTACATAGTTGATAGTCCCGAGAGAGACGGCGGGTATATACTAGTCATCATGAAATTAAGAAAAAAACAATAGCGTGGGTTTTATTTTAGAAAAACAGAGTGTATTGGTATATAAGAACTAGTAATCGATGTCTTGCATAGACTTTTATTTTAGTTTTTATTCCTTTATATTTTTTCTTCACCATTTTGTGAGCAATGATGATGAAACGATCCAACGATCTACGAATCTTTAGTCGGGGCCATTACGTGAGGAAGCTAGCATATCCTCGAACCATGAATTTGAAGACGTGTGATATTCACCAAACTACATTGGTCCCGCGTGGTGCGTTACGGTCCATACCCTCTCCTAGAGAGGAGACCTGAGTCAAAGAGACAGTAGTAGATAATATTATAAGGCTGATTATGTATAAGCTTATGCTATGTATTTTTAGTTTTGATAAGTGCTTGTGTGAAGTACAAACAAACACTTTTTCTTTCTTTCTGCCCAAAATAACATTCTGTGAGTGACAACTATTGTGGAAAAGACGGAAATATTATGAAATTCACATGTGTTATCCAAATATCACGTACTTTACACTTTGGCTTTGACTGTACCATGTCACTTTTGACTAAATCTCACGATTGGTCAACGTTCAAAGACAGTAACGACACAATACAAATATTTTTGTTGAGAAAACGTTTAAATTACTATCTTCAACCGACGGTTTCGCCCATGAATGTAGAAAATTAACCCAAGAGAAAATACTCCAAGAGCGTGAAAGAGTATAATATAACAAATATACAAAGACCATCCCACACATATATTTACACACTTTCGCTTTTGTAATAGCTATTAGTATGATGTTTATTACTATTCATAGCCAATTAAATCAGATAAAAATATTTTAATCACTCAAATTGCTTGGTAAATACTATTAGAGTGATAATGGCACGGTAATAATTGGTAATGATAAGAATTGCAAATATCATTTTGCTATAAATAAAACCATATGTACAATTTGAGCATATCGCAGCAACACAAAACATCCTTGCATTTTTTTTATTTCTACGCTCCATTACTCATCCCTAAAGGATGTATCCTGTGTCCAACATTATGTAAGCGTATATTTACACCCTTTTTTGGACACCCCTGTTTCCGGTTACCTCATACAAGGTACATAATATGTTTAGTAATTATTTGCGGTGGATATATCGTTTTTATAAAGCTGTTCCGAAAAGGTAAAGCGTGTGGTCAGATGGATTGGGGACAGGCTTTTGTATTAAGTAATCATACTTAAAGGATTGCTGATTTAGGGTTATCCTTTGGGTTTAAATGATTTAAAAATCACGTTGCCCTACCTTTTTTTTGGTGGAAAAATTATCCAATGACATTCCGTGCTCTTGGGCGGAGCGGGATAGTGTGTCAGACTTTTACTGACTAAAAACCCACTCCTGTTCCTTCGTTGCCTTTCATACCAGGGCCGAGACTTCCTTTCAAGAACAGACCCTTGGCCCCAGTAGGCTTCGATCCTGCTGGACCCCTACGGTTTGCTGAAATCTCCTTGAGGCTCGCGTGGAACAGTACGTGCCGTCGACGACTTGGGCTCGGTCCGGACGGTTACCGGACGATCGGACGGCAAGCTACTCATTGCTAGCCGTCCGCAAGCCCACACCTAAGGTGGCTGGAAATTGGGATCGGGATACCAGCGACTGAGGATCGGGACTCCGGCAGCTGGGACGTTGCCCTACCTAGGAATGACTCCTGTACCGTGAGCACGTTCACAATCATGTAAACTCACATAAGTTACTATAACCCGGAACTATCTGTAAGTTATACAAATATTTGTCGCTCACTGGAATCGAACGCATTAAACGCAGCGCAACTACCAATCCCTCACCCACTGTGCAAACCATGCCGTCAGTAGTCAGTTAATGAATGAACCTTTAGAGATGATGTGAATTTTGAATATCGCAAAAACTTATATTATGAATCTCATCGCTTTTAGCGACAAGACCGCCCATTGTGACACCCTATTAATTTTAAGTTACTAATGTAGTTTGTATTTTTAATAAATAATAATAATAATATCTTTATTTCCCAAAACTTACAGAAACTTATATCTATGTGACAGGTTTTCCTAAAAGAAATAGACAATATTACAAAACCTTTAGATGCTCCAGAAATCTGTACACAATAAATTAAACTCTGTCCCTTAAACTAGGTTATCCTGTGTCTTAAGGGACAGTATTTCGCGATTACATTCTAAAAGGTATGTTACAAAAGTGGACGGTGTCGATTTATCTGCTGAGGGGAAAAAAGATAAGAAGTTATAATTAACAGTAGGTTTCTATATTAAGTATGTGTATGTTAGAGTGAGAGTGGATGTAGGTGTGTGTTTGTGTGTGAGTGAGTGAGTGAGTGGGGGAGTTGATTGTGCGAATGTGTGGATGCAGGAGTTAAAGAATATGTGAGCATAGAGATGATTGAATATGTTATATATTTTTTGTGTGTAATAAAGAAACTATCTATCTCATCCCCCCCACCTCCCCCGGACGCAAATTGCAGTGGCCAATCTGGATATCTCTTAACCGACTGCGGACCCAGGTTGACCATTGTAAAAGCAATTTGGCCAAATGGGGCTTCCTCAACCCATCTCTAACACAGTGCCAGGGTGGAGCCGCTGCACAGGACATGCGTCATTTGCTATGCTGTCCATCCTGCACAACCACCTGCAGTTTTCGACACGAAAAGAAGAAGAAGAAAACGAATATAAAGTACACATGCGTTTCACATTAGTCATTATTAGATCGCAAGATGTTTTTAATAATTACAAATACACTGTATAGTAATTACAACCAAACTGGACAGAAAAAATAAATAACTACATATGTGCTATTAGAATGATCACCTTTAGCAAACGTAATTTTCTAATACTTAGTAAAAATAGATAACGTATGAACATCAAATTTTACTGTTCAACAAAACAGTGACTACTAGCATCTTCTTTCGGCCCCATTGACCATTTATTCTGCGAGTAATGTCCCTGCCCACTGCCACTTAAGTTTGGCGATACTTCGGGCTATGTTGGAACTCTTGGTTCTGGAGTGGTAACTTCGTACAAGGTGGATCGATGATCTAGTAAGGGTCGTGGGAATCCGGTGGATACAAGACGCACAGGACCAGACATTGTGGCGACATTTCGCCGTGTGGAAGGACGCGCGCTCCTCATAAAATAACGTCTAGGTACCATGTAAAACAATTTACTAAGTCTTCCTACATCTTATCGCATACGAACAGGAAAACCACGAGCTACATTTCCTTCATTTATATTCTTTAGCTCCACTTTCTTCCAAGATATCCGGAAGCACACGCTCCGCTACCGAAATGAATACTGATGAAACATAATACAACGTTTCAAGGTCAACCCGCAACATATCAATCTCACATAACCGACATATAAAACCCTCATAAGTAAGTCCCTTCTAGTCATCCATCATAATTTGCTAATATCCCTCTTCCTATAAATCTTGCTCGGGAGGTAATCAATTTTCTTAGCCCTCTTTAAGAACATGGCCTTAACAAGTCAATTTTATTGGTATTACAGTTTGTACCTTGTCTTTATATTGAGGTCGCTTTTTATTAATATAGTTTCTTCCATCAATTTAGTAAAAGTTTAAAGTCATCCTATAGAAAAGTACTACCACAGGATTCATTTCAGAACATCCCATAAAAATGGCCAAGTGCGAGTCGGACTCGCACACGAAGGATTCTGTACTACAATATTAAAATCAAGCAAAAAAATATATAATCACGACTCTTATATGAAGACCTCCTGATATTGTTAACTTTATTTTAATTATAATAGAAATATACATTTTGTCAAAATTTTAACTCTCTGCGTCTTATGGTTTATGAGATACAGACGACAGACGGACAGACAGCAGCGGAATCCTATAAAGCAACGATTATTCTTCGAAAACATAATTTGATGTTAAAATATGCCATTTTTAACCGACTTCTAAAAAAGGAGGAGGTTCTCAATTCGGATGTTTGTATTTTTTTTTTTTATGTTTGTTCGCGCATAACTTCGTCGCTTGCCAACCGATTTGAAAAATTCTTTTTTTGTTAGAAAGGGTATACTTCCCAAATGGTCCCATAGTCATTAAGTCAGGATCTGATGATGTAATCTTGGCGAAATCGAGGGAACTCCTCAAATATTATAGGCAACTGCATAGTGATTTTGGTATTTTCATCGAGAAATTAGGTATTTACAGTCAAAAAGTAACATTTGATAGAGTGGAACTGATGAAGAAGACCAGAAATGGTCAACGGAACTTCATACTCGCATAGATATCACAATGAAGATAGTTAAGTGACTAGTTACGCGAAGTTCTGAATAGTTACGTTGAAAATGGTATCACCAAATTGATTTGATGATGATGATGGAACCAGAAGGTAGGCACTGGTGGGCACGCCACAATTATGGCGGTAAGTTCCCTCTTTGAGGCGTGGTTGGAAAGACCTCACGGCATCCTCACATTCCGCATTACGCAGGTTCTCACCGGACACGGTAAGTTCGGGAGGTTCCTGCACCGGATTCGTGCGGAAACGACGCCCGGGTGTTGCCACTGTGTGGCCCACCCGGAGGACACGGTAGAGCACACGGTGGAGGTGTGCCCCGCTTGGGCAGAGCAACGCCGTGTCCTCGTGGGGGCAATCGGCGGCGGCGATCTCTCGCGCCGGGCCTTGGTTCAGGCCATGCTCCGGAGCGAGGAGGAGTGGCAGGCGGTCGCCTCCTTCTGCGAAGCAGTAATGCTAGCTAAGGAGGCGGCCGATCGCGTGGGGCAACGGTCCTTACGCTCCAACCGCCGCCGGGATTCCGATCCCGATTTCCGGCCACCGTAGGCGCGGGCTTGCAGACGGCGAGCAATGGGTGGCTCGCCGTCCGACCGTCCGGTAACCGTCCGGACCGAGCCCAAGTCGTCGACGGCGCGTTTTGTTCCACGCGCGCCTCAAGGAGATGTCAGCAAATCGTAGGGGCCCAGCAGGATCGAAGCCTACTGTGGCCACGGGTAGTGTGAAAGCGGAACCCGGGGCCCTGGGACGAAGGCAACGAAGGAACAGGAGTGGGTTTTTAGTCAGTAAGAGTCTGACACTATCTCCCGCTCCGCCCAAGAGCGGGGATGTCATTAGGATGATTTTCCCACCCAATAAAAAAAAAAAAAAAAGGTAGGCACTGGAACTCCGTAATTAATCAATATAACCTAGCCGTATTTGCATTTATTAGAATTGAAAGAAAGAAAGAAAGAAAAATAATTTATTTGGTACAGCACAAGGCACAACAATAATATAAGATAACACTAAACACTAAAAAATAAAATAAAGTAAAAATATATAAAAAAAACAAACAGTAGCAAAAAAAAATATAGTTGCATGCCTTACGGCTGCACCAAAATAGGTCCAGTTCAGCATAAATGCCAGGCAACTAGTGCCTGACGCTGGTTTTCAACTGAACCTGTGGTTGTGACGCAACGGACGCAAAACAGTTTTGGATTGTAATATATATGTGTCGGTGATGTATACTTAAATAATATAAACCATTAAAATAGTATTATGTTAATTATAATAAATACGTGTAAGATAGTGTGTTTGTAAAAAAAATAGTAGACGAGTAAAACAAAAGTGTAACAAGAGACAATAAAATAAAGACACAAAATGTGCGTAGATCAATCTCGAACGAGTCAGGATGCAATCTGTGCATTTACTCACTCCCACAATATTGCGTTGTGTGCAGCTGTACGCGACGGAACGATTATTGAGCGAGGTTTTTTAAGTTGATCTATTCTTGCTGCGAGTTGCATTGAAGGTGTAATAGGAAAAAAAATATATATATACATGGTTGAAAGTAGAGTGGGTGTATAAAGTTTTTTACAAATAAAATAGGACTACAAGTACGGAAGGTAAGTGCAAAATTAATAATTAGAATAATCATCTTCAATTGTCATGAGATGCACTTTGGCTATAAGGTCCTATCGAACTGATCTGATGATGGAGCCGGAAGGTGGAAGGTAGACACAAGAACTTCATAATAAAACAATGTAACCTAGAAGTGTTTGGGTTAATTGGAATTATCATAAGAAATAGGCACTCTGTTTATAAGTGTATCGCAACTAAAAAGTGTGAAATAAAAAACTTTTTACAAAAAAAGAATAACCGACTTCAGTAAAAAAAAGACTAAAAGGATCAAAATAACTTTAATTTCGGAAGTCGGTGTTAAATAAGATACAAATAATACAGAGAAACACCAGCAGCAGCGGAATCCTATAAAGCAACGATTATTCTTCGAAAACATAATTTGATGTTAAAATATGCCATTTTTTTTTATAATTTCTGTGTTAATAATAGTTTCATTCTTACAATGAAATAAACCGAAACTAACGACACCTCAATAAAATGCAACAAACTGTTTAGATTGTAGGATGCGAAACAAAGAAATATACATACTCAAAAAATATCCACCAACCTCGTGGCGCGCTTATTTAATTCATATGTTGTTTAGTATAATTAATTCATTATGAACAAATGTTGTTAAAAATCTTTGAAATCCTTTGATTTTCTCTTCTACAATATGCACATTGAAGCTTTTCTCATGAATCTCTCCATCTATTGCAGAATACCGCATGAAAATCTGTCTAGTAGTTTTGGAGTCTATTGCGAGCAGACAGACAAACGTAGACTTTGATTTATAATCTATATATGTACCTATGTGTACATAATTATGTAAGGATAAGGAAGTTGACGTCAAGGGCGTTTCTAAAGATTTTTAAGTTTCCATACCGACAGAAACGGAATCCTTACAGGATAACTTTTTGTCCATCTATACATCTGCCAAGACCCTTTTTCTCAAGAACGCGTGAAGGTGTGAAGCTGAAATCAATATCAAATATTCAAATCTGCTACCCCAAGCAGCTGTGAAAAAATACGGACGTGTTTCGTTTTTGCATATATTTTGACACTCGCTAGGAAATCATAACCTATTGGGTACTTGGGCACGCCACAATTATGGTGGTAAGTCCCCTCTTTGAGGCGTGGTTGGAAAGACCTCATGGCGTCCTCACATTCCGCATGACGCAGGTTCTCACCGGACACGGTAAGTTCGGGAGGTTCCTGCACCGGATTAGTGCGGAAACGACGCCCGGGTGTCGCCACTGTGTGGACCGCCCGGAGGACACGGTAGAGCACACGGTGGAGGTGTGCCCCGCTTGGGCAGAGCAACGCCGTGTCCTCGTGGGGGCAATCGGCGGCGACGATCTCTCGCGCCGGGCCTTGGTTCAGGCCATGGTCCGGAGCGAGGAGGAGTGGCAGGCGGTCGCCTCCTTCTGCGAAGCAGTAATGCTAGCAAAGGAGGCGGCCGATCGCGGGAGGCAACGATCCTTACGCTCCAACCGCCGCCGGGATTCCGATCCCGATTTCCGGCTACCGTAGGCGCGGGCTTGCAGACGGCGAGCAATGGGTGGCTCGCCGTGCGACCGTCCGGTAACCGTCCGGACCGAGCCCAAGTCGTCGACGGCGCGTACTGTTCCACGCGCGCCTCAAGGAGATGTCAGCAAATCGTAGGGGGCCAGCAGGGTCGAAGTCTACTGGGGCCACGGGTAGTGTGAAATCGGAACCCGGGGCCCTGGGACCAAGGCAACGAAGGAACAGGAGTGGGTTTTTAGTCAGTAAGAGTCTGACACTATCTCTCGCTCCGCCCAAGAACGGGGATGTCATAAGGATGATTTACCCAACCAATTAAAAAAAAAAAACCTATTGGGTACTTCACGTTGACCTAGGATCCTAAGCAAGGTGTCATGATGCAAGTACGAAGAAGATACAAAAAATTCGTGTTTTTTTTTAAGGGATATTCTAGCATTTCAAAAGGTTTAGGTGCTCTTTGTGATAGTTTTAATAAAATCCTTTTTTCTAAACGATTTCTTTCGATATCACAATATACCTATATACACATCTCTTAAGAAAATTCCATAACTAAAATCCTTAGCCGTTAAAGAGCATGATATTAGCAATAAAATGATTGAACTTTTTTCATAAAATAATTCGTACAAATTTTTGAAGAATCATAAAATTGCCCTTTTAATTATTAAACACAATTATTCGTATTCCACTTCTCATATTTTAATAACTCAGTCTCAAAAGACCCTTATTAAATAAACTTATAAAACAATATTCAAAGAAAATTGTTCTACAACTGGAATTTTACGCGAATTTCCTCGATGTGGCGAAATGATGAAATTAAGGATGTAACTTTACTTCGACGTGAAACATTTTGCGTTTTTTTCGGGAGATTTTGTCGTAAAAGTTGCCAAGCTGAGTGCAGCACAACACAGATAAAATGTAATTTTAAAAGTTGGATGTTTATTTGAGTTGGCAACATTGTGCTCGGAATGGAAAAGTTTCCAGCTGCATTATCATCGGTTATCGTAAATGTGTTACGGCTATCGCTGATTTATTTTCCTAAATTGGACGCCTTTTATGGAGATATGAGTTTTATTCTTAGAGTTTTTCGTATAGAAAAGAAATATGTAAGGAAATGTACCATATTTTATTACTATCGATACTTTTACTTTGGAGTATTAGAAGATAGCCTCGCGTTTGATCACTATCTCACTTGATGGTAAGCGATGATGTGGCCAACGATGGAGCACACTTGCCTAAAAGTGACCCATTCACTTTTTTATTTAAATATATAGTATAATATTCCACAAGTATCATACAACGAAGTCTGGTCCAAATTTTATTTAATTGAAATTCATTATAAGCCAACAGTACTGAGGCCAAAACGCACAATTTTTCTGTACTTACTAGTTATAAAGTAAGTACAGAAAAAAATTGGAATTAATTACAATTGTTATTAACAAATTAGCCATACAGAATAAATAATACAAATGTAAAACAAAACAAAGAAAATAAAATGTCATATAAAATAAAATAGTAATGCAAAACATCAATATAGAATCGTCATACAGATTAAATAAAAAAAACTATATTAATTATAATTTTCATTAATAAAAAAAACATATTAAACAAAATTGTCAAATAAAGTTGTCATACATAAATAGCATATAAGATTAAAAAGCTAACTCAAGCTAAGCAGAGCTTGTGTTATGAGTACTAGACAACTAAGAAACATACTTATATATTTCTAAATACATACGTATTATAGATAAATTACACAGTGAAATTTGTTAATGACACAGAACAAAAGATCGTGCTCATCACACAAACATTTGTCCTGGTTTGAAATCGAACCCACAACCTCCGGCATATCAGTCAGGGCCACTAACCACTAGACCAACAGGCCCGATAAAGATACCTAGGTTATAGCTTCCTCGTAGGAGCGAATTTGCGTAGGACTAAGCCCGGGTGCGTTGACTTCCACGGGCGCCTCAACGAGATGTCAATAAAGTTAATAGGGCCAGTTAGAGTCGATGCCTGCCAGGACTGCAGGCTGGTCGGAGGAGCTACCGCAGTCCTCGCAATAAAGTGTAACTAAAGAAACACCACACACATACTGGGAGCAGTGGTGGCCAAGTGGTAACGGCCCCGACTTACAAGTTGTAGGTCGCGGGTTCAAATCCAGCCAGGCGCATTACTTTGTGTAATTTATTTCATCACCACTGCTCTCAAAACGGTGAAGGAAAACATCGTAAGGAAACCGGCATTTCCTAGAACCAAAAATTCGAAGACATGTGACATCCACAAACCCGCACTGGTCCCGCGTGGTGGATTATGGCGCATTCCCGCTCCTAGAGAGGAGGCCTGAGTCCCAACAGTGGGAACATTATAAGGCCGACTATGCTATGCTATGCTAAAGAAACACTACTACACTACTACACTAAAAACGTTTTAGTCTAAAGTCTTACAAGCCCTCCCGTTCCACCCAGAGAAGTCCGCTCCACCGGGAGAAGTTATTAGATAATTACCCTCGCAAAAAGAGCGACAGCTTCTTATTCACAAATGTGTCACAAGGCTCAAAAAAAAATCGCTATCAGTGACGGCACAGGGTTTAACAAGTCTAGTTTGATAAACGAGTGTTTAATTTTTTAACCGACTTCAAAAAAAGGAGGAGGTTATCAATTCTGTTTTTTTTTTTTACTATAAATTATATTGTTCAGATTTTTTCCTATACTTGTGCCTTACTTCACGCCAAATTTCAGGATTCTAGGTCAGTATGTAGTCGGGAAGTACTGATACACATAATGTGCGACACAAACAGCCGAATCATATTTCTTCGTTAAATCAGAAGTTTGATTTTTTCACAGCTTCAGGGGATCACAGACTTGAGTATATGGTTTTCATTTCAACTCTATACCTCCACGCGTTCCTGAACCCTAAAATGCTATATCCTCGTTTTATAAAACTCAAATGATAGTAGTAAACAAACAAAAGAATAGTAAGAAATGCGAGCAACCCAAAGTAACTCAGTTGGTCAGTCCGTCGTCAAAGGTAACAATTTAAACCTTTTACGTCACAGGTAGATTATGCCCTAGATTAGGACAAAGAATACTTTTTTTTTATCCAGGGAGTATATTCTCTTGGGATGATTTCCTACCCTCCCTTGAGAAATCTGCTGAAGCTTTAATAATTCCTTTTTCAATCTTTTCTACTATACCTACCAGCTAACAGTTAGGGGTGCTACGACAGAAAACCTCCTCGAGTGCCCGCAGGCTGTAGTTTCCTTGCGGATACGTCCGGAGGTAAGGCAGCCTGGGGGACGGTGCACCCTGGGAGGCGGCTACCGACTCCCCTTGGGCACTTTTGCCTAAGTGGTCTCGATGTCCGCCTGCGAATATTCTGTCCGAAGGAACACTTCAACGCGTGTCCCTCTGCTATAGCAGAAGGCACAGTGGCGAAGTAAGAGCGGGCTCGGTGTGCACTCACCCTGCCACCGGGCAGGCAGGAGGAAGACTTGGTTCTCCATCTGCCACCGTTAGTCTCGTAGCCCCAGAGATTGTCCAAGGTCATGTTTCTGACTTTTGATGGGGGTCGAGGGTCTTGGCTTAACCGCCTGGGCCGCGAGGAAGACAACCTCTATAAAAAATTACCCCAAACCTCCAAGCGGCGGCGCACCGTGAGGGAGGTTGTTAGCTTGACTAATGGGTAGCTTAATTAGTCTCTAGTGCGAACCATAAATTTGAGCAGGTAAAACATGTTATGTACTCGTGGGAACAAAATGAGAAATTTATTTAAAAACCCATCCAATGAGGAGAAGGAGAGTGATGCGCGGTCGGAGTCCGACGCGGCATCTAAGAGGAGCTCGGAGGGCTCGGAAGTGGAGGAGGTAGAGGGAGATCTTCCAGGGTCTCTACCCGGAAGAAATACAAGTTTCTTCCGGAAGCGCTCCAAAGCGGGGGACGGATCGTCCTCTGAAGGAGAGTTTGCGTCGGCCCGCAAGATTCCCACCAGCAGTCGAGGTGCGAGCCGAGCGAGAGGAAGAGGGAGAGGGCTTACCTCCCAGGAGGCTGCTGAGAGAACCGACAGGCTCTTCGCGGAGGAGCGCCACCCCGCAACGACCAGCGTTACGTCTGACCCCTCGGGGCCGTCAGGCAGCAAGTCAGACGCTGGGGAAGATTCCGCCGAGGAGTCACGCAGGTTGCTCGTGGTGCTTGTGGTCGACGCCTTGACAGCCATGTCAAGGAGGAGGGAGAAGGGCTCCAAGAAAAGGGGCATCGCTCAGTTCGCGACCTCAATCTTGGAGGCTATGGACGCCTACTTCGATAAGAGGGTCGCGAAGATCCGGGCTGAGCTCTTGGATGCCCCAAAAGTCGACCATCAGACGGAGGCACCAAAAGGGGGAAGCATGCAGGACCAGCCTCAGCCCCAGCCTGAGCCGGAGAGCCAGCTGCTGACGTTGGTGCGGCAAGAGCTGGCTGCTCTCCGGCACCAACAGCAGCAGCAGCAGGAGCAGTTCCAGCGGAGGATGCAGCAGCAGCTGTCTGTGCTGGAGGGCATCGTGCTGCGTCCCCCGCTCGCGGCCTCCGGTCAGCGGAAGACGGCATCATATGCCTCCGCCGCCGCGGGTACGGCTGCTGCGCCTAAGGCGAGCCCGTCGGGGCAGGCCGAGCGCAAGGGTGTAGCGTCGGAGCCTGTGAGGCCGGCCCTGGCGGCCAAACAGCAGCAGCGGCAGGGAGGGCCTGCTCCACCCTCAAAGGGTAAGGTGGCACCTGCCGCTAAAGCGGCGAGCACTCCTGCAGTGTCGGCGACTAGGCCGCCCCTGCCAGCCCCCGCCCCGCCTGCAGAACCCTCGGCAGACGCCGAATGGACGGTTGTTGGTGCCAAAAGGAAGGCAGGCAAGGCGTCTAGGGCGGCCAAAAAGCGGACACGGCGACAGCAGCGCAAGACGCGGGCCATGGCGGCCAGACTTCGCGCCCCGAATTCCGAGGCTGTGGTTATCACGCTACAGCCAGATGCGGAAAAGAAGGGCGTGACATATGACGCCGTCATGGAGAAGGCGAAGCAGGCGGTGTTGCCCCACCTTGGCGAGCTCGGAGCCTCTGGGGGCTTCCGCATGAGACGCACCGTAACCGGGGCCCGAATGCTGGAGGTCCCTGGTGCGGCTAGTGGCCCTGCCGCGGACGCCCTGGCCGCAAGGATAAGGGCGTCCCTGGACGCGGAAGAGGTCCGAGTGTCCAGGCCCACCAAATGCATTGATATGCGAATCATGGGCTTGGACGACTCCGTCAAGGTGGACGACGTGGTGGCCGCCATCGTCAGGGTGGGAGGATGTACCGCCGAGCAGCTTCGGGCGGGCCCCATTCGCGCTGATAGCACGGGAATGCGAGCCGTGACGGTTAGCTGCCCCGTGTCGGCGGCTAAGACCATCACTGGGGAGGGCCGACGGCTTCTGGTAGGCTGGGTCTCCGCGCAGGTAAAACTGCTGGAGCCCAGACCTCTGCGGTGCTATCGCTGCCACGTGGGCCACCACGTGGGGGCCTGTTGCGCCGCGGAGGTGGACCGCAGTGACCGCTGCTTCCAGTGTGGTCAGCCCGGTCACAAGGCGGTTGAATGCCGTGCAACGCCGCACTGTTACGCATGTGCGGCGGCAGGCAAGCCGGCCAACCACCGGGCTGGGGGCAGGTCCTGCGACCCCTCCGCCAAAGCCAAGGGCAAGGTCCGGAGGCCCATTCACCCCGATGTCCTCACCGCCGTAGCCTCGTCTTTGGCTGCCGCCGCTGTCGCCGCTGCAACCCCAGCGGCAAGGCCCCCTCGTAGGGCTCGGGAGGAGACTGTAATGGACTGTCAATAACGGGTCCATTACGTCTCCTCCAGGCGAACATCAACCACTGCGCCCCCGCTCAGGATCTGCTGCTCCAGAGCATGGCGCAGTGGTCGATCAACGTCGCCGTGGTCTCCGAGCCGTATCATGTCCTGCCCAGGGGAGACTGGGTTCAGGACCTGAATGGCTCGGTGACTCTAATTTCGTCGGCCGCTGCCGGTACTCCGTCTCTCGAGGCCGTCACGAGAGGACGGGGTTGCGTAGCAGCGCGGTTCGGGGACATGGCAGTGGTGGGCGTCTACCTGTCCCCGAATAGAACGCTCGCCGATCTCCACATCTCCCTTATGGAGCTGAATGCCGTCGTCGCTGGGTTTGGTTCCCTCCCCGTGGTCGTTTGCGGGGACTTCAATGCCAAGAACTTGGCTTGGGGTTCCCGGTTCACGAACCAGCGGGGTCGGATGGTGGAGGACTGGGCTCTGGAGACAGGCCTGGTCGTCCTAAACCGGGGTTCTGTCCCCACGTGTGTGCGGATGCAGGGCGAGTCAGTGGTGGACATATCGTTCGCCAGTCCTGCTCTGTCTCCGCGTGTCGTCGACTGGCGCGTCATGGAGGGAGTGGAGACGTACTCAGACCACCGGTACACCCGGTTTGACGTCTCCGCCCAGACCTCGATCGCGCCGGTCCAACAGACCCCGTGTGGTCCGCGTTGGGCGCTGAAGCAGCTGGACCGGGAGATCCTCCTGGAAGCCGCGACGGTACAGGCCTGGGTGCAAGCACCGGACAGGCCTGTCGACATCGACGTCGAGGCAGAGTGGTTCCGGGAGGCCATGTCGCAAATCTGTGACGTGGCAATGCCCCGAGTCCGGCCAGGACGTGCCCGGCGCCAGGTGTATTGGTGGTCGCCGGAGATCGCGGCACTGCGCAATGCGTGCAATTCCGCGCGACGCCGATACACCAGATACTGCAATCGCCGCATCCGCCCGCCGGATGCGGAGGCCAGAGAGGCGGAGCTGTACGAGGGGTACAGAGTGGCGAAGCGCACCCTCCGGGCGGAAATAAAGCGGGCCAAGTTGGAGGCCCGCAACGTGTGGCTGGGGACTCTGAACAGAGACCCGTGGGGACGCCCCTACAAGGTGGTGCGGGAAAAACTCCGCCCCTGGGCTCCCCCGCTCACGCAGAGTCTCCGGCCCCAAATTGTAGAGGGTGTGGTAAGCACTCTGTTTCCTGCGCGAGGGGAACACTCCCCCCCGCTCATGGCTCCGCCACCAGCAGTGTCTGACGCGGACCACGATGGCGATGACGGCGAAAATGCTCCAGAGGTGACTGAGGTAGAGATGAGTGTGGCGGTACGAAGGCTGAGTGCCAAAAATACCGCCCCAGGACCCGACGGCTTGCCTGGTAAAGCCTGGGTCCTGGCCATGGAGGCTCTCGGGTCTCGATTAAGAGGGCTCTTCAGCGCATGCATGGAGAGGGGCCAGTTTCCACTTCGCTGGAAGACGGGGAAACTGGTCCTTATCGCGAAACCGGGGCGCCCTGCGGACTCTCCATCCGCGTATCGGCCCATTGTGCTGCTTGACGAGGTGGGCAAGCTCTTTGAAAGAGTAATTGCAGACCGCCTCGTCGCGCACCTAACACGGGTGGGGCCGGACCTGGCGGACGGCCAGTTCGGCTTTCGTAGGAGGCGCTCCACGGTGGACGCCATCATGCGCGTGCGAGCTCTCACGACGGGGGATGCGGTGTCCCGGGGCAGGTGCGTCGTGGCGGTGTCTTTGGATATCGCCAACGCTTTCAACTCCCTGCCCTGGAGTAGCATTAGGAGGGCACTCCGGTATCACCGGGTGCCTGACTACCTCTGTCGCGTGATCGAGGCATACCTGTCGGACAGGTACATCATCTACCCTGGTCACCAGGGAGAGTGGAAACGGCGAGCGATGTCGTGCGGTGTTCCGCAGGGATCGGTACTAGGACCGCCCTTGTGGAACATCGGCTACGACTACGTGCTGCGCGGCGACCTCCCTGACGGGGTCAGCGTGGTCTGCTACGCAGACGACACGCTGGTCCTAGCGCAGGGGGTGTCGTACCAGGCGGCGGTCGAACTAGCGACACGCGGGGTTGCGATAGTCGTTGATAGGGTCCAGCAGTTGGGACTCGAGGTGGCACTGCACAAGTCTGAGGCCATGTGTTTTCTCGGCCCTCGGAGCGCGCCGCCTCGGCGTTCCCAGCTAACGGTAGGAGGAGTTCACATCGGCGTCGGGTCGACGATGAAGTACCTAGGACTCGTCCTCGACAGCCGGTGGAATTTCGAGGAGCACTTCCGACGTCTGGCTCCCAAACTGAATCGGACTGGGGCTGCCCTCAAGCGGCTCCTGCCCAACCTCGGGGGTCCAGACGCCTCCTGCCGGAGGCTCTACGCAGGCATCGTCCGGTCCATGGCCCTCTATGGGGCGCCGGTGTGGGCGCCGTCACTGCGAAAGCGACCGGCGGCCCAGCTGAACGCGTGCCAGAGGGTCATGGCCATACGGATGGTGCGGGGATACCGGACGATTTCCCGCGAAGCGGCGAGCCTCCTTGCTGGCCAGCAACCATGGGATCTGGAAGCAACAGGCCTTGCACACATGCACGATCTGCGCATGGAGATGCAACGCCGGGGCGAAACTCCACTGCCGCGACAAGTCGCGGCATGGCGGGCAGAGTTCCGGCGGGGTCTCATGGTGGAATGGCGACAGCGACTATCGCAACCCAGTGCTGGGCACGCCATAATCATGGCGGTACTTCCCCTCTTTGAGGAGTGGCTGGAAAGGCAACACGGCGTCCTTACCTTCCGCATGACGCAGGTCCTCACCGGACATGGTAAGTTCGGGAGGTTCCTGCACCGGATCCGTGCGGAAGAAACGCCCGGGTGTCACCATTGCGTAGACCGCCCGGAGGACACGGTGGAACACACAGTAGAGGTGTGCCCCGCTTGGGCAGAGCAACGCCGTGTCCTCTTGGGGGCAATCGGCGGCGGCGATCTCTCGCGTCGGGCCTTGGTACAGGCCATGGTCCGGAGCGAGGAGGAGTGGCAGGCGGTCGCCTCCTTCTGCGAAGCAGTAATGCTAGCAAAGGAGGCGGCCGATCGCGTGAGGCAACGGTCCTCACGCCCCAACCGCCGCCGGGACTCCGATCCCGATTTCCGGCCACCGTAGGCGCGGGCTTGCGGACGGCGAGCAATGGGTGGCTCGCTGTCCGGCCGTCCGGTAATCGGACCGAGCCCAAGTCGTCGACGGCGCGTACTGTTTCACGCGCGCCTCAAGGAGATGTCAGCAACTGTAGGGGCCCAGCAGGGTCGAAGCCTACTTGGGCCAAGGGTCTGATTCTGAAAGGAAGACTCGGCCCCGGTACGTAAGGCAACGAGGGAACAGGAGTGGGTTTTTAGTCAGTAAAAGTCTGATACTATCTCCCGCCCCGCCCAAGAGCGGGGGATGTCATGGGATGATTTTCCCACCGGAAAAAAAAAAAAAAAAAAAAAAAAACCAGCTAACAGTTAAATCAAATAAAACCTCCTTAAAAAAATATTCTAAATATACCTCTATAAACAGCGAGGTACCTCCCACTGTTATGAAAAGGATTACTTTTCAAATAATATCGTGTTGCGAGGTCCTTGGGGCCGTTGTAAGTGAGCTGATCGAGTTTCTTCGGGTCCGACTAGTACAAGGCCGGGTGGCTAAACACTTACTATATTTTAAAAATAAAGATAAAAGATACCCGTTGTATTTTAGGGTTTGGTAGGAGACCGATCCTTTTGTTTCTGTCGAAAATTGAATAGGATAGCTCCATGGAATATTTTACGACAATAGATTTGAAGGAAAGGAAATGTAACAATAACAGAAGGGGAGGTTTTCTAGAAAAAGTTTTAACGTAACGTAATAAAGGAACAGTGAGCATGTAATCAATGATGAAACTTAGACTTTTTTTTGAGAATGAAAAGCCGCAAAGTCACTTTTTAGAAATCACTTTATAGCTCTTAGTACAAAATTTAAAATCATTTTATTTAGCACTTTGGTTTTTATCTATAAACTAGCTATGTCCGTCTCTTGGTTCTAAGCTACCTCCCCACCATTTTTCAGCCAAATCAGTTCAGCCTTTCTTGAGTTACAACAAACACGACTTCCTTTTGTTGGCACCTTGGAGAGTACTTCGCCTCGCCGATAGCTCCTGAGGAAGACCCAATTTTTTTCTCGCTTAACGCAGTCAGACGCGCCATTCTTGCCACGAAGCCGAGGAAGGCTCCTGGGGTACCGTTCAGTAGCAGCTTTGGCGCGCCTGTACACGGGGGTGCTGCGTACGGGGGTCTTTCCTGCATGCTGGAAGGAAGGGCGCGTCATAATGCTGCCGAAGGCGAACAAGAATGTACTGAAGGCGGAGAGCTATCGAACGATCACATTGCACCCGGCAAGATGTCGTGAAGAAACGACACTGCCGGAGCAGTGCTGAGGCACTCCCACTGGACACAATACAGTTGCTCTTATGCAAGTTGCCGGCTATGAGGTACCCCAACGCAGGTCCCGTATCTACAGCCCCTACCGGAGCCGCAGCGACTTCCACGGACTTTTTTTTATATAGATATATGAAAAGCCAGATAAGACTTTGATATTTAGATAGTTCTGGACCTCGCACGTTTTGGGATATCTACCTCATATAGAGGATAGTTGCTAAATCCATACAACTCTATCCTGACAAAACTTTAAACGCACTTAGACTGAATTTGTTATTTAATATCGTATCTAATAATAGTAATCTAGACAATTCAGTTTCCGATTAAGACATATTTTTTGACCGACTCTGACTGGCTGTCAGAAAATTCGTCGTAGCAAGATTTGATAAAATTTGTTAAATTATTTCATCTATGATTGTGACATATATGTAGTCGCTTTATAAATCTATCACAATTTCCTCGCCCGTGTTCTTTACTTCAAAAACTGTAAAGTTATAAATCTTTTTTAAGTGTCCTTTGAGAAAAAGAACTGGCAGAATGTCTATCCCAAATCTGTATTTCAACCTTCTCTCAATTAAAATAGCAATTAAAAAAAACACCTTTAATTAATCCCGGGAAATTCTACCCTTAATTACTTCATATCCGGCTTAATTTGTTCTGAAATTGAACCCTTTTTGTTCCGTATTTTATATAGAAAATATAAATTACTTAAATACTTTATTTCCTGATGGTAAAGTACAGCGATTGTGTTTATAGCTGACGGCTTTGTACTATGAATTTTATGTAACTGATCATTCGTACAGTTTATTCATCTGACTAGATAAATAAGTGCCCAATTTTATTGTCTCAATGAAACCTACTTATGTATATCATTTGGATCAGAACGTTGCGCTGTAAAAAAGACGGATAAAAAAAGATTTCGTTTCAGTCGAGATGAGACTGTTGAGAAGAATGTGTAGAGTGACGAAAATGGGATAAAGTGAGAAATGAGTATATAAGTATTAGAGGAAGTATGAAACTGGCGTCAGTGACCGAAAAATTGAACAAAATTTATAGGAAATCTGGTGGATTTGACACACACAGGACTTGTTTTTGTGGTGATACTTGGAGGGGGGGGGGGGGGTGTCCAACAGTGGACGTCTTTCAGCTGACATGAAGATGGTAATGATGAGATGTCCCGTTATGACCCACGGCTAGGCAAAGGCTACTCTCTCCCATTTCCACACGTCTGCTTTTAGCCTTGGCAGGCCAGTCCCTCTGGCAGAGTCAAGTTCATCTCTGTATCTTCTTGTTGGTCTCCCACAATGTCGCCTAACGATTAATCGGACCCCATAAATAGCTCATTTAGCCCACACTTCATCCCTAAAGTAGGTAAATACTTTTTGGCTTCATAACTGCCTGCTACTTTGCCAGCATCAAATTACCCCAAGGAAACATACTATCGGAATAAAAAGTGTCCTATGTTCTATCTCAAGACATGATCTAGCCGTGTGTCAAATTTCATCGAAATCCATTCAGCCATTCAAGCGTCAAAAAGTAACAAACATACACACACACTCACAAACTGTCGCCTTTATAATATGTAATAATTGAGATTATTATACACGCTCTGCATTAAACTGGTATAATACTGATACAAGCGATTAGGTCCATTTTCCCCAAAACTATATATCATACTTACATTAATCTCACCACTATTAACTACTACAACCAACTCATAAGACGTAACAAATCACAAGACCTAAGTCCCAACGTATCATACTTAGTGCCAGCCCCGACTAGTGAATGTACTTACATTATACAGGTAGGTAGAGGTACCGATAAATCTTACCTCTAGGCTTATTACGCCATTAATTTCAACGATCAATTAAAACTTAGCAGCACAAGAGCGAAGTGGAACAATAAAATAGATTAAAATCAAATTTGGATTCGGTCTAGGTTGCGTGTTTGCGTTTGCTACTTAAACCCATGACGTTGGGCTACACAAGCATTTGTGCAGGTAAATTTTGAAACGTGCTTCTTATCGTTCTTTATTGCAACACATGGGTTAGATTAACCTTTCTTGTTTGTCGTGTTATCAAGTTACTGGTTTGTGTTGCGATGGTCAGAGCCGCTCTTATATTAAATTTTGGTATTCGATTGTATAAGGTTATATTGGAAGCCAACACCAAAATAGTTGGCAAGGATTTGGTACTACAGAAGCTTTCAAAACAAAAAAATATAATAAATGAGCTTTTCTACTTCTTCGACTCAACATAATACAACATTAGTTTTAGTATATGCGAAACCCGAAATATGTGTCTACTATTTTTGTGTAAAAAATCTATGTACAAATTTTCTAACTGTATCATGAAAAATCACAAAGTTATAAGCTTATTATGTTAGCAAAAATACATAGTCACCGGGTCATTTAGGAACTGAAGAGTGGTTTTGCACTTGCACTCTGTTTACTGACGTCTAATACCCGTTATGACCTGCCGTGACCTGTGTTTTACTTAGTGTCAGTAGTGTCCAACTTGTGACCTTTTTAAATATTTTTGGGTAAAAATATAACATGGTGTAAAAACTATTGGAATCTAATTACTGATTCTAAACAAACGATATTCAGGTTTCGCAGAAACTAAAAATAATTTTGTAGAAAGTGTATTAGCAAATCACTACTATAAAGCTATGTCACAGTTACTCTTTCCTGCCGCTTCGTCACCGTGGCCCATCCTACAACAAACATGCAATTTTCCCTGCGTTTTTTTTTACATTCAGTGAAGAATATTTTTGTTATAGACAAAGAAGTAAAAGATATTTAAAATCGAATGATTGGTTTAGCAAATTACCTCCTTCATGCAAGCTTAGTTCTTTTAGATATTTTAGTATGCACAATTCTAAAGCGATGAACTAACATTCATAAATACGCGGCTAGATTCTATGCGAGTGCTGTTTGTATTTGAACTGTAAGTGTTAGATGATTCTAACTTAATTCAGAGCATACAGCAATAGTTTTGCATTCGTTGTTTGATAATTTTGTATCTCGTTAGGATTGTCTTCTTCACTTTATTATTTTCATAAGTACAATTCAGAAACTTGGGTATATATTGAGGGCTGCGGGATTTTTGAGGTTCGGGTTTATTACACGGAATGGGTAACTGAAGGAACACGAGGGTCTTAGTTAGTAAAAGTTTGAAACTTGAAACCCTCTTTCACTCCAAGCAGAGCGAGAGAAGTTATTTGATTTTCCACAACCAAAAAAGAAAATATTTAGTTTTCCCCAAAGTTTGGGCTCTAAACAAATTGTAATTTTCTAAGCAATATTAATTGCAATTTGTGACGTCTCATATGGTTTGACCATAACATGTTTGCTGTACGGACTTTAAAAGAGACTTTGGTCCTTGAGATTGTTTTGGTGTTTCTTCTCTGGGTTGTCAGTTAGGAAAAACCGGCCTCATCTAGTTTAAATTGACGGAAAAATTGATGTTTAAAAGAGTTTTTAAAAACCTATTTGCAAAATAAATATCACTTATCATTTGACGCGCTCATAATGTTGGACTTTAAACTATTATCATTATTTCTGAATAACACTTGATCTAGAATTCTAGACCCTCTTTTATTACTTCCTATTTATAACACATTTTGATAATTTTGGAGTTGAATCGAAAATATCTCGTTCTAAAATAGGACCAGATTATTCCTTTCCTAAAATACTCACCTCATTTCTATTGCAGTCCTTTGAGTTTGACCCTCTTTCATAAAAAGCACTTTAAATTCTGCGCGTAAACAAACCAAAAATAACCGTTATTTTTAGCGGTTTATTAATGAAGTCTAATTTAACCGACGTTTGAGGGAAACGAAAATTAACGTTGTTATAAAACCAACACCTGAGGTTGGCTTTTAATTATGAAAACGTATTTATCACGGCTTCCTAGCTGAAGAATAAGCTAAGTTTTTCTTTTTTTTTTAATGACTAAACATTACTCTTGATGTTAAGCAGTGATGCAATCGTTGAAAATAAAGCGCACTGGTTTATTAAGAGCCTAATCACTTCAGCTTTGAAGACGACAAAATTTTAATCGGAATCGAAATCGGGATAAGAAAAATACAATGTTGGCTAGGGTCCTTTTTAAAAAAAGAGGAATTAAAACCACCATTATATCTCCATCCCCAGACCCAGTGCCAGTGTGGTGCTCCCTCATAGAAAACGCCACATCTTATGTCCTGTCTTTCATGTACACCCTCTAAAAAAAAAGAATACACGTTTATATAGCACACAAACACACTCAATGAAGAAACAAGTAGATATGTATTATAATCTTAATTCAAAAAGTAAAATAAAATAAAAACTAAAAAAAAACCCACTGCGACAAAAAATAAATTTAAATAAAAACTGAAAATAAAAAAAACAAGTTCAGTCTAGAAGCGTAGAAACCAATTTAATTTCATTAATTTAAACATATAAAATAATAATTCCTAAGACGGAACATATACAGCACAACAGTCGGGACGCATGTTCGGTGCAGGAACACCGGATTCGTGCGGAAGAAATGCCCGGGTGCCATTGTGTGGACCGCCCATAGGACACAGTGGAGCATACGGTAGAGATGTGCCCCGCCTGGGTAGAGCACTGCCATGTCCTCGTGGGGGCGATTGGCGACAGCGATCTCTCGCGTTCAGGCCATGGTCCGGAGCGAGGAGGAGTGGCAGGCAGTCACGTCTTTCTGCGAAGCAGTAATGCTAGCAAAAGAGGAGGCCACACGTGCACGTACGTGGCAATGGACCTCACGCCCCAGCCACCGAGATACCGATCCCGAGTTCCGACCACCGTAGGCACGGGCTTGCGGACGGCGAACAATAGATACGCTGTCTGATCGTCCGGTAGCCGTCCGGACGGAGCTCAAGTCGTCGACGACGCGTAGTGTTCCACGCGTGCCTTAAGGAGATGTCAATAACAGTGGGGGCCCAACAGGGTCAAAGCCAAAGAAGGTCGTAGAAAGAAAGAGATCCCCGGGGCCCTGGAAAACTGGCTAGGAATGAGCAGGAGTGTGTTTTTAGTCAGTAAAAGTCTGACACTATCTCGCGCTCCGCCCAAGAACGGGAGATGTCATTAGAAGATTTTTCCACCCGAAAAAAATAATAATAAAAAAATCTAAACTAATATAATTTTTTTACATACTTTTAATTATGGCGTCTCACAGTCGTTATGTTGGTTTTTTTTTAAGTCACCTATTTAAGAATACTGGGGCTAGCAAGGCGAATCTAACGATATCATAATTATATATGAGGTAATAAGGGATATTACATACATACAAGATACGCGCGAAAAGCATAACCTTCTTGAAGTCAGAAAAAAAAAACAACAACGTTATATGTCCCTTGAACGAGGCGAATGACAGAGCTGACTAGGTCGTAACACAATGTTTGGACAAAATTTGAGCAGTAATTAGTTGGTACGAAAAAATGAAGAAGTTGACTTATTTCTAGCAGATGTTGACAATCTAAACAGTAAAACCGGCAGTATGGATTAGTCATTACAGTTTCATGATCACCATTTCAGTCAAAAGACGCCCGCTGCTGTATACAGGATTGTCTCAAGCGCCACCACATTAAGATGTCCTGTTGTCATTGCTTTAATTATCATTGCATTAATTAAGGCGTAAATAGTATAATAGTAGGCGTAATTTTGTGTGTGTCAGACTTTTACTAACTGAAAACCAGTGTTCCTTTAGTTACTAACTCTTTCGAATAAGGCCACGGTCCTGCCCGGAGGGCCTTAAGTTTCTAGGGTGGCGACCGCGTACCAAAACACGCAGTGTTTGAAGGCCTTCCACAAGATAGACCCACTACCCTTACAGTTTAAAACTACTTGATTATTTAAAATTTCACCCTAACCATTACGCTTGAGCACATTTCCTTCTGCCACCAACTTCGATGAACAAACTTAAACAACTAACTAATTCATTCGTCTTCAGAAGTTCTATCAAACAATAAATATGGCGCGTTTAGTCTGCTATTGTATTATTGAGCAGGTTCAAACACGGCCTGAACAAGCTCATACCTTAGCTTAGGTAGCGCGAATCAACTTAAAGTTATCGGGTGTTCGGGACGCTGTTTGTCTTGGTAGAGCGGAGTAATTGTCAGAAGGCACGCTCGTTTCAACCCATACACTGATCTACCAATAGAATCTGCTCTCGTAAATTTAAACTTTAACAAACATTTCTTTCTACCTTTGAACAAGTCATAAACTGAATCAATATGTATCTCCAATTAATATACAAGCGATTGAGATCTGTTTACAGCAAATATTTGTGTGTTTTTAAACCCACGTTTGAGCGTTTACATATAAAACGTTCTGGTGCTTCAATCTGAATGTATTTTTCTGCGAATTTTATTTTATTTGATGACTTGATATATTTACTTCAGTACTAATAATAAGCTGAAATTATTTATATCGCAGCAAATACTTAATTAGGCGCCTTTTTGGCCTTGCACAAATTGTATTTTTTTTTATATGTATGTTTTTTTAGTTTATATAATTGAGACACAAATAAAAATGTTGTATTCCTTTCTTTCAATATTTAGAAACGGTTTATTGATGAAGAACTTATTAAAATATTTGCTTAAATTATTCGTCAGTTCAACAGCTCTGTAACTGGCGTGGTTTATAGCAAACGATCAAGAGGTCGCAGCCCAATAAGATGGGCAGATCAGGGCCACTCCACACTGGACACCTAATTGCACGTCGCACTTCACGACGCCAAAAACCGTCACAGATGGCGAGACACCATCAGTAAGAAGCTAATTCAACAGGAACTTCACGACCCTCAATAATGAAGAATACAACTCGAAGTTTTTTTTAAAAAAACGGAAGCAATCAAATCAAATATACACCCCTATTTTTTAATTAGCACAATAAAATGAGGGCTCTATCCGTACCACTGAACATATAAGTGTAGTCGACAGAAAAAAAAAACGAAATCCCAAAATATTGTCAACGAAAATTTGTCATAAATGGTAATTTCATAATTGAATCAATCATGCATAACAATTGCTACTGGAAAATACTACGCGCAGTGTTTTTCCATTTTCATCGCCATTTATTCATTCATAATCAATAACCTGTACAATATTTCCATAAATTGAGTAACATTTTGGGATAAAAACAAACGCTAATAACTTTGATGTTTATGAATATTAATTATTAAAACTTTCCTTAAATAATAACTAGACCTTTTCTAATAAGCCCTTTAAATATTGGTACTAAATAAAAATTAGTGGTGTATAGAATAAAACTTCTGCCACAATATTTCCACTGCCAAAGACCCTCACTGCTCTCCTCCCAGTCTGCCATTTAAGACGACAATGTTTTGTTTTAGTTAACACTTTCGACCCAATCATCTTACTTTCAAGGTAAGGGAAATTCGCCCCGAAACTTATTCCTTTGTGTATATATTTTAGGGCGTTGACGTGTGTTATGGCAGTTTTGGAAGGCTGCGGTTACCTTAAAATGTTTTAGGGTTGAGAATAGCTTTTTATGATATTGGAATTCTGTACTAAGTTTGGATGGTTGAAGTTTTAGCGTTTTGTAAATATTAACCTGAGTGTAGTTGCCGAAAGAATCACCGTGGCTTTGGAACGCAAAGAGCGACTGAAAGAAAACGGTTGGGATCTAGTCAGCAAATGTCTGACCCTTCCTCTCGCTCTATCCAGAGCGGGGGAAGTCATTTAATCATTTCGTACCCAAAAACAAACCTCAATATAATTGTTTCACACAGTATGATATCTATGTGGGTACACATAGGTACGAAGCCTGACCTGGTGAAGGCCGTGGGAATCAGCCGCATGCGAGATGCACTGGACGTACGTGATGACGCTTAACTCACCGTACGGCCGTCCGGTAATTGACCGAACCGAGAACAGTCGTCACCAGCGCGTAGTGATCTACGCGCTTCTCAAAGAGGTGTCAGCTAACCATAGGGGCCCAGCAGGGCCAATACCCGTTAGTTAGGACCGCGGGGAATTTCTGAAAAGGAAACCTAGAACGCAAAGGGCAACTGAAGTACACAGGTGTGGTGTTAGTCAGTAAAAGTCTGACACGTCCTCTCGCTCCACCCAGAGCGAGAGAAGTCATTGGATGATTTCCAATCTTAAAAAAAAAAGTGGCGACGCTTAGAAGAGGCGGACATGTGTCGTAAATGTATGTGGACATACGTCGCTCTCAAGATTATTTGAGCCCAAAAACGTCTAGTGTTAGCGCACTTGACCTTATTTGGGCTCAAATAATGTCGCCTAAAACGGTCTGCAAACGTGAAAACAAGACTAACGTTGACATGGAAAACATCATTAATTTTAATAAACCTAAAAAAAGTTCAGACTTTCTTGAAATATCCCTCTTTGAGGTTGCCATTTCATTAAATAAAGTACATTTACTCAACATGTCCTTAAAAACTTTCAAGTTCTAAGAACTCTGTCACTCTTATCTCCCTACGTATACTTGCGCTACCTCTTGAGAGGTATAAGCAGAGGTCAGCGAGCAGGCGAGTACGTAAGTAGGTCGCGCCTACGGCGGCAGACGTCGCGACAGTGCTGGCGCCAGCAGCTACTGTCGTGCCTCAGAATAGGATAGTAGCGCAGATAGGACTAGAGGTAGAAAAGGGATAAATAGAAATAAGAGGTTTTGTGAATGGAAGATTTGATCAAATACTTCTTTGTAAACGAAACTTTAGATAGTATAGATTTAAAACAAAACGTTTATATTTAAAAAATATTAATTTTACGAAGACTACAGGCACTACAGCTTCTATCTCATCATCGCCATCATCATTTCAGCCAAAAGATGACCACTGTTGGATATAGACATCCCTAAAGTGTCGCCATAACAAGTTTATAACTATTCTTTTTATTAGTATACATGTTGACGAATGAACAGGGAATGGGAGGTCAAAAAAATCAATGAATTGTGTGATATAAAAGAAAATAGAGTCAGTGATAGCGTGACGGCTGATAGGATGGAATGCAAGAAAAAAACACGTTGCACCGACCCCAAGAAAAATGAGATAAGAGCAATAACATGATAATATGTTTAGTTGTTTACAAGTATATTGTTGTTACATTATGTTAAAAACAATAATAAGCGAATCGTATATTTGTACAGCAGTCCTCAGAGAGGCGCGTCACATTGTAGGCATAAAACTCTCCAGCCTTTTCAAATGCTCCGTACCAAACTCACTGCAGACGCATCATCCCTTGTTTATAGAGGAACCCCATTGGCATCCCCAGATTCTCATTGATAACCGGCCAATGAGCACAGAGCCAAAAAATATTTCTACCAATCATGGACGAGAAAAATGCCAACAATATTGTGGATAACCAATGGTGTACAAAGACTTTCGTAGAAGAAAATTCCAAGTTACTCAGTGTTTTGTTTAGTAAAATAGTTTATTTTTAGTGTAATATAATGTTTAGATGATTGTTTGTAAAGTGTAAAGTGATATAGTGAAGAATGATCATTATTTACATTGATATTTTGTTGTTAATAATACTGGTGAGTTTGTCCTGACATTATTTCCTACAAAACCGTTCACTACAAAATCATGACAACATGATATTATGTGCTGTCGTGTAAATAAGCCAAGAAACAAATGAATGTCTTGAATATTAAGTGTGCAGAGCCATTATTTATGACAAGATATGCTCGGTGGTGGTGAACGTTTTTCATTTAAGTGTAGTGTCAAGTCCTTGTTGAGAAGAGGCACTTTGATATCATTAATTGTACCTTTAAGTTACGTCTATAAAAATGGGGATAAACAAGTACCGTACATATAAATAACATACTTTGGCTGCTATATTATCTAATTCATTGATTGTTTTATCCATTATATGAATGCAGTAGTACTGTTTGGTTAAAAATGTAAATGTCATCTTATATAAAAAAAAAATCATATCAAAAATCTTTATTTGCTAGAATATATGCATAAGGTGTTAAAATAAATTTGTTGCACCATATTCTGCTATATCATGATCTGCCTAGATGATATTGCATATGGCTAGCCTTATCACCAGCATAGAAACAACAAATGGTGATCATTATGTGCAAGCTGGCTTTGAACTCTATACCTTACAAAAATAGCTTTAAATGGTAACTTTAAAACTAAAATCCCTAAGTCTCGGTGCGCTTGACCAGTTTCTCTAAGTCCAAGCATTAGAGCTAGAAAACATTGGGGTAAAGTTCTTACAACTTTTAGAAGTTTGAGTCTATTTTACACCAGTTAAAGGAGACGGGCTGGTACGAGGACTGATAAACCTCTTTGTTTTAAGTATTATAATATTAAACTAGGCAACGGACTGTCTTAATGGCATTTAGGTAATACAAGAGCAAATAATGCAAGTATGTTTAAAGTGGGCAATGTGTGGTGCGAATTGACTGTTTAGTTGCTCTAAACAGTCTCAGTAATTTTAGCTATAATGGCGCTATAAAAACGTTTGGTGGACATAATTACAACCGCATACAGACTGCATCTTCCAGATAAAGCAACTTTTATCTAGGTTATCCATAAGGTGAATTATCTATGCCAGGGACTCAGACCTCTTCTCTAGGAGATGGATCGGGCCGTAATCCATCAAGCGGGCCCAGTGTGTGTTCATGGATGTCACATGTCCGCGAATTTCTGGTTCTAGGAAATGCCGGTTTTTTTTACAATATTTTCTTTCACCGTTTTAAAAGAAGTGCTGATGAAATAAATGGCTTAAAGTAATGAGCCTGGCTGGGTTTGAACCCGCGACCCAATTCAATTCGTAAATTGAGGCCGTAATCACTGGGCCAACATCGCTTGATGTCTCTTCTTCTATCATTTGTAGATCTAAACAATAGTTATAAATGATCAGATAACAAAAAATCTAATACTAGTTTCTCCAAATTATACCCAGTTACTGGGTTGTAGACACCAGATAGGCAGAGAATATAGGTACTGACATTCTGCTGCAACCGGTAAAACTAGAAGCCGACCTCAACATATTTGGACTAAGTTAGTCAGATTGAATGGCACCACATTTGACTAAAGTGGAAACTTGTTTGAATTTTAAACTCTGGTGGACTCCTCTCAGTGTGTGGGAATAGACTGTATTCCACCTTATCAGTCCAGTGTAGCTTGATAGAGTTTCTTACTTTTTGGTTCATCTTGACCGTTTTGTGAACAGTGGTGATCAAATAATTTAGGTAAACGAAGTTGAAGTTACTATGTTCGAACTCTCGATTTAAGTTGTGGCCGATATCTTCGGGCTACCACTGTTCTTCAAATCTATATAATTTTGTAATGAATTTCATATGTTATGGATTTACTTAATAACGTTACTCACACAAGCCTCTGCCTTTGGCCTTTCCTACCAGATAACCTGCAGGTGGTGTAGAGACAAATATAATAGTGATAGGTACAATATTGAGAATGAGAGCATTACTGCTAAAGTGTTCTAGAACCAGGGCAGGACGTAACAATGGCGGTCCCCTCATGACATGACGCACGTCTTCACCTGGCATAGTAAATTCGGGAGGTTTCTGCACCTGATTCAGGCGGAAGAAATGCCCGGGTGTCACCATTGTTCGAACCGCTCAGAGGGAGTGGTAAAACACACGGTGGAGGTGCGCGCCACTTGAGTGGAACATCGCTGTGTCTTCGTGGAGGTAATCGGCGGCGGCGACCTCTCGCACCGGATCTTGGTAGAGGCCATGATCCGGAGCGAATGGGAATAGGCGCGGTTACCTCCTTATGTCAAGAGCGTGAAGCAGTATTCAAGCGAAGAAGATGGCCACGTACGTGAGTAAACGGACAGACTCACGCCCCAGCTGCCGAGGCCCCGAATTAAACTACCAGCCACCATACACGTGGGCCTGAGGACGATTAGCAATGCGTAGCTCGCGTCCGAACCGAGCCCGAATCATCGATGGTGCATAGTGTTCCACGCGTGCCTCAAAGAAGAGTCAGTAAATCATAATTGTCCCAGCAGGGCAGAAGCCTACTAAGGCCATGACTTGACTTCTGAAACCCATTGTTCTGGAATGCAAAGGGCAACTGAAGGAACATAGGTGTGGCTATAATCAGTGAAAGTCTGACACGCCCTCTCGCTCCACTCTAGAGCAGGAGAAGTCATTAAATGATATTCCAACTTAAAAAAGTGCTCTAGAACCAGCTGATGCTCCAATGTTGGTATTCAATTCAACCGGGATCCAATTCGCATTGTTTTTCGTTTACAAACGTGTTACCATTTGCGACACCTGTTTCGGGCTAGTTTATTTAAACGTGCCATTCCTGAGATCGGCGGGAAAGAAATACGAACAGCACCTGCTATCGACTGCACGGACGAGGAACGCAGTGAGAAGTATGCTATGAATTGTTCATTTAATAATAAACGTGTCAATTTCATTCGAAGAGGCTTTGTTTAAAAACACTGCTACTGGTGTCTACGAGGTATGATCACTAACTTCGTGACCGAAATTGCAAAAGTGACACAGGTGCACAAGTAAGTTGTAAGATTCTAAAGTACACGCGCAAAATATTGATCAAGAGCTAATAATTCTTTTTTTGTAAATTTTTGATAATTATAATCTATACATATAATAAAACAGTAAAATTATTTTGCGGTGGTATTAATTGGCGCAAAAACTACTGAACCGATCCTGTTTAAATTTTGCATACATAATCCTTATAGGTCAGGGCAACTTATAGGCTATAAATTATCACGCTATTTGCTAAGGGGGGTGAGCAATAATCAAAAATGTTGGTATTGAACGATATTTGCCACGAGTTCAATCCTCAGCTACATTTAAAAATTTTGTCATAATTTTATCTTACTTTTTTTGTAATAAAATGACTTTTACCATTTTTTCAAAATAAAATTGACATTTCTATTCCATATCTTCTAAATATTTCGTAAAAACAATCAAAACACATAAAAAAATGATAAGTGGCGAGTAAAATCACGTACTATAATGTTACATTATCCCATTTAGCTGCAAATTTAACTTCTGAAATGAAAATCATCACGCTATCATCGATAAGGAGCCAACCAGTCAATTATGACGTTTATATAAGAACGTCTATTTTAAGACCTAATCATCGAAGACCGTAGCGCAGTGGTTTCGTATCTGGACTTTCATGTAATGTAAAGGTTGTTCAAATCCCATATGGCTTTCATTTTTGTTTTATTTTTTCTCTGTAAATAAGATTTTTTATATATTTTGGCATTGCATCCTTATATTTTTTTTTTATATATATCTGCGCATATAATATATCTGTAGAAGCTTTTAGTTGTGTGCGTACCACAGAAAATGTTAGAAATCGATGTAGATAACTTTTATATATTAAAATTGTGTGTAACTTGATATATTACTTAATAGGCTTTGTTAGGCATCGCAATAAAACAAAGCATATGAAATACAAACGGTATGAATTTAAAGTTTTCAAGAACTGAAATATGACACAACACGCAATTCAGATACTCGCAACGCCATCTAAAGACTCAAAGTAGAAATAATGATGACAATGACAGTTGAACTTCATATTAAATTTGATAGATGGCATTTTGTATTTTACGTAATTTTCTATGTGGCGGGAGAATGACCATCGCCCACGTTTTCAGACAGTTTTATTCTTTAAAAATAGGACGAAAACAGTTACGGTTAAACTGGTGTTAGACGGAGTCATTTTTAACAATCATACTGCTTATTTTTTCCCATGGTTACCAATCAAAGGTGATAAAAGTAAATACCTATATGTATTTAATTATTAACTTTTAAATAACACAGCCAAATTTTCGGAAGCTTTTACATGGTACCATGCGTTTGAAGGTCCCCAGATGGACCGATGACCTGGTGAGGGTCTCGGGAATCCGATGGATGGACCGGTCATTATGGCGAAACTTGGGGAGGCCTATGTCTAACAGTGGACGTCTTTCGGCTGAAATGATAATGATGATAATGGCACCTTTTTTTTTCTTTTTTAAGGGTGAAAATCATCCAGTGACTTCTCCCGCTCTGGTTGGTACGGGAGGGTGTGTCAATCGTTTACTGACTAAAACCACACCTGTGTCCCTCAGTTGCCCTTTGCGAAATCTCTTTGAGGAACGCATGGATCACTACGCGCTGTTGACGACTAGGCTCGGTCCGTTCAACTACCGAACGGCCGGACGGCTAGCTACCCATTGCTCGACGTCCGCAAGCCCGCGTCTACTGTGGCCGGTAGTCGGGGTCGGAATCTCGGCTCGGCGTGCGGCCTCCTCCTTCGCTAGCATTACGGCAGAAGGAGGTGAGCGCCTGCCATTCCTCCTCGCTCTGGATCATAGCCCGAACCAAGGCCCGGCGCGAGAAGTCACTGACACTGATTGCCTCCACGAGGACACGGTGGTGCTCCGCCCTTGCAGAGCAGCCCTCCACTGTATGCTTCTACTGAGTCCTGCGGGATGATGGCACCTTGCGGCCTAATAATGGCGCGTTTTATTATTTGCAGTCACTGCTTCATATAAAACGGGGTCGAATGTGTTTTTCTGATCACACTTTGACAACGTATGATGTATCTCAGATTCCTTGCAGCCTTACGTCGACATCTGGACGTTACTTCCTTGCAGTGAGTGGTGACCAATACTCAGGTATAACACTAATTGGTTGCTACATTTGTTTACTGTAATTTCATTGTTTTATGGATACGCAAGCTCAGGACTGTTGTGGTTGTTTCGAACGGTTTCTCTTCTGGATTCGGTTGGAATACCCTGATATTACCATTTTGCGAATCGCCCGGAAGACCCGATGTAGCATGTGGTGGAGGTATATCAAGCTCCGGTAAACCACCGTGTCCTTATAGAGGCAATCGGCGTCAGTAATTTTTCGGTTTAGCCATCAATATGCGAGTTCTATTGGACGGAGATACACTGCGAACAAGATTTTGCCGAAATTCATTCAAAAGTTGGAGACTCTTTATAAGGTAGTTCCCACTATGGAAAAAACATTTGTCTAATATACGAGGACGTCAGCCAAATACACACCAAAAAATCCTAGATAAATGAACAAGTAATTCTAACGCCCAAAATGATTGGGCACGCCACAATAATGGCGGTAAGTCTCCTCTTTGAGGCGTGGTTGGAAAGACCTCACGGCGTCCTCACATTCCGCATGACGCAGGTCCTCACCGGACACGGTATGTTCGGGAGGTTCCTGCACCGGATTCGTGCGGAAACGACGCCCGGGTGTCGCCACTGTGTGGCCCACCCGGAGGACACGGTGGAGCACACGGTGGAGGTGTGCCCCGCCTGGGCAGAGCAACGCCGTGTCCTCGTGGGGGCAATCGGCGGCGGTGATCTCTCGCGCCGGGCCTTGGTTCAGGCCATGCTCCGGAGCGAGGAGGAGTGGCAGGCGGTCGCCTCCTTCTGCGAAGCAGTAATGCTAGCTAAGGAGGCGGCCGATCGCGTGAGGCAACGGTCCTTACGCTCCAACCGCCGCCGGGATTCCGATCCCGATTTCCGGCCACCGTAGGCGCGGGCTTGCAGACGGAGAGCAATGGGTGGCTCGCCGTCTGACCGTCCGGTAACCGTCCGGACCGAGCCCAAGTCGTCGACGGCGCGTATTGTTCCACGCGCGCCTCAAGGAGATGTCAGCAAATCGTAGGGGCCCAGCAGGGTCGAAGCCTACTGGGGCCACGGGCAGTGTGAAAGCGGAACCCGGGGCCCTGGGACGAAGGCAACGAAGGAACAGGAGTGGGTTTTTAGTCAGTAAGAGTCTGACATTATCTCCCGCTCCGCCCAAGAGCGGGGATGTCATTAGGATGATTTTCCCACCTGATAAAAAAAAAAAAAAAAACGCCCAAAATGATCACGCTGCAACAATCAATGCAAGCATGCTCTCGCAATTTCTTCGTAAGTACTATTGTGGAGGAAGATAGTTGATGGTGATGATGATAGTTTTGGATTCACTTAAGGCACTATCAGTGCACGTTATCCAGCTGAAGGTCGGTGTCCTGATTATGCTCCTTCGTTTACATCTACCAAAGCTGTCTAACGGCTTAAACTCTTCAGTGAAACATTATTGAGGCGAAAATTCTTATGGGAGGTAACTCTTTCGAACAATCTCGCAGCCCTAGCAGACATCGGTCCTAGAGGGCCCTATCCATTTGCTGACATCTCTTTGAGTCGCGCGTAGAATACTACGCACCGTCGATTCAGGATTGCTTTGACCAGACGGCCGGACGGCATCACCGTAATCTCAAAAATCGTTTGCGATGGCTGGGAATCGCCCTGCGGCTTTCAACACCCGGAGCGTCACTTGCAGCGACAGCTGAGGAGTCAGGATGTCCTATCCCCCATAGTTTCAGCTACCTTCTTTGATCGTTTGATTGTAGTGCTTCACTGAAGGAGGCTACTGGTTGTCATTTTCGCCACCAATCGCCTCCATGAGGACACGGCGGCGCCGGCAATCCGACCAAGCGGGACTGACTTTCACCGTATTCTCCGGGTGATCCGCATAATCCGCACCTGAGTGTTTCTTCCCGCTGAATTCGATACAGATAACTTCCGAAACACCCACATCTGGTGAGTCTTGCACAAAGAGAGGATGCCGTGACGCCTCTGTAGTCACTTTTCAAAGACAGGCATTACAGCTGCGATTGTGGCGTGATCTCTGTGGCGAGGGGTTAAAATCATACAATGTTGTTTTACCAGAACATAAATCAGAAAAATATATAAACTAATGCCTTTTCCCTTGGGGTAGGCAGAAATGCCAACTGCTACGACCCATACATACTCTTTTTATTCATTGACGTTCATACATCTGGATCTGGACGAGTACATAACATGTTTCCTGAAAAATTACCTTCACCGCGTTTTTACCTTTAACCGTTTTACGTTAAAGTACAATAAATAATTGCGATGTTTGCGGAATGAATTGCAAGCACAGAGTGATTGTACAGTTTTAAGAACTTAACGCGGACGAAGTCGCGGGCAACAGCTAGTCTTTTAATAAGACGAGCTGAGACCTCCAAGGCGCGCAATTCTCTGCGTTACGTTAGCACGAATTTTTTGTCGAATTGTTTTCTGCTTGAATAAATTCGGGGACCAATCGTAACACATACACCAAATTATATACATTACATTTTTACATAAATTACGTGTAAGCAAAAATGTGCTGCATTTTTGCTCGCAGAACGCGGGCAAATGACAAAACCCTTTTTATCCGACTGTGCCAAGAAGAGGATTATGTTTTTGGTATAAATCTTGCCTTTAACTGAAAAAAAATGGCTGATCAAAAAAAAAATGTATAGATACGCTTTTTTTATTGTAGGAAACCATCAAAATTCTGTAAAAAAAAATAGCTTTTCGCTATAAGACCGCCCGTTGTGACACCCTGTTAGTTCTAAGTTCCTATTGTAATTTTATTTTTGGTTTACAATAAAGAATATAATATCTCGTCGACCGCTCTGGGTGGAGTGATAGGGACTGTCACACTTTTGCTAACTAAAACCCAGCCGCGTTCCTTCAGGTACTCTCTTGAATAATCCTGGAGCCTTAAATAACGGTTAAAACCACCCTAGATTCGTTCGTTTTGATTCTCACCAAATGCGAGCAAACATGATATTTTAGTTTGAGAAGAGGCACATGTTAGGTGGGCAGCTAGAATAAACATGCCTAACTACTCAGTAGGAACCTAAACCTACGTAGAAGAATAAATTACGTTGAGGATATTGAATAGGAAAGCTTCTGATGTGTTATGTAAATGCCCCGAAGCTACTTTTTTTATTCTACATGGTAAAACGTTTTTTTTTTTTTAATATAATATTCCACAACTATCTCACAACGCCGTCTAGTCCCAAGCTAAGCAGAGCTTGTGTTATGAGTACTAGACAACTGATAAACATACTGAAATATTTCTAAATACATACATATTATAGATAAATTACACCCAGACACAGAACAAATGATCGTGCTCATCACACAAACATTTGTCCTGGGTGGGAATCGAACCCACGACCTCCGGCATAGCAGTCAGGGCCACTAACCACTAGACCAACAGGCCAGTCAGTCAACCAATTACTTTTGTTACAGTTATGTCTGACGCTGTTCATGTGCGGCTACTGCTTCTACCGAGTCAATAGGATGCGTCAGAACGGAGAGGTGAGTCATTTTTTTAATATTTGATCGGGAAGAAAATACCGTGAAGCCCTTATTTATAAAAAATATAAGTTTCTAACCATATAGCTCTGCTCAGGGAACAAATATATGATTATTTTTTTTTATTTTTTTTTATATATATACATTTGTTACCATGTTTTCTCTTCACTACTCTTGGTTGACTGGTAGAGAATGCCTGAGGCATTAAGTCCGCCTTTGTACCTTTGTGTTGCATGAAGTTTTAAATACATAAATAAATAAATATTTTATCTGTTTCGTGGCTTTGCTAATCAGTTTTTAACCTAATCATATGGCAATATACCTACAACTTAACACATTGACCACATTAGAGTATACTTAGGGCCTTTGCACACCACATTTATTAAACGCGCCGTTGACGCGCGTTTTAGAAACGTGCGTTGACGGCGCGCTTTTATCCTATTAAAAGTCTACAGGCTGCTTTTGACTCGCGTGCGTATCGCGTTTGTATCGCTACAGACGCGCGTTAAAGGCGCGTTTAAAAAATGTAGTGTGCACAAGCCCTTAGATATCTACATCGGTAAAAAGAGTACCTATTTTACTTCAATATCGTAACTAAACAAATACATCTGAATATTTTATAATCTGACAATTTTAAGACTTACCGCAAAACGTTTCAACTTACTTATTTCCATTTTAAAAATACGTCAATGAATTAAAAATTAATTTTACCGAAAACCCCACCACACAATAAAACCTCATAGTAATAATTTACTGTGCAAAATACAGTATAAGCCCCGGCCATCGGCTGAGCCGCATCAAAACCGCTGAGCTTCCCATAAGCCCAAACCGAATCGGAAAAATATCAAATATTATGTCCATCCCGACTTTTGGGATATTTCGATGATAAACAGAATATTTGCATTTGAATGTTTGACTGCAATCCTATTTTAAGATTGTTTTTTTTTTAAGTTAATTGTGGATTATTTTTTAATCGATAGCGATACTGGAAGATATCTAGGTTTGGTTACCCATTGAAGCTCATTATTATGTATACTTTAAAATGTTCCTCTATTTAAAAAAAAAAAAATCGTATTTAAGATAATTTAAAATAAAATGTTCGCTATTTTAGAATTCCATACCTAAGTTGGCAAAAACGGGACCCTTATACGATCACTTTGCTGTCCATCTGTCTGTCTATCTACTTGTCCATTTGTTCGTCTGTCAAGGCACTTTTTCTCAGGAACCCGTGAAGGTTTAAAGCTGAAATTAATATCGAATACTCAGGTCTGCTACGTCAAGCAGCTGTGGAAAATCTTCTATGCCAACACAATCTAAATGTAAGCCCATTTATGCTGCGTTTAGGCGCATATTTTGACACTCGTTAGAAAATCAAAACCAAATTTCTGCATTTAAATTTTATCTTAATCCAGCATCGAGGTCGCAGTCTTTTTTTATACAAACTAAAAAAAAAATACGCTAAATAATTAAAAAAAATGTTACTTTCCGTTGACTTATAATCCTGAAAGGTATGAAATCAGGTCTTCTGTCACAAGTATCCTAAAGTGATCCTTTTTATTTTGTAGGTGGGAAAATCATCGTGCGTGGTAGACTTTTACTGACTAAAAACCCACTCCTTTTCCTCTATTGTTTACATACCAGAGCCGAGTCTACATCCTAAAGTCATCCTAAGCTTGTCAGTGACAGATTGCCCTGTGCGATAAGATCGCCTATTGCACACTTATTATTTGCAAATGTTTATCCACATTATGAGGTGTACAATAAAGTATGTAATAAATGAATAAATATAGTAATAAACCTGAAAAATTCACAAAAAAATTCAATAAATGTGATTCAGAAAAATCTTCGGAACTTGTTTCGGGAATTCAACTATTTACATGGGCAAGTTTATAAGGAACCATCAGTGCGCGAGTCCATCTCGCTTTTGCCACCAGTCTCACATACATACTGATACCGGCACGGATCTTGAGCGCTGACTTCTACATTTCTTCTTGCGCAGAAGCACGCAGAAGTAAAATATCGGGTCTCTTTAGTGGTATGAGAAGAAATGCGGGGCCGGGGAGTGCAATCCTTGTATAGTGATTGGCTCGCCGATGTGTACGATGCGCAAAGCGATCCCAGCTCTTTTGCCGAGCGCTCAAGATTCGTGCCGCTATCTTTACATAGGTCTCTCACCGAAAATTAACTTCCAATCAATGAGCAATATTTCGTATCCAATCAACAGCTCCAAAACCTACCCTTAACAAACACATAAACACTTAACACCACAAGTTAAAACAACAAGATGGCCAATTAATCGTTCATTTGCCATTTCATCCCCAGCTTCATATTACAAAACAAACTGCACAATTACAACTTGTAATTATTTCCGTAATTTAATTAGAAATCAATTACATCTTTGCGAATTGTTGGGCTTTGCTTTGTCTCCCAGAATTAATTACTCAAGTTGTATTGGGATATCAAAATTTTAAGAAGTTTATATTCGCTGTCTGGTTTCAGATCGCGATACTGCTGAGACCGACTAAGGTTGTGTTTTCTCATAAAAAGGAAGGTGAAACTGCAGAAGAACTCAGGTAATTAATTAATAACCTCATATATTTTTACAGTTTTTGTAATTGAAGAAGTAGGTGATTTCTAAGGCTGCAATTACTTTAAAACTGATAAACAAACTGACTTTCTTTTCTCTAGCTTAGTAAAGGCTTTCACAAAGTAACCTATGCATTTGCAATGATAACTAAAAAATTTTTTTTTTTTTCATTTCTTATTCAGAACTGATAATATCTTCTTCAATCTAGCCTAAGCAATTTAACTAACTAACTAACTTATTATTATACGTTATAGGTTTTATTAAACCTAAAAATAAGCATCATTTAGCATTTTCATATAAATCCATAGCACTTTCTTAGAGTCTGGTATTGTTAAAAACACTTTGTTCATGTGTTTAACTATCTTTACTTTTTGTAAAAAAAGTTTTTATTACCAGAATGTTTGAAATGACTGACTTCAGCTCAGAGGCGCTTCTTTACATTTGCAAACATGACGATTACCTGTTTCTTTGATAATTTATTATTCATGTAACTGTTCTGAATTTCCAGGACAGTAGTTGCGTACCGGAACCCGTTCACCGGCGACTACTGCGTGCACAAGTCGCGCGCGGGCCCCAAGGGCTACGAGAATAGCTTACAGCTGCCCGACTCACCCGACAGTGGGCTCTCCGACGAGTACGAACCGCTCAACCTGGAGCCCGCGGGCCCCCAGCCGACCCTACCGCATGTGCTGCAGGACAAGCCACCTGGGTTCGTGGGTATGCCTCAGGTAAGATGTTTAACATAGAAAAAGATAGAAGAGAATATGAGAGGCTCCACCTGAATCACGCGGATCCGGAGCCGACCTTGCCGTATGTGGTACAGGACAAAATGCAGCTGGTATTCGGGAGTAGGCTTCAGGTGAGATAATTAGTGGTGGTGTTAAAGATGGATGTGTACGAGCAGCACAACTTGGAGACTATCGAGATCTCAGCTGAGCCTGCCGCATGTGTGCATCCTGCACATGATGGCGCTGGGGTTTGTGAATATGGCTCAGAAGATGTATTTAGTAATGATCCAGTTTTATTCATTTAACATAAGGCACCGTAATTACCTGCAAAGGTAAAAAGTTGTGTCCACAACATAAAAATTGTACTAATCATCGCAATCTCAACGTGTTTCACGCTCTCATAGACGCAAAATCTGAGTCTGATGTGCTTGCAGACAATAGGAAGACGATCAACACCATGTCAGAATATCAGAAGTTATATAAGATGAGTGTAGGAATCTTGTCTGATAAATAATTTGTAATTATTATTTCTAGTTAATGTAATTGGCCGATGTCCGACTTTCAGAAGGTAAAAGCTGCTGCCAGCTCCTTCGCCGTCGTGATTGAAGAAAATTGTCCCATAAAACATGTTTCTAAGATAGAAACTAAATAGTTAGAATAGTGTACCAAGTTTCATCGAAAGCTGTGCCGCCGTCCGAGCGTGAAGAAGTAACTAACTTACAAATATACACACACACAAACTTTTGCTTTTATAATAGTGTAATATAAATTTCCATACAAACGGAACAAAATAGAACTGGTTTACTTGAACTTTCACTCAATTCAATGACAAATATTTTGTGCAAACCAAATCATTTTTGCCAGACCAAGTAAATCTTCCCATAAACAGCCAACAGATTCTAAAATCCCAGCCGAATATTATGAAAAGCAGCAAAGTACAGCCATTTCACTAAAAGATTCAGCTCCCAAATTCGTTAATGGACTTTTTTAACAAATTTTAATTCCGTTCGTGTCTCTCTTTAGTGTTCTCAAAAATTCACAGAATTTCGTTTTTTTTTCATAACCTTATAATAAATCAAATACCTAACCATTAACGAGACAAAATATTATTATTCCATTAAATAGGTACTATAATATGCAGTGTTCATTAAAGAAATTTACATGAAGAAGACTTTAAATAATGGTTGTGAGTGTTTAAAAAATTTAAGTCAATCTAGCTGAGAGGCAATTTAAAATAATCCTCTGGCATAACACTTTGCGTACTAGTAATGGCTGCCGGAGTTTAAATTTCAAATTTACTGAAAGAAGTAACGGGTAAGAAGCTTGCGGCATTAGCCGAGAGGGTAGGGAGACCATGGGTTTACAGTACTAAGAGATTTTTATTTGGAAATAAATAAGGATTTAAAAATTATATTATTAGGAGCTCATGTTGAAGTGAGGATTAATCTACACTAATATTAAAAAGAGGTAAAGTTTGTTTTATGGTTTTTTTATCGTAGTAGGTAACCATGTATAATATTTATATATGAATTTAAAATCGGTACACCCTTTATTGGCGACTGGCCTGATGGTCTAGTGGTTAGTGGCCCTGACTGATATTCCGGAGGTCGTGGCTTCGATACCCACCCAGGACAAATGTTTGTGTGATAAGCATAATCATTTGTTCTGTGCCTGAGTGTAATTTATCTGTAATATGTATGTATTTAAAAATATTTAAGTATATTTATCATTTGTCTAGTACTCATAACACAAGCTCTGCTTAGCTTGGACTAGACGGCATTGTGTGATAGATGTGTGAATATAATATCATTATTTTGATCATTATTCCTACATAGTAAAACTTATAAACATGCGTTTATCGCCTAAATGTAATTTAATAAAAACCAAAAACTTGGTTGGTATTTAATAAGCATCTTATTTATCATCATAATCATTCCTA
Source organism: Mythimna vitellina (assembly GCA_949316375.1). Lineage (NCBI taxonomy): Eukaryota > Metazoa > Arthropoda > Insecta > Lepidoptera > Noctuidae > Mythimna > Mythimna vitellina. Next base: position 839,373 of record OX438704.1, read on the forward strand.
TAAAGCAATTTAAGTGTTTGGACATTCAAATTACTGTATCTCCATGTCTTTTATAAAATAAAATTCAGGAAATGTCCGTCAATGGCATTAAGCGTTGCCATCCTATTGTAAACGTTCGTAGAAGAGGGAGGGATAATGTCGGGCAGGCGTCGGTTTAATGACACAACTTTAGACCACTATCGACTAATACTAATGCCCTTAACTATAGTAAGACTAATGATCGTTCAATATTAATAAGTTTATTTAGGTTTCTTACAGCCGCGCATTGGTCTATGAGACCGCCAAAAACTATTTCGTAAAATTTTGTTTTATAATCAATGTTGGCAATTTGGCATTTTCTACTTTCGTTAATTACCGATTTTAATGCTACATTAATTTTTTTGGTGAGATGGGAAATCTTATAATGAGTTCTCCCGATGCGATGTTCTGCGGTGCGATGTCTGACTCTTACTAGCTAAAACTCACCTATGTTCCCTCAGTTGCCCTTTGCGTTGTAGGACCACGGGTTTCCTTTTCACTCATTCTCCATTGCCCTGGGATTCCCCGCGGTCCTAAAAATCTCCATAGCTCTAGGTACATTTATTTATGTGAGTAGCACGTATTTGGCGATAGGCGGTCTGTGGGACCCAAGCGGGTGTAGGTTTTCTGTGATTTTGTAATAAAATGAAAATAAAATATTATTTATTTAAATGTTTATGCAGTAATTAATCACTGTAAAAAGGCGAACTGAATGCCTTAGGCATTTTAATATGTGTTTTTTGTTATAATTTAGCAATTTCAGCAAGCTTATGAGAGTATAGAGATAGAGAGATATAGAGAAATTATATCTAAAAACGATGCCAAAGAAAAAAAATCACAAACAGGCTCACACAAAAAATCCCTTTAAAAAACGGAGTCGACATTGATAAACACAGCAGCTGGGACAATCACGGCAAACTTGAGTGGGGTGACGATTTATATGGAGTTGTGTCATGCTGCTGTGCTGCACTGTGATACGTCACGTCCATGCCGTGCCGGCGTGCAGCAAAGCGATACGTCACTCAAGTTTTGTTTATGGAGTCACACGTTTTTGTTGAGTTGTGCCAGACTGTGTTTGAAGTGTGATGGCTGTACGAGTAAGTTACATGGAGCTGAAAAATAATGGCTTCATATATTTTTAGTGGATAGAGATTGAGAAAATGTACCTAACTGACAACAATAAAAAAGTATGGGTAGAATTCAGATTCGTTGACAATGAGAATGTTGAGATGGATGTTTGGAGTGACGAGAATAAATGAAGTGAGAAATGAGAACATTAGAGAAAGTTTGAAAGCGGCGCCAGTGACTACAAGTCCTTTAAAAAAAAAGGTAAAAGGGAATCGTTTATTCCCTTTAATCTTTTTAGTCTCTCTTGGTATAGTCACATGAAGAGGAGGGATCAAACATGTTACTAAAGGAGTTATGAATACACATGCAGATGGTTGGATAGGGAAAGGGAGGCCGAAGCAAAGATGGAAGAGGAGTGATTTAGAAGAAAAAGGAGTTAATAATAGCGGGATTACTGACAGGACAGAATGGAAAAAAAAACAATTAATATGTGTACTGTTGGAAATGATATGGTACGAATATTCAGATCGGTTTCATATTTGATTAATTAGTTTATTCTGATGTCTTTTTACAATTTTTTGAACAAGATTTCTCCGAACGATAGTCAGAAAAAAGACTAAAATAGTCATCTTTAATAACTGTTATCTAATTGTAGTCAGATTGTTAGTCTTTGTAAAGCAAATATATAACGCTCTCGTATTTATTCTTGAGAGAAAAGATTCCACTGTGTCAATCAAAGATGTTTTGTTTGTGTATACCGTTGCTATCCAGTATTAAATTATTTATAAAGGTTTTCAATTAATAATATGAACTCTTGTTTTTCTAATTAACTTTACACATTTGTAGAATAGTCGACATTTACTAATTAGTAGTTCTAAATTGTACAAATGGATCACTGAATTGAAAAAGTGAGAAATGAATATATTAGAGGAAGTTTGAAAGTGGCGCCAGTGACTGAAAAGTTGAAGGGGAATCGTTTGTCTTGGTATGGCCATGTAAAGAGGAGAGATGAAACACATGTTACTAAAAGAGTTATGAGTATACATGTGGATGGGTGGAGAGGGAGAGGGAGGCCAAAGAAAAGATGGATGGATTGTGTGAACAGTGATAATTATGAAAGAAAAGGAAGTTAGTGATAGTATGACGGTTGACAGGATAGAATGGAAGAAAAAAATGTGTTGCGCCGACCCCAAATAGGATGGGACAAGGGCAGGAAGATGATGGATCACTGAATTGAAAATAATCTTTACAACTATCACACAACGCCGTCTAGTCACATTACATCGCGCTGTCGTTTGTGTGTGTGTCGTGTTGTGTGTATATGTTAGTTAAGTGACTAACATACACCATAAGTAGTATAAGTTTGATTGTGTTGTTTGTTTGTTGCAAATATCAACAGCAAAGTTATGCATAATTATGCATTTGCAGCAACCCCGTGGTTACTGCTAAGTATTTGCAGCATATAACCTGCCTGCGGGCTTGCGGACGACCAGCAATGGGTAGCTCGCCGTCTAGTCATCCGGTAAGGACAAAGTTTGAGCCTTCGACGACGTATAGTGATCCAAGCGTGCCTTAAAAAAATGCCAACAATAAAGTAGGGACCCGGTAGCTGGGACCACGGGAATTTTTGAAAAAGATACCGAGATCCTGGAATGCAAAGCGTTACTGATGGAACGCAGTTGGGTTTTAGTCAGTAAAAGTCTGATACACCCTCTTGCCTCTGCCTGGACTTCCACCTTCAAAAATTTCCATTACTAATCCTGGTTCAAGCCCCAAGTCAATAACGTGTTCTTGGTTTTTCTAAAAAGGTACCTAATTAAAATTTATTCAAACTTTATGCATTTGCAGAAATAACTGAAAAAAACCGAATTAGCCTGAAGCATTCTCATCAATCTACATTGTTAATTAGATTTTTTGTGCAATAAACGGCATTGCTTACAGTATTACAGAATTTTTAAACGACTCCGGATTCTAATTACTAGAACTAACAATGTCGTAATTATTATTAAGGTTGTGTAGCAGTTTTTTTTTTTTTTTTTTTTTTTTTTTTTTTTTTTTTTTTTTTTTTATTGGGTGGGAAAATCATCCTAATGACATCCCCGCTCTTGGGCGGAGCGGGAGATAGTGTCAGACTCTTACTGACTAAAAACCCACTCCTGTTCCTTCATTGCCTTCGTCCCAGGGCCCCGGGTTCCGCTTTCACACTACCCGTGGCCCCAGTAGGCTTCGACCCTGCTGGGCCCCTACGATTTGCTGACATCTCCTTGAGGCGCGCGTGGAACAAAACGCGCCGTCGACGACTTGGGCTCAGTCCGGACGGTTACCGGACGGTCAGACGGCGAGCCACCCATTGCTCGCCGTCTGCAAGCCCGCGCCTACGGTGGCCGGAAATCGGGATCAGAATCCCGGCGGCGGTTGGAGCGTAAGGACCGTTGCCTCACGCGATCGGCCGCCTCCTTAGCTAGCATTACTGCTTCGCAGAAGGAGGCGACCGCCTGCCACTCCTCCTCGCTCCGGAGCATGGCCTGAACCAAGGCCCGGCGCGAGAGATCACCGCCGCCGATTGCCCCCACGAGGACACGGCGTTGCTCTGCCCAGGCGGGGCACACCTCCACCGTGTGCTCCACCGTGTCCTCCGGGTGGGCCACACAGTGGCGACACCCGGGCGTCGTTTCCGCACGAATCCGGTGCAGGAACCTCCCGAACTTACCGTGTCCGGTGAGGACCTGCGTCATGCGAAATGTGAGGACGCCGTGAGGTCTTTCCAACCACGCCTCAAAGAGGGGACTTACCGCCATAATTGTGGCGTGCCCAGCACGGGGTCGCGACAGTCGCTGTCGCCATTTCACCATGAGAACTCGCCGGAACTCTGTCCGCCATGCCGCGACTTGTTGCGGCAGCGGAGTTTCGCCCCGGCGTTGCATCTCCATGCGCCGTTCGTGCATGAGTGCAAGGACTGTTGCCTCCAGATCCCATGGTCGCTGGCCAGCAAGAAGGCTCGCCGCTTCGCGGGAAATCGTCCGGTATCCTCGCACCATCCGTATGGCCATGACCCTCTGGCACGCGTTCAGCCGGGCCGCCGGCTGCTTCCGCAGCCCCGGCGCCCACACCGGCGCGCCATAAAGGGCCATGGACCGAACGATCCCCGCGTAGAGCCTCCGGCAGGAGGCGTCTGGACCCCCAAGGTTGGGCAGGAGCCGCCCGAGGGCAGCCCCAGTCCGATTTAGTTTGGGAGCCAGACGTCGGAAGTGCTCGTCGAAATCCCATCGGCTGTCGAGAACGAGTCCCAGGTACTTCATCGTTGACCCGACGCCGATGTGGACTCCTCCCACCGTTAGCCGGGAACCCGGGGGTGGCGCGTTCCGAGGGCCGTGAAAGCACATGGCCTCGGACTTGTGCAATGCCACCTCGAGTCCCAGCTCCTGGATCCTGCCAACGACTGTCGCGACCCCGCGTGTCGCTAGTTCGACCGCCGCCTGGTACGACTCTCCCCGCGCCAGGACCAGCGTGTCGTCTGCGTAGCAGACCACGCTGACCCCATCAGGGAGGTCGCCGCGCAGCACGTAGTCGTATCCGATGTTCCACAAGGGCGGCCCTAGTACCGATCCCTGCGGAACACCGCACGACATCTCTCGACGTTCCCACACCCCCTGGTGACCAGGGTAGGTTATGTACCTGTCTGACAGGTACGCCTCGACCACACGACAGAGGTAGTCGGGCATCCGGTGATACCGGAGTGCTCTCCCAATGCTACTCCAAGGCAGGGAGTTGAAGGCGTTGGCGATGTCCAAAGACACCGCCACGACACACCTGCCCTGGGCCACTGCATCCCCCGTCGTGAGAGCTCGCACGCACATGATGGCGTCCACCGTGGAGCGCCTCCTGCGAAAGCCGAACTGGCCGTCCGCCAGATCCGGCCCCACCCGTGTTAGGTGTGCGACGAGGCGGTCTGCAATTACTCTTTCAAAGAGCTTGCCCACCTCGTCGAGCAGCACAATGGGCCGGTACGCGGACGGAGAGTCCGCGGGGCGCCCCGGCTTCGCGATGAGGACCAGTTTCCCCGTCTTCCAGCGAAGTGGGAACTGGCCCCTCTCCATGCATGCGCTGAAGAGCCCTCTTAGTCGAGGCCCGAGAGCCTCCATGGCCAAGACCCATGCCTTCCCAGGCAAGCCGTCGGGTCCTGGGGCGGTATTTTTGGCACTCAGCCTTCGTACCGCCACTCTCATCTCTACCTCGGTCACCTCTGGAGCGTTGTCGTCGTCGTCGCCATCGTGGTCCGCGTCGGACACCGCTGGTGGCGGAGCCATGGGCGGGGGAGAGTGTTCCCCTCGCGTGGGGAACAGAGTGCTCACCACACCCTCCACGAGCTGGGGCCGGAGACTCTGCGTCAGCGGGGGAGCCCAGGGGCGGAGTTTGTCCCGTACTAACTTGTACGGGCGTCCCCATGGGTCCCCGTTCAGAGTCCCAGGTTGTGTAGCAGTGAAGGACTTTAAGATGCCTAAATTATTATAATTGAAAGTTATTAAATATAATTAAAATCATTAAAATAAAATAAAAAACATAATAATAATGTAATACTCGTAGAACCTAAGATATTTGCACGCCATGAGAAATGGCAGACATGTCGTGAGCCACTTTCATTTAAGATCTTGCATGCATGTATTACTTTAATTCTGTATGCATACACATTTTTGAGCGAATAAAATGTCTTATTCTTATTCTTGTGCTTGCATTTGATTTGGTTTGCTTCCATATAGCATTATAAACACAATCAGCCTTAAACATATAATATTACTAGCGACCCACCCCAGCTTCGCACGGGTGCAATGCTGATACTAAATTGTGCACGCTATTATGAAAGTTTTTAGTGGTTTTACACTTTACGTTTACATTTTATGAGAAGGGACTCCAGCGCAACCGCTATGTCCCAGCGTTTTAAATCTGTAATATCATCCAAAATATTTATTTAAATAACATGCTGTGGCCATATTGATCTATATTAAATACACAATGTATTTACGGTACCTAATTAGATAAGGATAAATGCTGTATTGCTTAAAATCGCTTCGTAAATATGACCACCGCTGAAAATTGGGCCTCCTCTCTAGAAGAAGGAATGGGGCGTAATCCACCACGCTAGCCTAATGCAGGTCGGTGGACGGCACCTATCTTTGATTTTTAGTTTGTTCTAGGATATGCTAATTTCCTCACGATGTTTTCCTTTATCGTTTTGAGAGCAGTAGTAATGAAATAAATTGCATTTAGCCTGCCTGCCTAGGTTTGAACTCACGAACAACTTGAAAGTCAGGGCCGGCACACTTGGAGTACCTACTCCTGCTTTGAAATCTCCCACCTAGAAATTCTTAATTAAAATACAAACGATGCAGTAATTTGAACCGTAGTCAACACTCCTACCTAGTCTTTTTTTTAAGGTTGAAAATAATCTAATGACTATTCTCTCGCTCTACGGTGGAGCGCGAAAGCGTGTTAGACTTTTACTAAGTAAAACCACATCTATATTCCTTCAGTTACTTTTTGCCCCCCAGGACCACGGCTTCCCTTTTCAGAAGCCGACTCATGGCCCTAGTAGGATTCGACGCAGCTGGGCCCCTACGTTGTTGCTGACAATCATCTCTTTAAGGCAGGGCGCAAACGTGGACACTTTTGTATCTTGTGTCAGCTAAAAGTTACCGATCTGGTTGTATAGAAATCAAATATTCATTATTTGATGTCTATAGAACCAGTATGAAATCGTCCTGTAGCTTCCGCTTAACACATACTTATAACGATCGAAAGTGTTCGGTGTCGGTAACTGGAACAAAAAGTGTCTCCGTTTGCGCACCGCTTAAGGCGCGCGTGGAACACAACGCACCATCGATGACTTAGGTTCGGTCCGGACGGTTATCGTACGGCCGGAAGACGGTATGCTACCCATTGCTTGCCGTCCGCAAGCCCATGCCTACGTTGGCTAGCAGTCAAGGACGGAGTCTCAGTGATCTCTACCTAATCTACCTACGCAGAATAAAGATTCTCTTTAAATATGTTTTGTATCTGTTGTTGCAGCCTGACCACACAATAAAACTACAGATGCCAGAGAGCCCCAACAGTGACTACAACAGCGTCAACAAAACGTGGAACTGGAACTACAAGGAGTATCAGATCTGAAAGTAACGCGGACTCTTCACTGACAAGATTGTAACTTCATCATATCTTAATTTAAACCAAAAAAATAATTTACATCGTCATCTCATTGTTTCGTCTCTCACTTCCATATTTCGCTATAAAACTATAATTCTTAACGGGTTTTAAATCTCTTAACCTTTTATTTCGCCAGGGTCACATATCCACGACAAAATACTGCATTTCATCAGCTCTTCTGTCACCTGTGTAGATTGAACAACTAAACAAGATGGAGTAAATACCCAGTCGTAAACACAAGGCCCTGGCGAATAGGACACGTAAACACTCAAACAATCCGACGCAAGCGAGTAAGGGCATCCCACTCGACATACATTTTCACTGTTATTCATACAACCGCTCTTACGCGATTATGACGTTATAACATTTTTTTCATTAGATATTTTGGAAACATAGAATCTTGTGGATATTTTCTAGGCTTTTACTGAAATCAATTTATAAATTTGTGTAAAACTAATCCAGTAAAGACCTCTGAAAATCTGGTATTTTGTATGAACTTTGACACTTCATAATTTACTCAAAAACTTAAAAAAGTCACAAAAGTATAACAACAGAAGCCTTGCAAATTTAATCAAGATTCTGAATGACGACAACTTTTTTCTAAAACTTATAAGGGTTTAAAAAAAAACACGAATTTCCTGGAACAAGTTTTGTAAAATATTCGAGTAAATTACGGAGTTTCCAGGCGTTATCTCTCTTTTTTGCGTTGCTTTTTTGTCAAACATCCCGTTGGATTGCGTTAGATGAAGTAACAAGCTTTTGAACCCTACTCGATGTTGACGATAGGCGAGTGAAAAAGGAACCTCTTAAAGGGGTAAAATCAAAATAAGTGTAAATTTTTAGTTTTCACTTCATTAAATTGGTAATATCAAATTAAATTTTGAAATTCCTATAATTTTTGTACAATTAATTAAAAATCAGTTTGAAGTTTATTTTCAACTAAGAATTTAATAAACTGTTAGAAATGTTAAAGAAGCTGGGCTTAAGTTATAAAATTTATATTCACAATCTTTGCCATCATAAAACCTTGATCCTATTTTTACTAGAGTTTTATAAGATCGCTATAAGAAAGCCCTTGACCGCATGACTTCGAGTAAATTGTAATTATCTCAGCTAATAGTTAAAAATATTAATTAATTGTTCAATCTTCAGTCAGAGTCCCAGCCGTGGGAAAATATTAAAAGACTAGATTGATTGACTTGATTGACTGCGTCAGATAGCATTTTGCCGAAACCCAACAATTAGTTACTGTATTTAACTATAAGTTAACTTAACTCGCCTTTAATAATCACAGTTTACTTGTTGGTTTCTTACACAAACCATTTTATTAACTTGAAATTTGAGACGCCAGAACTTTTGGGTCGCGTTGCTAAAACTTGGAAATCTTAAGAACGTATCATTATATTGTCAAATAAGATGAAGGTTTCGGACTACTCGGTAAGAACTTAAACAAAGGGAGGAGAACCACGGTAAGTGCTGTTAACAGGTTTAAGTGAGGGTGCTGACGCTCTTAGCTGAGGAGGGTGCTAGTACTTCTAAGTATGTTTCCAAGGAATTATGGGTTTGATTGAGATTTGAGATAGATTGTTTACGCTTCGACATAAATAATATAAACGGTCATGTTTATAAAAGTCTCTGCATAGTTGACCACGCGTTGAACAAATTTTTAATTGGGTATTTCTGTATGGTTATTTTAGTATAAAGCCGCGTACGCACGTAAGAACTAATTTGTTGCGTTGCATAATAGGCAACAACTTGGTTCGCACGTGTGTACCACTAACGTTAACGTTATGTGGCTTTTTGGCCTCGCACTAATTAATAAATCGTAATTTTAGTTTATACGATTGTGTGAGGCACGAATAAACATTATTTCTTTCTTTCTTTCTTTCTTTCTTTCTTTCTTTCTTTCTTTCTTTCTTTCTTTCTTTCTTTCTTTCTTTCTTTCTTTCTTTCTTTCTTTCTTTCTTTCTTTCTTTCTTTCTTTCTTTCTTTCTTTCTTTCTTTCTTTCTTTCTTTCTTTCTTTCTTTCTTTCTTTCTTTCTTTCTTTCTTTCTTTCTTTCTTTCTTTCTTTCTTTCTTCCTTTCTTTCTTTCTTTCTTTCTTTCTTTCTTCCTTTCTTTCTTTAACGAACATCGAACACTTTGTTCGATAAAAATGTTTGCGGCGATCCTAATTACTATGTTCTGTATGGACGGTGTTCTTCATGAATCCATGCGAACACCAAAAATCTTTTGGCTTTCTTCACAATCGACCACTTCCAATGACGCAGCCATGCCTATTAAGAGAGTTCACGACTGTTGTGCGAGAACTCCATCCAAACATGTTCGGGTTCGAAAATGCCGTCCATACGAACAAACCAAATGTTCAAGTCTGGTGTTTGTATTTGCTATGTTCGTGTTCGTACGTGCGAACACGGCTAAATATTTTTTATTAAACATCAAACAACACTAAAAGGAAATCATTTTTGAAAACACCATTAAAATTGCTCATTAAACGAAGCAGTAATTAGCATTTCAATTATTGGTCAGAACAAGAGTCCTCACTCTTCCTCTTTCCTCGGGAGGAACATCTCACTGTCTCTTTTGTACACACGTAGTCCAATGGTAATGACGTCACATGTCAGTGTGTGCATCCTTATTTTACTTGATATTTTTCCTTTCCACACTCTTTCTCTCCTTCCTTCTAACTTATTTAATATTAAACGGAAAGTTTCTTTCTATTTTCGATTTTGGATAAAGTTACTTTTTGCTACATATAATAATAAAAATTGAGTGAAGTACCCAATATTTAGGGTTCCGTACCTCAAAAGGAAAAAAAAAAATGGAACTGGAATAGGATCACTTTGTTGTCCGTCTGTTTGTCTGTCGGTTTGTCAAAACCTTTTATCTCGGGAACGCGTGAAGATATCGAGTTGAAATTAAAAACTTCAACCATACTCAAATCTGCGGTCCCTTGAAACTGTAAAAAAATCAAACTTCTAAGTTAACGTAAAAGAAGATACGGCCGTTTATGTCATAAAAACACATATTTGGACACTCTCAAGGAAATCAAAATTCATAGAGTAGGTACTTCCCGTTAACCCAGAATCCGGAAATTGGCATTTGGCAAGTTCTTATAATACAGATATAGGAATAAATCTGAAAGCTGTAAATTTGTAGTAACGTCACAAAAAAAAATCTTTTTATTGCAATTCGGAAAAATCTTCAAATGATAAATGATATTTATTTTGTAAGTAGGTTTAAAAAAACACTTTTACACGTCAATTTTTTTTTGTTTATTTAAACTAGATGAGGCCGGTGTTTCCTAGCTGACTACCCTGAGAAGAAACACCGAAAAAAACTCAGGGGTCAAAGTCTCTTTTAAAGTCCATACAGTTAATATGTAATGGTCAAATCACATGAGAACAGTGCAGATTTGTCTGAGATGGTCTTTTGAAGAAAGAACCATACAGATTTGAGTGGACTTCGTAAGACTTCGTAACTCAATTCGGGAATTGAACTGTTTTCATAGGTAATTTTGTACGGAACCCTCAGTGTGCGAGTCCGAATCGCACTTGCCCGGTTTTTTTCCTATAGATAGACTATTATTAGAATGAGATTATTAGCTTCCAAAGCAGTTGTTATGTTGTTCGGAGATTTTTTCAAATAAGACTTATTGATAATAATAAAGTTTCTCTGTTAAGAAACTCATCTAACTTTTTAGGCCTGATAAATGATATTTGTCATAAAATTTCTTAAGTTATTTGTGTAGTCTAGTTTTTAAAAGAACTCATATTACTTACTAAATATCCCGAAATTACGACTTCTATTTGGATACTAACTTCAAACATAATTAGGTATTTTATAAAATGTAATATTAAATTAATTTAATAAATTTTCTTTAATCATTTTCACTCATCTCATCACTGTCGAGTAAAATATTTTAATAATAATCACCTCGTTGCCAAACCATGCTCAAATAATTTATTAATTATGTAAGAGATCTTTAATATTGTTCAAATGTAACTCAAATTCTATGAAACATGTTAAAATTAAAATCATTCTATTAATCATTAATATATAAAATATGCTTCTATTGTGTGCGATGCCAAATACATAATTTAATTATGTGGAGTACAATGTAAAATAAAATATGTAATTTACTGGATTGTTTCAATTATTTACTCAGTCAAAGTTTTCAATGAAGTCAATAAGAATTAATATGTAAGTCCTGTTTACTGTAACGAAGATCAATATCATTTTTCTCCCCTAAGCATTACTTTCCCACGGCTGGGCAAAGGTATAGGGGAGTCCAAGTCCTTCCCGACATTCTTCATTCATCCACCCATCTATCTTTTTTTTTTTTTGGCCTCCCTCTCCATCCACCCATCCACATACTGGGCCCCTCTTTGAGGCGTGATTGGAAAGACCTCACGGCGTCCTCACTTTCCGCATGACGCAAGTTCTCAACGAACACGGTAAGTTCGGGAAGTTACTGCACCGGATTCTTGCGGAAGCGACGCCCGGGTGTCGCCACTGTGTGGACCGCCCGGAGGTCACGGTGGAGCACACGGTGGAGGTGTGCCCTGCTTGGGCAGAGCAACGCCGTGTCCTCGTAAGGGCGATCGGCGGCGGCTCTCGCGCCGGGCCTTGGTACAGGCCATGGTCCGGAGCGAGGAGGAGTGGCAGGTGGCCTGGTCGCCTCCTTTTGCGAAGCAGTAATGCTAGCAAAGGAGGCGGCTGATCGCTCCAACCGCCACCGGGATTCCGATCCCGATTACCGGCCACCGTAGGCGCGGGCTTGCGGACGGGGAGTAATGCTCAGCTCGCCGTCCGACCGTCCGGTAACCGTCCGAACCGAGCCCAAGTTGTCAACGACGCGTACTTTTCCACGCGCACCTCAGGGACTCTTTTTTTTTTTTTATGGATATAAACCAGTGCTTGACTGCGATCTCACCTGATGGTAAGCGGAGATGCAATCATTGATTGATTTTATTGTACTAATTGCTTGGATTATTATTCAGGATAAAATTTCTCTAACAAACATTTGGTCTTAAAAATAAAAATAATCGTAGTAATGCTATCGGTTAGTATAATAAAATAGAGAGCTGTTCCCATTTAATCCATCCTGATTTTGATCCCATGCGTTTCGTCATGGTTTATCTCCCTATCTCCTTAGACAATCAATCAGAGGTACAGAAAATCACAACAGATCGCCAATCGGTACGAATGACTCTACCTGTCTAACCTCTCAACGCTGTAACTCAGTCTCGCGATAATCCATGGCAAAATTTGAATTTTGGTCCATTTTTCAATCCAATAAAAAGTACAACAGTCATCCAATTTTAATCCCAGTAACAATGCTCGCTAGTTTAATAAACGTCGCATAAAGACAGCGGGTTAGTCAGCATTGGATTATATTGCGATTCGTAGCACAAACGCTAAATCTATTGCATTTTGGAGCTCGCTTCCCGGATCACGTGTGTTAGGGATGACTCACGTTTCTATCGAGAAATTTGAAAGGTAAATAATGCAGTGCAAAATTAATACCTGCAAATCACAATTTGAAGCTTCATTTAGTGTCACGGAACAAACATTTAACATTTTGCGCAGTGGTTGAATGATTCCCGCACGAAATAAATATTTAACATTTTGCGCAATGGTTGAATGATTCCTGCAAAGGAACAAATATTTAACATTTTGCACAGAGGTTAAATGATTCCCGCACGAAACAAATATTTAACATTTTGCGCAGTGGTTGACTGATTCCCGCACGGAAAAAACATTTAACATTTTGCGCTGCGATTTTTTTAAATATTGAAAAATTTTTTGACAACAATTTTTTTTTTTTTACTGCAATAAAAGGCGATTCTATTGTCATTAACGGCTGGAAACGATATAATTATGGCGGTAAGTCCCCCTTTTGAGGAGTGGCTGGGAAGACAACACGGCGTCCTTGCCTTCCGCATGACGCAGGTCCTCACCGGACATGGTCAGTTCGGGAGATTACTGCACCGGATGTGTGCAGAAGAAACGCCCGGGTGTCACCATTGTTTGGACCGCCCGGAGAACACGGTGGAGCATACGGTAGAGGTGTACCCTGCCTGAGCAAAGCACTGCCGTGTCCTTGTGGGGCCACTTGGCGGCAGCGATCTATTGCACTGGGCCTTGGTACAGGCCATGTTTCGGAAAGAGGAGGAATGGCAGGCGGTAGCCTCCTTCTGCGAACCAGTAATGCTAGCAAAGAAGGCGGCCACACGCGCAATGCAACCACAGCGCAAGCGCAGGCTTGTGGACGGCGAGCAATGGGTAGCTCGCCGTCCAACCATTAGACCTCCACAGCTGGACATAGGCCTCTTTCAAATGTCACTACAATGACTGGTCGTGTGCGTCTCATATGGATCGGATTCCCGCGACCCTCTTCAGGTCATCGATCTACCTTGTGGGAGACTTTCCAATGCTGTGTCTTCCGGTACGTGGTCGCCACTCCAGAAACTTTCGGCTCCATCAACCACCTTCTGTGAGTAACGTGCCCTGGCCACTGACACTTAAATTTGGCGATTTTTAGACCTAAAAAACTACTGATTTACTATGCTGAATTCTAATACATTATTTCAGTTGAAAACTAGAAATTTTGAACAAATATGAAAAATAAATAGTACAATTTTAACGCTCTGTTCAGCTACAAATATCATATTTGTTTTTGAATCCACAAATAAATGTATTTGCTTTGAGCATATTCAATTAATTTCATTAGTATTTGTTTAATAAGTTTATGTACAAGTAAACAAACAAAAGCAAAAAGAACAAGTGGGAAATCATCTGACTCCTGCCTCTCTAGGGCGGAGCAGGAGAATGTGTCAGACTTTTACTGACTAAAACCACACCTGTTCCTTCGGTTACCTTGCGTTCTAGAACTACGGGTTTCCCTTTCAGAAGTCGACCCATGGCCCCAGTAGGCTTCGGCCTTGTTGGTCCCTATGGTTTTGCTGACGCTCTTTGAGGCGCGCATAGATCACTGTATGCAGGATTGAAAAGGAAGTTATACAAAAGACAAATAACATCCAAGTGTTCCCATAAGTATAGCATAGCATAGTCGGCCTTATAATGTTCCCGCTGTTGGGAATCAGGCCTCCTCTCTGGGAGAGGGAATGGGCCGTAATCCACCACGCGGGCCCAGTGCGGGTTGGTGGATGTCACATGTCTTCGAATTTTTGGTTCTAGGACATGTCTCCTCACGATGTTTTCCTTCACCGTTTTAAGAGCAGTGGTGATGAAATAAAGTACACAAAGAAATGAATGCACCTAGCTGGGTTCCAACAAGTACGGATAAATAAACACTAGAGATCCTTTCAGACCTTAAAAAGCTTTTTTAAGATCTCCTCAGTGGTATCCAGATAAAAAGCATTAGCTTTAGTTCAGTAGACTCCGCAAAATCTTAGGTTCCTTTTTATTATGATTATTTTTATTGTACTTTATAGTACAATAATATCTACATAAGCTGTAATATGGAAATATTGTAACAACAAATTCTTTTTTAAAATTGTAACCATGGAGTTTCTTGCCGGTTCTTCTCCATCGGAAACGACCAATTTGGAACCGTGCACTAGCTTCTGACGTTTTATAAGTGCCCATGTAGGCCGATGTGAAATAAAAAACTTTGACTTTAACTTTGTTTTGAAGGGCAAGAAACTTTGAAGGGATTTCTTACCATACGCCTAACCCCGATTATTTGCGCTCGCCAAAAAAGATTACTGTCAATTAAGACACTGTGTTTCTAAGCTGTGTCGGTGTACGCAGTAGTCGACCCGTTAGAGGATAATAGCGTTAAGTAGAAATATCAAGCGCAGTGAGATAATATCGACTGGCTGTGTTCATACCCTGTAAGTTAGAAGGATTAACCTATAAGCCATAAGATACTCCCTATTGATTTATATTCTCTAGGATTTACGATATTAATCGCTGAGTATTAATATTGTTAGTTAAACGTATTTCAGTTTCATCATCATCTTCGTGCCCTTGTCCCTAGTTATTTACGTCGACAGAAGACGTTTCTTTTGTCTTTCCTTCTGTCCAGTCATCCGTCATTCTATCACTTACTCGCTTTTCTTTTATATGATTCTTCACATAATTCATCAATCTTTTCGTTGGCCTCACTCTCTCTTCATTTGTCCACATGTATACTCATGACTTTTTTAGTAATATGCGTTTTAACCGTCCTCTTCGCTTGGCTATGCCAAGACAAACGATTCCCCTTCAACGTTTTAGTCACTGGCGCCACTTTCAAACTTCCTCTAATATATTAATTTATCACTTTATCCATTCTCGTCACTCCACACATTCATCTATTTATGAATAAAAATTTTTCAAAACACTTACTCTGGTCCCTACCGCTTTTAGGCACGTAATTTACTATTTTTTTTATTTTTTATCTCATCAGGCTGGGCGCTAAGTGAACCCCACGAGCCCCACGTCAACTCCTATTTTTTTTATTTCTGCAGCTCTGGCTCCATAATACCCTCACTTAAGGCTCGGGTGAATTCCGCGTCGGTCGCAATGACATTTTTTTTCCAATTATATCAAAATGTACTATTGTCAGTAGCTGATATTATTTCCATCGAAATACAATACAAGCTATTTAAGATAATGAATAACGATCACTGTTTCAATTCCAATCGGTTTAATTTAACTGACGCTATGAAACATAATTTGCATATTAGAGTCATTGCGATAACATTGATAACAATTTAAATTAATTGCGATGAACGAACCTGAAGTTGACTGGTATGTGTGACAGTGGAATTTATTATTACAGTTAAATTATTTGCTAATTAATTATCCACAGTTGTTACTCATCAAAGTGTCATGTATTTTTGGAGTAGAATTTCCTGCTGGAGCTCGAGTCTATTTGTAATCACCGCATCATCATCATCATCATTTCAGCCAAAAGACATGGACATAGGCCTACCCCAAGTGACATCACCCGCCTTTGAGCGGAGTGTCAGACTTTTGACCCACTATTGTGTTCCTTCATTGCCTTGCATTCCAGGGCCCTCGGTTTTCATTTCAGAAGCGAACCCATGGCCACAGTAGGCTTCGACCCTGCTAGGCCCCTACGATTTTGCTAACATCTCCTTGAGGCGCGCGTGGAACACTAAGCGCCGTCGACGACTTGAGCTCGGTCCGGACGGTTGCCAAACGGTCGGTCGGCGAGCTATCCATCGCTCGCCGTCAGCAGGCCCGCGCCTACGGTTGCTGGAAATCGGGATCGGGATCCCGGCGACTATTGTGTGAGGGCCGTGCCCTCGCGCGTGCAGCCGCCTCCTTTGTTAGCATTACTGCTTCGAAGAAAGAGGTGTGCGACCGGTCTTGTGCGTCTCGCATTCATCAGATTTGCGACCCTCACCAGGTCATCGGTCAACCATGTGGAAGGCCTTTGAACGCTGCGTCTTCTAGTACGTGGTCGCCACTCTAAAACCTTTCGTCCTCGACCCTGTGCCCTGCCCACAGCCATTTAATTTTGACTATTTTTCGGGTTATGTCGGTCATAGTATAGCATAGAGGTCTTTAAGACAAGAGTTAATTGGTCGCCAGATTGCTTTTAGGAGAGCGTGTTATATTGTTAACCACATCGTAGCTTATTATCAGGTGAGATAGTGGTCGAAGTGGAGTCTTTTAAAAGTCTTCTGAATTATTATTAAGGTGTTCTTAATTTAGAAACCGAATTATTGACATAATCGTGAAGCCTGCCAGCCAGAAGCCAGAAGATTGTAAATTGATGTAACGAACTAAGGATTGGAACAATTTGCCTGCTGCGGTCTTCCCATCCTATCATAATTTAGGTGTCTTCAAGGCTAGAGTAAATAGGCTCTTAATAAACTAGTGCCTCACCATCAACGATTGCATCACTGCTTACCATCAGGTGAGATCGCAGTCAAGCCCTAGTTTATATAAATAAATAAAAATCGACACGAGTACATATTTTATTGTTTAGATTCGAATGAAAAGAAAACATGCTATTGTTATATTCCGCTATATCCCTATTATCCCGCTAAAACAAAATAATTTTAACATTGAAATTATTTGCTAACGTCGAAGTATAAAGCTAAATTGAATAAATTAATATTTTGTATTTTACATTTTGTTTGTCAGACAAAACAAATTAATTAACACCATTTGATTCTGAATTAAGTATTTATAATTAATTTTCATAATTAGTATTATTTGCATTAGTATTAAACTGATTATTATCAACTATGTGATAACAATGGCAATGGAAAGGGCTATGCTGGGAGTTTCCTTGCGTGATCGAATCAGGAATGAGGATATCCGCAGGAGAACCAAGGTCACTGACATAGCACGAAGAATCGCCAAACTTAAGTGGCAATGGGCAGGGCACATTGCTCGCAGAACGGATGGCCGTTGGGGCCGAAAGGTTCTGGAATGGCGACCACGTACCGAAAGACGTAGCGTTGGAAGGCCTCCTACAAGGTGGACCGATGACCTGGTAACGGTTGCGGGAGTACGATGGATGCGAGACGCACAGGACCGTTCATTGTGGCGGCACTTGGGGGAGGCCTATGTCCAGCAGTGGACGTCTTTCGGCTGAAATGATGATGATGATAATGTGATAACAAAAATCAATGAATGACTATATTTATGTACTATTTTCAAATTTTATTATATATATATATATATAATGTAGATATAGAATGGAAGAAAAAATATTATTGTAGGACGAACTAGACAGAACTGGAAGAAGGAAGAGCGGGCGTTTGAGATATGGAAGAAGAGGAGGGAGGCTTTTGCCCATGAGTAAAACATTTTCTGCCTCAACTTTGTCAGGGTCGGCTACAAGCCCAGCTAGGTGCAGCTAAGTCAACATTTTACATGTTGACTGCTTATCCGACAATCTATAACTTAACTAGCTGCTAGCAAGGGAACATTCTCCCAGGATCAAAAGTAGCCAATGTCCAGGATATGGCCTACCCGTGTACACTTTTTTAACTGACTAATATTTTTACAATTCAAACGTGCTTGTAAATGGTTTTTTTTTTTTTGTTTGATTTCATTTATTTGTGTACCAAGTTTCATTAAAATTCCGTCTGCGGTTCGTGTGTAAAGAAGTAACATACACACACACACTCACCAACTTTCCCCTTTATAATATTTGTGTGATTACTGAGTAATACGATATCATTTGGTCGGCCGATTTTTGTGTTTTGGTGAGCTTTCAAATTCCGAGAATATCATCCTAAAATTTATTAAAATAACAGTAACATAGTAAAATACTTATATTATAAGTGTATTTAAGTAGATGGGAAACCCGTTCATCTAAATTTATTATTATTAATTTTAAATTAAATATAACGAAAATACTTTGAGTGTGAGTAGCCCTGCAGCATTGCTAGGGATTGCATAACGTCAACAGATGCAAGTCAAATGCACGGCGTATTGAGTCGCGCTCGCAGCTCGGCTAGACTCCAGTCTCCGAGGGATCTCCAAAGATATGGAGCAGGGGCGACCAACCTGGCTGGCTGCTATTGGATCTTTTTTGAAGAACACAGTTTTTAGTAGGGTAATAGGAAGTTGGTTAGAAAGAATCAATGTAAAGCAAGACAGTAGATGGATCGTTCTCTTTTTGCCGACAATCACTTCAAAAAATAAAGTTATTATCGTATTTGTGCGTGACATATTTAGCCAAGGTTACCGACATGGCTCGAAGAATCACTAAACCTCAGTGGCAGTGGGCAGGGCACATGGCTCGTAGAATGGATGTTCGATGGGGCCGAAAGGTTCTAGAGTGGTGGACCGATGAGCTGGTGAGAGTTGCTGGAATGCGATGGATGCGAGACGCACAGGATCTTACGTTGTGGCGATAATTGGGGGAGGCCTATGTCCAACAGTGGAAGTCCTTCGGCTGAAATGATGATGATGATGATGGTATTTATGTTAACTGATACTGCACCAAGTGGTATTCAGGGGTTATAAACAATGAGCTGCGAGGCCGTGCGGGACAGAGGCAGAACCCTCCCGATGACGCGTATACCTTAGCGGAATATTTTGACATTGACGCTTCGCAAAAATCTACCATTACAAATTGACGTGTATTGCCCCAGTTTATATTATCTATATAAATAAAAGGAGAAACTGACTGACTAACATATCAACGCACAAGCGAAACTACTGAGACTACGAAACTTCTTTCTTTTTATGACGTAGGCTTTTCCAAAATTCACCACTAAGAAGATGAAACGGGGTCCAAATTTTGAATAGAAAAACCAGCTTTCACTCGGGTGGTGCCGCTGACAGAAGCTTGTATGTTGATATAATCCTACCACAATAAAAATAAATATAGTACCGCGTATGTAAAGATACACACATTAAAATCCACTTCGCTGTGCATTGTGCATATAAACCAATAAACCATAGATCGAGTGATGTGTGGGCGACCGGTCAGAGTGCAGACACAGAAACCATTTTTTTATGTATATAAACCAGTGCTTGACTGCGATCCCACCTTGTAAGCAGTGATGCAATCGTTGTTTGTGAGGCGTACTAGTTTATTGAGAGCCTATTCACTCTGACCTTCGAGATTCGCCTTCAAGTCCTTTGATGTATGCACGCGGTATAAACAACACGGTGAAACGCTTAGTCCGGACCGTAGAGTACTCGCCGTACGTTGGGTTATCAGAAGGTAGAAGGGAGATGGCGGAATATAGTCACGCAATTCCCGCGCACACTCTCCAAAATGATTAAGTTTTGATACCTGAATATTCATTCACGCTAGCTTCATATTTTTCGATGAACGTTTCTGGTTTACCATCCCTGATCAAGGGAGAACATTTTTGCGAGTATTGAAATATGAGCTGAGTGACGACAATTCTGTTGTCACTGGACAGATTTTATTGCTACAGTATATTTTATTTGCAGGTTCTACTGTAACGGGACGAACTGTAGGAAAATCCTTACATGTTATAAAAAATCAAAGCCCCCCCCCCCCCCCACCGCGTTTATCCCTGTAGGAACGCGATTAACTCCAAAACTACTGAACACATTTTCATGCAGCTTTCATAATTAGACAAAGCGATTTTTGAGGAAGGCTTAATTATAAAACAGGCATATAACAAAAGATAAAAAAACGGTGATGTACGAGTGGGACCCGCGCACGACGGGTTCCGCATCGCCCGTAGCAAAAAACGAGCAAAAACATCAAGTTTGTTGAATAGGAGCCCCCTTAGATATTTGCTGTTATAGCGGCAACAGAAATACATCATCTGTGACAATTTCAACTGTCTAACTATCACGGTTCATGATAGCCTGGTGACCGACGGACAGACAGACAGGTGGACGGACAGCGAAGTCTTAGTAAGAGGGTCCCGTTTTACCTTTTTGGGTACGAAACCCTAAAAAAGCAAGACTTTCATAGATCTGTAACAAACGTATGAAGCTGTGTTAAATAAATGTTGTCGTGGTTCAAAGATTAATTTATTTAATTTAGTTTAATTAGTCAATACAAACAACACTGAAATAGGTCGTGGGTTCAAAACTAGGTTTTGCTTTTTGTTATTTATTTCATTACTACTGCTCTCAAAATGGTGAAGGACAACTTCATCAACTTTTAAGATGATGGCACGTGAATACATTCGCAGGAAGTTGGTGTAATCATCACAGCGTTGATTAGTTAGATACGTTTTTCATAATAACATTGTTAATTTGTATGCATGTATCTAAGTATATATTTATTATTGTTTTTCTAATCTAGTTTACCATTATGTTGCACCTACCATGTTATATTTCTGCACCACCTTAAGGTCGGCTGGTAAAAAATGCCTAAGGCATTAAGTCCGCCTTTGTACAGTGTTTCTCACTAGTGCATAAAGTTTTAATAAATAAATAAACTTCGTGAGAAAACCGGCGGCGTGTCCTAAAACCAAAAATTCCGCACAGTGTCCGCGCAGGATTATGTCCCATTCCCTCTCCTAAAGAGGATGCCTGAGTCCCCTGAGGCAGAGGGAACGTTACAAGGATAATTATTCAAAACAAAGTTTAATTAGTAAAAAGTTTAACTGACGGCTTTTTACACAAGGTATGTAAATATTACCTGAAAAAAAAATGCAATTAACTAGACTGGTAGAAAAAGTAATAACAAAAAAAAACAAATCGATAAGAAAAACAATTTTTCTATCTTATTGACAGAAATATCTTAACTTTGCAACTTCAGAATTTCCATAAACTACAGTTTCATATTTGCTGTTCATACTGAGTAAACCGTAAATCAACATGAAATATATTCAGTAGAAACTAAGCCTTTGGCTATATCTTTCAGAGATGTACTGCTATGTTTGCAACGTCACATATATTAGCTACCTGAAGGCTATACTCGCATATAAAGTTATCTAAATATTTACAATTCTGTTACCAGTTAAATTAAACGCAAATTTTCCGTTAAAAGATAATAAATTGTCTCTAAATCATCTCACCTAACCGCTATATCAACAAGACTTAAAATTAACCGCTCAGCGCTGTAAATCACTGCCCATTCAAATGGATGGGCTAACTAAATCATCGATACGTCAGCAAATTGCCCATACCCGGCCCGTAGCCCGTAGCAGTGCTACCCCGTAGCGGTGCTACGCCGTAGCCAATAGCTTAGAGTTCGTAGCCTCGTAGCCGCGTAGCGTGGATTCGGCGCGATCCATCAGTGAAGAGATTGCGGTGGAACATCGATCAGTGTCGTAGCTCGCCGCACGGGGGACGTGGAGCTAGAATTATGTGAACATTCCAAATAGTAATTATATTGCCGGTTTGAGAACCTATCTAGGTTCTCAAACCGGCAATTCACTCGACCTGATTCACTGGAAAAGACATCTGTCTTTTCCAGTGAATCAGGTCGAGTGCGTATCGCGGGTTCGGTTCCTGCACGGAAAAAATAATTGTATGACCTGCAAGTAGGTTTTTTGCGTTTAGAGTTAGAGTTTATGTGTTTCTTAACTCACCCTCGATACAAGATTAATTCCTAGTGAGGGGCGGTCTTTATTTTTTTGAACAAACCAATCTGTTTCTGTATTACGTACTGATCAATGTCGCGGTACTTTACTACCAAAAACTAATGTTTATCAATGGATTATATTCATTTTGACTAAACATGATTAATTCCTGGCATCCCAGATAATGAATTTATCGATAATCGTTACGTATATGTATTTTTTAATAATATATTTTTTTATTTATCTCCAACAAATTATCGTAGGAGGACATAATATTTACCGTCAAAAGGCTGCTTTTAGTTAGTGATAAATGATCTTTGGATTTACATATATTTGGGCAGTATCAACATGTTTTCCTTCTTTTATTTCTAAAACGTAAACTTATCAGCAGCATTGCAGACCGCTCACATAGCTTCCAAATGGTCTACTAGATACAACATTCATTTACGACTGTGGAAATTTATTTATTTATTTATATTTGAAACTGTTGTTGAAACTTCAACGGTCCGAACTAAGCATTTGGCTTCGTCGTTTAAATAGCTTACATCGAAGGACTGGAACAATTTGCCTACTGCGGTCTTCCCATCCAACTATAATTCAGGTGTCTTCAAAGCTAGAGTAAATAAGCTCTTTATAAACTAGTGCGACTCACCATCTATGATTGCATCACTGCTTACCATCAGGTGGGATCGCAGTCAAACACTAGTTTATATCAATATAAAAAATATATACTTTATTATACACCATTATAATACATAGTACAGTTTGAGCCTTAAACTTAAAATATTTAACTGGCGACCTTATCACATTCTGCGATCTCTTCCAGGCAACCCAGAATGGACAGAGAATGCCTGGACGCAAAATGGGATTGCATTTGATGCATTTCAAAACTAGTTAAATAATTAAAAAAAAAAATACATAATTAACACTAAAATAGATACATAAATTTATACATACTAAATAGGTATATAGGTAAGACAACAAGTTACAACTATAATTACTATAGCTAAAAACGTAACATAACACAACATAACATAATTACAGGAACAAGTAATATTCCTTCACAAGTCTTTCAAAGACAGAGACTTTTATTCAAGACCAGCCCCCCTAGCCAAGTTACGATCGTTTCGTTTGCGTCGAACGCCTCGAGTAGGCCACGCCTCCGATTCCTTTGTTCTGACCACGTGACTGAGCGTTGAGATGCCATCAGAACAAAGAATAGGAGGCGTGGCCTACTCGAGGCGTTTGACGCAAACGAAACGATCGTAACTTGGCTAGGGGGACAGTACTGTAGTAGAGTTACAGACTCTAACTCCACTTCACCACCTGAAGCTAAGAAATTGCCGTATCTAACGTGCTCACTAATATTCCCACCTCCACGTCAGGCCAACTGCCCACCTCAAGTAGTAGTTCAATCGCGGCAACTTTTTATACGACTACTTATATAAACCTACTAACTAGAGTCTACCAGTCGTATACAGGATGACTTTAATTCGTTTGGAATCTTGATGCGAGGTTAGGATGTTTCATGTTTTTTAAATCTTTGTTTTTAACTTTGCGTGAATTAGTGATACTACTCATGCACAGTGTTCTTATACCAAAAATCACCATAATTGGTTAATATTTAGAGGTTGCACAATGACAATAAAGTTTTCTCATTCAGCTAGTACGTTAAATTACAGTCGAAGGTGTTACTTTGTGTGGGTTGTGTCCAGTAAAACTTACTTCCCTCCTATGTAAAAAAATAATATTAAAAATTTTATCTTCACTGATAACGTACTTATTGGCGTTGTGCAATCTCTAAATATGAACCGATTATGGTGATTTTTGGTATATGAACACTGTGCATGAGTGGAATCAAGAATTTGAGCAAAGTCAAATTAAAATAAAAAAAAAACATTATACACCCTAATAGAGGTACCAAATTAGTTCTTATATATGCTAGCTGACCAGACAAACCAGCGTCAAGCAACTATCACTGACGTAGTTGACTGGCATTTTTGCTAAACTGGATCTATATGGCGCAGCCGTGAGACACGCATCGTGTTGTTCTTTTTTAATCTAAAGTTTCTTTTTAATGTTGTTTCTACAGTGAGTGTATCCATGTGTGCCATATAAATATTTTTCTTTCTCTCTGTCTTTCTTAAAAGTTTGGAAGAAAAAAAGAGAGATATTCTGCCGTATAAATTATCAAAGAAAAAAATGGGGGAAATGGGCGACCAGACCTACGAAATATACATAACAAAAAACACAAAAATTTATCAAGCCGTTTCGGATAAGTTTTATTGAATTTGCTCCTGAATTGCCTTGCATTTTGTAAGATACAATCTAATTTAATCAAATCGCTTAATCTATTCACCCCTAATGGTTGGCCTCAAAATTGGATTCAGTGGACTACCAGTAGGTATTTGACATGGGACGAGGCCTGCGTATCTAACCTCCACAATACATTAACAATAAATCAAATACTACATTAATTATTATTATTGTAAAATTATTATTCAAAATAGTTGACCACTATCCACCATCACGCATTAATTTAATATATTCACATAGTCAACTTTAATTACATAGTAATTTACATCATTTATAAGCTATTATATCCCGAGGCTGCGCTCGTATGATAAACAAAGACCGTAGAGATTGCATTTTGAGATATTTAGAATTGAGTATTACTACTACTAATTCAGTACTATTCGAATTTGCTCTTTGTAAACATATAATCAAACATTTTTTAAATATTTACTCGTTTTTAGGTTTCCATATCACAAAAGAAAAAAAACGGAACCCTTATAGAATCACTTGTTGTCCGTCTATCTGCCTGTCTGTCAAGACCTTTAATCTCGGGAACTCGTGGAAGTATTGACTTAAAATTTAAAATCATATTCTCAAGTCTGCGGTCCCTTGAAGCTGTAAAAAAACCAAACTTTTAAAATTAACGAGAAAAAAGATACGGCCGTATTAGTCGCTAAAAACGTATATTTCGGTACTCTCAAGGGAAAGAAAATTGGCTCAGAATCCTGTTTGGCATAAAGCAAGGTCTTATAGGAGAGGTATAGGAATTAATCTAAAAACAGTAAATTTGTAGTTACGTCACAAAAAAAAATTGTGAATCGGAAAATTCTTCGAGACTCCATTCGACAATTAAACTATTTACATAGGTAAGTTTATACGGACCCTCAGTGCGCGAGTCTGACTCGTACTTAACATCATTTTAGTCTAGTATGCTCCATCATTGACCACATCATCGCTTTCCATCAGGTGAGACAGTGATCATGCGCGAGCGTATCAATAATAAATAAAATTACAGCCACCCTGTATAGTTACCAACAACGTGACGTATATACTAGTATCTTCGAGCCGCATGTGCTCGACCGATTGAAAGAAGCGATCCGTTGAGACGGACCAAGAGCGATGGTTTCGTTTAAGTGATACTGATGTATCGGCCGTTTGTCGAAAACTATAAAAATGTACGGGTATGTTGAGGTGATCATTTTCTTTCAATGGTTAGCGAAGGTGTGATGCATAGAATTTTAAGTTAACAGACAGTGTGTAAAGTCCCGCAAACCTTCTTTGGAAAGAGAGGATCCTCCGACCAGACGTATATTATGTCTGGTTGAGTGCCTCGTTAGTCCTGTGGTCGCAAGCGCGACTGCTGAGCGTGGAGTTCTGTGTTTGATTCCCGGGTCGGGTTTTTTTTATTGGGTAGTTGGTATTTACTCTGTAGTTGCCCGGAATTTGAAAATTCGTGACGTGATACCCCCGTGTCTCGGAAAGCACGTAAAACCGTTCGTCCTGCGCCTGATCTGTCTCCGGTCGTATCGGATTGCCGTCCCATCGGACTATGAGAAATAAGAAACAGAGAATGCACCTGTGTTTGCGCAAACACTTGTGCACTATAATGTCTCCTGCATACTTGGCTAATCTGAGCTGAGATTTGACACCGTAATCGGAATTCGGTCTGGAGGATTATTATATCTAGTCCAACTGCTTGGGCATATGACCGAAATCCATTATTGGCAGTGGATTATGGGGCAATTGTATACGTTCTAATCATGCGGAGAACTACAATACCTCGATGTAAGATTTTGTCTGTTTAGTTTATATATGACTTCATAGATTTTGCTACAAATCGACTGCCAAGGACAACTGTGAAGTGGTTTTAATCCTTTTTGTGGCGTGTAATTAAATATACTAAAAAATAAAAGGCCCATTTTGACATTTGAGAAATGCCATAGAATGTAACTTGGAACGAAACTGAAAGAAACAATAAAATAATAATTAATTACATAGTTTTTAAAAAAAAATACATACAATTTTTTGGCGCGTTAAATAATATGATGGAATATATTGCGAGTATTCTTTTTGCGTATTTGAGTATTATTATATATTTTGACATCTGTCAAAAGTGGCCTTTTATTTTTTGACAATTTTACTGCAGTAAGCAACTGCACTGCTTTAATATGTTGAGGAGAATGATTACGTAGTTCAGGGGCCTTACCATGACTAGTAAAAACGTCAGGTGTGCGAGTGAGAAAGAGGGATAGAGCTATACACCCTATATAGCTCCAATTTTAGCAATCGGACCAGTACTTTCAGAGATTACCTTCTACAAACAAAAAAAAAACAAACTATCTTCTCTTTATAATATTATTATTTTTAATAATAACTGACTTATCTTTGTTATTATTGTTATATATTCAAAAAAAAATTAAGTAATACAAAGTGAACAAGTCATTGTATTAAAAGCATTACACATACTAAGAATATTTCAGTATAACATTTTTAGAACTCCCAAGATGTAACAGGATATCATGTACTGACAATAACTGTCCATTCCAGGTTGCCTGGAAGAGATCGCGGAATGTGATAAGGCCACCCCTAGTACGTGTTTTAGATATAAGGTTTTCTTTCTGATGTTGCTTTGTGTACAATAAAGTATACAACAAAAATAAATAAAAAGTACTTCAAGCATACCTATCATTAATTTACGTGTTATTTGTAACCAATTTGTAAAAAAATATAATGTATCATTACTTACTTCAAGACATTAATTGACTGATCTAAAATTAGTTTTATATTTCAACCTCTTGGGCAAAAACTTATACCCTAACATATTCAGTTATAATTAAAAAGTTACGATCCATCTCAATAAAACGTCTTCAGAAATCTATCTCTCTCAATGCGAAGTTAGTCTAGATTATTATCAGAGTACTGGAATATCTTCATTTGGATTCTAAAAGAACAAGACAATACCAACATTGTGGTGCGCTTCCACTGGACATGTACGAGCTACGCGGTGCGAGAGGAATAAAAATACCAATGGGATCACTTCACTTTGCTAGCTTTATTGTTTTATGGCAGGTATTAAAATAATTGAATCTCTACAGTCAATTACATCTTGTTTATGTAAACGGAATATTGAGTTAAAGGTAAGTAAAGCTTAACTAAGCTCATGTAGAAAATGGACACGCCATAATCATGGCGGTAAGTCCTCCTTTTTGAGGAGTGGCCCCAATTTCCAGCTACCGTAAGCGTGGGCTTGTGGACGACGAGCAATAGGTAGCTCGCCGTCCAACCGTCCGGTAACCATCAGGACCGAGCCCAGTCGTCGACTCCGCGTAGTGTTCCACGTGCGCCTCAAAGAGATGTCAACTAAACCGTAAAGGCCCAACAGGGCAGAAGCCTACTGGGGTCATGGGTTCGCTCCGAAAGGGAAACCCGGTGACATAGAACGTAAGGCAAAGAATGAACATAGGAGTGTGGTTTTAGTCACTAAGAGTCTGACACGCCCTCCAACTCCACCCAAGAGCAAGAGAGTCAGTCACACTAAAGAAAAAGGAAAAACGAAAGCCCTAGCTCCGCTTGCTTTCTTGTTTCAACCTATTTTTACATATAAAAAACAAAGAGGTTTATACGCGAGACGCGAGCAAAGAATGTGCATGAAGAATGCCACGTACAGCTGAAAAGAGTCGACTGCGCATCCTTGCACTACTGAGCTACACAACGTTTCCGAGCTTGACCACGCATCCTCGCATGGTGCAAGCTTAAACAATCTCAAACTTTCACAGAGCCGCAACTTATCCTCGCACCGTCTACTTACCTCGTTCATCTCTAGAGAAAAAGCTCCCTTAAAACCTTGTAGTTTAGAAAATAATGTGAACGAACTGCAAACAATGGATTTAATATTAAAATTCAGATCATTTGTAGTCGAGAATAATAATCGTCTTATTTTAGAAATATGTTTATTCAGATGTTATTTTGAGCACAAAGCCATATTGTGTTCTTATTTACAAATAAAAAGGGACAAACTGAATTGTATTTTAGTTCTGCGTATTTGTATTTTATGTAGATTTAGAATCGCTAAGCTCATCAAATAAGAAGTATTTTAAAAGTAAAGCAAACACATTATTAAAGGTGTGTGATTTTAGACGTACATTTTATCAAAGACTGTTTACATTAATTAACAAAAAAAGTTTAGTGTAGACATACAGCTTATTAAAGTCTACGTTAATTAACAAAAAAAGTTAACAAAAAAGTTGACCGTATATGTACATCTTATTAAAGACTGTTTACGTTAATTTATAAAAAAAAAAAAATAAAACAGTTGACTGTAGACGTACATCTTATTATAGACTGTTTACTTTAATTATCTCACAAACATTTTGGGCACAAAAAGTAATAAATCAAGTAAGCGAGTTTGAACACAGAAGACCTACTAAAATACTTTATTTTTTCTCAACCAAAGATTAAAATTCTGTCCCTCGTTTTCAAAGCTAGCATTAAATACAAATAACATACGAAACATCAAAAATCCCGGAAACCAATTGTAAGTCAACACAAAATAGTCGCAGACCGGAGTCAAATAGATAAAAGGCTTTTTTATCAAAGGTTCTCTTTGACCACGTTTCTGTGACCTTTTGGAAATTCATTTGTACTCAAAACCGTCTAAAGTTAACCTTAAAATATTTCTTTTTTTTAACCGACTTCTAAAAAAAGAGGAGGTTCTCAATTCAGAAGTTTGTATTTTTTTGTTTGTTCGCGCATAACATCGTCGCTTGTCAACCGATTTTCATCGAGAACTAAGCATTTACAGTCAAAAAGTAACATTTGATGAAGTGGAACTTATGAAGAAGACCAGAAATGGTCAACGAAACTTCATACTGGCATAAATATCACAATGAATATAGTTAATGGACTATGACAATACAAAGAAAGGTTCTGAATAGTTACGTTGAAAATGGTATTATCAAAGTGATGTGATGATGATGGAGCCAGTAAGTAGGCACTGGAACTCCGTAATTAATCAATGTATCCTAGCCATGTTTGGACTTATTACAATTTTCATGAGATGCACTTTGGCTGTAAAGTACTATCGAACTGATCTGATGATGGAGCCGGTAGGTGGAAGGTAGACGCAGAAACTTCATAATAAAACAATGAAACCTAGCAGTGTTTGGGTTAATTGGAATTATATTGAGAAATAAGCACTCTGTTTTTAAGTGTATCGCAACTAAAAAGCGTGAAATAAAAAACTTTTTACAAAAAAAAATAACCGACTTCACTAAAAAAACACTAAAAGGATCAAAATAACTTTAATTTCAAAATTCGGTGTTAAATAAGATACAAATAATGTCAAATAAGATACAAACAATACCGAGACACACCGACTTCCGAAATTAAAGTTATTTTGATCCTTTTAGTGTTTTTTTAGTGAAGTCGGTTATTTTATATTTTTGTAAAAAAAAATTATTACAAAACAAAAATAAAATTTTAAAATTAAAAAAACCGGACGACTGCAATAATCGGGACCTATAAAAATCTCCTAGTCTGAAATCATTGCACCTAATATGGATCCCGACTGTTGTAGTCAATATATTATTCTGTATTACAATTTATTATTTGTTATATTTTGTTTAAATTAAATTGATTTCTACGCTACTGGACTGAACTTGTTTTTTTCTTTTCAGTTTTTATTTAAAGTTATCTCTATACAGTCGGTCAGTCATTCACTCTACATTAGGCGTACATTTATCAATTTAAAGTTGACAAACCTACCTAGTCATCCGCCTGGCTTATAAAATTTAAGTGACTGTTTGTAATATTAAAAAAAAAACATTTGTTCACTAAATTTATATCTCTTTACGTTTTAGGACAATGTTTTACCTTTTTAGGAATTGTCCATTGGCCTTAGTAGGCACAGGTTCTGCTGGGCCATGGCATCTCTTTGAGCAACACGTAGTACACGACGCGCTGCCGACGATTTAGGCTCGATTCGGACAATAACAGGACCGTGAGCTACGCATTGCACGTCGCCTACGGTGGCTGGTAGTCGGGGTCAGGTACTCAGCGACTGGGGTGTGAGCTAGCATTACTGCTTCACGGAAGGAAGTGACTATTACCCATTCCCCCTCACTCCAGGCCTTGGTATGGAACAGCATGGAGATGGTAAGTTCGGAAGGGTTCTTGCATACCGGTGCAGGGATCTCCCGAACTTTCCATCTCCGGTGAGGACCTGCGTCATGTGGAAGGTGAAGACGCCGTGATGCCACTCCAGCTACTCCTCAAAGAGGGGACTTACTGCTATGATTATGGCGTGCCCGACTGACGGATAGTTGATGTAACAAGGAGTATTTGAGGCTACTTTTCAGTTTCCCGCTGGAACGGGACTTAATTTCATAGGGGGAAATATCCCCCCTGTGAAATTAGGTCCGGTAAAAAAAATTATCCATCTCAGAGATATAATAATAATAATAAAATTTATTTTCAGAATTGCTTCCATATAGTGTTAGTAACAACAACAACAACACAACACAACAATATCTCTGAGATGGATATTTTTTTTTTTACACGATTGCCCTGAAACGAAGTCGCGAGTAATAAATAACATATCCTATTGAATTTTTAGGGTTCCATAGTCAACTAGGAACCCTTATAGTTTCGCCAAGTCTGTCTGTCTGTCGGTCCGTCCGCGGATAATCTGAGTAACCGTTAGCACTAGAAAGCTGAAATTTGGTACCAATATCTATATCAATCATGCCGACAAAATGATAAAATAAAAAGTCGAAGAAAATGTTTTATATATATTTAGGGTACTCGTAAAGTGGGGAGTGATTTTTTTTTCATTTCAAACCTAACGTATGATATATTGTTAGATAGGTATTTAAAAATTAATAGGGGTTCACTACAATAATTTTTTGATAATGTTAATATTTTCGGAAATAATTGCTCCAAAAGAAAAAAAAAAATATGAAAAACCCAACATACATGACCCATGTAGTTTGTATAAATTAGTTACCCAATAAGATGGCGCTGTACTTTGGGCTATTTCGCGCTGTTAAGATTTTTCCTGAGTTGATGGGGTTGGGACGGGTATGGCCTATTATATTGTCGAATGGTTTGGTTGGTCTCTCCTTGGCATTGGTGGTATTTGTTCTTGCTCGTTGTCTGTCGTTTATTAACTCTTAAGTGGGGACACTTATTGTGACGGACGGGGAAACTACGGAACCCTACACTGAGCGTGGGCCGACACGCTCTTGGCCAGTTTTTTTTTAAATATGAACATAATATACCATTATGCAGAGCAGTGGTGGTCGAGTGGTAACAGCCCCAACTTACGAAATGTAGGTCCCGGGTTCGAACCCAGCCAGGCACATTACTTTGTGTAATTTATTTCATCACCACAGCTCTCAAAACGGTGAAGGAAAACATCGTGACGAAACCGGCATTTCCTAGAACCAATAATTCGAAGACATGTGACATCCACCATCCCGCACTGGGCCCGCGTGGATTACAGCCCATTCCCTCTCCTAGTGAGGAGGCCTGAGTCCCAACAGTGGGTGCATTATAAGGCCGACTATGCTATGCTATGCTATACCATTATGGAATCTTCATGATGAGACCTTTAATTTGATACCCACATAGCAGTATAAAAAACACTATTATGTATCGTCATGTTATGCATGTAGCGTCTCACAGTCGTCATGTTGGTTTTTGTTTTCATGTTGACGTCACCTATCTAAGAACACTTGGGTTATCAAGATAAATCTAACGATATCTTAATTATGTGAATCCGTTCAGCAGTTTGGAACTACATGAGGTAATAAAGAATGTTACATACATACATACAAGATACGCGCGAAACACATAACCCTTCTTGAAGTCGGATAAAAAAAAAGCACAGTTTAGTTGATTGACTCAAATCATTTAATTAAAGAACTGTCATAATTGGATATGATTGAACATGCTAACTGGATTTAATTAATTGCAAGATTAAAGAATTACGTTTCGTGTAACTAAAAAGTTGTTTTAATTTCAAAATTATTTTTACAGTATAATTGGATTCTAATTATGTATAATTAGGCTGTGTGTTGTTTTAAACAAGGGTTTTCAATTATTCTGTGTCTGTGTAATGTTTTCTTTTAGTTTATGAAATTAAAAGATAACATATGTACAGGGAATTAAAATATAATTACGAGTAAAAACTTGATTAATTCCTCGTTTTCTTTTTCAGAAGAAAAATAGTTATTTTTGTTAGTCAGAAATAACTTTTTCCAAAGCCTTTTCTCACTCCCGTGTAGTATCTCACAAGTACCAGCTTTTTGTGAAGATTAAAAGTAGTCTATGCCAATCGCCTTTTCTTTAAAAACAAAAAATAAACTGTTCTTCTTTTAAATAATTATTATAATATAATAGCTTTAGATTCGAAGACACCATAACAAGGAAAAAAAAACCTTCACCTTGGTTTCAATTTCCCCTTGATTCCATTTACCCCACAAATCAATTTACCCCACCATCAGCACTGCTTACTATTAGAAAGCCTCTCATGCATATTCACGTTTTCCTAATTTATGTGTTCAGTATCAACGTGTATTGAAACTACAGTAAACAGTGGAACAGTAGCTCTGCTGGGTCGTGGTTTAATTGTTAAATGTTATGTTTGTGTTCATTGATACTGGGCCTGTTATTATTGGCTTTGATTGTAGCTTGGCGGTACTAGTTGGGTGTTTAAAAGGAAATTATAGATATTTCAACAACCATATAAAGCCCGCTTGTTAGGCTGGCGTTTCTGGTAAATAATTACACTAATATTATAAAAGCGAAAGTTTGTGAGTGTATGTGTGTATGTTTGTTACTTCTTCACGGTTGAACGGATGGATAGATTTGAATGAAACTTGGTACACGCGTAGGCTATGTCCTGGAATAGCACATAGAATATTTTTTATCTCGTGTCACCGTACTCGTGTACTCGTGTTGCCACAGGATGAATTTTTGCTATCACGCATACGAAGCCACTGCCTAACATTTTTATTACGATAATAGCTAACCTTTCAATATTAAAATAATATAATTCAATTAAAACAGAAAACACTTAATTAATTTAAACTATATACACTAAAGTCAACTTGAAGTGTGCCCAAAGGTTGGCGGCATTATCACGTTTTATGGCAATGCTTAATCTCTGACCAAGGTAAAAACCAGCCCTTGTGTCACGCAAAGTGTCAACTAAGCGTTTAGATAATTCCTTGAAAAGCGTGTGAGCACTTGGACCCCACGGTCCAAGAGTTTCAACCCCAAACGGCTCAAAAATATAAGTGCCAACGAGGTTGTTATATTTACGCCGCTTGAGGTTCTCCGTAGCCGCAGCGGCAGCACCAGCACAGCACAAAGAGCTAGGAAGATAAGGAGATGCAAGAGTATCGCACACAGGTAGCATCCCACCTTTCTGCTAAGTAGGTCACAAATAGTATGAAATCGCTGAGTTACGTCTAACTCCGTCTAATTATGAGATGACGGAATGATGCTTAAAAACATTTAATGTACTAAAACTTTCTAATCGTGGCAGGTCTAAAAATAGTAATAACATAAGAATTTCCTTTTTTTAAGTAAAACCAGGACTAATTCTCAGTGAAAATAGGAGTATAACTACAGGAAACCGTATTTAAGAAGCTGTCTGAGACTGACTGAGAATGATTGAGGACTGGGGAATTGATTTCCAAGAAGTTGAACTTTTATTCAGCGAAATGAAGAAAAATATCTCATATTTTTTATACGTTTTGTGCCATTAGTGAATTTAGAACAGGAAAACTAATAAAATACTTTCAGAAATAACACGTGTAAGTAACATAAAACTTTTCTGGCAACCACGGAAAATAATCCTGAAACCGCCTGCTCTGTTACGTTCAAACTTACGAAAAATATTTCAAATCTCAATCCAAATTGAAAACTTAATACAAGGCATATTTTCACAGTTAAAAAACATATTTTTCTAAATCCAGCTTCGTCTACAAACTTTACCGTCTCGTCAAACCACAAAGTGACTTTGTAACAACGCCCTAATCTCGGCAACAACACGCCTGTTGCCAGTACAAGGTCACTGCGTCTGAGCGTAAGAGACATTTCTATTCGTTCATATCGTTGTCAAGCAATTATGAACGTGTCAGCTTTAAAAATTATCACTGAACATTTTCTCAAAGAAATTGTGAAAATTAGTTTGCTGAAAAGTTTTAAGTTGAATGTGGCTTTACACGTAGATTATAAGTTTGGTTTCAAATTTTCTAGATAAGCCTAAGCTGAAATATCTTTTAAACTTTATAAAATAAGCTAATATCTACTTACAAGAGTCTGTAAGTATCTGCTTACAATTTTAGCTTGAGCTTGAACTTTAATCAAGTTGAGTATCAAATAAATTGGTTATTTTAATCTGAAGTTATAAGTAAACAAACAATAAACAGCAGTGGTGGCCGGGTGGTAACGGCCCAGACTTACGAGTTACGGGTCACGGGTTCAAATCCAGCCAGGCGCATTACTTTGTGTAATTTATTTCATCACCACTGCTCTCGAAATGGTGAAGGAAAACAGCGTGAGGAAACCGGTATGTTAGAACATACCGGTTTCTACCGGGTTCTAGAGAACGAAAAATTCGTAAACATGTGACATCCACCAACCCGCACTGGGCCTGCGTGGTGGATAACGGCCTATTCCATCTCAGAGGCATGAGTCCCAACAGTGGGAACATTATAAAGCTGTATATGGTAAACAACAAACAGATATAAATAAATATACCAAAGAACTATGATTATTTTGTGCCATCAATCTTTCATTGTTATTAAACAATGAATTTATTCGCGTATTGATAATCTATTCATTGATAATCTTAAATCCTCTAGGCGAAGGTAAAATATTATAGATCTGGGGCTGTGTTGCAGCGAAAGCTACCAACAAGCGAAATATATTATGCAGCTTAACTTCTTAAACACATTGATATAAACTAATGCTTTACTGCGATTTCACCTAATGGTAAACAGTGATACAATCGTTGATGGTGAGCTGCACTAGTTTATTACGAGAATATTCACTCTAGCCTTGAAGACTACTAAATTATGATCGGACTGGAAGACCGCAGCAAGTAAATTGTTCCAGTTCTTCGATATACGCGGTATAAATGACGAGACAAAACGCTTAATCCGGACCGTAGAGATTTCAACAAAAAAAAATCTGCTAATCATATTTCTTCAGATGGCATACAGCATTCAATAAACGACTAGTTTCTTCTATTCTTAATATCTAGTGCGAGTTGGTTCTACGTTAATGCGAGCGACCTGTTTGTGACTTTTGGCGCATCGATTGGCCCGCACCAAACTGGAGGGGAGAACGTAGTAAACGTTCCGATCGCGTTAACGTAAAAGCAATTCGTATTCAGCTCACTAGTCTATACTTTGTCTATATTTTATTTAGTGGAGTTAATACAGTACTAAAAATTAGAAAATCCAGCAAAAACGTACAAGATCATTCAAATTTTACACATGGACTAAAAGATAATTCATAACATATTTATTACTTACTATACATAAAGAAAAACATAGTGAAGTAATCGGTATGTCTTGAAATCACACGAATTCAAAGACATGTGAAATTCAGAAAACTGTACATGGCCCGTGTTGCTAACCATTAGATACGTCATCATTTCGTCCAGCGTCCACCGTTCAACATGCAGGGGGGGCATGTGGGACCCCTTGTGTTGCCACAGCGACCGGTCATGTACGCCTCGCAAGAATCAAGCATTAATTTCAAATGGTGGCACGTGATATTGGATCATTCAGCTCCCTTCAAAATGGTTAAGCTGAGTGGGGCTGATGCATGCGTCATGCTCGTGAACTGGTGACGTCAGTTGAAACTGGTCATCTCTTATCTGCTAGTGGCTTAATTCAATTTCTGCTTTTTAATTCGTTTTTTTATGTTATTATTACTTATCTACATTGTACTGAAGCGACAAGAAATACGTAATCAAGATTTATGTAACTCATAATATGATTTAAAAATGAGTCTATGGAGTTTCTTGCACGTTCTTCTCCATAGAGATCTATGCTTTGGAACGTGCATTTTAGCTTCACTTTTTTTTTGACTGACTGACTTCTTGACAATTTAAAAGTGCCTGTAATTGGTCTATTTGAAATAAACGTTTCTGTTATCTGACAATAGTAAAAATCTGATAAACCATTTACAGGCACTTTTGAATTGTAGTCAAGCAGTCAGTCAGTCAAAAAAAAATGCTAATTATACATTCCAAAGTTCTCTATGGAGGAGAATGTGCAAAAAATTACCACACTCTTTTAAATCATATTATGTATATCACGTTTTATTATAATTGTTTTACATTACATTTTTTTGTCGCTACTATTATGTGAGAACAATTTAAATAAACCATCCATCGGAGTTCCACGACCGTCACCTGGTCGTCAGTCTACCTTGTGGGAGGTCTACCAACGCTGTATCTTCCTGTACGCGGTCACTACTTCAGAATCTTCAGAAAGTTTAGCGGTTTGAATAGATACGTCATTGATCAACTAAGAGCGTCAAACCCGAGATTCATTTCCATACAACTGTTCTAACACGATTATGACGTTATAACACATCTTTCTACAGAATTTTTGGAAACAGAAATATCTTTTAGGTTTCAATTGAAATCAAAACATAAAGCGTAAGACTAATCCAGTAAAAACCTCTGAAAATCTGCTATTTTGATTATGAAATATTCAAATGAGTGACGGAATTACCGAATGCCCACAGAGCCAGCAAACATTGCATTGAATTGCGTTGTTTGAAACAATAAGCTTTTACTCACATTCATTATAAACACACACACATACACATTTCAATAAAAATATCACTTTTCCTTTACACTTAACATGTCATTTTATAAATCTTTCCTGCTCATGATCTTACAAACATACGATTCATGTTTAGGTGCCGCAAAATGCGATTATGATCAAAATGGTGTGAGCCTGGAGATCTGTCATACAGGTCTCGAACCTAGTTCAGACTCCAGCTCTCACAAAGGTTTTTAGCCTTCAGGCAAAATTTGTAAAATAAACTTGTTACAATGTACCTTTATGAGAAAAATAAATTATATTTATTATTATTAAATCATATTCATGTTGACGATATACGGATCGAGAAGCGCCCCTTTAAGTTATAATCGAAATCAGATTACAAACTATCTAATATTGTTAATTAATTAATTTCATAGCCACATTAGTGGAAGTTACCAAGCCATATCTCACGACACAGCACCGATATAGCTGTCAGTCGCAAACCAACTAGTAATCGTTACTCCCCACTTAATTAATGTTGTCAATTGTGATATTTGCGAATTTGCCAAGCTCGAACAATATGTGTTTGTAACGGTCTCCACGATTGTCGTGGTTTTACTGAACGTAAGCGGTAGCGGGGTAGCAGTCTTAACAATGTTATGTACAGTTATGTGGCTGTGACTACATAGAATTTCACACTAATATTATGAACGAGGAAATTTATATGTATGTGTGTGTAGGTGTAGGTACTCTTTACGTTTAAACGGTGGAACAGATTTGAATGAAATTTTACACACTTAGATTAGTCCATATCCTGGAATAAGACGTATGCCACTTTATATCTGATGAGTACATTATAATTTTTTTGTAGGGTTCCGTAGTCAAGTCGTAGGAACCATTATAGTTTCGCCAAGTCTATCTGTCCGTCCGTCCGCGGATAATCTCAGTGACCGTTAGCACTAGAAAGCTAAAATTTTGTACCAATATGAAAAGTGGGAAGTGATTTTTTTTTTTCATTTCGACCCTAACGTGTGATATATTGTTGGATAAGTATTTAAAAATGATTAGGGGCTTACTACTATCATTTTTCTGATAATGTTAATATTTTCGAAAATAATCGCTCCAAAAGTAAAAAAAAATGTGTCCCCCCCTCTAAGTTTTGAACCATAAGTTTAGAAAACGTGAAAAAATTCTCAAAAGTAGAACTTTATTAAGACTTTCTAGGAAAATTATTTTGCCGACACTCTCTTGGCCGGTTTTGTACTTTCACACAGCCAAAGCCGCTAGTAAAAGCTACCTATTATGCCACACTGATGTTTTAACTTATTTTTGCAAGCGAATCGCACTACCTTTATTATATATATATATATATATATATGTTGTATTGTTACAGAAAAGTTGCGCAGAAAAAAAATCTACTATGAACGCGACGAAATAAACTACCTAAGCTTGGAGTTAACTCCGATGGTATCAAAGAAACGATCGCTCACGCGCAAGTCCACATCCGCTAGGAAATTGGCACTTACATAGTTTCACTGCACCTGTACTTCATACAGGAGCACCTACTTCAGCCTCACCCATATTTAACTGTGGATTGTTCGAAAAAGTTACCTTAGCCCTGGAAAGCACTAGGTGTAATTTTTGGAAAGGAAACCCATAGTTCTAAAACGCAAAGAGTAACTGAAAAACAAAGGTGTGTGCAAACAAAGCTAGCCCGTATTGTCCCACTGCTGGGCAAATGGCGGCCTTTACCCATTATTTTAAATGATCACGGTTCCTCGCTTTCTCTTTCCGATTCTTAAGCAAGACATCCAGGTCGTTCCGCCATCTGCTTCGTGGTCTCCCACGGCCAACTTAAATGGGACTGGACAGGACATGTCTGCCGCATTTCTAACGAGCTGTAAGCCCGTAAAACACAGAATTGGTGCACAGCGGCACGGTGTGGTTTCAGACCGTAAAAATCTGATATACTCTTCCCCTTCAGCCCAGAGCGCGAAATGTCATCGGATGATTTCCCATGTCAAACAAAAAACCCTGGCTGGAACGTAAAGAGCAACTAAAGGAGCACGGGTGGGAATCAGAAAAAGTTTGACACTACCTCTTGCTTCACCGAGAGTAGAACAAGTTATTTAATGATTTTTCAACCAAAATAGAAAGCCTTATCCACATAAAATATTTCGCTATATTCAAGATTGCGTCCGTCTCCGCTGCCGCTCATCAACGTATCCCCATACTTAAATAACTCAACTAGACTGGCGAGTACATTTGAGAGCTCGATAATCACGACAGTGTTTTGTCTCACCACAACCACCGAACACGCACTTCATTTGACGACGGTTTTCATGTGGGAATGTCGTGTTGAATTAGACACTAGCTATCACCAGTGGCTTCGCCCACGCGAAAGCTAAAAATTATCTCAAGGGAATAATAAAACGGATTTTCATGTGGTTTACACTAACAGAAAG
The DNA here is from genome assembly GCA_949316375.1 of Mythimna vitellina. Classification (NCBI taxonomy): domain Eukaryota; kingdom Metazoa; phylum Arthropoda; class Insecta; order Lepidoptera; family Noctuidae; genus Mythimna; species Mythimna vitellina. The sequence continues at coordinate 879,182 of OX438704.1, forward strand.
AACAATAAAGGAGAAATCATTTAATGACAAGTCCCGCTCTTGGGCGGAGCGGGAGATAGTATTAGACTTTTACTGCATTACTGCTTCGCAGAAGGAGGCGACCGCCTGCCACTCCTCCTCGCTCCGGACTATGGCCGGTACCAAGGCCCGGCGCGAGAGATCGCCGCCGAAAGGAGGAGTGTATGTAATTTTCACCTGAGCATAGCTGGGGCAGGACACTAGTCTTAGATAAATCTGTATCAACGTTATCTGCGTAGTGACAACCTCTAATCATATTATCATATTTTACACCATCTTACCTGCCTGACGGGCCTTATGGTCTAGTGGACAGTGATCCTGACTGATGACTGACTGATGTTATGCCGGAGGTCGAAGGTTCGATTCCCAATCAGGACAAATATCTGTATGATGACCACGATTTTGTTCTATTGTGAATTATATATGTATGTTTATAAGTTGTCTAGTACTCATAACACAAGCTAGTACCTACCTAGTTTGGGACTAGATGGCGTTGTGCGATGATTATAAATAAAATCTTCTCAATCTTTTTGCGATAGCGATATTTTCTTTTTCTTAATACCTCTAATGTTATCAAATCAAATCACCTCATTTCTAGCCACATCATCTTTCACTCAATACAACAATCATGCATGCTAAAATTATTCATCTGCCTAAATGAACTAGACAAAAACCAAAAAGTTTAAATTTCTAATTAATATTCATAAGTGAAATCACTGGATTTCTTCCGAGGGCATCACCCGCCTAAAAGAAGAAAAATGATCCTATGTCCTATTCCAGGACATGATTGACCCATATGCCTTCATCTAAATCCATTTATAGACCGATGACCTGATGAGGGCTTTTTTTTTTTTTTTTTTTTTTTTTTTATTGGGTGGGAAAATCATCCTAATGACATCCCCGCTCTTGGGCGGAGCGGGAGATAGTGTCAGACTCTTACTGACTAAAAACCCACTCCTGTTCCTTCGTTGCCTTCGTCCCAGGGCCCCGGGTTCCGCTTTCACACTACCCGTGGCCCCAGTAGGCTTCGACCCTGCTGGGCCCCTACGATTTGCTGACATCTCCTTGAGGCGCGCGTGGAACAAAACGCGCCGTCGACGACTTGGGCTCGGTCCGGACGGTTACCGGACGGTCAGACGGCGAGCCACCCATTGCTCGCCGTCTACAAGCCCGCGCCTACGGTGGCCGGAAATCGGGATCGGAATCCCGGCGGCGGTTGGAGCGTAAGGACCGTTGTCTCACGCGATCGGCCGCCTCCTTAGCTAGCATTACTGCTTCGCAGAAGGAGGCGACCGCCTGCCACTCCTCCTCGCTCTGGAGCATGGCCTGAACCAAGGCCCGGCGCGAGAGATCACCGCCGCCGATTGCCCTCACGAGGTCACGGCGTTGCTCTGCCCAAGCGGGGCACACCTCCACCGTGTGCTCCACCGTGTCCTCCGGGTGGGCCACACAGTGGCGACACCCGGGCGTCGTTTCCGCACGAATCCGGTGCAGGAACCTCCCGAACTTACCGTGTCCGGTGAGGACCTGCGTCATGCGGAATGTGAGGACGCCGTGAGGTCTTTCCAACCACGCCTCAAAGAGGGGACTTACCGCCATAATTGTGGCGTGCCCAGCACGGGGTCGCGACAGTCGCTGTCGCCATTTCACCATGAGAACTCGCCGGAACTCTGTCCGCCATGCCGCGACTTGTTGCGGCAGCGGAGTTTCGCCCCGGCGTTGCATCTCCATGCGCCGTTCGTGCATGAGTGCAAGGACTGTTGCCTCCAGTTCCCATGGTCGCTGGCAAGCAAGAAGGCTCGCCGCTTCGCGGGAAATCGTCCGGTATCCTCGTACCATCCGTATGGCCATGACCCTTTGGCACGCGTTCAGCCGGGCCGCCGGCTGCTTCCGCAGCCCCGGCGCCCACACCGGCGCGCCATAAAGGGCCATGGACCGAACGATCCCCGCGTAGAGCCTCCGGCAGGAGGCGTCTGGACCCCCAAGGTTGGGCAGGAGCCGCGAGAGAGCAGCCCCAGTCCGATTTAGTTTGGGAGCCAGACGTCGGAAATGCTCGTCGAAATCCCATCGGCTGTCGAGAACGAGTCCCAGGTACTTCATCGTTGACCCGACGCCGATGTGGAACCTGATGAGGGCTGCGGGAATCCCGGGACCGATGGATGCGAGACGCACAGGACCGGTCTTCGAGGCTTAAATGATAATAATGACTACTTGTAGCATCCACAACATCGTCAGCTACGCTTCCACTACACCAGCACCCTCCCTGGCCTCCTCCAGGAGCAGGTATTGAGTATCATAGACTTAATTACAACAAGTTAGTTCCTAAGCTCCAACTAAGCACTCACTAAGTTAGGAGCACTTGATAGCTACTCCTTGTAGTCTCAGGCTGAAAGTGGGTCAAGTTTAGGGGCAGATGCTTCTTTGAGATCGTAGTTTGCGCAAAATTCCTTGTCAAAAAGTAATTTAACACTGAACTGCTGTTGAAAAGTCGTCGGACATTATTGAGGGTGAACGGGGGAATATTGTGTCTCTTGGAATTGGTTAATATTGTTACAGTTTTTTTTTTTACAAGTTACTATTTTGTACGTGTACTAGCTTCTGTCGATGCTGGCTTCTGTTTTTTTTTTCTTCTGTCATGTGTGTCCATGTAGGTCTATCACACTAATATTATAAAGGTACAAGTTTGTCTGTATGTGTGTGTGTATTTTTTTCTCACTCAAGATGGAGCGCGAGGGCTTGTCAATCTTTTACTGACTAAAACCCATTCCTATGTTCCTTTGCCTTACGTTCCAGGATCCCAGGTTCTCTTTTCAGAAGAGAACCCATGGCCCCAGTAGGCGTCAGCCCTGCTGGGCCTCTACAGTTTTGCTCACATCTCCTTCAGGCACGCGCCAAACACTACGCGCCGTCGACGACTCGTGCTCGGTCCGGACAGTTACCGGACGGCCGGACGGCGTGTGAGCTATGTTTTTTACTTCATCACGTTTGGGCGGCTAAACGAAATATATTTGAAACACAGGCTGACTATGCCCTAAAATATTTAACGTGATGGTAGGCGATGATTAGAACTAACCCAAGAGATGCTTACAGCCTGTGCGCATACTAAATGTGGTGGACATTAGTCGTGAACGTCATAAACTCATGATGGTGTGAGTGCTTTGAAAAGAGGATGTTTTTACCCACATGGGCACTGGTTATCTAACCGGATATTATTTTTATCATAAACGAAACATTAATATTTACACGGTTCATCCAAATGCATAATTGAAAGTAAACAAAATAAATTAACAAATATTTAATTTATGAAATAATATATTATATATACATCTTAACTAATAAATATTATAACTTAATAAATATTTAAACAAACTGAAAATAGTATTATGTGCAAACTGGTAGTAAAAGAACTCATAGGGCATCAAAAAATTCGTCCACATCGATGTCAATGGGAAAAGTGCCCAGAACGCTGGCAGCATTGCCACGCTGGATGGCAATGCTAATTCGTTGACCGAAGAAAAGCCCAGCCCTCTGGTCACGCGAAGAGTCGACCAGCTGTTTGCTGATATCCCGAACAACTCGATGAGTGCTCGGGCCCCATGGCCCCAGTGTTTCAACCCCCAATTATATTATAATTTGTAAAAAAAAAATATACAAATTTATGAAATTCACTCACTTAATATATGGGAAAATAATACTTATTACAATCAAAAAGGCATTTCTCTGATTTCTCAAAAGCCCCAGAAATCAAAATTATAGAAAAAAGCTCTCTTCGTCTCCTTGGGTCTCCTATTTTCGAGGATGCCTTTCCCGATTTCGTTGAGGAAAAAATTCAAAAATTTAATGATATTTCGGAAAGATTGCTAGAAATTAACATGCATTCGGCCATCACCATAATTCGGTTTTGCTGTTTCGGCCCTAAATTAACATATTTTCTCCGCTCTTCTCATTTATGGAAACACCCCCATCTTTTGGAAAAAATGGACCAAATTATCCGGCATACGCTTACGTTAATTTTAAACGTGGCCATGGATGACCGAGCTTGGGCTCAAGCAAGCCTTCCCATTCGTATGGGAGGCCTCGGCGTCCGCAAAATTACTAGTATTAGTTTACCAGCTTTTATATCCTCGGTTCACGGCACTGAGAAATTAATCAGGAATATCCTTTCTCCCTTACTTATTGATTTCAATGTGCCGTGCTTCATCGAGGCTATAGATGCCTGGAGACTCGCTTGCCCGAATGCAAATCCACCCGACAACCCAACTTCCCAGAGACGGTGGGATGAGCCGCTCTGCAAAGTAGTCCAGGAGAACCTAATGCTAACATCAGCTACTACTGCGGAGCGTGCGCGCCTGTTGGCTGTGGGGAATTGGGAGTCAGGTCTTTGGCTTCACGCACTGCCGTCGTCGAATATTGGCACCTTGTTCGACGATACTACTTTCCGCTTAGCTGTTGCCCTACGCCTTGGCGCTCCTTGCTGTTCTCCTCATCGCTGCCACTGTGGCGAAGTTGTCAACAGCCTCGGTCACCACGGCCTGTCATGCAGTCGAAGCGCGGGACGCATAGCGCGGCACGCGAACCTTAATGACATTATCCGACGTGCTCTTGTCACCGTCGGCGTTCCGGCTGTTTTGGAACCTTATGGCCTGGCACGCGACGATGGTAAGAGACCGGACGGTATGTCTTTATTTCCGTGGAAGATGGGTAGACCTTTAGTGTGGGACGCTACCTGTGTCGACACTCTTGCGCCATCCCATCTTCCTAGCTCATCGTGCTGTGCTGGTGCTGCCGCTGCGGCTGCGGAGAACCTCAAGCGTCGAAAATATAACAACCTCGTCGGTAGTTATATTTTTGAGCCGTTTGGGGTTGAAACTCTTGGGCCGTGGGGTCCGAGTGCTCATACCCTTTTTAAAGAAATATCCAAACGCTTAGTTGACACTTCGCGTGACCCAAGGGCTGGCTTTTACCTTGGTCAGAGATTAAGCATTGCCATACAACGTGGCAATGCTGCCAGCCTTTTGGGCTCACTTCCGGTCGACAGCGATGCGGAGGAGTTTTATGACGCCATATTTTAGTTAGGAGTAGCCGTTAATGTATATATATAGTTTTAATTAGTTAAGTGTTTTTGTATATAATATTGTATATAGTTAAATTAAAATAAATAGGTTTTCTCAAAAGTAATTGCGTTTTCCTTAGAAATAAGAAATAACTGCACTGGCCCCTTGAATCAAAGGGATGCCTGCAAGCTGGTTTGTACGATAAGGGTGGGTTTACATCGGTTTCTGACAATGTTGTTTTAACTCACCATTCAAAAACTCAGTTCATTCCAATTAAACTATTTACAAGCATTTTTTAATTGTCAAGATCGGTTAGTCGCAAATAAGGTGAAATAATTTGCACGTTCCAAGGCGTAGATCACCTTGAAGAAGAACAAGCAAGAAACTCTACGGACACTCTTTTATTTTTTTTTAAATATCACACGTCGCCCTCTAGTCCCAAGCTAAACAGAGCTTATGTTATGAGTAATAGACAACTGATAAACATACTTATATATTTCTAAATACATACATATAATAAACAAATAACACCCAGACACAGTACAATTAATGATCGTGCTCATCACACAAACATTTATCCTGTGTGGGAATCGTACCCACGACCTTCGGCATAGCAGTTAGGGCCACTGACCACTATACTAACAGGCTAGTCTAATCAATGAATCGTTACACGGTTATGGTAACATCGGAAATGTTAAAAATATACATATATATATGATTATATAAGAACGATTTTTCTAAAACGTGCACGGTAAAAGCTTCTTCAGTTAGTTTTAATTAATAATAGATACAAATATACTTAGGGCCTAAAATGATAATATGCTATCAATGATTAGACTTCTATTTATTTGTTTCTTTTATTTTCTTTTATTACTGTAACATATTTTTTATATTTATTATTTTACATTGTTCAATAATCTTAAAAAGAGCAGTGGTGGCCGAGTGGTAATGGCCCCGACATACGTGTTGTAGGTCACGGGTTCAAATGCAGCCAGGTGCATTACTTTGTGTAATTTATTTCATCACCACTGTCCTTAAAATGGTGAAAGAAAACATCGTGAGGAAACTGGCATGTTCTAGAGCCAAAAATTCAATGACAAGTGACATTCACCAACCCGCACTGGGCCCGCGTGGTGGATTACGGCCCATTCCCTCTCCTAGAGAGAGGAGGCCAGACAGACTGTGGGGTGCACTTATTTATCACTAGTTCCTGTTAGTGGTATTCCCACGTAAAAGTCAAATATTATCCCAAGAAAACTTACCCCTAATCTCGAAATAAAAAGTGTCCTATTTCTTTTCTAGGATATAGTTTGCTCGTATACCAAATTTTGTGCAAAGTTCTGCCATTTGAGCGTGAACGAGAAACAAAAATCCAATATAATAAAGATCCTGAACCTATGATATGACCTTAGATACATGGAACCAACCGACAACTGTCCTATTACGCACTATGCTGGTGCACCCAAAGATAAATTTTATAGAAATTCGTTTGCTCTTTCTCCTTCAATTTATAACTAAGCAGTAGTTTTTTAACGCCAACATCAAAAGAATTTAATAAATTTTCCATTGACATAAAAGCTCTCAGTGCCTTTATCCTATGTACACTTAACTTCACGTCCAAGTCCGCTCCCCGCCGCCTCGCCGGTCAGACGGCTTCGTGGCTCGTCAATAAGTTCCTCAAAGTAAAGGCTACTATTTGTTGCATGCAAATACAAATCATCTTTTTATTATTTAAATAATCGCAGCGGAACAGTCAATAGACGCTTCCATGAATATATTCCGGCGCTTTATTGGATCCGGACGGATTGAAATATAACGCGCAATATCGTGATATTGAACTGTTTTTTGCGTCCTATCGTAAGTACTTCACTGGATATGAGCTGATCAGAGAAACGAGCGTAAATCGATGCAATGAAAAAAACAAGGATTTGAAAGCATTTTAGGCTTACCGCACACTTGAGACAAGACAGTCTTCAGACAGACTTGTTTTACAAAACATAATAATATGAAGTAGCGCACACTTGAGACGTCTCATAAACAAAATTGTCTAGCAACAACAAAAACTGCACAGCGACAAGTCTAACGAGAGTCGGTTTTCTTTTTTTAACCGACTTCAAAAAAAGGAGGAGGTTATCAATTCGGTTGTATTTCTTTTTTATTATTATTTTTGATGTTTGTTAGCTCATAACTCCGTTGTTTATGGACCAATTTGAAAAATTTTTCCCCTTATAGGATATGCTTCCAGATTGGTCCCATTTTTTTCAAAATCCAGTTCTGACGATGGGATCCATGAGGAATCGAAAAAACTCCTTAAATATTAAAGGCAACCAAATAGTGATTTTAGTATTTTCATAAGTGTACCGCAACTTAGAAGTTTGAAATAAAAACTTTTTACAAAAAAAAAAGTAAGCGACTTCACTAAAAGGATCAAAATAACTTTAATTTCGGAAGTCGGTGTTAAATAAGAAACAAACAATAACCAGAAATGCCGACTTCCGAAATTAAAGTTATTTTCATAATTTTAGTGAAACCGAATTCAGTAAAAAGATGTTTCTTTTTTTGTAAAAAGTTTTTTTGCACATTTTGGGCAAAACAGTCTAGTGACGTACTCCTCTCTAATAGTGTGTCTGCAGTGATGAAAAAAGTCGATTTATCAATTTATCGATGTTTATAAAAATATTAATATCGGCCTCGTTATATCTCGGGAAAAAAAAGATATCAATATATCGGTCAAACTTTCCGACATTTAAGGTTTGAGAAAATAATATTTTTTTTAGTTCAGGCTAGCTCAATTATAGGTAATAGTATTTTTTATGCAAAATGTACATTATTTTAATTTATGAGAATCATAATTAAACTAAATTACAATATTCCAATATTTTGAAAACTAATTTATTATTTCAGTCAAACCAGCATCTGTCCGGTAGGTAACGAAGTAAAAATAGACTATAAAATAGTCATTGACAAAACAGTTATTTTTTTCTTTAAATTATTATAAGTATTATTAATATATATTATTATAATAAATTATGAAAAAAAAATATCGTTTTTGATGTTGAATATTTTGTATTTTGTTCTTTGCCCAAAGAATTAGCATTGCCATTTAACGTGGCAATGCTGCCAGCCTTCTGGGCACATTTCCGGATGACAGCGATGTGGAGGAGTACTTCGACACTTGAGTGCAAGAGAAGTTTTTGTATTATATATACATAGTTAGGTTTAGTATAATAGTATTTATAGTTTTTATGTACATAGTTAGGTTTTAGTATAAATAGTTTAATAAAGTTATAAAAATCGATAAATAAATGTATCGGATCAAAATATATAGGTTGAAAATATCGAGACGTTGAAGTAATCATACTTGTGATGTCCCTAGTCACTGTTTTGGTATATCGAATTGACTCAATTCGGTTAGTGTATTCGAATCTTAAGTCGATTCCGCGGTTCGAGTCCATTACTCGAATTTTTGTTTAGTACTCGAATATTCTGTATATCGATACTTTTGAATTGATACTGAGTAAGTATCGATACCGTATCGAGTAAAAGTATCCCTAGACAAAACAGTTTCGTTTTAGTTTTGAGACAGACTTGTCTATGTGAGACCAGTCTGTCTAAAGACTGTCTAGTCTCAAGTGTGCGCCCAGTCTTAGTGTCAGCCTGGAATTTTCTTCTGCAGGGCAAAGGTTCTTACTAAACTCTCCTCTCTTAGACTACTAGTCTATTTGAAGATTTATTGTTATATAATATAAACTAATAACTCTCTTAGACTATTAAACTGCTACTCTCTTCTTCTAATCTTGTAAACCACTATATATCGAAGGAGTCCAGCTCGTCTTACCATCTCCGTCTAAACATCGCCTGCTATGTGAAGCCATGTTACCCTTACGTTGTTGTTGTAGTATGCCATTAAGTTTCTAAACCTCTGAAGTGTTTCTGATACTTTACAGATTATGTTATTATATATATGTTCGTGTTATGGAAATTTTAGAGCAAGCTGGCTGGTAGAAAATATTTTTGGCCTCATTTGAACATTCATTTGAATTTCGAATCGGTTAGAATTTGTAGGTGTAATGTGACGGTTATATACAGCAAGGGACAGTTTTTTTTAAATTTGTTAAAGTTAGCCGTGCGAGAATCACATCCCTTTTTTACCCGATTCTAAGATGCATTTCAGAATTTACCTGTAGTAGGATAGGATTCTTAAAGATCTCAAAAAAATTACGTGATTTTTAACATCAGGGATGTTATGAATAAGGATATAAGAAGCTATATCCTTATTCATAACATAACATTCTAGCTCTTCGTGCTGTGCTGGTGCTGCCGCTGCTGCTGCGGAGAACCTCAAGCGGCGGAAATATAACAACCTCGTCGGCAGTTATATTTTTGAGCCGTTTGGGGTTGAAACTCTTGTGCCGTGGGGTCCGAGTGCTCATAAGCTTTTCAAAGAATTATTCAAACGCTTAGTAGACACTTCGCGTGACCCAAAAGCTGGCTTTTACCTCGGTCAGAGATTAAGCATTGCCATACAACGTGACAATGCCGCCAGCCTTTTGGGCACACTTCCAGTCGACAGCGATGCGGAGGAGTTTTATGACGCCATATTTTTTAGCTAGTAGTTTTTGATTTTAGTGCATAGGTATATAGTTTTAATTATGCCCCCACGAGGACACGGCCTTGTTTTAATTAGTTAAGTGTTTTATGTATTCATTTTATCTGAAATAGAATAGGATATAAGAATAATATTAAACCGGTTTCAGATACGGTTACGGATAGTTTCGGTTACGGATATGAGAATTTTAAAATTATAAAAGTAAAATACAAATAGCAAGATTTAACTTTTATTTCTAGTCTAGATTATCATTTATTTACCCGGGCAACATATACAAAAATATGTAATCTGTCATTTAGACTCCACCTTTATCTGAAACTATTTGAAACTTTTATATTGGTGTCGGTTACGGTTCCGGAGCTCTACTTATTATAATTATAATATTCCTAATTTTATTGATTATAAACAATTAGAGTACAAGAGAAGTACTGTAGCGACATCTATGGCGTCACATAAGAACTAATACTGCATCGCGCAATCAAAGTTCTCCGCACGATTAGAACAAATAGAACAGCCCGAAATCATCTATCGGGCAGTTGCCCACCAGACATAACACCCGTCTGGTCGGAGGATCCTCCCTTTTCAACGGAGGTTTGCGGGACTTTACTCTCTGTTCCACCTACCACTAAATACCTATTGGTTTCTAAAGGCATATTGATCGTTTTCAGTCCGCGTCATGTTTATATTCCAAAAATAAAAATCTATTCTTTAAGTCAGTATCGAGAGATAAAGATTTAATTTGTAGAAAAATATCACTCTTCTTATTCACCTTCAAATAGATTGTTAATTCAATCGCTCACAATCGGGGATTGAATATATCTTCAGTAATCGAATCGAGCCGACATTTATTAAATTAGATCCGTGGCCCAGAAATGAGATATATATTACACAGTTATCGTGCCCTGAAATATTCGATCCGGGAAATGAAATAACGGTTAACGTGTTAAAACCATTTACTACAGTTAATTTCATTTTTACCAACAACCATTAACTATAGTTAATTTAATTTCATTAGTTATCATGATAAACTAGACACTGAAGGAAATGAAGTGCATTAGAATATTTGTAATATAAGTTATAAGAATAATATGCAATAAAATTAAATGATCTATAATTAAATAATGACTATTATTTAGGTGTCTTCAAGGCTAGAGTGAACAGGCTCTTAATAAACGAGTGCACCTCACCATTAATGATTGCATCACTGCTTACCATCAGGTGGGATCGCAGTCAATCACTGGTTTATATCAATTTAACAAAAAAGTTTCCAAACTTTTATAGTTTATTTTTAAATTTCACTTCGTTTAATTTGGTGTTTTCTTTTAAATTTGAATACATACGATGTATTAAAATACAACATCTCTTGTGTGTTGTGACCAAGTTTTTATGTCCAAAATTTTAGTTTTACGTCTTCACTAGCTGTTGCTATCGGCTTCACTCGTGTTAGAGTAGAAAATAATCCCAAGGGAACATATTCCCGCTATAAAAAGTAACTTGAATGCTATTTCAGGACATCGTCGATCCATGTACCAAATTTCATCGAAATCCGTTCAGCCGTTCGAGCGTGAAGAAGTAACATATATAACTTTATAGGTACTAATTGTGTAATAATTTGCATGCCTATAAGTTAACTGTGATGATACTATTGTGTACCCTGGAATATAATACTTATAACACACACAAAATAAGCGCTGGGTGTCTGACGCCCAGCAATTGCTAAGTTGGCGACCCTTTCGGTTCGAGCACGCTCAGCGCAACTATATTGTAAATCTGTACTTTTTTTTTGTTTTGTTGCCTATTGTATTGCCTGCATCGAATAAATACTATTCTATTCTATTCTTATAAAATATTAGTACCTATAAAGCTCTACTGACAGCACCAACATGATTGGGAAAAAGTTGGCCAAATTACGAAACAACTTCTTTTGTATTATTCCATTCTGCGCGTAAATCCTGTAATTTACAATTACTCAGTTATACAATTACCAATCGACAAAAGTAAAGCTATAAACTGATTACGAAAATACACAAAAAATGCAGCTTCCATTTTATTTCAGAACAACTTTGTTCTTCGCCCAATATTTGCACGTGAGCGATACGAAATTATTTACTGAAAGAATAATAAACAGCGAGAACAATATCAGACAGAATTAAAGACAAAGAGTACAGGCACGCACAAAATTAAATATCTCGCTCATATACGCACAAGGGTGTTATATAATGAGTACATTCACGCCCAAACGTTATGTGAATCTAATGTGAGCCTTTTTATTGGAATTCTTTTTATTAAAATTTATTCTTGGTTCGCACAGTTTGTTCAGGGTTGTTCGCACATGTTTTTTTGTTCTTATTTATTTAATTTCATTAAGGTTGATAAGGGTTTTTATTTGAAAGCGTCAGTTTTAAAGCTTTTATAAACGGCTAACAAGAAAATAATTTGAATAATCCTATATACGTTTTCCTTTTTCACAACGTGTACACTGTAATGTTTCTTTGTTACTGTTGGTTTCGTTATGATTTTTTTTGCGGCGTAGTCCTCAAATTAATAAAATAATAACTAACTGACAGGAGGGTTTTTAAAAGACTTATTTTTCGGTTTCATTAATCTTTGATAAGGGTGCCGACATTTTAATGTTTGAAAGGGTCCCCCTAGCTTTTCAAATCAGGCGAACATAAAATAACAAAGCTTTTTTTGCCGTGGGCGATACTGATAAGGTCCACTTCTGTTTTGGGCGCAACAAACTTCATGTTGTAATAATATTTTGATATCATGTTAGTCGAATACTGCTTCCATAAGGTTCAACAGTAAAGTACAAAGCTACAGTAGGAAAAAGATTTTGTGTCCTATAGATTAAGAATAAGTCTCTATAACTTCAAAACTACGTCTCAAAAAAAATATTTTTAACCTTTTGAGTAGCGTAATTAGAGACAATAGAAAAACAATGACTTTTTTTTCTTTATTAGTAGATATATAAATATCAAGAGCAGTGAAGGCCAAGTGGTAACGGCCTCGACTTACGAGTTGTAAGTCGCGGGTTCGAACCCAGCCAGGCGTATTACTTTGTGTAATTTATTTCATCACCACAGCTCTCAAAACGGTGAAGGAAAACATCGTGAGGAAACCGGCATGTTCTAGAACCAAAAATTCGAAGACATGTGACATCCACCAACCCGCACTGGGCCCGCGTGGTGGATTACGGCCCATTCCCTCTCCTAGGGAGGAGGCTTGAGTCCCAACAGTGGGAACATTATAAGGCCGACTATGCTATGCTATGCTAAATATCAAGAATGAGACCTGTCACTATCATTGAATGCCATAACTAAAAACTGACAACCCTGTTATGATAAGTTTCAAAGCAATAATAATAATTGCTAGCTATTTTTATTTCTCTTTGTGTCCAAGTTATGTTGACGGCGGTAACAAGTTTAAAATAGAAATGAATATTCATTTTAATTTTAACAACTTACATTTTCAATTTCAACTTTGAAGTAGGTACCTATGTTTCATATTCTTGCAAAATGTATTTTTAATCACTTTATTCAGGTCTGCTAGTTTGAATCTAAAATTGTCTTTAGTTTTGTTTGGCTTTGTTTTTCTTATTTGTTATTTATTTATATTATACTTTATAGTACTTACACCAAGAAACATAAGAAAGAAAAACTGTTTTCTTGTCTTTTTTGAGGTGGGAAAACGTCCAATGACTTCTCCCACTCCAGGGCGGAGAGGACTTTTACTGACTAAAACCACACTTATGTTTCTTTTATACCTAGCGTTCCAGGAGCCCGGGTTTCCCTTTTGGAGTGAGGGGTAACCCATGACTCCAGTAGGGTTCAGCCCTGATGGGCCACTATTTTTATTGTCTGCGTTACACAAAGTATTTAAATGTTTTCGTTTTATAAACTAGAAATGTCAAACAATATTTTTAATATACACTTGGCATAATCTAGCGTTAAGTCAAAGAAAATTTTGTATGATTATGGATGGTAATACAAATACGAGTTGGAGAATATCAAACACACAATAGACATACTCTCGGAAAGACGATATCTCTAGAAATGGTGACTACTACGAGGTGAGATATGTCGCGCCGACCCCATGGAAATTAGGATGAAGAAAGAATGATGTTTCTCTTTTCTCTTATTTGAATATACCTTTGTTTTGAGTGGGACATTATCAAGTAACTTCTTTCGATCTGAGTAGAGCGGAATTGATATGTCAATTTTTTAGGTAAAACAAAGTGACATACAGTCAGCATTTAGATCTTCTAGCTGGCCAGGCAAAGTGACATACAGTCAGCGTTTATTTCTTCTAGCTGGCCAGGCAAAGTGACATACAGTCAGCGTTTATTTCTTCTAGCTGGCCAGGCAAAGTGACATACAGTCAGCGTTTATTTCTTCTAGCTGGCCAGGCAAAGTGACATACAGTCAGCGTTTATTTCTTCTAGCTGGCCAGGCAAAGTGACATACAGTCAGCGTTTATTTCTTCTAGCTGGCCAGGCAAAGTGACATACAGTCAGCAATTCAAATCTTCTAGCTAGCTAGACAAAATGATATACTGTCAGCGTTTAGATCTTCTGGCTAGATAGACAAAGTGACATACAGTCAGCGTTTAGATCTTCTAGCTAGCTAGACAAAGTGACATACAGTCAGCGTTTAGATCTTCTAGCTAGCTAGACAAAGTGACATACAATCAGGGTTTCGATCTTCTAGCTAGATAGATAAAGTGGCATACAGTCAGCGTTTAGATCTTCTAGGTAGCTAGACAAAGTGACATACAGTCAGCATTTCGATCTTCTAGCTAGCTAGACAAAGTGACATACAGTCAGCATTTCGATCTTCTAGCTAGCTAGACAAAGTGACATACAGTCAGCGTTTCGATCTTCTAGCTAGCTAGACAAAGTGACATACAGTCAGCGTTTCGATCTTCTAGCTAGCTAGACAAAGTGACATACAGTCAGCGTTTAGACCTTCTAGCTAGCTAGACAAAGTGACATACAGTCAGCGTTTCGATCTTCTAGCTAGCTAGACAAAGTGACATACAGTCAGCGTTTCGATCTTCTAGCTAGCTAGACAAAGTGACATACAGTCAGCGTTTAGATCTTCTAGGTAGCTAGACAAAGTGACATACAGTCAGCGTTTAGATCTTCTAGCTAGCTAGACAAAGTGACATACAGTCAGCGTTTAGATCTTCTAGGTAGCTAGACAAAGTGACATACAGTCAGCGTTTAGATCTTCTAGGTAGCTAGACAAAGTGACATACAGTCAGCGTTTAGATCTTCTAGCTAGCTAGACAAAGTGACATACAGTCAGCGTTTAGATCTTCTAGGTAGCTAGACAAAGTGTCATACAGTCATCGTGTAGATCTTCTAGCTAGCTAGACAAAGTGACATACAGTCAGCGTTTAGAGCTTCTAGCTAGCTAGACAAAGTGACATAGAGTCAGCGTTTAGAGCTTCTAGCTAGCTAGACAAAGTGACATACAGTCAGCGTTTAGAGCTTCTAGCTAGCTAGACAAAGTGACATACAGTCAGCGTTTAGATCTTCTAGGTAGCTAGACAAAGTGACATACAGTCAGCGTTTAGATCTTCTAGCTAGCTAGACAAAGTGACATACAGTCAGCGTTTAGATCTTCTAGGTAGCTAGACAAAGTGACATACAGTCAGCGTTTAGATCTTCTAGGTAGCTAGACAAAGTGACATACAGTCAGCGTTTAGATCTTCTAGCTAGCTAGACAAAGTGACATACAGTCAGCGTTTAGATCTTCTAGGTAGCTAGACAAAGTGTCATACAGTCATCGTGTAGATCTTCTAGCTAGCTAGACAAAGTGACATACAGTCAGCGTTTAGAGCTTCTAGCTAGCTAGACAAAGTGACATAGAGTCAGCGTTTAGAGCTTCTAGCTAGCTAGACAAAGTGACATACAGTCAGCGTTTAGAGCTTCTAGCTAGCTAGACAAAGTGACATACAGTCAGCGTTTAGATCTTCTAGCTAGCTAGACAAAGTGACATACAGTCAGCGTTTAGATCTTCTAGGTAGCTAGACAAAGTGTCATACAGTCATCGTGTAGATCTTCTAGCTAGCTAGACAAAGTGACATACAGTCAGCGTTTAGAGCTTCTAGCTAGCTAGACAAAGTGACATAGAGTCAGCGTTTAGAGCTTCTAGCTAGCTAGACAAAGTGACATACAGTCAGCGTTTAGATCTTCTAGGTAGCTAGACAAAGTGACATACAGTCAGCGTTTAGATCTTCTAGGTAGCTAGACAAAGTGACATACAGTCAGCGTTTAGATCTTCTAGCTAGCTAGACAAAGTGACATACAGTCAGCGTTTAGATCTTCTAGGTAGCTAGACAAAGTGTCATACAGTCATCGTGTAGATCTTCTAGCTAGCTAGACAAAGTGACATACAGTCAGCGTTTAGAGCTTCTAGATAGCTAGACAAAGTGACATAGAGTCAGCGTTTAGAGCTTCTAGCTAGCTAGACAAAGTGACATACAGTCAGCGTTTAGATCTTCTAGGTAGCTAGACAAAGTGACATACAGTCAGCGTTTAGATCTTCTAGCTAGCTAGACAAAGTGACATACAGTCAGCGTTTAGATCTTCTAGGTAGCTAGACAAAGTGTCATACAGTCATCGTGTAGATCTTCTAGCTAGCTAGACAAAGTGACATGCAGTCAGCGTTTAGAGCTTCTAGCTAGCTAGACAAAGTGACATAGAGTCAGCGTTTAGAGCTTCTAGCTAGCTAGACAAAGTGACATACAGTCAGCGTTTAGAGCTTCTAGCTAGCTAGACAAAGTGACATACAGTCAGCGTTTAGAGCTTCTAGCTAGCTAGACAAAGTGACATACAGTCAGCGTTTAGAGCTTCTAGCTAGCTAGACAAAGTGACATACAGTCAGCGTTTCGATTTTTCGGTATAATTATTCTACGAGCTAGACTTCCATTATTTTAGTGAATAAATAGAAGATCAGTTTGTCCAGATTGTTTTGATCATTTGTTCAAGAAAACAACAACAAATCAAAACATTACAAGTAACCTGAGATTTCGTCGACAGATCCAATTCAGTAATCTCCTAGAAATCTTCCCCGGGGTGGATAAATCTTGAAATCAATGAAGTAAATCTTGTAAATACCGGTATATATTTCAATTCTCTTCTGAGCAGGTAAGTCTAGATAAGTCGTATTTATTTTAAACCTCGCTGTGTGCTGTCCCGGTGGAGGACATCGCTCAATTATTTTCCGTTCGCTCAGATCATTGATACTTTAATTCATTTATTTTTAGAGAGTGGTAGATATCAAGTTTTAAATTCTATTTTACTATGTATATATATTAATATATAATTGGCATCAATTTCAAATTAATCACGTACTTCTTCTTCTTTGCATGTCAATAAACAATTTTTTTTTTGCCTGACGAATAATAAAATAAATAATATATTTATTATTTAATCAACCAAAGTATTTATTTCAAATATACATATTAAATTAATTTTTTTTCTTAGTTACAAAAAACCAGGCAAGTCCGAGTCGGTCCCGCCCACTGAGGGTTCCGTACAAAGTTACTAATAAAATCAGTTCAATTCCCGAATTTAGTTACGAAGATGGCGAATCGCAAAAAAAAATTGTGACGTAACTAGAAATTTACAGTTTTCAGATTTACCTACTGGTACCTACTTGGGCTATGTACCTTGCTTCATGTTAAATTTCAGAATTCTATATCAATGGGAAGTACCTTATGAATTTTGATTCCTTAAGAGTGTAAAAATACACGACTTTGGTGACATAAACCGCCGTATCTTTTTTTTCCGTTACCTCAGAAGTTTGATTTTTTTCGCAGCTTCAAAGGACCACAGACCTGAGTACATGGTTTTAATTTTTTTTTAAATTAATTTTCACTCGACACTTCCACGCGTTCTCGAGATAAAGGATCTTGACAGACAGACAGACAGAAGGACAACAAAGTGAGTGAGATGTGACGTGAGATGGACAGACAACACAGTGATCCTATAAGGGTTCCGTTTTTTCCTTTTAAGGTACGGAACCCTAAAAACAGAGTAAATAGTTATAATTATTACGTATCAAAACCTAACATTAGCAACATGTACAAATGTATCATTCGCCTTTTATATAATAAATCTTGGTGCGTGTAGTCGTGCATGACCAGCAAAACAGTTGATGCTTGTCCTAAGAAGAGATTCTACACTAACACCTTGTTTGAGATGGATCGAGTAAATAATTTTTATGCCCAATGGGGCTTCATTGGTCCAGAAAATCTTTGCGTCACTGCCATAATCTCCAAGAACTGTAAATTTTTAAGGTTATATATTTAAATGGGCAAAAACGGAACTCTTATAGGATCACTGTGTTGTCTGTCCATCTCACGGTGGGCTGAAAATCGGCTTTCATAGACTTAGGAATTTCAATTTGCAAGTTTTTTTACGTGATATTGCTTTTATAGCTATTACTAAATATAAAAATCACACCGGAGTTAATTTTGTACAAAATCGATGGAATTTTAATTATTTTAAGAAAAAATTGTATGAAAATAGTGTGAAAAATCCGTCTATCTCTGAAACGGCAAGAAAACCGTAATATCCTTACAGGTGCTTATTTATTTTATTTTATTGATTTGTCTCACCGATAATCAACTACACATATACAAAGATATGAAATACATCAAATAAACTTATAAACTAGTGCTTTTTGCTTGGACGGAGTGGGAGATAGTGTCAGCCTTTTACTGACTAAAACCCCACTCCACTTCACACTTCGTTGGCTTGCGTATCAGGGCCGACTCTTCCGTTTAGAATCAGACCCTTGGCTCCAGTAGGCTTCGACCCTGCTGGGACCCTACGGTTGCTGACATCTCCTTAAAGCGCGCGTAGAGCACTGCGCGCCGCAGTCGTTATGAACTAATGTAGCAATTCCTTACAGGTGAGCAGACAACACATGCGGAACTTTATAAAAATTTATAAAGTTACGCATTTTGTACTAATTACTTATGATTCTTTTTTGTTTTGGCATATAGTGTAGCGTTCGGGTTTGTTACAAAATTCGGAAAAGTGTAACCTCGAATAACACGTTCCCGTAAGTTCACTAATCCGAAACACATAACAATGAATGCACGTTACCACGAAATACTTATCGCCGAAGCCACGCGACCTCGCTTAACTAAACCTCTAACGAAAAGACATCTCCAATATTTAATTTATCTATTAACTATCTATTAAAATCTATGTATTTTTCCTTGGAAACGTGTGATGGTCAAATCATATTCATTTCGACTGGCCTGTTGGATTAGTGGTTACTGGCCCTGATTCCTTACTGGAGTTAATTTCCCACCATAAGCATGATCATTTGTTCTGTGTCTGGGTATAATTTATCTATAATATGTATGTATTTAGAAATATATAAGTATGTTTATCAGTTGTCTAGTACTCATATTATAAGCTCTGTTCAGTTAGGGACTTAGAGGTTTGGTTAAGCGAGGTCGCGTGGCTTCGGCGATAAGTTATTCGTAGAAGCGCGAATTTGCTGTTAACTGATTTATTGAATGAAGTTTGTTGAATTAGAGACTTGGTTATTCGAGATTCCATGACTGTGGCGTTAGGTTTTTCGTAGTAACGTGCATTCGTTGTGAAAAGTTTCCTATTAGTAAACATACAGGAACGTGTTATTCGATAGTACAGTTTTCAAAATCATGTAATTCAAGATCGCATGGGTACGGCGTTAATTATTTCGTGGTAACGTGCATTCGTTGTTAAGTGTTTCGGATTAGTGAACTTACGGGAACGTGTTATTCGAGGTTACTTTTTTCCGAATTATGTAACACACCCGTAGCGTTCATTTAATGAATAATTGTAATCGGATCAATACTTCCAAGAATGAACAATATGACCTCTGTAATCTTTAAACCAACCGATCTGCTAAAAACTTAGTTCGGCCTAGCGGGAAAATGATGTAAATAAAACGGCTAAAATAGGGTATCTTTATATCAGTCGAATTTCACAAGATAATACTATGTCTACGTGATTTTGAACACCTCATAGACCAAGTTAGTGCTGCAGTAAGTCTTTGCAGCACTTAATCCGTGAACTGTTACAAAAATGGACTGTTCAGGACAGCATGAAATTTAAAAGTGGCGATTATAATTATCGGCAGTGACACCGCTTTTTCTTAAAGTAGCCATTTTATGATTAAAAAATATATGATTTAAATGTTGCTGCAAAAAAAGTCATTTCTATATTCAACTAATTGACAGGCCTGTTGGTCCAGTGGTTAGTGGCCCTGACTGCTATGCCGGAGGTCGTGGGTTCGATTCCTATCCAGGACCAATGTTTGTGTGATGAGCACGATCATTTGTTCTGTGTCTGGGTGTAATTTATCTACAATATGTATATATTTAGAAATATGTAAGTATGTTTGTCAGTGGTCTAATACTCATGACACAAGCTCTGCTTAGCTTGGGACTAGACGGCGTTGTGTGATAGTTGTGGAATATTATTATATTCAACTAATTATAAATTATTCGTTTAGTTTTAGATTGTCATAGAGCAAGAACAAAAGAAAGACAACGCTTCTGATTTTCAAATTGATGCTTCTATCCAAAATGCTTTATAATATTAATTAGTAAACAACAGATATTTACACAGTTTTGAATAACTTTATCTATCAATAACGCACAAGAAACACTTTCTGCTGATAAAATAATAATAGAACACAGTTTTCCTAAACCGGAATATTTGGCCATGAAGTAAGCTGTAACATGTTTGTGACACTCTAAAAGCTTATAAAGTCAAACATTTTGCGAAAAAACATGGCTTAGAAAAAAAAAGATATATTTATTTTATCAGTCAACAAAAATAAAACACTGTGTAACAAGGCATAATTGAATTGAAATTACAATTATTTAGGTATTGTAATATGATTTCGAAGCGTAGCTTTGAAACTAGAAACTGGAGTTTTCAAGTGGTTCTACTGTAGACATATTGTCACCGTAAAGGTACATATTTTTTTTTTATTAGTGGTTCTTAAATTATATTGTTTGAGATTTTATAGATCATCATCATCTCATCATCTTCCTGCCCTTATCCCGTATTATTTGGGGTCGGCGCAACACGTTTTTTTCTTCCACTCTGCCCTGTTACTCGTCATGCTATCACTAACTTCCTTTTCTTTCATATCACTCTTCACACAATCCATCCATCTTTTCTTTGGTCTCCCTCTTCCTCTCCATCCATCCACATGTAAACTCATAACTCTTTTAGTAACATGTGTTTCATCCCTCCTCTTCACATGACCATACCAAGACAAACGATTCCCTTTCAACTTTTCAGTCACTGGCGCCACTTTCAAACTTCCCCTATTTTATAGATATCCGCCACAATAATGATGTATCAAAACGTATCACGGTAATTTTTTTTTTTTTTCGTCATCTTTTAATTCACTAAACCCCAAGCACGGCATATCTTTCTATTGTGTCTCTAATTGCGGTATTCGAAAGGTGAATGAATTGACCCAATAAAAATTAAAATACACCTGGGAATACTGAAAGTACAGATGGCCGAAATGTTCTGGAGTGGCGACCACGTACCAGAAGACGCAGTGTTGGAAAGCTCCTTACAAGGTGGACTGATGACCTGGTGAAGGTTGCGGGAATCCGATGGATGCGATACTTATAGGACCATTCATTGTATACATTGATGTGATGATGAATACTGAAAACAAAACAACAATAGGATTATAGAAAACAATGTAAATGATAGTCGCGTCCTAATCATAACAAAATAAGTACGAATGTGTAATAATACCCTAATTACGGTTAGTAATTCAAAATTAGTTTAGTTACAACATTTTGCTGACTATTATAATTCAAAAGAGTTCCTGAAATTCGCCACCTTTTCTCCTTGCACTTAATGTTGCTTCATCTTCCCCCTATTTGATGGGCAAAAGTCTTAAAACATTTTTTTCACTACCACCGTTTATTCGCAATCTTATATCCACCCTCTTCTTTCGACCTTAGAGCCGGTAACATTTATGTCATTTTAAGTTATTCAGTGCTATGCGACTGTCAAATGTTTATATTCACACCTCACTATTGATGTGGCTGGCTCAGATTTCACCCTATATGAATAAACGGCACTCAATAATCTTCTATTTCGATCTTTTTTCCACCCTAAACGTCCCGTTTATCAGATCGCTGCTCTTAAGGCCGCACCCACACGTCATCAAGCGGAAAGCATAAATCCGCAGCCACATAGGAAGCCTGCGTCGCGCTGTCGAAGTCGATACGAATATATTACTGTCTAACAGCCAAGTTTTTTCTGAGCAGTCGGCACAATGGCGGACGAATTTGCTGACGTTTGCTGTCCATTTCTGTTAGTTCACTTGCTGTTTTGTTATTTATTATAGGAGGGAAAGGAGTTTAATTCTAAAGTATAATAATACTAGGTTCTAAGAGCGACTTCGCCCGCGTGAAAACAGGTTTGGAGCCCCGTTTCATCCCCTTAGTGGGTTTTTATTTGGGAAAATCATCTAATGACAAATCCCGCTCTTGGGTGGAGCCGGAGATAGTGTCAAACTTTTACTAACTAAAAACCCACTCCTTTGCCTTCTTTGCCTTCATCCCGGGGCCCCGGGCTTCGCTTTCACACTACCCGATCCCCTCAGTGGGTGAATTTTGGAAAATCTTTTCTTAGTGCTCGCCTACGTCATAAAAGGAAACCTTGTTCAAATTTTCACGCCCCTAGTCCCAGTACTTTGGGCTGTGCGTTGATATTATGTCACTCAGTGAGTTTCTGCTTTTATATTAGAAAAAATAATTATTCTAAAAGAATTAACTCCCGGGATTAAAAATACCTATGTGCTATTTCAGAACATGGTCAACAAAGCCGTTCAAGCGAGAAAAAGTAACAAACGTATACACATACACACAAACTTTCGCTCTTATAATATTAGCTTGATGTCACCAAGTAATAAACATAAGTCTTTCTTTCTTTTTTATTATATAAATATGGTAGTATAGATAAAATATTTGGATATTATGTTTATCAATAGTATGGAACCTACAGGATATTTTGTCAATCTCAACTTACACATTAATTGTGCGTACAGCTAAGGAGTGGAATTCCCTGTCAGAATCTGTGTTTCTTGATGGCTACAACCTAGGGGTCTTTAAGTCAAGAGTGAATACCTTAGCAGTAACGAGTGCTTGATTGTAGACCACATCATAACTTTACATC
Source organism: Mythimna vitellina (assembly GCA_949316375.1). Classification (NCBI taxonomy): domain Eukaryota; kingdom Metazoa; phylum Arthropoda; class Insecta; order Lepidoptera; family Noctuidae; genus Mythimna; species Mythimna vitellina. The sequence goes on from OX438704.1 coordinate 902,097, forward strand.
AATAGTGAAATAGCGGTCTAAGTTTCAGTAAAAACTGTATTTGGTAAAAAACTAAAAAAGCACATCTCTCGACGAAAGACCTTTAATTATTCTAAGTGCATACCCATATTTCATGTTAAAATACTTTCATCGTGAGACTGTTATTTCTTTCAAGTATTTTACACATAAAAACAAAAATAGAGCAAGCCCAACATCTCCGTTCTTCGCACAAAATGACAAGTTGACACTATAACCGTACAAGAAAACCCTTCCAGCGCCATTTCGCTTCAAAGTGTCACTCGCTATGGAAATGAAGAAAAAAATATGTCACAGTCAGTTATCCTTACGTCGCGCCGGGCCGCGTTGAGGTGTGGCCCGACCCTAATCCTAGCGTTATTTAAGACTGTTGAATCCTACATTGGGAGTTGGACTATTTCCATTGATTGTTATACGAATTTATTCTGTGCCTTGGAAAGTACGTTAAGCCAACTACTTCTCGACTGTCATTTGTAGATGTTTGACAGTCATTACGTATAGTCAGAAACAGTGGCCGATTAAGCCAGTGCGGGGCCTGTAAGAAATTTGATCATGGGGACTGCGTAGACCTCTTTTGATTAAGATAGATAATATATATTTATGTATATGTAGGTTCCTATTATATTAAATATTTATGTATGTTTATTTTTTTTAAATATATATATATATATATATACATTTGATCCCTTGTTTTCCTAATAATCTTTTTTTTTATGCTCCTACCATGTTTTCTCTTCACTACCCTTGGTTGACTGGTAGAGAATGCCTAAGGCATTAAGTCCGCCTTTGTACCTTTGTGTTGCATGAAGTTTAAATAAATAAATAAATAAATAGATACGGGGCCTGTAGCATTAGCTTCCTGGCCAGGAAATCTGACACTAGTCTTGCCAAGGATAACGTTTTAACTAAAAACCAGGCAGTTTGATTGTAATGCGAATTTATTCATCATCATTGTCCAACGTCTGGCAATCCATAAGGATCTATTTCCTTCTGCTTACTTATTCCTTGAGCTTTGATGGCTTAGTTCTCCGTCGAATCAGCTCATTCCGGATTCCGGATTCGGAAACTCCAGGCGAAACACTCAGCTTCCTTTGTTTGTGGATCAGCTGCAGGTAGCTACCGTGAACGCACTGATTTAAGACGTGAACTAAGTCAAACGGGTTTGACTTGAATGCACAATGCACATTACCTAGGGTACGCCGGAAATACCCACTAAATTATTTTCAGGGAAATGGTTGTAGACAGAACATTCTATATCCTCGAGTTGTAGAGAGTTTGAGTAGAGAGTTTATAAAAAATATATCTAACCCTCAAAAAATATTGTAAAATAGCCAAAATGTTTGTGATTGGCCACATGCATAATGGCCTTTCAGATAATTCTATTTATTTAATCTTCATGCAACAAAAGAGTGCAAAGGAGACATCAATGCCTTAGGCAGTCTTCTTCCAGTCAACCGACTGTTTTTTAGGTGGCAAAATCATCTAATGACATCTCCCGCTCTTGGGCAAGGTGAAAGGGTATTTCAGACTTTTGCTGACTAAAAACCCACTCCTCCTGTTCCTTCTTTGCCTTCGTCCCAGGGCCCCGGGTTTCACTTTCGCACTACCCGTAGCCCCAGTAGGCTTCAATCCTGCTGGGCCCTTACAGTTTGCTGACATCTCTTTGAGGCGCGCGTGGAATAATACGCGCCGTCGACGATTTGGGCTCAGTTCTGGTTTTTTTAATATATGATCAGTTGGTCTGCTCTACTGTGTATTGGACCAGCTGCAGGTACCGGGTATATTTACTCGGTTATATCGACTCAGTTTCGTACATTATAAAAGGAAAGGATGAAGATCTTTTCTTAGATTTTAGGCTTTGTGGATCACCTGGATTCCTCCCCGACTCCACCTGAACTTAGTTAAGAGTCTCTTATAAATAAGGGGGATAAGGGCGAAAGTAGATATCCTTCAACCACCGAAAGGTCCTCTATATATTCATTTTTATCTACTTTGTCTTCGGGGTATGATGAGCCAGCCATAAGTGACTGCATACATATTTACCTGTACATAAATATAACATACATTAATCAGCTTTATAATGGTCCCACTGCTGGGATGCAGGACTTCTCTCTAGGAGATGGAGTGGACTATAATCTACCACACGGACCCAACGCATGTCACATATCTTAATTTTTTTTTATTCTATTATATTTTCTTTACGATATTTTTCTTTATCGTTCTGAGAGCAGCGTTGATTACATAAATTACACAAGTAAGCTCGGGTATGAACCCACGATCTACAATATGCAAGTCGGGGTCATTACCATTGCGACATCAGTGCCTTAAAATATATAGGTACACAAGCTTCGCAATAATAAACTACATAAAACACTATAAAATGCACCGTTTTCCAGCTACCAACTAAACTAAAACAACTATCAAACATACGCAGCATTGGACACAACACATCCACCAACCCGCCAACACACAAAAGGTCCCAAGTCCGTATGAGTGATACATTTTATATGACCACGTCCGCTCCGTTATGTGCCATTTACCCGATTGTGCTCGTAAAAGAGGGTACGTTTTTAACAATAAAGAACGTTGTGCGTATCTGTGGTTCTCTGAAAAATGTATGTTTGCCACTGATATGAATAAAGTTTGAGGTGTAGATTTTTTCTGAATCATTTGAATGCCGCAAACCTTTTGTGAATTTCAAGTAAGACATGTTCATGCAAAATAAAGAAGAGATTTTTCTTCTGTTCTCTTTTTGGTAGCTTATTATCATGAGATAGAATATCATATGGGGAACTTGTGGCTAAAATAATATCACAGACCAATCTCCTAGGTTAAGTAATACTCACCAAGGTCAGTTGATGGCTGACCATCCATGCCTTGGAAAAAATATGAAGCCGTTGGACCCCTCTATCAATTTTTTAGATATTTGACAGTCGTTTCGAATAGTCAGAAGCTTGGAAATCTAACATCAGATACCTAACTACAGGGATGTGTAGATCAGAGGCAGTCGCTCCATGTACTGGTATTCTGCTAGCTTTATCTAATTAGACTGGTAGCCCCCGACATAATTGCAAAAAAGCTAAGGAGACAAACAATATTATTAGCCAGTATAAAATTAAATGTGCTAACCATACTTAAATCTGTCACTAAACTGCAGTAAATTAACAAGCACTTAACGTCTTTTTTGCATAGCATGTGTAGGATGGATGACGAAATTAAACATCTTTGAGATGAGAAAGAAGGACAGGTAGCTACATTGTATGAATCCGACAGCTGTCATTCGCACCATCTTATAGCAATTGTAGTGTAAAACTTGTACAAACTGATCCAAAAAAAACTGACAGATGACTGACAGGTGCTAGGTAACCTGTCAATTTGGTAAATTACTTTCATACATTTTCCTCTTTATTAAACATCACTCGTCATGAAAATGTTGCAATATATTATATATTGTTTGTATTATACGTATTTTATTAGCTATGTATTGTATATAAATATATATAAATAGTACACCACGCACTTACCTGAGTATCTTTTTCTCCTTCTCTGACAAATCCATCCAAAGGTTGTCTGTAAAAAATCGCTTTTAGCGATAAGACCGCTCATTGTGACACTCTATTAATTTTAAGTTGCTATTGTAATTATAATATTGGTGTATAATAAAGAATATATCTATCTATCTATCTACCTATATAACTTTGGTCACAACAATATTTTATTTTAGAAATAGAACGTTGCCCGACACTAGGAATTACTCCTGTATTGTGGGTGCGTTCACAAACACGTAAATTATAAACAAAAATCAGTCAGCCAGTCAGTCAATTAGGTATAGCAAATAGGAAGGAATCTAGAATCAAAACTAATCTAGTTTAAAATACCATAAAACCGTCAAAGTGTTATTTATAACCAGTTCACTGAGCCAACATCATTAATCACAGCACTATCAATAACAACAAACAATAAGTATTCCACTAAACTGAGCTATCAACTAAATCGTTCCTCCTCGTAAAATAAGTGCCCGGTACCGAAAGTACCGTAAACATTCACTATAGTGCCACTAAACGCACCACACAATAAACTATCCACCTCTATTTATTCACTATAACCGTCTGGAAGATTGATTGTGACCCTTTTAGTGAATATTTGTAAAGGAGTATTGATGACTGCGTCAAATATAATGGGGGCTTGTAAATAATTTATGGTGCTAGGATATGCCTCTTCATCTGGTAATGATAGAGTGGCCTGAAACGTCTTTTTCTACTATATCTAGGTTTAAGCGGAAGCAACTCGGGATGAATGCAAAGAAGGAACAGGAGTGGGTTTTTGGTCAGTAAAAGTCTGACACTATCTCCCGCTTCGCCCAAGGGCGGGATTTGTCATTAGATGATTTTTGCACCTAAAAAAAAAAAATACCACCATGTTCCTGTCTTTGTCCCATATTACTTGGGGTTGACGCAACACGTTTTTTGTTTCATTATGTCCTGTCAACCAACACGCTATAACTAACTCCTCTACATTCTTTCTTCACACAATCCATCTATCTTTTCTTTAGCCTCCCTCTCCTTCCGTCTACATGCGTTTCATCCCTCCTCTTCCCATAACCATACCAAGACAAACGATTCTCTTTCAACTTTTCAGTCACTGGCACCACTTTCAAACTCCAAGCTTTGGACAGTAATTGAATCATACGAAAAACAAGTATTTTATGAGTCTATTAGACTTTCCTGGGCTTTGCGAACCGTGCACTTCTCGAGGATTAAAAGTAGCTTAACTTAACACACAGCGGCAGTGTAGGTTTCTATCTTGACTGACTGACCTGTTGGTCTAGTGGTTAGTGGCCCTGACTGCTACGCTGGAGGTCGTGTGTTCGATTCCCACCCAGGACAAATGTTTGTGTGATGAGCACGATCATTTGTTCTGTGTCTGGGTGTAATTTATCTATAATATGTATGTATTTAGAAATATATAAGTATGTTCATCAGTTGTCTAATACTCATAACACAAACTCTGCTTAGCTTGAGACTGGACAGCGTTGTGTGTTAAGTTGTGGAATATTATATGTATTATATTATCTGTGTAAGATTTTTATCTGTACTATTACAAACAAACAAAAAAAAATTGATTTTATTATTTCCGGCTTTGTATAGATGCAAATTAAACACTCAAACCTTCCCACATTTATTGCTCTATCTTTTGACGGAAACCACATCAAAATCTATTTTGCAACAAGCAAACAGGCGTGGATATCGCGCAACAATATTCATACTATGTAGAGGTTCTACTTCGTCAAAGAATGAATGAATGTGCGAAGTTCCTAAAGATAGGTAACTACTTAGCAGGTTCCGAACGAAAACTATCTCAACATTATTTAAGAACTACTTAAACTCATCTCAAGTGTCGGAGCGAGTCCGTAATTTTTATACCCAGGAGTTAGTACTTCCAACCGTACGGTTTTAAAGTATTTTAAACAAGTTCTTTTAAAGTTATGAGCACTTTGAGATGATGGAAGGAACCCATTAGATGCTGCACACTAGACATAATTGCTGATATTTATTTTCTCATTTTTTACACTTGTTTTGGCCAGTTAGTCACGAGAATGGTGGATACCGTACTCATCATCATTCATCATTGCAGCAGAAAGATGTCCACTGTTGGTCATAAGCCTCCCCGAGCGTCGCCAAAACGAACAGTCCTGTGCGTGTCATATCCATCGAATTCCCGCGACCTCTGTTACAGGGTAAAATAATACGCACAGGACCGTTTGTTGTGGCGACACTTGAAGGAGGCCTATTTCCAACAGTTGACTTTTACGGCTGAAATGATTGATGATGGCATGATGATGATGAGTACGCCTTACATAGTACGTCGAATGCGCCCTGGTCTTCACCCAAGGAGTTTTTTTTTAATATTCCACCAAACCAAATCATAAAGTATGCGAACGGCGAGTATCCACCCTTACGTTGTTGAAACTTCAACGGTCCGGACTAAGCATTGCAACGGTTTTGTGGGGCTTATCTTATAAATTACTAACCTATTGGAATAAAGATAAATAAATAAAATAAAATAAGCGTTTCGCTTCGTCGTTTATACCGCTTACATCGAAGGACTGGAACAATTTGCCTGCTGCGGTCTTCCCGTCCAACTATAATTTAGGTGTCTTCAAGGCTAGAGTGAATAGGCTCTTAATAAACTAGTGCGCCTGACCATCAATGATTGCATCTCCGCTTACCATCAGGTGGGATCGCAGTCAAGCACTGGTTTATATCATTTAAAAAAAAAACGTACATTGATATTCACGAAAAATTTTAAACCTGAACAGTTCAGCTTCTAAAGATAAATGACAAGAGTGCCAAACAAAATGCTTGAATAAGATAGTAGATGAATATTGAATTAGTGATGGATGATCTAAAGAATAGACCTACCTTCGGTCTTTTAAACTTTTGACCACTAAAGTCATGACAAAGTAAAACAAACAAAAGCAAAACGTGCCCAGCATGCCACGGACACGACTACAAGACAAATTAAAGGGTGAAGTCCATTCCAAGTCATCCTAGCTTGGCGGCGAAGGACGCTTTTACTTTTTCAACGTGGTGTCCAATAGGTTAACTAGACGTACGTCGTTATGACACCGGTACATGGTGGACATACCAAATATACACTCAAAGCGTTTTGGGAACATATGCAGTATGCATACAGCTAAGGAGTGGAATTCCCTGCCGGAGTCTGTATTTCCTGAAAGCTACAACCTAAGGGTCTTTAAGTCAAAAGTGAATAGGTTACTTCTAGGCAAACGTGCTCCATCGTCGACCACATCATCGCTTACCATCAGGTGAGATAGTGGTCAAACGCGAGCCTACCATAATAGAAGAACCAGGCAAGTGCGAATTGGACTCGAGCACTGAGGGTTTCGTACAAACTTACCTCCTTTGAAAACAGTTTAATTCTGAATCGAAAAAAAAGTTTTCAGATTTTTTCCTATACTTGTGCTATGAGAACTTGCTTCATGCCAAATTTCCGGATTCTGGGTCAACGGGAAGTACCCAATAAATTTTGATTATATTGTGAGCGTCAAATATACGTTTTTCGCGACATAAACGGCCGTATCTTTTTTTTTCGTTAACTCAGAAGTTTGATTTTTTCACAGATTCAAGAGACTGCAGTATATGGTTTTAATTTCAACTCGATCCTTGCGTTCCCGAGATAAAGACAGACAACAAAGTGATTTTATATGGGTTTCGTTTTTTTTTTTGAGGTACGGAACCCTAAAAACCAACACCAAATAAATCTAGTGAGAAACAAACTACTGGACTAATTTAGTCTTTCAAGACACATAACGTCGACAGAAACATCTGTCTTTCGAGAAAAATCTGCTGAAACTCAAAAAAAGTGAACAAGACTTGGTAATAAAATAAATAGCCAGCCATTCTCATAATGGTGAAAGTTTTTAACCGACCAAAACGTATGGCAGTGCGCCGGAGTAATCGCCAAGTTGCTCCGCTAACCTCTTTAATTTGTGCGAGCAGTTCTACTGAGCGCCAAAGTTTATAGCACACCCTCTTGTAGGCGGGCCGTAAAATTGGCGAGAGTTAAAACATTTCATGACAGTGTTTATATCTGCCGCTATATGTCACATTTGCGTGTTTGTCTATGTGACCGTGCTATCCTTCTCAAAGCATTTTATTTCAAATAAACCATTTACAGGCACTTTTGAAATGTCAAGAAGTCAGTCAGTCAGAAAAAAAACAAGATGGTAATTGCACATTCCAAAGCATAGATCTCTATAGAGAAGAATGGGCAAGAAACTTAATGGACACTCTTTTCAATCATGTTATGTATTAAAAATATATCTGTTGCATGTTTCTTGTCGCTACTATTTTGTGAGAACAATGTAATAAAGTAAAAGTAAAAACTAAATTTTGTTAAATTTAGCTAAATTTAGCATTTTAATAATATTTACGAATCCGGTGCAGGAATTTCCCGAACTCACCGTGTTCGGTGAGAACCTGCGTCATGCGAAAGGTAAGGACGCCGTGAGGTCTTTCCAAGAGCGGACTTACTGTCATAATTGTGGTGTGCCAAAACAATATTATAGGTAGGTATTACCTTATCGCTTAAATACCTTACCTGCCATAGAAAACCCGAACTGGTCGCTGGCTTGTTGTTTGTAAATATACTTAATTGCCACATGTATGACGCAACAACGATTAAGGACGGCTCGAACGATATGGCTGTTTTTTTTTCTGTTCGTAATGGTCAGAATAAGGTAAGTATGAACCACTGCTTGAGTGCGATACCGCCTCATGGTTAGCAGTTATGCAATCATTAATGGTGAGGCGCACTAGTTTAGGTTTAGGTGAGGAGCTTATTCGCTCTAGCTTAAAGACGCCTAAATTATAACCGGACGAGAAGACCGCTGCAGGCAAATTGTTCCAATTATTTCAGTCCTGAAACGCAAAGAGCAACCGAAGAAACATGAGCGGGGTTTAGTCAGTGATGCGCCCTCTAGCTCCAACCAGTGTCAGAGAAGGTATTTGATGATTGAGCAACCTAAAAAGTTTTTATGTTATTTTCTTTTTTTTTGTATATAAGATCCTCTTGAACAAAATAAATTGCACCCGTGCAAAGCAAGGACACATCACTAGTTTAAGATAAAATCGTATTTTTATAGTCGTCGTTTGGCTGGACACGAAGGTTTTGGTTTATGTGAACGTAAATAGGGTGAAAATAAAATGGTTGTAAAATCGGGCCAAAGTACTGAATTATATTGGGGTGAAAGGTTGCTTTAAAGTGTTAAATGAAGGGTCAATATGTGGAGGTCACACGAAACTTTCTGGAAAATGTTGCATGGAACGCCACAATCTGCTAAAAGTTCATAAAAGACCACTTTTTTTAAAATATGCGAAGTTGCTCCCACCAAAATTTATTTAATTTATCGTATTAGACTGGGCCCTAAGCGACCCCCACGAGTCGTGCGTCAACCCGTTTATTTACGTCTTCGTAAGTGAATTGAAAACGTCGTTTGATACACGTGGAAAGTCACTGCAGCTTTCGGCGTAACTGTCTGTGTTTATATTGATGTGAAGTGACTATATTGAAGAGCTTTCCTAATCACATGGTATTTTCACCAGCCCTGTCACAATTTAAGAGCTTTATATCAACCTTAACGCCTGTCTATTCAAAATGCCTCCTCCAAACTCGTGGGTTTACGGGACGACGAGCTCTGGGTAGCTCGCCGTCTAGCCGTCCGGTAACCATCAGGACTGAGCGCGTAGCCGTAGCCAGTATGTCAGCAAAACCGTAGGGGCCCAGCAGGGTCGCCTACTGGGGCCATGCGTTAATAACTTAGGGGTCCTAGAAATGAAGGCAAAGACAGGAGTGGGTTTCAGTCAGTATAATTCTGACACGCCCGCACCGCCCTAGAGCGGGAGAAGTCATTAGATGATTCTCACCTAAGAAAAGAAAAACCACTTCTGCATTATAAGTGGCTCCAACTTTACTTACCGCATCCGCTGTTCCAATGGCCCCAAACGAACTAATGCATTCAAGTGCACCTCACGCTAGGAAAAAGCGTGGAACATAAACTTTGCACTATACCATAGTAACATACTAACGGTTCCGTACTCGTATTAATACTATACCTAGTACTCGTACATACGAATACGACATTATGCTGTCGCAGAAATTCGTCAGTTAACTTTAACTTGTGTAGTTAAGTTACATGTAGCTTTGAAACTGTTGACTTTCAGTTAAGTAGATTATTATGTAAAGAGAAGTTTTTTGGGTCTGGTTAAACTATTTTAAATTTTTGCTTCGAGTAGTGCGGTTAAAATAATGTTGATTTGTTGGTTACTAGAGCGGTAAATCCTTTGGTAGGTTATTTTTTCAGTGTGTCAAAGTTGGTCCTTTGTTCGCAGCTGTTTACCACTTTCAAGTCCCAGCCAAACAAAGAACTATTAAATTATCGTATTTTTTTTTTAGTAACATAAAGTAGTGCTTGAGTGCGATCCCATTCCCATCTATTGGTAAACAGCAGTGGCCGACAGAAACAGGGTTTTACAAGCGAAACTGAATCCGAATTTCGGCAAGCCTCAATTTCGGCCGAAACCGAAACTTCCTTACAATCATGTTTCCTTCCTTAGGATCATGTTTTGAGTAAAAACAGATATGAAATATTAATTTTATTATACGTATACTTAGGTAGGTTTCTGTGTAAGTACCTACTCATTTAATTTTATGTGTGTTAATGTTATTAAAAAAAGCAATTAGAGACATATGATCATTGAATTGAATTGAATTGAATAGTAAGTACCAAGTACCTAAGTAATGTCTGTTTAGGTATAGCATTGCCGAGAGAAATAAATCAACCAAAAAATGTTTAGATAGGTTAGACTTGATTATACTATAATCTATGTATTAGTTTGTTATAATGATTTTTTTTTTTTACTGCCTACTTTTATACTATAATAAATAATAAAACTTACCGAATTCAAAATAAATTATACGAAAACTCACAACAAACAAAACGAACTGCAAACACAAGCCAATCACGACATGATTAGGTACATGGACGCGACAAAATGTCTTCGTCGTTTACTCGCTTGGATTAAATTAAACGCGACGAAAATGACCGATCACAGCACGAGAACACCAAAATGCCGATTCGGTTTCGGTCGTAGTATCGGCAGGTCTCGTTTTTTGCCTATAATCGACAGTAACCGAACTTTTGGTCGGACATTAGTAAACAGTGATGTAATCGTGAGGCGCACTAGTTTATTAAGAGTCTATTCAATCTGGCCTTGAAGACAACTAAATTATAATCGGACGGGGAGACCGCAGCAGGCAAATTGTTCCAGTCCTTCTATGTACGCGGTATAAACGACGAGGCGAAACGCGCAGTTAAACACTAAGGAGAAGTAAAAGGTGTTTAAGGGCACTGAATAATATTTTACAATCATCAAAAGACCATTCTCAACCTATTCAAATAAATGAGAAGTCAAATTATAGCATGTGAAGACAGACATCAATTAAAAAACCATTAAATATAGATCTTTCATAAAAGTACAGTGTTTAAAAGTGTAATTTCAATATGCAAGTACGCAAGAGCGATAACAAACAATATTAGTAAAGGCGTTACCCCGACACAAAGAGCTCATAAACACTCATAACTTAAAAGTAATCATAAAAACTCAACACTTATTAAAAACATTAATAACTTAGCCAGCATCACTCTTGAAAAATAAACTGCCTTCGCTTACAATCTGCACGCTTTCATACGTCGAGTAAAAACTCGTACAAAAGCGCCCATTCATGCGGTTCCACATCCCAGTGAATCCTGCCGAGAGCTAAGAGCAGTGGCGTAGCGATGTGATCAACGGTCCTGGGGCGAAAAAAAATTGGGGCCCCTTTTATAGGTGGTAAATCATCAAGTAACTTCTGCTCTGGATGAAGCATGTGTCCGACTTACTGACTAAAACGAGTTGCCATAATTAAAGTAGTGTTGCAATCATCATTTCAGCCGATAGACGTCTAATGCTGGACATAGGCCTCCCCCAAATGTCGCCACAAAGAACGGTCCTGTGCGTCTCGCATCCATCGAATTCCCGCAACCTTCACCAGGTCATCGGTCGGATCCACCTTGTAGGGGGCCTTCCAACACTGCGTCTTCCGGTATGCGGTCGCCACTCCAGAACCTTTCGGCCCCAACGGCCATCTGTTCTGCGAGCAATGTGCCCTGCCCATTGCCACTTAAGTTAGGCGATTCTTCGTAGTATGTCGGCAACCCTGCGGATATCTTCAGTGTTGCAATCACTTTTATTTAAATTTCGAAATTGGTAAAATATTTAGTTAGTTAAATATGAGTCTTGTCAATCAGGTTTTGAGGGGCCTCTGAGCTAGGTGGCCCTAGGGCACTGCCCCGCCTAGCCCTTTGGTAGCTACGCCACTGGCTGAAAGGCGAGAGCTAAGCAGAACGAATGCACTGCATTCTTAAGCAACTAATGTTAGTAAGTGGTGGAAGGACCGAGAATTGCCGGTTTTTTTTCTTTAAAATGCACCTTCTTTTAGTTCCGGTGCGAGTTTCTTGGAAAATCTCGGTTGTGTTGTGGGTCCGGTTTGTGGTCCGGTGTTTCATTTTGTAGAGTTAGTTCCTTGAGATGTTTTGAGTAAATTTAATTATGTGTTTTAAAATAACTAATGGTTATTTTCTTCTGTAAGGTGAAATGTGTAATACTTTTCTGTCTAGGATTACAATCAAGGAGTATACCTTGATTATAAATCCTAGACAGATTTTTGATACTCTGTCAAATTGATACATATGTGGACAGAATCCTGTGAAGGAAATTAGGGAGGAAAATTTGTTTTTAAGGAAACACACGTAGTCAAACGTATTTCGAATTATATTTCAGCTTGAATCAAAATATTTTTAAATCTTGATGTTACTTACTTCTGCAAAGTCATAGTTTTAATTTATTTTTTAACCTCTGATTCGCTTTAGTCTGTTAAGCTAAGTACAAATAAAACATTTTACAAATATATTACGTTTTTATTTCGTATAATCTAAGCGAAACGCATCCACAGACGTGAAGCTGAGCAGAGTTGAGAGGAGCGGACTGTGAATTATCTAATCAGCAGATAGGGCCACTAACCACTAGATCAACAGGCCACATTATTTTTAGTATACGCCAAACCTGAATATAGTTTGTACAGAATCAATAACTGAATCGATTCCAATAATTTTTACTCCATATTATATTTTTTTAATCAAAAATATTTAAAAAGGAGGTCACAAGCTGGACACCATCGACACTAAGTACAACACAGGTCACGGCAAGTTATAGCGCTAGCGCACAGCTAGATGCGGGAGTAAAGCAACCGCTCAGTCGCCGGGTGGCCCGGTGATCATGTATTTGTGCGGTAAACCAGGTAACATAACAAGCTTATAACTTCGTGATTTTTGATCGTACAGTTATGACATTTTGTACGCAGATTCTTTACATAACATACTAGACACGTATTTCGGGTTTCGCATATACTAAAACTAATGTTGAATAAATATTGTATCTTCTGTGTACATAACAGCCGTCTCAAAATGAAACACATAACATAACAAATAAGTCTTTATTACGTGTAACATAATATTATATATTATCGTATACTAGTCTATGTACATATATACAGGGGCTGTCATCTCTTGCAGCGGCCGAGGCGCTTCACCGCGCGCTTGAGGCCCGCGAAGTAATGCATCACTTGCTCCTGGAACAAAGACTTTTCTTAGTTAGCTCTCATAGTACAAAACAAAGCTGTGTTTTTGCACTCTTTACAGGAGACACAAAAAAATTGATTTTGTTCGAAAATTACTCAGAGTCCCTTCCCTTCTTGGCCTTTTCCAAATAGCTTGGGGTCGGCTTCCAGTCTAACTAGCCCCCCTAGCCAAGTTACAACCGTTTCATTTCGATTCTCTTGCATCGAACACGAGTAGGCCACGCCTCCGATTCCTTTGTTCTGAAGTCATCTCAATACTCAGTCACGAGCTCAGAACAAAAGATTCGGAGGCGTGGACTACTCGAGGCGTTTGACGCAAGCGAAACGAAACGGTCATAACTTGGCTAAGGGGGATGATGAGGTTGAATAGCCGTGTTTTACACAGAGCGACTGCCTATCAGACCTCCACAACCCAGTTACTAGGCAACACGATACTCCATAGATAGACTGATGGTCACTTTCTGGCGTCTGACTACCTGTAACGACTGTCAAAGATCTACGAATGACAACCGGGATCAACGGCTTTACCTGCTTTCCGAAAAAATCTTTTACTTTAATCATTATCATCATTTCAGCCGAAAGACGTCCACTGTTGGATATAGGCCTCTCCCAAGCGTCGCCACAACAACCGGTCCTACGCGTCTCGCATCCGTTGGATTCCCGCGACCCTCACCAGGCCCAAGTCGGCTATTTTTATAAATTCGTCATTCCAACACGATACCATTATCATTTTGCTAAAATTTCGTAATCTGCTAATCATAAGGATCGATCACTGATCGGTCATCATCATCATCATCATCATTTCAGCCGGACATAGGCCTCCCTCAAGTGTCGCCACAGCGAACGGTCCTGTGCGTCTCGCATCCATCTCCGGTCAATGGTCTCGTAATAGAGTTGTGATAGAATGACAATATCAAATCAAATTGAAAGCAATGATTGCACAATGGCATTCTAATGGTAGGTCACTGATCAAACAGGATTACGACATTCGTCAGACATTCATTTGTCATTATGTACCACATTACCATTCTATGCCATTTCTTTCAATGGAGTATCAGTGGTTGGCCATTGGAAAGTTAGTAGATTACCAAACTTTTAAAAATCAGCAATTATGAAATCAATGATAATTCTGACACTAGTGTAATAGCAGACTTGAAGCCCAGGTCATCGGTTCAACTTGTGTGAGGCCGCGCCTACGCTGCGTCTTCCTTTACTTTAATTTAAGTTTGCAATTGAAGTTCTTTTAGATAAAGCAACTGAAGGAACATAGTTGGGTCATCAATAAAAGTCTGACACTTCCATTCAGTCCACCCAGAATGGGAGAAGTTTTTTAATGATTTGCCTATCCCCATGGGAAAAAAAACTTGTTTTTTTTTTTATTAGTTTAGTTAGTTTAAAAAAAAACATTACCCCACACTAAAAATTATTATTATCTTGGATGTGTTCACAAAGATGTAAACTCAAATACAAGATACCCAGACCCGGAACCACCATCTGTAGGCGATGTTTCCGAGTATAATCGAACCCACGACACGAAGCACAGTAATCGACTGCTCAACCTCTGCGCCCACTGTGCCGCCACTATACATGTAAAGGAATTCAGTGCATTTATTACAAATAGCAATCTAACTTGTTCCCCATCAATACTAGAAACCAATTCCACATTCGTATAATAAAAAAATATAAATAAAAAACAAAACACGATCCAATTCCAATTTCAATAAAAAAGGAAAAATAAATTGAATGATACATGTGTCACACTAAAAGTTATTCACGTTGTTCTAAAAGCTAAACATTTTTGACATTCCTACGTGAATGCGACACGACAGCAGCTTAATTTAACTATTCCTAAATTTTCTGTGTATTCCTGACAATTGCTGCGACTGTGAGAGAATTATCTCTTATTCTCGAGTTAGGAGTGTGGGTAATTAAATGTAGTATCGTGTTTAGGATTGCAGATGACGTTTTGTGTAATTGTTATATTAAGTTATTATGAAGAGAAGAAAATGGTTGCGGGAGGTGGCAACAGAGAATTGTGGCATAATTTTGGAAAAGCCATCTTCGAGTTGCGGAAATATTTTGCAGTTGTGCGCTGCAGTGTGGCGGTTTAGCGTGTGCGCACGAAATGTTAAAACTGAGACCCATTTCTTAAAGTAAATTCGACTAAATATGTATTGTTTTATATAAGATGGTTTGTATTTAGTGTGTTCCTTTAAATGGGATGTCCTTTCTTAAAGACGATATCCACTTGATCTCGGGACCATAGGTAGGTACTGGACAAGGGTAGCAGTGGACAGAGTCCAGTGGAAGCTGTTGCACGCAGAACAGATGGTTGATGGGAACGAAAGGTCCTGGAGTGCCGTCCAGGTGCCGCAGCTGGTGGAAGACGCAGCGTTGGCGCGGCTGAGACACAAGATGGAGCGTGCACCTGGCGAGAGTGCATCATTCAAAGTGCTCGCCTCTTAATGGCCTCAAGTGCAACAAGCTGGTATCGGGCAGATCCGTCCCAAAGATGAGAGCAGTAGCACTAACTAGTTCTATAGTGGTATCTATTGAGTATTCGATAAATAAAATGTACACACCTGCATGAGGTTGAAGCACATGGCGACGAGCGCCATGCCCAGCATGAGGTACATGGAGCACACGATGAACGACGTCTCGATGCGAGGAGTGTACACGCGCTCGCCGGGCACGAAGTCGCCGAACCCGATGCTGGAAATGTACGGAAAAATCTATTTGTTTAGGAGAAGAAATAACTTAGTAATAAGGTGCTGTGTGGTGACGGAGAACCTGGTGAGGACACCAATACGACTGACAGCTAAAAATTAGTTGACAATGTTTGTGTTTAGTTTTAGTTTCCTTTTGTATGTGTAATGTTGTATAATAAAGCGACACACTAATATTATCTTCAATCACACACTAATATTATCATCAATCTACACTAATACCTATTATAAAGAGGTAAAGTTTTTTTTTTTGTTTGTATGAGTCTAAAAGTAGGTACAGATACCGGCACGGATCTTGAGCGCTGACTTCTACAGTTCTACTTGCGCAGAAGCACGCAGAAGTGAAATATCGGGTCTCTTTAGTGGTATGAAAAGAAACGCGGGGCCGGGGAGTGCAATCCTTGTACAGTGATTGGCTCGCCGATGTGTACTTTTGCACAAAGCGATCCCTGCTCTTTCGAGCGCTCAAGATTCGTGCCGCTATCTATACTAGTCCGATTGCTAAAGTTTTTTTTTGCCAATAAAAAGCTGCTTAATTCCTGAGTGACATAGGTATATATTTTATGTACGCGGTCGAAGTCGCGGGCAAAAGCTAGTAATAAATAAATAATGTAACTTCTTTCAAGCCGCACTGGTCTCATGTGGTAGATTATAACTTCCTTTGACAGACGTTCGTGCCCCTTTAATATCTGTTTTTGCTACACTTAGAGGAAAACGCGCTCCTATCCTTCCCTCTACCCTCACCAAATGTAGATTCAGCGAAGTCGGGCTTCCCCACTCTGTCGCATGTGTCAGTGCAGCCGCTACGACCCTCGCGATCGATTTTTTTCGTGTAGTCCCAAGCTAAGCAGAGCTTGTGTTATGAATACTAGACAACTGATAAACATACTTATATATTTCTAAATAGGTACATACATATTATAGATAAATTACACCCAGACACAGAACAAATAAACGTGCTCATCACACAAACATTTGCGAATCGAATCCACGACCTCCGGCATAGCAGTCAGGGCCACTAACCACTAGACCAACAGGCCAGTCAAATTCGCGACCCATTGCTTAAAATAATTAATAACTAAAGTATAAAGTGTGTTGAAAAACGTCGCTTCGTTCGATAGACGTAGGCATTTGTTATCGCAGTATCTTCAGCTCCATAACTCCGCCTCGGCGGTAGTGATGAAAGCACACTTGCATGGACATGCGTTCACGTAAAGTTCAATATAAAGTTTGAATAAATTGCAGTCAAACGATTCCGAGCAATTACTAAATGTTATGTTTATAAAGTTTACTCATTATATTTGAGTTAGTGTGTTTGGAGCGGTGGTAGCCGAGTGGTAACGGCCCCGACTTACGAGTTGTAGGTCGCGGGTTTTTATAGCGGGATTTATTTCATCACCTCTGCTCTCAAAACGGTGAAGGAAAACATCGTAAGGAAACCGGCATGTCCTAGAACCAAAAATTTCGAAGACATGTGACATCCACCAACCCGCACTGGGCCCGCGTGGTGGTTTACGGTCCATTCCTTCTCCTGGAGAGGAGGCCTGAGTTCCAACAGTGGGAACATTATAAGTCCGACTATGCTATGCTAGTGTTTTTTTTTTTTTAATTGATATAAACCAGTGCTTGACTGCGATCCCACCTGATGGTAAGCGGAGATGCAATCATTGATGTGTTGAAAATCGTTATTTAATACCCGTTGTAGTTTCTTGGCCCAAAAACATATACCGGTAATTTACGACAAGATAATAACAAAGCATGATCACAATCATAAAAGTGGCGTTAAGCTAGATGTCGTACCTGCTGAGTGATATAAAGCAGAAGTAGGCTCCGTCGAGCTGGTCCCACTTCTCCCACATGCCGAAGATCATTGAGCCAAACATGATGTACCTGGAATACAAAATGACCACATAAACAATGTTTTAAACTTACCCTTTCATCATCATCATCATCACCATTCTCTTGTCCTCATTACAATACTACCTTCTGACAGCGGCTTTGCTCACATGATAGTTATAAAATATCCTAAGAGATTAAGCTGTCGGAATAAAATGGATATGGTCTATTGTGTGTGCCAAGTTTCTTCCAAATCTTTTTTTTTTATTCTTGATAGGTTCGTGCTTGACCGCTATCTCACCTGATGGAAAGCGACGATGCGGTCGACGATGGAGCGCGTTTACCTAGAAGTAATCTATTCACTCTTGACTTAAAGATTCCCGGTTTGTAGCTATCAGGAAACACAGATTCCGGCAAGGATTTCCACTCCTTAGCTGTACGCACAATGAATGTGTTCCCAAAACGTTTTGTGCGTATAAGTGGGATGTCCACCATGTACCGGTGGCGCGTTGCCGTACGCCTGGTGGTCCGATGATGGAACGGGCTAGGCGGATTTAGGTTATGCAATTCCGACGCACACTCCCCGAAATGCAACCGGCAGAAAACCGATAGGCTAGCAACTCGGCGTCGATGCTGCGATCATTGCCAATTATCCTCCTGGCTCGCCTCTCAATTGCCTCAAGTGCATCAAGCTGGTATCGGGCAGATCCGTCCCAAAGATCTAACCCAAAAAAACCTATTCACAAAATCATTTATCACTTAGTACACCCTCTTTTGGTATTTTATCAGATCTTTGAAGTCCAAAGACCTCACATTTTCAAGGCATTTCCCGTATCTCGCAACAATCTCTTAGTAACGAGTGGTACTTCATTCACTTCAAGCCACAGTAAATGAAACTAATTCCCAAAGATTTACACTTTACTAAATACCCAGACGTTTAAATAAAGTCTCTATGCTGTCGAATTGGAGCCAGAGAGAGCCATTTAATCTTAATATAATGGCTTCTTTCTGGCCCAGATATTGTACTTCATTACAATTTAATTTCTTATAAACTCATTTCTTCTGGTATAAATTTAATGTATTTTATTTTTTATTTAATGTAATTAATATAGTAAGGAAAAACTTGTGGTTAATTCTGCGGTTTGATATTCCACTCATATTAAACATAATTTAGATGTCTAATTCCGATGCCTAAAAGTTTTAGATATATTATTGATACGAACGTGATTAATTAAATGCCGGTTTACTAGCAGAGTACTTTATTCACCACAAACAATAACAAATTTCTCCAATCAATTAATAACCAATCAGTACGAGTTCTAGAGCCCGTTTCAGTATCACTTAGGTCGTTAGGTAATATCACTCCACACACTTAGGTATCAAAAAATCAAAAAAAAAAAATCAAAATAGCATTTATTCCAAATAAACCATTTACAGGCACTTTTGAAATGTAAAGAAGTCAGTTAGTCAGAAAAATAAAAATAAATGATGCTAATTGCACATTCCAAAGCGTAGATCTCTATGGAGAAGAATGTGCAAGAAACTCCATGGACACTCTTTTCAATCATATTTTGTAGTTACAAATATCTCTGTTACATGTTTCTTGTCGCTATCATGTGAGAACAATGTAAATAAAAATAAAAACTAAATATAGATATTAAAAAAGCAACTGGCAGCTAAGAGATGACCAGCCTCAACTGACAGCGCCCGTTCACGGACATGACGCTAATATTAGCACCACTCAGCTCAACCATTTTGAAGGGAACCGAATGATCCAACACCCGCGCCACCATCAGTGAGACATTTGAGTGAGCATGACAAACTCTCAACTGCCATGCTCATTTATGTCAAATAAGTCCAGTAGCAACATAAAAACTATAAAAAGCTCCATGGTACTCACATTTACAAACTGTGGAAAAAATGCTTCTATACATATAATGCAATACTTATATTTTACAATTTCAGGAAAAAAAAACATTAAAAAATAATTTCCATACTAATTAATCAATTTGTACACCCCGGTTGTAGAGGAGCTGGACCAGCATTGAGCCAAGCATTTTTATCCTGAATATAATCCTCCAACTTATAATATGCTTGCCTGCATAGTGTGCGTTTAATACAAGATTTAAATTTCGTTTCATTGAGTTCTAATATTTGTGAAGGTATTTTATTATAACATTTCAAACAGTACCCCATAAAAGAAGAGGCCACTTTTGCTAGTCTGAAACTTGTATCGCACTTATGTCGCTGTCGCAATCAAAACTGACTCACTTCAAGTCGGGAGTTCGTATTTTCACGCGAAGCCAGGAAAATTCTAGATACAGACTTTTAAGGCCGCTCTAGAAAAATATCATCGGATAAAAAGAAAAATACAATAATTTTTTTTTTTTACAAAAAACGAAGTAATCTGAGGGCACGGCAGTGCCCCCGCCAAGACGAGCCAAGCGAAACGCAAAGACACTACCTACCTTTTCTCGAAGTGTTTCGTCGTTTTTTTGAACCCTCAGAGAGTTGGTTTCCGATGTACCAGATAGTTCATATTCTCAGGATATGATGACAATAGCAGACTAAATAAACATACAAATCTCAATTGAATAGCTCTAATACTTTAGATTTTATTGATATCTAAAATACACCGATTTTGTCACTGACACACTCACTGACACACTGATGATCATCAAAATGACTGGCTACTTCCTGAAGTGCTAGTAAGCTGAAATATTAGCATCACCTCCACGACGGTAGCGAAACGGCGAAGCCATACCTTTTTACTCATCTTATTTATTATTATTATGTTTTGGCTTTATTATAAAGAGACTAGCTTCTGCCAACAGCTTCGTCCGCGTGAAAGTAGGTTTCTCCATACAAACTTTGAACCCCCATTTCATCCCCTAAGGAGTTGATTTTTGAAAAATTCATAAAATAAAATTTATTGCAAAATTTCACGCTCCTAGTCCCAGTACCTTCGACTGTGCATTGATATGTCAGTCAGTTTCTCCTTTTACATTTATATAATTATAAGAACAAATTGCGAAAAACGAGGCAGCTACGAACTATACCAATCACTGTTTTCCACCATTAAATAAATCAAAGTGGTCGAGATTTTTTAGATTCTCAATAAGAACTCCAAAGTTGACAGTTTAATGAAAAAATCATGGTCGAAATGTCATAAGGGTCTTAAGGGAAAACAGCAAAATCTAATTAGAAAGTAATCTTAACAATAAAGCCAACCTATCAAAACATTCCCAAATTAATTCTTGAAATAGAAATACAATCGCTATTTGATGTCTGACAGAAATATTATTCCTGTCTTAAAATAAATAGATATTTAATATAAAATCAATCGAAGTTCCACAAATCACGTTTTGATTAATTTACGTAATATTAAATTTATTTTGTGTTTGTTAGTAAAATAATCCTAATCTGAGATTATGGATAACCGAATCAATGAAAGCTGGGATTTCACTCAGTTCGGTTTCTAATTTTCTATTGTTAGAAACGTAACGCAACGTTGGAAGGCCTCCCACAATGTGGACCGATGACCTATTGAGGATCGCGGGAATCCGATAGATGCGAGAGGAACAGGACTGGTCATTATGGCAACACTTGTGGAAGGACATGTCCGACAGTGGACGTTTTTCGGCTGAAATGATGATGATGAGAATCGTGACCACATTGACAATAAGTAGGGACCGAGTTTTATAACATTTGCTGTCAAGGATATGCGGAATAGACACATGAAGAGGCACAAGATCGGCCTGAATGGAGACGTCATGTGCAGCGATTTTTTTTTTCGCACTCGCCCATTTGTGCGTTCAATGCTGCCATCATTACAGCCTCGTCGGTCTCTATGGGCAGGCGGTCGTACCTCACGGAATGTAGTACGTGGAAGTACAATAGCTTCATCTCAGCAGCGCACGACTTCTGTAGCGGACGCTTGCCTAGAACAGTCGCTTCTTGAACACCAATCATCATCATCATTATCATCTTCCTGCCCTTGTCCCGTTTTATTTGGGGTCGGCGCAATATGTTTTTTTTCTTCCATTCTGCCCTCTCACTCATCAAGCTATCAATAACTTCTTTTTCTTTCATATCACTCCTCACACAATCCATCCATCTTTTCTTTGGCCTCCCTCTCCCTCTCCATCCATCCACATGTATGCTCATAACTCTTTTAGTAACATGCGTTTCATCCCTCCTCTTTACATACCAAGACAAACGATTCCCCTTCAACTTTTCAGTCACTGGCGCCACTTTCTTTTTCACTTTCTTTCTAATATCACACAACTTTAACTCATTTCTCACTTTTTTCCATTCTCGTCACACCCCACATCCATCTCAACATTCATCTCCGCTACATACAATATTTTTTCATCAGTATTTTTCACAGCCCAACTTTCTGAACACCAATATAATATTCTAATTTATATTTCCTTATTTAATTAATTGAGAAGAATATTGTTTTTATTTAACGAAGTTGAATTGAATAATTTATTTATATCTAATTGCATTATTATGAAAATTGCATTTAATTATTGAACTGAACTGAAGACTCATACCTAATTAGTATTTGAATTGAAGAATTGTATTGAATTTTAATAGATTGATTGTATAATTGTTATTTTAATTGAATATTGTACTTAATGATTGAATATTGTTTTTAATAATTGATTAATTGAAATGGATAATTATATTAAATAATCTAACATGTTCACACAAAGTAGAATTTTAATGGAGTGAGCCGTAGCACCCATAACACAAGTTTATTCTTAGTTGGGTGCCAGAGGTCGTTAATCTACAGTTTTTAATGGAAACAATATCTCCTCGTGTAATAACTGGATATTTGTGGATATTAAAAATTATTATATTATCCTTCGAAAATAAAAGGAGATTGGAATTAGACCAAAAACGAGACGACCACAAAGCAAGATCACCAACAGCTATAATTTTTCATATCGTTAATGGTGTTCTGCCCCCCTAGCCAAGTTACGATTGTTTCGTTTGCGTCGAACGCCTCGAGTAAGCCACGCCTGCGGTTCCTTTATTATGACGTCATCTCAACACTCAGTCACGTGGTCAGAACAAAGGAATCGGAGGCGTAGCCTACTCGAGGCGTTCGACGCAAACGAAACGGTCGTGACTTGGCTATGGGAGCTGATATGTCCGCTCTGTGCTCGGAGTTGTTCGGCCAAAGTTGTATATGCAAGTCACATGTGGGTACATAACAGAGCAGCACATCTGAGCTCACAACCACCATGAGAAGAGAAGGAATACGGGTAGGTTTTTTCGAGCGGTGATGTCTCACACCGCTGTCGACCAATTGTTAAGCTGACTTCCGTACTATCCGACTTTGCCGACAAATAAATATTTTTTTTTTTTTTATTAAAAAGGGACTTCGCTGCAGCCAGTACATTATGTTTATATATTTATAAAAATATACCTATTTAAATATGTAAAAAATAAGTCAATATTAATAATATGGTAAATCAGGCCATACATGCCCCAGTCGGTAACGTGGAGCACGTTAATTAAATTTAAAATTTGGTGCTTAATTGAGCTGATCTGGTTAGCTTAAAAGTATGACGGCGATGTAAATTATACAATGCAAGTTTAATTTGTTAGTTTATGCTATTTTAAAAGCGTGTCTTAGTTTTTCAAGTGCGCCACGTTACTGAGTGGGGCACGTACAACTGATGTACTCTAGTCAGAAAAGATTATAATGCTACATACCCAACTAAAATAGTGACGCAGACGCTGATCGGCACTGTGATAGTCTGAGCATCGAAGGTGACGTAGCTGAAGTCAGTGGAGGCCAGGCTGGGCGCGCGCTGCGCCGGCTCCGAGCAGCCGCGTCGTGGCTCGGCGCGCGCCGCGGCCTGCCCGGGCATCGATATGCTTCTGATGTAGTCTGGTCTCCTCGTACTTGGGGAAAGAGGGTGTGTTCATTTAGCTTGAAATAGTCAACCTGCTTTAAGCAGGACGCTTCAAGGTATGAATGCTCCAGAGTAGGACCATCTGCAATAGTACATTTTGATACAAGTGAAGAAAGTTTGTCATTTCAACCGAGGCAGAATTGGTCGTGTTCTGAAGCCAAGTGCTGCAGTGACAATTTCCACGTGTATCAAACGACGATTTTCAATACACTTACGAAGAAATAAATAAATTGGAGCTGACCGGCGACTCGTGGAGGCTACGCGGCGACCAGCCTGATACAATAAATGCAATCAATTGTAGCAGGGGTGCGCTCGCACTTTTCCACACTAGAGCTTTTTAAAGAAAATGCGAAAAAAGTAAATTGCGTGCCTAAAAACGGTTGGTAGGTATAGAAACAGGTTTTCAAGTAAATGTATTGAAAATAAATATTAATAACGGTCGTAGTCATATTTTAATGAACATAGAACCTGATATTGACCTGCAAAATGCAAAAAACTCAAGAAAATCTGAATTTCGTAGGTTGCCCTATAGCATTAACTTTAAAGTAAAAGTTTGGGTGCAAGCATGGCCATGGTTATGCCTGATGGTGCTGTATTTTTTTTTTTTCAGTGTATATAGCGTTTTATTAATCGGGCATTCCATTTCAACTCTATTTGAAAATACTTTCATTGTGCGTACAGCCAAGAAGTGGAATTCGTTGCCGGAGTCTGTGTTTCCAGATAGCTACAACTTACGGGTCTTTAAGTCAAGAGAGAATAGGCTACTTCTAGGCAAACGTGCTCCATCGTCGGCCACATCATCGCTTACCATCAGGTGATTTAGTGGTCAAACGCGAGCCTACCATTAATAAAAAAAAAACTTAAATTATTAGCTCAAAAGCCACCTACGAGTAATTCCGCTATTCATGTCATTAGCTATAACATGGCTAGCGACCACACCCACGCTGACCCGACCTGCACATCTTTCTACACCGTTCTCACTTAAACATAATTAATTAGCTTTTTTCTGCGACTTCTTTCTTGTGAATGTCGGTTGTCTCGTAAAGGCCATAAATTTGAACAACTGAATCTTACAATAATGTTGCAAGGAGCGATATTGAACGTCCTAGCTTCGAATCGAAAAGTTAATGTAGGGTAGGAGTGCCACATATTAAAAATAAACTCCTACAACAATTTACACCGCGCGTTCTGTACGTGACTGGCTCCTAGTCGTGGTGCTGTGGGCGCCCACATCGGTTATTACAGGCACGAAGTCGAAACCAAATAAAAAGTAAACTATATTTTACCCTGGAGCTCAAGCTTACTCTGTACCTTTCATCAAAATTGGTTCTGAAGCGTAACAAACAGACCGAGGTACTTTCACATTCATAATTCTAGTATTAGTATGGATTCAAGGAGTATCGTGTTGCTCAGGGACTAGGTTGTGGACGTCTGTTGAGGAATCGCTTCATGTAAAACATGGATAATCATCCGGTTAGACTGGCTGACCCCAAGCTAGTTGGGAAAAGCCTTTTTCAATACAATTCGCTCTTATCCCACCACTTCTAGGCATGCAATGGACAGTTTTCCGCACTAGTGCAGAAAAGTGCGCGTGCTCTGCTCTGTACCTACATGTATCGTATCAAGCTGGGCGCGCGTCGACCCTCACGAGTCGCCGGTCAACCTCCGTTCATTCATTTCTTTGCAAGTGTATTGAAAAAAGTCGTTTGATACAAGTTCAAAATGTCACTGCAGCCCTCGGCTCCAAAAAAAAACAAACTTTGTGACTTGTTTCAAAATGTACTATTTTTAATTCATTAAAGCCCAAGCGCACACCGCCGGTTCGCTCTCTCACTGTCTTTCTATTGTGTCTCTAATTACGGTATTCGAAAAATTAAGGTGGGAAATCATTCAATGACTTCTCCCCGCTTTTGGGCGAAAGAAGAGCACGTATCAGAGTTTTACTCACTAAAACCACGCCTATGTTCAGCATCACGGAATCAAAATTTATAGGGTACTTCCCGTTAACCTAGAATCCTAAAATTTGGCATGAAGCAAAGTCTTATAGTACAAGTGTAGGAAAAAATCTGAAAACTGTAAATTTATAGTTACATCACAAAAAAAAAAACTTTTTTGCGATTCGGAAAAATCTTCGTAACTCAATTCTTTAATTGAACTGTTCTCATAAGTAAGTTTGTACGAAACTCTCAGTACATGAGTCCGACTCGCACTTTCCCGGCTTTTTTCTTTTTTGTGACTGATCAACCTTAACAATTCAATAGTGCCTGTAAAAATGGTTTAATTGAAATAAATGACTTGAGTTTCAGCTGGCGTGTTGATTAATGATGGGTAGAAAATGTAGCAGCTAGGATTAGTATTGTTATATTGCCTTTTGTCCGACGTCAAAGGCCTATTTTTAAAGCCAGAAGAATGAACAGTGGTGACGAACAGAAAAGCGCCAGAACAATGAAGCTTGACGAGCCAACATTAATAAAAGCACAGCGGAGAAGAAAAATTCACTGGGCCTCCAAAATTCCGGGTCGCTAATATAAAGTAATAGTTTAATAGTCATCTTTTAAAATTTTAAAAAAGCTGTTTTATGAGCTGTAGCTTGTATACATGGAACCTCTTTTGAAATTTATAAAAAGTATCACTAATCTGCTTAGAACACACAATATTATAAAGACAAAAGTTTGTGAGTCTATGTGTGTAAGTTTGTTATTTCTTCACGCTCGAACGACTCAACAGATTTTGATAAAACTTGGTGCACGGGTAGACCATGTCCTGGAATAGCACATAGGATTTTAGGCTTTTTATCACGGGAGTATATTTCCTTGGTATAATTTTCTACAATCACGTGGGCAAAGTCGCTGGCAGCAGATAGTATTATTATTCAAGCCAGCTGTGTACAGACTTCGACTTTGGGAGATTTTTTTGAGACCTTATTATTTTAAGGATGAACAAATTTAAGGAATTTCCCTACATGCCCAATAAGTTGTAATACACAATTATAGTTTTAGTATATGCGAAACCGAATACATATCTAATAATTTTATGTTATAAACTTGTTATGTAACCTGGTCGTCCGCACAAATACATGCTCACCAAGTCATCCGGGCGACTAAGGGGTTGTTTTGCTCTCGCACCCAGCCCAGTAACCTGCGGCGACCTGTGTTGTGCTTAGTGTCGGTGGTGTCCAACTTGTGACTTTTTTAAATATTTATGGGAAAAAATACAAGATAGTGTAAAAAATATTGGAATCGATTCAGATAACAATTCTAAACCAACTATATTCAGGTTTCGTATATAGGTACTAAAAATAATAGCATAATCGGCCTTATAATGTTCCCACTGCTAGGACTCAGGCCTCCTTTCTAGGAGAGGGAATGGGCCGTAATCAACCACCGGGCCCAGTGCGGATTGGTGGATATCACATGTCTTCGAATTTTTAGTACTAGGACATTTCCTCACGATGTTTTCCTTCACCGTTTTGAGAGAAGTGGTGATGAAATAAATTACACAAAGTAATGCGCCTGGCTGGGTTTGAACCCACGACCGACAACTCGTAAGTCGGGGCCGTTACCACCCGGCCACCACTGCTCTACTAAAAATAATGTTGTATAATAATTTAAGTTCATAACATAAATTAAAATAAATTTTATTTGCTGTCTCTTAGTAGGATAACTACACCACGACGACATTAATTTTATTAGAATGTCTGAAACAGTAACTACTCACAAGAGCAAAAAAACTCTTTCGTCTCCATTTAATTCAGATATAAACAGAATTTAATGAAAAGCATCGTAAAGCTTGTAAAATGAAGTGTCTTACACACAGCTGTGCAAGTTTATTACGATGATGAAATATAATTAATTAAAGATGCCCATCTAATGAAACCGTCAAAGAAATTCTTTAAGAAAACCGCCGCGGGCTCCTTGGAAACATGAACGTAAATGCTCTGTGGTTTCACACCGAGACAAGTGTAGGCTGTTAATGTGGGCTTGAATTATCTATATATAAGAGCGAAATACCACTCACTGATTAATCCCGAAATCTCAGAAAATATAACACCTACAAACTTATAATTTGGCAGGTAGGTTCTTTATAGGATGTAGACATCCGATAAGAACGGATTTTACGAACCTCCGGGTTGGAGGAGGTAAAGGGGTAAAACGGGGGTTAGAAGTTTATATGGAGAAACTAACTTTAACGTGGGCGAAGCCGCTGGCAGAAGCTAGTCATATTTATATTATAAAGGTGAAGTTCGCAAACTTTAAACAAAACTGTGTTAGACAGACTTGTCTACGACGTCGCAGACTTGTCTGCGACAACACTGTTTTGTCTACGACACGGCGCACACCATCAAGACAAAACAGTCTTGCGGCGTACGGCCAGTGTTGTCTTAAACATAGTGGATTTTCCACTAAATCTGGCGGTTTTAACCGCCCATTTAGTTGCGAAATATTGGTTTTAGTGGCTAGTAATTTTTTCTAGTGCTTCAGTAAAATTCAATTCCTCACTGAAAATGCAATCACTCGGGAGTAAATCAGCTCCATAGAATCTATAATTATCAATCTGATGGAATACCGACGATGACCCTCACCGTCGATATTCCATAAATTTTTACACCGTGTTATATTTTTTCCCAAAAATATTTTTAAAAGTCGCAAGTTGGGCACCACCGACATTGGTATAGCGGACATTAGGCGCTAGCGCACAGCTGGGTACGGGAGAAAAACTACCCCTCAGTCGCCCGGATGGCCCGGTGACCATGTTTTTGTGTGGACAACAAGGTAACATAACAAGCTTATAACTTTGTAATTTTTAATTATAAATTTATTTATGTATACACAAACAGTTAAAAATGAAAAGAACAAAAGCAAATAAAAGAGCTTAAAGGTACTGTTTACTTCAAATGAAATTTCTTCCAGCAGACCTGCGATAGGAGAGTAGGATGAGAGATGATACAGTTAGGAAATTTTAGACACGTGATTTGGATTTCGCATATAGCTTTTAAAACTATTAACTTTAAACTAATTTATATATTTTTATTTTTTTATAATAATGATCAAGAGAATCCAGTTTCTTTCGCATGTTTACCAGATTAATGCCACATTGCACCTCATTGTAGTCAAATACATACTATCAATTACTGTTCAAAGCAGTTAATTTCTGTTAAGTCAAACGAGACCCACTAGCACAATACATTGAGATGTTAGATCAATTATCACAATTACTCTGTGTTGACGCACACAGGAATTAATTACTTAATGTTACTTGCAATCTGTAACACTTAGAATATTAGGTTTCCTGGATAAGTACTATTGAATTATCGGTGTGTTAGACTACAGGGTCCTTTTCCACTTGCCTATCGTCAACATCGAGCATAGTTTAAGAGCTTGTTGCTTCATCTAACGCAATCCAATGCGATGTTTGATGAAGAGGCAATGCAAAAAAAGAAAGATAACGCCTGAAAACTCTGTTGGTATTCGGTAAGTAATATGTGTTTTTTTTTAAACCTTAAAAGTTTTTCAGAAAAGAAAGAAGAAGAAGAGAAGTTTGTATTGTCTAATGACAAAAAAGCTGTGAACGTTGTATTTGTATATAAATACAGTCTGTATTTGTATATAAATACAGTCTGTAGAAAATAGAAAAATTGTTGTCATTCAGAATCTCGATTAAATTTCCAAGGTTTCTATTAATGTACTTTTTTATATTTTTAATATATGAGTACATTATGGAGGGTCAAAGTTCACGTAAAATAGCAGATTTTCAGAGGTTTTTACTATATCAGTTTTACACAAATTTATGTTTAAATTTGATATTTCTATAGAAGCCTAGATAATATCCACAAGATAGCTGTGTATCCAAAATTTCTAGAGAAAGATGTGTAATAACATCATAATCACGTAAGAGCGGTTGTATGAAAATGTACCTCGAAAAGACATACGAAGTCGCGATTTCAAATCCAGCCAGGTGCATTACTTTTTGCAATTTATTTCATTACCACTGTAGGCCAACCAACAAACGCAAGCCAACATATACAATAAAGAAAAATTCGAAAACATGTGACATCTACCAATCAGCACTACACACGAGTGGTGAATTACAGCCTGTTCACTGTTCCAGAAAGGAAGTCTGCGTCTCAACATTGGGAACATTATAAGGCTGATTATGCTATTATAATTATGCTATTTTATGCTATTATATTCTATTAAATTATATGTTGTAGAGTCCAAAATTCAGCCACCAAAACTAGACTCATGATTCTAAATATTACTATTTTAAAAATTTGTCTACAAAACATCACATCATCAACCTTGAGCACACCATAATCATGTTGGAAAGTTTTATCTTTGAGGACTGGCTGGAGAGGCGTCACGGTGTTCTCTGCTCCTGCGTTACCTTCCTTGTTGTAAATGATCCAATTGCGCAGAGAACTTTAAGGCTAGCCATCAACATACAATAATAATTAAGTTTTTGATGAAGGGGGCCTGGAGTTCTATGATACAGGCTTAGGCCTAGTTTAGACTCCAAATCTCCCACAAATTACAAATTCATCTATTTAAGTACTTATGTTTTTCTGCCAAATAACTTAGTAGATGTTTGAAGTGTAATTTGTGGAGATAAATAAATAATTTTTTATTTGATTTGATTGAATAATATTGTCACTAAATCACATATGGTCAATTGTATTGTGTGCAGGATTAACATGATTAAACTGATCTTTTTCTCATCTAGTCTTTAATCAATCGTTTCTTTCTTGATTGCCTTTATAAGTAAAAAAAACTTTTTACAAAAAAAAACTGTTGTTTCTCGGTATTGTTTGTTTCAACACCGACTTCCAAAATTAAAGTTATTATGATCCTTTTAGTGTTTTTTTTTTTTTGTGAAGTCGGTTATTATTATATTTTTTTTTATTTCATACTTTTTAGTTGCGAAACACTTATAAACAGAGTGCCTATTTCTCATGACAATTCCAATTAACCCAAACACTGCTAGGTTACATTGTTTTATTATAAAGTTTCTGTGTCTACCTTCCACCTTCCGGCTCCATCATCAGATCAGTTCGATAGTACCTTATAGCCAAAGTGCATCTCATGACAAATCTAATAAGTCCAAACACGGCTAGGTTAAATTGATCAATTATGGAGTTCCAGTGCCTACCTTCCGGCTCCATTATCATCATCAGACACTTAGATGATATAATTTTCAACGTAACTATTCAGAACCATTTATTTATTTTTATTGTCTTAGTCGCATAACTATCTTCATTGTGATATCTATGTGAGTATAAAGTTCCGGTGGCCAGTTCTGGTCTTCTTCATCAGTTCCACTTCATCAAATGTTACTTTTTGACTGTTAATGCTTAAGTTCTCGATGAAAATACCAAAATGACTATATGGTTGCCTATAAAATTTGAGGAGTTCCCTCGATTCTTCATGGATCCCATCATCAAGACTGAATTTTGAAAAAAACGGGACCAATCTAGAAGCCCTTAACTTTTAAAAGGAAAAAAAATGTTGCAGATCAGTCCATAAACGACGGAGTTCTGAAATAACATCCGAATTGATAACTTCCTCCTTTTTTTGAAGTCGGTTAACAAAACAGATGCAATAATCAATGGAGAAACTTTTTTCTTTGATCAATTAGATATAAAATGTGCGCAAACGAATGAAGCTACTAAGCGACTGAGTCAGTTTATATCACGACAAAATTTTCAATATTGGGTAGTGTGCGGGATCATATATTTTTCACAATCTGGCATTTACAATATTATTGTGTGTGCGGCTAGCTACAGCCATGCAATTTTAAAAATTTTAGTTGCCACATGGCGTCATATATGTCGCCTACAATAGGAACACTGATTGCACAAATCCAGCTTGCGTTAGCCACTAGGTACACAAGTAAATTTGGTTCGCAATCTCACAGAGAACAAACGTAAATCTTATCAGAACTTGCTTTACTAATCTAACTTTACACAGTTTTGAGTGCTGCCAAACTGCAAGGAATAACATAGTTAGCAAGTCAGGAATTCCGTTTGTAATGAGCGTGCAGATTGTAGAATCTCAGCGCAATCCCGTTCTAGATTCCGAATCAAATCGGACTGCACCATTAGGAGTTGTGAAGCTGTAGTATAGTGCATTGTTCTCCTACTTCTGAGTGGGGTTCATTGGCTTTCAAATGTTTTACTAACTACTTTCAACTCGTAATCAAAAATCTTCTGGATATAAAATTTCGGGTACGGATATGAAATTATTTTGGATTATCCGCTAGGTTTGGATAGTTTCGGTTACGAATATAAGTTACTTTTTATTATGAATATTTTTATTGTACGTTTTATTACAATATTGTCCAGTCTACACTGTTCTTACATAATATCTAATTATGCTGTAATATGGAAATTAATAATGTTACAGTAACAACAACTTTTTTTAAAAGAGTAACCAAGGAGTTTCTTGCCGGTTCTTCTCCATAGGAAACGACCAATTTAGAACCGTGCACTAGCTTCTGCCGTTTTATAAATGCCCATGTAGCCCTATGTGAAATAAAAAACTTTTGACTTTGACTAAGAACTTCAAAAATAAAATTCAAACAGTAAGATCTGGCTTTCATTTCTAATCTAGATTATCATTTGTTCGGCCGGGTAAAACATACAAAATCTTGTCATAACCTGTCATTTAGACTCCGCCTTGATCCGAAACTATCCGTAACCGTAATCGGTATAGCGGTTACGGTTATTTCGTATTTTGGATATCCGGTAGGTTAGGTGAAGATTACGGAGCTCCATGGGTCGTGGGGCTTTTTGGACCAGGACCGCGGTCCCAACTTCTACCTATAAAAATGTTATTTTTATTAGTAGTATTTCGGGACGAGTTTTTTGGTAACTGTACTTCAATGCCTTTTTCTGTTTGGTCTTTATAGGTGGAAGTTGAGACCGCGGTCTCGGTCCGAAGAGCTCTACGACCAGCTCCATAACATCCCTGATGTCAATATTGAGCAGTGGTGACCGAGTGGTAACAGCCCCGACTTATGAGTTGTAGGTCGCGGGTTCAAGCCCAGCTAGGCGCATTACTTTGTGTAAATTATTTCATTACCAATGCTCTCAAAACGCTGAAGTAAAACATCGTGAGGAAACCGGCATGTCCTAGAACCAAACATTCAAAGACATGTGACATTCACCAATCCGCAGTGGACCCGCGTGGTGGATTACGGCCCATTCCCTCTCCTAGACAGAAGAGATCCGATGTCAATAAGCCTGAGTCTAAAACACAATAGCTTAATTTTTTCGTAAACACATAGGTGATATATGAGTAATATGACTAAAAACACACAAAGCATAAGATTTTTAATATGTCCTACAATGAACCGTAGTGCGAATAATTTAGAAAATATTTTTATTGAGCTAAAAATAATCTATCGATATTATAAGGTGGTGGCCGATTGGTACAATCAAGTAGGTCGTCGGTTATCGAACTATCAGTAAAAAGAGTCCAGTTTATGAAGTTCTAGCCCAAGTTAATGAAATGCCTATTGATATTTAGCATATCATTTGTGAAGTTCTAACGACACCTAAATCAATAATAAATTATGATAACCGACGTTAGAAGACATATTAGAAGCGTTTTGCTTTCTAATTAGTTGGAAACGAAGCACATCGTTACCAATTAAATGGCATCCTTTTTAAGGCATCTCCGTAGGGGCCCAGCAGGGTCGAAGCCTACTGGGGCCATGGGTAGTGTGAAAACGAAACCCGGGGCCCTGGGACGAAGACGATGAAGGAACAGGAATAGGATTTTAGTCAGTAAAAGTCAGACACTATCTCCCGCTCCGCCCAAGAGCAGGATTTGTCATTTGATGATTTTACCACCCAAAAAAAACACCGCCAAAAATGACTTAGGCACTTTTTAGAACTTCATTGACAAAATATAGGTACTCTCCAATATCACTGATATGAGACTTCTAATGACAGTTTTTAAGGTCGCTTAGAAATATTATAAAATCTGGCGAAGCCTTTAGCTACAATTCATAAACTTTCTCAAAGATTATAATAGATCTATTCTCTGCCTAGCAGCACACATCTTCCCCACATACTGACAGACAGTT
Source organism: Mythimna vitellina (assembly GCA_949316375.1). Lineage (NCBI taxonomy): Eukaryota > Metazoa > Arthropoda > Insecta > Lepidoptera > Noctuidae > Mythimna > Mythimna vitellina. The sequence continues at coordinate 935,953 of OX438704.1, forward strand.
CTACAACTGATCGTTCAAACAGTATTGGCTGGCACACATCGCATGTCTTCAGCCGCGAATGGTCAGTGACGGCTCTAAATACACCGCTAAATAAACATGGCCGCCAAAATTGACGTGAACGTGTAGTACATTAGTATTGCAGATAAAACGCATTTGCTGGATCAGGCCTTATGCCAGGAGATTGTGGGGCTATTGAATGTGCATTCGTTACCGTGCCGTCATTCTGTGGATTGGGTAGCAACAGTTTTATTTTTGTTGTTGATAGGTTTGCGCTTGACCGCTATCTCACCTGATGGAAAGCGACGATGCGGTCGACGATAGTGCACGCTTACCTAGAGGTAACCTATTCACTCTTAAGTTACATCAAACTTACACTATCAACAGAATACTTAAGAGCGGCCAACCCGAGATACATTTCCATTTAACATAACTTGATTCAAGATATCTTGTAGACATTATCTAGCTTTCTATTGAAATCGAAATAATAATGTTAATAATTCAGTAAAGACTTCCGAAAATCTACTATTTTCCGTAAAGTTTGGCCTTTCATAATGTACCCATAAACTAAAAACAAACAAATATAATCTATAATAAATATAATATATAAAGCATGCGGAGTTTACATAAATAAGTGATTGTTACACTATTGTACTCCATTTTATTGCATGTTACCTTTAGCATAATACCAGTGTAAACAATTGTTGGTGAACCAATAAATAAATAAAATAAAAACTTTCCAATCAAAATTTTGTCCATAAACGTTAAGGGTTTTAACAAGTATTTCCTGGAACAAGTTTTGTAAAATATTCGAGTAATGATGAAATAACTAAATGCCAATAGTTTTAGTTTTTTTCGCATTCTCTTAAACAAAAATTGCTTTAGATAAAACAACAAGCTTTTAAACCATGGTCCCGTTGACGATAGACGAGTAGGGAAGGGCTCTCCTTGAAAATCGGAAAGAAATATTTATAGATAACAAACTTTCTACTACTTTTCTACTTTCTTTCTATCTATTAGCAGCTTTACTCGCGTCAAATGTGAAGATTATATCAAAGGACAATACTCCCAGATAAAGTTTAAATAATAGTTTTGGTAAAGAATGATTTTCAAATAATATTCCACAACTATCACACATCTAGTCCCAAACTAAGCAGAGCTTGTGTTATGAGTACTAGACAACTGATAAACATACTTATGTATTTCTAAATACATACATATATAGATAAATTACACCCTAACACAGAACAAATCATCATGCTCATCATACAAACATTTGTCCTGGATGGAAATCGAACCCGCGACCTCCGGCATGCTTATTTACATTCTGTACATGGCTGTACATCCGGTCCACACCAGGGTATGAAACTAGTCGCGTATAGATTGGAAATCACTTTTAAATCAAGATCTTCCAATGTATACAAGCGTAGTAAGTAAATACTCGCGTATACTTCGTAGTGCTACCTAACCTTATTCCATAACATACAGTGCCAGTAAGAATATGGACTATTCGTTCATAGATCGGAATAATCGCGCCTGGATTAGGTCAGGTTAGAATAGTGACCATTAGTTCACGATAGCGAGTGAACGATGCGGTCATGGGGGTTAGGTTAGGTTAGAACAGTGACCATTAAAGCGCGAAGGCGAGCGAGCGAAGCGAGCATGCCGCGGCAGCGGCCGCCGAGGGCCAGATCCTTTTCTAATGTTTGTGAATCATTTGGGTCAGATAAGTTAAAAGTCATTATTATTTTTCTAACATCATTTCATTATATGAATAGGTAAATTATTTTATATCTATCCCAGATTTTGTCAGGCGTAAGTGATGTTAACTGTAGTATAGTTTGGAACTAGGACGCGTGCAACACACTTTACAAACGCTGACAAACTAGATGGCAACTAAAAACCACATTCTGATGATCGTTAAATAATGATCAAATAAAGTGCTTACCTAGGGTACCCACGAGGAGGTGGATACCTCTCCATTGGAGGTACAACGAACTCTGGAGTGACGTCAGACTCTGGGTAGCGACCTCTCCACGCCTGTGGACGCTCTATGCTCTCTGCTTCACTTAAATCGTACTGCAAAGAAAATTAATGACATAAGAGATACACATCTAATAACAGCTCTTCTAGATCACACGCACATCAAGTTACACAAAACGGATAAAAAAAATAATGTCTCAAACTATATAAATATATAAATGTGTACTAGATAACTTATAAACTTACTTAAATATTCTAAATACATACATACTATAGATGAGTTAAACCCAGACACAGGACAAATGATCATGCTCATCACATTGGGAATCGAAGCCACGACCTCCGGCATAGCAGTCAGGGCCACTAACCATTAAACCAACAGACCAGCCAATTACCGCCACGTAGAGTTCCTTCAATAGATCTCTACTGATAAATATTTGTTGCGTCGGTGTACACGTGCGTCCGTCAACACTTTGTAGCTCGGCTGTGCTCGGATGGGCACGTGACGGAACGTTTCTATCTGTCGTAGGGTAGTCAAACATTCGCTCCAATTCCTCGCCAACGGAGTGATCCTGTCCGTCAGGTTTGGAACTGGTCGGTAATTGACGGTGTGCTATTTGTGATTGTTTGGAAGTTCTGTGCTAGTGATTTGGGGGTCGATTCATTAGGTTATTAGTAATTGGTTTGCAAGAAAACGTGTATAGATGGTAGGTATATAAATCTTTTTTAATTTTATAGCAAATGAATTTTGCTATAACTTCTAGTTACTTCAGTTTGAGAAGTGTGAAAGCGTCTAAAATAAGTTTATAAGTGGTGTATGTCTTTACTAACAATAATGGATTGTATTAACTTAAAAATAAATTATTATTATTATTAACTTAGAAATTACATATGTTAGGGGTTAGGGATAATAGGAAACTAATAAAAATATCTTCATTAACGATATAGTTATAACTTTGTCGTTAATGAAGATTTCAAAGATAATTAAAAAGAGTAGTCCGACACGGAGTTTAACGTCAAACTCTATCACGACATAAATATCCGCCATGAAAATGATTTTTTTGATTTAGTTTTCATAATTAGTTTGATACTTTAGGAAATTTATTGATAGGTAAACTGGTTAAATTGGTTCCGAAACGTGGTCGCTCACAATAGGCCACATCAGAAGGCTCAAAGTCACTCAAAAGGTGGGAAAGGAAAGGGCTATGCTCGGAGTTTCCTTGTGTGATCGAATCAGAAATGAAGATATCCGCAGGAGAATCAAGGTTGCCGACATAGCACGAAGAATCGCCAAACTTAAGTGGCAATGGGCAGGGCACATTGCTCGCAGAACATATGGCCGTTGGGGCCGAAAGGTTCTGGAGTGGCGACCGCGTACCGGAAGACGCAGTGTTGGAAGGCCTCCTACAAGGTGGACCGATGACCTGGTGAAGGTTGAGGGAATCCGATGGATGCGAGACGCACAGGACCGTTCTTTGTGGCGACATTAGGGGGAGGCCACATCTATCGGCTGAAATGATGATGATGATGACTGGTTAAGATTGCAAGTAGCGGAGATGAGAATGTTAAGATGGATGTGTGGTGTGACAAGAATAGATAAAGTGAGAAATTAGCATATTAGGGGTAGTTCGAAAGTGGCGTCAGTGACTAAAAAGTTGAAAGGGAATCGTTTGTCTTGGTATGGTCATGTGAAGAGGAGGGATGAAACGTGTTACTAAAAAGTTACAAGTTTACATGTGGATGGATGGATAGGGAGAGGAAGACCAACGAAAAGATGGATGGATTGTATGAGAAGTGAGATGAAAGAAAAGGAAGTGACAGGACAGAATGGAAGAAAAAAACGTGTTGCGCCGACCCGCGAACAGGGCAGGAAGATGATGAGTTAAACTGGTTAGAAAACAATTTTGTTTTTATGCAAATTTCCTACAACAGAAGTTATATTAGGGCTAGCTAGGGTTTATTTTAGAAACTTTGTGCTTAACTTACTAAAACCCCTGTTTACAAGCAAAGACTTTCGGATTTCCATAAGTCTGTTAACCAACATATTACTAAAATACGTTATTCACCTGCAGCCGTAACCTGGCGGTTCTTCTCCTGGTGAACCCTGGACATCCTCTGCACAGACAGATGAGTGCGTAGATGCACTTGAACCATCGTGCCAGAAGCTCACCTGGAATAATAGAACTTTGTTAGATTTTACAGAATCAAGACCAATTGTCGTCTAAAACCCTGTCGAAGTTTGTGTTTCCTGATAGTTACAACCTGGGGATCTTTGAGTCAAGAGTGAATAGGTGACTTCTAGGCTATCGTGCTAGGTTAGATAGTTGTCAAGCGCAAGCCTAGCAAAAAAAGATATATGGTCCTAATTAAGGACGCCTGGAGTTTCTAGAATTAAAAGATTATTTTAGGTAAGTATAGTTCTATCAAGCGAGGTAATGGTCAACCAAGAGCGAACTCGTTATGGAGAAAAAAAAAATACAAACGATTCAATGTAAAAAAAAAACTCTTAAAAGTGCAAAATAATTCCGGAAGTCGGTGTTTCTTTATTATTTTTGTCTCTTGTTCAATTTTTCGTTTTTTGTATTTATGGTACCACTATAAAGTACCCCTCAGCCAAACTTAAATACTTTATAGCCAGAGAGCATCTCTTAACAATTCTAATAATCCCAAACTTGTTTAAATTACATTAATTTACCTTCCGGCTTCATCATCAGGTCAGATCCTATGAGGAGTTCTGTTCCACATCTTCGAAGTTCATGATCAGATCATAACAATATTTCTATGGGAAGAAATGGAAAAACAAGACAAAATCGGTCCACAATTGACCGAGATATCGATAAACATACGTAGAAACTTGGTTTTAGAAAATCCGACCTAAACCTATAACAAGTTTCTTTAGAAAAATAAAACCCTTTTTAAATGAAAGATGACCTGAAAAGATTTGTTTTAATAGATTACTAGCTTGTAAAGGACCCCATGGTATAAAACTTGAAATTCAATTATCTTCAAGTACATTCTTTGTTTTTTAGATTGAAAATCCTTAAAGTTAATTAGGTTATTTATTCAAACTAATTGTTTTCGCCTTTTGTGAACAAACTCCGAATTAATTCCCGAGTGATTTAACAGAAAAAAAAACAATTAATTGTTTTAACAAACTAGGCAAATCAAATTATACGATCCTCAGATTTTCAATTAAATTACGCTAAAATATTGTTACGGGGAAAATTATGTTTCGTAGGAAAATATTATTTCTTATTCGTAATTCCGTATAACAAAACAAAGAGCAGAGGGTAGGCATTTCATTTCATCATTAAAACCAAAGATAATACAATCAAACCTGGATAACTGAGAATCCAAGGGACATATATATATTTCATCACTTATAAAGGACTTGCTTTTGCCCGAGGCTTCGCCTTCGTACATAAAATATAGCCTATGCCACTCAGGAATAAAGCAGCTTTCTATCAGTGAAATTGGACCAGTACTTTCAGAGATTATCTCCTACAAACAAAAAATAAATAAACTCTACCTCTTTATAATATTAGTGTAGATTTTATTCACAAAGTGCAGTGATGGCCCAGTGGTTAGGGCACCCGCCTCTCATGCATGAGGTCGCGTTTTTGAAACCAGCTAAGGAGTGGAATTCCTTGCCGGAATATGTGTTTCCTGATAGCTACAACCCGGTAATCTTTAAGTCAAGAGTGAATAGGTTACTTCTAGGTAAGCGCGTTCCATCGTCGACCGCATCATCGCTTTCCATCAGGTGAGATGGCGGTCAAGCGCGAACCTATCGAGAATAAAAAAAAAAACCGCAAGGGCAAGTACCAATGTGAATTTTTCGCTTCATATGTACTTTTCTAAGATTACCTAGGACATTACTATCACCCCGTGACTCGGAAAGCACGTAAAGCTTTTGATACCAGGAATCAGAAACGTTTATTTCAAATAGACCAATTACAGACACTTTTGAATTGTCAAAATGTCGGTCAGTAAAAAAAAATAAAAAAGTGTAGCTAAATTGCACGTTCTAAAGCGTAGATCTCTATGGAGAAGAACGTGCAAGAAACTCCATGGACACTCTTTTAAATTACATTATGAGTTGTTATTCGAAGATCTTTTTCAGTTGTTATAGGTTGTCAGACGCCAGAAAACCTGATCATCAGTTTATCCAAAGAGGCACGTGTTGCTCAGTAACTGGGTTTTGGAGGTTTGATAGGCAGTCTCTCAATGAGACTGTTACACGGGTATTCAGCCGCATTCGGTAAGACTGGAAGCCGGACCCAAGTTAGTTGCTAAGAATATGACGAGAGTCTTTCATTTACACATTTTCGCAAATAGCCAGGTTTGAAGTGACGTTGTCTCCATAACAGAGATCCCAGCGAAGACATTCGGATGCTTGCAAATAAAGGGTCTTGCCGTACTTCTATAGCAAAACCTGCCCCCGCAAGGAACCTATATCTATACCATGTTATAGGAAACATCATCAACATCTCTAGTAGAGGGTACTAATTAGTTGATTGAGGAAATATCAGTTCTATATCTTAGTTAATTGAGGAGCTATTTGAAGGAAAGTGTCCGGAGTCAACATTTTTCAGTGTTAATTTAAAAACTCGCTAAATAAAATCAATTTCAGAGTTTATGGTATACTTTACAGATTTAGTTTGTAGCAATTTTCTATGAGCCAATAAATATATATAAAAAAATGCAAATATATATTTTATTAATTTATTGACCTAATTGAACTAATTACCACTTTGAAAAATATTAATAATAATTGTCTATACCTTGCCTAATAGCATGCAAATTTAAAAAAAAATAACGTTCGGAAACTTTTCACGGAAGGTAAATAACGATTTCATCGGAAAATTACAAAAAACTTAATCTTATAAATTCTAATTCAATTTGCTTTGTAAAAGTAATATTTTATATTACTTGACTGAGTTAAGAAATTCAGCGTACAAAGCAATATCACCATTCTGCGAACTTATTATTAAGATTTAAGAATTCGAGGTAACAGGACACGTTTTAAAATATTAACGCTAAACAAAAAATGTTAAACATGATTGATACAAATATAACACAGTGCAGAAACATGTCAGAATGTATGAAGTATTATAAGCTTGGTTGTTTATAAACAGATCCGCCTGATGGATATGTTTATAAAATGACAACTTCCTTCCGAACTAACAGTAAACAGAACACTCCAATGTTTTGTGTTCAAACAAAAAAGCAGGTAAACACAATATGACATAAGTTAACACACGCGTATAATTTAAGTATTATTTTTGTCTCAAAATGTATCCCACTTAGAGCTATTTAAGTTCGAAACCCTTTTGAGGAGTGGGTAGGAGATAAACGTTGCGGGTTTTTAACTGTCCGCCTGACCTCCTGGTTCTTCTTCTTCTTTTCGTGTCGATGTACTCTAACAAAAATTTTTCTGTCCAGTATTTGGCAACCTCTACGGCTCTGTTATTGGCCTTGTATAGATCCTAAAAACTGCAGGTGGTTGTGCAGTATGGACAGCATAGTAAATGACGCATGTCCTGTGCCGCGGCTCCACACTGGCACTGTGTTAGAGATGGGTCGAGGAAGCCCCATTTGGCCAAATTGATTTTACAGCTGCCAACCTCGGTCCGCAGTCGGTTAAGAGATTTCCAGATTGGCCACTGTAATGCGCGTCCAGGGAGATGTTCTCACGGGTGATGAAATGTGTTGGGTGGTTCTGCTTCCACAGCACGCATCTCTCGTCCTCTGCACTGTCTAGTTCGGTAGGTTCCTGTTTCTGATTTAGGCAGCTTTCTGAGTTCAGCCATGATCCTGAGCGAAGGTCTTCTACGTAATAGTGATTCAAGCGATGGAGATGGCCGCAACCGTGCGGGAGAGAACATCTTTATACCCCAGCCGCCGCAAGAAGCCCCGATTGTCAAGAGTCACAGGGCGAAACCCGGCCACCGTAGGTGCGAGTTTGGGGACAACGAGCAATGGGTAGCTCGCCGTCCGACCGTCCAGTCCAGCCCCTCGCATGCTTTAAAGAGATGTCAGCAAAACTGAAGGGGCCCAGTAGAATCAATGCCCACTAGGGCCATAGGAACGCAAAAGGTTCTTGACATTTAAAAATACTTTAGCGTAACGTTTTAGTTTTATTTCATAAAACATTTTAGTTATTTTTCTATGAAATAAAATACCTTTTCCCCGCGGCATTAATTCCGTGACCTACATTTGGTACAATTCATTATCCGGGATAAAATAATCTGGCACCAGCAAGAATTTTCGAAATAGGATCAGTCCTTCCAAAGATTAAATATCTCCTACAAACAATCAAGTAACTTTACTTTATTTATAATACCTAATACTAGCAACCCGCCCCGGATTTGCTCGAGTAGTAGAGGAAGGTTTTATGCTTAATGTATTTTCATTTCTAAAAAGGTAGCGTTTTCGATAACAGCTCTCAGATGTCTTGACTTTTTCGTGCACTTTCAATAATTATTTACACAAAATCTCAACAAATTATACATTTAAATGTCTGATTTCTGTCTATTGATGAAAATCGCATGAAAATCCTTTCAGTAGTTTTTGAGTTTATCGTGAACAGACAAAAGCGGTGAGGACGCTATAAAATTAGTAATTTATATTTTTCAATTATGATAACAACAATAAATTCTATTTCTCGGAAGTCTATAACAGGTGTTAATCTTCCTAGCTTATATGTGCTGGGAAGCGGTGATAGGGAGACTTATTTTGAAAGCTGTTCCTGTTTAGTTTGACGTCCGAATATTCCTAACTTTCAGTCCCTATATTTTAATCAATATGTATTTGTTAATAAATTTTAGCGTTTTATTTATTAATATTCAAACATGAACACACGTTCACTATATCTATTTGTCTTATAATGGGGTTCTAGAGGCCTAAAAGTCGACACTGCGTGACTATGCGCGTTTCGTGTGCGGTCCCCGTCGCGGAAACCGGATTATTACCTCCGCAGTGTCGCTAGTTCAACTTTAACGGTGTGCATGTAGTCGTGTCGATTGAGAACTTAAATGTATTATTACGTAGCAAAAAGGGGGTGCGGCGCGGCTGTCCGCGACGGGTGCCCGCGCGGCAAGCCGCGTTGGCCCTAAAATACAGATTTAGGCTTAGTTTTGACTCCAAATCTCCCAAAAATTACTTTATATTTCTTGTTGTTGGCTGCTGCTTGCTGCCTGACGACTAAAAACTGTGTTATAATTTTATGGAGACAAATAAACATTTTATTATTTAAGAGGCAGAAATTAAAATCGCTGTTAAGTGAGTTTGTACAAAAATTTTGTTAATTAAAGCGAAACATTGAACTCAAATTATCTCATCGATAACGAAGTTGCAAAGGTTTTCCAACATCTAATCGAGATTTGCTTATCACTCTCACTTTTTATCTTAATGAGCTGTCTTACTTAGCAGAAATCCATTTGGGCAATTATCTATTTTATAATAAGGGCTCTTGATTGCCTTTAAATTAGTCCACCTCAATGATTAATTATAATGGCGTACCCCAGCATATTCGATGAGGCACTTAGGGATTTGAATTGTGATTAAAATAATCGCACTTAATATTTTTTTTCTCTACTGTGTTGGCTTTCAGTCTTACAGAGAGCATCGAATATTTTACATGGAGTGACTGCCTATCTGACCTCCACAACACAGTAACTGGGTAACACGATACCCCTTGGCAAAACTGGTGTCAGATTTACTGGCTTCTGATGGCCAGTAACGACTGTCGAAGATCTACAAATGAAAGGAAGGACCAACATATCGTGGTTTCTTATTATCTGAACTATAATTAGAAAGAGGAAAGATTTGCTTTTTACCAGACTACGGCGAAGCTAAAGGAGGGTTATGATTTTGACAGGCTATGTATGTATGTATATGAGTATGTTTATCTGTTACCTCATAGCTCCTAATTTACTTACCGGAACTTAAAATATGAGATACCGTTAGAATCGTCTGAATTGTACGCTGAACATAGGCTAAGTGACGTGTCACAAAACTCGATATGACGCCCTCGAGCAGATTAAAAGTAATGTGTTAAAAAATAAAAATGGTAATAAATACGCCATGTTTGGTTTCATTTGAAAGGGCTTCATTTGAACATTTCTAAAATGTTGCTCAAATTGAAAGTGACGCCCTATAGTGGCCAAAAAGTCATGTGTTAAAAAAATGTTAAGATAAATACACCGTGTTTGATATCATTTGAAAGGGCGTCACTTATCAAAAAATATCATCAAAATTTAATGTGGCGCCTTCTAGTGGACAAAAAGATTTGCGTTAAAAAAAAAGATAAATACGTCATGTTTGGTATCATTTGAAAGGACTTCACTTGTACATACCAACAATACGGCTTTTCTTTTTTCCCGAAATGAAAATCTTGTTTCATACTTTTTCAGCGTCGTTTTTTTGTCGTAGTCGAGTTTTAGCTTTTTACTTTTTTTTTGTTTATTTGTTGGTCACGATTAACTGAAAAAGGAAAAGGAAATGGAAAGGGCTATGCTCGGAGTTTCCTTGCGTGATCGAATCAGGAATGAGGATATCCGCAGGAGAACTAAGGTTACCGACATAGCACGAAGAATCGCCAAACTTAAGTGGCAATGGGCAGGGCACATTGCTCGCAGAACGGATGGCCGTTGGGGCCGAAAAGTTCTGGAATGGCGACCACGTACCGGAAGACGTAGCGTTGGAAGGCCTCCTGCAAGGTGGACCGATGACCTGGTAACGGTTGCGGAAGTACGATGGATGCGAGACGCACAGGACCGTTCATTGTGGCGGCACTTGGGGGAGGCCTATGTCCAGCAGTGGACGTCTTTCGGCTGAAATGATGATGATGATGATGATTAACTGAAAAATTACTGAAGCGATTTCAAATATTCTTTCCCTTTTTTAAAGCTACATCTTCACTGAGTAACATAGGTTATTGATTTTTTAGTTGCTATATTAGCTAGTCATTGATAAGCTCGCGCTTGACGACTATTTCACTTGATGGTAAGTGATGATGTGGTCAACGATGGAGCAAGCTTGCCTTGAAGTAATCTATTCACTCTTGACAGTTTGTAACTATCTGGAAACACAGATTCCGTCAAGGAATTCCACTTCTTAACTGTACGCAGAATGAATGTGTTTTCAAAACGTTTTGTGCATATGGGTGGGATGTCCACCATGTACCAGCGGCGCATCTCATGACGCCTGGTGATCAGATGAGGGAATGGGCACCGGCGCCATTAAGTTATGCAATTCCGACGCACTCTCCCCGAAATGCAACCGGTAGAAAACCGATAGGCTAGGTACTGGTCGTCCGTGCTGACTCTGTCTTTGTTGTGGTTTCCGAGGCACGGAGGAATCTTGATAATGCTAGATGTACACTCCTCATCACGGACTGACCTCGGTATCCATTACTTAACCTTATTGATCGACCCATTTATGTTGTTATTTAGCCACGAATTCTTCCTATATCTAGCATATAATAACAGCATAATCAACCTTTTAGTATTCCCACCGCTGGGATTCAAGCCTCCTCTATAGAGTGAATGGGCTGTAATCCACCACGCGAACCCAGTGTGAGTTGGTGGATGTCACGTCTTCGAATTTTTTGTTCTTGGACATGCCGGTTTTCTTACAATGTTTTCTTTCACAGTTTTGAGAGCAGTTGTGATGAAATAAATTACACAAAGTAATGCGCCTGGCTGGGTTCGAACCCACGACCTACAACTCGCAAGTCGGGGGCATTACTACTGTGCCACCGTTGCTCTCACAGCTTCCTATACCTACTTTAACACAAATCACAGCAAATCGAACGAAAAAATATGAACCTTTAATCGTTAACCTACAAATAATGTAACCGGTTGCAAATCTTACCAACATTGGTTAGGTAGAGCAGGAATAGCGGCATCCCCAGCAGCGCGTACAGGATGGTCACCACCTTGCCCCACTCCGTCTTCGGAGACAGGTGCCCGTAACCTGGCGAACAGATACTTTATAATCATCTTCCTATCTAGTCTAATCCAGGAACATTTAACAGGGGCAAGAAAGAAAAAAAATCGGTAAAGTGCGAGTCGGACTTGCGCACTGAGGGTTCCGTACAAACTTACCTATGAAAACAGTTCAATTCCCGAATTGAGTTACGAAGATTTTTCAGAATCGCAAAAAGAGCCATTTTTTTAACAACAAATTTTCTTTTTTTTGTATTATTCCTATATTTGTGCTATGAGACCTTGCTTCATACCAAATTTCAAAATTCTAGGTACCCTAGGTAGGTAACGGGAATTACCCTATTAATTTTGATCCCCTTGAGAGTGTAGAAATATACGTTTTATGCGACATAAACGGCCGTATCTTTATTATTTGTTAACTCAGAAGTTTGATTTTTTTACAGCTTCAAGGGACTGCAGACCTGAGTATATAGTTTTAATTTCAACTAGAAACCTTCACGCGTTCCCGAGATAAAGGGTCTTGGTAGACAAACAGACAGACGGACAACAAAGTGATCCTATAACAGTTCCGTTTTTTCTTTTTGAAGTACGGAACCCTAAAAGGTTTTATTTTATATTATTTTCCAAACGCGCCTAAAAGAGATGTCAGTTAAATCGTAGCTGTCTAATAGGGCTGAAGATGTCAGAAAGGGTCCGGATCATGTCGTCGACGGCACTTACTGTTCCACGCGCGCCTCAAGGAAATGTCTTGACATTTCCTTAGGCTTCGACCCTGCTGGGCCCCTAAGGTTCTTGAACCTTAGGGGCCCAGCAGGGTCGAAGCCTACTGGGGTCATGGGTTGTACAAAAAAAAACTCCGAGTAAAAGTCTGACTCGCCTTCCCGCCCCACCCACGAGCGAAAGAAGTCATTAGATAAAAAAAAAGAAGGTCACGGGAATTTATGAAAGAGATACTGTGGTCCTAGAATGCAAAGAACAACTGAAGGGGACACACACAAGAGTACACAGTAGGTACATTTCAGTAAAAGTCTGAAATGTCGAGAGGGCATGACACTTTTCGGGACAACTCATGTGATGATTTCCCACCTTAAAAATATATAATAAGTAGTACCTTAGGTGATAACAGTAGAGGAAGACCAAAGGAACCATGTAAGGGCTGTGTGGAAGATGATATTCATACAGCCCCTCATCATCAGTCGTCTTTATCAGCCCTTTTCTAGAGAGAAAAGGGGGGTAACTGCTGATAATGACGACTAACTTAGAAGTATGGAAGAAGAGGAAGATGTTGCGTCGTCCACAAATTAAATGTGAGAAAGGTAAAGGAATGAGAAGGATGATAATTACTGTATCCTTACCGATGGTGGTGATGACGGTGAGGGAGTACAGGAAGCCTGAGGAGAAGCTCCACTGCGGCGAGGACCGGCCCCCGTCCCAGCCCTTGTGCACCGCTCTCACTATCTTAATCTGGTAGTTCTGCAGTTCTGTGCCGATCCTGTGAGAGAACCAGAGTAAGCAAGATTTTAGTAATTTATACACCATTCGTAATAAAATTAAACATTTCAAACAAATCTTTCTCACTGACCGTTCAACCGATTTTGACTTCTATTCAGTAGGCATAAGAATCGTAATCAAAGCAAAAAAAAATTGGTAACAATACAAACTTTTTACTATACCTGCTCTTGGTCATGCTTGGCATGCTACTAACGCAATAGAAATCAAAATGGGTTGAACGGACGGTGAAAAAGGCTTGTTTAAATGTCTGATCTTATTTCAAACGAAGTAGTTGCCTTTGCTCTATACAACAAATAATAATTGATTGCACATGTTCGTGTGATCATGGTTACTTCATTACATAGCCAAGAGTTTACCATGCTTCGGAAAGCATGATAGTTTTGATTAGTGATGCAACGAACGTGTCTTAACGGAAGCGGAAACAGATTTTAAAAATAAATCTTTGCGGATGCGGAAGCGGAAGTCTTAATACTATGAAGAAAAAGCACAATTTTATATTAAAAAACAACAGAAGGTTTACGTTTTAAAACGTCACGAGGCGCGGTGATGCGCAGAATAAAGCAAAAAATATTATAATAAAGAAACTCGTTGCGACACGTTTGTGTACAAGCGCCTCTATCGATGTGTCCAGTCGTCCAAGCGCCCCCCACCCCCGTGCTTCTCGCCGCATTCTTCCGCTTAGAGTTCTGTTATAAATTTTGCGCAAGCAGAAGTGAAAACGGAAGTGAAAAGGCTTGCGGAACTTCTGCAGAAGCGAAAGCAGAGTTCTGCTGCAACACTAGTTTTGATTGTCATTGGAAGAAAAATGACAGTCGCTACGGGTAGTCAGAAGCCAGAAAATCTGACAACAGTCTTGCGAAAAAGTATCGTGATTATGGAGATCAAATAGGCAGTCGCTTCATATAAAAATACTCCCAAATAATTGGCAAAATTCATGACACAATAGATACTTGTTAAAACTGCTCAGCTACCAATCATGTGATACGCACCTCTCCTTCACTGCCGTCTCATTGAAGAGGTTCAATGCAAGAGTGACGTTCTGCCACAGATACTGCGACAGGTTTTCCCGTTCCCTCTTCATTTGATTGTCTATCTTCCTCTCGCTCCCTCCTTCTATCGCTTGGAACATGAACGAACCTGTGAGAAGAGAGAAATATTTTAGCGACCATTCAAAATTGTAGGTCCTTCGAGCCGGATATTTTTTGTAACAGCGTCATGTTATAAGTATATCAACTCAACTATTTATTGATGCTGGCAGAATTAGATTTATTCTTTATGAGTATTATACGAAACACAATTTAGAAATGTTCTAAATATACAATACCATAGGCTACTTTTTCCTACACCTTAGTTCCCGTGGCCTATCCCACAGAAACCCAGCATTTGTCCACTAAAAAGCCTGATAAACGAGATAGTTCTAGCTTTTATAAGTAAAAGAAATTTTTGCAACCGGATCATTTCTAGACTATATTGATTATCTCCTACAAAATGTACAATAATATTAGTTAAATTTGATTAGATCAACTTAAATGATATTTATTTTGTAAGTAGGTTTAAAAAAACTTTTACACTTCATTTTATTTTTTTGTCATTTTAAACTCGATGAGGCCGGTATTTCCTAGCTGACTACCCTGAGAAGAAACACCGAAACAACGTCAGGGGTCAAAGTCTCTTTTAAAGTCCATACAGTTAATATGTAATGGTCAAATCACATGAGAACAGTGCAGATTTGTCTGAGATGGTCTTTTGAAGAGAGAAACTTAACTACCGTGTCTAAATAAAGATAGCAATAATTGGGTCTAACCTTAAAGTTGACCTCATCTCCTAACAATGTTACAAAATCAGTTTACCACAAGCAAATTCCGTAACACTTTGATGATCACTCCATCACATAGACATGAAAAGAGTGTCAAATAAAAAATAATGATGTATTTTTAATAGATAACGACTTAATTTTTTGAACTGACGATATTATATCACTTTTATCTCATGCCAAACATTGCCTTATTAATAATTTATCACGAGGCTGAGCCACGAAGACAGTTTCCTTTTAATTCACTGAAGACGACGCCCGAACATAAATTACGAAGCATCATAATGTCGTCAAGAAAAACACGAGTTTAATTTTAAAGACTTTCTCTTTGAAGCTGTGGGTTAGGTAGTGTGCATACTGTCAATTCAAAATTCAATTCAAAATATTTTTTTATTGCACATAAAGAATTTTTTTAATTTAATTGAAAAAATTGTCAGAGAAGAGATGAGACTGGTGGTGGTTTAAAATTAAATTTCTTAGTTCTTGTTGATTAATTAGTCTCTATTCGATTAGTCTTATTATCATCATCATCATTTCAGCCAAAAGACGTCTACTCCGGTACGCGGTCGCCATTACAAAACCTTTCGGCTTAATCGAACATCTTTATTACAAGCAATGCCACTTAAGTTGGCGATTCTTCGGGCTATGTCGGTAACCCTGGTTCTCCTGGGGATACCTCCATTCCTGATCTGATCACGCAAGGAAATTCCGAACGTAGCCCGATTATAATTTAGGTGCTTTCATGGCCAGAGTAAATAGGCTCTTAAAAACTAGCGCGCTTCACCATCATCGATTGCACCGCTGCTTACCATCAGGTTCATCAAGCACTAGTTTATGCCATTAAAAACAAAAATCAGCCTCCCTTAATAAAAGTCAATTTGGGTGATTTCAAGCCTTCTGATGACGCCCATTGTAAGCGACCACGTCTCAGAGCCATATGTCATCACTGGTCATAGACTTAAGCTCGTTAAGTACTAAGAAAATATTACCTTTCTAGTTCATCGTAGACGAAGCGGTTTACCAAGAAAAATCAATTATAATTACATTACAGGGCCTAGAAAAAATTCAAGTAAAATAAAAAAGTTTGAATAAATCAACCCTTTTCACAATGTTTACTGTCTAAATAATGAAATTGTCCAGTTCACGGAATAACTAAGCGAACTAAAGCATATTTGTGAAGATTTCCAGGAATCGCGTTCAGTTTACAGATTCTAGACATCTTTGTGTAAATTCCGGGCATAATTATTAAGAATCTATTCAGAGGTTGCCCGTAGGCGCATGGTTCCTCTTTTCAACGGAAAGCCTTTTGAATAGCAACGTAAATAGATGTTATGATTAAATACCTAGCCAGTATTAAGTCTGATCTATAGTACCTCGTGCACAAAGGATCCATTACCACGGTGGGCACAAACTAATTTAATACTTAATATTAAAATTTATACATCATTTTTAGGTCACTGTTATGCCTATTTTATTTTATTGATAATGTCACGGTTGAACAGAATTGTATAAAGTTTTATTCCTTTAGGCGAAGTCACTGCTACAAGCTATTTCTGTCTCTCTATTACATATCACTTTTTTGACCAAGATACCACTACCAACAAAGAAACCAATGTGGAGAAATCTAGAAATAATCTAACTACTCGTATCCTTATCTATGTAGATAAAAGTAGAAACTGACTGACTGACATATAAACACACCGCCGAAACAACTGGGACTAGGAGCGTGAAATTTTGCACAAGGTTTCATTTTATGACGTAGGCGACCACTAAGAAAGGATTTTACAAAATTCAGCCCCTAACAGGATGAAATGGGAGTCTAAAGTTTGTATGGCAAAACCTTCATTCACGTGGGCGTAGCCGCGGGCAGAAGTTAGTCCTAAGATATTTTAAAACAAAATCCCCTACCGCGTCTGTCTCTATGAACGCGATAAACTCAAAAACTGCTGAACGGATTTTCATGCAGTTTTCACCAATAGAGTGATTTATAAGAAAGGTTATGGTGTAAAATACAAGCATTTAAAGAGCAACCGAGAATTTTACACACCCGTATGAAGCTGGGGCGTAAACAACCTTCCAGAAGATTTTCTTTTCGGAAACAAAATCGGCCTCTCCATACAAAATCATGAACATAATTCGACAGATTGTATGGGGAGGCCGATTTTTTTTCGTTTCCGAATAAAAATC
This sequence comes from Mythimna vitellina, assembly GCA_949316375.1. Lineage (NCBI taxonomy): Eukaryota > Metazoa > Arthropoda > Insecta > Lepidoptera > Noctuidae > Mythimna > Mythimna vitellina. The sequence goes on from OX438704.1 coordinate 953,398, forward strand.
TTGTGGAAGGTTGTTCAGTTTCGTCTACTGAGCAAGCCCTTAAAGTTTGCGGTTACCTGTCCCTTACACCTTGTATATACAATCATAAAATTCTATGTGCTATTCCAGGACATGATCTACCAGTATGCCAATCATTATCCAAATCCGTTCAGCCATTCGAGCGTGAAGAAGTAACAGACATTCACACAGACACACAAACTTTTACCATTATAAATTATATTAGTGTGAAAACATACTCTTTACAAAAAATATCCTTACAAAATGTATCTATTATAAATCAAACCACGTCTGTCTGTCTATTCGCAATGAACTCAAAAACTACTGAACAGATTTTCATACGGTTTTCATCCATTGATAGAGTTATTTATGAGGAATGTTTAGTAGTTAGAAATATATGTATATTCTAGAATAGAAAATATTTGTGCACAGTGGGGTGACTCGCTAGAATTAAAATGAATGACAGTTTAAAATATACCCATCTTATCATTGATTGCACAATGAAACTCCGCATTCCGTTTGCATCAATCTATCTCCAATATCCCGTGATCGTCTGCATCGGCCTAACGCGATATCGCGAACCCCTACCCCTCATTCTTCATCAAAATGACAAAGGAAATACCCAGCAAAGATGCTGTAAAAGTTAAAAGTGCCCACTGAAGTGTAAAGTTCAGGCTTTCAAGCCGTCTAATGACGTGGAGCGACAAGCATAATTCTATTATTGTGGCGCAATCAATACCCTTTGATTTGGAAGAGGAGAGCGATAAGCTTAGTGGGACGGCAGTAATTATTTATATTGTGGCGGGAGTTTGGCCGTGATATTACAGTTTTAAAGTCCATTTTGAAAGCGAATTAAACACCTGAGTTCTTTTTTAGGGTTCTGTATCCAAATGGTAAGACGAAACCTTATTGCTAAGACTCCGCTGTCCGTCTGTCTGTCCTGTTATGAACCGTGATGGTTAGGCAGTTGAAAATTTAAGAGATGATGTATAATATCTGTTGCCGCTATGACTAGACTAAGACTAAAAACTAAAAACAGAATAATAAAATAAATATTTAAGTGGGGCTCCCATACAACAAACGTGCCTTCCTAATACCCTTCGTGCGCGAGCACCAGGTAAGCAGTTATGCAATCAAAAGTTTATTAAAAACTTATGCACTCGAGCCTTGAAAGCACCTAAATTATAATCGAACGGGAAGACCACAGCAGGCAAATTGTTCCAGCCCTTCGATGTACGCGGTATTAATGGCGTGAGACGCTTTTTTTTTATTCATATAAACCAGCGCTTGACTGCGATCCCACCTGATGGTAAGCAGAGATGCAATCATTGATGGTGAGGCGCACTAGTTTATTAAGAGCCTATTCACTCTAGCCTTGAAGACACCTAAATAATACTTGTACGGGAAGACCGCTTAGTCCGGACCGTAGAGATTTCAACAAAGTAAGGGAGGACACTCATCGTACGTCGGGTTGTCCAATGGTAGAAGTCATGTTATTCCTAGGCACACTTTCCAAAATACATCCTATAGAATACCTACGCCTGTGCTTCAGGCTCTGTAATATAATAATAATATGTTTCGAACTGCGGTACAGTTTAGCAAGTTTTGGTTTAGAGGGCTTCTGCTTAAATTGGGTCGGTGTCCGTGATCCAAGTCAGTCAATGTACCGTCCTAAAGGCTTCTTACTTTAGCTTATACGAAAGTTAAATCCTTGATCGTGATAATAACTCTAAGTTATTAGGTAGTTTATATGAAAAACTTTTACGTAGTATAAAGCAAAGTTGCTTCCCGTGTCTGTCTCCGCGAATTCCTTCTATACAATGAGACCATGTCCTTCCTTCGATCCTGCATCACTTGCCCTGTTACCTGTTCACGTAGGGACCTAATGACAGCATCAGCGGATGGCAGTGCCGTGGCCGAATACTGGGCCAAGCAAGGAATTTAACTAGTTTTGCCATCGATACTCTAAGAAGAAGAAATCGATTTAATACGGCTTTTTCTAATATAAAAACAATAGAATAAAGAAGGTTTGAGGAAGGCGTCTGTACAAAGCCAGGACAGATCACTAGCAAATTATATTGTATGTAAAAAAAAACAATCATTTTTAATTTGAGTCCAAAAGCGACGACATAATGGTTTTGAAAATGGCTCTAAAACGTAACGAAAACAGCAATCATGACATAACGCAACACGTATCATATCCCTTAAGCATGACATAAAATTGTACCACATTGCCATAACAACATCAGAAGTACGCCTATTGCTTCCCAACCATTACAAAACACCCCGATCCATCATGTTTTATGGCATTTGGCAACAGACGCCGTACAATCGTTTGTGGTATACCGAAAAGGACCAGTTCACCACTGAATTATCGATTGGCAAACACTTTCTAACAACACCGCGGTTGATTCCATTCAATGCCTTTGTTGCGGTCTCCATATAATATTTATGGACTTTTCAATCGGAATTAGATGACCTAAATGGCGGAGTACGTTTGTTAACTACAATATTATCGTTAGAAATGATAGCAAATTATTTGTTGGGCAATTTTCTCGAGTTTTGGGATACAGATAACTGAAATGACTTTACCACTCGAGGGTACATACTTGACAATCATCCATTTTATATAGCTACTCAAATGTTTTCTTGTTTCTTTGCTATCAATTTTTGTTGTCTTACTGTTTACTGATCATTTAAGTCCATGCACAGTGTACGAGTACAAATAGTAACAAAGTAGTAAATCCCTTTATTTCATACGAATATATTTAATTGAACCAACCAATATTTAAGCATTGCCATACAACGTGGCAATGCCACCAGTCTTTTGGGCACTCTTCCAGTCGACAGCAAAGCGGAGGAATTTTTTGACGCCATATTTTAGGCAGAAGTTATTGTGTATCTTTTTTTTCTTGTTCTATCTATGTTCAAAATAAATTATGTCTTGAGAGTGTCGAAACATACGTTTTTGCAAAACCAATATTTTAAAAACACACAAGTAACGAACAAAATACTATGGGAGCGACATTGGCTTTACATTTTGGTCCCTCGAGCCGGATCTTAAATAACAAAAAAGTTTTTTTCCTGAGCCATTGTAAAATGACATAGGTATCAATACACAGCCTTCGGAGTGATTGCAGTCCTTTGTCGGTATACCAGAAGCGGATGAAACTGATTACTGGCTTTGACGTCCCTCCTGTGGAAGTACCTATACTAAAGGTACTTTAATGGCGACATTACGGCTTTGATTGCAGACTACGATGTGAACTGATGACGTAAGTTGGCGTTTAAGATGTTTCTATTACGATTATACGACAAAAAACGGAGAAGAGAATCGAGACTTATATTGTAGACCATTACTAACGACTCACCGATAGAATAATTACATATTAGTTAAAATAAATATTGTTTATTTATTATTTATTTATTTCTTCAACCAGAACGACAAAATACCAATTACACTGATTACAATAGTTAGAAATAAAGTTAAATACATTAAGAAAAATATAACACAGATAATATAACTAAACCTCTCACTCAGTCTTCTCGCAAATCACCAGACATTCAATTAGTATCTCCTTCCATTCATCAGCGAATAGATCTAGTCTAGGACTGGATTCAAGGAGAGCGTTGAGTGCGATTAACATTCGCGGAATAGGTGACATACGTCGTGCAACCGTACGGCAACGTGGCAGTACAAATAATTTATGCCGTCTTGCCCGGCAATAGTTATCGGGAACAAAAATTGTTTTATTCGCCAAGGCCACACCTGCAGGATAACTCTATGCTGGTCATATGGAGGCTCCAAATGACCAGCATAGAGTTAGGTGGACGGAATACATACAGAGCAGTGGTGGCCGAGTGGTAACGGCCCCGACTTACGAGTTGTAGGTCATGGGTTCAAACCCAGCCAGGCGCATTACTTTGTGTAATTTATTTCATCACCACTGCTCTCAAAACGGTGAAGGAAAACATCGTGAGGAAACCGGCATGTCCTAGAACCAAAAATTCGAAGACATGTGACATCCACCAATCCGCACTGGGCCCGCGTGGTGGATTACAGCCCATTCCCTCTCCTAGAGAGAAGGCCTGAGTCCCAGCAGTGGGAACATTATAAGGCCGACTATGCTATGCTAATACATACAGACTTTAATTCGCTACCCTATCGCCAAAGGGTTCCCTACTATTTGTCTACGAACAAAAAACACCCTCCAATGAAGTGATCTACAAAGAATCAAAGAGCCAGCACAGCAAAATCAATCACATTAAAGGCATTAATTAGCCACGCAATAATGAATCAAACGCGGCCTCATTTGAAACCTCACCCTTTAATTAAAACCGACGCTGGTTCTTTTATGCTACGGAAATAGAATTCTTAATTTATGGATTATTATTTTCTAAACAGAACTACATAATTCGTACATGACACGGACGACCAACTTTGGAGCAAATGTTTGGTTCACCTGAATCCAGCGGAGAATTGGTATGTGTAGTTACGAGCGCAGTGGTTTTCTTTATGAAATTGGATGGAATTTTTCATTTTTAGTGTTTCGTACCTCAAAAGGAACGGAAAAACGGAACCTTTATAGGATCGTTTTCGACCGTCTTCGTTTTCTGTCTATCTGCCTGTCTGTGAAGACCCTTTATCTTGGGAACGCGTAGAGATATCGCGTTGAAATTAAACTCAGATCTGCGGTCCCTTGAAACTGTGAAAAAATCTAATTTCTGAGTGAACGAAAAAAAAGTTACTGCAATCTATGTCGCAAAAAACATGTATTTTGTCATTCTCAAGGGAATCAAAATTCATATTTCATTCATACTTCCCGTTGACCTAGAATCCTGAAATTTAGCATGAAGCAAGTTCTCAGAGCACAAGTATAAGAAAAATTGAAAACTACAAATTTGTAATCACGTCATAAAAAAAAAATGTATGTACACACAATCACTTAAAAATGAAAAAAACAAAAGCGGAACTTTTTTTGTGATTCGGAAAAATCTTCGTAACTCGATTCGGGAATTAAAATGTTTTCATAGGTAAGTTTATACGGAACCCTCAGTGCGTGAGTCCGACTCGCACTTGCCCGGCTTTTAGCAGACAAAAGGTTTAACAGATAAAGAGGTTTGGCAAAGGTGTGTTTCTGCGAATAGTAAAGCGAACCGATGCTTTATAGTTCATGTGATTACGCTGGCTAGACTTGAGATATATGCCTGCCTTTTCGTTTATTAGTTTGAAGAAAAAACTTGGCTAGTTTCAAAATACTTGTTTATAAGTTTTAAGAGAATACCTCTTCTCAAAGATTTCTCTATGAAAAGAATAGGCAACGCTCCTATTATATCCCTATTAATACATATCGACGGTGAAGTGCCAATACCTTCTAACTGAAATTTTTCGATAAAATTACTTTTAAGTGCTTATATTTTAAATGCGTGTTTCCGCATGCTTCGTAAAATATCCGAAGCGGATATTTAGTTGCAACTGCATCAAATTAATTTGTGGAAACAAACACCTAACTAAACCAACGTGTCAATTTATAGTATTACTTCCTAACAATTTTTGGACAGATAATTTGACTTCCGACAGTTAGGAGTTATTGGTACTTCACCGTCGATATGTCGATATCGTCAGACGGGCCTCCAGCTTGCTGGCCGTACTAAGGCATAAAAAATGATAATGATCTCACCTGCAATAGTATAAGCGACGACCAGCACGATGACGCCCACATTACTAAAGAGGAAGGCGAGCAGCCCGCGCACGTAGTCCCGGAGGCGGGACGCGAGCCTGCGCCTGCGCCGGGGCATGTTTCACCGCGCATCGCGAGGCCGTACATTTGGCCCCGAGCCTGTGGGTGTATCGCAGCTCATTGGCTCAGCTTTGTGGCATCTGAGGGTCTGGAATAGAGATGGTTTTTATTAGTATTCAAAGTACAGACACAGTTGTACCAAGTAATCTGTGGCACATCGGTATGATGGCACAGTGGTTGAGCAATTGGTTACTGAGCTGTATGCCGTGGGCTTGATTCCCACATGGAATAAATATTTATATGGCTTGAATAGTAGTTCCGAGTCTGAGTTCTTTTTGCGTGCAAATTTCAATATTTGTAAACGTACCCACGATAAAAGAGTTATTCCTAGTGCGAGTCAATTTTGCTTAGAAAAAATACCTTAAATTTTCTCATCTATAGCATAGCTTTATTAGTAAAATAATTTTCGCAGTTGGAGCCCTAATATGTCGTTTTATAATCATCATAATTCAGGTGCGTGTCAGAGAGAAAAAGCTATATAAGCCGTATAGTAATATCCCTTTCTCACATCAAATTCATGTGGTACGAGAGAATCACTTCAGAATTTCCTGATATCTCAAACAAATTAATCATTTCTTTGTAATACAACAAACTCTATAATACTAGTTTAGAAGATTGAAAAACCACAAACACAACAAGTTTATTCCGTTACAAAACTGTTTTTTTTGTCTTTCCAACATGACTCCAATACGCACTTTGGCTGCACTAAATGATCTCTTGGATTCATATCCAACAAACGATCTGTTTGCGGATGAATGGAAGATGATTTTATTGGTATGTGAGAAGTACTGTGGAAGAATTGATGTAAGTACATGTTGTTTTTAACCTAAAACTTTTTGTTTAATTACTGTAATTGGTTGTTTAACCGTTGTAATAAATTAATTATAAAAATAAATAAATGACATTTTCAACGTTTACTTTGGTAGAAAGAAATCTATAATTTCGTTTCCAGTACACTGTTGTCAAGTCAATCAATTGAGACTAGTGACCAGAACCATAACATGTCAAATCCTTCAAAGTAGATAGGTATTCACAAGTGTTCTACACACTTACAAGTATGACCAAATTGCATAAACATGCTGCTTCATTGTCTTTCTATTATGTCTCTAATTACGGTATTCGAAAGGTTAAACTTCATTATCTAGGTCGTCTAAAAGCTTTGGGTACATATTACAAGTTATTAATTAGATTGAATTCGACACCAAGGACCATGAAACGTATGTCGCAGTACGCGTATGCGATCCTGTGTGTTCTTATGTGGTTCACAAAGAAAGAATCGAATAAAAAGACGAATCGATAAAAAGTTTTACCGGAGAACCAATGAAAGGTGAATGGTTTTGTCGGTAACCCGTTGACTGTATGTGGGAGCACTCTTGCAGAAGCCTATAAATAGCCCATTAATTTCTTTGCCTTACTTTCCGTCCAAAGGCAGGGTAAATGATAATTAATGATAGATATTGTGATATTATACGACGATACGATGATGACACTAAATTGTTTGTAGAGGAGCTTTGATGGAATGTAAATGTAAATATGTTTTATCCATCTTCTAACATATTATTGTAAACTTGAAAAAAGTTAACTTTTTTTTTTGTAACAAGTAATGACCATGTTTACTGGGGCGTAACAAAGCTGTATACCAGAGCCCACGCTTTATGAGCATAGTGAAATCAAACTTCGGGCTCTCTTAAAGAGAGACTGGACTATCCATCGAAGCTTGCCGTAGTAAATTCAGACAAAAAATATATAAATTAATCTCATAGGCGGTTATCATGAGATTTTGCTGCGTAAATGAACTATTTCGCATTAAGCTTTTATATCATACAAATTTTATAAGTAGGTAATGTTAAAAAATAATGAATGTCATTGAATTTAAAGTTAAATTTCTTTTTTTAGAGTTATTAATAAAAGTTTCTTATAAAAATGTTATTAGTCTTTGCTGGACCAAATTTTACCATTGTAATTGATCTCAAATCACGTGAGCGCATAAAAAATAACTAACCCGCCATCTTTAATCAAAAGTCCAAGTTGCAAGGTTTGCCCTAACAAACAAACAAATATAAACATTACATATAAACATTACATTTTTTTTTAAATAAATGCTTGTAAAAAGCAGATTAATTTATTGTACTGCCAAATCTCGTTCACACAAATCAGCTCACTAATGTAACAAAACGACTAACACATTTGACAGGAAACGCACAAATCAAAATGACTGCTCGGACACAACTCACAGAGTTATTATAAAAGGATATATAAACACTCGTATGTCAGTTTCGCACCCATTCATATATTTTCATGCAGCTTGCTGACACTTGTTTCCGCGCTAATCTCGGGATGATAGACTGTGTCAGCTGTATTTGATATAAATCACTCAAGTTTAATAATACATAAATTTTATTAATATTGGTTATACGTGGCTGAATAATAACAACCGCTCGGTTCCAGCTTCGAGGTCGAGCAACGCTTACCGAGGTCGGTCCGTAGATTGGTGACCATCCATAATACACCGAATCTCCACCATGCCTCGGAAAAAAACCCACTCCTGTTCCTTCTTTGCCTTCATCCCGGGGCCTCGAGCTTCGCTTTCTCACTACCCGTGGCCCCAATAGGCTGCGAACCTGCTGGCTGCTGCTGATAAAAGCGAAACCCGGGGGCCTGGGACGAAAGCAAAGAAGGAACAGGAGTGGGTTTTTAGTCAATAAAAGTATGACACTATCTCCCGCACCGCCCAAGAGCGGGATTTGTCATTAGATGATTTTCCCACATAAAAAAAAACCATGCCTCGGAAAGCACGTCAAACCGTTGACCCCGGCTATCATTTGTACATCTTTATCAGCCGTGATGGATTGTCAGAGCCAGAAAATATGACCAGTCTTTCCAAGGGCAACTATGTTTTTTTTTTGTATTACCATTTTTTCGCAGAAATGGTAGTCCGCGCCATTTTTAGGGCTCCATACGCTCCTCAAAAGGAAAAAACGGAACCCTTATAGGATCACTTTGCTATCCGTCCGTATGTCTGTCTGTCCGTCAAAACCTTTTATCTCAAGAACGCGTGGAGGTATCGAGTTGAAATTAAAACCATATACTCAAGTCTGCGGTCTCTTGAAGCCGTACAAAAATCAGATTTCTAAGTTAACTGAAAAGAAAGATACGGCCGGTTATGTCGCAAAAAACGTATATTTTGACACTCTCGAGGGAATCTGAAATTTGGCATACAGCAAGATCTTATTGCAAAGATATGGTAATAATTCTGAAAACTGTAAATTTTTTGATTCGGAAAAATCTTCAAGACTACATTCGGGAATTGAACTGTTTACTTATGTAAATTTGTACGGAACCGTCAGGGCGCCAGCCCGACTCGCACTTGCTCAGTTTTTTTGACAATTTTATTTATTCAGTACAATGTTTTTCGCATATTACATCTCCGTTGTGCCCTCATCGTGACATTGAAACTATAATGCAGCTTAAGGACTACATGAGTTCGTCCCAGACTCAGTTTTTCATATTATTATTATATAATATATATCCATTTATCGAAAAAATGCTAGACAGATTAATTACCTATAGGTATAATTTTATTTCAATCTTAATATAGCTAAGCAAACCAAATAAGCGCATAAAAACAGGTTGGTACTTTTATAAGTGTAACTTTGGATTTGATTGACTTTTTTACATCTAAATGAACAAACAACCCTCACTATTTTACTAGTAAAACTGTTCACAACATCATACATTCTTTAACAAGTATCTGTTTTTTTTTTAATGTTTTGAACAAGTTTTTGACTGCGGTCCCACCTAATGGTAAGCAGTGATGCAATCGTTGATAGTGAAGCGCACTAGGTAATTAAGATTCTATTCACTCTAGCCTTGAAGACATCTAAATTATAATCGGATGGGAAGACCGTAGGATGCAAATGTTTCAAGTTCAAGTACTTCAATGTACGCGATATAAACGATGAGGCAGTTTTTCTTGCCGGTTCTTCTCCATAGGAATCGTGCACTAGCTACTTATGTTTTATAAGGGCCCGTATTTATATATATAAGTTTTCTACCTATGCAAAATAATAAGATTTCAAATTTGAGTTAGAAGGCGCTAAGTGAAATGGTAGTTTAACCAAAGAAAATTAAATTCAGATCTAAATGATATAAAACAGAAACGCAAAAGCTGGTCCTCGTCAAAACATTGTACAATTGGACATGCTTAGAATAAATTACGCAATTTTTGCTATCAGAAAGCAGAACCAAACACAAATAACTAAACAAAACATAAATTCAATGCTGAAACTGTTATCAAAGCCACACCGAATGTCATATTTACTAATGAAACCAAAACATCTGCTTAAACAAATACATCGACTTCGCTGGCACATCCCACCTATTTAGGATTACCTGCTTAGTTCAGCACCTTAACACCGAGTCAATACGATATGCGAATACAAACTACGGGTAAATGAGAAACCTCGATTGGGGCTAGAGATTGGAAGACTTTATCGATATTGGTTAGCTATCGATACTGCTGTAAATTGACTAAAGGAAGCGTATGACACGTGGTGACGCATAATTTTTGGTTACAAACTGGAAATATAGGTGATCCAATTCGAAATACCAATTTCTCCGTATTTACAGCTAGCCGTGATTCATAATTGTGTCAGGTGTAAATTATTTTAACATATGTATCGAATGGTCTTAAAACTACAGCTAAAATTGTCAGTTGTACAAAAACCTCTTAAACAACAATTCGTACCAATTTTTTCAGGAAAGTTACGGAAAATTCGATCAATGTGTCTTCACATTGCTGTCAAAATTTTAATATTTTAACTCGTCATCAGTCCTGTTCGGTTGAATCGTTCTGGAGTGGCGACCGTGTACCGGGAGATGCAACTTGGGAAGGCCGAGAGTTGCGGAAATCCGTAATGTTCAGGACCGGTTATTGTGGCGACACTTGAGGGAAACCTATGTCCAACAATTAATGTCTTTCGATTGAAATGATGACTACATGTTTAAAAAAAAAAACTTAGATAAAATAGCATTTTCAATTTAAGTTGGGAAGCAGGAATTGGATGACTATGTAACTTTAACCAAGTCAGGAATCTCGACCATAACGTTTTCTCTAATAACAACTGCAGTGGTTCTAATTATGCTTTAAGAGCGGCCAGCCCGAGATACATTTCCGTACAACCGCCCTTGCGTGATTATGACGTTATTACACATCACTCTTTAGATATTTTGGAAACACAAATATCATGTGGATATTAATTAGGTTTATAAATTTTTATAAAACTAATCCAGTGAACACCTCTGAAAATCTGCTATTTGGGGTAAACTTTAGCCCTTCATGATATTGTACTTACTCATAAATTTAAAAAGTAAAAAATATATTCAATATACAATCTATAGAAACCTCGCACCTTTAATCAAAATTCTAAATGACTAATTTTTATTTTAAAATCTTTTGACTGACTGTCTTCTTGACAATCCAAAAATGCCTGTAAATGGTTTATTTGAAATAAAATGCTTTTGATTTTGATTTTTGATTTTTAAAAGTTAATAAAATACGTATTTCCTGGAACAAGATTTTAATGAAATATTCGAGCGAATGACCGAATGCCAACAGAGCGCTCAGGTGTTCTCTCTTTTTTCGCGTTGCCTACTTTTCAATAATTGCGTTGGATTACGTTGGATGAACCAACCAGCTTTTAAACCATTCTCAGAACCCTTTTAACAGAGTCTATCATGACCAGAGATCAAATTAGGTCGAGTATCTAAAGTAACTTACATAAAGTTCGTGGAAATAAGTAACATAGAGTTGATATTACCACTTCTAAAATTCCTGAATACACTTGACTATTAAATTCCAGGATTTATGAAATTGATAATTACTTATTGCGCTTTAACTTTTCAAGTTATTAATTAAACCTAAACCGCCATAACTAAATTAATACCTTGAAAGGTTTTTTTTTTCTCTTGATAGGTTCGCGCTTGTTTTACAATTCCGTATTAAAACTGATAGATCAAAGAGCTTTATTTTAATGTAACCCTCTTAGTATGCAACACTATAACGTAATAAGATTTTTCAATTTAGTAATTTTGTTCGAATCCCGTTTAATCGTCACGTTTATGATTCCGGGATTTGTTCTATATCTATGTTAATTATTTCCACGAACGTTTTGTACATACGAGTTCCGATGTCTGATCATAACACACACTGCTAACACAAGCGCTCAACGCGATCCATTTTACGACCTAAACTGAACTGTTAAAGGGATGAAGCTATATGGAGCGTATAGCTCCATCCCTCTTTCTCGCTCGCGCGCCTAACATTTTAGCACGTCATGGTAATGGCCAACGCTGCGTTAAGCGGGCACGTCGCGTGACGTCGCGCGTGTGTCGTGTGCGGTCCCCGTAGCGGACACCGGATTATTACCTGCGCAGTGTCGCTACCTAGTTCAACTTTAACGGTGTGCATGTAGTCGTGTTGATGGAGAAATTTAATGTATTATTACGTAGCAAAAAGATAGCGCGGCGCAGCTACCCGCGACGGGTGGCCGCGCGGCGTGCCGCGACGGAGCACTTTTGTATGGAACCGCGCGGGCGCCCGCTTAACGCAGCGTCGTACGGCCTTAAAGCCCAGGATTAAGAGCTTTGTGCAGGAAGATCGCAATGAAAAATAATTATGCATTTTTAGGAGTTTTCTCTTTCTAGAGTTATACCAACAATCATCAACATAATAGAGTAACTACCAAAACAAATATCTCATGGTTTTATCTGTGGATGACGTTGTTGAATCACATTTGTAAAATTTTTGTAAATCCTATATGTAACACTCTATGTGTCATTTTTTGTTTTCCCCAATAAATAAAATTAAATTAAAAAAACCGGCGAAGTGCGAGTCGGAGTCGCACATAAGGAGTTCCGTACAGTCCGTAGCCAAAAAAATCACGTTTGATGTATGGAAGTACCGTTAAATATTTATTTTATTCTGTTTTAGTATTTGTTGTTATAGCAGCAACAGAAATACATCATCTATGAAAATTTCAACTGTCTAACTATCACAGTTCATGAAATACAGCTTGGTGACAGACAGACAGATAGACAGCGGAGTCTATTACCTATTACTAAGACTCCGCTATCTGTCCCGCTTTTACCCTTTAGGAACGGAACCCTAAAATAACCTTCGCTCACACTATTATGCAAATTGAAACTGTTTCCAGTGCTAGTACTAATAAAACCTTTTTATATTCTTTGTAAAATAAATAACGTGTATAAAACTGAATCACCGAGTTGGACATCAAGCCGCTAGTACACAATGACTGCGACACAATTCAGTTTGACCACACTTTTATTTAAAAGGCTATTGTGAAAAATGTCCGCACTATTTTATTCCGACCAGTTACTTTGAATGACTCTCGAATGAAAAATTACTAGTTAACCACTTGCTCTCGTTTACATATGGTCGCAAAAACAATTTATATTTTAAATCCCTTCCGGAGTCTGTGTAGACAACTAGTCGGAACGGGGTGTAAAACCCTACAGTCTCCATTGAAAATGGAGAATCCTTGTCTGGTGAGTAACTGCTTAATTATTGTATTTCGGGTGATAGCTGCTTTTTAGGGCTCCGTACCTCAAACGGATAAAACAAAACCCTTATAGGATCGCTTTTTTGTCCGTCCGTCTGTCTGTCTGTCTGTTAAGATCCTTTATCTCGGGAATGCGTAATGGAGGAATATACTCAGGTCTGCGGTCCCTTGAAGCTGTAGGAAAATCTAACTTCTAAGTTATCGAAAAAAAAGCTAACGGTCTATGTCGTACTCCCGTTGACTTAGAATCCTGAAATTTGGCATGTTGGCATGAAGCAAGGTCTCATAGCACAAGTATAGGAAAAAATGTGAAAACTTTAAAAAAACATTTTTTGCAATTCGGAAAAATCTTCGGATTTTAATTCGGAACTTAAGTTTGTACGGAACCCTTAGTGCGCGAGTCCGACTCGCACTTGCCCAGTTTTTTTTAATGACGTGGAAATCATCCAATTACTTCTCTAGCTCTAGGGTGAAGCGAAAGGACGTGCCAAACTTTCACTGACTAATTCACACCTATTGCCTTTTGCGTTCTAGGGCCACAGGTTTCCTTTTCAGAAATTTTCTGTGCCCCTAGCGGACAAATCTTTGAGGCACACGTGGAACACTACGTGCTGTCAACGACTCAGTCTTGGTCCGAACGGTTACCGGATGGCCGGACGGTGAGCTACCCAATGCTCGTCGTCCACAATCCCGCGCCTAGTTGTTTTATTGTATATGCTGAAATCGTCTGACGCTACGTTTTTTTTTTTAAACGTCTTCCTAAAAAGTAGGAAGTTCTGAATTCGTCTGAATGTTTCATTTTTTATAATTGTTTTATATCTTGTTCAGCGATATTGTCGCCAAATGTGAACCGTATTTTTTGTTTCAAAGAATTTGTCTGCCAGGTGGTCCCATTAAAATTCTGTGAAGATTTGATGACAAACTTCGGAGATAGACCATTGAACATTTCAATAAATGAAAGCAAATCCTCGGGATTGCTGCAATCGCATGTCTGTTTATTGAATCACTAATTTCCGAATCAAAGTTATTTTGCATTTTTTAGTTTGTTTTTAAGTCGGTCGGTTTTTTTTCTTAGATAGTAGGTATGTGGTGATCTAGGGTTTTTAAATCAAGAATAAAGAAGTTACTTCTAGCCAACCGTGCTCCATCGCCGACCACATCAACATTTACCATCAGGTAAGATATTTATCAAAGTTTCGCCTACTTCTTCTTAGCATATCGATGGCAAAACTACTTAAATTCCTTGCCTGGCCCAGTATTCGGCCACGGCATTGCTGTCATTAGGTCCCTACATGGTCAGGTAACAGGGTACGTGATGCAGGATGGGAGGTGGGACAGTCTGCGAAGAGACATCGCACAAACACTGAAGATCGGAACCGTCTGAGAATCCCCGTCTGTGGAGATTTAGCGCCTACTAATTAAATACAAAAATGTCACGTTGGTTTTTATAATGCTAAGACCTAAATATAAAGTGACTGTTATTTATGAAACAATGACCAGAGGCTTTCATATTAAATTACCACTTAGAATAAGATAACAAGGAGTGAAAAACAATACCAGTGGCTTCTGTTATCTTCATATTTATGAGAAGAGACAAAAACCACATATTTTTTTTATATTTAAGCACCATTTTGTCATAAGTTGGCAAATCGACCACAGAATGGAAAGTGTTAACTGTTGTTTATCACTGTGTACTTTGTTGAATTGTCATAAGAATTGAATTTAGTATTTGATAACTTGTACCAGCTTGCAGCAGCTTGTGCTTGGATTGTGTGAAGAGTGATATGAAAGAAAAGGAAGTTAGTGATAGCATGACGAGTAACAGGGCAGAGTGGAAGAAAAAAACGTGTTGTGCCGACCCCAAATAATACGGGATAAGGGCAGGAAGATGATGATGATGTACCAGCGATTTAGCCCGGGTAAAAGTAGATTAAATTGGCCCAAGGGAACATACTTCTGGGACAACTATTCCAGGACGTAGTCCACCCGTGTGCCTTTCATCCAAATCCCTTCAGCAGTTTCTGCGTGAAGGATTTTTTTTAAGTAGGAAAATCATGTCATAAGATTCCCCCACTCTTGGGCTGACCGTGATATAGTGTCAAACTTTTACTGACTAAAAACCCACTCGTGTTCCTTCTTTGCATTCGTCCCAGGGCACCGGGTTTCGCTTTCTCACTACCCGTGGCACCAGTAGGCTTCAACCCCGCTGGGCCCCTACGATTTGCTGACATCTCCCTGAGGCGCGCGTGGAACAATACGCGCCGTCGACGACTTGGGCTCGGTCCGGACGTTTACCGGACGGTCGGACGGCGAGTTACCCATTGTTCACCGTCCGCAAGCCCTCGCCTACGGTGGCCGGAATTTGGGATCGGTATCCCGGTGACCGCCTGCCACTCCTCCTCGCTCCGGGCCATGACCTGTACCGAGGCCTGGCACGAGAGATCGCCGATCGCCCCCATGAGGACACGGCGTTGCTCTGCCCAAGCGGGGCACACCTCCTCCGTGTGCTCCACCGAGCGTGAAGGAGTCACAAAGTTTCAGCTCTATATTAGTGTAAGGCACGTGACATCCACCAACCCTCACTGGGCCCGCCTGAAAGATTACAGCCCATTCCCTCTCCTAGAGAGGAGGCCCAAGTCCCAGCACTGGGAACACTATAAAACTGATTATGCAATCAATCAATGAATTAAATAAACTTGAATTAGCAATCTACTACTTTATAAAAACATAAATTGAATATTACCAGATCCACTAAGTCTACATAATTAGTTTTATTACGTGAAAACTGCGATAGGCTCGCAGGGAACTGCAATTTAACTTTGGAGAAGGGACAAAGGTCACCGCAGACCACATAAAGCGTTAACAAAATGTCATGAAAAGCCGGCTTATGAGCATAAATTAACTCAGCTTTGTTAGGAACAATCAAAGGTTTTAAGTCAGTAATTATTTTTGTGACCACAGAACACACATTTAGCCAATGCAAACGACTGGCATGACTAACTTTTTTCTTCTCGCCAGTAATGCAACCTGGGTTATATATTAGAGGACAATACGAGGAATCAATAGCAAAAAGAACCAGGTCTTAAAACCGTAACCGACCGAAGATAGAAACATTGCTCTTATCTTTTTGCCAGGCGTTACTTATTTTCCTAATTATTTAATAAAATGGAAATATAATACGTAATATTTTGAGGAGTCCATTAATAAAATATATTAAGTTAGTTATTACTGTTATATTTTTTCACACTCGCAGTTTTTCATCACTAAAACTAGTAAAAAAAAAACCTGATATACGAATATAAAAGTTACGCGTTAGTGTTGCGATAGTGATTGACACTATTTTTTTAATTGATATAAACTAGCGCGTACCCACCATAAACACCGAAATCAAAACAATATTTAACAATGGGAAACTTAAAACAGCAGACTATTTTTATTTAAGAAAGATAACGCTTGATAAAAAAGCAATAGCAATCTACTAAACAGTATCTAACTTCGTTCAGTTACGGTTGGTAGACATAATTCTTTTTGCTATAGATTTCTCATAGTCCTTTAAGATATGACCGAGGTTCCACTTTTGGCGAAATGAAAAAAATATATGCTAGCTATGTATGGCAAAAATTTCACTCCCCTTTATTAGTCTACTAGTGACGTGTCCCGCCTTTACTCGGGTACAAATCTACGCTAACCTTCCTTGCTTATTGCTGTTTATTATTATAAACCGCATCAAAACCCGTTGCGTGGTATGTGAAGAGTTAGCTGATGAACAGACAGACGTGGACAGCGACTTTGCTTTATACCTAATAAGTTGTAGATAACAGCAAAACTATTTTACATGCCCATTCAAATAGCGAAGAAAGCAGCCGCAAGAGTGAGGGAACATTCCCTAGCCACCGCGACAGGAGACGACGAGCTATAGTTAGCTCGGCGTCTGCTCGCCCTATAAGAACTGAGCCCGAGTTGCCGACGGCGCGGAGTGTTCCACGCGTGCCTCAAAGATATATTAGCAAAACCGTAGAAGTCCAGCAAGACCGATGCCTGCTAGGACCATGGGAAAATTTATGGAAAAGATACTCGTGGTCCTAGAACACAAAAGGCAACTGAAGAAACCTATGTGAGATTTAGTCACTTAAAGTCCGACATGCTCTCTCGTTCCAACCTATAGCGAGAGAAGTCATTAGATAACTTTTCACTTAAAAAAAACACATTCAAATAACAAAATTGCTATCGATAGTTAAAACACCATCTCTAACGACGCGACATATTCCGCCACTATGTTCACAATATTAGTTCGATGATTAATATACGTACTATTTTCCTAACATATGTATATTGTTATAACAACATCACTTCACTTCAACAGATTCGCAGATACGAGTATCTCTGTAGTACAAACATGATATATTTTCATAACATTGAATAGTTACGAGACGGTTGGATTAACGATGACAGATCGCTGAATTTGGGACAGAACCAAAAACAACATATAAAACACGTTGATATGGAACGTCTATTTTATTGACACTAAGATTCCATATCTACTGTGACACATGTCATGTCATGACAGCAGTGTTTTATTGTGATTTTTTTTCAGGTTTCAGGAGCTAGTGAAAGTCGTGTATACTCGTAAGTATTAACGGCCGCACATGTCGATACTGATGGTCTTTTTCTTTAGGTGGAAAAATCATCCACTGATATCTCCCGCTCTTAGGCGGAGCGCAAGGGTGTGTCAGACTTTTAGTGAATAAAATCCCACTCCCACATCACAATCACACATGGTCCTTCTTTGATTTCATACCAGAACCCGGTTTTCCTTTCAAAAGCGAACCCATGGATCCAGTAGGCTTCGACCCTGCTGGGCCCCGATTTGCTGACATATCCTTGAGGCGCGCGTGAAACAATACGTGCCGTCGACGACTTGAACTTGGTCCGGACGGTTACCGGACAGTCAGACGGAGTCACCCATTGCTCGCCGCCCGCAAGCTCGCAAATCGGGATCGGGATCCCGGCGGCTGGGAAGTGAGGGCCGCTCCCTCACGCGTGCACGTGCGGCCTCCTCCTTTGCTAGCATTACTGCTTCGCAGAAGGAGGCGACTGCCTGCCACTCCTCCTCGTTTTAGACCATAGCCTGTACCAAGGCCCGTCGATACTGGAGGTTAAGCAATGCCTGCCGAGGTCGATCTGTGGATGGGTTCCATTACAGACCGAGACTCCCCGTACCCATAGGACATGAGCTGTACCCACCCCAGTATATTCCTAGTAAGCACCCCAGGTTGTGCAGATTAATTACTGCCCGGTTTCTAAAAGTCCAACCCATTACACAGAAAACGTTTCGGGAACACATTCATTATGCGTACAACTAAGGAGTAGAATTCCCTGCCGGAGTCTGTGATTTCCTGATAACTACAACCTGGGGGTCTTTAATTCAAGATTAAATAGGTTACATCTAGACAAGCGTGCTCCACCGTTCACCACTTCATCACTTACCATCAGGTGAGATAGTGGTCAAGCCTATCTACCAATACAGTCAGTCAGTAAAGAACAGTCAATCAGTGCGAGAAATTCCACCAGTTTTCTTATAAGACCTTTTTAGAACTGAATCGAGATTAAATTTTATAGGAACAAATGCAACCCACAGCGAACTATGACGCCAGTGACTGAAAAGTTAAAAAGGAATTGTTTTAGGTATAGCCATTTAAAGAGGATGAAACATAATATGTTACTAAAAGAGTTATGAGTACACGTGTGGATAGATTGGACAGGGAGTGGGAAGCTCAAGAAAAGATAAATGGATTGTGTGAGAAATTATATGAAATAAGAAGGAGATAGTGATAGCGTGACGGGTGACAGAACAGAATGGAAGAAAACATTTTGCGCCGATCCCAAATAAAACAGGACAAGGATGATAGGAAAATCATGATTATTTTGACCACCTAAAGAACAATAGATTTGAACAGAGTAGAATTTAGATCTTTTTGGATCAAAGCCCATATATCGCCGGCCCAATTTATTTTAAAAGAGCAAATGGATTTCAAATTTTAAATATTTTACTCAAATATAATTTCTTTTTTCTCAAAGATAATGTGGTCAAATTCCTTGTTTCAATTTAGAAAGTCGAGTAAGGCCAACAGAAAATGTGAAAAAAAATTTGATTACGAATGTAGAGTTTTTTTTTTGTTCTTTTGTGGGTGGTTTTTACTGACAAAAACTCAATAGCGTTTTTTCCTTCACGTGCCGCGGTGACTATTTCGATCAATTTCGCAGCCCTTTTTTAGTGGGAAATCGTCCAATGGTTTGGGCGATTGAGCGCCAGGATGTCAGACTTTTACTGACTAAAACTCACTCTTATGTTCCTTCTTTGCCTTGCGTTCCAGGGTACCGGGTTTTGCTCTCAAAAGCAAACCCATAGCTCCAATAGACTTCGGTCCTGCTGGGCCCCTACGATTTGCTGATATCTCCTCGAGACGTGCAACTCAGCCTCGGTTTGGACGGTTACCGGACGGCCGAACAGCGAGCTACCTATTGCTCGCCGTCCGCAAGCCCTCGCCTGCGGTGGCTGGAAATCGGCATCGAGATCCCAGCGGCTGGGGCGTGAGGAAGTCCGTTCTTTCACACGTGCCTTCTTCGCTAGCAGTACTAATTCGCAGGAGGCGACCGCCTGCCATTCTTACTCGCTTTGGACCATGGCCTATAGCAGGGCCCGGTGCAAGAGGTCGTTGCCGTTGTTCGGCCCCATCTGGACACGATAACCCTCTGTGCAAGCGGCACACAAGTACACCGTAAGCTCCACCGAATCCTCCAGTCGGTTCACATAATGGTGATACGCGGGCGTTTCTTCCGTACGAATTCGGCGCAGGAACCTCCCGAATTTATCATGTCCAGTGAGGACCTGCGTCATAAGGAAGACGAGGACACCGTTACGACTTTCCCGCCACTCCTTAACGCTATAGGGAACTTAACGCTATAATTATGGTGTGCCCAAATCCCGCAAACCTGGCTGACATATCATTGAGGCGTCCGTGGAGCACCATCAACCTAGGGTCCTTATTGGTCGGTGAGCTACCCGTATCCGCCGTCCGCAAACCCGCACCTACGGTGGCCGGGAATCTGGCGACTGTTCCAATGTCGTTTACTTTTGAGGCTATCAGAGTAAGGGACGGCTAGAAAAACGATAGATGGACGTATAAATTATGATATGACTACAAAGGGTGGGGTGACTACTCAGATAATGACTAATTGGGGAGTGTCTAAGAAGATATTTTGTGCTAATCCGACTCTCTGACACTAAAAAGTAACTAGTAGTATTAAAGCATTGTTTAAAAAAGGCTTTAAATGCATTCACAATGTCTGTGCTCTACTGGGGCTACGGGTAGTGTGAAATCGAAGCCCGGAGCCCCGGGATGAAGGCAAAGAAGGAACAGGAGTGGGTTTTTAGTCGGTAAAAGTCTGACACTATCTCCCGATCCGCCCAAGAGCGGGATTTGTCATTAGATGATTTTCCCAACTAAAAAAAAAAAACAACCATGTCTGCGCTGTAGACCGTTTAAGTTTCTTTATCTGGAGCTAAAAACTTTATCTGAAATAAACTTGGTACTAATCTGAGACGTTTGTTTAACTCTTACTTCTAATTCTAATTTAATGAATAGCTACAATTCAACACATCTTCATCGCACCTGGTAAATAGTAGCGAGGCGTAAAGCCATGAATCTGTTACCGAACAAATAAAAAATTTTGAGTTGTGAAACTGTAAAATACTAATCGGGCAATATATCTAATGCCTTGTTTCCTTTACTCTAGTCTGGTCTGTGTCTAAAAGTCGATGTGCACTTTCTTAAAACTGTTTAACATAACTATAAATCTTGTAAACAGTAAAATCAATCTTTACGGTTCAATAAAATACTACTCTTGACTTTAACGAAAAATGGCTAAAGTATTGCCGATGCAAAACAGGTGAATATTTGAATCCATTACATTTACCGTATACCTGCTCATTACCATATAAAATTATTTGGCACGTCGGAATGTCGTAAGGGTGTTATTGTGGATGTTGACGAGATGTCAGGAGACGCCTGAGATTGGCGGGTGGAAACCAAAATTGTTGAGATGGCGTGCATGTTAAAAAAGGTTTATAATTTCCAAAGAGGTAGGTAGACATTCTCACCACGATGGTCCTTGAAATCATGTAACATGCAACGAAAATGAGACATCTATAACTGACAACAACAGACTTGCATAATGCTAAGGGCCTGCGCACAGTTGAGACAAGACTCTTAGACAGACTTGTCTAAGTCGTCACAAACTTGTCTACGACACCGCAGGCTTGTCTGCGACAAGACTATTTTGAGACATCCAGTGTTGCCCACAATTACACTAACTTGCCACACTAGCATAGCACAATCAGCCTTCTAATGTTCCCACTGCTGGAACTCAGGCCTCTTCTCTCTAGGAGGGAAAAGTTGACTCTAGTGGTAATAGAGTTAACTTTTTGAACCACCAGAAAACCACTAACAAAAAATTATCCCACACAAAATCGCAAAATTTCCCACAAAAAAAAAATTGTGTTGTATGAAATAAAATAAGTAGGCATATAGGTTATTAGATTCCTTTAATAATAAGTGATAAAAAGTAACAATCAGTTTGTCAAAATACTATTTGTGGGTAAAAAAATTAACATTAGTAGGTAAATCAACATACAAATTATTCAATAACAGCTATGTATTAATTCGTCTTCAGACGAATAATTTTTGTTTGCACCATCATCGTCGGTATCAGATTGACAATTATGGATTCTATGGTGCTGATTAACACCCGAGTGATCGCATTTTAGTAAGAAATTGAATTTTACTAAAGCACTAGAAAAACCCACTAGCCACTAAAACCAATATTTCGCAACTATATGGGGGGTTAAAGCCACCAGTTTTAGTGGAAAGTCCACTAAGTTGGCAACACTGACCCTGGCCGCGTCGTAGACATAACAGTCTTGTCGCAGACAAGTCTACGACGTCATAGACAAGTCTGTCTAAGACAACAGTCTTGTCTCAAGTGTGCGCAGGCTTTAAAACTACAATAAAACTAGCCAAGTATGAGTCGGACTCACACACGAAGGGTTCCGTACCGCAATATTTTTATAATAGTTTCTTGTACAAGGAACCACTTCAATTTTTATCTTTATTTTAATTTTATTTATTTATTATTATAGCGGCAATAGAAATACACATTCTGTGAAAATTACAACTTTCTACCTTTTTTATGAGATATAGCCCGTTGATAAACGGACGGACAGATAGACAGACGAAGAGACTCTCCGTCTGTCTGTCTGTCCGTCGGTCTGTCATCGAACGATTCTAACTTGTTATGTAAGTACATGCTTTATTAATTAACTTCTGATGTTCCCTTTCAGATTTCAATAAATAAAAATATCTATCAACATTTGTGACATAAATCATAAGTTTTATTTTGAAACTAAAAATCCCGGCAACAATATTTAAAATGATAAATCTCACATCGCCATGATGAATGCTCTGCAAATACTTTCATTGATCTCTTTCATCTAATCTGGGATTAACAGAAGAAATATGTCTAGAATTTATCATAGCATGTTCAGAATAGCTATGATTATCGTGGTATACTACACAGGTAGCATTTCTACTTCTTATTTTCTTTTGTCAATGAATGAAGTGACTTCGACCTTGACCTCTCACGACATTGCCACAGGTAGTGTGAAAGCGGAACCCGGGGCCCTGGGACGAAGGCAACGAAGGAACAGGAGTGGGTTTTTAGTCAGTAAGAGTCTGACACTATCTCCCGCTCCGCCAAAGAGCGGGGATGTCATAGGGATGATTTTCCCACCCAATAAAAAAAAAAACCTACACGACTTTTGTCACGTGACTTCTCCGTATTGTCATACAAAATGTATGACAATGACATTACCTGAGCAGTGGTGGCATTATTTATCACCACTGCTCACAAAACGGTGAAGGAAAACATCGTAAGGAAACCGGCATGTCCTAGAACCAAAAATTCGAAGACATGTGACATCCACCAATCCGCACTGTGACCGCGTGGTGGATTACGGCCCTTTCCCTCTCCTATAGAGGAGGCCAGAGTCTCAGCAGTGGGAACGTTACAAGACTGATTATGCTATGCTATACTTATGGATTATGCATACATTTTGTACTTAGCGTTTGGCGTGAACGCTGCAAAAAGGTCATTTGTGTAAGCCTGTAAGCTTAAGTAGCTTTTGTTTCACTATCAATTTTATTATAAAGGTTCATTGGCAGATATAAGAGGTAAATACGTTATAAAGTTAGAGTACCTTAGTGGTATCTTAATGTCCTTACTTTGGTAATGTTCTTAAAATCGTTGAGCCTGTTGAGGTCACGAGGCCAGGCTTTGTGATAAAATCAGGTTCCAATTAAAGAATTGTATTGTTTAAGTCTCAATTGATAACATAAATGCGTCTTGTCCGCGTCCGAGTAACTGGTGAGGCAGCGCTAAGACTCGAAACATGCAAGTTTGCATAATAAGCATGTGTGCTGATTTAAGCTGCACGATATCTGATTAATGCTTCTTTCTGTCTGGACAGCTCAACAAAAAGCACCTCAAACATTCACCAACTTGGTCCTCATATGATTTGAGCATTACAAACAAAAAAGTCATATCAAAAGGGGAATCCGGCAAGTAACAGAAAAAAGCAAAATTGATATGTGACGACATCGCCAGGACGCCCACTCTTTATCATATTAATATTTCAAATGCCAACTGCTGCTTCATTTATTAGCCAGTATTAATGCCTTTTTTCCGAAAAAGATTTATTTAGAGTTATTTTTTCGCCTTTCCGTTACACAACTTCCTGTACTAAATTCATTTCAAGAACTCTCTTAGCAACAATGCATCTACGTATATCTATATATTCAGACCATCTGCACGTCTGTCTACTATATCATATCCTGCTAATATTTACATTACAGCATCAGCTAATAACTGTGACGGATGTGGCGGACATAACTATGGGTAATAATAAACTGAGCACAAGAATTATTGGCAATACAGGTGAAATTTAGACGAAAAACTCTGGCTAACGAAACTGTAGGCGGGAAAAACAAAAGAGAAATTTTTCATTGCGTGATTAATGACGTCGTGATGGAGGGGCTCGTGGCAAAATATTAACAACCTGGCAAAATATTAAGAACCATACAGGTCGATCTCCAAGGCTGCAGGATTGTTTGAAAGAGTTACCCTGGCCTTGGAAAGCAAAAGGATAACTGAAGGAACGAAGCGTTGATTGAAAACTCGAGCAAAAAACGGCAAGAAAATCACTTTTGTTGTTAAAATAAAATAATTTAACTATTTATTTTTAACGTGAGTAGACCTATAACTAAATATTCTGTGAATAATTCAAGTGTCTACCTATTGCGGTAATTAATACCTATCAAGCAAAAAACCATTTGCTATAAAGCATTTGATATAAGCATTTGATATGATCTTTGACACCGTCTTGTGTAATTAAAATGTGGAAGTTATATTTGATTTAAAGACAAACCATTATTGACAATAAAAAGTACTCATCATCATCTTCCTGCCCTTGTCCCATCTTATTTGGGGTCGGCGCAACACGTATTTTTCTTCCATTCTATCCTGTCAACCGTCATACTATCACTAACTTCCTTTTCTTTCATATCACTGTTCACACAATCCATCCATCTTTTCTTTGGCCTCCCTCTCCCTCTCCACCCATCCACATGTATACTCATAACTCTTTTAGTCACATGCGTCTCATCTCTTCTCTTTACTTGACCATACCAAGACAAACGACTCCCCTTCAACTTTTCAGTCACTGGCGCCACTTTCAAACTTCCTCTAATATATTAATTTCTCACTTTATCCATTTTCGACAATAAAAAGTACTGAATTAATTAAATTGAACAAAATGATAATTAATTGCTCTTTAACATTGTCGCTGTACTTAATTGAAGAATAGCGAAAGTGTATAAAAGGTATGGAGGATATCAAGTGGGTATACTATATGTACACCTGTATATAAAATGCTGGTATTGGGTACTATTACTTATTCTGTGGTATTGGTTAGAAACTGGAAGCCGACGGCAAAATGGTTGTGAAAAGGCTGGGCAGGTGATAACGTTTTGTTATTTTTGCTGAGGTAAACGCGTAATGGATTGTAAAATTTCAGAAACTTCATCTTTTGCGGTCATGGTGCGTCAGTCTTAAGATTTTACGACTGTACACTGACCTCGGCAGGAAGCTCGGAATTAAGACGTTTGCT
Organism: Mythimna vitellina; assembly: GCA_949316375.1. Lineage (NCBI taxonomy): Eukaryota > Metazoa > Arthropoda > Insecta > Lepidoptera > Noctuidae > Mythimna > Mythimna vitellina. The sequence continues at coordinate 979,059 of OX438704.1, forward strand.
AACTGAAAATGAATCGTGTTTTGTGAAGGAATATGTTCAGTAATGTACGGATATTTATGCGAAAGAGTTTGCATTAGCTGTAATTCTTTTTCCGGAAAATGATTGATGTTTTTATCCGTCGTCTTACAGAAACATCATAATGAAGGTTTATTGTACATAGCTGGTTTTAAATATTATCTGGATCTTAAGAATTCCGTGGTTCTTAATATTAACTATTAAATGTTATATCTAGTTGTAGATCTGAGGTTAGACTAGGTATTTTCTTCACCTTGTTATTAGTACCTTAATTAGTTTTCGTGGGTTTTCACGTGAACTAAATCTTTTTGAATAAAAGGAAAAACTAAAAATGTTGATTAATTTTTTGACTAAAGTGGCAGTGGGCGGGGCACATTGCTCGCAGAACAGATGGTCGATGGGGACGAAAGGTTCTGGAATGGCGACCACGTACCGGAAGATGCAGCGCTGGACTCCAACAAGGTGGACCGATGACCTGGTGATGGTCGCGAGAATCCGATGGATGCGAGACGCACAGGACCGGTCATTGTGGCGACATTTGGAGGAGGCCTAAATCCAACAGTGGACGTCTTTCGGCTGAAATGATGATGATGAATTTTTTGAGACTGACATCCGAAATCAAAGTTATTTTGTATTTTTTTTGTTTTCTTTTCGTGGGTGTCGGTTGTAATTTTCTCTAAACTAAAAAGATTTTTGGAGAAAAGCTTCTACCCCACAACTAAAACTAAATCGTGAGTAAGTCGATTCACTGGTTATAACATAAAAGTATGTAATAATAGGCGTAATGACGCAACCTACACGTTGCTTTGGGAATGGCAAATGAAATATAAATATAATAAAAAAAAATGACCAAACCGATAACCTCATTAACATGGAATTTAAACATAATTGATGAAATGAGAGCATGCCATACCGTGGCTTAACCCCTTCAGAGTATTCCGGCATGATGTTATGAAATGGTGTTAACAATAAACAGACACGCAATTACAACAATCCCAAAAGCTTTGCTATCATTTATTCGAGAGTTCCATCTTCAAAATTCTTTATCAGATCTTTGCCAAATTTTAATGGGACTATTTGAAGATAATAGCATAGCATAGCATAGTCGGCCTTATGATGTTCCCACTGCTGGGACTCAGGCCTCCTCTCTAGGAGAGGGAATGGGCCGTAATCCACCACGCGGGCCCAGTGCATATTGCTGAATGTCACATGTCTTCGAATTTTTGTTTCTAGAACATTCTGAAGATAATATTCTTCCAAAAATAAAAGTTAATCAAAACCGGTTAAAATTTGGCAAAGATATCGCAAAAAAAAAGAAACACTTAGCCGAATTGAAAGATTCTTCGTTTTTTTTTTAAGTCGGTTAAAAATAACTACTTATGCAGTAAGTTTATTATACTACCAAGCACAAAATAGGTTTGAAATAACTATATATTAACCACAATAAATTTTTACCAAGTTTTTTTTTTGCTCAAACGGCTACATAACGATCAATTAATTTTTAAAAGCCCACCCTTAGACGGCTTGGTTGGCTAAAAATATTTTTACAATATCTAGAAAGCTAGACAGATTTTATTAGACCTTTCAATTATAATCCCTAAAGACTCGACGGACTAGAAAATATAATTTATTAGGAGACCTCACATAAATACTTCAGAAAATCAGATATTTCGATGAAAAATACACTTTTCTTTTGATTTTGTGGGGTTTTATACTAACGGGTTTTGTAAACTTTTTAGGAAAATATTCGGATCAGTCTTTTTATTTGTGTAACAAAAACTGATCGCAAAAAAAAACGAATCGATATCAATTTGGTAGAAAATAGACGTATTTTTAACCGACTTCAAAAAAAGGAGGAGGTTGTCAATTCGATTGTATATTGTGTGTTACCTCCGTCGTTTATGGACCGATTTGCAAATTTTTTTTTCCTCATAGTCCTTTCCAATTGGTCCGATTTTTTTCAAAATCCAATTCTGATGATTGGATCCATGAGTAACTGAGGGAACTCCTCAAGTATTATACGCAACCATAGAGTGATTTTGGCTTACAGTCAAAAATTACTTTTTGACTCTAAGCCAAAATCACTCTATTCTCTCTTTGATGATTTGATGAAGTGAACGGATGAAGAAGACCAGAAATGACCAACGAAACTTCATACTCACATCACATCACAATGGAGATAGTTAAGCGAGTATGACAATACAAATAAAAAACGGATTCTGAATAGTTATATTGAAAATGGTATCATCGAAGTGACCTGATGATGATGATGGAGCCGGAACTCTGTAATTAATCAATGTATCATAGCCGTGCTTGGGCTTATTAGAATTGTCATGAAATGCAGTTTAGCTATAAGGTACTATCGAACTGATCTGATGATGGAGCAGGAAGGTGGAAGGTAGATTCTGGAACTTCATAATAAAACAATGTAACCTAGCAGTGTTTGGGTTAATTGGAATTGCCATTAGAAATAGGCACTCTGGTTATATATAAGTGTATCGCAACTAAAAAGTGTGAAGTAAAAACTTTTTACAAATAAAAAACCGACTTCACTAAAAAAAACACTAAAGGGATCAAAATCTTAATTTCGGAAGTCGGTGTTAAATAAGAAACAAACAATACCGAGAAACACCGACTTCCGAAATTAAAGTTGCATATTATTTTGATCCTATAGTGTTTTGTTTTTTGTGAAGTCGATTTTTTTTTTTTTTTTTTGTGAAAAATTTTTATTTTCTTCTTTCTCTATGTTGTCTCACAAGCAGCCTTAGCCAATATTATCAACCTATTCCAAGGTGAGATTGCGGTAAAAATTTGTAAGGATATTGCTTGGAAATCCTTATTTATTAAGGTCTACAGCCGTAAGGAGGATATTAGGTATAGGTAAGACGGCTTATTAAAAACACAAATCTTTTATTATGTATCTTAAAGATTAGCTTGTTAAAAAGCACTGGCTTTCTTTCTTTTTTATCCGACTGCGCCAGAAGGCAATGTTTTTTCCTTTGTTTCAAGGGCGATCTTTGCCACTGTTTTACATATTATGCAGAAACTTATTTTGTGTCTACAATGTTCCGTTTTTTTAGGTGGGAAAGAATTCATTAAATAACTCCATCTGCTCTGTTTGGCTGACTATAACCCACCTGTGTTCCATCAGATGCCTTTCAAAGTCTAGGAACGCGGTAATTCTTACAAACAATCTCGTTGTCGGCTAATTAATAATAATATTACACAACTACCACACAACGCCGTCTAGTCCCAAGCTAAGCAGAGCTTGTGTTATGAGTACTAGACAACTGATAAACATATTTATATATTTCTAAATTCATATATATTATAGATAAATTACACCCAAACACAGAACAAATGATCGTGCTCATCACACAAACATTTGTCCTGGGTGGGAATCAAACCCAAGATCTCCGGCATAGCAGTCAGGGCCACTAACCACTAGACCAACAGGCCAGTCATAACAATTGCCATAGCAATTGACGCAATTTCGGAATAGCTCATAAGCTATTTCAAAACACTCCATTCAATTTTTTTCCATAAAGTATAAAAAGCTAACCAGGAGTGCGAACCTAGCGAAAAATATTTCAGTTTAAAAGGAAATAAAATAACAGGTAGCCCAAAAACCATTAGGCACCAATTTTACCGGCGTGTTCTCGGCACAGAGTAAAAAAAAAATGAGTTCGCGCAACTACGCAAAGTATTGGCGTTCGTTACTACACTTTGGTTCTATTTCTATGTTTTGGTTATTGCTGAATATTTTGAAATTCCTACAGATTTAGTCAGCAACGTATTCGAAGTAATGAGACGAACGTGGATTAATGAAGACAAGATTTCGCAGTATATTCTTATTTTGAGAGAATTCTGTTCAGTGAAGTTTTTTTTTTTAAAGTTCCTGCCAGCATCACTTTTCACTACTACCTTCAACTTCAACCTTTAAAGTAAGAGTGACCAGGCATTTTCTGGGCTCGCTCGATCTATCTTAGACAAAAGGCCAATCGCTTTCCATCAGGGAGATTGAATTCAAGAACTGACTCATCACGAATAAAAAAAAAACAGATTCAAGTATTCCAGAAATCAACAGTAACGTAAATTAAAGAAAAATAAACCGGCCAAGTGAGAGGCCGCCCAAGGATTCGTACCGTTCGTAGCAAAAAACAGCAAAAAAAACACGTTTGTAGTATGGAAGCCCTCCATTTTAATATTTATTTTATTCTGTTTTTAGTATTTGTTGTAATAGCGGCAACAGAAATACATCATATGTGAAAATTTCAACTGTTTAGCTATTAGTTCATAAGATTAATCAAACAGACAGACCGAATAATAGGTAATAGTGCAATAGGGTCCCGATTTACTCTTTGTGTACGGAACCCTAAAAAAACCACAACGAACACAATGGCAGCAAGTAATGACGTTCTTAATTTAAACACGTCTCCGTGAACTCAATTCATTTATCTTGCCGCCACGTATTTTATGAACACTCATAAAAATTTAACGTCTCTTAACAATTTGTGTCTCAAAAGATACAATCTTTTTCGCTTTTCGCCCTAAAGGACTACACCCTCAAAACACCATTTTGCGAACGTGACTCAAGACAACGTTAAACGTATCTATCATTAGAACGCAACTGGTGTCGCATAATCGTTATGATTTAACTTTATATTGCTCATAAATTCGTATAATTACGAGTTTTGCCACAAAATGTTTCTTCATGACGGAATACTTAAGGATGTTTCTCGGAATTTGGAATAAGAAGCTATTTTGTGTTGTAAATGGTACAGAAGTACCTACCTACGGTGACAAAGCTTGAGTCGGGACTGTCATTAGGGTTCTAATTAGAGATAAAAGTAAAATTATGCTAATTATTTTGGTTGACAACACACTCAGAGAAGAGTAATTTTAAATACGTTCAACTTTGGTCTAAAACATTCTGTCTGTTTAACTGTGACCTACGAAGTATAAATGGTTTGGTACTCTGTAGTTAATTGTTTTCATCATCATCATCTCCGTAGACTTTTCCCAACTGGCGTGGTCTTCTTCCAGACTAAACGGATGCGAATGAATACCCGTGTTTTAACATGAAGTGAATTTATTTTATTTTATTTATTTGGTCTACCAACAATTGTTTCCACTAACAACTTGAAACAAAAATAACATTTCTATAAAACTTTACACAGTGCAACAATTTCTTAAAGGTAAACACCACATGAACTTAAAAAAGAAAAAACATTAGTGTAAGCTTATAGGTACATGTAAAGCTGACATTCAAAATGTGTGTTAATGTGAATGCCTATCAGAACACCACAACTCAGTTACTAGACAACACGATACTCCTTGGATAGACTCATGGTCACTTTCTGGCGTCTGACTACCTGTGACGACTTTCAAAGATTTACGAATGACAACCGGGATCAACGGCTGTACGTGCTTTTCGAAGCACGGGGTGTCAGTAATGTCTTAGATAAACTTCGAAAAGTACACAATGAATTGAAAAATTTACATTGGTTTACTTGTGCGGTTTCGAATACGCAACCTCATGCATAAAAGGCGGGTGCCTTAATGACTATTTTTATTATAACTGTTTAAAATTTAGTGAATTTTCTCTTCTTCTCAGCCGTACACTCCTGGCGGAGTCATGGATCGTCTGGTAAGTTGGCTACGGCTTTTGCGAAACATTCAATGAAGGGCTTCTTTAACCAAATACTTTTCTGATACTACCATTCTGTCTATTATAACCAAATACTTTTCTGACACTACCTATTCCAATCTTAGGCAAAGAAGGGTTGGTTACATACAGAGGTACATGATTCTATTGTTCTTAATTTCCCGCCGAGTTCATGAAAAAAACATCCTGTTTTTAATGTTCCCACATCAATTCCCAACGGGTCCACGAGATTTGTTCAAAGTACAGTCAGTAAAAACCATTTCTTGTCTGTCTTAACCAGTTTGAAAGCCTTGGTAAGGAATAGTTTACTAACTACGTATGGGACAGGTAGAACAGAGAGTAAAGTCCCGCAAACCTCCGTTAAAAAGAGAGGACCCTCCGACCAGACGAGTGTTATGTCTGGTGGGCAGCTGCCCAGCAGATGATTTCGGGCTGTTCTATATGTTCTAATTTCGCGGAGAACTTTTGATTGCGCGACGCAGGATTAGTTCTTATGTGAGGCCATAGATGTCGCTACATACGTTTATTTTGATTTACTGTGATGTTTCTGAAATTGTGATTTATAATGCTTAGGTCTATTTTATTGTAAGATTAAAATTATTTAAGTACTGTAATTGTTATAAAACTTTTTTTTCATGTTAATGCCAACCATTCACCTCTTTGAAGACGCATATAAGTAATGTTTACCGTTTTATAAGTTCTGCTTATATGAAATAAATTATTCATCGTCTTTTATTTTATAGAAATAGAAATAATGAACATTATTATCCCTTATCAAAGCTTTTACTGCTGACTGTACCAAACATTCTAATGGACTCTTTTTTTTTTAATTCCTTTTAGGTTCGCGCTTGACCGCTATCTCACCTGATGGAAAGCGACGATGCGGTCGACGATGGAACGCGCTTACCTAGAAGTAACCTATTCACTCTTGACTTAATGATTCCCGGGTACGGGACTCGTAGGGAAAGAAAATATTTAATATTTTAAAATGACGTGGACTCATTGGGAACTATATGATAGAACTTTTATTTTTTGAGATCAATAGACTCGTGTACCTTACCCCAAAGAACAATCAATTTTCAGCAATAATGTAAGGCATTTACGATCATGTATTACATATTAAACAACGTATTCTTGGAACAATCGTCTCTCGCTAAATTGCCTGTGTCGAATAATTCTATACTTTGTTATTAATAATTTAGTACGAAACTCCTAATTATTACTTTATCGTTCATTTTATATTGTTATGCCAGGTCATTGAGTCGTAATACTCTACAATCTTGACTCGAACTTTGTAATTGGTCGTTTGCTTTATTTCCTATTAATCATAATATTATGTTATTAAAAGAGTGTCCATGTAGTTTCTTACACATTCTTCTACATAGAGATCTACGTTTTGGAATGTGCAATTTGCATTTTTTTTCTGACTAAGTGAATTCTTGATATTTAAAAAGTGCCTGTAAATGGTTTATTTGAAATAAAATGCTTTGAATCGTCATCGAGTGCCACATCATCGCTATCAGAGCTATCTGAGAGATGAGCTGCATGAGTAACGCATTTTTAAAAAAAAACGTCCCCAACACTAGCAATTACTTCTGCGTTCACAAACATGTAATAATCCCATACACAGGATACCCAGACCCGGAACATGTAGCACATACAAATATTTTTTCTGCGCGGAAACCGAACCCGCGACACGCAGCATCGCAGCCAATCGCTCAACCATTGCACCAACTGTGTCATCGATTATTTGTATTCGCATAATAGTTTTAAATATCAGGCACTTCTTAAGTTCGCGAACATCCCTGATACACTGCAAAAAAGTGGTTATGCCAATATTACTCTGATAGAGCATTACCCAACCTATTGCTTTTGAACTGATATTGCTCGCAGGCCAGATGGTCGATGGGGTCGAAAGGTTCTAGAGTGGCGACCATGTACCGTAAGACGCAGCAATGGAAGAGCTCTATAAAGGTTAACTTCTCTAGTGAGAAACGAGGCAGTTCCAACAAGTTCCTTGAGTTGTTCGCTTGGAGGATGGATCTGGATTTCGATTGCCCGATAATGCGGAACTGGACCAGGCTGCACGTTAAGCACTTCGGATCTAAACCCTAGGCTAAGATAAAGCATAGCCTAATAATAACTAATCAACCTTTGAATGTTCCCACTGCAGGGACTCAGGCCTCCTCTCTCTAGGAGAAGGGATGGACCGTAATCCGCCACGTGGGCCCAGCGCGGATTGGTGAATGCCACATGTCTTCGAATTTTTGGTTCTAGGACATGCCGGTTTCCTCACGATTTTTTCCTTCACAGTTTTGAGAGCAGTGGTGATGAAATAAATTACACAAAGTAATGCGCCTGGCTGGGTTTGAACCCACAACTCGTAAGTCGGGGCCGTTACCACTCGGCCACCACTAAAATACCTATATAAAACTAGGTAAAGCATGATTGTTTATTTTAATAATTTTTTATATTTTAATTTATTGTTGGGAATTAACCAATTGTAATTTATAATGTTTTTATTGATGACTTTTGTAATGTGTGTATTGTAATTTTGTGTTTTGTAATGTGTTTAATGCTATCATGTACCTTTTAATAAAATAATTCCTAATTTTAATCCAACATCTATTTCATAATTTATGCATATGGACTGGTTTCCGCAATAAATGAAGGTATTATTATTATTTACCCGATGAATGTAATTTAGGAGAGCTCTAGGAACTGCCACGGTCCTTTTCGTAATACGATAATGGTATTACTTTAAGAACTTCCAAGGTTATCTAATGATAACTTCATCTAAGAAATTCATCTTGAACTTAGAAACTCCAAAAAGAAATCACCTACTTTGGAAACCATCAAAAATTAAAAGTTTATGACGCTCTACAACAATTAATTTGGATTTTGAACACAAAAACAAATGTATTTTCTCTGCGACAAAATAAAACAATTTACATTTAAAATAGCATTCAAGGATACTTCAGAACCATGAAATATTTTCGACCAGCTGGGTTTAATTACAAAAGTAGCCCTGAAAGAATAATTAATGAAACTTTTTAATGAGACCTCCTTCGTAACGACTTCTCCTTGTCAATCAAAGTGACAACTGCGGGTATTGTCCACAGATAATAAATCAAAAGTTGCTGCTGTCAGTGTCAAAAATGTTAGGGTGAACTTTGTGGTTTGGGAGGCAAAGGTATTTATAGCTAGTGAGCCTTTACAACTTCGAGCACATACCTATTAAATTGGTTGGCTTAACGTTGAAACTATATTAGAAACTAGCTAGTGAGGTAGAACTGTTTAATTGCGTTCATTTTAAGTTTAGCGGCTTTGGAACAATTGAAGTTAGAGCAACATTGCTTGAACGTATCCCACTAATTCCCCTTTAGGGAATGTGTAGGTTTATGGCAACGTTATAATACGTTTTGATTCGTCGAGTTAAAGTTACCGGCCAGTATAATGAGTGAGATTGTGTGAGGTGGATGTTTTAATTGGGTAACCCGTTCTCCGTTTTTAATTGAGAAACTTGAAAATGTTAGGAAAATATTTATACATACGTTAAATTGGAGGAAAAAGGGAATCTAGTGCTGTTGGTCAAATGCCTTGTAAGTATTTTTATATATAAAAGTGGGTGTAAAACATTGAGTGTCAAAAGGACTACTATTTATCCTGGTAAAATGGACAGTCCTGAGGAATAGGACACGGAAGTAAAGCCACGGATAAAAGCTCTCTTCTAGGTCGCTTCACTCTTGGCAGGAAGCTGTCAGGGTACGCCGCACGACTTCTCGCCACTCTGCCTGCTGGCAGATACTCGTTCAATGGGCCGCGAACAGCTGATTTGGTAATCGATGATCTTCTACGTAGCAACGTCCCGTCCACCTTTTCTTGTACAAGAAGGCGTTCGATGTAGACACTAAAGATGAAGATGAAGATGTCGCCAAATATGGCCAAAGTAATTAAAAATACGACAGCGCACCAGCGTAGACAACTGCTACTTTTTCCTCGAGAATGAAACTCGGTCCGAGAGTCCCTAAGCATTTTCCTCCACATTACTAAATCGTCAATTTTTTTAGTCTCTGCCTGTCGTGGGGTAGTTTTATGTTTTAACGACCCTGGTTACCATAAGCTTATCAGCAAGCAACCGACATTTCTTGAGCTTATCCATCTTCTTCTAATTTTTTTTGAATCGATAGTATACTCTTAAGTTAAGCTTATCCATTGCCGCTCTGGACACAAGCCGGTCTGGGTAAAAGCTCATCATCATCATCATCATTTCAGCCGAAAGAAGTCCACTGCTGGACATAGGCCTCCCCCAAGCGACACCACAACAACCGATCCTGTGCGTCTCGCATCCACCGCACTCCCGCGACTCTCACCAGGTCGTCGGTCCACCTTGTGGGAGGCCAAAGGGGTGTGGGTGGGTAAAAGCTAGCGGTTCATAAATTGTGAACCTAACTCCATCATCAGCACACATACCAATCTGTTCAAATAATACGCAATTGCACTGTATCGACAATCTTAATCAATCACCGTCAAGGTCGCCTGCTGGAGCATGCGCCCGGACAATGCTTTGAACTATAATAGATACGTTGAAGCTACAGTTAATACGTATGAATTATAAAATTAAATCATTGAGCTTTGATGTAAACGTCACTTGCGCCCACGCACGAACGTGAACGCGTTTAATACGATTTTGACGTCAGCCCACGAAATTTGCGATCTATGCATGATTTTTTGGGAATCTTTCTCAAACGACTGGCTGTTATTTCATTTTTCAATCTATAAAGATGAAAAGAAAGACTAAAGTTGACTTATGTCAACTTTGACTTACGTCAACTTTTACTTATGTCAACTTTGACTTATGTCAATATGTATGTTAGGTAAACACTATTGTTTAAGCGCGGTTGCGTATGCGAATTCAACTACCGCAAGGAACAAATATTTGTATGCCCTGTAAATAGTAATTTTCTTTTAATTAATACTCGTTTATACCAGTGCTTGACTGCGATCCCACCTGATCGTAAGCAGTGATGCAATCATTGATGGGGTGTCATTGATTGGGTTATTATTGTTTGGGGTCTGAATGTCACAGTATGAGGAGAAACTTAAAAAAAAAAGAATATCTTTTTAATGATGTCCTTATTTCTTTGTCCCATGAACAAAGTTTTTGTTTGGTTTAGAACATCTACCCATAGAAGGAAAGTAACATACTTCAATGTTTGACAACAGTACAGATCTTAATAGTTAGTTACCTAGGTACCTACTCATCGAGACACCTCTAGGGCTGCGGGATTGTTCAAAAAAGCGAAAAGCACAGAATTAATGTAGACAGGTGCCATGGCGTCCTCACTTTCTGCCTGAAACTCTCAGGTCCTTGCAGAACACTATTGTTTCGGGAGGTTCCAATTTGTGCGGACCACCTGGAGGACACGGTGGAGCTTACGGTAGAGGTCTGCTCTGTTAGGGCGGAGCACCATCGTGTACTCGTGGGGGTCGACAGCGGCGACCTTGCGTCCGGCCCTGGTCCAGACCATGGATCGGAGCGAGAGAGAATGGGATGTAGTCGCCTCTTTATGCGAAGCAGTAATGGGAGCGAAGGAGGCGGCGGAAAGTGTGAGGACGCCCCGGCCCACAAACAAAAAAAGAAGCACACTTTTTAATCAATAAAAGCATGACACTTCCTCTCGTTCCACCCAGAGCGGGGAGGTTATTTGATAATTTTCTAACCCAAAAAAACCTCTAAAATGTGACATAAATTAGCTGGTCGCGTAAAATACAAAATTTATAAAAGTGTGACCAAAAGTTACGATTCAAGATTATTAGGAAAATATTTCTCTTCTGCATGCGTTCAAAATCCCAACCTGGAACATATTCCCTATAGACTCTATAAGGTAACAATTTAGTTTGCAAAGTAAACCTCTTTACCCACATAACCACTTTTCTCGAACAATATTTTTCCCGCCGTTTTAGTGACAACTTTCCTTTACAATTTCCAAGCTCTGATCTCACACAACAAAACACACCCACACAAAACAGACAACACAACCCAGCACAACTTTCTTTAATCTTTATTAACGTGTAGGTGACTCCAGAACCTCAAATTATAATTTTAAAATTAAGTAACATAGGTCCAAAAATTAAATGAGGTCTAGTTAAAAGATAAATGTTAGAATACGTCATTCATTTCTACCTAATTAAAGTTAAACAATTGTAATCAAAAATCGAATCGAAGGTTCTAGAGTGGCGACCACGCACCGGAAAATACAGCGTTAGAAGGCCTCCCACAAGGTGGACCGACGACCTGCTGAGAGTCGCGGGAATGCGATGGATACGAGACGCACAGGATCGGTCGTTGTGGAAACGGTTGGGGGAGGCCTATGTCCAGCAGTGGACGTCATTCGGCTGAAATGATGATGAATTCAAACTTGAACGGATCAGTCTAAACCTCGTGATACCTGATATACACCATAAGTTTGTTTACTTCGGTCCAAAGCACATCTAAAAGGCAAAAATTAGGTGTGATATTTTCGAGTGAAGTTTAGTGGCTGTTTTAATTATCCGCAAATTGATTCGTAGTGGATACTGTGATGAAAAATTGATATGGTTTTGTACCTCAAGTATCAATATAATTTGGAATCTACTACACATGTGTAATCATTGAAACGGGCACGATCTCAGAAAATAAAGCCGATAATTTTAGTGTAGTACTGACTACAGTCAGCCTTGGTTACTGACCGTAAAGCCAAGAAGGCTGACTCGATTTATGATGGTGTTGGAACAAAAAAAAACTTTATAAACTTCAACACTGGCTAAATGCACAACCCGTGTGAAGAAAATGAAAAAGAAACTTTAGATAAAACCCGCTAAGCCCGTTCCATTATCGGACCACCAGGCGTACGATGCGCCACCGGTACATGTTGGATATCCCACCTATACGCGCTAAACGTTTTGGGAACACATTCATTGCGCATACAGCTAAGGAGTGGAATAAATTCCCTGCCGGAGTTTGTGTTTCCTAATTGCTAAAACCTCCCCAGGTTGTAGCAATCAGGAAACACAAACTTCACTTAACCTCAAGATCCCCATCTTTAATTTGAGGTCAAGTGAATAGGTTACTCCTAGGCGAGCGCGTTCCAACGTTGATCACATCGTCGCTTTCCATCAGGTGAGATCGTGGTCAAGCGCGAGCATATCAACAATTTAAAAAAAACAGTAATCGCAAATAAAATTTGGCTTAAATAAATACAGACGAACTCAAATTAAAACCATTTAAGGATTTCGAACGTCCAAATGAAAAAACGGATAAAGATTCCGGGTTTACAAATTTATTTCTTTTTTCGGTTTTTCAGACCTTCAGAACAGGATCATTCTTGTATCGCAGTCAATTTGCTCCGAATTTATGGGACCGATTGAGTTCAAAGATACCCACATAAATAAATAGGGATGTTACATACGTAAATAAATTATTTTGGAATAATTTTAAGGAGGCACTTTTGGAGTGTAACTTGTAAAGGTATATTGCGAAGTTCTCAAATGTATTTCCTTCATATTTTTTAATTCAATAAGTCCCAAGCCAACGTCGGCGCTCGCTCTCTCATTGTCTTTCTCCTGTGTATCTAATTACGGTATTCGAAAGGTTAAATAAATAGTTTTAAGGTTTTTTACCGAAAATATACGAAATTCAAAAGGAAACCAGAATGTCTAATATTGAAAAAAAAAACTGTTTTTTTTTTTTAAAATTAGATTACTTACAAGAAAACCTGTAAGAGAAACTATATTTATAAAAACATGGTAAATAAAATTATTCCTTCCGAACCCTTTGCGTTCGAATACGGTTTGCACTTGGCCGGTTTTTATGAAGAAACGTTAGACAATGCATGTAATCATTACGTGATTTATTTTTGTGCTGACAGAAAGAGGAAAACCGCTTCCCGCTTCCCCTACCGCCCCACCCGAATGTATCCATAGCAACAATGACGTATGCCTACGAAGCACGAAGTAATAAAACATATACGCGGCGAAACCAGGGATTTATTCCCTACCCATTACTTACGGGGTTTTGGCAATAAATGGCCTCACCACTTAGAACCAACACCTCCTGGATAGAATAGAAAGAGCGAATTGTGAGGTAATTTTATGAGAACCCTGATTGGTGTATAATGGAATTGTGTACTTTTCCTGTTGAAATGAATAGTGTTTTGTTGAAACTTCGTTCCAGGTGTTGAACTAAGTGTTAGGTGTTGGTGTTGATTGATTGAGGAAAATGTCTTGCGTTGTTTTCTTCAGCTTTAGTATTAGGACAGAAGCCGTCAGAATAGAATCATAACAGTCGCTTTTTGATGGTCACGGCTTAATGCTTTAAAAGCTCTTATTATTTAGGATTACAATTGAATGACCAGATGTCGAAAGAATACAAAACTATAGATTCAAGATCTATGTAAGCACTTAGACCCAGTTTCAGAAATGGAAATAATCTCATGATTAATGTGGCAAATAATCCAACGCGATTATTTTGAATAACCTATTTAACTTTCCCGATATTTTATTTTATCAGTGCAATTTCGCGGGTGCAGCATTTCGTGCTGCATAATCGGATTTACCTTTGGCGACTTTAATAAAATTAAAATCGCCATTATGGACTTATGTAAAACTAATAATTTTTTGACAGAATACGGACCTCAAGTTAGTGTCGCTGAGCTACACCAAAACTTCCAAAATAACTTTAATTTTGGAAGTCAATTCTAGATAACAAACTAATAAAACGAGAAACTTCGACTTTTGAAATTAAAGTTATTTTGAACGTTTCTTTTTTTTTGTTTTTCAAAAATTTTTTTCGCTCATCAACTCTGAAATAAGCATGACATGAAATACAAACTAGACCAGTAGTTCTTTCGGCGAAAAAAGTAACGAAAAACATAATAAATGAAGAAAAATATGACTACACTAATCATAAAAATAAAAACTCTCGAATAAATATAAAAGCACTCGTATAAATATAAAAACTCGGTAACAAGCACTTTAGCTTTTGTAAAGCGCGCGCGGATTGCCATACATCCGCCATTTTGACATTATCGGTTATGATTTATTTGACACATTGATACTTTAGCGGAACTTGGGCGTGTAGGCGCATAAAATAAATTATCAAAAAATCTTGTTAACATTTTTCATATTATTTCATAATAAAAACACGATACACGCGGCCTAATTCAATTTATGAAGATTGCACAAAAATGAAATGTTTCGTTGAATTCAAAAATCATGGCCGTAAAATTAAATAATTAAATTAAACCAGTGTTATGTTATGTTAAGTGTGGTTACCGCACTTAGTCTCATGCGGACCATTGTGCGTCTTCTACTAAACCATTTTAAGCATAATAAAAAAGGGGTTTTAGCGGGATTTTTTCGAGTGAAGTAATTTTTTTTATTATCATGGATAGGCTCGCGTTTGACCACTATCTCACATGATGGTAAGCGATGATGTGGCCGACAGTGAAGCACGCTTGCCTGGAAGTAACCAATTCACTCCTGACTTAAAGACTCCTAGGTTGTAGTTATCAGGAAACACGGACTCCGGCAGGGAATTCCACTCCTTAGCTTTATCTCTATATATATATAAAAGCGAAATACCACTCACTGATTAATCACGAAATCTCAGGAACTATAACCCCTACAAACTTAAAATTTAGCAGGTAGGTTCCTTATAGGGTGTTGACATCCGCTAAGAACGGATTTTTCGAAATTCACCCCCTAAGGGGATAAAATGAGGGTTCCAAAGTTTGTATGGAGAAACTGACTTTCACGCGGGCGAAGCCGCTGGCAGAAGCTATTGCACAATAAATGTGTTCCTAAAACGCTTTGTACGTATGGGTGGAACGTTCACCATGTACCTACCTACCGGCGGTGCAACGCCGTACGACTAGTAGCACAACAATGGTACGAACTTGACGGAATTAAATTGTGCAATTCCAATGCACACTCTCCGAAATGTAAACGATAAAAAAATCTGTCTGCTTTTTTTTCTAGCAACTTGGCGTCGATGCTCACTTTGGAGTTCTGACTCGACAAGTGCATTATTGCCGATGATCTTAGTTAGTTGAATTAATTATCCGCAAATAGATTTCTAGTGGGTATGGTGTAATAAAATTCGTGTAGTTTTGTAATATTTTGGTGTGATTGGTGTGTTCCCACTTCAAAGTGAAGAATACCTCGGGGAACCTTGCCGAAAAGGCTGACTCAATGTCGCCAAATACTGCAAAAATATTTATCCTATTTACTGTAGGTTCTGAACTTGACACTGGCTGCATGCATGCACAAACGATGCGAAGCCAAAAAAAAATGTAAACTCTAGTTTTTATTTATTTTTTTAATGTTGGGAATCAGCCAATGACTTTTCTTTTTAGCGGAGCGCAAGCGCGGTTCAGATTTTTACTGATTAAAACCACACCTATATTCCTTCTTTGTCCTTTACGATCCAGAACCATGGGTTTCCCTTTCGGAAGTCCCATGGCCCCAATAGGCTTCGGCCCTGTTGAGTCCCTACGGTTTTGCTGGCATCTATATGAGGCGCGCGAGGAACACTATGCGCCGTCGACGACTCTGGCTTGGACCGGACGGTTACCCGACAGCCGGACGGTGAGCTACCCATTGCTCGTCATCCGCAGACCTACGGCTACGGTGGCTGTAAGTCGGGGTCGGGGTCCCGGCCGCTGGGGAAGTCCGTTCCCTCACGCGTATGGCCACCTTCTTCGCTAGCATTACCGCTTCGCAGAAGAAGGCGACTCCCACCCATTCCCCTTCGCTCCGGACTGACCTGTACCAGGGCCTGGCGCGAGAGGTTATCGCCACCGATCGCCCCCACAAAGACACGGCGGTGTTCCGCCCAAGCAGGGGCCCATACCTCCACTGTATCCTACGGAGGATACAAAGGGGGTTTCTTCCGCCCGAATCAGGTGCAAGAACCTCACTAACTTACCATGTTGGGTGAGGACCTGCCTCATGCGGAAGATAAGGACGCCATGACGTTTTTCCATACCACCATGATTATGGCATGCCCAAATGTAGATTTTACTTGAGATCAATTAGATTGAGACTGGTAGGTATTATAAAATATATTTAACAAATAAAATATGATCTATTGGTAACGTACCTAGTTGGGTTACAAAATAAACGAATGTATTGGGAAAAAAAAGTATTTTAAAACAGAATTCTACAGGTTTTCCGATTTCATTGTTAATTTAAATGATAAATTGTTCCCTAGACATCGATGTGAGTGGGAGTTTGTAGCCAAGGGGTAGTTTTAAACAAGCAAACCTACAACAATTATGTAAATACCTAAAGATTAGGTATTTTTTAACAGATCTGAAACCGAAAAGCTTAATGAAGGTTTAAAATATTAAAAACAGGTACATCTCGTAAAATATAACGGGAAATTCTAGTATTATGCATAACAAGCAGAGTCGAAGTTTCTAAACAATTTTTACGAAATCGTGATTTCAGAGAAAACCAAACTTGTAGATTTTTAATGCCTTCTTACCTTAGCTGCCAGAAAGAAGTGAATGAATGGACGCGTCTGACTATAGGATTAATATCTGCTCAATAGAAAATAAACTCACCTACTTTCGATGCTTTATTGTTATTTTATTCACTTTTATTTTCCGATACACCATGCAAGATTCCATCACAAAATAAATATTATTTTTATAAAAACTATTAAGTTCCAATTTTAAAACTTTGTTTATATTTTGCGCACCACTAAAATTTAGTCGATTTCACAACACTTTATCATTCCACTTCTATATTTTAATCGATTTAATTCTGTTCTTTCGAATAAATGCCATTTTATTTACACAGCTGTAAAATTTATAGCCACACTGTTAATATTTATAGGAATTTTAATTTCATAAATAATATTTACGGTTTGTGTGTACGATTCGTGCCAGTAACAGGTAAAACGGTAGGAATGTTCTATTGATATGTAGCTCACGCGCCAACTAACCAATAAACCGCCTGTATCGGGGTTGGTTTATACTCCAACAAAGATAATGAAAGAGACTGGACTCGACTATTGTTATATACCATCACTTAATGAACGAAACGAAATTTAAAAGTAGATAATGACGAATAAGATAAGAATAAATGTACTTGTTTGACAGATTTTAGTAGGTATAGATAGGGCGCCAGTGCAGCGCCGTCAATATCTACATTTACAAGGATGTTTTTCAGTCTACAAGATTGTAATATATTTCATAGGCTTGAACCTTTGATGTCATGAGGGATCTATCAGATTCCTACAGACTATAAACCAGCAGTTTATCTCGTCCTAGCTTCTGGCTGGGGTTCGGGCACACGGTCATATTCTCCGCAGCCAGCCCACCAATACCGGTTTGTACTGCTTCGTGTCTCCGAGTGAAGAGATAAGAAGCAATTCTTATCTCACGAAGCAACAATAATCAGAAGCTTAAAACCTAACCCTATCTTAACTAGGTACACTGCACTGTTTTTCATAAAACACTTTGCACAACGGGATGTCTGTTAGACATTTGCAGTAATTTGTGGCATGAACAACTATCTAATCTGATGATAATACATAATGAGTGATAGAACTTATTGGCCTGTGTTGGTATAATAATCATGTACGATATAGGAATAATTTGGTTAAATATAAAGTATCAGTAGCCTAGACTGTCGAGATTGTTCTATTTTATGAACGAACTAAACCAAAAAAAAAACAACTTTTTTGTAAGATGCGCAGTAAGCGTGAATTTCTGCTCATGTAATAATGGTTTCTTGACTAAACCAATACTGTTTCAATCAAAATCTTTCTTAGGCACAAAACTCTCCGGCGTTATTAGCTAATCTTTGACATGTCTGGGCTAATATTAGGTGCGCGTGCGACGGCGGTCGTTGCGTATCAGTTTTAGTTTTTATTGTACGCCGCGCTGCGCGCCGTCCGGTGTATTTCGGGAATACTCGGCTTTACGGTCGGGAGACCGTGTCGATATGGACTGAGCTCATACGAATTGTGATAGATTTGCTGATGTCATAGTGATGATCTAGCATCATTACGCTAATGGTGGTCAGAGCAGATAAGATATAATAAATATTTTATTTGCTCAAACATGTACTACAGCAACATAAAAAAGTGCGTGCAGGGAAATATAAAAAAATATAAAATGGTCAGACATGTTTGCCTGCCACTTACCTACCTTGGCGTGCAAATATTATAAAAGTTAATAATGCATTATTACAATAAATTTAAACACAATTGTTAATTTAAGCACAAATTAAAAAATATTGTCGAACAGATCCATCACACATCCTTATTGTTAATTTTATGATTTTGTTAAGGTGAATGCTAGGGTAGCCCTCGAAATCCAAATTTTCAAAATATGATTTGCGACCATAACAAACATGGCTTTACTAAGTTATAATCAAATAAATCATCAACCCTCGGTTGATAATGTATTTGATTATAACTGTGTAAGTAAATACGTATTTCGGCTACCCTGGAGCATTCACCTTACATAGCCGTGAAACTGATTTTTAGGCCTCCACCTTACGTATATTTTGTCTAAAGACATGTGATCGTACAATTACCATAGTTTGGCAATGAACGAAACTAGCTTTTTTGTTTTTAACTTGGGCGCATTAAAGTTTACCACTCAACTTTTCCGGACTTTTACAGAAAGGGTTATAGAGTTAAAATAACAAATTTAACCGCCCGCCGAGTGTTCGGGCTAGTAAGAAATTATTAGCTTCTTACTAACCCGAGGACTCGATTGATTAAATCAACTGGATTCCAGTTGGAAAGAGAAGCGTTACCAATCTGGTAAGATTCAACGCCGCCAAAACACAAACGTGTCTGTTCACCTTTGCCTTGACTCTTGCTTTTAAGAATGTATCCTTGGAAAGCACCGACTGCCTTCAACTCTTGGGAATTGGAATATCCTCAAACCTAAACTTTGGGCGGCATTGAGTCCAAAGCTACGGTAGCTGCTAGGAAACTCGGTAATCTTGCAAAGGTCAAATGATACTTTACACCTGGACAGCTTTTAATGTTGTACAAAGCACAGGTCCGATCGTGTGTGGAGTTCTGCAGCCACATTTGGGTGGTGAAATATGGAAACTTTCCGTAAATACTTCCCCGGTATCTTTAAATTTGAATAAAACAAATTGTGTTATCGAAATTTTTTATTCATTTGAAAGGCCGATCGATTTCATTATGTATGGAATATAATACTGTTCAAATGTCCACTGCGGCTTCGCCCGATAGCGCACCCAAAATGTACAATTTTCTATCTCCTTTAATGTTCTTATAATTAGGACTTTCATCTGCTTATTGTTGATACCTCCTAAAAAAATATAATTCATCGTGAGTAATATTGAATTTGTTATTAAAAGTCAAAAATATCACGTTTTTAAAATAGATATTACCAACCAAACCTAGAAATTAAATTCTTGATTCCAACCATCGTATTTTCTTTACCTTTTCTAATTTAATTCACTTTTTCGTCTTTAAATTTATCAAAAATATTAAATAGAAGCCTTTTCGTTGAACTAGTGATTATTTTTGCCATTATTGTAAGCAAAACGTGTAGAATAAAATGCACGAAAACATAAAATGAGTTATGTGCGAAACGTCAAGAACACAATTTTGAAAATTCTAAGGGCCCCTTCTTCGAAATTTACGTTTCTAGATCGAGTTGTTTTCAGAGAAATCATCATATTTAAATCCGTAAAAAAATATATAGTACAGATACATCTTTAATCTAGTGACTTTTTTGGTTAAAAACACATTATTTAACATTTCACTCGATAAAAAAAAATCTGAAGTAAAGTCGATTTTGAAAGTATTTTAAGTTTTATGAGACTTGGGTGAACGCAACTTTTATGAAAATTTTACATTTAATTTACTAATCGGGTTTGACAGGGATATTTTTGGATAAATTTATAATATGGCACTTATTTTTTTTAATATAAAATAAATACGTGAAAATGGCACACGCGCACCGCGCCAGTGTCCTGCCGGACGTCATCGAGGGAGGACCTATGCAACTTTTGCTCGCGACCACAAATTATCGTTGCCGCGCGCGTAAATAAACGTTTTGTATTATAAGTAATTGAAATGGCGAATAGAAAAAACAAAATTAAGAAAAAAAGGGTATCTGAAGTGAAGAAAATCCGAAAGTATATTGCATAAGTACTTATTCCTCTACACAGACCAGCGAAGTCAGTATGACTAAAATTTTAAATCTATAATGGAAACATTTTTATACCTTTAGTAGTAGTTCTAGTTTAGACCCGGATATGTCCCTGTCTGAACTAGAAGTAGCTAAAGAAAAATTTCTAAAATCATTAGAAAACCTTAAAAAAAAAACTTAAAAATTTAGAAATTCTTACTGCTGACAAGGACGCGATTAAGCGTAATACAATATTACAAAGCGAATATATATATTAATAGCGAATGGCTAGAAATTCGAAAAAATCTTATTACTGCCTCTAATTTCGGTCCTATTTGCAAAAGGCAAGTATCAAAAGATACCGCACCATTAGTAAAAAATATATTTTATAAAAAAAATTAGGCCGTGTTGCATCCATTGCTTACGGTATTGAAAATGAGTAGCAAGCTTTGCACAAGATACAACAACAAGAAAACGTATTTTTTGAGCCCTGTGGTCTGTTTATTAACCGACTTCTAAAAAAGGAGGAGGTTCTCAATTCGGATGTTTGTATTTTTTTTTTAATGTTTGTTCGCGCATAACTTCGTCGCTTGCCAACCGATTTGAAAAATTATTTTTTTGTTAGAAAGGGTATACTTCCCAAATGGTCCCATAGTCACCAAGTCAGGATCTGATGATGGAATCTTGGCAAAATCGAGGGAACTCCTCAAATATTATAGGCAACTGTATAGTGATTTTGGTATTTTCATCGAGAACTTAAGCATTTACAGGCAAAAAGTAACATGATGAAGTGGAATTGATGAAGAAGATCAGAAATGGTCAACGGAACTTCATACTCGCATAGATATCACAATGAAAATAGTTAAGCGACTATGATAATACAAATAAATTAATGGTTCTGAATAGTTCCGTTGAAAATGGTATCATCAAATTGATCTGATGATGATGATGGAGCTAGAAGGTAGGCACTGGAACTCCATCATTAATCAATGTAACCTAGTCATGTTTGGGCTTATTAGAATTGTCATGAAATGCACTTTGGCTATAAGGTACTATTAAACTGATCTAATGATGGAGCCGGAAGGTGGAAGGTAGACACAGGAACTTTATAATAAAACAATGTAACCTAGTAGTGTTTGGATTAATTGGAATTGTCATGAGAAATAGGCACTCTGTTTATAAGTGAATCGCAACTAAAAAGTGTGAAATAAAAAAAAAAAAATAACCGACTTCACTAAAAAAAACACTAAAAGGATCAAAATAACTTTAATTTCGGAAGTCGGTGTTAAATAAGATACAAATAATACCGAGAAATACCAACTTCCAAAATTAAAGTTATTTTGATCCTTTTAGTGTTTTTTTTAGTGAAGTCGGTTATCTTTTTTTTGTAAAAGTTTTTTTAGATAAAGATTTCCTATTCATTGGTGCTACGCCTAGATGGGCTCATTGGAAATGACATTCTGGTAGAAGTCAAATGTCCTTTTTCAACATCAAAAATTGGCATGAAAAAAGCTATTGAAGAAAATAAAATAGAAATATTAAAATTTAATAAAAAAACGCGCACTACAACAATTAATAAAAATAGTAATTGGTTTTACCAAATAAAGGGACAGTTGCATGTGGCAAGACGACGGCAATGTCTACATGGAATTTGGGCCGGAGAAAAAGAGCCAGTCCACATCGAAATAATTGAAAAAGATGACGTATTTTGGAAATCGAAAATGGGGTCCAAATTAATACGGTTTTACCATAAATGCCTACTTCCTGAAATCGTGAACCCCAGACATACGCGTGGTATGGGCATAAGAAATCTGACACTTGAAGAGAACAAATCATCTGAAAATAAGGAAAATGAGGAATCTGTAACGCAAAACAATCCTGATTTGCTATCAGGTCCTAGTTCCCAACTCGGAGGGGAGTGCCATGAGGACTGTGGCTTTGACCCTCTTAGAAGATACTCGCGCCCAGCATTGAGGAATATATCGGTCGATGAAAATGAACCTGGACCTGACACACGACCACTACATTTTTATGAATTTTTATGCTGGTACCTATATATTTTATTTTATTATATTATAATTAATCATATTTGTCTTTAATTATATTACTCACCAAATCTTCTACAACCATTCTTTAAGTTGTACAGAATGATCATCGCCTGCCTTGTCATTCACGAGACTGTCTTATCAGAATACCGTGGCCCTGGAACGCAAAGGGCAACCGAAGGAACTGGGTGGATTTTAGTCAGTACAAGTCTGACAGTCCCTTCCGCTCCACCCAGAGCGGCAGGACTCATTTGATGATTTTACCAAGCAATAAAAAAAAGTCATACATTTATAACGATATACCTAAGTGTATTAGTGTTTACAGTCAATAGTGCAGTGGACAGCACATCAAGCTATACGTTTTTGTTGCAAACAAGCTATTATTACCAACCAACAATATTTGAAGTACTGATTTATTTATCTATACTGTGGCGTGCTCGCTCACCGCCATAGGTCACCGGAGTTCATATCGCGACGGCTCCTGTGCAACGCGGACGCAAGCCATCTCGGTGCGTAAAATGCCTAAACTTTCGGAATAAGGGACCCTTAATTGCTGCCAAATACAAATTTTAATAAATAATTCGTGGTCATGTTTCGATTGCCAGTCTCTAGGACACCCGCTTTTTGCTTATTAAAGATAAAAACAACAAACAAAGGATGTCCAGTTCGCCTGATTGCCGGTGGCTTACCTCCATTATCATTTACAATAGCTCGGATAAATTAGGCCACGCATTCTATTCTAAGCTGTCACAGAAAATTAAGTTTAACGTCATCTAATAAGTAAAACTTATTGCATCTCTAAATTCAAATTTGTCCGTGATTAATAGCAGAAATTTAACATAGAATGATAATTGTTGATTAAGTATTCGGCATAATATACTCTCTCTATTCACTAACTCACTCTAGCTCACTCCGTTTAATTGCAAATGTGGTTTAAATCCACATTTGCAATATAACGGAGTACGTGAAACAAATTCGCTTAACAATATCATTGATTGCTTCTAAATGAATGTTCGTTTATTTCCTGAAATAGTTTCTATCGGGAAATTGTTGTGATTAACGCGATATGACGTGCCGATAAAAGTTTCTCTATCCGCTGTAGAGTACGGTCATTACTCAGTTCCGTTTGAAATATAACACACACACACACAATCATACACACACACATAGAATCACATAGAATTGCAGTTTCATAATATATGTACAAATTGATTGAATTTCTATTTGAAATTGGGTCTAAAAACAAATATAATCTAGCGATATTTTTGTCATAGTTGATCTTGCATCCTATTGTATAAAAAGTATGTAATGTGGATTTTATTGTAATGAGTGCCTATCTGTAGCTTTCTAATTTATAATAATAAAGTTTTAAGCGATTTTCGAAGACTGTTAGCGATGACCTAATGGCAAAGTGATTGACGGGTTATAATAACCACACTTTCATTTTTGCTGAGGTATTTATGGCACACTGAAAACAGATATGCCGAGTACCATAAAAGGGCTTATCAGATTTTGATAGAATCGAGGTTTAGGAAATGGGCGAGATGTGAAACTATTTGCATCAAAAATGCTCTTTGAAATAGATATATCCCAGAAACATTGTCTTCAGTATTTGTATCTGTTTACTCTTGTTTGGAATTCACTTCCTGTCTAGACAATATATCACTTAATGATTTCTAATCATATCCATCACTCAACGAGAAGTGACGCACGCATAGCGAAACTAAAATTAGGAGTCCATCTATTAGTATTGTTGATTTTAACAGGAAAAGGTTATTGTTCCAGACAGTTTACGTCGTATTATTGACGTGTGATTGATTTCTACTATGATCTTGGTGTTAAGCTCATGAAATCTAATACAGCAGCTATGCCATGGAATCAAATAAATCATAAAAATTGTTTGTTTGCTTATAGAAAGTAAGTAAATTCGTAAAAGGTATACTGAAAGTATCTATTCGAATTGATAGGTTTTATTCAGGGAAAATGGGCCTCGAGATTTTAACTGCGGGAAGACGTTATTGGTAAACAAATGAATAACTACGACCTAATGAAAAAAAAAAAAACGTTAAAAAAATATGATAAAATTTATTAAATGATGACGAGTGTAATATCTCTTTCGACCCTGACAAAGCAATAATAGGACGTAAGTAAGTATTTGATGAACTTTGAAGATACGTTGCATCAATAAACTCATTACCAAAGACGAGTGTGTTTATAATATGCCTACTCAACCTACCAACAATTGCGAGGAAAATGGAAAGCAAAGTTGTGGTTGTTGATAGACTGCTCTGTTAGTTCAATTTGAGTGCTGCCAATACCTTCTTATGTCTAATAAACTCATAAAAAAAAGACCCGTTTTGATATTTGATAAATACCATAGAATGTAACTTGCAATGAAACTAAAAGAAACGGGAACCGATCACTTTTCCGAATATTTTTTTGTTCGAATTTCATATTACCGAAAATTGGCTTTTTTGATAAAATGCTTTATTTGACATATTTTTAGATTATTGAAGTATCATGTGTCATAGGTATTATTTTACCGAACTATATTTCCGCGATTTATAAAATAACTATTTGCTATTGGCTGAAACCTCTTATGAACTTTTTCATTTGCCAAATGATTTTGCCATAGGTATTTGTACCACGCCAAAATAACATTTTACGGAATTTTGGTCACAAATATATAGACGGTTACTTTGTAGCATTTTTAATGTTATATTAAAATAGTGTCATAAAAAGTCAATAGTTGTACTACAAAATTTAGTGACTGTGAATCGCCGCAAAACCGACTTTACAGTCTTGTCTGCCCTATCCCTAGCCTATATCCGCGTAGACACGGAGGGGTAGCTCACGTGGGGCCGCCTAAATCCCGCAGTGCCGGAGCCGTGACAGAAAAAATGCTTGCTGCATGTTGCATGCCTGCTTCCATGCTGCATGCTAGCTGCCTGTTACTTGCCTGCTTGCATGCTGCATACCTGCTGCATGTTTCATGCCAGCTTCCATGCTGCATGCCTGCTGCATGTTGCATGCCTGCTTACATACTACATGCCTGCTTGTATACTGCATGTCTGCTTGCATGTTACATACCTTCTTTCATCCTACGTGTCTGCTTGCATGCTATACGCCAGCTTGCATGCTGCATGCTTAAAGTAAGCATCCTTGTTTGAAAATATGGTAATTAAAACAGTGGCATAATGAATGTTCGCAAATATTATACTTCGAACACATGTTATTTCGGCTAAGAATAACATCGGTGAAAAGTTTTTGGACCAAATGAAACGTCGGATTAACGAAAAAAATTGAATTGATAATAGGTCAACTGATACAGTGGCAGACATGATTTTGATGAAATTTAAAAAAAAATGAAATTATAATAGTTTAAAAGTTATAGTTGAAATGAAATTCGGTCAAATATTTTTCGGACTTATCGTTTCGGACTTCGGTAGCCGAAAGAAACAATAAAATAGTAATTAATTACATAAAATGTAAAAAAAAATGCTTACATTGGAGCGTTAAATAATAATAATATGATGGAATATATTGCAAGTGTTCTTTTTGCGTGTTTAAGTATTTAATTATTCGTTTTGATAGTAGTCAAAACGGGCCTTTTATTTTTTCACAACACAGCTGCTTGAAATTAAAGTCAATTAATGTCTTGTAGCTAAGTGACCATAGACTAGGCAGATCATAAATAATGTTTATGAGTAGGATATGGGTAGGTATATATATATATATATATTAGGTACAAGTAAGGTATGAAATATGACTGATTAATAAATAATATGACTTGACTTTAGGTCTTGAACAGACCAAGCTCACTGACTATTTAGTTATTCAAGACAATTAATTATTTAAGAGCCCAGATAGAACAACGAGTAGACTTAAAAATGTGTCTAGCCATAAATAAATACTCACATCTCATGACCAAATTGAATTTACTGTAGTTAAAAAAATTATAAGTATTTATTTTAGTACAAATTTTGTATATGAGAAATATTTTACATTAAAATTTAGTAGTCCATAATTATCCACAGCGCCATCTATCCACTTAGGCCTGACCTACTGATTCACTGAAAATCATAATCAGTGGTAAAAACTGACAACAGCTTACATAAAATAAAATATCAACAAGTAAAATTTAAAAAAAGTTTGCAGTTATTACGAGTTTCATTAAATTCAGAATATTTCTATTTCACCTTATTCTTAAAAATTAAAAAAACTAAAGTAAGAAGATGTTGTCAAGTCGACTAAAAATTTTAACATAATACTAACAGCTCAAATAATCGATACCACTAGTATGAATTAACGTAAGGGACATTTTTATATTTTGTGTAAAATACCCATGACGTCAATCTTAGTAAGGTATATTTTTACATTTTCAGTAAATGTCTTTTACGTTATTTCATATTTCCAGTATCGTAATTTCATGGCTATTCATCAAATTACTAATAGTTGTTTGAAGATTTGTTAAATTATTTATTTCTTTATCTCAGATTAAATGACAGATTCTCGTTTTAATGATGCAAACAAGTTTTATTTATTATTTATTTAGTTTCATTAGTCGACTCGCAAATAGTCGATCATTTGATTAGTTCGTAATTCTCTTGGCAACACTAACGTCGTCTTTATCGAACTGTCAAATTGGTGACACTCCCCCGCCCTCTTTCCTCTTGATTTTGTTCAAGACGAACGTTTATTTTTCGGCATCACACGTTTCGTGTCAAACGACTTAAAAGTAAGTGAAAATTCCAAAATATTACCGTGGTTATAATGTTTGGTGTATACAGAATGTGTGGTAAATCTTTTATTACACGATGGTTGTGTATATTGTGAGATAAAGCTGGATTATGGAGTGCGCGCCAGATTCATAAGGCGGCTATTCCATGGGTAATTTACAGAGTTTTTGGTAATTTGTGGTGACTATTCTGTAGAAAGAATGTATCTTTCACAACCAGTCTAAGGTATTCCATTATTCTTAGGTTTCTAAACACTCATTTCATCAAATTCATAACCATGTGTT
Organism: Mythimna vitellina; assembly: GCA_949316375.1. Lineage (NCBI taxonomy): Eukaryota > Metazoa > Arthropoda > Insecta > Lepidoptera > Noctuidae > Mythimna > Mythimna vitellina. The sequence goes on from OX438704.1 coordinate 1,006,986, forward strand.
GTTATTGTGTTTTTGGGAATATCTCTTGTTAATTCATTAATAATCAAGATTATAATGTGTATATTGCTCATTATTATTAATCTCGTGAACATGGTAAATACAAGTTTTGGATATAAACTATTATAACTTGTTCCAAGCACTTTTGTATTTATAACCTAAAATCATAACCACACTTTAGTGACCAAAATCTATACAATAAAAGTTTCCAACTTATCTGGTGTGTTCTGTTTCTGGATGTTTGAATTTGTGTTTCTGTTTACCGCGTCATTATTTGCTAAATATATCATTCAACTTGGCAGGAAACTCAATAATGTTCCAAGAAATAAACTAAGTAAACAACCCACACAATTACCAGTAGAGCATGCACCTAAGATGGAAAATGTGTATTCATTTTATAGACGCCTAACACTAGTTGCTAGACAAACTTATAACATGCACTGTTTGTGGTACCATAGAGCAATCTTCGCAATTGACTTCACTGGTTAATCTACATTTTGCAGAATGCGTTACGTGGCCGCGTATTTACTGGCTGTGCTCGGCGGCAAGGCGTCCCCGGCAGCAGCGGACGTAGAGAAGATCCTCAGCTCGGTTGGTATTGAGGCTGATGGAGAGAAGCTGAAGAAGGTTATCTCCGAGCTCAATGGCAAGAGCGTTGAGGAGCTGATTGAGCAGGGTAAGCTTTGATTGGCTATTATTTTACAGTGTTTGTAGGATCAGTAGTTATCAATGCTTCTAAACCCCTTCATTAAAGGCATATTTATTGCTGTGACATGTGCAAAGAATTGCACATGGTTACTAATTTTACTGAATTCAAGTATATTGAGTTAAGAATGTCGCCAACTCTCGTCATAATACCAAATGTTGACAGGTTTTAAAGCAAGAGTTTGATACTTGACTTCAAATCAGAAATCAGGGGTTAGATTTTTATTGATGGTTCATAAACTTGACATGAGTTACAAAAACATGAGTTACTGAGTTGCATTAATTCATTAAACCCCGAGTGAACGTCTGCGTTCCCTTGGCCATTGTCTTTCTATTGTGTCTCTAATTACGCTACTCAAAAGTTTAAGCCTTTGCTATTCCTTTAAGAGTCTCATTGAAGATAAACATTGCACCACAACAAATTCATAACTTGGTGTGTTATTTTTGTATAGGCCGTGAGAAGCTGTCATCCATGCCAGCTGGCGGTGCCGCCCCGGCTGCCGCTGGTGGAGCTGCGCCCGCTGCTGCCGCCGCTGAAGAGAAGAAAGGTACGTCATATTGAAACTATCTTGAGTTAGACTGTAGAAGCAGTTGTAGAGTGTATAAGTCCTAGGAATTGAGATACGTATAAGATATACATATACCTAGGTATCTTGGTATTAGAGATTGTTCATACAATGCACAAACAAATAATTGTAGGAGATAGATTCGATTATTCGTTTATTTGATAATGTGCTTTAAACTAAATATTTTGAATGCTAAATTATCACTAAATGTCATCTCAGTTGGAAGAAGAGTGAAGATGTAGCCGAAAGATGTCCATTGTTGGACATAGGCCTCGCCAAAGTCTTCAACAAACGATCCTGTCTTGCATCTATTGGATTATACTGTACTTGTCTTCATTTTAGAAAAACTATGCTAAGCTGACAACAACAGCTGCAAGGTTCTTCAATCCTCAAGTTGCTTGCCGAGACTTCCTCAATGCCTCAGAAAGCAGTTTTAAGTCATTGGTCTCAGTTAAGAGGACATTTGGAGAACTTTAACAGTTGTTAAGAATCAATAAGATCTTAAATATATGATCAAAGGCCAAAAAATCTGTTACTAGTTGTGTCCAATTGGGGTATTTTTACCATTACTGTGTTTTGTGGAGGTCAGATAGATAGTCACTCCATGTTAAATACTAGTGTCCAGTTGCATCTGGTTTGACCTAGCTGCTGTGAGCGGTAGCTAAGCACGGGGCGGCGAGCGGAAAGAACAAAAGTATGAAAATGTTTGAAGCACGCCAGGAAACGTCGCTTATAGCGCCGCGCGCACCCCATACCGATGCCGCCCCGCTTGCAGTGTCGCTCGACCCTAATACCGAAGTCGTGAACAGGCCATTAGGCAGTTTAAATATATGTAGATAAGATTAAATATTAAACAGTATAGCGAAAATATTGACCGCTTTGAATTTCGAACAGTCAACTGCTTCGTAATTCTTATCAAGAGTCATATGGCGAATGCCTTTTTCAGAATGTGGTTCTGAAGAAGGCATTCGCCATATTCGACTCTTCAAATTGGCCATCATATCTTTTAACCAGGTGGTTATATCCGACTCGAACTAAACGGTTTAAGGGTTAACCAAACTGTAGGTAGCAGAAGTTGTAGCTCATCATGATGAATTCAAACAACACCATCTTTCGACTGAAAGCCTGTGCTGCTAACTACCATTTCCTGAAAACTTCCCTTACACAACAAACTACCCTCCATCTTCTCTACTCTGCTAACTCATTACTGTTTCTATTGCAGAAGAGAAGGAGACCAAGAAGGAAGAGTCTGAATCAGAAGATGAGGACATGGGCTTCGGTCTGTTTGACTAAATGCACTTCGCAGGTGAGTTTCAAGGATTTTTTTTTTTATTAGCATGTAAATTTTGTGGAATATAAGTTCAAAGCTATTTATGATATTAATTTTTTATATGTTTGTAATGAATATTATGTGACACCAATATTCCCTAAAGGATTTATCAAAGGTAGTTTATTGATGTAGACCTGGCAATTAGTTTATGTCACAACTGTAATAATTCTTTTTAATTTTATTTATAAGATAATAAGATTTTTAATCATGTTTTTTTTTTATTGTGCATAGGGCTATATGCGTACTTGTAAAACGTCAGAAGCTCGTAACCAGCAAGAAACTCCATAGTTACTCTTTTTTTTAAAAAAAAAATGATCGATTTTGCAATATTTCCATATTAAAATTACTTTTTCCTGCTGTGTCAAACTTAATTTGTTATTTGAAATATTAGTACTTCCCAGAATTTAATTTTCATGATGATTTCAAACAACACCATCTTTCGACTGAAAGTCTTTGATGCTACTTACACTAACTGATGCCTACCACAGACATCTAATACAACCGTTTTTTTATTGTGGTCATAGACAATAATTTTGTTTTTCTTCATTGTTTCAGTTTGCGCGGCGCTGGTCGTTATTCCATTTTCTATGGTGTAAGCGTAAAATGTCAGCATTTATGTTTCTATGAAATATAGTGCTAATAAACGTTCATAAATTTTTATTTTAGTATAGTTCCGTATTTCCCCTACACCCACATACAATTTATTTCAGTTAGAAAATATTTTTTAAATGATAAAATAAAGCCTATAATTGTAACTGACAGACTGTCTTATATCGAATATATAAAAGCGAAATACCACTCACTGATTAATCACGAAATCTCAAAAACATTTACCTACATACTTAAAATTTGGCAGGTAGTTTCCATACAGGGTGTAGACATCCGCTAAGAACGGATTTTACTATACTCCACCCCTAAGGGGAAGAAATGGGAGTCCAAAATTTGTATGGAGAAAACTATTTTTATGCAGGCGAAGCTTCTAGCAGATGCTATCGAATAGAAATGGGTTAGGTTTCTTGAGTCCTTAGAAGTAGATTTGCTGAGTTCCTTATAAAATATCAAGGTCATAACTTCTGATCATTTTTAGAACAGAATAAATAGAGATTTGTAGTAAAATAATTTTAATTCTGATATGAATGATGCTACATTCTATATACTTTACAGAAATATTAGCGCCACTTGTTAATTACAAAACTTGTTAACAGATGGCGCTAATTTCTAATGGTATTTTTTTTTAAACTAAATCTCCCAGAGATTTTTTTATTAACTAATCAATTTCGAGTTTCTTGAAAGACCCCTCAACACTACCAAAGATGTCCGATATGGTCTTAGGCTTTCCTGGCCGCTTAGCTTCAATCACTCGCTTCTTGTTCTCTTGCACGAAAAAATCCTTGTTAGCTCGCAACCGTGCTAGTATCTCATCTGAAATTAAAACAACAATAATTAGCTTTCTAATATTATTGGCAATCTAATTGACGATGACCCAGGTGTTTTGGCTCTAAACAAATTCACTTTTTTTCCAAAGTAAAATTGCTCGTGCAGTGAACAAAATACAAGCCAGTCAAAAGTTCTCTGTACGAATAGTGAATCAAACGGATCGCGAAAACGAGCGAAATTTTTTAAGATGAGAGAAAAGGATAGGTAGCAGCAACATTGTATGAATCCGACAGCTGTCATCCGCACCATCCTATGGGAAGTATGTAGTGTCAGTGTTTTTTTTTTTTTTTATTGGGTGGGAAAATCATCCTAATGACATCCCCGCTCTTGGGCGGAGCGGGAGATAGTGTCAGACTCTTACTGACTAAAAACCCACTCCTGTTCCTTCGTTGCCTTCGTCCCAGGGCCCCGGGTTCCGCTTTCACACTACCCGTGGTCCCAGTAGGCTTCGACCCTGCTGGGCCCCTACGATTTGCTGACATCTTGAGGCGCGCGTGGAACAATACGCGCCGTCGACGACTTGGGCTCGGTCCGGACGGTTACCGGACGTTCAGACGGCGAGCCACCCATTGCTCGCCGTCTACAAGCCCGCGCCTACGGTGGCCGGAAATCGCGATCGGAATCCCGGCGGCGGTTGGAGCGTAAGGACCGTTGCCTTACGTGATCGGCCGCCTCCTTAGCTAGCATTACTGCTTCGCAGAAGGAGGCGACCGCCTGCCACTCCTCCTCGCTCCGGAGCATGGCCTGAACCAAGGCCCGGCGCGAGAGATCGCCGCCGCCGATCGCCCCCACGAGGACACGGCGTTGCTCTGTCCAAGCTGGGCACACCTCCACCGTGTGCTCTACCGTGTCCTCCGGGTGGGCCACACAGTGGCGACACCCGGGCGTCGTTTCCGCACGAATCCGGTGCAGGAACCTCCCGAACTTACCGTGTCCGGTGAGGACCTGCGTCATGCGGAATGTGAGGACGCCGTGAGGTCTTTCCGACCACGCCTCAAAGAGGGGACTTACCGCCATAATTGTGGCGTGCCCATGTAGTGTCAGTTTTTCACCGTAAAAAAAAAGTTTATCCATTATTGTCAAAAGATGGCGTAACCAGTAGGTACGTAAGAAATTTTAAAATAAATAATTGCCGTAGGAAAAATTGTGATAATAGAAGGTAACTTCTGATGACTTAACCTCAACCGTTGCGTGCCAGAGCTTTTATTTAGGTGGATCAACTAATGATCTCGCTCTCTTGGGCGGAGCGTAAAGGCCCACAAACCAAAACCCACTCCTGTTCCTTCTTTGGTTTCCGTCCCAGTAGGCTTCGAACCTGCTGGGCCCCTACAGTTTGCTGACATCTTGAGGCACGCATGGAACGCGCAAACGGTTGGAGGGCGAGCTACCCATTGCTCGCCCTCCGCAAGCCCGTGTCTACTGTGGCTCGAAATCGAGATCTGGTTCCCGGCGGCTGGGACGCGAGGGCCGTTCTCTTGCACGTGCGGCCGCCTAGCCTTTGCTAGCATTACTGCTTTGCACGTGGAGGCGACCGCCTGCCACTCCTCGTTCCGGACCATGGCCTGTACCAAGGCCCGGCGCTAGAAATCGCTGCCATCGATCGCCCCCACGAGGACACGGCGGTGGTCGCGTTCCTGGGCTACGATAACTTTTTTGAGCAATCCTGCAGAATAAATACTTCTCGCAGTTTATTGTTTTTGGAAAAACTAATTCATCAACATGGTTATGACTTTGAAGTCAACTTAATTCACTATTTAAAGCGGAAGTCAAGAAAATACTGGCTATTATTCAAAAGACTGACTTACCTCTGCATTGATCAAAGGTCTTGAACTCTCCTCCGGCTTCCTTAGGCAGCCCCACCATCGGTACATTCTTATCCAGGGTCTTGGCTCCGATCTGATGGATGGTCAGCACGTCCAGGAGTTCCTTCTTCATAAACGGCTTAATCATCATCATGAGTCGGTCCATAAATGATGGCGCGTTTAGGAAGTGCAGGCCTTTCACTTTTACCAACATGGCTTCCTAAAAGACAAAGGTTGTATTAGGTCGATTTAAAAATGGCGGTCAAGTAAACTTTTCGTTGCGCTGTACCCTGTTGTCAAATTAATTGTTCCCAGCCGTCTTTAAGTCATAAGAAAAAAATAAAACATTTAATAAAAAATATAAAAAACAGTAAGTATCCCACCGGTATCGGGAATAGGGTTCAAGCTACCGGCAGTCAAGACTTCAGAGAAAAGAACCTCCTAACTATACGAGCCGTGTCCAGGAGTAGGTACTACTTACTGAATCAACCCTTGATCCAGTCGCCTAACGCGAACCTCCTAAGGTGTTGGTTGAGGCTCTTGGCTATTAAGCCGTTGGCTGACACGACTAACGGTACAATGATCGCTAAGTCCACATCCCACATGTCGACAACCTCGCGAGCTAAGTCAATATCCTTGATTTGTTTATCCTTCTCGGCTATCACGAGGTTTTCGTCATGTGGAACGGATATGTCAACAATCATTACACGCCTCTCGCTTCGGTCCACCACCACTATATCAGGCTTATTGGCTACAATAGTCAATATTATTGCGATTTTTTTATAAGGTCTTTAATTTCTTCAAACTGTGCTTTTGTGATGAAAAAGCGAGCATCATCTTAATTAAAATGCTTAAAACAAGAATAGGGTATTCTCCATAGAAATGTAGTATTCTTTAACTGCATCACTTCTTTGTCTCATAGGCTGACGTTGTGTACCTAACCAGTAGGCGTGGGAAAAGTGTGTCATTTTTGTGATTGGAACATTTGTATTTATATCACTGAAATGTTCCGAAACAGTGATATGTATCATTTGGAACAACGGCTCAAAAGATACATACCTACTGACTGTTATGAATCGTGATCTGTTACATTGCGTCATATACTCGTAAAAGTTTTGTTATTTGAATTTTGATTTGAGAATAATTTAAAGCGGATGTTATTAGTTCAGGTCATTAATTATATTTACACTATAAATAGTGTTATATTTACGTTTTAATTTGAATTTTAAAAAGACTGCTGGTCACTTAAAGTAAAGAGTGTTTCACAGTGTTCCAATTGTTCCAAATGATATATTTAAAACATAACTGATGTTCCAATCTTTCGAAACACTAAAATGTTTCGGAACAGTGAGTCTGTTCAGTAAAGAGTTACACACGCCTACTAACCAGTACCTAGGTATTTTATTTTCTTTGATATTCCTAGAGATTTGAAGCCATAAAAAATTCTTTCAAACTCATTGATTTTTTAATTTTTGACTAAGTAGGTATGCAGCGTCTTCCAAATTAAAAGTTATGATGTGAGATACGTTGCTTCGATGTGATATTCACACCAACCTCATACGTGTAAGATGTCTTAGATTTGTACGCCGACCTCGAAACGAAGAAGTTTTCCAGGACAAGTCAAATGATATCTCACCTGCAAATAATACAAGAACTGCTGTATAGTCTGAACATCAAGCTTCGTGAGATGCCCTAACTTGAGCCCGTCCAGATCGAAGATCAGCACGAACCCTGGCCACGTGCCTTCTTCGAATTGCCACAGGTCCAGGATCATCAGCACTGACCTGGGGATCATTAGTTGGTTTCTTAAGTAGAGGTCGATGTAGTCGGAAGTCCATAAGTTGGTCAACCAAGGGGTAACTGAGTAGGTAATCACTTTATGAACCCAGTTACTGGGTTGTGAGTCAAATTGGCAGTCACTGTTTGTAAAAGACTAGTATATTCAGCGATGAGAAGTCGTTTCCAATATACCAGATTGGTAAAAGGTTAGGTAAGGCCTCGTGGGCCTGCCCAATACGTTGATCCGACCTGATCCACACCGCTTTTGACTCTACGGTATACCTACAATGCCCTACACCGCCAGAAACAGATGGAGGAATGAAGTGAAAGTGATGAAGTAGGCAATTCCCGACTCTCAGCATTACGTAATACGATGCAAGAAGGAGGAAAAGTTTAGGGAGATGACAGATTTTCAAATCGCAATTTCGTTAATATAATTAATATATTAATAAAATAATAACTTTAATATCGTTGCAACTACGAATTTTTGGCAATAAATCAAAATCAAAAGCATTTTATTTCAAATAAACCATTTACAGGCACTTTTGAAATGTCAAGAAGTCAGTCAGTTAGAAAAAAAAAACGATGCTAATTGCACATTCCAAAGCGTAGATCTCTATGGAGAAGAATGTGCAAGAAACTCCATGGACACTATTTTCAATCATGTTTTGTAATTACAAAAATCTCTGTTACATGTTTCTTGTCGCTATCATGTGAGAACAATGCAAATAAAAATAAAAACTAAATACAGATATTAAAATAGCAACTGGCAGCTAAGAGATGACCAGTCTCAACTGACAGCGCCCGTTCACGGACATGACCCTAATATTAGCACCACTCAGCTCAACCATTTAGAAGGGAACCGAATGATCCAACACACGCGCCACCATCAGTGAGACATTTGAGTGAGCATGACAAACTCTCAACTGCCATGCTCATTCGATAGGCAAAAAACATTCCTAAATCACTTACCTGAGTGATTTAGCGAACTCGAAGTTCTTTGGCTCGTAGTCCAGCAGACGACAGTAGAACACAGCATCGCCGTTCCGTGACCGAGTCTGAAGAGGCGTGAGTAACCTGGAGCAAGCCAAACATTTGATTAGGTAGGTAGGTAACTACTTGAGAATTAAGAATTGTACAAAGTGGTTATATTAATTTATGGACTCGTGTTGTGAGCCCTACTGCTCTGCCCCCTGATATAACACGCGTGAGCCGCCTAGCTAAGTTACGATCGTTTCGTTTAAGTCGCCTTAGCTAGGCGGCTCATGCGTATTATATCATCATCATTATCATTTATATCAAATTAAAAAAGGCCTAAACAAGGCGTGTTAAAAAAATATCAAAACGAACGAGGAAGAGGGATGGAGCTATACACCCTATAAAGGTTCATCCCTTTAACAGCTCAGTTTAGGTCGTCAAATGGATCGCATTAGGAGCTCGTGGTAGGGTCACTGCTACCTACGCTCAACCCGGTAGCAGGGAGAACAAATTTTTTTTTTGTGACTACACTGACGACCTCTAGAATATTGTGTAATAAGAATAATTAAACTAATTTGTGTTTCTTATTTCATTAAATTAGTATGTGAGTTATATAATTAAAAGTATAAAATTTTAACCATGTATATTTTACTACATAACTGTTATAATTAGGTAGGTATGCCCGCTGTGTGTAAAAATAGGTATAAAGTTGTCCAATCATTAAATAAGTACAAAATAATTAGTTCTCATTAAAATAATTTCGTCACATCGGTAGTTAAACTAAACCTTTAAACACGAGCCAAAAAAAAAATCTGAATTATTCATTTATTTTCAAGTAACACTCATTTTAGTGACAAATCATTAACATACAGACAATAAAAATTAATAATTTACATACAATTAAATTACAATAGATTATAATAATAATAGTAGCCAGTCAAACACAAAAAGAATTGCATTAGGTACTTAAATATTAAAATAAATTACATAAAATTAAAATTCAACTAAATGTCATTATTACATTAAAATAAATTAGCTTTTACTTAGGTCAGATTGAATAAAGTCAAGAATTACAATTTTCTAACAAGAATTGGGACAGCAGGTAACGTGTCTGCCACAGTCATGTCGGATATATGGAAAATCTAGCCTATTGGCGATCATTACTAGGCTGGCATTGGGGCTGGCCCACACCCGGCGCACCTGGGATGCGCACCCCTTGTGCATATTAGGGTGAAAACAGTAGGTGTCTGCCTCTGCGAACATCCCTGATGCGCTACAGAAGCTGGGCAGCTCCACTAGCGCCCGGAACGCATTTTTATACTGGACACGGAGGGCACTGTATGCCCATTCAGAATAGTCAACCCACAGGCTGCACGAGTACAGAGATGTGCAGCACGCTCTAAAGAGCGTGATATTCACCCCTCTAGCACAACGTGTAAACCGGCAGGCTATCATATTGGCTCGTACTGACAGTGCCCTCCGTTCCCTCTCAATGTCAGCCTGATCTTTAAGGTCCTCGGTGAGTAAATGTCCTAAATACTTATATTGATCCACTTGCTGTGGTAGAACACCATAATATGAACAGCCGGTATGTTCATAGGTTTCGACACACCGACAGCCTGAAAGACCGTATAAGATAAGATATAACATATATATATTAACATATTAATATTCCACAACTATCACACAACGGTATCTATTCCCAAACTAAGCAGAGCTTGTGCTATGAGTACTAGACAACTGATAAACATACTTATATATTTCTAAATACATACATAATATAGATAAATTACACCCAGACACGATAAAGAAAGAAGATAAGATAATCATTTATTGGGCATATGGCATGCAAATATTTCAAAAATAATACAAATAAAAATTTATTCTAACATGTCATTAATTCAAATCAATAAAAAAATCCTATATTTTTAAGTCTATATTACCACGTTGAGTTAAATTATTTATTAAATCGATTCCTGTTTAGGCATAAGTATCGGCACAGCCAGCGTACAAATGTCATAAATAACATTTAAGAATACAAAAAACTAAGAATTATAAAACAGTCACACAAAAAATTGAATTGAATTGCTTATACAAATTTTATTATATAAAAAACTTTTTAAATTGAAAGCTGTTTTATGTAAGTAATATCATAATTAAAAATAAGTTAAAAGAAACTGTGATGTCAGAGAAATACAATAATATTGTCAAAGGTACAAGAGTTGTGTTAAAATTAAAAGATTTATGTCGAAATTATAAAATGTATGTCAAGATTATGTCAAACATACAATATTGGTGTCAATCATATAATATTTGTGTCAAAATTACAGGATGAATGTCAAAAATACAGGATGAATGTCAAAATTACAAGATGAATGTCAAAATTACAAGTTGAATGTCAAAATTACAAGATTGAGGTCAAAATTATACAATTTATGTCAGAATTACAAGATAAATGTCAAAATTACACAATTTATGTCAAAATTACAAGTAAAAGTATATGCGTGAGGAAAAATTATTTACTCAAAAACTTTTTCGGCCAGAAATTCGGAGACACTGTAATATGCTTTTTGCAAAAGGAACGTTTTTAATTTACGCTTGAGTGCATTATTACTATTTAGGTCTTTTCAACTTTTAGGCAATTTATTAAATATAGTCGGAGCCATGCAGACGATACTTTTGCGCATGAGTGCCGTTTTTGCTGGATAGATGCGCAGAATAGACATATTGTCTGTTCCGTATCCGTATCCGTCTGTTAAGCGGTACAGTTTCCTGTAGACATGGAAACAGTTTGGGGATTGTTTTAACAAACATTGCTGTTTCGAGTATATACATACACGGAAGAGTTAATATTTTGTACCTGTTAAAATATGGTTTACATGTATTACTCTTTTTCTCATTATATTTTAACCCATGACCACGCGCGTAATCCGTACATGTACTGAGTAGCCTCCTCAATCCACTGATTGACGTGCTCAGGAGCACCATGTCATCCGCGTAATTCAAATTGTTGACACACACTTGAGAGACTTACAAGTTGTAGGTCGAGTCGTAGTCGAGTTCAAACCCAGTCAGGCGCATTACTTTGTGTAATTTATTTCATCACCACTGCTCTCAAAACGGTGAAGGAAAACATCGTGAGGAAACCGGCATGTCCTAGAACCAAAAATTCGAAGACATGTGACATCCACCAACCCGCACTGGGCCCGCGTGGTGGATTACGGCCCATTCCCTCTCCTAGAGAGGAGGCCTGAGACCCAACAGTGGGAACATTATAAGGCCAACTATGACTATGACACACACTCCCTCCACAAAGCTTCCGACATGCTGACTGCTGAGTGAGACGTTCAGCTCGTTCATGTAAATGTTAAATAATGTGGGGGAGGTCAGGCTACCCTGCCTTAGGCCACTCTCGATTTTATAAAAATCCGACATCGCCCTCGCCCATTTGACACTGTTGACCTGGTGCCCGTACCTATATCAAAGTATGCTAATGAGTTCCCGAGGTAATCACGTTCTCTCTAACTTGTCCCACAAGATATCGTACGAGACAAAGTCAAACGCCTTGTACAAATCGAGGAAGCACGCGTGTACAGTGTGTGGAGTTGTGATCTAGTTACTCATAGGTACTTACACATTGTGCAGGTTCTGTTCCGTCTTTTTATCCACGGCCCTGTCTTTGAAGAAGTTGGTGAAGAGTGTGCGCAGAGTGTAGTGGAGGTCCAGTACTTGCTTCGACACCTCCGCGCTGTGGTCGCAGCAGTGGTAGATGAGGATAAGGTCCAAGTCTGGAAGATTGAAGGATTTTGGTGTTTTTAGTTGATACTTATACGGGTAGCAGCGTTAGGTCTCAATTGGTTCATTAAATCTACCTAATATTTTTATTTATTTTTTTATAGCCTATTGTGTGTCCCAATGCTGGGTTAAGTTAAGGCCTCCCCTTTGTCCTTTCAAACCTCTCTTTCGGTCATTGTTAGGTTTGAAAAAGGGGGATTTGGACTATAGTCCACCATGCTAGTCCAATGCGGGTTGTTGGTCGTAATGCCAGAGCCTCGTTCGTTGAACAGCACGGTGTACCGAGGACTAGTAAGGTTTGCTTGGGTCTCTTAGATGTTAATGGACCCGTATATATAATACATAAAATATATTTCACAACTATCACACAGCGCCATCTAGTCGCCATCCACACTACAAGGACAAACCTTGGATTTTCGAAATCAGAATTCGGACATACCTACCTATAATCACTTTTGTTTTAAACTTACTAAATATAATAAAAAATTACTTAGTTCAAATTACTTATTATAAATAAACTTTTTTTTTATTTTGAAACAAATTTAAACGAAATAATATTTTTTATAGCATCTTCCACAATTTTTTTTATTACATGATAAATTAAAATATTAAATCACATTTCTACCTCTGTGTGGACAAATTAATATATTGTGATGTGGGTACACGAATAATAAACCAGTCTCGTATGAACTGTCGTTTGATTTAGATCGAGATTCTTCAGTGGCGACGAGGATGGGAGGGTATAAATAGGTAGGGATGTAATAAATCATAATTCTATTTTTTTATCTTAAAACTCATGTGAGACTTTTTATACGCAGACTACGAATGAGACCTCGCTCGGACGCTCCATGCGTGCCTCAAGGAGATGTCAGCAAAACCGTAGAGGCCCAGTAGGGGCGAAGCTTACCGGAGCCATGGGTTGTCCGAAAAAGTACCTCGGGCCCTGGAATGAAGGCAAAGAAGGAACAGGAGTGCGTTTTAGTCAATAAAAGTCTAACACGCCCAAGAGCATTGCAAGATATCCCACCTAAAAAAAGTCCAATCTAATATCATCACCATCGGCATGAGCCTAAGTCTCATAAGTCCAAGGCTTAGATAATTTTGGCGTCCATTTATTGCAATGTTCTACAATATATGAGGACAATGCCCTCACACAGCTTAGTTACACAATGCTACCTGAATAGCATATCTACCTACTGACTATTTATACTTAGGTTCATAGTGGGTAAGTACTAAAGTAGGTACCTAGGTACATCATACTTTAACTATTAGGCGAGTATATGCGCGTATAGAATACTAAACGTTAAAATCACAATTCATAAAGTGTGTGAAGTCAATTGGTGCGCAAAATAAAGAACACAAAGGAGACATATTTTAAAATAAATTAATAAATATGCTTTCAAATAATAACATTGTAGCAAATGAGGCTTCTACAAAACTTAAATAAGATAATGGAACTACAGTATCAGATCTCGTAGAGGTATGCGAAATTTTTAATAGTATCCTCGCAAATATAGGATCTCAATTGGCAAGCAAAATACCTTTCACAATAACAATTCATGGAGTGCATGAATTGTTATTGCTTAACTTTCTCCAACACACAGGACTATACGAATTAACTCAATTATCTTCATGCACCGTTAATGAGGTATCTCGAATTAAAGATGACTTAGATCCCAATACGAGCACAGGAATCGATGGAATTAGTACCAAAGTTCTGGAATGTTTTAAAAATCATATCATTGATAATTTAACAGATTACTTAAACGAGCTAGATTAAGCAGATTCACTGTACGACTAAAAACAAGATGCTCTCAGATAAAACTCTCGAGCCTTTGAAGAAGATGCGTGAGATGACTTAGTAGTCTTCAGATAATATGTTCACATACCGGCAGCTCAATAGACGGATCTCGAAGTCTCTGAAACGCGACCTTCACCGATTTATTACCGAGAGGATTAAGGACGCAATTGAGCGGAATAAGGGCTCCAAAGTATGTGCACGGGATCTGTCTATTGGGCAGAGCCAGCTCACGAAACTGAAAACCGATGATTGCAGAGTCATATCCACCAAATCGGAGCTTCACACTCAATCTACAAACCCGCTGCAAATCTACCAAACGACTCAAGAGATAGATTGACTCGACACTATACTGAAGATATCCCGGTCGTCAGCCCGTAGTAGATTAGGATGGCTCTGAAGTAGTTGAAAAACAAAAAGGTGTCGGGTGAGGACGGAATTACGGCCGAGCTCCTGAAGGCGGGTGGAAAACCGGTCCTAAAGGCCCTTAAGAAGTTGTTCGATTCCGCCATACTCGAGGGAAAAACGCCACAGGCATGGAGCAGAGGTGTAGGGGTACTCTTCTTTAAGAAGGGTGACAATATCCTGCTTAAGTATTACAGGCCTATCTCACTTCTGAGCCATGTCTACAAGCTATTTTCCAGAGTCATCACAAACCGTTTCGCGCGCAGGTTCGATGACTTCCAGCCTCCCGAACAAGCCAGATTCCGAAAAGGCTTTAGCACTGTGGACAACATACATACGCTGCGGCAGACGACTGAGTAGTATAATTGGCCTCTCTTCTAGCGTTTGTGGACTACGAGAATGCCTTTGATTCGATAGAGACTTGGGATGTACTGCAGTCTCTCCAACGGTGCCAGATTGACTATCGGTACATCGAAGTGCAGAAGTGTTTATACAAAAACGCCACCATGTCAGACTTCAGGACCAGACCTTGAAACCTATTCTCTTGCGGCGGGGTGTGAGGCAGGAGACGTCATTTCTCCGAAACTGTTCACGGCCGCAATGCAGGATGTCTTCAAGGTTCTGGAATAGAGAGGGCTAATCATTAATGTCAATGGCGAGTACATCACTCACCTTCGGTTTGAGACTACAGAAGAGCTCAGTACAATGCTCAGTGAACTCAGTAGAG
Source organism: Mythimna vitellina (assembly GCA_949316375.1). Lineage (NCBI taxonomy): Eukaryota > Metazoa > Arthropoda > Insecta > Lepidoptera > Noctuidae > Mythimna > Mythimna vitellina. The sequence continues at coordinate 1,022,305 of OX438704.1, forward strand.
CTTCCGAAAGAATGGGACTTAAAATGAACATGGACAGAACCAAAGTCATGGTAAACGTCCATGTAGCACCCACTCCTATCAAGATCGGAGACTCTACACTCGAAGCTGTGGTCGACTACGTTTACCTGGAACAGACGGTCTAGTTGGGTAGGTCTAACTTCGTGAAAGAGGTCAATCGTCGATTCCGGCTGGGCAGCGTTCGGGAAGCTACGCGGTATCTTCTCGTCCAATATACCACAGTGTCTCAAGACCAGTGCGTGTTGTCAGTGATGACATATGGTTCCGCATCGCTTACAATGAGCCTCATCAGAAGACTTAAAGTCACTCAAAGGGCAATTGGTGTGCGATGGTGAGCCAACAGCAACGGGTTCACGTGCTTCAGCCTTTACGATTTTTTAAATTGATGTTTACGAGGTGATCTTCATGGCCATCAATTATTGTTTCGAGGCTATCAGCTCGGGTGGAAATCTCCTTGATCTCTAAGTTGAGATTCTTTACTTTTTCGCCCAACGTGACGAGATCGTGGTCGATTTTATCGAGGATCATTCATTCATTTTACGTTAACTTCTGCAACCATTTGGTAAGTTTTACCTTTACATCATGCTTAGCTCCTTAGCTAACCCTTGATAAATAGAGATGAGATTATTGATTTTATTATAAAGCCGAGAGCTAGTTACCACATACTGTGGGCTGTAAAACTTGGATCGGTATTGTACAGTGCCGCAAACGGGAAGGCCTTTACGGCTTCTCAACCTGTCGGGGTCTAGGTGCAACATGGAGTGTTTCCGAAGCACTGCATGGAGCACAAAGAGCTGTCTCACGGTCAAGACTTCAGCGTCTGAGTATAGTTGGTTAGTTGAGAATTCCCTACGCTTTAAGTGCATGACCTTCAAGATGCTCTTTGCACTCTTTCTACTTTAAGTATTGAGGATTTATAGGTTCCGCCCCAAACTGGCTCAAACTCTTAAGCTTTAGGGCCAAAATGACTGGCAGGTGGTCAGTGATATATGTTTCGACTACTATAACACTTGCTGGATTTCTAGTTTTTAGTAGGACGTGATCTAGGCAGTTTCCAGATCTAGTAGGGTGAAGGTGCGCTGGAAGCAACCCATGGGTGGCAGTTAGTGTAAGATACCGATCAGAATTCCTGTAGTGGTTACCATGTTTGATGTCAACATTTAGGTCTCCAATAAGAACGACATTATTGAAGTGTATTGAAGTATCCAGCAGACTGGTAAGGCTGTCATGAAATAAGTCCAAGTTAGAATATGCAGGGGAACGGTATAAACAGATGATGACAGTATCGCCTATAGTTGCAGTTTGCTTCAAGAAACTTTAGCTCATGCATTGTACATTGGGGGGAAGTTCTAGTGTATACTACGACACCGGCCTTTTGCGAGTTATTATTAACACTGGCATGATAATTATAGCCTTGCATAAAAGGGATAGGTCCTGACAGCCTAAGCCAGCACTTGGTAAGCACGATGACGTCAAAATTAATTTTAGTGATGGACAGCATAGATATAAATTGTTTGATATTCTTTTTAATACTTCTAATGTAGATATAAATTATTTTTAAGTTGCTACGATTGGCTATGACCTCAGAGCATTGGTCGGGTGGGCACATATACAACAATGCTATAGAAATATCGTCAAGTTGATCGGATATAACATTTATGTTTTAGCCATTAAATGACACGGATTTAGAAACAATTACATAAGAAAAACCCAAATAATACAAAAAATTCCATTCCTCAACAAAACATAATTTGCTATGTATAAATTTTGTAACTACAAACAAAAAACTTGGTTGCAGTAGTCAATCTATTACTAATATAACGTACATTTGAATAGAATATTGTTTGAGAATTGATAGTTGTATAGCTATTTTTATTACATTTTAAGAACAAAAACAGAAACAAGAGAGGGGTTTTAAACAAGCAAAAATTAAAAGAAATTGTTGTATGTAAAGCAACAGTAAAATTATCGTGACAAACAATAGATGAAAAGGTGCAGCATAGGTGCAGAAAATTTTACCATATGAACTCCAACAAGAGAACTTATTGGCTTTTGCTAGCAATCGAGAGCCATAAAAAAGGTTTTTTTTAGAGGGTGTACGGTGTTCATCCACATAGATTGGCTTTTTCTCTCCTACTAAACCAATCCTCCGAGTTTTCCTTTACTTTCAGTGGAATAATTCTGAACTCGACATTTGAGGGGCGTGACTGAAGTTTGCAGGTCTTGAACTAATTTCTCTAGCTGATGGGTTCGATCCTCATTTTCCTTTTTCAGTTTCTCCATGCTAGCTAAGCCCGTTTTCATTTCCTTGTAACATTTATCCGTAAATTGCAAACTTTGTTCCATTTCTGAGTGTGATTTTTGAATCTCTGCACACTAAGTCTTCAGCTTACACATGTCTCCAACCAACCTTTTCAGTACTGCATCGTACTCTACTTTCCAGGAAGAGAGACGTTTGTCGTTATCAGCTTTCCAGCATTTTTAAGTTCGTTAAAGATACTGGAAAATTGGTTGGTTATCTCGGGAGTCTTTAGTCATTACTGGTTCGTCAGTTTTTGTGTAGTCACCCGTGCGTGGGCGCTTGAATCTATTTGTTACATTTTGATTCGAAATGACCGTTGATACAGATATATCCGATAACCCAGATTCAGTAGCTGGTTGCTCAGGGCGAGGAGGCGGGTTTGCAAGTTTTGGAGGGGTCCGCTGGGTACTTATTGTTTTATTTCTTATCAGCTGCTAGTAAGATTATCAGGAAGTTTTCTTACCCTCAGTTCGGAATTATTAAGGATTTTTTGATTATTCCAAAATAGAGAAAAAAAAACGGAAAACTTGAACAGGCAAAAAGTGCTCTTAGATGTGGCGAGGAACGAACTTGAGACCTCTCGTTCAGAAGTCCATATAAATTGATATGGACTTCTGAACGAACGTATGCAGCTAATTGGTAGATGACGTGATCTTTTAGCACCATCAAGGACACGGTAACAGACGAAATACAATATCAGCCACACTATTATATTGTCACTTCACTTATTGTTGATTTTCGTTTTTGTTATTATTGTATTTCACAGTTCGAAGCACGTATTTTGTAGATTATACACTAATTTCGGATTTTTAAACGCAGAGATGCTTCGAATACGTCTGACTTGCACGGACGCTCGGCGAGGGACATCAATAAAAGAGAGGTAAGCGGAACAGAGAGTAAAGTCCCGCAAACCTTCGTTGAAAAGGGAGGATCCTCCGACCAGACGGGTGTTATGTCTGGTGGACAGCTGCCCGGTAGATGATTTCGGGCTGTTCTATATGTTCTAATCGCACGGAGAACTTTGATTGCGCAATGCAGGATTAATTCTTATGTGACGCCATAGATGTCGCTACAAGTACTTCCGCCATTAGTACCTAGTTGACTCTTTCTAAAATTCGCTAGATCTTGGTACATACGTCCATTCTGGATGTTTTGGATTCGCTCAGCAATGTGTTTTAATTATTTGATGCTACTCTTGATTTCATCGAAGATGGACGGCATAACAATATTTACAATAATGATACAATATTGATGTCATTTTATCATCTTACAACTTATTTTCAAATAGCACTAGCGTCTTTTATTTTTCGCAACCGCCTTATTGCAGGAGTGCAGTGGATTCATTTCTTTTAACTTGTCGGCAACTAATAATGTATTTGTCATGTACGCACACTGGGACAATATTACTGCTTTTTTTTAATGTTCTCATCTAAGTGACACATGTGTCTTAATGGGAATGAAGATATTTTAAACCGAATAGTAGATGAGTTGGAGTACATTTCACCTTTGAAAACTAAAAATTAGCGCTTATCTTAAAACTTTTTGTTCTTTGTTTGTTTACTGTGACTTTGAGATGTGTGAAAAAGTTTTTTTTCTAACATATGTTTTAGAAAAAAAACTTTTTAGATATTTTGCCAGCAGAAGTCGCCAAGTGGTGGCATTGCCGGATTCTGGACTTAGTCAGCGTGATGTCACTGAAAAATTGCGTCTAAGCCTATCGTCTGGTCATACAAACGCTATTGGGAGACTGGTTTGTTTACGCGCCGATCAGGATATGGCAGTAACCGGGTCACTTCTGAGCGATATAATCGATTTATTGTAACAACTTCTTTACGAAATCGACGCCTTAATGCAGCAGCTTCGTATTGTACTTAGAGTGACTGTGACTCTACAATTAGAAGAAGATTGAAGAAACGTGGACTGGTACCGCACAAGCCAGCCAATGGGCCAAAATTAACTGCAGACCATCGAAGAGCGCACCTTAACTTTGCACGTGAGCACTTAAATTGATCATACCTCCAGTGAAACAAAGTCCTTTTTTCTGATGAGTGTAAAATTATGTTGTATGGTAACGAAGGAAGGAACAAGATCTACAGAAGAGATGGAGAACGCGTTGCACAATGCTGCATTGAAGAAAAGTTCAGCTATGGTGGCGATTCGTGGACGGTTTGGGAAGGAATCATCGCCGACGGTAAGACAGAGCTTGTCTTTGTGTCTGGGCCACGTCTGCCTGCGCTAAACAGTTATCGGTACATCGAACAGTGTCTTGAGCTACACGTGATGCTCTATGCACATTTTATTGGCAACGGTTTCATATTCATGCAAGACAATCCTAGGGCTCACAGCACGAGCGTCGTACGAGATTATGTGAGGGGGTAAAACGGGAGTTGGAACTTTGTATGGAGAAACCCACTTCTAATTTCTTCCTCTCTGGGTCGAGCAAAAGGGAATGTCAGGCTTTTATTGACTAAACCCCAGTCTTGTTTGTTCAGTTGCCGTTTACGTGGATTGTGGTCTCTTTCGAAAAATCTCACAGCCAGTCTACTTATTTATAGTTTATTCTATTTATTTATTACATACTTCATGCACATAAAGGTACAGAGGCGGACTTAATGCCTTAGGCATTTTCTACCAGTCAACCTTTGGGTGATACAGAGAAGAATAGTGGTAGGTGCAATAAAAGAGAGAGAAAAAAAAAGGGTTACTATAAAAAAGATATACAAATGAATCACAGATACAATACAATAAATATAATATATACTTAATTTAATGAACTAAATATATATAATTTAAAAAGAAGCCAAACATTGGTCCAAATCGACAAACAGAAAAACATTAACATTGTTATAGGTACATATTACCAGCCAAGCTACCTGCATATTAATTTATTTATTTAAGTTCACACATAATTATTATTGTATAAAGACATAATGTGTCTATTTTTGGTTAATAATCTAATTTAATGATCGCTCGTTACCAGAAAAAAGACTCAAAATAAGAACTGAGTGTCTCGAATTATTTTTTAACACAAATAAGTCATTATCACGTAATTAATTTAAAAGAGTGAGAACAGAATCTGACAACGACCGGTCATCTAAATATATAACAACATATGAAACTGGCTTTAATAAATGATATTTGTTTTAAAAATAGGTTATTATGGCGTTTGAGCATAAATGACTAATAAACATACATGCACACATGTATAAATACAAAATTTTCGCTTTTATGATATTGAACACGATTTATTTTTATCAAGGCACATAATATCTTTTGAAGCTACAATTCTTCGCTGACTCGGAGAGCCAGAAAGTGTAACCATCAGTCTATCTAAGCAGTAACATGTTGCTCAGTCACTGGGTTGTGGAGGTCTGATGGGTAGTCGCTCCATAACAGGGTTATTCAGCCGCATCCGGTCAGACTGGAAGCCCATCCCAAGCTAGTTGGAAAAAGGCTAGGGTCATGATAACTCAGCCACGGTAGTGTTGACATTGTTCAACGACAAAGGTATTAAGTGTGTATTTATGTGAAAGTGTGTGTGAAAGTGCTATGCTCGGAGTTTCCTTGCGTGATCGAATCAGAAATGAAGATATCCGCGGGATAACCAAGGTTGCCGACATAGCACGAAGAATCGCCAAACTTAAGTGGCAATGAGCAGGGCATATTGCTCGCAGAACAGATGGCCGTTGGGGCCGAAAGGTTCTGGAGTGGCGACCACGTACCGGAAGACGCAGTGTTGGAAGGCCCCCTACAAGGTGGACCGATGACCTGGCGAAGGTTGCGGGAATCCGATGGATGAGAGACGCACAGGACCGTTCTTTGACATTTGGGGGAGGCCTATGTCCAGCCGTAGACGTCTATCGGCTGAAATGATGATGATGATTTATGTATCTATTTTAGTGTTAAGTATGTACTTTGTTTTAGGGGTAAAAAATGAGGTACTTTTGTAGGGGTAAAAAATGAGGTGGCACCAAGTGCAACCCCATTTTACGTCCATGCAATCTTTGTTCATTCCAGGTTGCCTGGAAGAGATCGCGAAATGTGATAAGACCGCAAATTGTATGTTTTTTTAAGTTTCAAATTGTATCACTTCTTTCCTTAGTGTACAATAAAGTAAATAAAAGGTCTAAACTAGGAACCCAACCAATAATTTGAAATTCAAGAGTCATGCTAGTAACGACTGGGCCAATGCGGAAGCATTTACCAGTGACAATTGGCTTTAAACTCTATCTGCAAACCGCTAATGACAAACCTCACGAATATTTGTTTGAAGCACTATTGTGTGTGAAGTTTTTTTTTTCTCCAAGTTGACATGAACCATTAAATCATAAATTAAAGATTGCGGGCACATAATTACTGTCTCATTAGATGACTTATCAATCTGCTATTGTGTATTTTTTTTATTATTATTCTACACTAGTGCTTGACTGCGATCCCATCTGATGGTGAGGCGCACTAGTTTATTAAGAGCCTATTCTCTCTAGCCTTGAAGACACCAAAATTATGATCCGACGGGAAGACCACAGCAGGCAAGTTGTTTCAGTCCCGACCCGATACCCTAGAGGTTTCAACAGCGTAAGGGTGGATACTCGCCGTTCGTCGGGTTGTCCGATAGTAGAAATGAGATGGTGGAATCAAGTCATGCATTCTGTAAAACGGCGAAAGGCTGGCTACCCTACGGCTGTGCTCAAGGCTTTGTAGATTGGACTTAATCGGTTCCGGATCAACAATTAGCCTCTTCGCACGCCTTTCCACCGAGTCCAAAGCTGCTAGGTGGCATTTTGCAGCACCAGCCCATATGTGGGTGCAGTACTTCACAACTTCTGGTTTGTATAACATTAAAAGCTAATGCCTAAGGCATTAAGTCTGCCTTTGTACAATGTTTCATTAGTGCATAAAGTTTTACATAATTAAATAAATAAAAGCTGTCCCTGTGTGAAGTACCGCCGGACCTTTGCAAGAACGCCGTGTTGTGTATCTACTAACAATTGTGTAATGTGACTTATATGGTAATCCTTGTGAACGAATTTCGATCATGGTGGCCAATTTCAACGGTGGATAACCAGGTACACTGGAAGCGTTAACACGAACTCTGTTTCTTTGCTTCCATAATCCTATGGGACGGCAATCCTACATGTCAAGGGGAGATGAAACGCAGGACCAACCAACGCCTTTACTTGCTTTCCGAGGCACGGGGGGACCACCAACTTATAAACTATGAGCATTTTTTGCCCGAACCAGGAATAGAATTTAAGACCCCACGCTCAGCAGTCGCACTTGCATCCATAAGACCAAGAGGCTTGCATACTTAATTGTAGAAAGAAGAGAGGGTGTTGTAAGTATCTAGTGCGTTTAATTGCGTTTCAAATTATACTGAGTGGCCGCATTGCACCTATGATTATTCACTGGGACTATTGTTTTCGTTCCGTACCTAATATGGAACAATAAAAGATGTATATTACCGATACACATACCTACATACACTGCAGGTACCATAAAAAGTTGGTATGAGTTTCTGCGTTGTGGACTCGTTGCCAAGGAATGGCTAGAAGTGTAGGTTCCTATTACTTTTATCGTTTCGTTGACCCGGAAAAACATAAACGTAGGCCATTGAAATGTTTATTCTCTGCTATAATCGAACACGTGACATTCAGTGTAGTAGCTAATTGCTCAACCACTGATCAACAGAGCCGTCCAAAGTTACAATTTTACTGCTAATTTTAAAATGTAAAGGAAGACAATTCTGTGTAAAACTTTGTTTTCCTGTCCAGTAAAAGGGAAAATTAATTGTTATCGGGTTAAAAGATTAATTTGATCAAATGTTTTTCTGCCATTCACATAATGATGATGTATGCATAAAGTAATGTTTAGTTTAATGCGTATTATATTGCGATCAGAGAGCGATTAAATAGCGATTTAAAATACATGATACAGCAATATTTACCTACCAGTTGGTAAAACATCAAATTCTTTGGTGAATTTTTTTGGTGGTATGACCAAAAAGATATCGAAAAACCTTTTAAAGTAGGGGCGCCGACACCTTGGGTGCTCGGGGACTCGAGTACCCATGAGAAATAAACAGTGGGTGCCAAGCTATATTTACATACCAGTTGGTAAAACATCAGATTATTTGGTTAATCTTTTTGGTGGTATGACCAAAAAGATATCGAAAATCCTTTAAATTTTTAGTCTTAACAAGACATCCCGAAATATCTTGAACACACCTATCTGTCACTCAATGATAACTTACTCGTACAGCTTTTTCCCGCAATTTCGTCCTCGTGAATGTCAGTTGTTGCGGAAAAGAAATCAAAGTCGAAGCCAGATAGCTAGTAACCTACGAGAACGTATACTATTGGAAGGACTCTAAGGATCCTTCCTTGGGTTCAAGTTTACTCCTTACCGAATTTCAACAAAATTGGTTAAGTAGTTTAACTGTGAAAACGTAAAACACAAACAGAAACGCTTCCAGATTTATGGTATAGTATGGATAACATCTTCAAGTAGGTAATACTAAGTATACTAAATTATGTGTATTATACATCGTATAGTATGCTATGTGTAATTTAATGATATTTTAATAACTTAACAAGACAGTTCGTGACGCACTTAATCGGTTCCTACTTAACATTGAACTTGATGTAAGTACATTCAATCAAATAAATAATAGACGCTTAGTTGACACTTCGCGTGACCCGAGGGCTGGCTTTTACCTCGGTCAGAGATTAAGCATTGCCATACAACGTGGCAATGCCGCCAGCCTTTTGGGCACACTTCCAGTCGACAGCGATGCGGAGGAGTTTTTTGACGCCATATTTTAGCTTTTAGATTTTTTATTTAAGTGTATATATAAGTTAGTGTCTATATGTTAAGTGTTTTATGTATTGATAGATTCCATATTAAAAATAAATTAATCTCCGGTAGTGCACCGGATGTATAAATCAAATAAATAATTATTATCGAGATAACTATAAGGTGGAAATTTCTAATGACTAACAGGGTTGTGTTTTCCCAAGGTACATGCATTCGTAGTCAGTAAAAGTCTGACATTATTTCTCGCTCCGCCCAAGGGCGGGAATTGTAAAGATGATTTTCCCAAGGTATCTCAAATATTATTGTTGCTCATCAAGTCATCACTTAACGTATTTAGAGTTTAATGTACTTACTAAAAACAGATACCATTCGGTTTTCCAACATCTTCACATGATTGACAGAAGTAAAATGGTGATAAAAATTAATTTCCTCCTTACGTCGTATTCCTCAATGCTGAGGGTCGTGACCTTCCTGCTTTATCATTTTCACTTGTATGATATTCCTCCATCTGTTTCTGTCTTTGGCAGTGTGAAGGGCTTTGTAAACTGTAGAGTCAAGAGCGATGCAAATCTGGTCAGACCAACGTATTGGACCGCGCCTAAAACTTTTTCCCATCTACTTAGCCGGGACCTTTCGAGGCTGCCACCGTCTTTCCTTGCAATTTGACCGAAGTTTTTCAAAATCTTTTGAAGACACTCCCTCCAATCCTTCCATTGTTCCCAGTTTTCCGCCACTTCTTGCCAGTTCCTAAGGAAGACATCTAAGTATTTCCGCTATCTCTTTCTTGGTCTGCCGCGACCCCGTCGTGCGATTTCAGGACACCAACTTTGTGTTTTACTGACCCATCGCTCGATCGGCATGCGGCAGACATTTCCAGTCCAGTCCCAAATAAGCTGGGCAGCCTTCTGAATCACGTCAATGATCTGCGTTTTGGAGCGTTACAAATCATTAATGATCTTAATTTCCAGTGGCAGGTATAGTGCATTCCTATATGTTTATGGGTACTTCCTATTCACCTAACTGTTTTGCTGTATGTACACAACCAATAATTAAGTTACTTAGTTAAATCCGAATAAAAAAAACAGGTTTTGTATAGATCAAGGCTGAACGTCATACCATCTATTATTACTTATTACCAACATAAGCTACTTCCTCGTGCTGCAGCAAATTGCTGTGTCTTCTAATTAGTGTAGTTAAATTCTCTATTGAGATGACTGTAAGTATCGGTTGTATGGTTAATTCAATACTGCGTTTGTTTTTTTACTGTAGTTTTTCCTACTGTTCTTTTTCCCCACGGGTAGTGTGAAAGCGAAACCCTGGGACTAAGGCAAAGTAGGAACAGGAGTGGGTTTTTAGTCAGTAAAACTCTAACACTATCTCCCGTTCCGCCCAAGAGCGCGATTTGTCATTAGATGATTTTTCCACCTTAAAAAAAAACTCTTCTACCTCTAATTATATTCAGTAAAATGATCATAGAGATCGTTTTTGGGTTCCGTACGCAAAAGTTAAAAACAGGACCCTATTGCTATCTCTTGGCTGTCCGTCTGTCCTCAGGCTTTGTCTCATGAACGTGATAGGCAGACATTTGAAAATTTCGCAGATGATGTATTTCTGTTGCCGCTATAACAACAAATATTAAAAATAGAATTAAATAAATACTTAAGTGGGGCTCTCATCCAACAAACGTGATTTTTTTTGACGTTTTTTGCTACGGACATTACGGAACCCTTCTTGCACGACTCGCACTTGGCTGGTTTTTTTTTATATCGTTTTCTCAATATCTCTAAAACATCATCAATGTGATTTTTTGGGTGTGATATCATCCAGTAACTTTCTTCCCTCTAGGTGGAGCGACAGGGAGAGTCAACTCGACAAGTGTATCATCACCGATAATCCTCTTGGTTCGCTTCTCAATCGACTCCAGGGCATCAAGCTGATATTTGGCAGACCCATCTCAAAGATGAGAGCAGTATTCTATACACGATTGAACTTGCATCATCTATACTGCTCTATGCCGTCGTTACAATTTACACCAGCATCACTTGAGTTGCATTTTATTCACGACAACGCATCGAAGTGATGCCAGAGTAAAGTTTAACTATGGAGTTTTTTGCCGGTTTTTCCATAGGAAACCACCACCATTGGAACCATACACTAGCTTCTGGCGTTTTATAAGGTCTACGTGAAATAAAAACATTTCGATTTTAAGGGTTCTGTACCTCAAAAGAAAAAAACGGAACTCTTATACCTCACTTTGTTGTCCGTCTGTATGTCTTTTATGACCCTTTATTTCAAAAACGCGTGCAGGTTACGAGTTAAAATTAAAACCATATACTCAGGTCTGCGGTTCCTTGAAGCTGTGAAAAAATCAAACTTCTAAGTTGACGAGGAAAAAAGATACAGCAGTTTATGTCGAAAAAAACGTATATTTCAACACTCTCAAGGGAATCTAAATTTATAGGGTAGGTACTTCCCGTTGACCCAGAATCCTGAAATTTGGCATGAAGCAAGATCTCATAGCAAAAGTATAGAAAAAAATCTGAAAACTGTAAATTTGTAGTAACGTCACAAAAAAATCTTAATTCGGGAATTGAACTGTTTTCATAGGTTTTCATAGGTTTGTACGGAACCCTTAGTGCGCGAGTTCGACTCGCACTTGACCAGTTTTTTTCTATTTACTCATTCTTTGTAGAAGGTTCTTACAGAAAGAAAAGTGACCAGAAAATCGGAAAATTCAGAAGACTATGAATCTTCATTATGACCTTCGCGCATTTTTGACAGTTCGTAGCAATGTCAGCTCCCCTAGCCAAGTTACAACCGTTTCGTTTGCGCCGACTACCTCGAATAGGCTACGCCTCCGATTCCTTTGTTCTGACCACGTGACTGAGCGTTGAGATGACGTCAGAACAAAGGAATCGGAGGCGTGGCCTACTCGAGGCATTCGGCGCGAACGATACGATTGTAACTTGGCTTGGGGGGCAGGGGTCTTGCCATGACGTAGTCGTAAGAGAGTAGAATAGAATAGAATTAATATCAGTTCAGTTTAGGTAATAAACTGGATCACGTTCAGAGCTCTTGGTAGAATCATTGTCGGGTCAACTAGTATTCAATAGAATCCTAAATATCTAATCTAATAGTAAAAATAAATATAAATGTGTTTAACAGCCTTGAAACCTAAAGTCGTAGACATAAGCAATTAACGATATAACAGGATTAATCTACAATTTTTTTTACAAATATTTTGTCGTTTTTGTGCGCGGTATGATTTATTTGTCTGAGTTTTTTTTTCTGTGTCGATTGGTCTTCGTTCATGCTAAACGAGTATATTTTATGTTGGTTTATTTATGCCTTTGAAACTTAAAACACAACACTCTTGCCTAGACATTTTCTGAATCTACAGATTAATAAGCAAAACAAAAAACCGGCGAACTGCGAGTCGTACTCAAGCACGAAGGGGTCCGTATCGTCCGTAGCAAAAAAATGAAAAAAAAAACATGTTTGTTGTATGGGAGTCTTACTTAAATATTTATTTTATATTTCTTGTTATAGCGGCAACAGAAATACATCATCTGTGAAAATTTCAACTGTCTAGCTATACCGGTTCATGAGATACAGCCTGGTGACAGATACATGGAAGCGGAGTTTTAGCATTAAGGTCCCGTATTTACATTTTGGGTACGGAACCCTAAATCATCATCATCATCATCATTTCAGCCGAAAGACGTCCACTGCTGGACATAGGCCTCCCCCAAGTGCCGCAACAATGAACGGTCCTGTGCGTCTCGCATCCATCGTACTCCTGCAACCGAGGAGAATATCCGCAGGAGAACCAAGGTCACCGACATAGCACGAAGAATCGCCAAACTTAAGTGGCAATGGGCAGGGCACATTGCTCGCAGAACGGATGGCCGTTGGGGACGAAAGGTTCTGGAATGGCGACCACGTACCGGAAGACGTAGCGTTGGAAGGCCTCCTACAAGGTGGGCCGATGACCTGGTAACCCTAAATATCAACTCTCAATCTCTAGATTGCATATAATTTCGCTACCAGAGGTTATTGTACCTGTGGTCAGTTTAAGTTACTAGAAGTTAAGCAACAAGTATATTTTTTGTAATCATTTTTTTTTTTATTATTTATTTAAACTTCATGTACAGTGGTGGTACATAGGCGAACTTAATGCAACAAGGCATTCTCTATCAGACAACCTTTGGGTTAAAAAGACAACACTGGTAGGCTTGCACAATAAACAAATAACAGATAAATCGAACAGAAAAAAAAAAGTTATTTATAATAATAAAATACATATATATGCTAAAAATTATTATTTTTTAATTTGATATTTAAATTAGTGCTTGACTGCGATCTGCGATCCCACCTGATGGTAAGCAGTGATGCAATTACAAAGAAAAATGCAACGAAATATGTTGGGTATAAAACAGAGAGAAAACCTGGACAACAAAACTAAACAAAATTAATAGACGTGATTAAAGAATCAGGTTACTTAAATGAGACAGAGCTGACCATATCTGCAGATTATAGGAAATGCCTGGAGAATGGTCGATGGACCAAAAAAGTAACGGAGTGGATACCCAGAAAAAAAAAAACAGAAGTAGGGGCCGACCAAGAAAAAAGGTGGAAAACATTTTTCGGGATAGAGTTGGACCGGGGTGGATGACTATGGCTAGGGACAGAAACCATTAGAAAGTGATGAGGAGGCCTACGCCGAAGAGGTGACTACAGCTAGTAGAGGTGTGATTTTTATTATAAAGCATAATTATTATAAAATAGGTAACTAAGTGCAACAACACAACAATACAATACAACAATACAATACAATAACACAATACAACACAATACAATACAATTAATATAAGTAATTGAATAAAGGCTTTTTTATTTATTAATTATTTTTTTTGTATTATCGTCGTTATGATAACATTCTACTTGAAATATCTGTTATTTATTTATTACGCACACCTACCACTGTGTTGTCTTTTAACCCAAAGGTTGACTGGTAGAGAATGCCTTGTAAGTCCGCTTACGTACCACTACTGTACGTGAAGATGAAATAAAAAATAAATTATGATGTCTGCAAAGTTTAATTTGACGATGTACAAGAAATAGAAAATACTCCGTGGAATCTTAGTCTAGTTTGAAGCTACTCCACTCAACTCAGTTAATTCAATCCAGTTTACAATATTTTATTTTACATAGACCTACATGGGCACTTATAAAACGTCAAAAGCGTGTAGGTACGGCTCTAATAACTCATTTTCTATGGAAAACAACCGGCAAGAAACGCTACGATTACTCTTTAAAAAAATGAATGATTTAACAATTTTAAAAGGTATGCGAGGAACTTGTACCCGAAGGACAATAAATAATAATAATAAAAAAGTGGATCGAAATAGAAAATAATTATTATCTATGAATCCGCGGAAGTATAGTGTTCACACATTATAAAAATGAGGCTTTATAAAAATAAACCTATCAATAAATGAAATGTTTATATACATCACTGATGAAGTTATGGTGGCTGGGTTCTCAATAATATTAAAAAAAAAAACATTTAAAAAACAATGTCGACGGTCAGCATGACAATGGAAAAAACCCTTCATTAATTGTAGTCAGTGAATAACAAAATATGTAAATTCCATTGATTCTAGTGAAGGAACTATCTTGGAATATGCGCCTTGAGTCCAACTATAATTACAATATATGAGGATTATATTTTTTCCCGATTACAAAAAGAGATCTTATTGTCAAGTCATCCAACCACAAAAATTAACAATACTAACCTTAGTATTGTTCATTTTAGTCACTACCTTTGCATGACCTCTCAGCTCAAAAAAAAAAGTATTATGGTATAAAGTTTAAATATCTCTCTTTTATTTTCAGTAGGTATACATTATTTTCTTAACATTTACAGTTAAACATATTAAACAAAAAACTCAACTAACACTTTAGATGTAACCAGGCCAGTCAGAAAGTTTTGCGAAAAATAGTTTTTTATGTATAAGGCACTGGCCGCTTGTAGATATTTTCAAAACTTTGGTTATTTAAAAGAAAAAATACCATTGTTCGAATTTTGAATTTCCCTCGACAATTTTTTCGCGAGCTAAATCAAATTATCGAGTCTCATTTAAAAATGGATCTGCATCGAGAACATTTTCGCGCAATATTTTTCTACTATTTTATATGTGGCCTAAAACCTGACGTGTCATTTGATAATCGACTTCAAACGAAAATCGGTTCAGCCGCATGAAACTTTGTATAGAGGCTGTTGGAGAGTTCTTTGAAAAGATTTAATAAAAATATTTTATTCATAGAATTTATTTTTTTAGTTTCTCATAACTTTCTGAGTGTCCCACGTATATACACTAAAAAAAAAACAATATACATTTCTACCAATATGCTTCAATATATTGCCAATATGTGTGAAACTCCTAACCTATTAATATAGACCCTCAATACGTATTGGATGCAGAATGATCAGAATATTTAACGTTTAGTTAAGGAGTACTTTTAAGGTTTTTTTTGGGGTGATATCTCTTTGAGGTGGTCGTAGAACACTAGGTACGTGCCGTCAAATACTTGGTGTCGGTTCTTACTGCCCCCCTACCCAAGTTACGATCGTTTCGTTTGCGTCGAACGACTCAGTTAGGCCACGCCTCCAATTCCTTTGTTCTGACGAAGTGACTGAGCGTTGAGATGACTTCAGAACAAAGGAATGGGAGGAGTGGCCTACTTGAGGCGTTCGACGCAAACGAAACAATCGTAACTTGGCTAGGGGGCTGACTGGCCGGACGGCGATTTCCGACGCCTGAGGTACTAGGTATAAGAAGGTCATATCATAGGTACCTGTTATGTATTCTCCGGGCAGATGAGGTTGGGTGCTCAGCCAATCTCGTAACTTCTTGATGTCGTCAGGAGTGGTGCCTGTGTTCTTCTTGTACTCATCTTCGAGGGATATCCCTTTTATTGCCATTGTTCTGGAAAGTACACTTCATTATTAGCTAGCTTCTAACAGTGGACTCGCTCGCGTGAATCAAAAATCATCCCAAAGTGTCATACCTACTCCCATGATACTAAGTATCCCATATGCCAGGACATAGACTACTTGGAAAATAGAAAATATACAGCTATGCATGACAGTGATTAAGTAACGTTCAATGGGTTAAAGAATGTTTAAAATCGGGCGATTCGTTTTTGAATTAATTTATCATAATCATTATTATTATTATTGTTTATTTTTATATAACAGAAAAGATTATGATCGCTGTTTATTTATTTTTTTAATTTGTAGATTTTTGGCTGGCTACGCTTTGTACATACCGTAACATTTTGAATTTATTTATTTATTGATTAATAAATAAATAAATTCAATCGAAAAACGTCTGGGAGGTCTATATAACTCCTACAAGTGTCGCCACAATGATCGGTCTTGTCGGCATTTTCCATCCATCGGATTCCCGCTATTTTATACTTTACGAACTTAAATCCGAAAATACAAATCTCTCCTTTTTAAAATGTTGTTTTAGAAGTGTTATTCTCCGCTTGAACTTACAGTTTGGGACTAAAATCGTAAGAGGAAACATTATAATAAAACAAAAGTTATTAAAAAGAATACTATCGATTACACAAAAAAATCTTATAAATACAATAGAATAAGTTAACAAACATAATAATACAATTAAAAACACAATTTAATAGAAAGTTTTAGCTACATTTTTAACTCATATAGTTAAAAAATTCACCTAACGTATAACAATAGTTCTCTATCAACCATAATTTTATTTCCTTTTGAAATTTATTTAAGGGGAGTTCTCCGACGTGGAATATGATTGTAGACTTTGATTGACATCCTATAGCTATTCTTTTTATGCAATGCGCTTCTACAAAAAGTATGAGTTTCCAATTTAGTGGGGTCTCTTGACTTTTATTTACGTTTTTCATTACTGTCGACAAACAAATGTAATTGGTTCCTTACAAAAATCTCAATTTCCATTATGTACATAGATACAAGAGTAAGAATTCCTAGTTTTTTGAAAAGTGGCCTGCATGTTTTAAAAGCCCTGACTTTACTTATTGCTCGGATACACACATTCTGTTAATGCTAAAACTCAAGAGCTCAAAAACTTACTGCAGTCGCATAGCTATATTACATCTATGTATAATCTTGTTTATAATTTTAATCTAATATTTACATTATTAATTTGCAGTATCTAGACTATCCCCCTTTTTCTATTTCAAATTCTTACATTCCATCCTAAGGTTGTCTGGTAGATATCGCGATCAACGATAAGACCGCCTTTGTACCCATAGATTTAAGTTTGTGTAAAAGTTTTGTTACTATTTTGGTGTACATAAAGTTTATTCTATTCTATTCTATGCAGTCGTAATTTTACTAGTTTCTCATGATCTTATATCCTATATCTTCCTAAAACAAAGTAATATTCTGCATGAGCTCGTCAGTCAAAAATTACAATTTCGCCGTCGCCGTCGGTTGGTGCTACCTAGCGGTTGTTACCGAACACAAGCATGTGGCTGACCTTGGGCAACCAAAACTGGATCCCGAAAACGAACTGAGGCCAATGACGCGAAGACTTGAATTTATATGTTGCCTTGACAGGCCTTGCTAATGAAATGCAGTTAAATTAGTTTTATATTAAACGATAAACCGCCGCTCGTAATAAAGAAACAATGAATTTTAGAAAAAATCCGTTTGTTATTTTTTTAAATTACATTTAATATGTTTTATGGGAATATAAAATGTTCTCGTAAATATACTGTGAAGGTGCAGTCATTATATTGATATATTTAAATTTATCTCTAAGGGAGTATCTGGGACTTAATTTATGAATCGAACGAATAGCCCTTTTCTGCAAAACGAAAATTGTCTGGATATCGGCGGCATTTCCCCACATCCAGACGGTCGCATACCGTACGACATGACACTGTGGAAAAAGCTAAAGTAAACGGGTAGTCTCTACATCAGTTAAATTTCAAATTCGTCTGCAGAGCCAAGTTTTTTCGATAACCTATATATATAAAACGAGAAACTGACTGACATATCAACGCACAGACGAAACTATTAGGGCTAAGAGCATGAAAGTTTACACAAAGCTTCCTTTTATGACGTAGGCGAGCACTAAGAGAGGATTTTCCAAAATTCACCCCCTAAGGGAATCAAACGGGGGTCCAAAGTTTGTATGGTGAATCCTGCTTTCAGGCGAACAAAATCGAGGGCAAAAACTAGGTTGGCTATATGTGGGCCCACTGAAGTACCAACTGTTTCGTTTAAGAAAATAATTTTACAGATAGAAGGTAAATCTTCGCTGAGTATCATATCATCATCTCGCTTGCCTTTTCCCAGCTAACTGCACCTGGCTAGACTGGAAGGCGACTCCAAGCCTTCCAGTCTAACCAGGTGCAGCTGTATACCCTCCACAACCCAGTTACTGGGCAACACGATACTCTTTGAATAGACTGAAAACCAGACTAAGTTCTGTATATTAGATACTTTTGATCCTGGAAAAATGCATGTATTATATACAAGAGCGAGGCCACGGGAAAGTTAGTAGTTGGTTAAACAAAAACCTACCTATATTTATAACACGATTTATATAGGCAAGTAGAAGTTACTTAGTATTGATACCATTAAAACAGATTTTATAGTTTATAGCACATCACAGCACCATATGTAAATAAATATAACATAATAGATAAATATATCTATTTAAAATTATATGTATTTATATTTATCTATATATATATATTATATATCAATCCACAACAGAAACTACTGGGATTAGGAACGTAAATAAATAAATTATGACGTATATAAAATTTATGACGTACTGAGAGAGGATTTGTTTTGGAAATTCTATCTTTATGGGACCGAAAATGGGGAATTTCGTTTGTATTCAAATATTATTCCATGTAACAGTATTCTTAAAAGTTAGCACAAATACTAACCGAGAGAGAGAGAGAGAGAGAAGGTAGTTTTGTCAATACAAATGTTTTACAAACTATTTTACTTCTTGATAGTTTTTTTATTATTATTATGGATAGGCTTGCGTTTGACCACTCTCACCTGATGGTAAGCGATGATGTGGCCGACGAAGGAGTACGCTTATCCAGAAGTAACCTAATTGCTCTTGACATAAATACCCCATGGTTGTAGCTATCAGGAAACACAGACTCCGGCAGGGATTCCATTCGACAGTATAAGATAGATGAGTTGTTCACACGAATTTAATCTTCTATACATATAAAAGCGAAATACCACTCACAGATCATTCACGAAATCTCAGAAACCATAACACATACAAACTTAAAATTTGGCAGATAGGTTCCTTATAGGGTGTAGACGTCGGAATTGCATAACCTAATTCCACCTAGCCCGTACCATCATCGAACCACCACGGCAATGTGCCACCGGTATATGGTGGACATCCCACCTATACGCACAAAACGTTTTGGGAACCCATTCATTGTGTGTACAGCTAAGGAGTGGAATTCCTTGCCGGAATCTGTGTTTCCTGATGGCAACAACCCGGGAATCTTTAAGTCAAGAGTGAATAGGTTACTTCTAGGTAAGCGCGCTCCATCGTCGACCGCAACATCGCTTTCCATCAGGTGAGATAGCGGTCAAGCGGGAACCTATCAAGAATAAAAAAAAGACATCCGCTAAGAACGGATTTTACGGATTTTTTTAAAACAGTGGTTGGAAGTTTGTTTGGAGAAACCAACTATCACGCGGGTGAAGCCACTGGCAGAAGCTAGTATGTGTATATTTGTAAATAAATCTTATTGTACCAGCTTCAAACTTATTGAAATGTAAACAGGAACTAATATGAATCATTTTAAAAGTCACGACTTCGGCAAGATCATCGTTACCCACACCATTTACTCAAGGTTGTAGTGTGTATCGGCTTTTGTTCGAAAACAAAACACAAACATGATGATGAATTTACTAAAAAGTTTTAGTATATTACCGTCCGATTATAATTTAGGTGTCTTCAAAGCTGGAGTGAATAGACTCTCAATAAGCTAGTGCGTCTCAACATAAACGATTTCATCACTGTTTACCATCAGGTGGGATCGCAACTAGTGCATGCACTAGTTTATATCAATAAAAAAAACACCGCAAAATATATCATAAAATTTGCTTACGTAGTATCAAAATACTTATTAATATTAAACAATCCGTCACCACAAACACACTAAAAATACTCACATAAATTTATTATTTATTTACGTCCTAAAACCGTGCTTTTTTTTTAACTTACGTAACTTCACTAAACGCGTCCGATCAACGCGGTCACACATACACTACTAATATGATTAGCTACTCCAAAACACTATGTATCGCAATAAAAGGCTACGCTAGTCTACGCACTGGGTAAATTAACTGCGACGGCAGGATCCTTGTTAACGTCATGATATCGTAATTCCAAGCTTTGTCCCAATGTGGTGGAGTCAGCTTCCAGTCTCAACAAGTGCAGCTAAATGCCAGCATTTCACATGAAGTGAATCCATCTATCCTCCAGAATTCAGTCACTAAGTACAAGAAAGAAAAAGAAAGAAAGATTAAATACTAGACTTGTTGAGTCTTTATTCAAGTGCTAACCCAATCTAATTTTTTTTAGGGAATATGAATGCATATTTTTTATTTGCTTAATTAAATTAAACAAAAATTTAAAAAATATCGTTATCAACATTGAAGTTATAAAGCTTCAATGCTGCTATTATGAAAGAGAAAACCGACATGGACTTTGATGACAAAGGCCCATGACATTTGTACGGTCGCTATAGAAAATGGCGTCTTCGCGAGAGAGACATATATATTATTTGTAATTGTTATATATCCCGTTTGCTTTCATATCAATTTTGATATTGTTTTCAAATTTAGTATTCTATTTTTTGTATATTTATTGATAAACTGGCTATCGTAATTTTTCTGTCATGCAACGCATAGTACAAGGGCATATACCTTATAGGTAGGTACTATGGGTTCCAAATAAAAATAGGATTGACTTAGCGCCATATTGTGACGTCATTGCTGTCAAATAAAATTAGATAGGGTGAGCAAAACAAGATATTTTTTCCCACGTGCCACTGGCAGAATAGCCGCAGCCGGCTCCATTGCCAAAACAAAAATAAAGAAATATTTTTAATTGAATCTAAACGAAGCATAACAAAAAAAAATTGTTATGTTAATCTAGTTCTTCAATTCCGCTTATTTATCTGTGTGAAGTGTTTGAAGGCAAATTGTTGCCGGCAATGAAAATAAGAAAAAAAAAACAGTTTTTCTTTTAAACTAATATTATAACTTAAATAAAATATTTAGCTAATTTGATTAAAAAATAAAATTTCCACTTAGATTTAACTAACACACAATGAAAAAAAAATTAAAAAAACGTTATCAATACCCAAATAAAAACTTATTTACGTACGAATAACGGTTTTTTTTGGCAAAGAGAACTCTCTTTGCAATCCGTACTTTTCAAGTAACATTTGACAGTTTGAGGTCACTGACATTCCTATTCTTATTTAAATAGTATTGTAACAGGTATCCTGCAGAATAGTCGTCACAGTTGGCAAAAAGGGAACAGGTATCTGACAGGATACCGGTTCCTTCCTTGTAAATAAATCGTTTGTGATATAAAGAATATACGAAACGTTGGTTGTTAACTAAAAATTTGTCATTGGAGTTTTGGTAAAGTATTTGTAAACAATGAATAACGTGTTTGTTATTGAGGCTTGTAAAAGACATCAACGCACGATCAAATTTTCACTTATTATTCGTAACGTAATGCCTATGTATGAACTGGCTCGTTTACCTTTACGCGGCGTTTAGTTGAGCCAGTGCGTCAAGTTGGACAGGGATTCCAATTTGAAGCTGCTGTGGAATTCCAAAGTAGATTTATTAACTGCTACATCATTGTTTTAATTTATTTAATTGTACAATTAAATTACATAATTATATTAGTTTTTGTTCATTTTAGAGTTCCGTACGCAAAGGATAAAAACGGGACCCTATTGCTATCAATCCGCTATCCGCCTGTCTCTCACCAGGCTGTATCTCATGAACCGTGATAGCTAGACAGATGAAATTTTCATAGATGATGTATTTCTGTTGTCGCTATATCTGCAAATACTTAAAAAGGAAAAATATAATAAATATTTATGTGGGGAAAAAACAAAGACGAATGTGATATTTTTGCCGTTTCTTGCTACGGACGGTTCGTAATACCGACTCGCATTTGGCCGGTTTTTTTTTACATAGTTTTGCAATGTTTTTTTTTTAATATTACATAAGCCACAGCCACAGCCACCTTAACTTTATTAGTAATTTATTATTGTACAAAACATCTCATTTATTTATTTTTGTAGTCTCATTTTTAGGATTCTGTATTTTAAAAGGAAAAAACAGAACCCTTATAGGATGACTTTGTTGTCCGTCTGTCTGTGTCACGCAAAACAGATGTTATATATATACTAGCTTCTGCCAGCGGCGGAAGATTTCTCCATACAAAATTTTTAACCTTTATGTCACCCCATTAGGGGGTAGGAGAAGAAGGGGGTGAACTTTGGAAAATCCTGTCTTAGTGCTCGCCTACATGATAAAAGGAAACCTTGTGCAAAATTTCACGCTCCTAGTCCCAGTAGTTTCGGCTGAGCGTTGATATGTCAGTCAGTCGAGTTCTTCTTTTATATATATGTATAGATATTCTACAACTATCACATAACGCCGTCTAGTCCTAAGTTAAGCAGAGCTTTTCTATTATATTAACGGCTCTGCGGGATTATTAGAAAGAATCATCGCAACCAAGGAACGCTAAGGATAACTGAAGTTAATCATGGACCTTCAGATAGACTCCGCTTTTCTCTGTTTGGTTTCAGTCAGTAAAAGTCTGAAACAATGTTTCGGTCGGGAGACTTGATTGATCACGTCGGAGTCACCAGTTAGGTATCGTCGGAGTCACCAGTTAGGCAATCGGAATAGAGTGTAAAATTCCACATACCACCGTTGAAAAGGGAGGTTTTGCCACCAGAAGGGGGTTTAGCCTGGTCCGTGTAAGTACCCCATGGTTGATTTCGGACTTTTGCATAATTATGTTCTAATCGCGCGGAAAACTAATATATATTAATGATTTTTCTCGCCAAACAAAAAATAAAGCCTATTGGCGTGAGGCTCAAACAAAGTTATTTTTTTTAAATGATTATCATTTTTTGTTTTATTTCTTTATGTGTGTGTTGGCACCAAATAAGTATTTAATGTTTAATTCTGGTGGGTTTTTTTATTTTTATTTATTTGACTCACCAACAATTGACTAAGAACACGGTACATATATGCAACTATATGAGATACATCAAATAAGTTTATAGACTAATATAGCAATTCTTTACAGGATATCATCAAATAGCACTGCCGTGTCCTTATGGAGGCGATCGGCGGCGGTGACCTCTCCCACCAGGCCCTAGTTCAGGCTATAGTCCGGAGCAAGAGGGAACCGACGCGGACGCCTTCTTGTGCAAAGCATTAGTGCTAGTGAAGGACATCGCCGCAACTGTGAGAGAACGGACATCCTCACGCCCCAGTCACCGCAACAAGAGACGCTCCGAGTGTCAATAGTCGCAAGGCGATTCCTGGTCACCGTAGGCGCGGGCTTGCGTACGACGAGCAATGGGTATCTCGCCATCCAGCCGTCCTGTAAAGATCGACCCCGAGTCATCGACGACACGTAGTGTTCAACATGCGTCTCAAAGATATGTCAGCAAAATTGTAGGGGCCCAGCACGGAATTTTAGAAATGGATACCGTGGTCCTGGAACGCAAAGGGCTACTGAAGGACTCAGGATGATTTTCCAACTCAAAAAAATAAAATAAAGCGCCCTGGCGGGATACGTTTCTACGCTACAACCTTAACATACAACTACTGTAGGCGCAGGCTTGCGGACGGCGAGCAATGGGTAGCTCGCCATCCGATCATCCGGTAACCGTCCGGACGTCGGAGCCGAAGTCGTCGACAGCGCGTAACACTACGCGCTATCGACGACTTGGACACGCGCGCCTCAAGGAGATGTCAGAAACCGTAGGGGCACAGCCGAGTCGGAACCTACTGGGGCCATGGGTGTTATGAAAGAGATCCTGGAACAATGGCAAAGAAGGAACAGGAGTGGGGTTTTAGTCAAATTCTGACACTATCTCCCACTCCGTTCAAGAGCTGGGGATGTCATTACATTATTTTCCCACCCGAAAAAAAACCCTAACAAACAAAATTGATGATTAATAGATGATTAATTATGTAATCATCATCGAGGCCGTTTTTATCTACGAACTAACGAACGAAGAGTACTAATTAGTTATTACGCTGTGGAATTAGGAAACAAATGAGTGACCTTTTTAGTGCTGGACTTCAAAAACGTGCTGAGTATTCCTGAGTAAAAAATGTTGCAACTCAACATGACTGGCTGCTGACCTTCTGTTTGTTATGATTGATTACACTATGCAGTTATGATTCGCTGATTTTCCATAAGTTAATTTTTAGACCTTTTATTATTTATTTCTAGCTGGAAAAATAAAAACATTTAACTAATTAAAACTATATATACACTATATGTCAGATGTCAGCCCGAAGAATCGCCAAACTTAAGTGGCAGTGGGCAGGGCACATTGCTCGCAGAATAAGATGGTCGATGGGGACGAAAGGTTCTGGAATGGCGACCGCGTACCGGAAGACGCAGCGTTGGAAGGCCTCCCACAAGGTGGACCAATGACCTGGTGAGGGTTGCGGGAGTCCGATGGATGCGAGACGCACAGGACCGGTCATTGTGGTGGCATTTGGGGGAGGCCTATGTCCAACAGTGGACGTCTTTCGGCTGAAATGATGATGATGATGATACACTATAGGCAAAAACTAGTGTATATATAGTTATACTAGTGTATTATACTAGGGTCCGAGTGCACATACGCTTTTTAAAGAATTATCCAAACGCTTAGTTAACACTTCGCGTGACCCAAGGGCTGGCTTCACCTCAGTCAGAGATTAAGCATTGCCATACAACGTGGCAATGCCGCCAGCCTTTTGGACGCACTTCCAGTCGACAGCGATAGGAGGACAGACAGGAGGAGTTTTATGACGCCATATTTGAGCTAGTAGATTTCTTGGCAGTCTTCCGGCTTTTTCAATTTGGGATAACTTCTGTATAATCTAGAATCCAACTTTTTATAGTCAGATGCAACTTCTCAGACCTAAGCCAAAATAGGAAAAATTATCGCTACTATATCATTATTATTATTCATCGCTTATCATTAGGTGAGATGGTGGTCAAACGCAAACCAATCAATATAAAAATAAAAATAAATGCATTTCGAGAGCAGTAGCAGATCAGTCAAACCCAGGCAGGCGCTTTGCTTTATATGTCATTGGTGAGTACTAAAAAACGGTGTGAAAGAAAACATTGAGAGGAAATCTGCATGTTGTAGAACTAAAAATTGGAAGACATGTGACATTACGCGGGGTGATGGATATCTCGCCGTCCACCCATCCGATAAGGAACGAGCCCGTATAGCCGACGGCGCATAATGTGTCACGCGCGCCTCAAAGAGATGTCAGCAAACTGTAGGGACCAGGTCGAAGCCTGCTGGGGCCATGGGGCAATATTTGAAAAGGAAACCTGTGATCCTAGAGTGCAAAAAGTAACTGAAAGAACATGGGTGGGTTTTAGTCAGTAAAAGGCTTTTTGCTTCACCGTAAAACGGGAGAACACATAGATGATTTCCCAGCCCCCGAAAGAAAAAACCTGCGTGGTGGATTATGGTTCTTTCCCTTTCCAGGGGCCTGAGATCTAATAAAGCGGCCTGTGGGTGAATCACACTCGAAAAGTATACGAAGCCCTCTTTGTCTGGTATTATAAATCATTCAGGGCGCTGATAGGGCTACCACGACACATTGTCGGGCATGTTTGCCGCCGCTAGCATCGACTGGTTTTATGCGACGATGCGTAAGTGGAGCGCATCTCTGGTTCGCAGGGTGCGCAGAATAAGGTCTTTCTTTTGGTCCATTTTCCCACAAAAAAGTTCACAAACACGGATAGCACTCGAACTCGCATTGAGCTGAATTGAGTCGAAATATCGTGTCCATGAGCGGTGTCTATATGTGCGTTGCTCGAGCGCGCTTTGTATGTAGATTTCTGTACCTATTTTGTGATATAGTGGTTATGGTCTTAAACAACATCTAAAATACAATTGCAACTCTAACCAAAAGATGTCTATGTGTGCGTTGCTCGAGCGCACTTTGTATGTAGATTTCTATACCTATTTTGTGATATAGTGGTTATGGTCTTAAACACTATCTAAAATACAATTGCAACTCTAACCGAAAGATATGAAACTATAGCAAAAATTTACCTTAAAACAGAACAAAAGCATTCATCATTGGAACACCTTGTAAGTATTATACTAAAATAACTTGAACTTTGGTCTTACGATTACCTCTTTTATTAAACACTGAATGAAAAATTATAATCGCAAGATGAATATGGCTACATTTATAAAATCTTAAAATAATTCCACTTCGGTAGGTATTTTTAATGTTATATCAGAATCTTGGGTCCATGTTGTCATTTGCAATTCAGATTAGGTACCTAACCTAACAAGATTCTTGGAAGCGAATTTGTTAAACAGTTTTTATTCAAAACCAGTGCAATTAAGTTTATTGTATCTTGAAATATGAGATATTTTTTTTCTTTTAGACTCATTTTACAAAAAAATAAACTCAATGGCAAAGATCATTCATTTCCTGACTGTTGCAGATTTGCAGTTGAGATTCTCTTTGGGCCACCAGGAATCGGGCAGCAGAACTTGTTTTTTTTTTTTTGTCTGGTTTCATTATTATATTATATACAACTGTTGGGCAAAATCCTTCTCTTCTCCTCCCAAAAATCTCTGTCTTGAGCTATTACTGGCCAAGTTTGCCCAGTTATATGATGGGATCGTCCAACTGTAATTTAGGTGTCTTTAAGGCTAGAGTGAATAGGCTCTTAATAAACTAGTGCGCCTGACTATCAATGATTGCATCTCCGCTTACCATCAGGTGGGATCACAGTCAAGCACTGGTTTATATTAATTAAAAAAATAAATAAAATTGTCACACTTCCTTCGCCGGGATCGACCTCGACAACGTCGAGATTTGTCCTTTTCTTTTCATTCTGTTCCATCACTAGATAAATACCTCTCTCCGCTACATCTTTTGCTAGTCCGCACTTTCTTCTTTCAATTCTATCAAAATGTATCCAGCTTGTCCCGCTGCGCTGGTATGCAAATAAATATTTTAAGTTTGGAAAAACCTGTTACCAGATAGTAGAATTGCAACAGAGATGCGACTTTTATCGGGAGATCATGGACATGTATTTTATATTTCTCTTAAACCTCCTCCACCGAGCACTCGAATAGCCACTTGCCTGGACGCGTCACCATGACCGACCTGAGAAACTTTAAACAAACTCGGTCGGGCGCAGCGAAGACAACCTCCACAGATGGGGTTCTCGGACGGTTCCGCACTTCAATGTTTGTGCGAAGTTTCTTTGCAGTATATGTAAAGAAAGAAAACATGTTTATTCTGC
Source organism: Mythimna vitellina (assembly GCA_949316375.1). Lineage (NCBI taxonomy): Eukaryota > Metazoa > Arthropoda > Insecta > Lepidoptera > Noctuidae > Mythimna > Mythimna vitellina. The sequence goes on from OX438704.1 coordinate 1,050,073, forward strand.
CTAAATAGACGCACAATTTATTACAAAAATATAAAAACTAAGTTCCCTGACAGGCCATATGTGTATCTGGCATAACTGTGTTGCTCTATATGACCATAGATAACACAGTTGTCTAGATTATCTGTTGCATTTTGACACCGGCCTTAACAGAAACAAACATAAATAAAAATAAATCAAAATATAAAAGAAAATAAACATAATTTTAACAATAAAAATGTGTATGTCACATCTTCCATCTTGCGTCACGTGCCCTGTTACCTGTTCTCATAGAGATTTAATCAGCGTCAGTGGAAGTCATTACCGTGGTCGAATACAGGGCCAAGTATGAATTTTGATTAACAAAATAAACAATTTTACCATCGACTAAGAAGAAGAAGTGGAAATGGAGTGGTGGAATTCCTTGCCGGAATGTGTGTTTCCTGATAGCTACAACCCGGTAATCTTTAAGTCAAGAGTGAATAGGTTACTTCTAGGTAAGCGCGTTCCATCGTCGACCGCATCATCGCTTTCCATCAGGTGAGATGGCGGTCAAGCGCGAACCTATCGAGAATAATAATTAAAAAAAAGAAGTAGAAATTACACAGAGGATCGCAATGATCAGAATGAAGATCGCAAAGATCAGCTAGAAGCGTTTATCTTAAAATCGATCCTCGTGGATGAAAAGTTTAGTGAACAAAAATTATAAAATAATATGACTTAGATAGATAGATAATCTATTTGTACGACATACAAAATTATAGTAGGAGCTTAAAATTAATAGGGTGTAACAATGGGCAGTTTTATCGCTAAAAAAGATTTTGTACAGACAAACTTTGGATAGATACAAAGTCTAGTCTAGGGTTTAGTTTTGGTTTTGGCCTCGGCGACGATGTGGTCGCCCATTCTTAGGAAGGAGGGCAGTATTGGTTATTTAGGTACCTACTTCTTAAAGTTTTATTCTATTCTGTTCTAATGGTCTTGGCTGCTTTGTAGATAGGTATGTCGTGTATTGTCTGGATTATCTCTTGTCGAAGTGTAAGCCTACTGATTTTATTTGAGCAAAGTTGTGTAACTTCTTCCTTGTACATATTGCGTACTATTTTTTGTAAGGCTACGAGAATGTGAGAAATTGGGTACATATATTAATTTCGAATATTTCAATACCTACGGGCAAAATGTCAACGTTCAAACATCGAAAACTTAAATATCAATTGTCTAACATTGGATTGCCGTACACATACATACATTTTATTTATTTATTATATATGCATAATGAATAAATATCGATTTTTAGGACATTCGATACTTTGTACTTTTAATATTTAGGTATTTCGATGTCACTTTTGTAGATAATTAGATTTTAGATATATTGGACTTTTTTTTTTGGTGGGAAAATCATTTTATGACAAATCTCGCTCATGGGCGGAACGGGAGATAGTGTCAGACTTTTACTGACAAAAAACCCACTCCTGTTCCTTTTTTGGAGTATTTAAGGGAAGTCACCCACGATGACTTTTCAAATCGATTCAGTAGAGAGTTTCATAAACGCACCGATGCATTGTAATAGGTAGTAGGGGTAGGCCCCTAAAAGACTTATGTGACATGACTAGTTTGTTTGTACCCGACTACGGCAAAGCCGAAGGAGGGTTATAATTTTGACAGGCTATGTATATGTGTATGTATGTAAGCATAATTAATAATTGGCTCAATGTCTTTTACACTATTGTTATTCTTTTGTTATAGCTGTTGGTTCTCCTATGATTAAATAAATAAATAAATAAATATTCATCTGTTCCCTCATGGCTCCTAATCTACTTATCAGAACTCAACATATAAGGTATCATTAGAACCGTCTTAATTGTCTGCTGAACACACAACACACACTGCTACGTGACCAGTCACAAAACTCGATATGGCTGTAACGGACAAAAAGTAACGTGCTAATAAATAAAAATAGAGATAAATACGCCTTGTTTGGTATCATTTGAAAGGGGTTCACACTTGAAATCTAAGCAATATTTTGGAAATGTACAATCCAAAATATTGCTTATATTTAAAGTGACGCCCTCTAGCGGACAAAAAGTCATGTGTTAAATTTAACACCAAAATTGTTGAAATAAAAAAATAGTAAAAAACTAAACCCGACTACGACAAAAAAAAAAAACGATGCTGAGAAAGTATGAAACAAGATTTTCTATTCTTGTTTTTTCAGTTACCTTGTTTATTCCAGCATCCTGAAAATCTTGTTTCATATTTTTTCAGCGCCATTTTTTTGTCGTAGTCTGATTTTAGTTTAATACTTTTTTTTCATTTTAATTATATTTTATACTTTTTTGTCTGTGTTTAAATAGTGTAACTGGCTTCAGCTGTTCTGTTAAAATTAAAATCTACACTAATATTATAAAGAGGTAAAGTTTGTTTTTTTTTGTTTAAGCGAGGTAATTTCTGAAAACACTGGGCCGATTGCTAAAATCTTTTCACCAATAAAAAGCCGCTTAATTCCTGAGTGATATAGGCTATATTTTATGTACGCGGGCGAAGCCGCAGGCAAAAATGAGTAAATAAATAAAATTACTATCTAAGAACACACTACTGTACTGATGATACAATGCTACAAATACTTGACTGCATCGATACATCAACAGGCGTTCACAAGTAGTCACTACAGCGCATGACTGTACCGATGCTGTATGGCGTCAGTATCGTGATAAGAGCAATGCAGAATCGTGGTTACGAGGACGAAGTAATAGACCTGCGACAGCATCGGACCTGTATAAGGGCTACAGCTGAAGTCATCTGGTGTGGCATGTTGCCAGCTATGAGTATCATATTAGGTATTAGAGCAGTGGTGGCCAAGTGGTAACGGCTCCGACTTAAGAGTTACAAACTCGGTCGCGGATTCAAACCCAGCCAGGCGCATTACTTTGTGTAATTTATTTCATCACCACTGCTCTCAAAACGGCGAAGGAAAACATCGTGACGAAACCGGAATATCCTAGAATCATAAATTCGAAGAAATGTGACATTCACCAACCCGCACTGGGCCCACGTGGTGGATTACGGCCCATTTCCTAGAGAGGAGGCCTGAGACCCAGCAGTGGGAACATTGAAATGCTGATTATGCTTATTTATGCTATTAGGTATTACCATCTCTATATAAGCACAGGAGAAGCCCCGGTAGTTGGGGCGATTCTCTGAAAACGTAGGCGCGGGCTTGCAGACAGCGATTTATAGGTAGCTTGCCGCTCGGTGAGGACCAAGTTCAGGTCGACGGCGCCGGCACGTTGTCCACGTGCACCTCGAAGAACTGAAAGCAAAACTGACTGGATTCTTTAGTGCTGATAGGCTAGAGCAACGGGATCGTTGAAAAGAGTTACTGTGACCCTGGAATGTAATGGGCAACTGAAGGATCACGGGTGGGTTTTAGTCAGTAAAAGTATTTTTATGCCGCGTACATCGAAGGACTGGAACAATTTGCCTGCTGCGGCCTGTTCGTCCGATTTTAATTTAGGTGTCTTCAAGGCAAGAGTGAATGGCTAGGCTGATTCACCATCAACGATTACATCACTATTTACCATTAAGTGAGATCGCAGTCAAGCACTAGTTCATATTATATTAAAAAAAAAACTGGGAAAGTGCGAGTCGGACTTGAGCACTGAGGGTTCCGTACTAACTTACCTATGAAAACAGTTCAGTTACCGAATTGAGTTACGAAGATTTTTCCGAATCGCAAAAAAAGTTTTTTTTTGTTATGTAACTACATATTTTCAGTTTTCAGATTTTTTCCTATACTTGTGTATTTATGAGATCTTGTTTCATGCCAAATTTCAGGACTCTAGGACAACGGAAAGTAAGTACCCTATGAATTTTGATTCCCTTGAAAGTGTCGAAATACGCGTTTTTTTGCGACATAAACGGCCGTATCTTTTTTCCGTTAACTCAGTTGTTTGTTTTATTTTTTTTTATTCTTGATAGGTTTGCGCTTGAACGCTATCTCACCTGATGGAAAGCAACGATGCGGTCGACGTTTTTACAGCTTCAAGGGTCCGCAGACTTGAGTATATGGTTTTAATTAAAACTCGATACCTCTACGCGTTCCTGAGATAAAGGGTCTTGACAGACAGATAGACAGACAGACGGACGACAAAGTGATTCGTTTTTTTCCTTTTTAGGTACGGAACCCTAAAAAGAAAGTCTAACTCTCCTTCTCCCTCCAGCTAGAACGAAAGGATTTTTTTGATGATTCCCTACCTCAAAAAATAAGTAAAAGAGTCGTTGCCAATGAGCCTTAAATACTGTTCACTTTGGAACTAAACATAATGAAGAAACAAAAAATAACTCCTGAACATTTAACATTTTTAATTATCCCAACAAATAATACATTTTTATTAATACAATTACTCAACACATGTTATGCCTTCGTCAATCAATGTCCAGTTTCTTGAAGGACCCCTCCACTCCCCCGAAGATATCGGAGATGGTCTTCGGCTTGCCGGGTCTCTTGGCTTCCACCACACGTTTCTTGTTCTCCTCCAGAATAAAGTCCTTTGAATTCTTCATTTTTGCTATCACATCATCTGGTAAAGAAGATATGATTTAAGAATAATATTATTATATGGAAAAACTGAGCAGTGGGCTTGAGCAGTGGTGGCCGAGTGGTAACGGCCTTAACTTACAAGTTGGATGTTGCGGGCTCAAACCCTCAAAAAGGCGCATTACTTTGTGTAATTTATTTCATCGCCACTGCTCTCAAAACGGTGAAGGAAAACATGGTGAGGAAACCGGCATGTCCTAGAACCAAAAATTCGAAGACATGTGACATCCACCAACCCGCACTGGGCCTGCGTGGTGGATTACGACCCATTCCCTCTCCTAGAGACGAGGCCTGAGTCCCAACAGTGGGAACATTATAAGGCCGACTATGCTATGCTATGGAAAAACTTGAAGTATGTAGATCCTGCTAAGTGTAACTAAAATATTATTAGCTTATGAAGTTTCCACTGCTAAGGCTACCGGCTTCCTCTCTTTGCACTTCACGCGCCCATTGCACGTTAGCTGATACCACATTCTTTGATCGACCTGTTGGTCTAATGGTTAATGCCGGTGGTCGCGTGTTCGACTCCCACCTAAGACAAATGTTTGAGTGATGAGCACGACCATTTATCCTATGTCTGGGTGCAATAATTTATCTAATAATACAATTATTTTATCAGTTGTCTAGTAATGATACCATAAGCTTTGGTCAGTTTGGGACTAGATGAATGAAAGTTGTAGAATCTACACTTATGTTATAATATCTAGGTAAGGTTTGCCTTTTTCTTTGTTTGTAGGAGGTAAATTCTGGTCCGATTGCTCAAATTTTTTCACCGATAGAAAGCTGCTTTATTCCTGATATAGGCTATATTTTATGTACGCGGGCGAAGCTGCATGCAAAAGATATTATATTACATTTTTGATTCCAAAATAATATTTTCCCGTTCATAAATTCATGCAACTAAAGCGCAGAGGCCAAGGTAAATTGCTCGTGGAACTGATGGTCGATGGGGCCGAAAGGTTCTAGAGTGGCGACCGCGCACCGGAAAACGCATCGTTGTAAGGCCTCCCACAAGGTGGACCGACGACATGGTGAGAGTCGTGGGAATATTGTGGATGCGAGACGCACAGGATCGGTCGTTGTGGAGACGCTTGGGGGAGGCCTATGTCCAAAAATGGACGTCTTTCGGCTGAAATGGTAATGCTGATGATGAAATTTGTACGTAGGTTTAATGTCTAAACAACATCATTATTGTAGAATACTATTGGAAAACCGAATTGCAACATGAAAGCATAATTGTAAGGATTTGCCATTTGTAATATTAATATAAATTTAACTGTCATTTACCTTTACATTGGACCAAGCTCTTGTACTCTCCCCCAGCGCCCTTCGGCAGTCCCTCCATCGGCAAGAACTTCTCCAGGGTCTTGGATCCGACTTGGTGGATGAACAGCATGTCCATGAGCTCCTTCTTCAAGAACGGCCGCAGTATCATCATTAGTTTGTCCATAAATGATGGTGCGTTCAGGAAGTGGAGACTTTTGATTTTTAACAACATGGCTTCCTGGAAAAATGGTTGCGAAATATAAGAAACTGTAGGTGAGCGTGCAGAGTTACGGCCTGTTCAGGACTTTGGTCTTAGCGGCGAGTCTGGCATGGGTAAGCGGGCGCCGGACGCAAATATTTTCATACTTTTGTTCTTACCGGTCGTGGCCCGTTCACGAACGCTGTGAGCAGTAGCTAAGCGCGGAGTGGCGAGCGGAAAGAATCAAAGTCAACGTCATTAATGTGGCCATTCATTTATTTCAGATTGTTCGTGCTTGGAAAAAATGCAATGTATGTAATGTTTTTGCAGAGGTTGTTTTTAACAATGGATGAAGATTGATTGATGTTTTTAGACAGCTGAATATTACACTTGGTGTACTCGAGACTGTGGGCGGAGTAAATATAAATAAATAGATGAGAGAGTGGATATTTTTTTGTTTCTACAATAAAACAACCGTAACCTGCAAAATTATCCGTATAAATTCGTAGAAATCTATATCTAGTTGACTAGGCAAACGTTGTTTTACCATATAAATTATCAAAGAAAAAAATAGGACGTAGGGATAGGAGAATAAAAAATAGTCTACGACCTATTCTCAAACCTACCAAATATACACAAAAAGTTTTATAAAAATCGGATAAGCCGTTTCAGAGGAGTTCGATAAAAAACACTGTGACACGAGATTTTTAAAGCTGAAATGTCTGTTTGTTTGTTTGAATGCACTAGTCTCAGAAACTACTCGTTGAATGGTTAAATTCTTTTTGTGTTAGGGCCTGCGCATACTTAAGACAAGACTGTCTTAGACAGAATACTCAGTGATCAGTGGTTAAACCCGTCAGTGTAGCCGCAACAGATGATACTAGTATACAATCATAACATCTTTCACAAAATCCAACACAATATATTACAGTGTCCACACAGAAGATACATTTGACTCATTTATTATTTACTATTTTTTTTTGCATTTAAATTACCTGCAAGAAATATAGGAACTGCTGTACAGACTGGAGGTCGAGTCTGGCGATGTGTGACAGTGTGCAGGTGTTCAGGTCGATGATGATCACGAACCCAGGCCACGTGCCCTCCTCGTACTGCCACACGTCCACTACCATTAGGCATGCCCTGGAATATTTAGAAGAGTATTTGTAATTGTAGATAAATTTTGACGAAAATAATTTAGAAAATGAAGACGCTTACGCTTAGAAAAACATAAAACCTCAGTTTTTAGTCAGTAAGAGTCTGACACTATCTCCCGCTCCGCCCAAGAGCGAGGATGTCATAAGGATGATTTTCCAACCCAATAATAAAAAAAAAAGCCCCCCTAACCAAGTTACGACCGTTTCGTTTCGATTCTCTTGCGTCGAACGCCTCGAGTAGGCCACGTTTCCGATTCCTTTGTTCTGACGTTTGAGATGACGTCTCTCGCTCAGTCACATAGTCAAAAATATGGAAATAATGTCTTTCTACCATCGGACAACCTGACGGATGGCGAGTGTCCACCCTTACATTGTTGACACCTCTACGGTCCATACTAAGTATTTCGCCTCGTCGTTTATACCGCGTACATCGGAGGATTGGAACAATTTGCCTGCAGCGTTCTTCCCGTTCAACTATAATTTAGGTATCTTCAAGGCTGCAGTGAATAGACTCTTAATAAACTAGTGCACTCCACCATCAACGATTACGTTACTGCTTACCATCAGATGGGATCGCAGTCAAGCACAGTTTATATAATTAAAAAAATGAAATATTACCTTAGAGCGTCAGCAAAGATGAACTTCTTAGGATCACTGTCGAGCAGCCTACAGAAAAATATGGCTGAGTCGTCATACGCCCGCACCTCAAGTGGTGTTAGTACACTGGAATTAAAGAATGAAAGAGTATTGTAACAAATTTTGTAAAACACTATTTAAGTTTATATTAAGAGGTGACCGCATACGTGAGGGAACGGAATTTCTCACGCTCTAGCCACCAGAATCCCGACCCCGATTTCCAGCCAGCGGAGGCGTGGGCTTTCAGACGGCGAGCAATGCGTAGCTCGACGTCCGGCTATCTGCTAACATTCTGAACCAAGCCCGAGTCGTAGACGGCGCGCAGTGTTCCACGTGCGTCTCGACGAGATGTCAGTAAAACGTAGGGGCCCAGCAGGGCGGAAGCCTACTGGAGCCATGGATTCCCTTCTGAAAGTAAACCCGGGGCCCTGAAACGAGGGCCTAGTGAAGGAGGCGGCCCTTCGCTAGCATTACTGCTTCGCAGAAGGAGCGGACCGCCTGCTATTCCTCCTTGCTTCGGACCATGATCTGTACCAGGGTCCGGCGCAAGAGAGTCATTTTGAGTTAAAAGTCTAGGTCTTATGTCTAATTCTCATCTGAGTCTAAAAGACCAAATTTCCTCTTTATGCATTTAAAAAACTAAACGAACATGGAAAGTCTTAAGTTAGGCACCATAAGATACTCACTACAAATTGAAAGTCTTCAATATCTTGTCATCAATGACCCTGTCTTTGAAGAAGTTGCTGAAGAGCGTCTTGAGGGTGTAGTGAAGGTCCAGGACCTGCTTGGACACCTCGGAGCTGCGATGACAGCAATGGTAGGTCAGGATTAGGTCCATATCTGAAATGTGAAAATCAGAAATTATTTGAAAGCTTCGGCATCCTGAATCGATTACAGATTGAAATGCTAATAGTTTTAAAGAAGAGGAAAATTGAGCAGTGGTGCACAGTGATAATGGCCCCGACTTACAAGTTGTAGGACGTGGGTTCACATCCAGCTAGCCAGATTTATTTGATTATATATATATATATAACCCGTTATGTCTAAGAACTAAAAATTCGAAGACATGTGACATAAAACATGACACACCAATCCATACTGGGCTTGTATGGTGGATTACGGCCCGTTCGCTTTCCTAGAGAGGAGGATTAAGTCCCAGCAATGGGATAGATTAAAAGGGTGATTATGCTATGCTAATATAAAAATATATTTAAAGAGCCAAGCCAATAGTAAAGCCTTGTAATTTCGCTAAACGCACGCAAAATTAAAACTTCAAAAAATTTTTTTTAAAAAAACAATAGACTAACTATTGCAATTTTACAGAAATCAAGCACCAGACCAAAATTACGGATGAAACAACAAAAAGCAAGGAACGTTTCAAGGTCGTAGTTACATAACTGGCAAACATGTAATTTATGAAAATAGTGCTAATCATGTTTACTCAGCAAAAATAAAAGATATTGGTTACACGTTTGTTGTTTAAAGATTGTTTGTTGTTTAAAGGTTACACGTTTGTTGTTTAGAGACAGCATATGCTGAGATTTAGCCTTTTTGGCATCGCGCGGGTATTTTTTTAGGATTCCCAAAGATACACAAAGAGTGAAATCGGGACCCTATTACTAAGATTCCACTGTTCGTCTGTTTGTCAAAAGGCTTTTAGACAGTTGAAATTTTCACAGATGGATTCCTATTGCTGCTATAACAAAAAATAATAAAAAACATATATAACAAAACGTATATTTTGACACTCTGGATGGACTTCCCGTTGACCTAGAATCCTGAAATTTGGCATGAAACAAGGTCTCATAACACAAATGTAGGAAAAAAACTGAAAAATGTAAATTTGTAGTTACGTCACAAAAAAAAACTATTTTTTCGATTCAAAAATCTTCGTAACTCAATTCGGAAATTTAACTGTTTTCTTAGGTAAGATTGTACGGAACCCTAAGTGCGTGAGTCAGACTTGCACTTGCCCAGTTTTTTTTATTATGTTAGTTAGTTTATTTGACTGCATAGTTAACATTTTTATTTAATTCTCTTGTTTTTTTTTTAAGTTTTTCTTTCTTTCTTTCTTTCTTGAGCCATAAAATAGAATGATGGGAGAGCAATGAGATTTATCCATTTTGTGGACTTCATTTCCACCATAAGCACTGATCTGACTGCTTTAAAGTGCTACAAATTCAGTTTGAACAATTTATGTTGTTGTATGTACTGAACAGCTATCATTCTAAGGTTCCGTACCTGAAGTGTAACCTATGGAACCCTTATTAAGACTTTGATGTCCGTCGCGTCGGTCTGACTGTCAGCGGGTAGTATCTCATAGACCGTACCTATTAGTGAGGCAGTTCAAATTGTCACTAAGTGACCTCTATATCTTTTTTCTTGTATTCTTCACTTATATATCACGTCTTTTATTTTCTATGTTTTCTCTTTTTTTATGTTTTCTTATATCTTCAATTTAAATGACCTTCCCAGCTTAAGAGCGCCCAACCCACGATACAGTTTCTATACAATCGCTCTTACAGTAAGAGTAAGGCCGCGTTCAAGTGGGAACGCGGCCTTACTCTTACTGTAAGAGCGATTGTCGTAACGGTTAATTTATCGTCAGACAACTATGATCGTCTCTAGCTCTAGCTTCCTATTATAATAACTGTTTGTCGTGGCCACGACAGACAATCGCCACAATGACACTTGTTGTGTACCGTCACGGTTTAGTCTTGATAATTTTTTATCGTTTTACGACTGTCTTGCTAGCCGGTCCCAGTGTTATGACAATCAGTTGTCACCGTAAAAAAGTCGTAGACCACCAGAGAGATATTATGTGAACACCTTCATTTAAAAAATATTAGCCATGACTCTTAAAACTACACGATTATCTGTCGTCACGACAATACTGGAACACGCCAATTGCGTTATTACCCATCTTTCTCTAGATATTTTGAAAAAAAAAAAAACAGTCTATATCGTGTGGATATTATTTTTACGTGAGCTTTGGCTTTTCATACTTCTACTGTTAATAAATTAAAAAGTACAGAAAATATATTTATAGAAACGTTGCACATTTGAGTAATGGTTTTTTTTTTTCGAAAACTTATTAAGTTTAAAAAAAATACATGTATTTCCTGGAACAAGTTTTGTGAAATATTCGAGTGTGTGACGGAAGTTACCGAATGAAAACCGAGTGATCAGGCGTTATCAATCTTTTTCGCGTTGCCTCTTTATCAAAAATTGCGTTAGAGGACACAAAAAAAAATATTTTTTTTATAATATTTGTTTAAGGTTTTAATTGTATTCTGTATTTTAGGTTTTATATTTAACATTATATTGATTGTTAAATTGTAATTCTAAATTTAAGTACACATTTTGTTAATTTTTATCATAAAAAATTGCAAATGTTATGTACGCCGTTATTGTTACATACATCAGACCACCACGATTAAATTCTTTTTGTTTTTTAATGTTAAATGTATTGTAATGTGGCAGTACCTAATAAATAAAAAATAAATAAAAAAACTTTGAAACCATGCAAACATTGACGATAAACGAACTGGACAGAGCCCTCTTAACGCGGGCGTAGATGAATCAAATTCCTAGCATTAGATGTCCGTTTATGTCCATTAGCTACCGGCCAAAGGGCACTCAGTTTACACGCTTGCGTTTCCCCACTAACTGTTTCTACATAAAACCTTGTTATGTCGTCACAGCGGTCATTACAATCCCACTAATTACCCAGCCATCATCCCATCATCTCGTGGCGACTAATTGACGTTCATCTACCGATCATACACGCGAGCCATTTCGAGAAGTGGCCTGCATTCGATTGTAGTCAAGGTTCTTATCTACGTATATGTCGTTATTGCGTAACTTCTAGCTTATTTTTCCTTGATTAGGAATAGTTATGTAAATATATATATTGTAACCATAAATCTTTCAATGATCACACATTATTCATAACAGAGACAACAACACTGACAGTTTCTTTTTTTGGGTGAGAAATTCATCTAATGATATCCCGCGCTCTTAGGCGGAGCGCGAAGGCATGTCAGACTTTTACTGACTAAAAAACCCACTCCCGTTCCTCCTTTGCCATTGTACCAGGACCCCGGGGATCTCTTTTGCATCATCCATGGCCTAGTAGGCTTCGACCCTGCCCTACGATACGGTTGCTGACATCTCCTTGAGGCGCGCGTGGAACAATACGCGTCGTCGACGACTTGGGCTCGGTCCGAACGGTTACCGGACGATCCTCCGTAAAACAACACTGACAGTGTGGTTCAGTTGAGAACCAGTGTCAGGTAACTACTACATAGTTGTCTGACATTTTTCCTGAAGCCGCGTAGTGTTCCACGGCGACTCAAAGAGATGTCAGCAAAACTATAGGGTCCTAGCAGGGTCAAAGCCTTGTGGGACCATGGGTCGACTGCTGAAAAAGAAACCCCTGGTCCTAGACCCTAAAGCAACTGAATGAACATAGGTGTGGCTTTAGTTAGTAAATGTCTGACACGCCCTCGCGCTATGGCGGAGTAGGAGGGTGTGTATTAGATGATTTCAAACCTTAAATAAAAACACTGCGCCGATACTCAGTCTCCATTCCTGGATTTGTTTGCTCCACTGATTAACGATTCTTCGACACACATGACTTGCCCGTAGTCGCTTTAACTTGTATTTTTTTTTTTATGCGTGACAATGTTTTTGCAAAGTTTTATTTCAATAGTGATTTTTTATTATTATTCATCCCTATATTCTAATTAGTACAAAAAAAAAATGGGCCCACTATCCGTACCCATTACTGATCATGTTTGTGTACACAAAAATAAAAAAAATCAAAATCCCAAAATTGATAACAAAAATTGGTCTTATAGGTAAACTCATAATTGAATCAATAATCCATAACAATTGCTACTAGAAAATACTACGCGCAGTGTTTTTTCTATTTTTATCGCCATTCATTCATACATAATCAATAGATAGATAGATAGATAATTCTTTATTGTATACCAAAAATACAATTTACATTACATTACATTAATTACAATAGCCTTTTCAATAATTTGTGACATTTTGGGATATAAACATACGCTAATAACTTTGCTGTTTATGAATATTATTTATTGAGATTTTACTTAAATAATAAAAAGACTTTTTATAATAAGCCTCTAGTATTTGTACTAATTAAAAATGAGTGGTGTATAATCATATCGTTATTAATAGGATTATTTTTAATTCTATATATATAGTTAGCCTCTTTTATAATGTGAAGATGAGAACATTCTAAACTTTGCAGACACATAAATTATTGTCTATTTCGATCCACTTTTTTATTATTTTACTTATTTGTTGCTACGTTGACTGGTCTGCACTGTCTTCATGAGAAGACATGAAAAACAAATCAAATGTTGAAATAAAATATGTTGAAATTAAACATTGATAAATATGAATCTATCAATGTTTAATTTTATCAATTATTATTGCACAGCTTAACTTATCACAGGCGGCCTTATTGTACAGGGCGATTTAAATATTTAGGGCTGTCAGTGTACAACAACAAACAATAATAAATAAATAAAAATACTAATGGTTAAATAAGTATGGGGCAATTGTAACTTGAAACTCAATCATTATTTTTTATAGAGTAACCGTGAAAATAAAAAATTGAATGAAAAATTAGAACCGTGCACTAGCTTCTGACGTTTTAATGCCCATGTGTGAAAGGCATATGTGAAATAAAATCATTTTGATTTGTTTTGGTTTGAAACGAATGCAACTGAAAGTCAGTATTTTACAGGCAGTGAAAAAGATTTTTGACGTTTTGTAAGTGTCCTGCGGATCATGTGGCTTCAATTTAGCTTCATTTTTTTTTTAACTGACCGATATTTTGACAATTCAAATGTGCCTGTAATTGGTCTATTTGAAGTGTTTCTGATTTCTGTGTATTTTTTTATCTTGTTAATTAAAACTTCTGCAAGCTACCCAGCACTTTCGAGAGAGATGCGAATGAAGGATCCTGTTTGGACTGACCAGACTTCTCGTCACTTATCTCGCTACGTTTACCTACTAATGTCTTCTGAGCAAAAGGCGTGAAATTATGATTGTTATGATATTACGAACAAAGTGGTTTCACCTTAGATTTTTTACGTCTAACCACTGATCTGTTGTAATGACGACAAAGTGAAATAATTCCCGTAATTGCGGAAGCGTCGAGTAACTGCAGCCTCTACTGATTCAACGTACACGTAATTAAATTAATTAGCTATGTGTTATTAAAAAAAAAGCTGGACAAGTGTCGTCCTTGGCTTTGGATGACATTATAGGTATTTTTGATGGGTAGTTGCAAAACTGTAGCTGTTTTATTGGATCTTGAAGGTTATTGCCATGCTTATTTTGAGTGCTTATAAGACACGCTTGTTTGGCAATGACTACTTCTGTTCATGTGGCCCCCTGGTAACTCATTAATATTGTGTCTATTAACTGCTCCATCTGTGTTTTAATATATATATAAATATAATTTTAAAAAATCTAATACATTGCTTTTTAAATATTTTTTAAATTATTTAGACTTGTTGCTACTTTAAGTTCGTTCGTAATTTATTTTGTTAACATCACATTTATATATATTAGTATATAATCTAAAAATATAAAAAATATCAATAGTTGTACTTAATTATTCATATTTTTCTTGCTTTTTTATATAGATTCTTTTTTATAATATGTATGTGAGAACACTGCAGACTCCACGAATTCTTAGATTACTTCTTATTACGACTTATTTTTTTTTTAATGTGGTTATTTTTGTTGTGCTTTTGGGTACAATATTGACTGGTATACAATGTTCTTACATCTTAATGTCTACTTTTCTTGCCGGTTCTTCTGCATACGAAACGTCCAGTTTTAACCACGCACTAGCTTCTGACGTTTTATAAGTGCCCCTATAGGCCTATGTGAAATAAAAATATTTGAATTGAATTGAATATTGGAATTTAGGGGATTTATGAGAGAAAAAAGCATTCTGGCCAACTCCAGTTGTAAAGGTATTACGTTTTATAAGATACTAGCTTTTGCCCTCGGCTTCGCTCACGTACATAAAATATAACCTATTTGACTTATGAATAAAGCAGCTTTCTAGACATAGATCTACGCAAAGTGTCGCCATAACAATCAGTCCTGTGCGTCTCGCATCCATCAGATTCCCGCGAACCTCACCAGAAGCACCTTTTGCGAAGCCTTCCAACGCTGCGTCCTTCGGTACGCGATCGCCACTCCAGCAACTGTTTTGTGAGCAATGTGCCCTGCTGACTACCTCTTAAGTTTAGCTATTCTAAGGGCTATATCGGTAACATTGGTTCTCCTGAGGATATCTTCATTCTTGATGCAATTACGCAAGGAAATTCCGAGCATAGCCCTTTCTATTGCCCTTTGGGTGACTTTAAACCTTCTGATGATTCCCATTGTGAACGACCACGTTTCGGAACCATTATGTCATCACTAGAAACGCACACTGATCATAGGCGTTGAATGTACTTACAAGCAAATAGTCAAAGTTGACCGATGGCTTCACGAAGGTCGCAGTAGTTGCGCAGATGTGAGCAGTATTTTTTTTTAATTGATTTAAACCAGTGCTTGACTGCGATCCCACCTGATGGTAAGCGGAGATGCAATCATTGATGGTGGCGCACCAGTTTATTAAGAGCCTATTCACTCTAGCCTTGAAGACACTCAAATTATTGCTGGACGGGAAGACCGCAGCAGGCAAATTGTTCCAGTCCTTCGATGTACGCGGTATAAACGACGAAGCGAAACGCTTAGTCCGGACCGTTGAAGTTTCAACAACGTAAGGGTGGATACTTGCTGTTCGTCGGGTTGTCCGATGGTAGAAAGGAGATTGCGGAATCAAGTCATGCAATATAATACCATTCAGCAAAATTATATCCAGCATTAGACTTATTTAATCTGGTTTGCGTTCGCCTATTCGCAGAATGGTTGATACCTACAATGAGACTTTTGAACATATAGATATTTTTGCATGTTCACCGTGTAAGTTCAAAGGTCTCATTCTTAAGGAGCTTTCGTAAATGTTTTTATTTTTTTCTTCTTTTTTCTCTCTCTCCACTTATTTAAGTTTGTTTTGTTATTTCTCTTTGTATTTGTTTTTAATCATGCCGAATAGTAATGTTAATTTAAATCAGTCATCCTAGTGATTTTATTTAAGTATCCCACAGTTAATCTGTGAGCAGCGCTGTGGGCTACAATATACAGTTTACAATATATAGTTTATATGTTTGACATACCTGTAGTACCTAAGTTTTTTATTGTAGCTGTTTTCTGTTCCTTTTTATAGAAATAAATAAATAAATTAGGTTGAAATGATGATTATGATAATGAAGAAAAAATAACGGCGGTACACACCAGTAATATGTTCTGAAGGCAGATGTGGTTGTGTTTCGACCCAGTCTCTGAACTTCTTGATGTCTTCTGGTGTTATCTTTGTGTTCTTCTTGTATTCCTCTTCTAAGGGAAAAGGCTGAATGGGGCCCGACATTGTTCTGGAAAATTAAACATGTTATTGACTTAGTTATTATGGACAGATATCTGAAATAGCATATTTTGATACAAGTGGAGAAAGTTTGTCATTGAGACTCAGGTGGAATTCGCCCGAACCGTAGGCGAGGCTGTTATGGAGACGAGTGCTGCAGTGACTTTCCACGTGTATCAAACGTTGTTTTTCAATACATTTACGAAGATATAAATATAGGGGGATGACATGCGATTCATTGGGGTCGGTAAGCGCGCAGCCTGATACGATACATACAAGTTTAGGCGGGGGCGAGCTCGCGTACATTTCCGCACTTGTGTAAAATACAGCAAATGACGTGCTTAAAAGCGGGTTTTTGAGTAACTGTATTGAAAAAACAGTTTTGAGTTAAGTCACTTTATGATTAAAGGGGTGCCCAGACGGTTGCAAACCAACGTCCCAAACAAGGTAACCTTGCTAGTTTCAATCCGTGTAGACAACAGTTGTAATCCATGACATTCAACGACCTTGGTTGGGAGGCGCGTTTTTCCAACCACCGAACATGTTGGCGCGTGGTTTACATCCATGTAGCCGCAACGCAAACCAAACACATAAACCAAGGTCACCTTGGTTGGGACGCTAGTTTGCAACCATCTGGTCACCCCTATAAGCGTGCGATAAGACTCTTCAACGTAGTCTCACGGTAAAGAGTGCAATGACACATAGACCTCGAATCGTCATAGACTTTTGAAAAAAAAATCTTTTCTACGTGTTGAACAACAAGGTTTCTCTTATCCAATAGTCGTCTTAACATCCGAGA
Organism: Mythimna vitellina; assembly: GCA_949316375.1. Classification (NCBI taxonomy): domain Eukaryota; kingdom Metazoa; phylum Arthropoda; class Insecta; order Lepidoptera; family Noctuidae; genus Mythimna; species Mythimna vitellina. The sequence goes on from OX438704.1 coordinate 1,067,233, forward strand.
TTCTAGATATCAACGACAATTATTAATTTAATCATAAATTCACTGTTGTATTAATTTAATCATATAGATTTAATATAAGTTATTAAAATCCATAAATGTAGTCAAGTTAAGAGAGAGCGGCCTCTTCTGGCACAGGTTTTCACGCTTAAAAGGAAAAGTGTTCAATAACAAAGTTGGTTCAACAATATTAAGGTCAACCTTAATAATATTTGTTATTAAATAAAAAAATGAAAAATTCATTTTTTACATTTTCATTTTATTTTGAAATGTCATAATATAAGGGGTTAATTACAAAGGCTTGCGGGATTTTCGAAAGTGTTACCGCGGCTCTGTAACGCAACAAGCAACTGATGGTACCTATTTGGGTTTTAGTCAATAAAAATCTGACACTCCTTCACTCATCTGGAGTGGGAGGAGTAATTTTATGATTTTCCACTTAAAACAAAAACCGAGGTAATCTAACGCTATTTACTAATTGAGAAGGTATAAAACTGCTATTTATATACAGATTTTTAACAAGTTCCATACCATAGCATAGCATAGTCGGCCTTATAATGTTCCCACTGTTGGGACTCAGGCCTCCTCTCTAGGAGAGGCAATGGGCCGTAATCCACCACGCGGGCCCAGTGCGGGTTCAGTTCCATACCGAATAGGATGAAATTTAAAAAAAAAATGTTATCCAATTGATGAAATTAAAAAAGTTAATAAACCGAGCAAGTGCGGGTCGGACTCGCGCATTGAGGGTTTCGTACAAATTTTCCTATGTAAATAGTCCAATTTTCTGATCGAGTCTCGAAAATTTTTCCGAAGAAAATTTTGACGTAGCTAGATTTTTTTACTATACTTATATTATGAGACCTAGGTCAACGGGCAATACCCTACAGGTTTTGATTGCCTACCGAACGTCAAAAGTTTAGACGTTAAACGGAGCATAAATGGCCTTATTTGTAGATTGATTTCACTCAAAAGTTTCTTTTTTCAATATTAATACAATAAATAAAATAAAATAGTTGTTTGGGGTAGTCAAACCTGAATATTTGATTTCAGTTTCATACCTCTGCGCGTTTCTGAGAAAAAATGGTCTTGACAAACGGACAGACGGACAAACAGACAGATGGACAGACAGTCAGACGGACAACAAAGTGACAATGCAATGGTTCCATTATTGCCGACTTAGATACGGAAACCCGAAAAGTCCTATTTAAATAATTAGATAGATAGATAAAATATTTATTTGATGTACACAGTAATAGCACAAATAAACAGACAACACAAAAGTACAATAAAATTTCAAAACAAAGCACATAAATTAACAGGGATCCCTTCTATTCGCACAATGTTCTTTGTCCTAATATACTTCGGCATAACGATTTTGGCACAATTTGTTTTGGCATAATAATACTTCGGCATAATTTTTTTAGGCATACTTTTTATGTTGGCATAATCATCTTAAAGACTAATTTGTTTTGGCATAAATTTGATTCGCATAACGTTAGTAGGCCTAATGACTATTAGCATAACGTTAGTAACGAAAAATTAAATAATATTGTTGGTTAAAAATTTAATATGCTGTGCAACAAAAGTTAGTGACAGAACCGAATTGCTGCAAAACCGACTCCACGTAGTCTTGTTTCTCCTACCCCTAGAGTGTAATTTAAAATCGCGTAGGCGCGTAGGGGCGAGGCGGCCCGCGGGCTGAGGAGCAGGCGGCTGCGAGCGGGCCACCGTGGCTGAGGCTGGACGGCAAAGCCGGCCAACAAGCTGCTGCGGCCGAAGCTGCGGTGGTGAGCGAAAGCCGTCTGCGACGATTAGCACGCGCGGGGCCGCCGGAGGCCCGCAGCAGCGGAGCCGTGACAGAAACCCTGCCTGCTGCATGTTGCATGCTTGCTTGCTGTATGCTTGCTTGCATGCTGTATGCTTGCTTGCTGCTGTATGCTTGCTTGCTTCATGCTTCCTACAGCGGAATAAAAAAATTCACACCGAAATATACAGCGAAATATGTTTTAATATCATTATGCGTAAATAAATTTATGCTTTAGGATATTATGCTTATAAAAGTTATGTTTAATTAATTTATGCTTTAGAATATTATGCTTAATCATTATTATGGTTAGAGAAATTATGCTTAAAAAATTATGCGTAAGCTGTTATGCGTAATTATATTACGCGAAAATATAATTATGCCAAACAAAATTATGCTAAGTTATATTAGGTCTTTTTTTTTTTTTTTTTTTTTTTTTTTTTTTTATTGGGTGGGAAAATCATCCTAATGACATCCCCGCTCTTGGGCGGAGCGGGAGATAGTGTCAGACTCTTACTGACTAAAAACCCACTCCTGTTCCTTCGTTGCCTTCGTCCCAGGGCCCCGGGTTCCGCTTTCACACTACCCGTGGCCCCAGTAGGCTTCGACCCTGCTGGGCCCCTACGATTTGCTGACATCTCCTTGAGGCGCGCGTGGAACAAAACGCGCCGTCGACGACTTGGGCTCGGTCCGGACGGTTACCGGACGGCCAGACGGCGAGCCACCCATTGCTCGCCGTCTGCAAGCCCGCGCCTACGGTGGCCGGAAATCGGGATCGGAATCCCGGCGGCGGTTGGAGCGTAAGGACCGTTGCCTTACGCGATCGGCCGCCTCCTTAGCTAGCATTACTGCTTCGCAGAAAGAGGCGACCGCCTGCCACTCCTCCTCGCTCCGGAGCATGGCCTGAACCAAGGCCCGGCGCGAGAGATCACCGCCGCCGATTGCCCTCACGAGGTCACGGCGTTGCTCTGCCCAAGCGGGGCACACCTCCACCGTGTGCTCCACCGTGTCCTCCGGGTGGGCCACACAGTGGCGACACCCGGGCGTCGTTTCCGCACGAATCCGGTGCAGGAACCTCCCGAACTTACCGTGTCCGGTGAGGACCTGCGTCATGCGGAATGTGAGGACGCCGTGAGGTCTTTCCAACCACGCCTCAAAGAGGGGACTTACCGCCATAATTGTGGCGTGCCCAAAGTTATATTAGGTCTTAAAATTTTATGCAAATGGATAGGGAACCAAATTAACAAAATTCAAATACGCAACTTATTTTGCGTTATGTTTTATGTGCGTTACTGACTCATTCCTCTGGTATCTGATCGTATAAACACACTTTGTTGAGGTATGCCATTATGTACAGATACAGTATGTCTACTAGCCTTCACAGCTTCTAAACAGATATGATTACTGTAGTCCTAATGATTCGATATGTTGAATGTCAATAGGATCCATTGTCTTTATTGCTAAGTATGCTATTACAACGAATTATGTAGTTGAGCATCAAACAGTTATTTGTGTGATGGATTATAGGATTTTTCATAGTAGTAGTGAAAAAAGAAAAAAAAAATGAGGAAAAAATGAACAAAAAAAAAAGTACACAAAAAAATGCACAAGAAGTGTCCTGTCTCTAAAATCGTAGTTTAACATCATATCGACACTAGAAGCGCGGGCGTCCCTTTGACTCTAGTTAATGGTTATGCGTAAAATCACATTTTTTTTATGAAATTTGATGATTATTGTTTACACGAAATTTATTAAAAAGCCATGAAAAATTGCGATTCTACACATAATAAAACATTAACTTGATTAGGAAGAACATCGGAAAGGATCAAATTTGTCGACGCTCGCGTTTCTAGTTTTAACCCTTATTTATTTTATAATTTATGTACTCACTTACAGAAGATACTTTATTATAAAAACTTGTACAAAGGTAATGCTTATTTCAAAAAGAAATTTCTTCACAGAAATTAAAAGAATTGTAGACAATAGTTTGTAGAATTAAGAAAAGAAGAGTTTGTGAAATCTTAAATTAAACTAATAAATATTTATATAACTATATATACCTTATACTTAAAATAAATACATAACATATATAATTATCACACAAGATAGGAAAGATATTGCTCTTTTACTTGAGTCTTAGAGTGAAATAGTTTTCAAATCACGAATGCTAAGCGGAAGAGAGTTCCACAACTTTACTGCATGGACAGAGAAAGAATAGGAGTAGTAACTGGATGTATGAGGAGGAGTTTTAAGATAGGATCTTAGTTGTGATCGCTAGCCGTGCGTGAGAAAAAGACGGTCGCACAGGTAGGAGGTATAAGATGGTTTGTGTAGGATATTGAAAAGGAGACTTAAAATCCGAGTGTTCCTGCGAACACGGATAGGGAGCCACTTGAGTTCCTTACGATGATGAGAGACGTGATCATACTTTCGTAGACCAAAAACAAACCGAAAGAATAAGTTTTTTTTTTTATAATGTAACTATTCAGAATCATTCATTTATTTGTATTGTCATAGTCGTTAACTATCTTCATTGAGATATCTGTGTGAGTATGAAGTTCGGTTGACCATTTCTGGTCTTTTTCATCAGTTCATGGAACCGCTTCATTAAATGTTACTTTTTGACTGTAAATGCTTAATGCGTCCTCGATGAAAATACCAAAATCATTATATAGTTGCCTATAATATTTGAGGAGTTCCCTCGATTTGTCATGGATTCCATCATCAGAATTAGATTTTGAAAACAATGGAAGTAATCCTTTTAGGGAAAAAAAATTGCTAATCAGTCCATAAACGACGTAGTTCTGAGGTAACAAACATAAAAATTATAAAAAAAATATACAACCGAATTGATAACCTCCTCCCTTTGTTTTGAGGTCGGGTAAAAAATTAATTATAAGGCTTACAATTTGATTTAGTACTCACTAAATCAAATTGACGCAATACGATACAAGATAAATTCATAGTGTTCATTGATATGATTGTAATAAAAAATACATTTACATGACTTGTGCCCCGCGGTTTCAGCTGCGACTTTGTTTTCTGCTCCGCTTCCGTAGGTCGCAGCGAGAGGTATGGCCTATGGCTTTCCTTAATAAAGGGGCTATTCAATAGTATTATAATTTTTAAATTCGAACCAGTAGTCTCATAGATAAGAACGTTCAAACAAGCAAACGAACTGACACCCTGTGTCTCGGAAAACAAGTAAAGCTGTAATTTGGTCACTATTGTTACTCATAGATCTTTGATAGATATCTGGTCGTCACCTGTAACGACCTGTGCCGTTCTGGTGTCTAGCTAGACGCCAGAAAGGCCGACCTTCAATCTATCCAAGGTGTATCGTGTTTCCCAGTTACTGGGTTTTTTTTTTTTTTTTTTGGGTGGGAACATCATCCTAATGACATCCCCGCTCTTGGGCGGAACGGGAGATAGTGTCAGACTCTTACTGACTAAAAACCCACTCCTGTTCCTTCGTTGCCTTCGTCCCAGGGCCCCGGGTTCCGCTTTCACACTACCCAGGGCCCCAGTAGGCTTCGACCCTGCTGGGCCCCTACGATTTGCTGACATCTCCTTGAGGCGCGTGTGGAACAAAACGCGCCGTCGACGACTTGGGCTCGGTCCGGACGGTTACCGGACGGTCAGACGGCGAGCCACCCATTGCTCGGCGTCTGCAAGCCCGCGCCTACGGTGGCCGGAAATCGGGATCGGAATCCCGGCGGCGATTGGGGCGTGAGGAACTTTGCCTCACGCGATCGGCCGCCTCCTTTGCTAGCATTACTGCTTCGCAGAAGGAGGCAACCGCCTGCCACTCCTCCTCGCTCCGGACCATGGCCTGTACCAAGGCCCGGCGCGAGAGATCGCTGCCGCCGATCGCCCCCGCGAGGACACGGCGGTGCTCTGCCCAGGCGGGGCACACCTCTACCGTATGCTCCACCGTGTCCTCCGGGCGGTCCACACAATGGCGGCACCCGGGCGTTTCTTCCGCACGAATCCGGTGCAGGAACCTCCCGAACTTGCCATGTCCGGTGAGGACCTGCGTCATGCGGAAGGTGAGGACGCCGTGAGGTCTTTCCAGCCACTCCTCAAAGAGGGGTCTTATCGCCATAATTATGGCGTGCCCAGCACTGGGTTGCGACAGTCGCTGTTGCCATTCCACCATGAGATCCCGCCGGAAGTCTTTCCGCCATGCCGCGACTTGGCGCGGCAGCGGAGTTTCGCCCCGGCGTTGCATCTCCATGCGCAGATCGTGCATGCGTGCAAGGACTGTTGCCTCCAAATCAAGTGGTGGTTGGCCGGCAAGGAGGCTCGCTGCTTCGCGGGAAATTGTGCGGTATCCCCGCAGTCCAGTTACTGGGTGGTGGAGGCCTGATAGGCAGTCGCTTATTCATGCTTTAGTACATGGGTACTCAACCGCATCCGGTTAGACTGGAAGCCAACACCAAGCTAGTTAGGAAAAGGCAAGAGAGATGACAAGCGACCCGCATTAGCTTCGCACGGGTGTCGGAAATCTTTAAAACTCTCGATTTTTTATTCGACTTCAAAAAGGAGGAGCTCTATGTACGACTGAATGTATTTTTTTATGAATGTTCACCAATTTCTTGGTCAATTGTGGATCGATTTTTAGCGATAAGACCGCCATTGTACCCATAGATTAAGTTAGTTTAAAAGTTTTGTTACTATTTTGGTGTACAATAAAGTTTTATTCTATTCTATGCTTCCGAGTTGGTACCATAGAAATATTGTTATGATCTGATCATGAAATTCGAAGTTATGGAACAGAACTCCTTATAGGATCACAGCGGAACTATCGCAACAAGTAAAATTGCTTTATTGATACGGGTAGTCGATGACTGACTGAAAGAAGAGGGGAATATATCGAACTGATCTGATGATCAAGCCTGAAGTTTGGCACCAGAACTGTGTAATAAATTAATGTAATCTAATCGTGTTTAGGATTATTAGAATTCTCATGAAATGCACTCTGGCTATAAGGTATTTCAGTTTGGATCAGGGGTACATAGTTTTTAGTGGTGGTACCATAGTGTAAAATAATAAACATTTTACAAAAAAAAAATACAACCGACTTCAATGTAAAAAAAAACACTGGAAAGTGCAAAATAACTTTAATATCGGAAGTCGGTGTTAAATAACGAAAAGACAAAACTATTAAGAAAAACTTTTTTTACATTGAAGTCGGTTGTATTTTTTTTTTGTGAAAAGTTTTTTATTTCTACTCTAATTTATACTCGTTCCATTTATTGATGAAAACTGCATAAAAATCCGTTCAGTACTATTTGAATTTATCGAGTTTACACAGACGAACAGACGCGGCGGTTTCAAATTATTGTATAGTTATGTTTTGTTTTTCATAATGGTTTATTTATGTGATGTTAGATTAATTTACTATTTTAAGTTCTTACGATCCATCCTTTTTACTGGCGTGTTGGTCTAGTGGTTAGTGGCCCTGACTGATATGCCGGAGGTCGTGGGTTTGATTCCAACCCAGGACAAATTTCTGTATAATGAGCACGATCATTTGTTCTATGTCTGGGTGTAATTTATCTATAATATGTATGTATTTAGAAATATATAACTATGTTTATCAATTGTCTAGTACTCATAACACAAGCTTTGCTTAGCTTGAGACTAGACGGCGTTGTGTGGTAGTTGTGGAATATTATTAATATTATATTATTATATTATCCTAAGGTTGTCTGGAAGAAATCGCTGTCAGCGATAAGATCGTCATTGTACACGTAGATTTGAGTTTCTGTATAAGCTGTGATACTTTTTGGTGTTCAATAAAATGTATTCTATTCTATAATATGTGAGAGTAGATTATGGTATATTATTTATTGACCTCCTTAAGACATCTCATTTAAATTAAGTTAAGCAATTATACATGTAGCGTTATACTTTTTTTTTTGTATGGATTAGTAGTTTTCATTGAAAAGAACTGGTTACGAAGTTTTTATCGAGCGCCATTACTTTTTTTCTTATAAAAAATGGACCTTGACATAAGCAGAAATATACCTATTGCATAATATAATAAGAAGGCAAATTATGTGCCGAATTTTTTTATCTAATTATTACTCTTTTGTTTCCTGTTCATATAGATAATGAGTATATAAAAACATTATTTAAATATTTGTAATATATAGTTTTAATGGGAAAAATAATAAAATGTGTTAGGAATTTAAATGCAATTTGAAACTTATTCATATTACATTGTTCCCTTTATTCAATTATTATCATTATACACGTGTCGATGTTTAAAATTAAGCTACGTTTGCAGAGGTCAATCCGTGGATGGGTGAGACACACAATGTTAGTTATTTTATTTTCTTATTTTTTATTTTAAGTCTTTACATGTTGATTCTACATTGTGTGTATCTGTGTACGTGTGGCAACAAACTAATATTATAAAGCCGAAAGTTTGTGTGTTTGTTACTTCTTCACGCTCGAACGGAGAAAGTCGTAGTTATACGTCATTGATATTGCTTGCCCTTTGAAATGCATAGTTTCCACGTTGGAACTGTTAATACGAAGAAAGGTTTTATGTTTTTTATTAGCTTTGCGACACAAAGGGCCGTATCTTTTTTTCGTTAACTCAGAAGTTTATATTTTTACAGCTTCAAGGGACTACAGACTTGAATATATAGTTTTAATTTAAACTCAATACCCCGACGCGTTCTCAAGTTTATTTATTTTTTATTATTGATATGCTCACGTTTGACCACTTTCTCACCCGATGGTAAGCGATGATGCGGCCGATAAAGATAAAGGGTATTGACAGACAGATGGACAACAAAGTGATCCTATAAGGGTACCGTTTTTCCTTTTAAGGTACGGAACCCTCAAAATTACCTATCCAACGATAAAGCTATCAGACATGGGCCAAGATTTCGTAGAAAGCCTCCAACTAGCAAAATCAGTTCTTAAAACGAACTCAAGACTACTTTTATTATCACTTAAGTATAAGAAACTAGTATCGTGCTACAAAGCTGGATGGGTTAGGTGTAGTTATAGGAGCGTCTATTTCTATAACTATCCTATAATCAACTTTTACAATATTATTAAGCCCTATAATACACTTGACGAAGAGCTTTATTGAACCAATATAGGTATATTATATATATGACATATGGTACTGAAATATGGTCGCTTGCAATAGGCCTCATCAGAAGGCTTACAGTCACCCAAAGGGCAATGAAAAGGGCTATACTCGGAGTTGCCTTGCGTGATCGCATAAAGAATGAAGGTATCCGCAGGAGAACCAAGGTCGCCGACATAGCCCGAAGAATCGCCAAACTAAAGTGGCAGTGGGCAGGGCACATTGCTCGTAGAACGGATGGTCGATGGGACCAAAAGGTTCTAGAGTGGCGACCGCGCACCGGAAAACGCAGTGTTGGAAGGCCTCCCACAATGTGGACTGACGACCTGGTGAGAGTCTATATATATATGGTGTATAGGCTACTATAGGATCAATGTGTTATACTGGTCTATTTAATTTTACTGTAAACAATTATACGATACTTATTCCTAAATGTTTCCTAAAAAAAAATCTCGTAGCTAACTATAAAACTGAGATGTAAATGCTCTTGAGAATATCTACGCTTGTGAAATGCTATTATCAGTAAAAGTGTCCTATAAATGTTTTCTAGGTCACTCTTGTAGCGAAATAGAAGACCGAGATATAAAAAAACACTGCACTTGAGTATGCAAAGGCATGGCAAATGCTATTATAAGTTAAATAGTGTACTGCAATGCCTTTATAAGAACGTTATTAGAAGTGACAGACTTATAATCTTTCTTTATAGGATTACTTTGCTAGTTAGGCCTGGCATCATGGTTTTATTCAAATCCCTTCTTCAGTTTCAGCATGAAGGAGTAACAAACATACACACTTTTTTTTTTTTTATTGGGTGGAAAATCATCCTAATGACATCCCCGCTCTTGGGCGGAGCGGGAGATAGTGTCAGACTCTTACTGACTAAAAACCCACTCCTGTTCCTTCGTTGCCTTCGTCCCAGGGCCCCGGGTTCCGCTTTCACACTACCCGTGGCCCCAGTAGGCTTCGACCCTGCTGGGCCCCTACGATTTGCTGACATCTCCTTGAGGCGCGCGTGGAACAATACGCGCCGTCGACGACTTGGGCTCGGTCCGGACGGTTACCGGACGGTCAGACGGCGAGCCACCCATTGCTTGCCGTCTGCAAGCCCGCGCCTACGGAAACATTTGCCTATATAATACTAGTGCAATTGGAATAGTTATGAACATTTTAAAACAAAACTTGATCTAGCCGTACTCAAGGTACCAGCAAACGGTAATTTATTTTTATTTATATAGAAATATTGTTGCAGATAAGAATACCGACAACTTGTGATCTTGTAAAATGGAGGAAAAATCTATGATTAAAACACAAGCTGGCACCATAATTTTTGTTACCAACCGGTTGGATGGCGTAATGAGAGCAGAATTATATTATGGAATTCTTTGATTGCTAACAAATATTGTGAAGTAGTAACATTGAACGATGTAAAGGAGATTAAGGAGGTATTATCTGAACATGAATTGATAAGTGCCATAAGCTTATATCCCTGAAAATTGAAGGTTCCCGTGAGATAGCGAAACCACGTGAACCAGCTAGTATGGTACAAGTAACAAGAATTTTGGCCTCTCTACACGCCAGGGACATGTAATCGAGTCCATTTTTGTACATAATCTGTTTGTTTGGTTTTTATTTATTTTTTCTCGGAACCTGTTTTCTTTATTGTCCTCTAAAACAGAGGACAATAAAGAACACAGGTAAATTGTATAAACTGAGATGTCTTCTGTAAATGTTGTGTGTACTCGTAATTGGGACATAATAATATATTAGAACAGTAACTATGATTTATCTTTATGTATGTATGTGCTGTGGATGAAACTAAATAAATAAACAAGTCCTGTAAAATAGAAACTTCAAACTTTTCAACGGCCATGTCATACGAAAGGGACTTAATTTTTACATCTACCATATATTATTATAAGACCTCTTTTTTTTTTGCTTTTGGCTTGGGAAATCGTTAAATACTTTTAGTACTTCCTAGCAATCGTGCCCCATAGTTTACTATCAGGTGAGATAAAGGCCAACCGCAAGCCTATCAATAATCATCATCTTCCTGCCCTTGTCCCATCGTATTTGGGGTCGGCGCAACATATTTTTTTCTTACATTCTATCCTACAAGAATAATAATTACAAATAATAATTTAATAATAGTTACAAGCCTATCAATAATAATTATAAAAATATGAATAAAAGACCTGGCACGATCACACCCCTTGTTTTAGTAAACTACACAACTATAAAAAACAAAACAGGAGGAAATATAATGATATAGATCTTATATAGTACATAGTATATAGTGCTCATAGGAATAACCTCATTGAAAATCGAATGTAGATAATGAAACATAAAGATACGATCAGTAATAGGTAATTATTTTTACCGAAAACGTTTCAAGTCTGAGCTCCCTAAATAAGATTTAACCATCAAACATTGATTGCATTCTGTTTATTTTTGTGTCATATGTTTATACTTAGACAATTTAACCTTTGTGAAGATTGAAATGAATAAGGTATTATACATTATACATTTAGAATTAGAATTACCTATTTAAGTTCCCATAGTCGTAAAAGATGCCATATAGATCCTTTGTAATTAAGAAAATATTCTATCATAGTGTGATTTGGTTTTGTTGCCAATTACTTTTTTATTTTAATAATATAAACTTGTGCTTGACTACGATCCCACCTGATGGTAAGGAGTGACGCAATCGTTGATGGTGAGTCGCACTAATTTATGAGGAGCCTATTCACGAAGACTCCTAAATTAATATCGGATGGGAAAACCGCAGGAGACAAATTGTTCCAGTTCTTCGATGTGCGCGGTACAAACGTCGAGACGAAAAGCTTAGTCCGGACCTTAGAGCTTTCAACAACGTAAGAGTAGACACAGGTTATCCGATGGTAGAAAAGTGATGGCAGAATCAAGTCATGCAGTTCCCGCGCACACTCTCTAAAATGCATCCTGTAAAATACCAATAGGTTGACTACCCTACGCCTGTGCCCCAGGCTTTGCAGATTAGACTTAACCAAATTTGGATCACTAACTAGTCTCATCGCACGCCTTGCTACTTACAGGCATTTCCTGCAGTAGATACCTATTTGACGAAATGCCTAGATTCCTCATCGAAAAGGAAAACCCCAAAGGTTGACTGGTATAGAATGCCTTGTTGCATTAAGTCCGCCTATGTACCACTACTGTACAAGAAGTTTAAATAAATAAATAAAAGATTTCTTAGTGAAGAAAAAAACCGTTTATAAAAACTGGAATTAATGATGGTATTTTATTTATGAACCGTAGTGTACATAAATATAACATTAAAAGTAAAAAAAAGAAAACTTGTATTTGTCTCCCACACCTTTTGTATTCTATACAGTCATAATGTGGCAAGAATTATGTAGACACAAAAGTAAAAAAAGTAATTGCAATCTGTAAAAAAAGATACGAAACTCACGAAGACTGCGAATGGGATATGAGTGGACAGAGGATGAATACTAAGATAACAGCTAAGAGAGATGTCATAAAAGATTAAATAGACTTCGTAGAACTCGAATTAATTTAAGACGAGGACTGAAGAATATTGCATTTGTAAGAAGTGAACAATAATTCTGCCGTGCTTGTGATATATACAGTAAGTAACATAGAGACACTTTCGAGAAAAAGGCGATCAAAGTTTTTTTTTTTACTTCTGACATTTCTCCCGAAGTATAAATTAAACCTAAGTTTTCTAAAATGTTTTAGATAAACATGTGTTTGGTAAACAATTTGTATATTTTTATTTTTATGTAGTAATAATATTTAAATTGTAAAGCTTGAAAAAATATGTATGTTAAGGAATGATCAATTAAAAAATAACGTTTTTATAGTAATTGGTACAGTAAGTGTGTGACTTACTGTAACAATCTTTAGTTTGAGGTACATACTGCAACAATGATTACGAAATGAGGTAAATGTTTAAATAGAATTACAAAAATTGTACAATTTGCCTAATGTTACTTAATCACTTACTGTAATTATAGCTAGGAGCAATATGTAAACTTTTGGCATCTACCATGAATCATAATTAATTTATCTTCCTCGATATTATTGGTAGATAATTCAAAACAAAAGAGATCTTATAAAATTATAGTTTAGTAGAAAAAGTACACAGCTTTATTAATACAATAAAATTATTGTATTTTTTTAATCCTTTAGAATCATAATAAAAACTAAATTTTAAAAAAATACAATTCATGTTTGTGCAACGAGCTTCGTACAAGAAACAATCATAAACCAAATAAACTAAGCACTGTTTCTAAAAAATAAAACCTTTACAGTATTTTTTTCTCGCCATTGACATCAATGGCTAGCCCTCTCCATTCCAGAACCTTGAAGACATCCTCCATTTCGGAGAAATTACTTCTTCTTGCCTCACACCCCTCTGCTAGAGGACAGTCTTGCCTTCAAGGTCTAGTCCTAAAGTCGGACTGACATGGTGGCGTTTTTGTATAAGCACTTCGATGTACCGATTGTCAATCTGGCACCGTTGGAGAGACTGCAGTACTGTATCGATCGAATCAAAGGCTTTCTCGTAGTCCACAAACGCTAAGCAGAGAGGCCGATTATACTCCTCAGTCTTCTGTATGATTAATCTGCGCAGCATATGTTTGTGGTCCATGGTGCTGAAGCCTTTTCTAAATCCGGCTTGTTTGGGAGGCTGGAAGTCGTTGAACCTACGTGCGAGACGGTTCGTGATGACAATGGAAACCAGCTTGTAAACATGGCTCAGAAATGAGATGAGTCTTTAATTCTTAAGCAGGGTATTGTCGCCTTTCTTAAAAAAGAGTACCACTACACCTCTGCTCTGCCTGTAGTGTTTTTCTCTCGAGTATGACGGAACCAAACAACTTCTGAAGTGCTTGAAGGATTGGTATCCCACCCGTCTTCAGGAGTTCGGCCGTAATTCCATCCTCACCCGGTGCCTTGTTGCTTTTAAGTTGCTTCAGAGCCATCGTAATCTCGTACAGGCTGACGTCCGGGATATTTTCGGTACAGTGTCGAGTCAATGTAGCTCTTGAGTCGTTTGCTAGATTTGCAGCGGGTTTGGAGATTGACGTGTACAAACTGTCCATAAAATGCCTCCACCATCTCTCCCAGAACCTCCGATTTGGCGGATATGACTCTGTCATCGTCGGTCTTTAGTTTCGTGAGCTGGCTCTGCCCAATAGACAGATCTCGTGCAAATACTAAGCAATTATGCGATTAAGCGGTATAAACCGCTCAATAGCATCTGGTCGCGTTTCAGAGACTTCGTGATCCGTCTATTGAGCTGCCAGTATCTGCACGTATCGTTTGAAGACTGCAGAAAAATCTCACGCCTCTTCTTCATAAGCTCGAGAGTTTGATCAGAGAGCCTCATATTCTTATTTGTACGGTGTGTCTTAAAAAACTTAGACTCAACCATATGGACAGTACCTAACCCATCGTTTTTTTATTATTCTCCGACGCACGTCAGTCTCTGTTTTTGCATGGTCCGTGACTGCTAAATTAACGTACTTGCCCCACCCCGCACTATCCATTTGGACCCTAAACGCCTTAGAATTTTTGCAGTAAGTAACGTGTTTTTTCTAATTTGTTCCAGGCAAGTCTACACATAAGATGAAATATTCCTAAACATAATTACAGTAGTGAATCTTGCTGTTATTACGTCAACACATATATATATTTTTTTAATTCGCTGACTTATCTTATACACAGTAAGTTCTACTTACTGTACTTATGCCAAGATAATACAATAATACGTTGCGAAATGTTTAAGCATTAATATAGTATATACTCTTACTGTAGATATGTTAAGGTTTATTAGACTAATGTTTTGTTTCCAATTCTTAATATAATTATAGCAAGTGGTACTTACTGCTAATATGTTTCAGTGATACTTGATGAAAAACACTCCTAACTTAAAAATAATAATAGCAAAATGACTTACTGTAGCAATACCTAGAAAATGTTTTTAACTTTATAAAAAAATCAACCGTATGTGCCCTTACTGCAATCATAATAAGTATGCCTTGGCGCAAAACGTGTCTTACTGTAATTATGCTTAAGCTTATTTCATTAACTATACCACATTTTCAAATTTTAAATATACAGAAATGTAGATCTCAATCTCTACATTCCAAACATATACTTAACTCAATATTGACCAAAATGTGACTTACTGTAATTATCATAAGCGCGGCAGAATTAACTGACTGAGGTTTTTTGGTTTGGGGGAAATTCGACAAATATAAACAAATTGTTTCTTGTTCAGAAAAAGTGTGTAAGGGCATTATGTGGTGTGGGCCCTTTAGAATCGTGTCGTCCACTTTTTAAAAGGCATGGTTTGCTCACCATCACTAGTCTTTATATAATGCAAATCGGTGTATTTGTTAAAGAACTTCCAGAATTGTTCGAAACTCTTGGAAAAAGAAAATTGTACCCTAGCAGGGATTCGACCATACTTAGAAGCACTTGCTGTAAGAGTTGTATGTATTAAAAAAACTGTAGCATGATGGCAATACAGGTCTTTAATGAATTACCAAAATCAAAAAAAATGTTAAAAATGCATAATAATGTCTAATTCAAGTGTGGTATAAAAAAAATGTATAATAGTTTTAAATGACATAATTATATTACCTAATATTTGTATACCAATCACTGGTGAAACATATAGAGCTAATGTACTGTATTCAACATTCTCATTTCCATGTTTCTGGCGAATAAAGTACTTTGACTTTGACATTGATGCAAATCATAAAAAAAAATTGCTTTCATCAAAATGCATGATGTTACACTTGATAATACCAGTAACTTGACCTACTCCCATTTAAATAAAAAGTAAATCAACCAAATCTATCACTACAAAAAGAAATCATCATATAAAAAAATAAACAGCATACTTACAAAATATATGATAATATTTTCCAATCACACAACACTGCACTCAATTAAAACAAAACTAGGTATTTCTTCATACAAAAAAAATATAAAAATAAAAAATAATTATAACAGATACGTCCACATCCCCCGGTGTCACATCACTACTGTGAGTTACATTACTATATTATAAAGTTGTATGTCGGCTCTGTACCTAAAGGGTACGTCACACTGCACTGGGCTTGAGACCTCAGGAAAAATTGTATTCTAATAATAATGGAATAATAATAAAATGGACATTATCAGAAGGCTTAAAGTCACCCAAAGGGCAATGGAGAATGGAAATGAAGATATCCGCAGCTCCTGCGACCAAAACCGACATACCTCAAAAAAGCTCCAAACTTAAGTGGCAGTGGATAAGGCACATTGCTCGTAGAACAGATGGTTGATGTGGCCGAAAATTTCTGGAGTGGCGACCGCGCACCGGAAGACGCAGCGTTGGAAGGCCTCCCACAAGGTGGACCGATGACGTGGTGAGAGTCGCGAAAATGTGATGGATGCGAGACGCACAGGACCGTTCGTTGTGGCGACATTGGGGGAGGCCTATGTTCAACAGTGGACGCCTTTTGGCTGAATGATCATTATCATCATCATTTCAGCCGAAAGACGTCGGGCTGAATGATGATGATGAAATAATTATTATAGAAGTTGAAAAGTAAAAATCTACAAGGCCGTGATTAGACGTGTAATATTTGAGGATGAAAAAACATTTCTTGTAGCGGAGATGAGAATATTGAGATGGATGTGCGAAGTGAGAAGACTGAGTAAAATGAAAATTATTACATTAGAGAAAGTTTCACAGTGACTGAAAAGTTGAAAGGGAATAGTTTGTGTTGGTCATGTGAAGAGGAGGGATGAAACGCATGTTACTAAAAGAATTACATGTGGATGGATAGAAGAGGAAGGCCAAAGAAAAGATGGATGGATTGTGTGAGGAGTGATATGAAAGAAAAAGGAGTCTCTGATAGCGTGAAGGTTGACAGGATAGAATGGAAGAAAAAACATGTTGTGTTGACCCTAAGTGACATGGGACAAGGGCAGGAAGATGATGTTGAAATAATAATGATGGACTTGTTTAGAATTACGTCTAATGTGCCGGAAATATGTTTAGAAGTGTTATTTTGAACATTTTTGGTATTAAAATTGACCTTGTTGCATTTGAATGGCATGTCATGATATGGCATGAATCATGGATTATGATCGACGAAACACTTAAAGCACAGATATATTGTTTTTTAACTATATCAAAATTTAAAATAGGTTGTTTGTTGTTAATAGGATTAAAGCATTAGTTGTGTTGTTAATAGGATTAAACCATTAGTGTGGTCACTAATTACGAGTTGTAAGTCGCGGGTTCAAACCCAGGCTGGCTCAAAACGGTGAAGGATAGAATCGTGTGTAAACGGGCATGTGCCAGGACATACGACTTCCATCTAACAGAACTGGTCCCGATGATTCTCCCGATGATTGATCCGATCCCCTGGTGATTCGGCCCATTCCCTCTCCTAGAGAGAAGGCCTGAGTCCCGGCAGTTAGTTAAAAATGAAATCTGTGGAAAAACTAATATGATCATGACAATATAATAGGCTACACTATAGTGTATGCAGCTTAATGCCAAATGCCATAGACTAATATATTTTTTATAAGACAAGTACAATTCTGATGGGCCACAGGGGCAAAGCCGCGTTAACCTGGAAAAATTTTGAAATACAGTTTTTCCTTTTTTTTCTAAACATTCCTCATACTAGGAATGACTCCCGAGTCATGGGTGCATTCACAGATATATAAACTGACGTACACATGACACGTAGACCCGGAACAACTATCTGTAGACCATACAAGTATTTGTTCCGTGTGGGAATCGAACCCGCGACACGCAGCGTAGCAGCCGATCTACCACTGCATCAACCGCGCCGTCACAGTGTGAGGTATTCTTTATGATGCTGATTAAAATCTTACCGGACTGGCTCTGTTACCGGTAATATGTATTCACATCGACTGCCGTCATTTGTTCGCAAATTTCATTAAATTGCCAGAAACTCAACAACATTATGTGCAATCCTACTTCACAAACATGTTTTATGGTGGTCAATAATAATAAAGAAGGAAATTATGCGTGTCTGAGACAGTATAAGTTGAGTAACAGTCGGTAAAAAAGATATGAAACCATAATAATAGTAGCAACACACACTCGAAGAAGTTGAAAGTGACGCAGCTTAAATAGTATTCAAATCAAGTCAAAGTTTTTTATTTCACATAGGCCTACATGGGCACTTATAAAACGAACTTATTAACACATCCTGGCAAAATGGGGGATTATAGACCCCTCCGACCCTCAGTGCTAGTGCGGTGTCCCTGACTAGGCGATGGCCCAGTTATAGGAGAGCCCAAAATGTCCCTGCATCTGAACTCTGGAGGACCTAAAAAACGCCACTGACGCCGTAATAAACTTGGCTACCGTGCTCAAAAATCTTGAGGTAAAAAAATATCATCAATTCGAGAAGAAGAAGAAATAACTACCACATTTGTCTCTGTATCACTCAAAGGTTGACTGGTAGAAAATGCCTTAAGGCATTAAGTCCGCCTCTGTACTTTTATGTGCATAAAGAAGTGTGTCAAGACTGGATTTGACGCCTGTTCTACGGGTGAACATGCGCCCAAAAAGGCTAAGGTCCTTCTTGTTGCCGGCAAAGGGGTTATGGCTACAGTTTTTTGAGATGCAGAAGGCATTAGATTATTTCCCACCTAAAAAAAGGGGACTTGAACATAATTGGTGAAAATTGATTTACTGTTACTACTTCGTCGATAATATAAACAGAGATATACCCAATCCTTCAAGAAAAACAGGCGTAATGTCATATTTTATTACGTTACGATTCTTACTTCTACTAAAACCAGACCACTGTATTTTTGAATCCGTATCGTGTAAAAAACACAGACCTTACCAAGAGATCTTAATGCTATCCATTTGACAATCTGAAGTGAACTGTCGAAGGGATGGAGCTATACAGGGTGTCTAGCTCCATCCTTCTTTCTCGCTCGCTCGCTTGACATCTTTACACGTCATAGTAAGGCCCCAGTTTTTTTTCGGCGAACCTGTTTCGTGTAGACCGGTTAGAAGGCAATATTTTAAAGCCAGTTACGTCATTTACCATGGCACCTAACCAGATTGATATGAGCACAATGACCGCTTTATAGAACCCATAAAAATGGTGTCTTGTTTCAAAATGAACATTAGTAAGGTTATTAAAGGGCCTTGTGTGTGTTTTTAACATATATTTATGTGTAAAGCAGGTCGGTACATATAAACAGTCGACCTCGCCATTGGGCTGACACATTTTTAGGGTTCCTCACCATAGTCGGCAAGAACCCTTATGGGATCACTTTATTGTCCGTTTGTCCGTCTGTAAAGATCTTTTTTTTCAGGAAGCTGGCTGAAGCAGGAGGTATTAAGGGGATGCAACTCGACATACATTTTCACTGTTTTTTATACGCGATTATGACATTATTACACATTTTTCATTAGATATTTTGGAAACACAGTATCTTTTGGTTATTATCTAGGCTTCTATTGAACTCAATTTATAAATTTGTGTAAAACTAATCCAGTAAAGAACTCAGAAAATCTGCTATATTGCATGAACTTTGACACTTCATAATTTACTAAAAAAATTAAAAAGTAAAAAAAGTATAACAATAACAGGCGGTTTATGTAGCAACAAACGTATATTTCGACACCCTCAAGAGAATCAAAATTCAAAATTCCCGTAGACCTAGAATCCCGAAATTTGGCATAAAGCAAGGTCTTATAGCAAAAATATAGAAATAAATCTATAAACAGTAAATTTGTTGTTACGTCACAAAATAAAACATTTTTTGTGATTCGGAAAAATCTTTGAGACTCTATTCAGGAATTGAACTATTTACATAGGAAAGTTTGTACGGAACCCTTAGTGCGCGAGTCCGACTCGCACTTACCCAGTTTTTTGGTAGCTCATGTTGATCCAGGGGTCTTACCATAACGTGTTAAAATGTCAAGCGAGAAAGAGGGACGGAGCTATACACCCTGTATAGCTCCATCCCTTTAACAGTTCAGTTTAGGTCGTCAAATGGATCGCGTTAGGAGCTCGTTGTAGGGCTTCATAAGCATAAGCATAATCAGCCTTTTAAAGTTCCCATTGTTGGGACTCAGGCCTCTTCTCTCTAGGAGAGAATGGGCCGTAATCCACCACGCTTTTCCATTGCGGATTGGTGAATGGCACATGTCTTCGAGTTTTTGGTTCTAGAACATGCCGGTTTCCTCACGATGTTTTCCTTCACCGTTTTGAGAGCAGTGGTGATGAAATAAATTACACAAAGTAATGCGCCTGGCTGAGTTTGAACCCGCGACCTACAACTCGTAAGTCGGGGCCATTACCACTCGGCCCCCACTGCTCTAAAAATTTTAATAACTAAAGTATATTATCCTTTTCTTCATATGCAGGTAGGAGTCTTTCACAAATATAACGTGAGACGTGTGATCCCAAGCAAGGTATTCAGTAGCTGTAACCAGACCATGGATTTTTTTTTCTTTTAATTTAAAATAAACTAGTGCTTGACTGCGATCCCACCTGATGGTAAGCAGTGATGCAATCATTGATGGTGAGCCTTTTCACTCTAGCCTTGAAAACACCCAAATTATAATCGGATGGAAGACCTCAGCAGGCAAATTGTTCCAGTCCTTTGATGTACGCGGTAAAAACGACGAGGCGAAACGCTTAGTCCGAACCGTAGAGGTTTCAACAACGTAAGGGTGTATACTCGCTTTACGTCGGGTTGTCCGATGGTAAAAATGAGATGGCGGAATCAAGTCATGCAATTCCCACACACTCTCTCCAAAATGCAACCTGTAAAACGCCGAAAGGTTGGGTTCAAGGCATTGAAGATTGGACTTAATTAAATCTGGATCACCAATTAGCCTCTTCGCACGCCTTTCCACCGAGTCCAAAGCTGCTAGGTGGTATTTTGCAGCACCAGCCCATATGTGACTGCAGTACACACGATCGGATGCTATACAAAGCACAGGGCTTTGTATAGCATTAAAAGCTGTCCCGGTGTGAAGTACCGCTGCGTTTTTTTTTATTTCAGTCAAGTCGCTCGCAGCTCGGATCATTTAGAAAAATATATTTTATGGGTAAGATCAGTGTCATAGTGGTCAAATTAGATAATTATTTTGCTGTATAAATTATAAAAGTCTCATACATTTTATGGTTTCAGACCACCCATTCTTACCAAAGTGTAAGAATGGGTGGTCTGAATTAATAAAATTAATTAATAAAATTACTTAAAATAAAAATTAATTTTAAGCTCTTACTGTAGGTACTTAAATCTTTTATGGTGTACAATAACGAGAATATCTATCTATTTATTGTTCTTTCAAGCGTTCCCCCAGCTCTAACGGGCATCAGTCCTACAAGGTCCCTTCAGAACAATACCCCACAGGCCACATGTATCTTATCTATGGACTTTTTTAGCGTATAACAATTTTAGAATTAACTAACCAATGATCATATCCTTTCTGGATGAGAAGTAGTCTTAGTACAGTGGCTCAGTTACAGGCTGTTGTAAATCGGTATCTAGATTCGTTAACACTATTTCTAGACAAAACAACACTAAATATATAGGCGTAAGTACACAATTTTTAAAACAAAACTGTAATAGTTATATAAGTTTTAAAAAAACATGTCGGGTTTGCGTTGCAATTAATATATCTATTGTCGGTCGGCAACTTGTCTATTATGTAGCAATTGAATTCTCGCGTGTCAATTATCATATATATAGTTTTCAATTCCTTAGTGCCATCAAATGCCGCTTATTATTGTACGCATTCAGAAAACAACCGAGAACGGGAATAAATCTGAATATATTAGAACATTTTATTAAATCTTCACTTAACATCACGCCTATATTTCCCAAAAGGTAGGTTGTGTGTAAAGGTGTACCTACCTGTAGTATATAGTACACGGCATGTGCAGTGGTGGCAAAGGGTTATCGGCCCCGACTTACGAGTTGTAAGTTGTGGGTTCAAACCCAGCCAGGCGCGCATTACCTATTTCATCACCACTGCTCTCAAAACGGTGAAAGAAAACATCGTGAGGAAACCGGCATGTCCAAGAACCAAAAATTCGAAGACATGTGACATTCACCAACCCGCACTGGGCCCGCGTGATGGATTACGGTCCATTCCCTCTCCTAGAGAGGAGGCCTGAGTCCCAACAGTGGGAACATTATAAGGCCGAGTATGCATACACAGCATGTAGCGACATCTATGATTGCTTACATCCACCTTAAATATCACATTTATTAGTCCTCTTACATATATGGCAAGGCTTTATAATGAAAGGTCCAACTTGAAGAATTACCCTATCGATGTCTTCTCCACGAGTTTCGCTTCATACAGACGCTGCCTACACAAACAGTGCGAATAATGTAGGTACGTCTTTATTTTTCGG
The DNA here is from genome assembly GCA_949316375.1 of Mythimna vitellina. Lineage (NCBI taxonomy): Eukaryota > Metazoa > Arthropoda > Insecta > Lepidoptera > Noctuidae > Mythimna > Mythimna vitellina. The sequence goes on from OX438704.1 coordinate 1,089,590, forward strand.
TGTGGTTTGTCTTAGTGTTCTGGACACACTTTTTATTTTCTATATTTGTTTCTATTATTTATTTTGTCAATGTCATGCATACCTGTTATTTGAATGGTTATTGAAGTGCCAATTTTGGATGTAAGATTTTTTAATTTAAAGTGACTGTGCTGTTGGTGTGCTTATAATTATTATAAATAAATAAGAACTAAACTTCAAAATCCTGTATCGCGATATAAGTTTCTCTGTGCGATTAGAATATTATACAATAGCCCGAAAACATCTATTGGGAAACACACTCTCCAAACCTGTAAAACACCGAAAGTTTGGGTTCAAGGCATTGAAGATTGGACTTAACCAAATCTGGATCACCAATTCACGCCACACTCTTCGTTCCCCTTTCCACCGAGACCAAAGCTGCTAGGTGGCACCAGCCCATATATGACTGCAATACTCCACACACGATCGGACCTGTGCTTTGTATAACATTAAAAGCTGTCCCGGTGTGAAGTACCGTCGGACCTTTGCAAGAACGCCGAGTTTCCTAGCAGCTGCCATGGCTTTGGACTCAATGAACCGCCCAAAATTAAGGTCTGCGTCTTCTGGTGCGTGGTCGCCACTCTAGAACCTTTCGTCTCCATCGACCTTCTGTTCTGCGAGGAATATACCTACCTACCTAATGCTACCTATGTAATGTATATATTATATAAATGGAGAAACTGACTGACTGACATATCGATGCACAGCCGAAACTACAGGGTCTAGGAACATGAAATTTTGCAGAAGGTTTCCTTTTATGATATAGACGAGCACCAAAAGAGGATTTTCCAAAATCCACCCACTAATGGGACGAATGATTTTATTTCCCCTAATTTTTTTTTTGTGTTTAATTTAAGTTTGTAAATCAATTATTTGTTGATTAATGAATCATGGTCTGCCTCAGCACACCATGAATGAACCAAGAAAGAAGAAAGAAAATATGTTTATTTGGTGTGCCAAATAAACTTATTTTCTTTCTTCTTTCTTTCTTTCTTTAAACGGGTGCCCAAGATTTGTATGGAGAAACCTATTGTCACGCGGGCGAAATTGCTGGTAGAACCTTGTACTATTTCATACATTTAAATAAGGTAATTGTGCCTTCCACGTCACGTACCTATACATGAGTATCAAGATAATAATAGTGTTCCATGACATATACCAATTACTTGTTTTTAATATACCATTATAGACAATTTTACATAATTATATAAATAATCATGTAATTCATATTACGTTACGCAATCAAATCACGTAAATTGTTTTTAATTTCTAGATTTTGAGATTAGAATAACCTTCATCAGATTTAAAATCGTACGCGCAATGTAAAACATTGATATTCTGCCAATAGAAAATTATTTCCGGTTACAAAATATTATGATCTCTGAGATATATACCCACATTTTGGAATCTGTCAATTTTTTTTTTATAATTTATATTTTTATGAGGAATCATCGACTAAACTTGACCGCTCTGGGTAGTGCGAGAGGGAGTGTCAGATTTATTTTACTACACCCACCAGTGTTTCTTCAGTTGCCCTTTATGTTCTAGGGCCGCGGTGACTCTTTCAAATATCTGATGGAAAGCGACGATGTGTTCGACGGTGGAGCACGTTTGCCTAGAAGTAACCTATTATCCTCCAGGTTCAGGAAACAAAGATTCCGGTAGAGAATTCAACTCCTTCCTTAGCACAATGAATGTAATTCCAAGACGTTTTGTACGTATGGGTGGGATGTCCACCATGGACCGGTGGCGCAACGCCGTACGTCTGGCGGTCCGATGCTGGAACGGACTTGGTGGAATTCACTTGTGTAGTTCTAACGCACACTCACCAAAATGCAACCGGTAGAAAACCGACAGGTTAGGAACTCTGCGTCGATGATCAAGACTTTGAGGCTGGAGTCAGGGCTGGGCAAAAGCCTCCCTCTCCGTTTTTCACACAATTGAAAAAAAAAAGTTACAGAAAAACTGCGTAATTATGTTAGCTCTTCACTACACATAATAGTGAAGGCAAACATCGTGAGGAAACAAGCATGTCTTAAAACAAAAAAATCGAAGATATGTGACAGCCACCAATCTGCAGTGGACCCGCGGGGTGGATTACAGCCCAGCAGCTCTTAGAGAGGAGGTCTACGTCCCAGCAGTGGAAAACATTATTAGGCTGAAAAATTCAGCACTACAGTGCTCATTATAGAAGTGTTTCATTTATCTTCACAGAGTAGGTATAAAACAATGTCGCTTTCTGCCTTGGTTTCTGTCTGTTTATCCGGTAACTCCTCCTAAACCACACAACGGATTTAGATGCAATTTTTACTAGTAGAAATAGCGAGGCAGGTTTGTGTATATAATTTGTATCAAGAGTGATGCCGGGGCGAATCACTATTAGACTCTATAGGCATGTATTATATACTTTTATACTACAAAAATTATTGATCTCAAAATATATGAAAATTCATTATTTATCACGATTTTGTGAGAAATAAATAATAATATTATTGAAACCCAGTGTTGTCACTAGCGCCATCTTGCGGTATAAAGTGACATTTATTGGTAACACTGTTGGTTATTATGAACGAATGATACATGACCTCATATATTCGTTTAGTTTGAAGGTAGTGAAACAGGTTTTCAATAGAGGTCTCGTTTATACTATATAAGCGAGACCAAGATATTTATATAGATACCAAATTATATTTGTTATCTTATTTCTTATTATTTATGGTACCTAAGTCGGAAACTTTTTGCTAGAAATTAATTCAACCAAAAAATACGTTGATATCTGAGTGAAAATTCAAAAATTCCTGTAAACGGGTTAACTGAAATATTAAAAGAAAATAAACAGACGGTAGTGAAAATAGTCTTTAAAATTATGCAGCAAACTTATTTTACCTAGCTGTGTTTGGGTTAGTTGGAATTGTCATGAGAAATATGCACTCTGGTTATATCTATATAAATTAATCACAACTAAAAAGTGTGAAATAAAAAACTTTACAATTAAATAACCGACTTTACTAAAACAAAACACTAAAAGGATCAAAATAACTTTAATTTCGGAAGTCGGTGTTAAATAAGAAACAAAAAATACCGAGAAACACCGTCTTCCGAAATTAAAGTTATTTTGGTCCTTTTAGTTTAATGTTTTTTTTTTTAGTGAAGTCGATTTTTTTTTTTTGTAAAAAGTTTATATTATATGTTGTGATTAATATTAGAGTCAATATAGTACATTCATTTGTAACTGAGTCTCTGGAAGTCTCAGTATCAAATATCGAAAAAAACTTTTTACAAAAAAAAGATAACCGACTTCACTAAAAAATATACTAAAAGGATCAAAATAACTTTAATTTCGGAAGTCGGTGTTTCTCGGTATTATTTGTGTCTTATTTAACACCGACTTCCGAAATTAAAGTTATTTTGATCCTTTTAGTATATTTTTTAGTGAAGTCGGTTATCTTTTTTTTGTAAAAAGTTTTTTATTTCACACTTTTTAGTTGGGATACACTTATAAACAGAGTGCCTATTTCTCATGACAATTCCAATTAATCCAAACACTACTAGGTTACATTGTTTTATTATGAAGTCCCTGTGTCTACCTTCCACCTTCCGGCTCCATCATCAGATCAGTTCGATAGTACCTTATAGCCAAAGTGCATTTCATGACAATTCTAATAAGCCCAAACACGGCTAGGTTACATTGATAAATGACGGAGTTCCAGTGCCTACCTTCTGGCTCCATCATCATCATCAGATCAATTTGATGATACCATTTTCACCGGAACTATTCAGAACCATTAATTTATTTGCATTATCACAGTCGCTTAACCATCTTCATTGTGATAACTATGCGAGTATGAAGTTCCGTTGACCATTTCTGATCTTCTTCATCAGCTCCACCTCATCAAATGTTACTTTTTTGACTGTAAATACTTAAGTTCTCGATGAAAATACCAAAATCACTATGCAGTTGCCTATAATATTTGAGGAGTTCCCTCGATTTTGCCAAGATTCCATCATCAGATCCTGACTTGGCGACTATAGGACCATTTGGGAAGTATACCCTTTCTAACAAAAAAATAATTTTTCAAATCGGTTGGCAAGCGACGGAGTTATGCGCGAACAAACATAAAAAAAAAAAAATACAAACATCCGAATTGAGAACCTCCTCCTTTTTTAGAAGTCGGTTAAAAATTGCTTGATTAATAAAAAGTTAGGGTAAAGTAAAGTAGGTATTCACTTTATTCTAAAAAATAATCGCTGATTCTGTTAATGTCTTTTTTTTCAACTTTACCCCACACTAGGAATGTCTCCTTTATCGTGAGTGCGTTAACATACTTGTGAACTCACATACAGAAGACACTTAGACGCGGAACAACTAACTATCTGTAGGCCATACAAATATTGATTCCATGAGGAAATCGAATCCACGACACGCATCGCACCAGCTAATCGCTCAACCACTGCGCCTACTATTCCGTGCCCTAAGGGCCTGCACACATTTGAGATAAGACTGTCTTAGTCACACTTGTCTACGATGTCGTAGACTTGTTTGCGACAAGACTGTTTTGAGACGTCCAGTATTGCCAACAGTTACACTAACTTACCACTAACAAAAAATTATCCCACACACAAAATCGCAAAATTTCCCACTTAAAAAATGTGTGTTGTGCGTAATAAAATAAGTAAGTATATAGGTTGTTTCCTTTAATAATAAGTGATAAAAATTAACAATCAGTTGATCAAAATACCATTTGTAGGTAAATTAACTTTATTGGGAAAATCAACATACAAATGATTTAATAACAGCTATGTTTTAATTCGTCTTCAGACGAATCATTTTTGTTTGCACCATCATCGTCGGTAACAGATTGATAATTATAGATTCTAGGTGCTGATTTACACCCGAATGATCGCATTGAAATTGAATTTTACTAAAGCTTTAAAACCAATATTTCGCAACTAAATGCGGAGTTGAAACCACCAGGTTTAGTGGAAAATCCTCTAAGTTGGCAGTACTGGCCGTACGCATCTAGACTGTTTTATCTTGATGGTGTGCGCCGTGTCGTAGACAAAACAGTCAAGTCTGTCTAAGACGGTCTTGTCTCAAGTGTGCGCAGGCCCTTAGTAAATAGTCCACGGGAATTTAAAGACAGGCCAACGCAACGCTAAATTACAAATAAAACACTTCGTAAGTTCGAAATTTTAAGCCTTCAATCCAAAATATAAATAATTAAAAACCTTTTAACATTACAGTTAGACAACACATTCATCCATTCACCAAATCGTTCGTCAAACATCGAAACCCTGAACTTTACCTACAGGAAGTTACGAAGACTCTGCCAAAGTCACATGGAGTAATTACTGATGATGCAACGGACATCACATAATGGTCGGAGGGAACGCGCTCGGTCGCAAGGTCGTTCAGCGAGTACGTCAGGGTGACGTAGCTGGTAACAGGTACTATTGGTGGTTATGACACTTGATTGTCACTTTGGTTAAGGGTGGATGTCACTTGAGATGAGTTTGGAGAGAGATTTATGTGGGTGAATTCGTGCTGTGAATCTGAAGAAGAATACCAATATTCGCTCAAGCAAATTGAGCAGTGGCACTTATTTTTACTCTATATTTAGGTAGGAAATTATCAAATAAAATCATTTAACCTCATATGTTCCTTCAACTGCCCTTTGCTTTTCAAGGCCACAGTAACTCTTTCGAACGATCTCGTGACCTTGGAAGGCATCGGCCCTTGGGGTCCTGTCAATCATGCTGAAATCAAAGGCGCGAATTGCCGCACTGTCAACTCGAACCACCGCGCCTAAGGTGGCCAGGTGTCGCTCAGCAATTCTCAAAGCACAGGGCGTCCCCTGTGAGGGTCAATACGTGAGATTTGTGTAAGATTGCAGTGGGATAATATCCATAACATATAATTAGGGAAGATTATTAAAGGTAGCCCTTGAAATTCAAATTTTCAAAAGTTTATTATATTTTGAAGGTTAACTTGTCGCTGCAAGCAGTGTTGCTACAGCAATGTCCGATATTGTAATGTATTTCTTTATGTTTATGTGTGTGTGGTCCTTTTTTTAATAATTGCTATATGGATGCTATTGGTTGCCTGAAAAAAATGCTGTTTTTATGTTTTTTAAGCTATTTGAGTCCTGGATCTCGAAGAATGTTTGACTCCTTGTCTCGGTATGAGGCTAACATAATAATGATTTTCGGACAGCTTTTTGCCCGTTTTACCAGAAAATTAAGCTCAAAGCTTGTGGTATTGAAATTATATGAGCCCAAGTTTCGGCTGCCTGCAGCTATGTGTATGAGGTATATAAGCGAACAGTGACGCTTACCCATATTACGTTATTAGTGTGTTAATAAGTGAGGTAACTTGCCGCCTCGCAGATTTTTCTTCACATATTTGTCTTGTACCTACGTCACTAGCAGTAGCCGACAACGCGTTTCTATACTCCGTTTGCTGGGCATGCACAGAGCGTCGCTAGCCCACAGGTGTGACACCTGACATGGACTTGGAAGTAAGCGTCATAACCCCTGGACCACTAGTGATATTTGATGTTTAGAGAATAACAATATTTACTACCTTTTTGCTACTATTTGGTAGCTAAGCTTTTATAGTAGTAGTGCCAAATTTATAAATCTAAATTGAAATAGAAGATAAATATTTACAAAAATATAAATTAAGTAGCTGCATTATATCGATCCATGAAAAAAGAGGTCTAGACATACCGATGTCAGGATGTCTTACCACTTTTTTACATCGTCATTGGAGGTACTAAATAAATATGAGAAGTTAGATATCACATTGTAAAATATAGTGATAAATGTTGGTATTTTCTAAACATCAATTATCTCATGCTGTATATGTAGCTAATTAAATATCTACCATGTTTTTTTTTTAATGCGTAACATTTTTCTAGTACAACATAAAATTATGAAAGAATTGTATGTTGAGGTACTAAAAACTGTGTAATCTCGAACCATGAAAAAATAAAAACGATCCAGACAACCTGATGACCCTGTCTATGCGTTTTTTCGCTGTTTATAGAGGTACTAATAAGTATTTGACGTTAGGGACCAAGTAGTAGCATAAAGGTAGTGTATTTTGGTATTTTCTAAACATCAGATATGTTATATGTGGCAAAACAAATATCCATTTTGAAAAAAATATTTCACTTCTAACTTTTTCAAGAATGCTAAAAAATAATATATGTTGAGGAAATAAAAAGGTAGTAAATACTTACAAAAAGATAAATTAGCTGTCTTGTCTAGAACTATGAAAAAAAATGGTCCAGGCATCCTGACGTCAGAATGTCTGGCAACTTTCTTCAGGCGTTTTCTCGCTGTCAATAGAGGTACCAAATATTTGAAGGCAGGTACCAAATAGTAGCAAAAAGGCATTAAATTTTGGTATTCTCTAATCATCAAATATCGCTAGCGGTCCAGGGGTTCTGACGCTTACGACTTGGAACTTTAAACTGAAAGTATAGTCTGGACAGATATCCATTTGCTATTCATCTGCTATCAGCCCATATCTGAACAAATTCTGTCTGAGGAGCGTTATATGCAAGTTCAGCTTCTCAAACTTTTGGACAAATGTCTTTTGGACAAAACTCGCTACTATCTCACAAAATTTGGCACGATTTTCCTCCAGTAGTACAGCCTCCACACCAGCAATTTAAACTCTAACACCTTCACCACTCTAATGCCATCACATAGAGGCTAAACTCCTCCACCGCAGCTTCATATCTAACTTGGTTGCAACAAAGTTCTCGAATAGAACCCGCTCTTTCATTCAAAGTGAATGGTGGGATCGGTACAGCCAGTCAGTCAGTTTCGTGCATTCACACGAGCGGACCTGTGTGGTTACGGTCACAGAAATTTATAAAAGTGAGTGATATTTTCCATATAATTCAATAACATTATCGTATTTATGCGATTTTTTTTTTCATTTTTCAGTTCTGTTTTCTAATTTTGTAAGATTATGTGTGTGTGACGAATTTTTGATTTTGTGTTGTTACATTTTCAAAATGTTGTTTGTAGTTTGACAGGTGTCAAATGTCAAATAGGTTATGTTTGCATAATTTATTGATGAAGTTTTGTAGACAGATTAGGCATTTATTTTTATTGAAAATCTACGTTTTATTTGGCATTATTAATACCTATGAAGCATTCTGATTTTAATAACTTGTTTTTAATGTGTTAATTTAGTAGGCAGACTAGCTTATGTTTTATTATTTTTCCTGATTTAAATTTTTATTTATGGCTGATATTTAAAATTTTGACTTAATGGTCCTTGCAAAAGTCGTTTTTCTAGTCGTTCATATAAATTATTCGAGTGATCTAATGGCTGAGCAATTAAATTTACTATAGTAAATATTGAATCAAAACTGGATGAAATTAGAACCTGTTTTACTGAAGATTATAAAACTTAAAGGCTTGTCTTGGCTATAAGACTTGTCTATGGTTTAATAAAATATATCTATTGTATATTTTTATGCTATTATGTGCAACAAAGAGTAGTTACATAAAACAAGTAACATGAATGCTATTGCAACAAAACTGCAATTATCGTTTGTATTCGATTGTACGAAGCAACGCAATTTAATAAATGTCAAATTGATTAGTTGACCGGTTTTGTAATATTGTAATGATTTATGTAGGATTAATTAAAAAAAACATTTTGTTTTTTGTTACAACAAAGTAAAAATAGTAATCGCTTTGTCAAGTTAGTAGTTTTTTTTTTTATAATGGAATATGTTTTATAGATGAGCCCTGACTTCTAAAATGTCCTTGCTCATATCTATTTTATTATTTTTTATTTTATTTTTTTAGTTTTGTTTATAATTTACATTAAGTTAAATAAAATATATTTTTTATTACGACGTAAAATTGGTATTTATATATTAATGTTTACGTTAAAATTATAAAACTTATCAAGTTCTGGCTGAGTTCGAGGCCTCCTCAAAAATAGATGGTGAGATGATCTATAGACGTGTACTACGAGGATTGGTTCGTGATTGCTGGAGAAAAATGTTTGGAAGGTAATGACTGGTAAAAGCTGGATGAAAAAAAGAAAAAAACACTCAATCGAGCATGGTTTAAAAGATTGTTACTTCATCTAACGCAATCCAACGCGATATTTGACTAAAAGGCAACGCGATATTTGACGAAAAGGCAACGCGAAAAAAGAGAGATAACGCCTGAAAACTCTGTTAGCATTCGGTAATTCCGTGATTTACTCGAATATTTTACAAAACTTGAAATACGTGTTTTTTTTAAACCATTAAAAGTTTTTGTATAAAGTGGTCTTCATTCAGAATCTCGATTTTGAATTTGCGAGGCTTCTATTGTTATACTTATTTGACTTTTTAAATTTTTGAGTAAATAATGAAGTGTCAAAGTTAGCAGATTTTCGGAGTTCTTTACCGGATTAGTTTTACACAAATTTATAAAATGATTTCAATAGAAGCCTAGATAATATCGACAAGATACTATGTTTTCAAAATATCTTATGAAAAATGGCCTAAGAGCGGTAGTATGAAAAACAGTGAAAATGTATGTCAAATTGCATCCCTTTAAGTACAATCGACCAATCTACCTGCCTTTTCCTAATTAAGTTGTGGTCGGCTTGCAGTCTAACCGGGTTCAACTGAGTACCAGCACCTTACGTGCAGTGACCACCTATCTGACATCTACAACCCAGGATCTGGGTAACACGATACCTCTTGGCAAGAAGATGATTGACGTGACTTCTGATTATCCGTAAGGACTGTCAATACTTTAACGTGTTCTTCGAGCATTATGTCTAGATGGTTACCCATCCATGGAATGACTTATTTATTTAAACTTCATGTACAGTAGTGGTACATAGGCGGACTTAATGCAACAAGGCATTCTCTAACAGTCAACCTTTGGGTTAAAAAGACAACACTGTTGATCGTGTGAAGATTGGCCTGAGCTGCTGTTATTACTTGGTTACGAGCTCCAGTTTCTTCAGTTTCAATTAAAACCATCTCCTTAGTCTTTTTCCCCAACTAGTCTGCTTTTAGTCTTACCAAATGCGGCTGAATAGGTACTCGTATTTTTACATGGAGCGACTGCCTATCAGATCTCCACAACCCAGTTACTGGGTAACACGATACTCCGTGGATAGACTGATGGTTGGACGTCAGACTACCTGTAATGACTGCCAAAAATCCACATATGATAACCGGGACCAACGATTTTACATGCTCTCCAAATTCCAAGGCACGGGGTGTCAGTAGTGTCCTATATAGAGTTTCAGTTTAAAAAAAAAAACTAAAATTTGTTGTCGTTTAATTATTTTAATTGCAACTGTAAAACGTTCGAATCGCACTTGTTCTCACATTGGCCGAACGTCATACATTTGTATGGCCTCATACAGTTACTTAATGTTTCAAGGATTGTATGAACGTCTAATAAAGCTGCGGTCACTATCACTGTGTCACGTGGTGTTACTTGTTAACACTTTTTCTTTCATAATAATTGGCTGTAGGCCGTTTGAGCCGGAGATTTTTGATAGAATACCCGTAGCTCTGGGACGCAAGGAGGCTCGCGTGTGGGATTGAACGTTCTCACGCCCCAGCTGCCGAGATTCTGACCCCGACTACTAGCCACGGTAGACGCGAGCTTGCGGACGTCAAGCAATGGGTAGCTCGCCGTCCGGCCATCCGGCACTTAACCGACGCTCGTTCGAACTCATTAAATGATTTCTCATCTCCCAAGTTAAAAAACTCAAAAACTCTAGGACCGATTTTAAAATTTCTTTCGAATGTTACTGTGTGACATAAGCTATAAATGACATTTACTGTCACGCAAGCGAAGCCACTGGCAAAAGCTAGTTATTAATAAAGTTATTAAGATTGCAATCAGTAACAGGTTCATAAGCGTCTAACTGCCTACAAATTGGCACATAAGAAACCCCTTTCCTTTACTCTAGCTTAAGACTTGCGCAAGAATGCGCTACTTCGTTTAATCGTTCTGTAATATTCACTAGACTTCTACGCTTGTAATATCTTTTGGATATCCATAGTCGTTCCTTCATTACCTTATCCATGCTGTGGTAATGTGTAACCTGTTATCCAGCCATCATCCTGGGCAATTTTGTCTTGCGTGTGTCCTGTTACGTCAGCTGGGGTGTGAGGACGCGGCCGTCTCCTTTGCTAGCATTACTGCTTCGCAGAAGGAGGCGACCGCATCCCATTCATTCTCGCTCCAAACCACGGCCTGAACCAGGGCTCGCGTGAAGTTACCGCCGCCGATCACCACCCCGAGGACACGGCGGTGCTCGGCTCAAACGGGACACACCTCCACCGTATTCTTCACGCTGTTCACACAATGGCAGCACCCTTTTGCCTGAATCCGAAACAGCAACCTCCCGAAGTTGTCCATGTCCGGAGAGAACCTACGTCATTCGGATGGTGACGACGCTGTGGCTCCTCTTCAGCCATTTCTCACCCGGGACTTATCTCTATGATTATGGCGTGCCCAATACAAACTGTCTGACATTTAATATTTAGATGATGGTTAGATTCGTGCTGGTTCAATTTAGCAGGTCTTGGAATGTCCTTTTTTTAGTCTTATGAGCTGGTTAGACATAAGATTCATTGCCAGTTGATTAGCGTAGTTTTGAGTATGTGTTCATCACATTTAGCATAGCATAGCATAGTCGGCCTTATAATGTTCCCACTGCTGGGACGCAGGCCTCCTCTCTAGGAAAGGGAATGGGCCGTAATCCACCACGCGGGCCCAGTGCGGTTTGGTGGATGCCACATGTCTTCGAATTTTTGGTTCTAGGACATGCCGGTTTCCTCACGATGTTTTCCTTCACCGTTTTAAGAGCAGTGGTGATGAAATAAATGACACAAATTAATGCGCCTGCCTGGGTTTTGAACCCACGACCTGTAACTCGTAATTCGGGGCCGTTACCACTCGGCCACCACTGCTTATCACATTTATCTGTTGGTAATTAGAAATCTTTAATGGTTTGAACCTAGATTTGCACCTTATGTATCAAAGCACTTAATTCGTGTGAATTCTGCTCTACTTAATAACTAAAGTGGTATCTAATCATGATTATGATCTAGTAAATACCAGGTCAATTAGCAATTACTTAATGAAAAGCTAATAATTGCAATAAAACTTATCTAATAATTGCAAAATGGCATCCGTTATTAAAGGTTATTTCAATAAAATGTATAAATAATGTTGCTTCATGCAGGACCCTGGTTTCGATGCGTTTAGGTGAATTCCCCAGGTCAGGTAGTGTGACATTATCTTAGGTCAATACTTGTCTTAATGTCAACGACCTATTCAAGGGCATGGTATAGGTTACCGAAGGGTACCTTTGAGCTAAAAATGTACCTGTAAAATGTTATTCAGGTTCGGCTGAACTGGTTTTCTTTTTCCATTGTTTTCTGTCAACCGTGACGCTAATATTAACTGCCTTTATAGACATAAATTAGTCCTCAGAGAAACCATTTATATTTTGAGTATTTTCTTTTCCATTAATTGACGTATATATATTTATCACTCCATGCTAACTTCTATAATCCATCTTGTCTACAAATAAATGAGTCTTGATTGTGAGAGTCTCCACTTGCACTTGGGTTGTCTATTTGCACTCTTACCTACTCAAGAAAATTATTACTATTATAAGCTTTATTTTTATATACCCTACATGAACTAACTTATTTGTTTGTTAGTTGTATTAGTTTAGTATTGTTAGGTGTAAGGGCCTCCTATTGCGGTGAAAGCCTCCTCCAATCTGTGGCAGGTGTCTCTATCTTTTGGCTGGTCTCAGCCATATCTTTCCGGCATTTGTACTGTTTCCTCACTCAAAACCTGATTATACAACTAAAATCCTAAAACACACACAACATAAACATCAAAAGCTACAAATGTGTCTATTTTGCCATGTTCATGGACCAATTACTAGACTAATCAGACGCAAAAATTCAACACAATCCAATATTTACAAAGAATGAGTCTGGTGAAGAAAAAAGCCGATAATATCGTTATTAAGTCAAGGTCAGTCACCACACTAGTGAACCGTTTGCGTAAAGCATCCGGTTACTTACAAGAGACCAGTGGTGTTCAAACTGAACACAAGTTGTGGTCACATGCAACTATTTACTAAAATTATATAGTAACCACGGTTTTAAATGCATCAGGTACTATGACGACATAAAATTATCATGATTCCGGTGTATGAGAAAAATAGATTTATACAGAAGTATTAGTACTATCCGTTTTTCAACTGGATTCATGTTGGCAAAAGCATCATAGTAGAGGGACTGACCCGTTTGGAAACTAATTCTAAACTGAAAAGTGATGATGCTGATGAATCTGGAAATACCAGAAAGGATAATATGATACCAGAAACCCTAAACCCAGTGATAATAATTTACAGACGTTATTATAGTGTACAAGTAATTGCATAGGTTTTCTTAAAGCTGATATCCGTATAGTTGCTAAACACTTTTGTCTTGTTTACAACTTTACATTAATAACTTGTGAGTCACCTTTTAATGTTGATAATAAACAAATTAAATAGTATGAGGAAGCAATGCTAAACACAATCAATTGAAGCTTATAAATAACAGAATAAGCAAATGCAATGAGGATAATATTATGAAAAGCTGAATAGTTAAAGACAGCGTTTACATTTAGAGTTGTAACATGGGGTATTTCGATTGTTGCATCCATTTCTCTCCAAGTACCTACAGATTCCTTTCCAATTTATTCTGCTGCAGAAAAAGAACCACCTGCTATGATACCACTACCATCATAATTAGCCTGCATATATCCCAATTTATTTTGTGGTCAGCACACTTTTTCTTCTAGATTTCTCTATTAGTGACCACGTGCTATAGCACTTTTTCCCATTTATGCTTAAGGTGTTGCTTTTGCTGACATTAATCGTCTTACCATCATAGAGTTATGATGGTAAAATGATTGATGTCAACAAAAGCATAGCTTTATTATTACAATAATAAAGGTTAAAAAATACAACAGCCTTCGCTAAATTATATCTCTCTTCTTTAAGTTTGATCACAGTCTTTATTTTAGTTATGCTTATCAATAGTACCCACCACACATTAACTTCAGTAAATTTCTTACCGTCCATTTCTGACCATTTCTGTTTCATTATTCAGTTCATAGCTGATAATTTATCTATTAGGTCATTGCAAAACACAAATTGATTTTCGTGCGCCCGGCACTTATGCCTGACAAATCATTGTTTTATATGATTGAAGGACAGCCAGGTGGACAAGATGATAATAGTTTGACAACCGCAAACTAAATTATGTAGAAACATTGCACGAGCAACCAGTTTACATGGTTGTTGCCTTTCTCGTATTACACCTTAATTAACTAGAGAGCATTCTTGATTATTTTGCTAGAAGGTGTCATTGGATTAACGGATACTTTAGCTTGGGCTGTCTAGGGTCTCTATACCTTGTAGTAATCATCTCCTTCCTGCCCTTGTCCAATGTTACATAAGTAACACGTATGTTCTACCATTCTGTTCTTTCAACCGTCACGCTGTCACTGACTCCGTTTTCTTTTCTATCACTCCCCCTTCCATCCACCTTTTTTGGTGTCCTTTTACTTCTTGATCTATCCAAATGTCCGTACCGAGACAAACTATTTCTTTCCAACCTTTTCAGTTGTTTCATCTCGTCCCTTGTGATCATTTTCTCATTTTTGTTCCCTTTTATTTGGGGTTGGCGCAACTTGTCACCTTGTTCTGAGAGGAGTCTCATCACTTTAGCTATGCCTTCTCCACCTTCGCCTCTCACCATTTATTTCCTTCACCCCGTTCATCAGTTATTTATTTAGTCTTCCTCTACTTTTACATTCATTCTCAATAAATCAATATTATCTTCACGATATCACATTATCATCAGCGAGATGACAATAAGGCAATCTTTCTCTTTGTTTCTTGGTTTCTCTTTATATTAAATTTCAATTGGATTGTAGAGTGCCTTTTAATTTTTTTCTATTAGTCTTCGGTATTAAACCAATACCAAAAACATTATATACAATTGTTGTCTAGTCGTTAAATCTTGTGAATGTAACTTTCTTCAGAATACTGTAACTAACCAGTTCTATTAGTACGTAATAAATTCTTGAATTTATTTGTCCTCTGTAAGACTGATTGCTGATATCCGACATTTAATTTGCAATTGCGAGAATTTCTACATCGACATCAGGCTCAGTGACAAGAGAACATTCTTTATATTCTTTTAATTTTATACTAATGTTCTAGCCGTTACCTTGTCTTGTCTCTTTAGAACTGTTTCTTTTTCAGACATAAAAACTAGTCTGTAGCATTCCGCAATATAAACAGTAATGAAAGTTCTTTCCTTACTTTATATTAACATACTATATGTGTATTTTAACTATATGTATACTTTGTTACTCTTGTTTCTTATATACAATTTTCTTTTTATGCACCTACCATATTGTCTCTTCACCACTCTAGGTTGACTGGTAGAGAATGCCTAAGGCATTAAGTCTGCCTTTATACTTTATGTTGCATGAAGATTAAATGAAATAAATAAATAAATGTTTTAATTAAAAAACGTATACACAATCCTAGGTTTACTTCTTTAATGTTATTTTCTGTCATCTTGGACATAGCTTTGACCCCTAACGCAGTCGCGAAAAACAAGTTTTAATCCTAAATGTAAATAACAATATAATAAAAAGAAAACAATCAGATCATCACCTTAAAATACATATATGAGCATATATTCTCGATGTTAGAGAGATCAGGTAAAAACCCAAAGTTTCTAAATAAGTCACCTCAAAGAACCAGTATTTGACCTTAATATCATTGCCGATACGATAGCACTAAGTTATAAATGTCACCTTATAAAATGTATTTTGAAAACTGTCGATAAAAGATGCAAGTTCCAATATTTTAACAAAAATAAAATATTATGAGAGGTTCATTAAGTTTTATGATGAACATCATGCTGATTTCTGACAAAATAACCTAAAAACGTTATTTTGCACTAATAACAGTCTAATAATTTGTTGGAAACTTTTTTATTTGCAAAGTTTTAGTGTAATCATTTTGAAATCGTGTCCTCGAGCCCTTTGTTTTGATATCCTACATAAATGACCCGAAAATTGAAAAATATTAGCTATATTTTCAAAATTTGGTGCCAAAATTCCGCCATTATTTTGAAGAATCTAATGACATCTTTCAAGTTAAACTGCAATAAGCCGTTTAGACTTTGGGGCGTGCCAAAGAAATATACAAAAGTTTATTTGCGAAATTCGTTCTGGTACAGTCGTTTGAAATGATTTACAGGCACTTTTAAATTGTCAAGAAGTCGGTCTTTACCCAACTATATATTTCTTATCAGGTGGAAAATCATCTAATGACTTCTCCCGCTCTAGGGCGTGTGAAATTTTTACTGACTTAGGGTGTTTTTATATCGTGCGGATTTTATCACGCATGCGGAATTGCTCCGCATGCGAGTCTGCTGTATTCCGCGCATTACTATAAATACTTGTATGATAAGGACATTTGCGGGGATACGTGTGCGGAGTAATCCAGCATGCGTGATGAAATGCGCACGATATTATATTACTATGCTCCTACTTTGCCCTTGAGCCCTAGGACCACGGGCCTTCCTTTCGGAAGTCAACCCATGGCCCCGGCCCTGTTGAGCCCCTACGGTTTTGCTGACATCAACACTACGCGCCAACGACGATTCGGGCTCGGTCCGGATGGTTACCGGTAGACCGGACGACGAGCTACCCATTGCTCGTCGCAAGCCCTTCTCATTGGTCCCCAACATTGGGGTCAGTTTCCAGTTAAACGGGATGCAGCTGATACCTGTATTTTATGTGGAGTGACTGCCTATCTAACGTTCATAACCACTGGGTTAGGCATTGGATATCACGATGCCCCTTGGCAAGACTTTCTTGTTTTCTGACTATCCGTCACGACTCTCAAGGATTTACAAATAACAGCCAGGATCAACGGTTCAAAGTAGTTTCTGAGGCACGTAGAAATCCCGATATCTTAAGATGGTCACCCATCTACGAACCGACCTTGCGAAGTATTGCTTAACTTTGAGGATAGACCCATGTTGCTGTATTAATCAGCTACGAGATCAACATGTTCTAAGTAATAATACTTACCTAAGGTTGCGTTGGAAGGCCTCCCACAAGTTGAACCGATGACTTGGTGAGGGTCGCGAGAATCCGTTGGATGCGAGACGCTCAGGACCGTTCGTTGTGACACTTGGGAGAGGCCTATATCCAACAGTGGACGTCTTTGAAGATTGATGATTGATTAATACACACCTATATGTCATAAATGAAACTATGAAGCAAGTAAAAACAAGCACACATCATGAACATCAGTCAAATAGCCGTGGGAATCGCTTACTAGCTTATTGATGTAAAATCAAATAAGTTACATTATGGCCGAGTGCGGAGCAATTTGTTGTAGCTCGCATAACGAACGGGTCTCGATCATTCTCAGGCAGGGCTGTCCAAAACTATGTTAATTATGAATCAAGATTCATTTTGCTGATAATAATTTTGTTCCCGTAGCCTAGGGCAAGCAAAGCTAAGATGTACTGCGTTGTATGTCGAAAGAGAGTCGAGTAGAGGCTCTAGAACGCAAAGACCAACTAAAGGAACAGAGGCTTTTTTCTGAGGTGGGAAAACATTCTATGACTCCGTTATAGGGTGGGGCGGGAGGCCGTGTCAGACTTTTACTGACTAAAACCACACCTGTGTCTTTCAGTTTCTGTTTGCGTTCTAGGTTCACGGTTTTTCAAAAATTCCCAGTGGCCATAAACATTGACCCTCATAGGCTCCTACGGTTTACTGACATCTTTCTGAGGCATCTCTCGTCAAGGACTCGGGATCGGGTCCTTACTGGATGGCGAACTACGCATTGCTCGTCGTCCGCAAGCCCGTTGCTCACATAGCCTGCAAATACAAGACACCTACATGGTAAACCACGAGGGGCTGCAGGATTGCTCGAAACAGTTACCGCGGCCCTGGAACGCAAAGGGCAACAAAAGAAACACAGGCGGATAAAAGTTAGTCAGTAAAAGTCTGATACTCCCTGTCGTTCCACCCAGAGCGGGACAAGTTATTTGATGATTTCCCTCCTCAAAAACAGACTGCACCATGCGGACTAGGTATGCAAGTTTTGATGTTTTTTTTCATTGATGTAAAGTTTATTTTACTGGTTTAGTACATTGTAATAAGTTTGTCATTGCGACCGAGACTGAATTGTGTTATGGGGACGAGTGAGGCAGTGACAAATTTCCACGTGTATCAAGCGTCGTTTTTCAATACACTTACGAAGGTATAAATAAACGGGGGTTAACGCGGGACTCGTGGGGTCGCTTAGCACCTAGCCTGATACGATACATGTAATAAATCGTGGCGGAGCGAGCTCGAGCACTTTTCCGCACTAGTGCGTAAATCAGTCAATTCGGTGTTCGAGTAAGAGAATTAAAAAATATTTTTAGTCGAACCAATACCTACTTGTACAGATAACCTTTTACAAACAAACAATTTATTTTTTATTAACTTTAGATTAAATCTACTGACGGTGACTGATTTATTCGTTCTTGGACTATTATTGAGTTAATTAAGTGTCATAAATATCTTGATGAGCTGCTGATTATTATCTATTAGTCCAGTCAAGTATTATAAAGAATTTATATTTAACATTAATTCTAAGATTGGTGATGACTTTTCAAACTTCTATTTAAAGGTTACTAGACAATTTGAATTGGTCTAAGTTAGCCGTCATTTAATAATAATAATCCTTTAATATCAGGCAACTAAGGCCCATAGACAAAATACACAAATAATCTTACAAAATAATAAACTAATACATATATAAAGAAACTATAACAAATTATAAACTATCGTACACGAAGTGATAGTGGGCTTGGGTTTCGCTGCTAGATCGGTATCCTTCCACAAAATCGTCGATACACGACATCCTTTGGTGGAAACTCTCCTTTGAGGAAGGTGTCCAAACGGTGAGTCGGCACCCACCACAAACGACTTAAAATTAGTGTTATGGCGCGGTTCCAACGGCACGACTCTTAAAGTCCAGTTCGTCTTCACTTAAAGTCAGGGATCAAAAGTGCAATTGCATTATGTCAATGCTAAAGTGTCTAAAATTTATTTATCGAAGTGGTTTAATGGTTCGTAAATAATTTAATTTGTAAAATCTAAAGTATTCAATAAACTAGTTGTGGACCATTGCACGTTTCCTACAAAGCAATTTTGGACTCTTTAGCATTAGTAGCGTGTAACTGCATTTTTGACCCATGACTGTAAACATTCCACTACACTACAATTGTTATGGGATGGTGCGGATGACAGCTGTCAGATTCATATAATATAGCTACCTATCCTTTTCTCTCATCTTAAAGATGCATATTTTCGTCCTGTTGTCATCCTATCCATACTAAGTAAAAAAGACTAAAACAAAAAAAAAAAAAAATTCTCAGTGTCCTTAACCGGCCTGATTTTTTGTAACCTACGAAAAATCCTTGAAAACATACTCTTCATTCTACACCAATAATAATTATACTTGTAAAATAATCCGCCAAAAAATTCGGCGTCATGAATATTTTTGCATCGTCCCAACCTCAGCCTACAATCACCATCTCATCATCGATACTATAATTATATGCTGTACAGTCATCGTGGTACACGCTTCTTTTTCTGCCCACGTTTCTCAGTTCGTGATGCTCGTGACAGGTGGCGCTATCTGGCGTCATAATCTACGTATTACACATGTTGAATTATTGTTGTAGCACGTGGGTTTGCTCACGAGCTTCTTTGCACAGTCAGGTGTGTTATCTCTTTATAAAGGCTTTTGAAGGGGTAAGTTGATGTTTTAGGAAGTATTTTGACTTGCATCTGCCTGTAGTACAGGTGTAAGTGTTTTTTCGAGACTGTCCGCGGGAATTACATGACTTTATCCGCAATCACCATTATACCATCGGACAACCTGTCGTACTGTGAGTGTCCACCCTTACATTGTTCGTACAGTCCAGACTAAGCGTTTCACCTCGTCATTTATACCACGTCCATCGAAGGATAAGAATAATTTGCCTGCTGCGGTCTTCCCGTCCGATTATAATTTGGCTGTCTTCAAGGCTAGAGTTAATAGGTTCTTATAGACTAGTGCGCTACACCATGAACGATTGTATTACTACTTTCTATCAGGTATAGTTTACACATGACTTAAATACCCCCTAAATTGTAGCTATCAGGAAGTACAGACTCCGGTAGGGAATCTCATTCCTTAGCTGAGCGCTGTCCACTGTTGGACATAAGTTCCCCAAATGTCGACTCCCGTGACATCAGGTCATCGGTCCACCTTGTTAGAGGCCTTCCAATGCTGCGTCTTTCAGCATGCGGTAATGTGATATTGATAAACAAACATCCAAATTTACAGATTTTCTCGTGAAGTGAATATTTATACACTTGGAGAATTCTCCACATAGATTCTGAAGTTTCTTATGTCAACCTTTGTAGAGGCTTTTGAATGTACCCTGCACATAGCAATGTACTTGGAATTGTTGAACCTGTAAACTTTTTACACTTTTATCAGCCCTACTGGAATGATGCGCTAAAATGGCCGCCAGTGCGGATCGTTGCCCAACGCGTGAAGCAAGCGCGGCGATAACATCTAACACGCGTGTTGCAACTATTGTGAGCAGATTTTTTTGCACTACACTGCACATATCCGCGAACGGCCGGAACGGAATTAACATTCTTGAAAGAATTAAGTTATTGTGAGCGATGCGAAAAAAGGCCTAATTTTTTTTTGCCTGCACGTTAAAAGCCGATATGTATCTGCGGATACTTTACGGATGTACAGAAAATCTATATATATGTATATAAAAAGAAAAACTGACTGACTGACATATCAACGCACAGCCGAAACTACAGGGACTGTATATTTTTTTATAAGGTTTTATTTTATGACATTGGTAAAATGAATCCTCTCTAAGTGAATTTTCCAAAATACATCCCCTAAAGGGATGAAACGGGGGTCTAAATTTTGTATAAGAAAGTCTTCTTTCATGCGGGCAAAGTCACTGGCAGAAGCTAGTATTAAATAAAACAACGTATTCTTACAGATTCTGGGTTTAATATATTGAAATTGTTTTCCTTGTAATTGTGCAATACCCAGCAATTAAAAAATGCCATTTCACAGCTTTTTCTTATTTGAGCTTGAGGTTAAATGAAAATCAATACCTATGTTACTGTCCACGTTTTTGTCCCATGACTAAAACAACGTAATGAAAAATATTCGCTACATGTACACATTGTTCACATACATGTTCACATTGTCAACCCAAAGGTTGACTGGTAGAAAATGCCTAAGGCATTAAGTCCGCCTCTGTACCTTTATGTGCATGAAGTGTTAAATAAATAAATAAATAAATTGTTTTCTAGTTCGTACAATGAAATTATGAAGATGTCTTCCAGTATTTATACATTAATCTGTACTGATCAGCGTTTCCCAATCTGTACGCGGACCCCTGGGGGTTCACTGTAGAAATCAAAACTTATGAACGCATGGCATGACATACGTTTGACGACAGTTTCTCTATAGTTTAATAAGCTGACATCATTAGCGCTCTAAATACGCTCTTAATTTCATAAAGAATAGAACATTGTTGCCGAAATAAAATCGAAACGATACAGAAAAAATATTGTTATTAGATAAATCGATTACTTTAATATAATTTCAATCATTCACCTACTTTTTCGTATTTTTTGCAATTCTCTGACGGAATCATGTAACGAAAGGTAGTTTTTAACACCTGCAAGCGTTGAAGTAATGGTTTAATGGTTTCAAAATTATTTTCCTAGCCAGAAAAGCCAATTAATTGAAATAAACTATGATTCAGCTGAGCAAGTAAATTCAAAGAACACAACGCAACAAACACACAAAATATTTTGATACGAGGCCTTACCACGAGGTCTTAACGCGATACATTTAACGACCTAAACTGAACTGTTAAAGGGATGGAGCTGTACAGGGTGTATAGTGTATAGCTCCATCCCTCTTTCTCGCTTGCAAGCCTGTCATTTTAACTCGTCATGGTAAGGTCCCTGCTCTTGATTCTGATCTTTAACATCCTTTTGGGTATATTTAAAACATAAAATAAATTATTTTGTTTTTCCAATATGTCCGTGACGGTGATCGTTGACCCTTAAAGGGTCCGTCGTTAAAACAGGTTGGGGATAACTGGTTATAAACCTTATTTGTTTTACGACCGCATCAAATTCAAAGTATCTATTATTACTTATAACTAGTAGTGTAATTGGCAAATTAACCTGTCAATATTTATGTACAAGGCATTCGTATTAAAGTTTTAGGCCCTAAGGCACACGCTCGCTACATGGTGCGAGATAGCATCTAACACTCGTGTTGCAATAGTTTTATTGTGAGTCGGTTTTTATGCACCGCACTGCACGCAGCCGCAGAAGCTTAGGTACAGTCAAACAGTTTACATAACATTTCTTATTGAGTTCCTTTTAATTATAAATTTTATAAAGTTATTTTAAAATTGTTCCTTTTTTCATGTTGGAGATTAATTTTTGTTTTCTTTTATGTTAGTAGTTTAATTATTATTTTGTTTTTTATTTCAATATTTGTACGCCTTCACGGCAAAACATAGCGCACATATATAATAACCTAAGATCTTTATGTAAATACCTATGTTTCACAAATAAACATTCTGATTCTGAAACATAATTGTGTTTTATAATTGGTCTTCACCTATGAAATTGCCGTTTTTTAAATTGGGTTGCTTTGAAGTTTTATATCTTTGGATCAACTTTGAATTATAAGTTCAAATAAACTTTGTATCAAAGGTACGTTATCCTTCTTTCGAAATTTGGTATTTATTAGTTTCTTTGTGTCCTGTATCTTCTAACAAAAGAACTCTGAGTTCTTGGTTTAATAGCTTTCGTTTTAGAAATGTTGCCTTGTAACCGACCTGAGAAATAAAGTCTGGTCAAACGCCTTTATTCAGCGTGCTATCACCAGCTGCTTGAGCGTTAACTACATGATCTGATCATCTGACTGATATAATCCAGTAACTGTGTAATACTATCTCTTGGTAAAACTGTCTGTCAAACTTTTTTCTTTTGCCGAAAGAAAATTCTAACACACTGTCGTAGGCGCGGGCTTGCGGACGGCGAGCAATAGGTGGCTCGCCGTCCGACCGTCCGGTAACCGTCCGGACCAAGCCCAAGACGTCGACGGCGCGTACTGCTCCACGCGCGCCTCAAGGAGATGTCAGCAAATCGTAGGGGCCCAGCAGGGTCGAAGCCTACAGGGGCCACGGGTAGTGTGAAAGCGAAACCCGGGGCCCTGGGACGAAGGCAACGAAGGAACAGGAGTGGGTTTTTAGTCAGTAAAAGTCTGACACTATCTCCCGTCCCGCCCAAGAGCGGGAATGTCATAAAATGATTTTCCCACCCAATAAAAAAAAAAACACACACTGCTTTAAAATATTCTCAATTATCTTCCTCCTACTTACAAGAGAACAATCAAAATATTTTTTCACACATGATATGTCACCTACGCAACGCAATGTAACTAATTATTCATGTCTAAATAAAACAAAACAAATAGTTACTTATAGAAAGTGGGCTCGCCCACCTGTGTATCTGTCTGTCACCGACTCTGTTGTATGGTCATGTAGGAATGCTAGACTTGGGAAAAAAAATCGATGCAAGTATCGATATATCGATGTTTTTGTTATGCAGTGGGAGCTGGAGAGAGGGAGTCGTGGCCAAAGAAGGCGTAATGACTTAGGAGCATTTACGACAGATTGGTCGGGGAAGGCAGAACCCAGGGAAGAGTGGAAGGCTTCTGGGGAGACCTATGAACAGCAGTACGGCCATATAAATTGACAAAAAAGTAATACTTTAGTGTTTATCAAAATAATAAGTTTAGAAAACGTGTCGATATTACAGTAATCAAAAAAACGACGAATGACTTTTCGGCTTTTTAAACTAGGGTGTTTAAAAAGTCGAATAGTTAGATTGGTAAAATAATACAATACCCACTAAGCTCATCCACAAAATAGAAAGAAGAAAGAAAAAGAAAAGAAAACATGTTTATTCTGCCTGAATAAACGCACAATTCGTTACAAAAATACAAAAACCAAGTTCCCTGACAGGACATGTGTGTATCGGGCATAACTGGACTGGCCCGTTGTTCTAATGGTTAGTGGCCCCGATTGCTATGCCGGAGGTCGTGGGTTCGATTCCCAGCCAGGACAAATGTTAGTGTGATGAGCACGATAATTTGTTCTGTGTCTGGGTGTAATTTATCTATATACCTATGTATGTATTTAGAAATATATAAGTATGTTTATCAGTTGTTTGGTACCCATAACACAAGTTCTGCTTAGCTTGGGACTAGACGGCGTTGCGTGATAGTCGTGGAATAAAAAAAAAACTGATTTTTGCACCATATAACCATAGACAATACAGTTGTCTAGGATATCTATTGCGTTTTGACGCCGGCCTCAACAGAAACAAACTTAAACCAAAATATAAAAGAAAAAAACATAATTTTAACAAGAACAACTCACAAGAATCAAAGTTGTGCGGTTCATCTTAGCAAGAATAGGCCGTTGCTCAGCATATACCGTGACGCTAGGCAAAAATATCGATATTGTTTTGAAACCATTTTGACATCTCTAAAATACGCCTTCAGAACAGTAGGATGCGCAGGATTCGTCATAAGATGTAATAGCAAATGTTTAAGCAGTCGTTTATGAAATTTGCATATTGGTTTTGCTTGTGGCAAGGTGAAATATGAAGTTTAGTCATAGATATTACTCATTTAAATAAATTAAGTAACTTACATATTTGATGAGTACGGAATTCCGGAAGTTTCTATTAGACTTGTGTTCGTGAAGACGTGTAACTCAACTAATATAATATTAATAATATATTCATATGTCAAAACGGTGAAGGAAAACATCTTGAGGAATCTACCAAGCTGGGCCCGCGTCGTGGATTACGGTCCAATCCTTCTGCTAGTGTAAAACTCTCGTACGGCGAGCAATGGGTGAGACGCCGTCCGACTGTCCGGTAACCGTACGGACCGAGCCCAAGTCGTCAACGGCGCGTAGTGTTTCATACGCGCCTCAAGGAGATGTTAGCAAACCGTAGGGGCCCAGCAGGGTCGAAGCCTATTGTGGCCATGGGTGATGCGAAAGATAACCCCGGAACCCTAGAACGAGGGCAAAAAAGGACCAGGAGTAGGTTTAAGTCAGTAAAAGTCTGACACGAAGGGCAGGAGATGTTATTGGATGATTTCCCACCTTAAAAAAAAAGTGAAGCCCTGAGACATAATAAGCATTTTGTTTTTTTTAACTTCATGATTTTTCATCGTACAGTTACGAAAATTTGTACACAGATTCTTTACATAAAAATACTAGACACGTGTTTCGGGTTTCGCATATACTAAAACTAATGTTGTATACTTTTGTATCGATGTTTTCTATACTTTTTATATGCACCTTGCACTCTAGTTGACTAGTACAGAATGCCCAAGGTCAGCCTTTGTACCTTTTCTATTGCATAAAGTTTTAATAATTACCTAAATAAAGCTAGTTTTCTTCATTACATTGTTTTTATCTGTATTGCAATTTAATTTTAATGTTCCAGTTATTAATTTGAAAAAAAAAAACAACGCCGTAATTACAGTAATATTTTTATGAAATCATAACGTTTATTGTTTGCAATAACAACGCAGTTAAATAAATAATTAAGTAGGTATAACTCAAATCATTATGGTATACATACATTATAATTTTCCTGGGAATTCAATAAAAATATAGATAAACTTAATAAAACACATAATTAGCATTAATACCTCACATATCAATTTTATAGTTGCCTATTTAGCTAAATAAGGAAAATCATTTTATTGCTAGTTCCTAGAAACGGCTACATAGAGTAGGATTAATCTTTAACCCCAGATTGTCCTTTTAATATCCTTGAAGATTCCTAATCGACACTGTGGGTACCTAATATTTCTGAGCTAGAAAATCTACTGCTTCTGCGAACTTAAAGAATATAATTTACTTTATACGTAAAATAGCATCTACCACACATTCTAAAAAATATCGATTCATTTGTGTTTATAGAAAAAGCCTGTCTCATCCCTAGTGAAACGTAATGATTTTGTAAAAAAATGTGCATTAAAATTATATACCTATTCAGCTATCATTTCCATAAAGGGAATACTAAGAAAAGAGGCATAAAAAGAGTAGAGGATAGTAAATAGTAACATGAAATATTGGTTTTAAAAGTGCACCTGTTTTAATTGTATTTTGCTTACGGATAGTAATAGGTAGCTCGCCGTCCGGCCGACCGGTAAAGACCAAACTCGAGACGACGGTATATACTTTTCCAAGGAGCACTGTGGGTTAGTCTGTAAAAGTCTTATACTTCCTCCCGCTGCGCCCAGAGCGGGAGAAATTAAATGAAGGTCTCCCATGTAAAAAAAATTGGGCAAGTGCGAGTCGAACTCGCGCACTGTACCTACGTCAATAGTTCAATTCCCGAATAGTTCAATTCTCGAAGATTTTTCGGAATCGCAATCAAAAATGTTTTTTTTTTATGACGTACTAAAAAAAAACTATAATATCTTTGCTATAAGACCTTGCTTTATGCCAAATTTCAGGATTCTGGGTCAACAGGAAGTACCCTGTAAATTTTGATTCCCTTGAGAATGTCGAAATGAACGTTGTTTTCGACGTAAACGGCCGTATCTTTTTTCTTCGTTAACTTAGAAGTTTGATTTTTTCACAGCTTCAAGGAATTTCAACTCGATACCTCCACGAGTTCTCGAGATAAAGGGTCTTGACACACAGACAGACAGACGGACAAAAAAGTGATTCTATAAGGATTCCGTTTTTTCCTTTCGAGGTACGGAATCAAAATGCAATGATTGTATGAATGAACGAGAAAGATAAAAAAAAACACGTACATACGTCGAATTTTGTAGGAAGAATCGTAAACATAAGCTATGACCGAGAACGAAAGAACAAGGAAATATAACTATTGAGCTGTTAAATCCCCACAGCACATTCATGAAGCGTACTCACGCGCGTGTTAGTCATGTAAACGATACAGTTACGATATTCTTCCAATTAATTGCTTTAAAAAAATACCATTTATGTCGGACTCAATAATCGACTGTTGAAATATTCGAGTAATGCTTTGTATGTATAATGTATGTATTAGTCGAAGGAAAGGCGGTGTTTACGGGTAATGACCGCAGTTCTATAAGTAAGCTAAGACTTCCTAATTGTTTAGAACCCGAAGAAATGTGCTGACTAGTCTCACTACCATCATAATTCCAAGCAAAGAGATTTAAAGAGATACAATAGAGCGGATATCAGAAAAAATGTCTTAGAAAAACTGTCATCCTATGGCTCAGTGACGCCATCTGGCTTGGAATAGCAAACAAGCGAATTAAATTTGTCAAAATTTATAATGATTTAACTATCGCTCGGTAGGTGGCCAGGGGCCTTACCATGATAATGTTAAAATGATAGTCATTCGAGCGAAAGAGAGTGATAGAGCTATACACCCTATATAGCTCCATCCTTTTAACAGACCGATTGAGTTCGAAAAATTTATCACGTTATAAGCTCGTGGTAGAGCCTCGGTGTGTGATAATGGAAAGGCTAAGCTTTTCAGCAATAGATGGCGTTAACACAAAATCCGAAAATGTTCTGGAACTATTTATAAAAATTATTGAATTCTAATTAAATGTTTCGTAAATACCAAAAATATTTACGAAAATAAACCGAAGTTAGGTCCAGTCATTTTACCATAGCAAGATTTACAATAGTGTAATGCGTAGTTCGGCATATTTTCACAGAAAATGATTTTCTTTTAGTGCATAGAACGGATACAAACACGAATTGACGTGTAGGTGTGTCATACTAGACTGATTGACTTATGACCAACGTGGAATAAGTATCGGATCACGATTTTGTTCGCTATGTCCGGTCTATTGGTAGTATATATTGAATGTCTTTGATTCCAAGGAATAGTGAATTTTTGACTGGCCTGATGGTCTAGTACTTATTACACAAGCTCTGCCCCCCTAGCCAAGTTACAACCGTTTTGTTTCGATTCTCTTTTCGTTGATTGCCTCGAGTCGGCCACGTCTCATGATTATTATTATTAAAAACCATTTAAAAATATAAAAAATATTATTATTAATTTATTATTTTTCTGGATTAGGCAGCCTCTTGTACTCCGGAACAGTATACCTATTTACCTATTAATTACATATTTTTCTTAATCACATCATTCTTAGCCCGTTCCATCGTTGGACCATAAGAACTACGGCGATGGTTGGGTTGGGGATGGGATGGTACATGGTGACGATCCCTGCCATACACACAATACGTTTTGGGAACACTGTCATTGTGCGTACAGCTGAGAAGTGGAATTTCCTGTTGTAGTTACAACCTAGGAGATCTCTTGATCAGCCCTAAAAACTTAAGTTAAGTAACTTTTATTCTTAGTTCCCTTTCTCACCTGGTACCTGCCCAGGTGCCCCAAGGGGGAGCTCCACAAGCACACAGGTATTCAAAGCACATGAGACGCTACTAAGAACCTAAGGTTTCATCCATGTGAAAATAAGTTATGTCAGATCGCTGTAGGATCTTAGATATTATTCAGAAGCGCCAACAAATATTAACGAGTCTTTTAAAAAAAAAACTCTCAGTGTTGATTTGGATTCAAATCACTTTCTTGACAATTATCAATGAGTCAATCAGTTACAATCATGAAGCTAGGCCTCCATTCCGTGGCATGATCTCTATGGAAAAGATGGGCAAGAAATTTTATGGAAACTACGCCTATCCAGATAATGCTTACTTGTAAGGATAAAGAAGTCTTTTAGTCTTTTTTTTTTTGCTCAAGACGGAGTTGTATTTAGAAAAAATAAATTTGTAAAGGCCCTTGCGACACTTTAAAATAGTACGCAAAAATATAAACTAAAAAATACCGCATTCAATTCTCACGTTCCAAATGTAATGTTCCTTAAATCGTTTGCAAATTATATTTCCTTGAAGATTTGTGTAACACAGAAGGTATGTGTCAACTTGACATTGTATTTCATCAATGCCAAATGTACCCTCAAAATGCTTCTGTTTTGCAATATTGCTATGGAAAACCAATTGAATTAAAGAAAATTAATGAAAGTCCTAAAAGGTCTTATCATCAACAATATAATTCATATTGCATGTATTTATATTTGAAGTATATTTTTGTTGTAATACGAATCCTGAGGTAGGTGGCTTTTTTGACCTCGCACAGATTTTTAATCAATTGATTTTTATTTGTTTCTTTTTTCAATTATTACCTTTTTTTTTACTAAGTTGTCTGATTGAGGGCCAAATAAACATTATTTTTCTTGTCCATATTATGCCTTTTCTTGAACACAATGCTTTTTATCTTCGGATAACTTTTCAACCTACAAAACCTAGCTAAAAACTGATAAGATCTAACCGGAGGCAGTTTACAACACGCGTTTTACATTGAGCAACTGCCTCCAATTAACAACGGTAACGCAATAACACTGTTGATAACACTGCTTTGGATGGCTAGTCAGAAGCATCAAGTACGATAATTTTCTGACTACCAATGCATCATTCGTAGACAGTCTTACTTTTAACCAAGAGCATCCTATCAGCTAGTTCAATCGATCGCTGAATATTTCGATAACAAACGAATGTCGGTCGCTGTCGTAACGCTCCGTAGTCCACAGTCATACAGCTGTTCCGGATACATTTGTAATAATGTTATATACAACCTGAGGATTGATAGATATGGTATCATTGAAAGGTGTTCATTGCGGGCCCAGTAAGATGGTGCATTTCGGTGCTGATAAATACGGAGCAATAGTTAGTGGTTCATGTGAAGGTGTGGTATTCTAATATGTGACGTATATTGCTAAAAAAGTAGCCATAGACGATTGTCAGAAACAGTGAAGGTATCTACGTAAACACTAAAATCTCCAACTGAAGTAGGGAAACGAATTTCTAGATAGGTTGCTGTACATAAAGCAATTGTAGACGGAAATAATTTCTAATTTAGTGATGTCATTATTGCACATCATCTACAAAATTGATCTCAAAACGAAATAACGTTACGTACCCCAATATTGTTAAGAAAATAACGCAATAGATTGTTACCGGAGTGAAGATTACGGCTGATAATATTATTGTCTATCTGTCGTTGTATTTGTGACATTACATAGTACTATGTATCAACATTGCTTCAGGCCTAATTTTAACACCTCCAATATGGTTGGCGAAAGTTACACTTATATTGTGAGATACAATCAGGCACTATTTCATAATCAACAATCCTTTCGTCTTAGTTACTAGTGATATAATAAATATTTTTCTTTAATCTTATTAGAATAGTCCGCTAAGCAATTCTAAATGTCGTAAGTATAATTTCCAAGTCTTTCCAGACGTTTATTTACTATCTGTACTGTTTGTAAGATAAATTTATTGTTCCTGTGTCACTTTTGTAATATCCGTCTTTTAGGCGTGTACGTGGTAGGGTAAAATTAGACAGATACACAGTATATTTATGACCAATTGCTAGTCATAATGTAACATTATTTAAAAGGTAACTTAACGAGAACTAACTTCAGATATATTAGGGAACAAAGTCCCCTAACATGTCGCGCAACGCTCAATCTATGTGACGCTACAACGTTGCCTAGTGACCTGCAATTTGTCCTCCAACATTTTATAATGCATTGACGTGATACAAGACATGTTGTTGGATAGTCTGACCACGTGGTGCGTCATGTTGGGGGACATTCTATCCCTTAATGAACCTGAGGCTTAAATGATACAGCCAAATGTCCCTTTCTTGACAGTGACACAAAAGTAATTGAGTAGTAAATGATAATAGCAGCTAAAAATCTACAATACAATTTGGGGAAACCATATTTCAAAAGAACAAAGGCTAAACACACGTAGACACTGCCCCTGAAATATATAATATCTTACAACACCTGCCCAAATTCCAATCATACTTCGACCAGTAGACGCCGAATCGAAAACTTGTTAAACACTCGTATATCAGTGTCGTATATCGGGCTCGAGGAAAAGAGAGCGCTTCGGTCAAGGCCGTCGGCCGAGTGATCTCGATTCGTGGCCAATTGTGGACGCGATGGTCTAAGTGTTGCCAAATTTGAGCTTAGCAATTATAGAAAGGGCCGCAAAGGTGGAGACAATTGGATCTTCTTCAGTCGTTCAGGTGCTGTATCTTTTCTAAATATCAATTCAGAAATCATCTGATGAGTACTAGGACATGAACAGAATATATACGCGTCATGTCTGTGATTGGACATCGTTGAGACTGGTCATATTGACTTGACTGATAGTTTATTTTAATTTCTATATTTTGATTTTTTTTTTTACTTTATTTACATTGTTCTCTATGTGAGAACATAAAAGTGACAAGAATCATGTAACCGAAATATTTTTAATACATAATATGATTTAAAAGAGTGTCGATGGAGTTTCTTATTGCATATCTTCTCCATAGAGATCTATGCTTTGGAATGAGCAATTAGCATCATTTTTCTGACTGACTTCTTTACAATTCAAAGGTGCCTGCCATTAAATGGAATATTTAAAATAAATTCTTTAATTATTATAGACACAGCTTATTATTAAGGGCTAGCCCTCGTTGGAGGTTTTCAGGGGAAGAATTAGGGAACATTTCCTGTCAACAGACCCAAAAAATATATATATGTGCAGGTTTTATTAATTCTATATAGTTTGTTTATACGTATTGTGTGCTGTGCACGTATTTGTGTAGTTTATTTTAGTTATAAGTGTTATCTGATTTATGTTAATTTAGATTTTTGTTGTGCATTTGTTTGAGTTATCCTCTTATATACAAAATTTCTTACAAATATTTTAAGGTTTACTGTAAGAAAACCCAATTGTGGGTTAAGATCGCATTTATACGTTAGCTGTCCAATTTTTAATGAATTGTAAAATTATGTACAATAAAGAATATAAGAATATAAGATCTCCATACGTAGCAGGTTGCTGTGTCTACTAAAGAATTTACTCTATTTTTGTCTTGACACTTGACATATGCGTCGTTTTTCCTGAATGAGCTTTTGAAATTATTAATGGTTTTATTGTCACTAACAAAACCTGTGCGGTTACTATCAATTTATTAAAGTATTACAGTAATTGGACGTTTGGCTAAGAGAGAAGCTTAATCTCCTGGAGATTTTACCCAGCAGTTAGAGAACCTCTCGCCTGGACACGAGTTGCCACGGCGAGCTTTGATAACTCTAAACATATTCCGCACCCACGTTGAAACAATTTTGTAGATACAAGCTACCCTTTTCATGACAAATTGACTAGTCTATTCTCCTAATACACATGTCTTCTTTCAATTTTATACCATTGAAGGCAATGAGACTGCAAAAAAATATGTGATCAGAATTTCTTTGGGAGCAGGCAAAAGAATGAAGGAAATCCGCGTGTTAAGGTCACTTGTCCAAGTTATCGAACCGTTCGGTGCGTTCGTTTGCACGACATCGAAGGCTGTCTACTATCAATCGTGTTTTTTTATTTCTAGCAGTGATAACGTCCGCTAATTATATTGATGTAATTATGATTCGTAGCGCTAGCATTTTTTTTTTTGAGTGCATCAGGTAACTTTTTTCGCACTAGGTAGAGCGAAAGGGAGTATAAACTTTTACTGCCTAAAACCCAACTATGTGCTTTCAGTTGCCCTTTGCGGTCCAGTGCAATGAACAACCCCGCAGCCTTAACAGGCATCTGCCTTGGAAGCTCCTGTCAATTTGCACCTGTATGGTTTACTGCAGTCATCAACTAGGTTCCTTATCCATCATCATCTTTCCCTACAGCGACCTCTCTAATCTCAAGATTCTGAGCAACTGCGAAAATCTTTGCCTCACCTAGACTGAGAAAATCCCAGCGTATGTTTGCCAATTTGCGATCATCGAGCACAATGGCAAATCTCTATTTATTTTTACTTACAATAAAACCAAACATTTTTTTTTTTTAAATTGGTATAAACTAGTGCTTGGCTGCTATCCCACCTTATGATAAGCAGCGATGTAACCGTTGATAGTGAAGCGCACTAGTTTATTAAGAGCCTATTCCCTCTAACCTTAAAGACACCTAAATTATAATTGGACGGGAAGACCGCAGCAGGCTAATTATTTTACGAAGAACAACAGTTACATGCTTATAACAACAATCCAACTATTTATGAAGTCACTAACGATCAATCAAATTGGCTTCTAAAACCAATGATGACCACATACTTCGCAGTTCCTAGTATATTACCATATCGAGAAGCTATAAAAATTATGCGCAAATTACGTGCGTTTATTGAAAAACAAAGCATTAATCAAGAACTTATTATTAAATGATACTTATCTAAATGCGTACTTAGAAACACATCGTGATCAGCAAGTTTCCTTTTAATGATGTTGTGATGGCGTTTGACCACTATCTCATCTGATGGTAAACGATGATGTGGCCGACGATGGAGCACGCTTGCCTAGAAGTAACCTCTTCACTCTTGACTTAAAGACTCCTAGGTTGTAGATAGGAAGAAACACAGGGAATTCTACTGATGTACCATACGTCATAGATGCAATTTTCACATAAACTGTGTAACATGTGAAAAAAATGAGGTACAAACAATGAGGAAAAATATTTCCTACGACATTATTTTGAGTGATATCCTCATTCTCGAAAGGTTACAGGCGTAAGGGAAGACCAAAGAGAATGGTAAAGGACTCTGTAAAAATTGAGAGAAAGTCTAAGAAAAAGCGGTCAATGTAAAGATGACATATAAATTGAGAAGTACCCGAATACATTGAGTTAAGGCTAAAGAGGGATTGCTATTTGTGTTTATATAACAGTTCGGTCATACATGATGGAGATCAGAAATGTCTATTGCTAAATATTGGACTGGAACAATTTGCCTGCTGCGGTCTTCCCGTCCAACTATAATTTAGGTGTCTTCAAGGCTAGAGTGAATAGGCTCTTAATAAACTAGTGCGCCTGACCATCAATGATTGCATCTCCGCTTACCATCAGGTGGGATCGCAGTCAAGCACTGGTTTATATCAATTAAAAAAAAAATATATATATATATTATCAGTTTTATACCTCCAAGTCTTGGTTACTTGCTAGGTTACAATAGATGTTACTTAATATGTTTAAAGTTTAGAACCGATGCTGAGCCAATTGTTAAGGAAATTTTGTCAGTAAGCAGTAAATGTGATCTTCAACTTCAACACCGGCTGCGAAAACGTCACATATGGATACGTTGGCTCCTAAACGTGCCTACGCTGCTACTGTCACCACGGCGTGTACGGCAAATCAGGTGCGTCGCAATCAAAGCGACAAACAAAAATAGGGGAAAAGCTGAAAACGAGTGCTCAACGTACCCTGTCTGCGGTCCAGAGCTCCTTGCCAAAGACAGGCCATGTTGACGAAGAGGGTTTTACAAGAGTAGAAGAGAAGAAGAAGAAGCCCTGTTCCCGTAACCAGTGCGGTACCGCACCAAGTGGTCTAGACATCCTGCTGCGTCCTGCTGTGCCTACGACGCAACTATACATTTCGCGCCTGCATCACTACACAAAGGTTGATGTCGTGGATTATTAAAAATGAAAACCAACTGGACTGTGAGGAACTTCAAGTCGTTCGTGGTACGAATTCCAACCCACCAGCTACAGACCTTCTTAAAAGAGAACTTCTGGCCGAAAGGTATCGTATGTCCACGTTTCCGAGGAAGATTACGCGACAACACGCAGTGCAACACGACGCCAACTACATTACGTGTATACATAATAGTTCAATAAGATTTTTATTTATAAATAATATGAATTAATTTATTATTGTTTAAGATTATTTTATGTATTTTTTTTATGGGCCTTCGACATCTGAAAATAAAATGGTTATTATTATTTATTTAATTTTACTTATATAAATATATTAAGGTTAGTTACGTTTTTAAATGTTTCAAAAATAAAAAAATAAAAATTTCCAAACGTGTGTAAAAATGTTTTCCAGAGAATATGAAAATCAATTTTCGCACAAAAAAAAATCTTTATTGCTTTGCGAGATAAATCCCATACCGTTTATGATCATACTTATTATCTATACTTAATGGTTAACTTGTAAAGTTCAAAATTAACAAACAACACCGTAAATGTAAATTTTTCGCGCCTCTCTTGAGCGTGCAATGGAGACGCTATGCAAAGGTCAGGGGAACTGGTTTCAAACTAACACGAGCTGGGGTTCTCTAACATGGTTCACATCACGTGGGTATTGAATGATAGATTAATAAAGTTTCCTTTGATTTGAAGACCTACGAAGTAAAAAAAAATATAAGTAAAACAAAATATAAGTAATAAAAATAAAAGTAAAATCGTGATTCAGTCGAAATTATTAAAGAAATTACTTTTTAGTAAGAAGTTACAATACCTTAAACTGAGCTAAAACAATTCCTCACATTTTTTTTTAAATTGATATATACTAGTGTTTGATTGCGATCCTACCTGAAGGTAAGCAGTGATGCAATCGTTGATGGTGAGGTGCACTAGTTTATTAAGAGCCTATTCACTCTAGCCTTGAAGACATCTAAATTATAATCGGACGGGAAGACCGCAGTAGGCAAATTAAACTCTAAATCTATATCTCTATAAAATAAAATCTATTAGCAAATACGATGATGACTAACTTATTAAAATAAACTAGAATAAGTAAAAAAGGAAACAAAACATAAAACATAAGAATGCAGTCAATGATCTAGACTAGACAAATTACCTATTTTTCGGAGAAGCGTTTCTGTTTTTATATCACAAATTGATCAGGCGTGATCAAAATAACCAAGGTCTTCGATATCTTAGAACGTAATTTGTTGTGTATTAAAATAATCAACCTTGCAGTAGTTGTAATCTTAGACAATATAAATAATAATAATATGTCAATGTGATAGAGCCCTCTGAACAGAAAAAAAAAACAATAGATAGATCAGCCCCGCTAGCCAAGTTACAATCGTTTCGTTCGCGCCGAACGCCTCGAGTACGCTACGCCTCCGATTCTTTTTTTTTGACCACTTGACTGAGCGTTGAGATGACGTCTAAATTGCAAACCATTTTACTTGATTCTCTTATTATACAGTTTCCTAACGAAGATCTTTATCCTAATAAATCTATAATAAATCTTAAATCTGATCATGAAGAACATATTTTTAAATCAATGTTTTAAATTTTTCCAGATGCTGTGCTCCACGCTACTCCTAGTGTCCCTGGCTCTGGTCAGTGGCGATGTGTCCCATCTTCTGGAGACCACCACAACGCCCGAGCCTCCACCGAAGCCCTACCTCTTCTCCTACACTGCTGGAAGGTTCCCTGGACATATTGACAGGACACACACTGAAGTCAGTGATGGCAGTGGTACCGTTAAAGGTGATTGATTAGTATTTGTTTAAAAAAAATGCCCAAGTAGTCTTTAGTATATCTGAAAGACTTCTTTTAGGGATATTAGACCATATGTTATTATGGTTTCGATCTTTGGTGCAATTGAGAAAATTCTTCTATATTTAACCCTTCAGGAGTGAGTTAGTACGATACTAGTAATAATAACGAACCTTTCCAAAGGAATGATAACTGGGTTTCTGGAGTTAATCAGTGGCTGAGTTGTGATTTTGCAAATGTCTTCGCAAGGTTAACAATCGCTTCATGTTATAAACTATATCATATTTAGCTGCGTCCAGTAAATTCGAAGACCCAAACACACACACTGATTAAAGGCTAAGGCATTAAGTCCGCCTCTATACTTTTGTGCTGCTTAAAGATTTTTTTCTTTTTTTTTTTTAATGATCTGGAAAGTCTTGATTACATGATTGAGAACATATTTTTAATATTGAATTGATTACATACTTGCGGTCAAGTAGTTGCTCAAAACCATTATTTTTTTAGAAGTTTACAGACACACACAAACAGTCGAACCTTGGATCTATTAGATTTATAGAGCTATTCGATACGTTATAATTTGAATTTTAAAAAAAGTCTCATTTTCTGAACATAGATAATGTTTGCATACATTTAAAATGTTTTCAAACTTTAATAATTTTATTGTTGCTTGACCTTTCTTGATTAAAATGTCATAAACCAGTTTTATAAGCGCTTCTAATTTCATATGAGTAACACAAAAAAAAATGTTGATAATAATTGCAATGCTAGAAAAAGGCTATGTTATAAGCACCAGAATAATATATTATTAACATTGTACACTTAGTTTGCAATAAACGTTTTGACTTAACAAATAAGATTTACAATATATAGGTTAACTCCCTTGTTAGGTTATTTTTTAAGTGTATACGTAGTTATAACCTTCTTACTATTGATAGATCTACGTTTGAACACTATCTCACCTGACGGTATGCATATGATATAAACAACGTTGGAGCCTGCTTACCTTGAAGTAACTTATTTACCTATGACTTAAAAATCCACAGGATTATCAGGAAACGCAGACCAGGGCGAAAATTTCCACTCTTTAGTTGTACGCACAATTCATGTTTTAGTGGTGACGCTTCTTCATCTTTTGCTTGTCTGTGTATCTCAGTTTAACTGTTGGTGGCTACAATAAACACTGCAGTGCTCGCGCTAGAAGCAATTTTTCAAATTTTACGCTTTGCTCTTCAGTTTTAAGTTTCATTTCAATATTTACTATCGCCTTGCTCCAACTTTGCACGGGCGTTACAAATTTTTGAATTTCTCAGATTTCTCTTATTATTATATGCATGTATTATATACCTAAATTTTTCTCATAAAACATTCTGTCGGTAAAAACAACATGAAAATCCGATCAGAAATTTTTGAGTTTATGGCGAATGTACGGACAGACAGACACCGTGGTGGACTTTATTTTATAATATGTAAGAATATGCCTACACCCTCCTAGCTTCTATTAAAATCAAAGTTGATAATGAACGCCATTGCTTATTACTACAATCTATTCATCACACGTTCCAAAGCGAGTCAGATATTACATCTCTTCAATTGCAAGAGCAAATGAAGTAACATTTTCAACAATAACACTTTCTAATGCGGCGATATTAACAAGGAATTTGCGTAAATTCCCTTGCTCTACATAGATGGAATCAGATACCTTGAAACGCCCATAAGGAAGAGAAATCTATACTAAATGTTGTTTTATGACCAGATTTCTGAACGCATAATTCGGAGCACGTAGCTTGAGACTTAATATAAACCTTTTAGAATCAATTAGGTACATTTATAGCTTAATTTCTGATTCTAGGCTCGATGTGTTTGTAAAATATGCAGTCGTTTAAGTATTATAGTTTTTTCTGAAGAATAATTCATTAGTCTTTCTTCTGGATGCCTCGTTTTTGTTTCGTCATTCGGAGCACGTATCTTATCATAAGATTGACTATGTTATGCTATGCTTTGCTATCTTATCATAAAATAAAAGGAGCTTATCTCTGAAGTATCTAAAATATTACTGCTATTGCTGCTTTGAAATAAACCTTTATTGACTAAACAATTAAAACAAGAACATGTTTTTTCATATTCAATTATATTATGTTATTTGTTTCTTTTAAACATCTCAATTCTTTGCCAAAATCCAAAATTATTTTAGAGTAGTAATAATATATCTTAAAAATAATCTAAACACACATAACAAGTAAAAGGAAACAAAGTAATAAGTAGATACAAAGGTGATGGATATTTCTGATGAAATCTCTACTAGTACACCTGCGAAAGGAGAGTTGGAAATAAAAGAGATGTAGGCACCGTTTGTAAGAGTAGGAAAAAATATAGTAAGCCTAAAAAGTAGTACATTTCGGTTTAAAATAATATACCATACATAAACAACATAACGTATGATACTAAACGTAATATTTACACGAATGGTTATAAAGACGAAAGTTCGTTTGGGTGTATTAAATTGGTTCATGGGTAGGCCATGTCTTGGAAGAGCCCATAGGTTCTTTGAGTCCTGGGAGTATGTTCCATAGTAATAATATACCAAATATTATTTTACATGATAATACATGCTTACATGCAACTAAGATGAAATGAAAAGATAGTGTTCCTTAACTGTTCTTTTAAATACTATGAGAGTTTGGCAGCCCCTAATGTCGGTAGGTGGTTGTGTATCTTCCCTAAAATGATCACTGGTGTCTTAATAAAGCCTTTTTCTTCATCTCGTTAGTGACCCTCTTTCTAACTATGTCATCTTTCACACAATGCATATGGATGTACTAATTACACGCTGATGATGATGATGGCATCTAGTTAAAAAAAAAAAACTATATGAATATGAATCCATATTCATATTCAAACCATTTCCTTTTAAACACAAAAC
Source organism: Mythimna vitellina (assembly GCA_949316375.1). NCBI lineage: Eukaryota > Metazoa > Arthropoda > Insecta > Lepidoptera > Noctuidae > Mythimna > Mythimna vitellina. The sequence continues at coordinate 1,129,150 of OX438704.1, forward strand.
AGAATACGTTATACGCCCTTATATCACTGAGTCTTTGCAGCAGTTACAAAATAGAACGGCCCTTCACTACATTTGCTCAAAGCTTTCCACCTTGGGCTTACCTTGGCATCAAAGTACGAATTAAATACTGTAATTAATTTACTAATTACCGTCACGCCTTCACATAATTTCTCTAAAGAGTGCTTAGAAGCATATTGTCTGATCTTATAAATTTATAAATCTCCATGCTTCCTTTCATAATGCTAAAATTTTGCCCAACATCATTAGGCGAGGATTTTTGTCAATGCCTCAAAATTTGTCTTATTAACGTCAACCCAATCCAAATGGTAGCATGTAGCATAGAGAGATTTATAGGAGTTAAAGTATCGCAATTGATATCAATATCTATAACACACACGATATCTATATCCTTAAGATTGATCCAACCAACATGTTTTACCGTTACATTAATAAAAGTCTTATGATGAACAAAAAAAATTGTTTTTTTTTTAAGTTTTCCGCACTAGTAAAAACTGGCATACCTCAATTTCTCCGATAAAAGATATGACTGAGGATCTTCATCATCATTATTTCAGCCAAAAGACGTCCACTGTTGTAATAGGCCTCCCTAAGTTTCGCCATAACGACCGGTCCCGTGTTTCTCGCATTCATCGGATTTCCGGGACCCTCACCAGGTCATCGGTCCACCTTGTGGGAGGCCTACGTAGGATCAATTTTTAATATCGTCGCTTCTTCACATTCCAGGATCGTTTTCATATGTGGACCCGAATCACAAGGTCCGCACCGTAGACTACGTAGCCGACAAGCAGGGCTTCTATCCTGTCCTGAGTGATGTGCCTCCGGAGCACCCCACCGACTCCGAGTCCGTGGCGCAGGCTAAGAACCGCCACTACCAGCTCTACGCCAAGATCGCTGAGGAACACGCCACGCATCCGCACCCTGAACGTGAGTTACATAAACATACAAAAGTCATGTATATTGCTCCGTGGAGGGAGGCAAAAACTAGAGAACTTATGAACTCAAATGTGATCGTTAATCGTGAGTTACTTTGATTCTTCAGTCATCATCGATGGCAGCCGTGTTCCAACCACTCCTGAAATCTAGCTTATCATACTTTTGATAATAAATCATTTCATTTCAGTTAGCAATACTTATAACACAAATAAATTATTTTGTTTCTTTTTTTGTTTGCCTTGCGGCCAAAAGTCTTCTTCCGTAGCAAGGTGCAAAATAATTCTACAGTTCTACCACGAACTCTTAACGCGATCCATTTACGACCTAAACTGAACTGTTAAAGGGATGGAGCTATATGCTATAGCTATATGCTATAGCTCCATCACTCTTTTCCGCTTGCACGACGGACAGTTTAAAACATCGTAGTAAGACATCTGTATACACACCATGAACGCCTTAAAATTGACGTTCCGGTGCGTCTCTAGCAACTGCGCCCTTTGTTAACATGCTTCTCTGGTTCTTCAGTGTCATCCAGGCGAACTAAGGTCTGTTTACGTGAAAGTTTTGATTTAACGTGGCGATATACTTAAGTTTTTGGAGAGGCTACTGCTGCATTACGAGACTAGACAAGACTAAACTGAACCAAGATCGGTCCATGATGACCATAGAATTCTGTTAGAATAAGAATTTTTTCTTGTTCAAACTTGGCGTGGCCAGATCGTAACAAATAAAGAGCTAGAACATGTTGCCTTATTTTAAGCAAAAGTCGTTATTAAATTCTGAATCATGCCCGTTATTGTAAAGCCTTCGAAACTTTTGAAGAACTTAGTAGTAGAACTTTAAAAAAATTGTGGTTCCTACAACCAGGCTTAAAAAAATAGGGGGCTCATTTAGATGCCAATGTATACACTTCTATAATAAACTTCCTAGTCACATTCAACAACTAAGCCTTAATAAATTCAAAACATTTGTAAAGCGAAAACTTTGTCAAAAGGCTTTTTACTCTATAAAGGACTATGTTGAGGACGAAAAGGCTTGGGATTGACCTGCTCCAGTAGGCACTACAACTGTTGTCTTATTTTTCTCTTTTGTTTTTATTTTCAATTGTGCTCTTTATTATTATTATTTTACAATTTGATATTGTAGATTATTTTTATTTTGCAATTTGACTTTATTTATTTTTATTTTGACATCAATATTTACTTTATTAAGTAAATTACATTTTGTAAATTATATATTTACTTTTATTATTGTGAACGTGAGAACAATGTTGATTGCCTTTTTTTTTTCCTTTTCAGTAATTTTAACGTATGTCTGGCAATTTGAGTATATTCTGCGGCCTACCCAAATGTCCTTTCCTTGGTATTGTTCGTCAAGTCGTTGAGCTCCTTAGTAGTCCTGGGTTGAGCTTTGCGAATACTGACAAATGCTTGCACTGACTGGACAGGTCCACTCAAATCTGTATGGTTCTTTCTTCAAAAGACCATCTCAGACAAATCTGCACTGTTCTCATGTGGTTGACCATTACATATTAACTGTATGGACTTTAAAAGAGACTTTGACCCCTGAGTTTGTATCGGTGTTTCTTCTCAGGGTAGTCAGCTAGGAAACACCGGCCTCATCTAGTTTAAAATGACAAAAAAAATTGACGTGTAAAAGTGTTTTTTTAAACCTACTTACAAAATAAATATCATTTATCATTTAAGAAGGAAGTGAATATATCAAAATCAGAAATAAGTAAGGAAATAAAACGAAGATAAGGCATAACATACGATATGCGAAACAATAAAATAGTCTTTCGACTATTAACTTACAATTTAACTAACTTACTTTAAGACAGTTGCTTGCGTATTTCTTTACAACTCTGTAAAATAATCAAAATCAATAAAAATATTTACATTATTTCACTTCAGATATCCAATCAATCGATATTATGGTCGATAGTTTACATTAGTAGATCATACAGGCACATCACTAACAGTGGCCGTATTATGAAATACACCGCACTGATAAAGTATCGATATGTTATTTTTACATTGCTTGTTCAGTTACTGAGCGTTAAAATTAAGTAGTGGTTAAAGAGCAATGTATTTACTGTAAGAGTAATACAGTTGCCTTGATATTTGGAAATCAAAAATAATGTAGTAGCAGCAAGGGATATTATAAGACTTGTTGTTTTTACTGATTTTGAAGATAAATATAGTATAAAACTTGTACTTACATATGGAAAGAGATTCTGATGACCCAAGCTTCTCTTATCGCTTCGGTTCTTGCATGAAACCACTGAACAACACGGTATTTTAAATTTGTTTACGATCACGTTTCGCGAATCTCACAAGTTTATAACTAACGGCCGTTTGCCCGTGTAAGCATTTTTGTGCAAGTCGCGCGGAGTTGCACACGCCCCCTTGCCACTTCTCCTGTTTTTATATTTGTATGGCTCCATCCCTTTAAAAGCTCGGTTTAGGTCTTAAAATGGATCACGTTAAGAGTTCGTGGTAGAGCCTCAGTGTGAGCATAGGGAGGGTTAAGCTTTTCAGCAATAGATGATCGATGAGATCACAAAATCAACAAATGTTCTAGAATATTTATGAAAATTATTGAATTCTAATTAATACTGCGTAAATACCAAGAACATTTACGAAAATAAACCAAAGTTAGGGCCAGTCATTTTACCATAACAGGATTTGCATTAGCGTAATGCGCAACTCGGCATATTTTCTCAGAAAATTATTTTCTTTTAGTGCATAAAGCGGATACAAATAAGACTTGACGTGTAATAATAATAAGACACCCCTTATTACCACTAGGTAACAAGTATCGGATTACTATTTTGTTCGCCATGTCCTGTCTATTGGTAGTATATATTTAATGTCAAATGTCAATAAATCAATTATTTTAAATTTTATCCGTACTTCGGAATTCACGACAAAGCATTGGTTTCGGCAATCACTTGTATATCTTTGATTCCACGGGTTGTCCAAAATGTAAAACTATTCAGATTATTTTTTTCTCTCAGTTTCAGTAATCAACGCGCCTCACGAGACCGTAGCAGTCGCCCAGGCTCGGGCGAAGCATGCCGAACTCTTCCGAGTGATAGCCGAACAGCACGCCCGCATCGCCGCCGAGAGGGAACTGCTCCTGAGGGAAGAAGAGGAGAAGCAACACCTTCAGGAACTTGGCCAGTAGGCTAGCTTGACTCCTAACAAACTTGTTGATCATCAAATATGGAATAGCAGATGGTAGAGCTTTAATGACTAATGGCCGAATTTTCAACAGACAGATAACTTTGGTAAAGAGACAAAATGCATGTCAGCTTGACAGGTATCCTACTAATCAAACCAATATTATTAAGCCAAAAGTTTGTGTGTTTGTTACTTCTTCACGCCCGAAAATCTGAACAGATTTTGATAAAACTTGGTACATTGCATATATATAGGACACGGGCGAAATCGCTGTCAGTAGCTGACAGCTAAGAAAGTGGGAGAGTGGATGGATGAATTATGAAAATATGTTCACGCAAAACGTATTAATTAATTTTTCTGATGAAACTTTACAGTAATATAACTTAAATACATCAAAACAATATATAGGCTATAATTTAGAGAGGGAAACAAGCTAATTACACGCTAACAGGTGTCTAGTAGGTAATATATGTACCTATGTCAAACTGACATATTTATTCTTCAGAATAAAGTTATCTGGCGATTGAATAATAGGCTCTAAATGTACTAACAAAGTACTATTGACAAAGGAGACTGGTGAGCAGCCAAGTAAACGCAGTTCAAAATATCCTGCGTTTGACTGACGCTGAAAGGATTTACCTTTTACAAAAATGCCTTAGACTATAATCCGCATTTATTGAATTTTTTTGCTTTAAAAACCCATACAAAAGCCGATTCAAGGCTTTCACTCTTAGGCACTTGAAATATGGCATGATGATTTTTATATGATTTCCTGCTATCCATATTTGGCAATTATAACGACTGCAGTGATATTACTGAAAATTTATACAAAATTGTTACATATTTTTTAACTATTTATGTAAGTACATTTTTTTAAACTTTTACACTTTTTTTATGTTTTTGATACTAAGTTTTTGAATATTTGAAAAATTCTGATCTTGACAATAACTAATTATCTATCGAAATTTAGCTATTTATTGTATTTTTTTTTACGATTTTAACCCGTCCGAAGTTTTTTTTATCTCATATTATTTATTTTTTTATTAAAAACAAGAACTAATAAACTGTATAGTTACCTTTAACTGTGAATAATATGTAAGATTGTATATAAAATATTGAATATAAGTATTTTAATAATACTCTTTCGAATTGCCATATTAAAACCAATTTGATATTATTTCTAGTACTTTTATGTATTAAGAAGAAAGTTTGTATTTTTTGTAATGTTTTTTTTAATAATAAAAACGTCTCGATATAAAAAAAAAATAGTAATAAATTAATCTGCGGTTTTTCTTAACCGATTTCCCTGAATTCTTTGATAGGGTGTCTAAAGGAACTTGTCTGGGTCAATCTAGAATCCCCATAGCAGAAAATTTTGTGACTTTAAGAGCAAGCTTACGCATCTTTAGCCAGCCAACTGAATGTTGTTATCCCGTACAAAATTGCGAAGCCTGAAACATCATTACCCTAGCCTTTTCCCAAATAGCTTGGGGCAGCTTCAAGCCTTACCGAATGTGGCTGAATACCCGGGTTTTCCGTGGAGCGATTGCCAATCAAACCTGCACAACCCAGTTGCGAATCCTGAATAACTGAAAAAATATTTGGATATTATCTAACTTAATTTAAAATAATGTAGAACTAAAGTACTGGTGGCCCATTATGCAGAAATAACAGCCCCGACTTACTAGTTGTATATCACAGGTTCAAACCCAGCTGAGCGCATTACTTTGTGTAATTTATTTCATCAACGCTGGTCTTAAAACTGTGAAGGAAAACGTCGCGGGGAAACCGGTATATCCTAGAACCAAATATTCGAAGACATGTTATATCCATCACTGGGCCCGCGTCATCATCATCATCATCATTTCAGTCGATAGACGTCCACTGCTGGACATAGGCCTCCCCCAAATGTCGCCACAAAGAATGGTCCTGTGCGTCTCGCATCCATCGGATTCCCACAACCTTCACCAGGTCATCGGTCCTCCTTGTAGGGGGCCTTCCAACAATGCGTCTTCCGCTTCTGCTCCTGCTTCCACAACCTTACGCGGCCCCAACGGCCATCTGTTCTGCGAGCAATGTGCCCTGCCCATTGCCACTTAAGTTTGGCGATTCTTCGTGCTATGTCGGCAACCTTGGTTCTCCTGCGGATATCTTCATTTCTGATTCGATCACGCAAGGAAACTCCGAGCATAGCCCTTTCCATTGCCCTTTGGGTAACTTTGAGCCTTCTGATGAGGCCCATTGTGAGCGACCACGTTTCGGAACCATATGTCATCACTGGCAACACGCACTGGTCATAGACTTTCGTCTTGAGTCACTGTGGTATATTGGATGAAAAGATACCGCGCAGCTTCCCGAACGCTGCCCAGCCGAGTTGGATTCGACGGTTGACCTCTTTCTTGAAATTAGATCTACCCAACTGGATTGTCTGTCCAAGGTAAACGTAATCGTCCACAACTTCGAGTAAAGGTTTCCACGCTAAATCCAAGTCTTCATCAACTGCTATCTTCGTTGCACTCTCTTTATCTACCTGGCCCGCGACAATGTTCAACGTGGAGGTGTTGTAGAAATGCCAAGAGAGTCCAATCGAGCTGATCGACCCGTCAGTTTAAGAGTCGCAAGTAGAGATGGATTTCTCACACGCTCCAAAGGAATTCCGATCACTTATCCAGGCTAGTGGTAAATTGGAATCTTCAAGGGACAAAAAAAAACATGGTCGTCCCCGTCAAACCTGATGACGCACTGAGTTGGTAAAAATGACGAGCAAGTGAATGACGTGGAACGAGATGAAGCGCGCCCAAGGCCGTTTGCGATAGAGTGGAGATGGAGGCCTTGACAAAAGACCTTTCAAAAGTCCTTTTTAAGTCTAATTACTCCTCTTCTTCTTCTTTATCCAACCCTCTTCACAGTGTAGCCGGAGTAAGCCTTCTTGTACGTCTGCGCTAAAGAGTTCGTGAGAGTCTGTGTACTCAGACTCGCTTGCTTTCTTTCTGAACAAATGATCGTGCTCATCACACAAACATTTGTCCTGGGTGGAATTCGAATCCACAACCTCCGTCGTAGCAGTCAGGGCCAATAACCACTAGGCCAACAGGCCAGCCAAAATGTAGTTCGGTAAAGGTGTGTCCCGTTTGGGCACCAAAGAGCTCCGTCGTGTCCTCGTGGGGGCGATCAGCGGCAAGGATCTCTCGCGCCGGGTCTTGGTACAGGCCATGGTCCGAAGCGAGTAGGAGTGCTCCTCCTCCTTCTGAGAAGCAGTAATGCTAGCAAAGGAAGAGGCCGCCGTGCACGCGCGAGGGAGCGGCTCACACGCCCCAGCCGCTGGGATCCTGATCCCGATTTCTGGCTACCGTAGGCACGGGCCGTCCGGTAATCGTCTGGATCAAGCCCAAGTCGTCGACGGCACGTAGTGTTCCACGCGCATCTTAAGGAGATGTCAGTAAACCATAATAGGGGCCAGCAAGGTCGAAGCCTACTGGGGCCATGGGTTCGCTTCTGAAAGGAAAACTCGGTCCTGGTATGAAAGGCAAAGAAGGAACAGGGTTTTTAGTCAGTGAAAGTTTGACACACCTTTTCGCTCCGCCCAGGAGGAAAAGCAGGAGATGTCATAGGATGATTTTCCACCTAAAAAAAAGTGGTATAAAATAACTCATGATTATTTATGGTTCAAAACACGCATTTCTTAAAACGAAGTAAAGCCACGCGTCTAGTGGCTCGAGAATGATAGTATATTTTTTTTATTGGGAAAATTGTAGCCCTAGGTAGGTATATATGAAAACAAAACACAAAAGTTAAATTGGTGCAACTGTTTATTTAGAAGTAACGTTAGCCGAAGTCGTTGGTGTGCTTGAGGGGTTGTTGTTTAGCGGGTCGAGTCTGAAAAGAAGAGAATTTAATTTTTAATATTGAGATTTACATAATGGAGATCGGCAAAACTGCCTACCTATTTGTCTTATTTTAAAACTACATTCATCAGATATCGATTAGATTATCCGTGCCTCCACCAAGCGTAGCGTAAACCGGATTATTACCTATGCAGTGTCGCTAGTTCAACTTTAACGTTGTGCATGTAGTCGTGTCGATAGAGAACTTTAATCTATTATTACGTAGCAAAAAGGGCGCGAATACCTGCGATGGGAGTCCGCGCGGCGAGCCGCGACGATGCCCTTTTGTTTGGGACCGCGCGGGCGATAGCGTAACGCAGCGTCGGCCCAATTATATTTGTCTTCAGACTTGACAAGTAACCTAGTTTTGCTGAACATTCTTGCTTCGAGACCCATTCTGATCAAATATGTAACCGTTCCGACTTCCTGGGGACATGGCCACGAACACAGCTCCGCCCAAGCGGGGTACACCTCCACCATATGCTCCACCGCGTCCTCCGGGCGATCCGCACAATTGTGACACCCGGAGCCCGAAATATGGCAGGTCCTCACAGGACATGGTAAGTTCAGGTATATATCGATGCCCGGGTGTTTCTTCCGCCTGAATCCGGTGCAGGAACCTCCTGAACTTACTATGTCCGGTGAGAACCTATGTCATGTGGAAGGTCAGGACGCAATGACACATCTCCAGCCACTCTTCAAAAAGGGGACATACCCCATATTGAGGTATGGACAAAATGGGGTCTTTATCGCTTATGGAAATAAAGTTAAATATGTACATACTGGTTGGTGGTGGTCCCGGGGGTGCGCCGTCTGGAGGTGGACCGGGCGGAGGTCCACCATCGCAGCCAGCCGCTCTCGGAAGAGTGCTCATGCCGCTCTGGAACAAATGATACCAACAAATTCAGAAAATTCTAACCAAAAAATACTGCACTCTTTTTTAATAAATCGACGACTATCAACCAGGCATATTTCTTTGATTTTTTAGGCATGGGAAATTATCAAAAAAATCTCCCCCTTCCCGAGTGGAGCAAAAGGGAGTTTCAAACTTTTACTGGCTATCCACCTGTTTCCTTAGTTACCCTTTAAGTTCCAGGGCTGCGATAACTCTTTCGTGAAAAAAAATACTGCTAGAAGATCTTGCTTTATGCCAAATTTCAGGTTTCTGGGTCAACGGGAAGTACCCTATGAATTCTGATTACATTGAGAGTGTCGAAATATACGTTTTTTGTGACATAAACGACCGTATCTTTTTGTTTTCGTTAATTTAGAAGTTAAAGTTTTTCACAGCTTCAAAGGACCGCAGACCTGAGATTATAGTTTTAATTTCAACTCGATACCTCCACGCGTTCCCGAGATAAAATGTCTTGACAAACAAACAGACAGACGTACAGATAACAAAGTGATCCCATAAGGGTTCCGTTTTTTCCTTTTGAGGTCCGAAACCTTAAAAAGAAAGCAAGGTAAGCTTCAGCACACAAGTGTATTCATAACTCTTTTAGTAACATGCGTTTCATCCCTCCTCTAACATGACCACACCAAGACAAATGATTCCCTTTCAACTTATCAGTCACTGGCGCCACTTTCAAACTTCGTCTAATATACTCATTACTCACTTTATTTATTTTCATCACACCTTACATCCACCTCAACATTGTCATCTCCGCTACATGCAATCTTTTTTCATCCGTCTTTTTCACAGCGCATCATTCTGATCCATACAGTATGACAGGCCTGCGGAGTTACCATGACGTTCAAAGTAAGATTGTTTCATTCTTATTTCAGTGTGGGTAAGAGACAGAGCTATACAGGTGGTCTAGCGCCATCTCTTACCCACACTGGAAATAAGAATGAAACAATCTGACTTTAAACGTCATGGTACAGGTCCTGATCATAGACTTGTTAATTTTCCTCTTCTTTACCCGATTTTTTAAAATTGATATAATAAAAATCGAACTCACCACCGCAGCAAAAGCAATAGCCATGATGGCCAAGAGTACTCCAAAAAACTTCATGTTTCAACGAGTTATCAGGAACTGATGTACTTCTATGTACTCTTAGCTTATATACCAGTGGAAAACTATGAAATTGACCATTTGTGACTTCAGTGCATCCGGTTTGCGATATAATAACAATTATTATAAATATAACCTTCCGTTAATTGTTATTCCGTGATTTGTAGGCGACGATGCGACAAAATTAACATTATGATTACAATGGCAAAAATTACATCTATTTTTATGTTTATTTATAGACTAGTTTCTAGAGTTCCGTACCCGTGTGAAAGCGAAACCCGGGGCCCTGGGACGAAGGCAAAGAAGGAACAGGAGTGGGTTTTTAGTCAGTAAAAGTCTGACACTATCTCCCGCTCCGCCCAAGGTGGGACTGGTCATAAGATGATTTTCTAGCCCAGTAAAAAAAAAATCCAAATGGTAAAAATGGGACTCTATTGCTATCACTCCGCTTTCCGTTTGTCTGTCACTAGGCTGTATGACATGAACCATGATCGATAGATGTATTTCAGTTGCCGCTATTTAACATTATTAATATAAATAATATTGTAAATGCCAAAAAGTGAGTAAAGAGAGAGTGAGTGGTGTTATATTTCTGCACCACCCTAAGGTCGACTGGTAGAAAATGCCTAAGGCATTAAGTCCGCCTTTGTACAGTGTTTCTTACTAGTGCATAAAGTTTTAATAAATAAATAAATAATAAAATAAATATTTAAGTGGAACTTCCATACAACAAACCTGTTTTATTTTCCGTTGTTTCGGACGGTACGGAACTCTTCATGCGCGAGTTTTTAGATGCCATATATAATCATAGGCCAACGTTGAGTCCAGCCTTTAAGGAACAAGGGTGGGTCTGACACTCCCTCTCGCAACAAACACAGCGAGAAAAATCAATATATCGAATCTGCCAGCGGATTTCCTTTTGGATGACTTGTGCAGTACGTCATGCTCTTTCATGTGAACCCAATATAATTATGTATTTCATCATCATCATCATTTCAGCCAAAAGACGTCCACTGCTGGACATAGGCCTCCCCCAAGTACCGCCACAATGAACGGTCCTGTGCGTCTCACATCCATCGTACTCCCGCAACCGTTACCAGGTCATCGGTCCACCTTTTAGGAGGCCTTCCAACGTCTTCCGGTCGCCATTCCAGAACCTTTCGGCCCCAACGGCCATCCGTTCTGCGAACAATGTGCCCTGCATATTGCCACTTAAGTTTAGCGATTCTTCGCCAAAAAAATGAACGATGAAAAATGCCAAATGAATGAATGATGAAATGTATTTAACAAAAATAAATTGGTTCGACTTGAGAACGTGTCACGTCTGTGTCGTTTTAATTATAAGTTGTCATATTTGAAATGATATACGCTAAACTACTGATTACTAAACTACGCAAAGTGTCGAACACTAGGTGTAAAAGTCAGTGGCGTCTCTTTTAAAAGGAAACGCCCACTCGAACCACATGACCGTTTCGACTCCAAACGGCTCAACACTATAATTTCCAATAAGGTTACAGTATTTGCGCCATTTGAGGATCTCAGCAGCCGCAGCAGCAAAGCAGCACAACTCGCCGAGCTGGAAACATGGGATGATATAAGGGTGTCGCCACAGGTTGTGTCCCACACCAGAGGCCTACACACTCGTCATGCCATCGGTCTCTTCCCATCCTTAAGTACCAAACCGTACGGCAGGTATCATCCTGGATAATACATAGTTTTCAGTGAACATTTCCGACTATCATTTAATATACCAACATACAACCTTTGCACTGTCCTTCGAGCCGGATATTTCATCTCCTCATCCTTTGATGACCTTGCTAATTGACGCAAGGTCATCATTGCTAAAAAGATCGATATTGACGCCATTTGATGATTAGTTTCTAAAGATCCTGTTACAGTTTAGGACCCTTAGATATTAGGTCATTCACACTGTACCCGCTAGATATATATGTCTTGACAGACGCGTTGCATACGACACACAGTTTTACTGTCGTTGACTATGCTCAAAGTACTGCGTGGTGGCAAGGAACACGATATTGATTGATTGTTGTTTTTACTAGGAACTATGTGGGGAGGTCGCCACGCAGCACGCAGTCGTATTGTTCCACAAGAACGGCCCTAGTATCGATCCCTGCCGGACACTACACACGACATATTCACAATCGTTGTTGTGCCTTTTTTCAATGCCATTCTCTTTAAATAGTTCGAATATTTGCACTTATAAATTTATTTATTTTTTTATTTATTTAAACTTCATGTACAGTGGTGGAACATAGGCGGACTTAATGCCACAAAGCATTCTCTACCAGTCAACCATTGGGTTAAAAGACAACACTGTGGTAGGTGTGCACAATAAATAAATAACTGATATTTTTGAAATAGAATATAGTATCGTTAAATTAAGTGGCTTATAATAATAAAATACGTATATATGCTGATATAATAAACTAATAAATACTATGATAAATAAGAAATCATTCTAATTAAGAAAACTTAAAATATAACAATTATGACGAAGACAGAACTAAGATTGAGAGAACTTCAAGTAGTTCCGAATTTCACGCTTGATGAAAAATTTACTTTCAGCTTTTTTGATGTCAAGGGGAAGCACATTCCAGAGTTTTATGGTAGAGACAATGTAAGAATTAGCCATAAACCCAGTACGGTGAGAAGGAATATGAAGAAGTATGTTTTTGGATGCTCGAAGGTTGAGATTATGAGAGCTGCCCAGTAATTTAAAATATTGTTTCAAGTAATCAGGAGCACACAGATCGTTCATAATAGTGAAAAGCGTGCAGAGGGATCTGAGGGATCTCCTGTGGCGGATAGGCAGCCATTTAAGCTGAGAACGGAAGGAAGAAATATGATCATATTTCAGAAGGCCAAATATAAAACGAATAAATGCTATCTTTAAATTATCATATATACATATACATAAATCATATCGCCGACGTCATTTCTCCGAAACTGTTCACGGCCACAATGGTGGATGTCTTCAAGGTTCTGGACTGGAGTGGATTTAGCATTAATGTCAATACCGAGTACATTATTTATATTCGGTTTGCTGACGTCATAGTAGTCATGACTGATACTACGGAAGAGCTCAGCACAATGCTCAATGACCTCAGTAGAGCTTCCGAAAAAGTGAGTCTTAAAATGAACATGGACGAAAGTAAAGTCCACTCCTATTAAGATTGGAAACTTAATTATATTTATACTCGAAGTTGTGGACGACTACGTCTACCTTGGACAGACAGTCCAGTTGGGTAGGTCTAATTTCGAGAACGAGGTTAGTCGTCGAATCAGACTCGGTTGGGCAGCGTTCGGGAAGCTCCGCGGTATCTTTTCATCCAATATACCACAGCGTCTCAAGACGCCACGGGTAGCGTGAAAGCCCGGGGCCCCGGGATGAAGGCAAAGAAGGAACAGGAGTGGGTTTTTAGTCAGTAAAAATTTGACACTATCTCCCGCTTCGCCCAAGGGCGGGATTTGTCATTAGATCATTTTCCCACCTTAAAAAAAAAAGCGTCTCAAGACGAAAGTCTACGACCAGTGCGTGTTGCCAGTCATAAATATATGACATGACATATGGTTGGAACGTATGACGTAAGGTTCGGAACGTGGTCGCTCACAATGGGCCTCATCAGAATGCTTAAAGTCACCCAAAGAGCAATAGAAAAGGCTATGCTCGGAGTTTCCTTGTGTGATCGAATTAGAAATGAAGATATTCGCAGGAAAACCAAGGTTGCCGACATAGCTCGAAAAATCGCCAAACTTTAGTGGCAATGGGCAGGGCACATTGCTCGCAAAACAGATGGCCGTTAGGGCCGAAAGGTTCTGGGTTGGCGTCCACTTACCGGAAGACGCAGTGTTGGAAGGCCCCCTAAAAGGTGGACCGATGACCTGGTGAAGGTTGTGGGAATCCGATGGATGCGAGTCGCATAGGACTGTTAATTGTAGTGACATTTGGGGGAGGTCTATGTCCAGCAGTACATCGGCAGTCTATCGGCTGAAATGATAATAACATAGAAAGTTCCAACCATCTTTGAAAATTTTAATAAGTCCAAATATTTCAATACTTTTTTTGACAATGAAAATCATAAAATTTTCGATACCATCTTCTAAAAATACCGAATAGTCTAGAAAGGTTTCTAAATTAATATTGTTCAGGCATATCGTCATCAAAATTTCTTTAAATGCCCCGTTGATCCAGCAGATGATCGCCATATCTATAGATTTGTAAATGAACGTCATGTCTTTCAATCCTAATTCAAGCTCTTTTTAAGGGGGTCTACCCTTTATAGCAGAATGTTTTATATCATAATATTATTTTGCATAACAACGGATAGTATAAAAAATTTAAAAATCGAAAAGCGAGTGTATGCGATAACACTCGCTTGTCATACATTCAAAACTCATATTTCTTTTTTAGTCAGAATCATCTTTAGGCATAAATTTCATATCCATAATAATTAAAAAGACATTAATTCAGATTTACCAGTGTCATATAATCATGACATAAGTTAAAAGGATTTTTTTTTATACACATCGAAGGAGTGGAACAAATATTTACTGCCATCTTCCTGTCCAATTATAATTTACGTGTCTTCAAGGCTAAAGTGAATAGGCTCTTAATAAACTAGTGGGTTTCGCTTCACCATCAACGATTGCATCACTGCTTACCATCAGGCGGGATCACAGACAAGCACCAGCCGATATAAATTAGAAAAAAACAACTTTTTACGAAAAAATAGTCCGACTTCACTAAAAAAAAAAAAACGATCAAAATAATTTATATTTAATTTCGAAAGTCAGTGTTTCTCGGTATTGTTTGTTTTCTAATATGTAACACCGACTTCCGAAATCAAAGTTAATTTGATCGTTTTAGTGTTTTTTTTTTGTGAAGACGGTTATTTTTTTAATATTTCACTCTTTTTAGTTGCAATGCTCTTATAGCCAGAGTATCTTTTTCTCATGAAAATTCCAGTTAACCTAAACACTGCTAGGATACATTGTTTTATTATGAAGTTCCCGTGTCCACCTTCCACCTTCCGGCTAAGATCAGTTCGATAGTACCTTATGTGCCAAAGTGCATCTCATGACAATTCTAATAAACCCAAATACGGCTAGGATGCATTGGTTAATTACGGAGTTCCGATGCGTATCTTCCGGCTCCATCATCATCATCAAATCACTTTGATGATACCATTTTCAACACAACTATTCAGAATCGTGTATTTATTTGTATTGTCATAGTTGCTTGATTATCTTTATTGTGATATCTATGTGAGTATGAAGTTCCGTTAGCCATTTCGGGCCTTTTTTAACCGACTTCTAAAAAAGGAGGAGGTTCTCAATTCGGATGTTTGTATTTTATTTTAAGGTTTGTTCGCGCATAACTTCGTCGCTTGCCAACCGATTTGAAAAATTATTTTTTTGTTAGAAAGGATATACTTCCCAAATAGTCCCATAGTCACCAAGTTAGGATCTGATGATGGAATCTTGGCGAAATCGAGGGAACTCCTCATAAATTATAGGCAATTGCATAGTGATTTTAGTATTTTCATCGAGAACTTAAACATTTACAGTCAAAAAGTAACATTTGACGAAGTTGAACTGATGAAGAAGATCAGAAATGGTCAACGGAACTTCATACTCGCATAGATATCACAATGAAGATAGTTAAGCGACTATGATAATGCAAATAAATTAACGGTTCCGAATAGTTACGTTGAAAATGGTATCATCAAATTGATCTAATGATGATGATGGAGCCAGAAGGTAGGCACTGGAACTTCGTCATTAATCAATGTGACCTAGCCGTGTTTGGGCTTATTAGAATTGTCATGAAATACACTTTGGTTATAAGGTACTATCGAACTGATCTGATGATAGGGCCAGAAGGTGGAAGGTAGACACAGGAACTTCATAATAAAAAAATGTAACCTAGTAGTGTTTGGATTAATTGGAATTGTCATGAGAAAAAGGCACTCTGTTTATAAATGTATCCCAACTAAAAAGTGAGAAATAAAAAACTTTTTACAAAAAAAAACTTTTTACAAAAAAAAGATAACCGACTTCACTAAAAAAACATCAAAAGGATCAAAATAACTTTAATTTCGGAAGTCGGTGTTTCTTGGTATTATTTGTATCTTATTTAACACCGACTTCCGAAATTAAAGTTATTTTGATCCTTTTGGTGTTTTTTTAGTGAAGTCGGTTATCTTTTTTTTGTAAAAAGTTTTTTATTTCACACTTTTTAGTTGGGATACACTTATAAACAGAGTGCCTCTTTCTCATGACAATTCCAATTAATCCAAACACTATTAGGTTACATTGTTTTATTATGAAGTTCCTGTGTCTACCTTCCACCTTCCGGCTCGAATATCAAATTAGTTCGATAGTACCTTATAGCCAAAGTGCATCTCATGACAATTCTAATAAGCCCAAACACGGCTAGGTCGAAAATTTATTTGTCATATTCAACAACTAAGCCTTAAAAAATGAATACATAAAACACTTAACTAATTAAAACTATATATACACTTAAATCAAAAACTACTAGCTAAAATATGGCGTCAAAAAACTCCTCCGCATCGCTGTCGACTGGAAGTGTGCCCAAAAGGCTGGCGGCATTGCCACGTTGTATGGCAATGCTTAATCTCTGACCGAGGTAAAAGCCAGCCCTTGGGTCACGCGAAGTGTCTACTAAACGTTTGGATAATTCTTTGAACAGCTTATGAGCACTCGGACCCCACGGCCCAAGAGTTTCAACCCCAAACGGCTCAAAAATATAATTGCCGACGAGGTTGTTATATTTCCGCCGCTTGAGGTTCTCCGCAGCAGCAGCGGCAGCACCAGCACAGCACGAAGAGCTAAGAAGATGGGATGGCGCAAGAGTGTCGACGCAGGTAGCGTCCCACACTAAAGGCCTACCCATCTTCCACGGAAATAAAGACATACCGTCCGGTCTCTTACCATCGTCGCGTGCCAGGCCATGAGGTTCCAAAACAGCCGGAACGCCGACGGTGACAAGGGCTCG
Organism: Mythimna vitellina; assembly: GCA_949316375.1. Lineage (NCBI taxonomy): Eukaryota > Metazoa > Arthropoda > Insecta > Lepidoptera > Noctuidae > Mythimna > Mythimna vitellina. Next base: position 1,146,230 of record OX438704.1, read on the forward strand.
TCGGATGATGTCTTTAATATTCGCGTGCCGTGCTATCCGTCCCGCGCTTCGACTGCATGAAAGGCCGTGGTGACCAAGGCTGTTGACAACTTTGCCACAGTGGCAGCGATGAGGAGAACAGCAAGGAGCATCTAGGCGTAGGGCAACAGCTAGGCGGAAAGTAGTATCGTCGAATAAGGTGCCAGTATTCGACGACGGCAGTGCGTGAAGCCAAAGACCTGACTCCCAATTTCCCACAGCCAGGAGGCGCGCACGCTCTGCAGTAGTAGTAGAAGTAAGGATTAGGTTTTTCTGGACTACTTTGCAGAGCGGTTCGTCCCACCGTCTCTGAGAGGTTGGGTTGTCAGGTGGATTAGTATTCGGGCAAGCGAGTCTCCAGGCATCCATAGCCTCGGTGAAGCACGGCACTTCAAAAGGAATCAGTGTGGAAGTTAGAATATTCCTGATTAATTTATCAGTGCTGTGAACCGAAGATATGAATGCCGGTAAACTAATACTAGTAATTTTGCGGACGCCGAGGCCTCCTATACGCATGGGAAGAGTAACTTGATCCCAAGCTCGATCGTCCAAGGTCATATTTAAAATTAAAGTAAGTGTATGCCGAATAATTTTGTCCATTTTTTCCAAAAGGTGAAAGTGCTTCCATAAGTGGGAAGCACGAAGGAAATATATTAATTTAGGGCCGAAACAACAATAACGAATTGGGGTAATGGCCGAATGCATGTTAATTTGGAGTAATCTTTCCGAAACGTCACTAAAATTTTGTGTTTTAGTGACGGCTAGGTTATATTGATAAATGACGGAGTTCCAGTGCCTACCTCCTGGCTCCATCATCATCATCAGATCAATTTGATGATACCATTTTCAACGGAACTATTCAGAACCATTAATTTATTTGTATTATCATAGTCGCTTAACTATCTTCATTGTGATATCTATGCGAGAATGAAGTTTCGTTGACCATTTCTGGTCTTCTTCATCAGTTCTACTTCATCAAATGTTACTTTTTGACTGTAAATGCTTCACTTCTCGATGAAAATACCAAAATCACTATGCAGTTGCCTATGATATTTGAGGAGTTCCCTCGATTTCGCCAAGATTCCATCATCAGATCCTGATTTGGTGACTATGGGACTATTTGGGAAGTATACCCTTTCTAACAAAAAAATAACTTTTCAAATCGGTTGGCAAACGACGAAGTTATGCGCGAACAAACATAAAAAAAAAAAATACAAACATCCGAATTGAGAACCTCCTCCTTTTTTAGAAGTCGGTTAAAAAAAGATAACCGACTTCACTATAAAAACACAAAAAGGATCAAAATAACTTTAATTTCGGAAGTCGGTGTTAAATAAGATACAAATAATACCGAGAAACACCGATTTCCGAAATTAAAGTTATTTTGATCCTTTTTGTGTTTTTTTAGTGAAGTCGGTTATCTTTTTTTGTAAAAAGTTTTTATCAGTTTCTTTACTTCATCAAATGTTACTTTTTGACGGTAAATGCTTAAGTTTACAATGAAAATACCAAAATCATTATATAGTTGTCTATAATATTTGAGAAGTTCCCTCTATTCCTAATGGTTTCCGTCATCAGAACTTTTTTTTTTCGGGTGGGAAAATCGTCTAATGACATCCCCGCTCTTGGGCGGAGCGGGGGATAGTGTCAGACTTTTACTGACTAAAAACCCACTCCTGTTCCTTCTCTGCCATTTTATTTCTAGGGCCCCGGGGATCTATTTCGCGTCACCCATGGCCCCAGTAGGCTTCGACCCTGCTGGGCCCCTACGGTTGCTGACATCTCTCTGAGGCACGCGTGGAACAGTACGCGCTGTCAACGACTTGGGCCCGGTCCGGACGGTTACCGGACGATCGGACGGCAAGCCACCCATTGCTCGCCGTCCGCAAGCCCGCTCCTACGGTGGCCGGAAATCGGGATCGGAATCCCGGCGGCGATTGGGGCTTGAGGACCTTTGCCTCACGCGATCGGCCGCCTCCTTTGCTAGCATTACTGCTTCGAAGGAGGCGACCGCCTGCCACTCCTCCTCGCTCCGGACCATGTCCTGTACCAAGGCCCGGCGCGAGAGATCGCTGCCGCCGATCGGCCCCACGAGGACACGGCGGTGCTCTGCCCAGGCGGGGCATTCCGTCATCAGAACTGGATTATGAAAAAATGGGACCAATCTGGAAGCATATCCTTTAAAGGGAAAAAAACTTTTTGCATATCGGCCCATAAACGACGGAGTTCTGAGGTAAACAAAAAAATATACAATCGAATTGATATTGATATTTTTTTTTTTTTAATGGTTAGGTTAAAAAAGAAATAGTTTATTTTTGATAAAGAAAGAAGAAAAACAATTTATTTGTGCGAAATGACCACCAGGATACAACTCTTCGCGCCGCCATGGTGTCCATAAGCTACTAAACTAGACACCATACATACACCTGAGCCGCAACACCACACTGAAGCAGTATCAAAATGAACCTTAAGTGCACGCGTCCGAGCCAAATTGGTTGTTGTATATATTTTGTTCGTAGCAGCGACTGGTCGCGACGCTATGGTGTCCCGGTAAAATATAGTCCTAAGATTCTGCAAACTTTTAACTATTTAGATTCACGTAGGTTTTTTAGACTGACCTGGTACTTTTTAGCTGGCCTTGATTGTCATTTCATACTGTGTTATCTATTTATATAAAAATGAACAGCCGGTTACGCCATCACGCGTGAACGGCTAGACCGATTTTACAATTTTTTTTTTTGTTGTGTTTGTTATTGTCAGAAGGTTCTTATGAAATAAAAAAAATAAAAATATTGGTAGTAGGATAGATTAGGGTAGATTCGGATAGATTAGGGTAGAGTAGCGTAGAGTAGGGTAGAGTGGGGTAGAGTAGGGTAGAGTGGGGTAGAGTGGGGTAGAGTGGGGTAGAGTGGGGTAGAGTGGGGTAGAGTGGGGTAGAGTGGGGTAGAGTGGGGTAGAGTAGGGTAGAGTGGGGTAGAGTAGGGTAGAGTGGGGTAGAGTAGGGTAGAGTGGGGTAGAGTTGAGTAGGGTAGAATAGGATAGAGTAGGGTAGTGAAGGGTAGAGTAGAGTAGGGTGGAGTAGGGTAAAGTTGGGTAGAGCAGAATAGAGTAGTCAGTTGACGTGAGCGAAGCCACGGGCGAAAACTAGTAAAAATATGAAGACATTAAAAAAATCTTTTTTCAATGAGTATAATCGTGTAGTTCTTTCTTAAACCATACACTAACTTCTGTCGTTTTATAATAAGTGCCCCCATGAATTAATAAATTTGAATTTAACAAACATTTAAAACTATTGGACTTCTCAGGAGTTGGATATTCTTAACAAAAAGGGTATTCAGAAATAAAAATAATAAGCGAAAAGTTATGACGTGTGCAACAGTTTATTTGTGAGTTATGTTAGCCGAAGTCGTCGAAGCGTTGGCCGAGTTGTGGTTTAGCCGGTCGCGTCTGAAAATAAAAAGAAAAAAGGTATACATTTACATCAAGATGATTTCGTCCATTACTGATTAACATCACGCCTGCGCTGAGCACAACTCCTCACATGAGAAATAAGGTATTTCTGCTGCACGGCACGTAACAGCCAACCAACCATGGCAAGGAACCTGTATACCTGTACCTCTTTATCATCACAACCTTCTAGCGTCAAAAGGTTCGTCCAGCTCTCACCCACTGCGAATTTTTGTAGCGATGAGGTAGCGAATACGCATCGATACAGTCGCGATGCTGTAGCGCTTTAGTAACGACTTGGTATTTTTTCTATAGCACGCAAATGTGACTAACGCGCATTAGCAGCGATACTGTCGCGCGCTTACGAAATGCGCGACTGCATCGCTACAAAAAGTCGCCGTGGGCAAAGGCCCTAAGTGGGTATTTTGAGGTATACGGGAAAAAGTCTAAAGTCCCACCACCTTTATTAAAAAGGAAGGATCCTCTGAAAACGACGGGCGTTGTGTTTGGTTTTAAGTTCGAATCGCGCAGAGAACTTTGATGGCGCGATGTAAGATTTGTGTGACGTCAAGTTTTTAGTTGTTACGTGGTGTCATAGAAGCCGCTTGTAGTACTTACTGGTTGGTGGTGGAGGAGGTGGTCCTCCATTGCAGCCAGCCTTGGGAACGACGGTCATCCCGCTCTGGAATACGTTAATATCATAAATTAGTACTATGATACTGGAGGTGATCTCATTGGTGATGTTCTCAAAAAACGTCAGGTATCAACCGGGTTGATTGTATGACCATCCATGAATGTCTTCATCTCTTCAATTTTTACTAATCGACTTTTGTCATTCAAAAGTTCCTACTTTTGAATGACAAAAATATCGACTTGTACTGATCGACTTTTGTAATTCAAAAGTAGGAACTTTTGAATGACAAAAGTATCGACTTGTACTCATCGACTTTTGTCATTCAAAAGTAGGAACTTTTGAATGACGAAAGTCGATAGTTTCAAATAAACTATTTACTCCTGTAAATAGTTTATTTGAAACTAGCTTCCGCCAGCGGCTTCGCTCGCGTTATAGTATGTTTTTCTATACAAACTTTGGACCCCGTTTCATCCCCTTAGGAGGAAAATTTTGGAAAATCCTCTCTCAATGTTCGTTTACGTCATAAAAGGAAACCTTGTGCAAATTTTCACGCTACCAGTCCCAGTAGTTGATAATTCAGTCAGTCAGTCAGTTTCTCCTTTTATATATAAGTAAATGCTTTGAGTTTGAGTGAAGATTTTAAATAGACATTACTTTGTTTTTTGATAAAAACTAATAACATGCCAAAACGTAAAAAACTTTCCTCTGAATCAGTTAATTATTTCATAATTTACACTAATCCTTACTTTAATATTATAATTGCGAATCTGAGTTTATTTATTACACATGCTCACGTTAGCGGCTGAACCACAAGCAACAACAACAAGCCCATGTCTTAGAATAGGACAAAGTATACTTTTTTTCTCAAACGTATATTTCTTTGGGATAAATTTCGAATTAGCTTCTGACGTTTTGTAAGTACCCATGTGAAATAAAAACATTTTTTTTTTTTTTTAATTTCACGCATGTGAAAAAGTAAGTTTTAAAATAATTAAATCTGCTACTTACCACTGCAGCGAAGGCAATACCCATAATGGCCAAGAGTACTCCAAAAAACTTCATGTTTCAGCTGGTGATCACAAACTGACGAAATGCTTTCCACTCCCTGTTTATATACCTATCAGAGGAAAACCGGGAAATTGCCCACTTGTGACAATTGCGCATCCGGCGAGCAATGTAATAACAAAATTATTATAAATAACCCTTAAGTGTTATTTTGTGATTAGTACGCGACAGTGCGATACAATTATAAAGTTAGCTAATTTAGATTTTTTTAATGTTTGCGGTTTTTTTTTATTGGGTGTGAAAATCATCTTATGACAAATCCCGCTCTTGAGCGGAGCGGGAGATAGTGTCAGACTTTTACTGACAAAAAATCCACTCCTGTTCCTTCGTTGCCTTCGTCCCAGGGCCCCGGGTTTCGCTAGGACCATCATCAAATGCCTTCTCTCTAGGGTGGAACGAGAGGGCGTGTCAGAGAAACCCTGTACCCACGGTCCTGGAACGCAGGTTTTCATTTCAGAAATACCCTGTGGCCCCAGTGAGTATCGTCTCTGTTTGGCCCCTGCAGCCAGCAATTTTGTTGACATCTCTTTGAGGCGCACGTAGAACATCACGCGCCATTGATTCGGGCTCGGTCCGGGTGGTTACCGGACGACCGGACGATGAGCTACTCATTGCCCGTCGTCCGCAAGTCCACGACTACGGTATTTGAAAACCGGGTCCAAGGTCCCAACGGCTGGGGCGTAAGTATGTCTGTTTCCTCAGACGTGCAGCCGCATCCTTTGCTAGCAGTACTGCTTCGCACAAAGGAGGCGACCGCTGCCTACTCCCCTCGCTCCGGACCATAGCCTGAACCAGGGCCATCGTATGACCCACCGTGTCCTCAAAGCAGTCCGCATCTCTCGAAGACTAAGGAACTTGAAAGAATAATAATGACGAATTGTTAATCCCGTCGTCAGTTTAATCTCTCATTTAATTACTGTTAAATTTTACATAATATTATTTTGTAAAAATTGAACTGAACTCATGCCACCAAAACTGAACTCCAACAATTTGGTAAAAATTTTTCATAATAATCACGAACTATTATAAAATAGTTGAAGTATCGTGTAAAAGTATATAACCAATTGGGCGACGATTTAGTTACACTTTTAACACTATATTTCACACTGGGACATACCCGGCGTGTGTAACTACGAGTTTTTTTTATGTTTATTTGTTTTTTTAAGTCATGTTATATAACGAATGTCTCGCTTACATATTTATTGTGTTAAAACAATGTAAATAAATAAAGTAACAATTTCTTTCTTTTTTTTCCACTGGCAGTTAAAAGATAACCAGTCCCAACAGATAGCGTCCGCTCAACATGATGCGTGTATCAGGACCACTCAGCTCAACCATCCTATCTACCCAGTTTCTGGGTAAGAGCGACACTCTTTTGGTGTTTGGCTTTCTAACAGTACAAGAACGAAGGATATCGATCCGCTAGAAAAATTCAAAATTAAACCAGAGTGTGCGATCACAAAGTATTCCAATTTTGACAAAGTACAATTAAGGAATTTCGTAAATGTTCCAATTTTGGCAAGGGGCAGCTAAGTGGATAGTCTCATCATCATATCTACTAGTACTACTACTACTACTACTAGTATGTTATTATGTATTTCCACCTGTCCACTTGTATAGACTAATCATAAACAAAGGGCTTCCAAATATCCACTTTGTAGGGTTGGCTGGAACCGTAATGGAGAGGACATCCTCACGCCGCAAGCTCCGCCGCCGCCGCGGGAGTCATGGAGCAATTCCCGTCTACCGTAGGTGCGGGCTTACAGATGGCGAACAATGGGTAGTCCACCGTTCGTCCGGTTAGGACCGCACGTGCCTCAATGAAATGTCAACAAAACGGCGAGCGAACTATGACTGGTGCCTGCTAACGCTGCGAGAATGTTCGAAAAAGTTACTGGGACCCTCGAACGCAAAGGGCAACTAAATCAAATCGTTTGTAAAGCGAAAACTTTGCTAAAAGGCTATAAAGGACTATCTTGAGGACGAAAAAAACATTTTCCAAAAAAAAGATAACCGACTTCACTAAAAAAACACTAAAAGGATCAAAATAACTTTAATTTCGGAAGTCGGTGTTTCTCGGTATTATTTGTATCTTATTTAACACCGACTTCCGAAATTATAGTTATTTTGATCCTTTTAGTGTTTTTTTAGTGAAGTCGGTTATCTTTTTTTTTGGAAAAAGTTTTTTATGTCACACTTTTTAGTTGGGATATATATAAACAGAGTGCCTGTTTCTCATGACAATTCCAATTAATCCAAACACTACTAGGTTACACTGTTTTATTATGAAGTTCCTGTGTCTACCTTCAACCTTCCGGCTCCATCATCAGATCAGATCAATAGTACCTTATAGCCAAATTGTATTTCATGACAATTCTAATAAGCCCAAACACGGCTAGGTAACATTGATTAATGACGGAGATCAAATGCCAACCTTCTGGCTCCATCACCATCATCAGATCAATTTGATGATACCATTTTCAACGGAACATAGTCGCTTAACTATCTTCATTGTGATATCTATGCGAGTATGAAGTGCCGTTGACCATTTCTGATCTTTTTCATCAGTTCCACTTCATCAAATGTGACTTTTTGACTGTAAATGCTTAAGTTCTCGACGAAAATACCAAAATCACTATGCAGTTGCTTATAATATTTGAGGAGTTCCCTCGATTTCGCCAAGATTCCATCATCAGATCCCGACTTGGTGACTATGGGACTATTTGAAAAGTATACCCTTTCTAACAAAAAAACATTTTTTCAAATCGGTTGGCAAGCAACGAAGTTATGCGCGAACAAACATAAAAAAAAATACAAACATCCGAATTGAGAACCTCCTCCTTTTTTAGAAGTCGGTTAAAAAGGCTTGGGATTGATCTGCTCCAGTACGCACTACAATTGTTGTTATTTATTTTCATTGCTTTTATTTTCAATTTTACTTTTATTTTTCATTTTTACGATTTGACATTGAGGTTTACTTTTTACTTTATTTTTGCAATTTGATATTATTGATTGTTTTGGTTTTAAAATATGACATTTTTTTTTAGATTTTTGTCTTAAATGTTTACTTTGTTAAGTATTAAATTTTTGTAAACTTTATTTTATACACACATATTTCCTTTTATTATTGTGAATGTGAGGACTATGTAGATTTTTTTTTCTTTTCATTAATTTTAACGCAGGCAATTTGAATATTTTCTGCGGTCTGCCCAAATGTCCTTTCCTTGGTATTGTTTGTCAATTCGTTAAGCTCCTTAGTAGTCCTGAGTTGAGCTTTACGAATACTGACAAATGTTTGCACTGAGTCGACAGGTCCACTCAAATTTGTTTGGTTTTTTCCTCACAGGACCATCTTAGACACCAATCTCCAAAATTGTCATGTGATTTGACCTTTACATATTTGTTGTATGGACTTTAAAAGAAACTTTGATCACTGAGTTTGTTTCGGTGTTTCTTCTAAGGGTAGTCAGCTAGGAAACGCCGGCCTCGTCTAGTTTAATCTGACATAAAATTGACGTGTAAAAGTGTTTTTTTTTTTTATTTGCATAATTAATATCATTTATGAGAAAGAACACAGGTGCGTTTTAGTCCGTGAAAATCTGATACTGCTTCTCGCTCCTCCTCCTCAAAATCTGATACTGCTTCTCGCTCCTCCTCCTCAAAATGTGATACTGCTTCTCGCTCCTCCTCCTCAAAATGTGATACTGCTTCTCGCTCCTCCTCCTCAAAATCAGATACTGCTTCTCGCTCCTCCTCCTCAAAATCAGATACTGCTTCTCGCTCCACCTCCTCAAAATCAGATACTGCTTCTAGCTTCTCCATTCATCTTCTAGTTGTGGAATATATTATTAATTATGCCTGTGTCTATGTATGAGTAAGTTATGTAAGGTATTTTTGTTTATCTTGTGTCGTCATTATTATTCAAATAAAATTAAGTACGCATATTATTTCCGATACTTGACAGCTTTTTGTACTCAATACAAAATTCAATTTAAAATATTTATTATTTCACATTGACCTACATGGGCACTTATAAGAACGCACGTCAGAATCTAGGGCATATCTCGGTCTGGGTAGTTCGTATGTGGCGTTATAGATATCGCCACACAAACTTATCAGAAATTACAGCGGTTTCTGAGATGGCATGCATCTGCTGTTTGTACTGTGTTATAGATACTAATTGGCTACTGTTACCACTTTACCAGGGAGCGTTTGGCTTTTTATTCACCAGGGAGAAAAAACAAAACAAGTGATTAAGTTTTATATTTGTAAATAGTTCAATAATATTATGATTTTACGTATATTTTGCTATGGTTTATTATGTTCCAAGGTCTGCCAGTGTCCTGTAGTTTCGTGACTTATCCGCTGCTCGTCGCATCTGTTACAAATAAACGACATAATTTATTTAATTTTATAAAGCCAGTCAACCTGAGATTTCAGCTTAATTAAATTACCCTAACGTGGGTGAAGTGGGCCCTCGCCCACGGCCTCGCACCAAAAGGGGCCTCGCACAAGCGAGGAGTCTTTAAAAACGAGGGTGTTTTTATTATTGATCTCGCGTTTGACCACTATGCCACCTAATGGTAAGCGACGATGTGGGCGAACACTGGGTTCCGACAGTCGCTGTCTCGTTTTCGAAATTCTGAAAGAAAAAGACCTCGCTGATGTACCTTCACCCACGTCTAAATTAGTCCACGCTACGCCCCTGCAAACTAGTAGGCGTCAAGAGTCTCAGGGCATTTCCCGGTCAACGTGGGAGCTGGCTTGCGGACGAAGAGCAATGTGCTCGTCGTCCGCCCGTTCGATAAGGACCAGCCCCCCCTAGCCAAGTTACAACCGTTTCGTGTCAAATTCCGTACTCCAATAGGTAACGCCTCGGTGCAGCGGTGTCAGAAATTGTAGAAAACGATAAGTTGGTAGCCATGTTGACAATTAAAAAGGATGTAGCGTTGAACATGGTAGAAACGATAACATTTCATCAATCTATCATTTTGAACGATGTGAACTTTGGTTCTGACCACGTGACTTAACGTTGAGATGATGTCATTCCCACACATTTGATTAGTTTTCGACTAGCGTTAACGATTGCAGATAATCAGCTTGGCTAGGGGTGCAGGCCCGAATTGATGACGCGTAGTGATCGACGCGCGTCTCAAAGACATTTTAGCAAAACTGAAGGGGCCCAGTAGATAAGTATATCAAAAGAATTCTTACTAGATGCTGGTGCTGCGGTGGTAGCTGCTGTGGTTTCTGGACGAGGTGGCCTGCCACCGCCACCGCCGTGGCAGCCCGCAGACTGTTCACCGGTGCTCATGCCACTCTGGAAATATTTCAATCTTACAAAACATAAATATCAAGTTAGAGGTAAATGAATGACCTAAATAATATGAATCCTTAGTGATAGACATTTGTTGGTTGGCTAAACGGTTGTCACGATGGCCCATTCCTGAATGTAATTGTTCTGGAAGATCACTAATTTCAGTGTGTGCTAATTTTAATAATAATAATAATAATCATTTATTATCAGGCAACTAAGGCCCATAGATAACATACACAAATAATCTTTCTAAAAATCATTAAATAATCTTTTTTTTTTTTTCTTTTTTTTTCTTTTTTTTTTCTTTTTTTTTTCTTTTTTTTTTTCTTTCTTTCTTTTTTCTGACGTGTCTAACCTTTCGAATACCGTAAAGGGAGAGCAAATGCCGGCGTTCGCTTGGGGTTTAATGAAGTAAATGTAAGGAGATGAAAAGATTTGTTATAAATATTTCCACAATTCTTATTGAAATGGTTCACAATTTTTGTTAATTATTCTGTTTTGATGACAATCTAGAGATAACATATTAGATAACTGTTTTCATGAGTTTAATGAAAGGTGAACCCCTAGTAAGTTTAAAACCAGAAAATAACTTACCACAAGAGCTAATGCCATGGCCATTACAACCATGAATAACCCAATGAAGTTCATCTTGAAACCTTGGCGCTGCTCGAAGAACTGGCCTCAGTCGCTATCAACTCATTTTATATATAAACATATGGAAAAACATGCAGTAGGAACACAAAGGTAATAATGTGTTCCGGTGTACACAATAATCTCAATTATAGTTATAAAAGTTAACATTTCAATAATGACGATGGGTTTATAATCTGATGTGTCTACAGCACGATTCATCGTCATGGTAGCCATTTTGCGGCCTACCTAAAGGTTTTTATAGTAATTTAACAATTTATGTACTACCAATGTAGTTGAGAAGGTCCTTTTTCACTGGCCTATCGTCAACATCGAGCATGGTTTAAAAGCTTGTTACTTCATCTAACGCAATTCAACGCGATGTTTGACGAAAATACAACGCGAAAAAAGAAAGATAACGCCTGAAAAATCTGTTAGCATTCGGTAATTCCGTGATTTACTCGAATCTTTTATAAAATTAGTTCCAGGGAATATGTTTTTTATAAACCCAAAATTTTCAAAAACAATATCTTTATTCAAAGTCTTGATTAAATTTGCAAGGCTTTTATTGTTATACTTTTTTTACTTTTTTAATTTTTGAGTAAATTATAAAGTGTCAAAGTTAATGCAAAATAGCTGATTTTCAGAGGTTTTTGTTGGGTTAGTTTTACACAAATTTATAAATTGATTTTAATAAAAGCCTAGATAATATCTACAAGATACTGTGTTTCCAAAATATCTAATGAAAAATGTGTAATAACATCATAATTATCTAAGAGCGGTTAAATGAAAACAGTGAAAATGTATTTCGAGTTGCATCCCCTTAAGTTGCTCTCCCGGTTGTCATTTCTAGATCTTTGACTTTACGGATAGTCAAACGAAAGGAAATCTGACAATAGTTTTGCCAAGAGGACATATGGATCCGAAACGTGGTCGCTCACAGTGGGCCTCATCAGGCTCAAAGTCACTCAAAGGGCAATGGAAAGGGCTATGCTCGGAGTTTCCTTGCTTGATCGAATCAGAAATAAAGATATCCGCAAGAGAACCAAGGTTGCCGACATAGCACGAAGAATCGCCAAACTTAAGTGGCAATGGGCAGGGCACATTGCTCGCAGAACGGATGGCCGTTGGGGCCGAAAGGTTCTGGAGTGGCGACCGCGTACCGGAAGACGCAGTGTTGGAAGGCCCCCTACAAGGTGGACCGATGACCTGGTGAAGGTTGCGGGAACCCGATGAATGCGAGATGCGCAGGACCGTTCTTTGTGGCGACATTTGGGGGAGGCCTATATCCAGCAGTGGACGTCTATCGGCTGAAATGATGATGTATCGTGTTAAAAATTGTTTGCCAAGTGATTCTATTTGTAGTGGTGAAGATCTAATGAAAAACTTCGGAGATACCCCATAGAACATATCAATAAATATGATTGCAAATCATCCGAGATTGCTCCATGATATTGGGATTTTCAATTCGCGCAACTTTTTTTATTTAAGGACTGATGTTGTGGTGGTTTTGATTAAATTATATGATATGAAATGTCTGAATTTAGCACATACCATTTCTTTGACTTTATAATGCTCCCATACACTAAGGCATCGTTTACAACAAACATATTGTCCGTCACCGACTGTGACTACCAGGCCACTCAGAAAGTTTTGCGGCTGGTGGAGAGTTCTTTAAAAATATTTAATAAAAATATTTTGTCCATAGAAGTTAGTCGAAACTTCTTTAGTTTCTTTTGAGAAACTTTCTGAGTGTCCCACATATGCTCATTGTCAACCCAGTGTGAACGTGGACTCAATCTGAAGTAAGCGTTATCACCAAGCTGACAGTATGCCATAAGTTAGAATACGTTATTTGTGTGAACAAAAGAGTCAACTTATTACGCGTAATAATATATATGGTTACGCCGTGAAACTTGAACACGCCATATCTTCGATAAAATCAACAGTAGCATTAAATAATTAAAACGCATTGCTATACGAAACGTCTAGAATTGAAGTACGTACCCAGGCCTGGCAAGTTCTAGAAAAGTCCGACATAAAGTACCTACCACTATTATTATTAGATTTAGTAGGTAGGTACGTTGGTAGATAAGGGAATTCGTACCTTCCGTAATTAAAAATAGAGTCGAAATTCGTGAAAGGCGGGAGGTACATGTTTGTAATAAAAATAATTTATTACCCCGCGATTCGACGACAATTTTCTGGAAGCGTCGGTATCTAGAATGTTCCTGGTTTCGCATATAAATACGAGCTCCAGAAGTGAGATATTCGACGATTATATGAGGTTTCCGACTGCGAAACGAGTGCGATACCTAAGTGTGTGAAGTGATCTTACCTAACGACCTGAGCGATACTTAACGGAACTCTAGTGTTCAATGTGATTTGGATTATTCGTTGATTGGACAAATTTGTTATCATTTGTGGTGAATAAAGTTCTCTGCTAGTAAACCGGCATTTAATTACTCACGTTCTTAACAATATAATCGGTCACCAAGAGTCAGCGAAAACGCACATACTATCTATATATCTATTGTAGCCTAATTCAACAACAAAAACAGCGACAACGTACTACCTAATAGCGTATAGTAGGTTCGGTGTGAACGAGAAGTTAATATATATAAAAAAGCGATAAAATACGTAACGCCCACTCCTAGTCAGCGGCCGACAATACGTTTGGTCTGAACAATGCTTTACTTACAAAATAAACTAAATAAATGAAATTAGCGCCATCTAGCGGAAACTTGCCACAATCAGGTCTGTAGATCAGCTTTCACTGTGTCAGCAGACTTGGTCCTAGAAAATGTAAACAAAACAAAAGAAGATTTTCCATTGTTCATTCCCTCTAAGTTAACATAAGCACTGCATAAAACTGCCTTGAAGTTGTCATTAATTTTGGACTGACTGACTTCTTGACATTTCAAAAGTACCTGTAAATGGTTTATTTGAAATAAAATGCTTTTTGATTTTGATTCTGATTGATAACTTAGAAATATCAACACCGCACCTGCTCTAAAGGCGAGCTGAATGCCTTCAGCCTAGTACAAACCCTGACTAGATCCGAATCCGGACTACCAAGGTTGCTTAGCCTTTTCCCAAATGTTTTTGAGATTGGCATCCATTTAAATGATGCAACTAGAATCCGATTTTTTTTTCATCATCATCATTTCAGAGGAAAACGTCGCCACAACGACCTATCCTTTCCTCCTTTCTTTCCTTTTTTTTCTCGTATCCACAGCATTCGCCAGATTGCGATTCGCACCAGGTCGTCGGTCCACCTTGTGGAAGGTCTTCCAACGCTGCGTTTGGTCGTCGCTACTCTAGAATCTTTCGGCCCTATCCACCATCCGTTCTACGAGCAATGTGCCCTGCCTACTGCCACTTTAGTTTGGCGATTCTTCGGACTATGTCGGCGTTAGGAGTATTTTTTTGCATGTAGCCTATCTGACCTTTACAACCCAGTATTTGGGAAAACGATTATTCTTGGCAAAACTGGTGTAAGATTCTGGCTTCCAAAGTTCCGACTATCCGTAACTACTGTAAAAGAATGACAAATGTCAGCCAGAACCAACGACTTGCCATGCTATCTGGGGCACGGAGGAATCTCCATAGTTAAGGTGGTGACCAATCTACAAACCCACCTCAGCTAGCGTTGCTTAACCTTGGAAAATTTTCACGACCTCCTCTATTCTCCTACTTAGACCTAATTTGGACTTTCACTAAGAATTTTGAGATTGAATAACTTCATAACACTTTTTTTGTGGTGGGAAATTATCTAATGACTTCTTCTGCTCTAGTGTAGGGCGTGTTAGAGTTTTATTGACTTGAAAAAACTACACTTATGTTCCTTCAGTTGTCCTTCGCGTTGCAGGACGACAGGTTTTCCTTTCAGAAGTCAATCCATGGCCCCAGCAGGCTTCGGCCCTACGGTTTTGCTGACATCTCTATGCGGCGCGCGTGGCACTATGCGCTGTCGACAACTCTCAACCCTGGGCGCGAACTAAAATTCAAATCAGACTTTACGCTAAACTAGCTTTTTTTAGCGGTTTCACGCGCGTAAAACTAGGTTTCTCCATACAAACTTCGAACCCCCGTTTTACCCCGTTAGGGGTGGAGTTTTGTAAAATCCGTTCTTAGCGGATGTCTACACCTTTTATGGAACTTACCTGAAAATTTTAAGTTTGTAGGTGATATAGTTTCTAAGATTTCCTGATTAATCAGTGAGTGGTATTTCGCTTTTATATGTATAGATAGATAACTATTGCTAACATCAGACTACGTAGAATTTATTCAAAAACAAACATCGACATTTTAAATAAAATATTTATTCCTACATCCATTCCTGAACCAATTTAATCTAATTCCAACTTCTTGAAGCTCCCTTGTAGACCGAACTCCTTTTCTGCCGGGGAGGGCTTGCCTTGCGGTCGGAGGGACTCGTTCACTCGTCGCTTGTTTTCTTCTCGAATGAAGGCGGAATTCGCAAGCATGCGCTTGTGTTGTTCATCTGGAAGCAATGTTAATGTTAGATGAGACGTAGAAGGTTAGCAAATGTCTACTTAAAATTAAAATTAACCGGTCAAGTGCGATTCAGACTCGCGTACCAAGGGTTCAATACAGACTTACTTATGTAAGCAGTTCGAATTTCGAATTGAGTCTTGAAATTTTTTTCGAATCACAAAATAATTATTTTTAAATATATATGACGTAAGTACAAATCGGTTTTTAGACTTTTTCCTTGATATGCTATGAGACCTTTCTTTTTATCAAATTTCAGGATTCTGAGTCAAAAAGAAGTACCTTATAGGTTTTGATTTCCGTGCGAGTGTTATAATATGCGCCTACACGGAGCATAAACGGCCTTATCAGATTTAGTTGACTGAAAATTTTTATGTTTTTACCGCTATTAGGGTTGGCAGACTTGAGTATTTGATATTAAATTTAGCTTAAGAGACTCCTTTTTCACTCGCCTATCGTCAACATCGAGCATGGTTTAAAAGCTTGTTACTTCATTTTTTTTTTTTTTTTTTTAATTGATATAAACCAGTGCTTGACTACGATCCCACCTGATGGTAAGCGGAGATGCAATCATTGATGGTCAGGCGCACTAGTTTATTAAGAGCCTATTCACTCTTATTCATCTAACGCAATCAAAGCAAAGTGTTTTGAAATTTGTAGTTAAGTCGGTTTTTTTTTTCCTTTGTTAATTTTTATGGCAAAATAAAGTTTGTGGGTTAAGCGGTATATAGGTTTCTTTGGTAGAAAATAATACAATAACTGTTCAATTTACCTCTTAAAGTCAGATAATCTTTATAATCCCCACCCGATTCCTTAGGCAAGGCTTTCTTTGAGATCAGTTTTTCGATCGACTCAGCCCCGGCCTGGTGGGTCTGCAACAAGTCCATCAGATCCTTCTTGAGGTAAGGTCTGAGCAGCATCAGCAGCCGATCTATGAAGTACGGAGCGTTCATGAAGTGCACGCCCTTAAGCTTGCAGAACATGCATTCCTAGAATTTGATAAGGTTGTATATTAATCATTATTTTATTGTTAAAGAACACTTTCATTAGGAACAGTATAGGTGAAACTTATAGCTGGAGTCTGTGTTTAGTCTGGTAGCGATGGACTTGCAGGTTTCTTTTAGACAAGAGTAATAAGTTGCTTCTAATAAAGACTGTTACAATGTCGACAACATCATCGATTACCGTTAGAGATAGTGGGCAAATGTGGGATAAAACAAGTAAAATGTATGTTGTGTTGTTCAGTAATTCCCTCTTTTTCGAATAGTAACATTCTTAATTCCTTAAAATTCTTGAATTCTTTATGACTCTTTCTAAATCTTTTACCTATTTCGAAGTGTCATCATCACTTACTATGTCAATTTATTTGGGATTGGCGCATAATGTCTTCTTCCATACTTTCCTATAATTGGTCACCTAAGCAGCCACTGTCTTTCTAGCTATATCTTTCACGGTCCATTTCATCTTTCACTCCGTCCACTTCATCGATCACTGCTTCTATTTCATCTTTTTCTCCGTTCATTTCATCTTTTACTCCGTCCACTTCATCTATAATTCCATCCATTTCATCATTCCCTCCGTCCATTGTAGATTTTACCCCGTCTGTATTATTTTCACTACATTCATTTCATCTTTTTTTTTCTACGCCGTCTAGTTTAGCTTTCAATTCGTCCATATCTTTCACTCCGTTAATTCCATGTTTCACCCCATATATTGTTCGTTTCTTTCGCACTTCGTTATTTTAAGCCAAATATATGGTTTTCCATATATTTATCTTGAAAATACGAGGATACTGTATGTTATTACTAACCTGTAAAAAATATAAGACTTTCTTCACGACCATAAGATCGAGCCTCGTGATGTGACTTAGAGTTGCCTTATCCATGTCGATAAGAATCACGAACCTGTCAACAATAAAATATGTTATAGTTTCAAAGTTAAAAAAAAATACGTAGCTGTACTTCATGTCTTCTTTCTTCTATGTGAATATTGGACGAAGATCAAGGTCTTAATAATAAATAAGTATGCACCTGAATATTTTCAATATGGGTTTCTGAGATTATTCGAAAGAACCACCGTGATCTTGGAATTCATTAGGCAACTAAAGGAACATGGGTGAGTTTCAGTCAGTCCAATACTGACACGTCATCTCAATCCACTGCTGAGCTGAAGAAGTTATTTGATGATTTCCCACCAAAAAAAACTGGACAGGTGCGAGTCGAAATCGCGCACTGAGGGTTCCGTACAAACTACAATAAATTCCCGAATGAAGTCTCGAACATTTTTCTAAATTGCAAAAAAGTATTTTATTTTTGTGACGTAGGTAACAACAAATTTACTGGTTTTCACATTAATTCCTATACCTGTGCTATTAAACCTTGCTTTATGCCAAATTTCAGGATTCTGGGTCAACAGGAAGTACCCTATCGATTTTAATTTCTTTGAGAGTATCGAAATATACGTTTTTGTGACATAAACGGCCGTATCTTTTTTATTCGTTAACTTATAAGTTTGATTTTTTCACAACTTTAAGAGACCGCAGACATTAAAACTATATACTCAATATATGGTTTTAATTTCATCCTGATACATTCACGCGTTCTCGAGATAAAAGTTCTTGACAGACAGACAGTCAGACAGACGGAGGGACAACAAAGTGATCCTATAAGGGTTCCGTTGTTTTCCTTTTGAGGTACGGAACCCTAAAAAGAACGAAAAGACATACAGATATAACTCACATTTTCATGAAATAGCAAGGTTTGCTATCAGTGTAATGAACTTGTTTGTCAAAGAAATTACAGACATTGTGAATCCGAGTTGAAGATTGCAGTAATTGAATTTAATTAGCATTATATTGCTGGTTGTGTCACATCAATAAATGGCTTATTTCCTGCTATTGTCGGCAGTAAATAGTTGGATCGTCGACCTGGTTCTAATTATGTAATAGCGACCTTGTTTTAAGATCTAAAGTAGCTCCACTTAGACTTGTCGTAAGGTGTATTGAGGAATGCCATGAGTAGTGTGAAAACGAAACCCGGGGCCCTGGGACGAAGGCAACGAAGGAACAGGAGTGGGTTTTTGTCAGTAAAAGTCTGACACTATCTCCCGCACCGCCTAAGAGCGCGATTTGCCTGTGCCCTTGTGTGTGTTTTATTTGAATGTGCCCGGAACAAGAAACCCACAATAGGCCATATAAATAATTTGTTCCGTGTGGGAATCGAACCAGCGACACGCAGCGCAACAGCCCGTACTCAACTACTGCGCTAACTGTGCTACTAAACTTATAATAACATCTGTAATCCATGCTAATATTATTATAGACGTGAAAGTAACTCGGTCTGTTATGCTTTCACGGTTAAACGATATAGGCCATTTTTTATCTGGCTTCGACTACGCATCCGCAATAACCGACATTCATGTGAATGAATTTTACGAGTAAGATATTTGTGGAACTAGTGGTCGATGGGGCTGAAAGGTTCTGGACTGGCGACCGAGCACCGGAAGACGCAGCTTAAGAAGGCTTCCCGCTAGGTTGCCCGATGACCTTGTGAGAGTCGCAGAAATACGATGAATGCGAGACACACAGGACCGTCCGTTGTGGCGACTTTTGGGGAGGTCTGTTAACAGCAGTGGACATCTTTCGGCTGAAACGCTGCAGAATTTCAATTTTTATCGTTCCGTACTTCAAAAGGAGAAAACAGAACCCTTATAGGATTACTTTATTGTCCATCCATCTGTCTGTCTGTCAAGACACTTTATCTCAGGAACGCTTTGAGGTATCGCATTGAAATTAAAACTATATACTCAGATCTGCGGACTCTTGAAGCTGTAAAAAAATCAAACTTGTAAGTTAACGGGAAAAAAATATACTTCGGTTTATGTGGAAAAAAATGTACATTTCGACACACTCGAGGAAATCAAAATTCATAGGGTACTTTCCATTGGCCCAGAATCCTGAAATAAATCTTAAAACTGTAAATACAATTTTTTTTGCGATTTGGAAAAATCTTCCGAAACTCCATTTCGGGAATTGAACTATTTACGTAAGTTTGTACGGAACGCTCAGGGCGCGAGTCCGACTCGCACTTGCCCAGTTTTTTTTTTATATTGACAAGTTTTTACGTCGGTTATCGCCGAAATGACTTGAGTTTAAAGTATAATCAGCCTTTTCCCACTGCTGGGACTCAGGCCTCTTCTCTCTGAGAGAGGGAATGGGCCGTAATCCACCACGTGGGCCCTGTGCAGATTGGTGAATGTTACTTGTCTTCAAATTTTTGGTTCTAGGACATACCGGTTTTCTCACGATGTTTTCCTTCACCGTTTTGAGAGCAGTAGTGATGAAATAAATTAAACAAAGTAATGCACCTAGATGGATTTGAACCCGTGACCTAGACCTACGTGAGTTTTAAGTACAAAAATTAAAGTGAAGGTTATTTCTCGTGTACTTTCCAAATAAAAAAGTCTGTGTTACGTACCCAGGCCACGTTCCTTCTTCATACTGCCACAAATCGTAAACCATCATGAAGGCTCTGACAGTTTCTAACAGGTTAAAGTTGCGATAGTCTGGGTCCAGAAGACGGAAGTACCCCACCCTGTAGCCTTCCACTGTGGGGGTAGCTAGCGGGGTACACAATCTGGAAATAAGAGACAAAAGAATGCATTACTGTCAATCGAATGTACAAACCAGAAGGCTGAGTTGGAAGGCCTCTCACAAGGTGGACTTAAGACTTGGTGAGGGTGGATGCGAAACCCTCAGAGCTGGACATTGTGGTGACATGGGCGAGCGAGGACGGCGAGGCCTACGTAAAGTAGTCTAAAATGATGAAGATGATTGTCAATCGAGATTGGTATAAGAGGTAGAAAAAGATTGCATGAGGAAACTAGGAGAGAAAGAAAATGTTCTTGTTAAAATGGAGCTGAGAATTAAACTGTAGTGATGACTACCTCAGTGAAGCTTGCCGAGAAGGTTAACTTGATAAAATGTATGCTGATCATATGATTTAAAAGAGTGTCCATGGATTTTCTTGCTCGTTCTTCTCCATAGAGATCTACGCTTTGGCACGTGCAATTTAGCTTCACTTTTTTTTGACTGACCAACATTTAGACCATTCAAAAGTGCCTGTAAATGATCTATATGAAATAAACGTTTCTGATTCATGATCTGATTTCTGGAATTTATCAAATTAAAAACTTCTTCCACTCTGGTAAGTTGAAAATTAGAGTGAAACTTTTATTGACTAAAACCCACACCCGCGTTCTTTCAGTTACCTTTTACGTTTCAGCGCCATGATTCCGCAGCCTAGACAGGTACTGTGTTCACGTTTTAAGTGCGTAACGCCCCATTCACGACTTCTGTCTTAGCGGCGAGCGCCGCGGTGAGCGGGGCGGCAAAGGTACGCGGCGGTGCTATGAGCGGAGTCTCGCGGCGTCATACTTTTGATTTACCGCTCGCCGCTCCGCGCTTAGCTACCGCTCGCAGTGGCAAGGTCGTGAACGGGTCATAACAAACAAATATGTATCTTGGAATACAACAACAGTACTAGGCACGCTAAAATCAACTTTATTCCTATCCGATTAAAGTCCTTAGTACTAGTGTTACTTACGCTGTATTAAGTGCAAATTCAGCTTTCTTGTCATATGCTCGATCCTTGAAGAAAGGTTGAAAGAGTGTCCTCAGCGTAAGGTGCAGGTCCAGGACTTGCTTCGATACCTCAATGCTTTTCTGACAGCAGTGGTATACGATGAGCAGGTCAACATCTGAAAATTAAACACGATTAGCATTGAGTAATGAAGCCATTATTGACTAGATTGCGCTACGCTAATGCGCTACGGTGTTTGTTGACTCCTATCTAAAATAGGTGTTCTTATATCAACGTCATAATTGATAATAATAATAATATTCCACAACTATCACACAATGCCGTCCAGTCTCAAGCTAAACAGAGCTTGTGTTATGAGTAGTAGACAACTGATAAACATACTTATATATTTCTAAATACATACATGTTATAGATAAATTACACCCAGACACCGAACAATAATCATACTCATCACACAAACATTTATCCTGGGTGGGAATCGAACCCACGACCTCTGGCATAGCAGTCAGAGCTAGTAACCACTAGACCAACAGGCCAGTCAAATGATGTATGTGAAAGAATAAATCCTATCTTTAAAAAAAAAATGCATGTGTGTCCACAATCATGTCTATGTCCTTGTCCAAGTCTAGCTAAATTAACTTCAAACAATACACTTATGCACTAGATGACTTCCCATTATTAGCCTCATTTACATTATACATCGATAAACAATCTCAAACAGTCATTAATCATCATTAACCGGCCAATCATTGCATATAAACGCTTCTCTAGAATCGATGTATTATAGAAAGAAGAAACATACAATATATATTTTTTAATTCAACAATACAACGTAGCGCGCTGGCATTCTGGTTTTTTTTTTTAGGAGGGAAAATCATCCAATGACATCTCCAGCTCTTGGGCTGAGCAGAAGGGTGTGTCAAACTTTTACTGACTAAAAACCCACTCCTGTTCCTCCTTTGCTTTTCACACCAGGGCAGGCTTTTCCTTTTAGAAGCGAATCCATGGCCCGGCGCTGGCATTATGGTAGGGCCACTGTGATGCTACGGACACAATTCGTCACCATCATCATTGTAGCCAAAAGAAGTCTACTTTTGTCACAGGCCTCCCCTAGTGACCCCATGAGGACGGGTTCTGTACGTCTCACATTTATCGGATTCGGATCACCTTGAGGCCTTCCGATACTGCGTCTTCCAGTACGTGGTCACCACTCCAGAACCTGCCGTCCCTATCGGCCATCTGTTCTACAAGTAATGTCTCACTGCCACTTAAGTTGGTCGATTCGTCGGGCTACATCGTTAAACTTGGATCTCCTGCGGATATCTTCATTTCTGATGCGATCACGCAAGGAAACTTCGAGTATAGCCCTTTCTGTCACCCTTTGGGTGACTATAAGTCTGGTGAGGGCCATTGTGTGCACCAACGTTTCCGAGCTATATGTCATCACTAGAAACACGCACTGGTCTTTCTCACTTTCGTCTTGAGACACTGTGGTATATTGGTCGAGAAGATACCGCATAGCCGAATGCTACCAGGCCGAGTCAGATTCGACGATTGACCTCTTTCTCGAAATTAGACCTACCCAACTGGACCAGCTGTCCCAGGTAAACGTAGTCATCCTCAACTTCGAGTGTAGAGTCTTCGATATTGGTAGGACTCTACTATGACTGACGGATACAATTACAGAACATACAATAGAAAAAAAAATATAATTTAAAAAATATATATTATGGCGTACGCGTAAGTAATAATTGCACTCACGTGTCCTTAGCGTGTCAATAATGATTATCTGTCAATCTTTTTTATTGACCATTGCTAGTATAAAGGGTCGTATTTAAATCGTCACGCATATTAATATTATATTTATGTTGTCATTTTTCTTGGAACTCGATTTTACGCTTCAAAAGCAGTTTTTGCTGCTCGTTTTGCATTTGACGTCAAAACTCGTATACACATAACAAATAATTTAATTAATTTTATTATATTGACTAAGTTATTTTATTTTTGTAAATGTTATGAATTCGATCAAATTGATATGAAATCATTAATGTAATTTATATTTTTGACTACACTATCGCATTGGATTGGTCTGTAATGATAGCTGTATGTATGTCTAACAATAAATAAATAAATTATTTTGACGTATATTTTGTTTTTGTTATATATCTCATGATTACATATTTTACTATACTATCAACTAAACAATATTAAATTAGTTTTTCAATCTAATCATAAATGCATGATTTGAAACTACGAAGAAAACTTTGACATTTTTTTTTTGTTACACTATGGTTCTATAGCAAAAATTATTCAAAATCTTGAGCAATTTCTCTTCTGGAAGATTGCTTATTGCTCCCTCCCGCTTTAAGTGGAACGATATTCCCTGTATCAGACTTTTACTGACTATAATCCACCCTTGTTCTTTTAGTTGACCTTTGCGTTTTAGGGCCGCGGTGACAGTTTCGAACATCCCTGCATTGAAAGTACTGATGATCGCAAAATAGAATTTGTCAAAGATCATCATAAAATTGGTAAATATACTGCCTTTTAGATAAATATAGTAACAGAAATAGATATAAATTATATAAATAGAAATACATAGAATAACCAAGGACCTAAGTGCTTGTATTACGGATATATCCATTGAAGACCTTTAATGACATTTCAAGCATTTACGCAAATTATACAGTAAGTGACTATAATAGTCATCTTGGACAATGGAGTAG
Source organism: Mythimna vitellina (assembly GCA_949316375.1). Classification (NCBI taxonomy): domain Eukaryota; kingdom Metazoa; phylum Arthropoda; class Insecta; order Lepidoptera; family Noctuidae; genus Mythimna; species Mythimna vitellina. The sequence goes on from OX438704.1 coordinate 1,170,185, forward strand.
GGCGGTCTAAGAACAATTAAAAACAGGAATAAAAGGTCAATAAAATATCACGTTTGATCTGAACGTGATGATTATCTAGGCAAGATACAATAGGTTATTTATAAATAAACTTATAAAAAGTCTATAGTAATGTAATATGAAAATGTACAAAAGCAAAGAGACAATGAATCGACCGAAAATGTGGTAAAATAAAATGCTGATAGTGTCAAAAACCCGTCGCAAAAAAGCGACTAAAAAGTTCGAATGAAATCACTTTAAGCAGTCTGATACAGTTGGTGGAATTTAATAAATTACTGCTAAATTTCAATCATAGAATTAAAACCTGTTTTTTTGAGAATGCCAACTATTTTAATTTTTTAAACTTACCAATATTCAGGACACAAAAATTATATTTAAAAACATAAAACTTGGCTCCAAAAATCAGCCATTGTTTTTTTTTATAATTTTGAAGTCACTCTCACAACTAAGACAAATTTATCGACATCTCTCAAGACAAAAGGTAATAAATGGTTTAGGCTCTAGAAGTGCCAAAGAAACATACATGCAAATTTGAATATATATATATCATATCCCTCTGATCATCATCTTCCTGCCCTTGTCCCATCTTATTTGGTGTCGGCGCAACACGTTTTTTCTTCCATTCTATCCTGTCAACCGTCATACTATCACTAACTTCCTTTTCTTTCATATCACTGTTCACACAATCCATCCATCTTTCAAAACATATCCCTCTGATGCAGTCAGGTAAAAATAGGGTCGACTTTAATTCAGAAATAAGCCTGCACAAAAATTATTTGTATAATTTTAACCACAAATTAACTTTGTAGTTTCTTGCAAGTTCTTCTTAACAGAAATCGACGCTTTAGAACGTGCCAATAGCTTCACCTCTTTATTTCTTTTTTGTTCCGGACTGACCTTGACTATTCAAAAGTGCCTGTAAATGGTTTACTTGAAATATATAAACGGTCTGAATTTTGAGTTTGAGTGAATGCGACAACACTTTGGATAAAGTCCAAAGTGTTGCCGCGTTAACTCAACAAATTGGATATCGCCTGCATAGTATTTACAGTGAAAACAACACGATACTCGTACATATTTCATTTATTGTCTTGGCAATCGTCATTGTTGATAGAATTTCAATTTGTCTAGAGTCCAAAATGTTGCCACATTAATTCTCTGTGCAGGCTTAATTCTATATAGCAATGATAATTCTAGTCGCAAGGTCGTAAGACATAACAGTCCTTGCACACATGCACGATTTTCGCGTGGAGATGTAATACCGGGGCAAACTCCGCTACCGCGCCAAGTCGCAGCGGACAGGGTTCCGGCGGGTTCTAATGGTGGCATGGCAACAGCGACTGTCGCAACCCAATGCTGGACACACCATAATTATGGCGGTAAGTCCCCTCTTTGAAATGCGGCTGGATAGATAATACGGCGTCTTTACCTTTCGTATGACGCAGGTCCTCACCGGATATGGTAAATTCGCGAAGTTCCTGCTTCGGATTTGTGCGAAAGAAACGTCCGGTTGTCACCATTGTGTGGACAGCCCGGAGGACATGATGGAGAATACGGTGAAGGTGTGCCCCGCTTGGGTAGAGCACCGCCGTGTCCTCGTAGGGGCAATCGGCCGATTTTACCAGGGCACGCGGGGTGCTTCATCACACAGTCCATCCTTCTTTCTGTGTTCTGTTCTATATAATTAATTATTTATTCTCACCTGTAAGATGTTTCTCTGGCAGATGTGGTTGTGTCTTCAGCCAGTCACGTAACTTCTTGATCTCTTCGGGTGAGATGTCCGGGTTCTTCTTATATTCTTCCTCTATTGTTATCGGCTTCACTACACCCGCCATTTTGTTTCTGAAATGTAAAAGAGTTACCAGTTAAACCATTACATTCTTCTCTAACTTTTTTAGGGGTGAGATAACTCCTTTCAGAATTCTTCTTTGTCAGAATTTTTAACATACCTTTACTGGCCTGTTAGTTTATTATTTAGTGACCCTGACTACTATGCCGGAGGTCGTGGGTTCGTTTTCCACCCAAGAAAATGTTTGTGTGATGAGCACGATCATTTGTTATCTCTAATATGTGTGTGTTTAGCATATCTAAGTATGTTTGTCAGTTATCTAGTACTCATAGCACAAGCTCTACTTTGTTTAGGACTAGATGGAGTTGTGTGAAAGTTATGGAATATTATATTTTTAATATTATTTATGGTCTAAAAACTGGTGTTCCAGAATCGCAGTAACTCTTTAGACCGAACTTGCAGATTTTAACTAACTTATTCCAACAACTTCACTCCCGTGGTAATGTAGCTTTCTAATATTGAATGAATTATTGTAATCAGATCATTATTTTATACGATTACCCTCAATGATATTATATTTAATGTACAAACTTTTTGTTTATTTTCTTTTTATTTATATGTTTTATATTAAAATTATATATAATACTTCTAACTATATTTACAGTAATATCAAACAATAATAATAAAAACTCTAAACTAAATAAAACAAACTAAAATATGGCACCAAAAAACTCCTCCACATCGCTGTCGACAGGTAGTGTCTAAAACACTGGCGGCATTGCAACGTTGTATGGCAATGCTTATTCTCTGTACAAGGTAAAAAAAAAACCAGCCCTTGTCAATGGTATTTTATTACCCTCAATAAACGAACACACACTTTTATCTGTTTGCAATATTATCAGTTAATTGTCGAACACTCGATATGGCCAAAATCCCAAAAACCTATGATTTTTTATTTGAATAATTTGACCCCCACGATGACCTGAAATTTGTGGGTTGTTGACCAAAAGTTAATGTTGTGATCGGTCAAGATCATTGTTATTCAGATTCAGTGTTGTATTCAATTAGAGTTTCTTGCACGTTCTTATCCATAGAAATCTATACTTTGGATCGTACTAATAGCTTCATCTTTTTTTTATGACTGACGGACTTTGACCATTCGAAATGCTTATAAATGGTTTATTTGGCTGGCTTTTACCTTTGTCCAAGGTAAAAGCCAGCCATTTTATTTAAATTTTGACTTTCGATGATAATCGTTTATTGGTAAGGGGATTTCGACAAACAGGGATTAGAATTGTAAAAAGAATTGATAATCTAAATTGAAAAAGTAAGTCAAATTTTGCTTTTTGTATTTTATGGTTAAAATGATAATAATAACTAAAACTATCCGAATAGCAGATAATCTGAAATAATTTCATATCTGCAACCGTATCCGTAACCGGTATAACATTATTCGTGTATATATCCAACAAACGATCTGTTTGCGGATGAATGGAAGGTGATTTTATTGGTATGACAGAAGTACCTACTGTGAGAGGAATTGATGTAAGTACGTGTTGTTTTTAATCTAAAACTTTTTGTTTAATTACTGTAATTGGTTGTTTAACCGTTGTAATTAATTAAATAAATAAATAAATATTCCATTTTGGGGTTTCGTTACTCAAAAGGAAAAAACGGAACCCTTATAAGAACACTTTGTTGTCTGTCTGTCTGTCAAGACCCTTTATCTCGGCAGCTCGATTTGAAATTAAAACCATATAATCAACTCAGCACTCCCTTAAAATTGTGAAAAAATCAAACTTCAAAGTTAACGTTAAAAAAGATACGGCCCTTTATGTCGCAAAAAACGTCTTTTTCGACACTCTCAAGAGAATCAAAATTCATAGGGTACTTTCCTTTGACCCAGAATCCTGAAATTTGGCATAAAGCAAGGTCTTATAGCACTAGTGTAGGAATAAATCTGAAAAAAAGTAAATTTGTTGTTACGTCACAAAAAAAAACTTTTTTTGCGATGCGGAAAACTATTTACATCGCTAAGTCTGTACGGAACCTTCAGTGGGTGAGTCCGACGCGCATTTGCCCAGTTTGTTTTTTATATGGTATTTTGAATCTGAATAAATTCAAAATTTCAAGACCAAGGTTGACCATTTGGCATTTGGCTAGAAGGCAACTTCAAAAAGTGACAACACTTTGAAAAACGAAGATGTATCAGTACCTTAAATATACAGGGTGTCTTTGACATCGACGCACAAACGAATATATGATACGTCCAGTATATGATTCTGGACGCAGTGGTGGAATTTTTCGTCGGTTTTTCCGTTCTTTTTTTTAAATCTTTACGAAATTGTTATTCTAACATATTTAGTGAAAAAAATTACTTACTTTTAAAATTAAAAATGTCATTGGGTTTAATAAGAATAACGATTTTATCTTCCCTGAAGACTATTTAATTAATTATTTTTTAATTCAATTTTTTTTTTTCGTACTAAAAATATCATCGGGGTTGGTTAGGATAACAATTTTACACAGTTTTTGGAATACCAGCGCTGCGTTATTTATCTTTTTAAAGAACGCAGCTTATGCTGAGTTAGGTGCCTTTTTGGCCTCGCACTGATTATATCTTTCTTTTTTTTGTGTTATTTTAGTTTATACGACTATGTGAGACACGAATAAACATTTTTTCTTTCTTTCTTTAAATTAATAAAAAACTGATGAAAAATTCCACCACTAGGTGGTCCAGAATTGTGTACGTGTAATTTGTGCGTCAATGACAAAGACACCGTGTATATGGATGTTCAAGAAACTCGACCCTTTATCATGCATGACGTATTCAAGTAGATAAAGTAATATTAATGGCGTTTAAAATTATTTATTTCGTGTAGGTTTACAATAAACCTATTAATTTTTGCCATTGATAAATGATGTCTTATTTATCGTAACCGGTGAAACAAAACTGTAGAACTACTACTTTTTTTTTAAGGTGGGAATTCATCTAATGACTTCTCACGCTCTGGAGCAGAACGTGAGAGCGTGTCAAACTTTTACTAATGTTCCTTTGGCCCCTTTTGTTCTGTTTGCGTTTTCAGACTATGGGTTTCCCTTTCAGAAGAAAACCCATGGCGCCAGTAGGCTTTGGCTCAGCTGTGCCACTACGGTTTTGCACTAACAACATGCATTTCTTTGAGGGGTGCATGTGAAACACTACGTGCCGTCGACGACTCGGTTTCGGTTTGGACAGTTACCAGACGGCTGGAAGGCGAGTTATCCTCTGTTCGTCGTCCGCAAGCCCACGGCTACGGTGGCTGGTACTCGGGGTTGGGGTCACGGTGGTTGGGGCGTGAGAAAGTTCGTTCCCTCCTTCGCTAGCATAAGGTACTGCTTCGCAGGAGGCGACCACCTTGGAACTATTACTTAAAGTCCTCTCAACCTGAGTTTTGTCTTTGTCATAATTATTATAAATATTTGCAGTAAGAGAACTGCATTATATTGATTTGCTATTTAGATATTATTTTATTTGATATTAATTTATTTTTTTAGCATATATGTACCTACTTATATGTATTTTATATTTATAAGTACCTATTCTTAATTATACGTCATTCTATTTGTAATCTTTTTTAAACCACAGATTGACTGACTGGTAGAGAACGCCTTATTATATTAAGAGCGTCCTTTTCGAGGTACATTTTCATACACCGCTCTTACGTGATTATGAATTTATTTTACATTTGTTTCTCTGGATATTTTGGATATACAGCTATCTTGTGGATATTATCTAGGCTGCTATAGAAATCAAAACATACATTTGTGTTATACTAATCTAGTAAAGACCTCTGAAAATCTGCTATTTTACGTGAATTTTGGCCCTCTATAATGTACTCATATATTAAAAATATAAAAAAAAATACATCGATAGAAGCCTTGCACATTTAATCGATATTCTGAATGATGACAATATTTCTGAAAAACTTTTAAGGGTTTAAAAAAAATTACGTATTTCCTGGAACAAGTTTTGTGAAATATTCGAGTAAATCACGAAATTACCGAATGCTAACAAAGTTTTCAGGCGTTATCTCTCTTTTTTGCATTGCTTCTTCATCAAACATCGCGTTGGATTGCGTTAGATGATACAACAAGCTTATAAACCATGCTCGATGTTGACGATAGGCGAGTGGAAAAGGACCCTCTTAAGACCGCTCATGTACCATTATTGTAAATAAAGTTAATATAAACAAATAAAGTTTTTATTGTACTTATCTCGTTCTCATCTTATTTAGATGAGAACGAGATAAGTACAATAAAAACTATGACACTTTTAAATAAAAATTTTAACAGCATCTTCACCTGAGTGTTTTGACCAATTGAATCCCGTCAAATGCTAGGCGTCATTGCAGCAGACCAAGACGAAGGTGGAGTGATGAACTGGACTCCTACCGGAGGGACTGGCCCGCAGTGGCCAAAGGCCCCCCCTAATCCCTCCCTTCCCCTTATTATTTGCCCAGCTGTGGGACGTAACGGGCTAATTAGATTAGATCATCTAACTTTTTGCTATGTAAAGGTAGTAACTCTGCGCATACGTGGGCCACGTACGCCGATCTGGGCGCGTCGGTCTACTTACATTTTATATGGCAACTAGACTTGCAGAGCTACGTTAGATCCACGCCACGTGAAGCTACGCAACGCGCAGCTACGTACAAATCAAGCGTGGTCCACGTATATATCTGTTTAGTGTCGTTACTGTCGGCTTCCCTCCTCAGCGAATACAGCTGAATGCCAGAATTACACATTGAGCGACTGTCTATTTGAGATTCACAGCCGAAATCATTTTCCATTAGATACATTTTAAAATATATAAGAATAACTTTATTTCACCATTGTTACAAATATTTTCTTAAACATAGGTATAACCTTAACTTGACTTTTGCTTAGCGGTAACAGGAGTTATATTTTACCAGAATTATTACAATGGTCCCCAAACTAGGCGGTGCCTGTATCTTGAGGACCGGTGGATATGTAGATACTGTATAAAAAACTAAAATATTTGACCACACATTTTATAGTTATATCTCAATAAATGATAGGTACATTCTAATCTCTATGAAAATCAGTTCTGTCATTAATTTATTTACCGAACCGAAAAATTACAAAGTATAATAAAGGAACTAAGTTTAATAATGCGTAATTTTAGTGAAATATTTACTAACCTTGCCAGTAATATGCTATGCATTATGAATCATCCAATGACTTCTCTCATTCTATGGTCCACCTTAAAGATAACTCCAGTTAGAGAAGAGGATATCAGACTGTATAAAACCCACTTGTGTCCTTCAGCTGCTATTGCAGTCTAGAGCCACGGTTATTCTTTCAAACGTATCGGTAAGCGGCGTGTATCCACCCTTACGTTGTTGAAACTTCAACGGTCCGGACCAAGCGTTTCGCTTCGTCGTTTATACCGCGTACATCGAAGGACTGGAACAATTTGCCTGCTTCTGTCTTCCCGTCCAACTATAATATAGGTGTCTTCAAGGCTAGAGTGAATAGGCTCTTAATAAACTAGTGCGCCTGACCATCAATGATTGCATCTCCGCTTACCATCAGGTGGGATCGTAGTCAAGCACTGGTTTATATCAATTAAAAAAAAAAACGTACCCACTGCCCTAGCGAGCATCGGACAAACTGGCCCCTTCAGGTTTGCTGACGTCTCCTTAAAGCGCGCGCTTCTACTCGGGTTTGGTCCTTACCGAACGGCTGAACGGCGAGCTACCCTTTGCTCTTCATCTGCAAGTTCGCGCCTAATACGGCCGAAAAGCGTTAGGATGTCTAATTCCTTACAGTTGCGGTCATCTCTATCGTTCGCATTATTGCTTCGTAAAAGGAACCTACTGCTTCACCGCGTATGCTCCGCCGTGACGCCCGAATGATCTTTCCGCTCAATCCGAAACAGGAATCTCCTGAACTGACCATATCCGATGAGGACTTACGTCAGGCGGAAAGTGCGGACGCCGCGGTGCCTCTCTAACCACTCCTCAAAGAGGGGATTTAGCGATAGCGATCGTGGCGTGCCCATACATGCTATGTATATGTACGTCTCGTGGTTGCAGGAGTGAGTATAGAGCATGAGGTGCTTGGTTCGAGTCCTGAATCGTGCAGAAACTGCTATTGCGTTTTTACTTTAGGAATTACTCTGCAGCTACCTGGAGTTTGAAAGTTGGTGGTGTGACACACCCACGCCTCAAAAATGCGAGTCAATAGTTATATATTAGCTAACCGATCTGCCTCACACTCGAACTAACATGGGCAACTCTTCTCCCATAAGCCGCATGCTTTCTTTTGCCAATTCTATTCGTGGTGATGTAGATGTCTTTGCTGGTTCTGTAGCCACAATAAAAATTAAACTCAAAAACTTAAAGTTATGATATTTTTAGTTTTGTTTGTAATTTTAAAAAAAAATTGCCCTCAAATGCTTAAATGATCAATTTGTAGAATTTTATTAATAGTACCTAAGTTGGATTATTTTACATCTGCATGTTAGATTCACATCTAGTAGGTGTCAATCAGATATATTATGTTGTGATTTATTTTATGGATGCGTGATTGTACATCAGTTTTGTGAATTACAATAAAAATAAAAAATAAATTAGTCCTGCTCTTGATCTCTCTGCGGTCATATCAGATTACCGTCCCATCTTACTATGAGAATAAAAGAACAGAGAGTAAACTTGTGTATACGCACACGCGTATACACTATAATATCTTCAACGTATGTGGCTAATCTCTGTTGACATCGGCCACCGTGACCGGAATTCGGTTGAAAGCATTATAAACACTTTTAGGTGTATTTTGATTTCCGCGTACTCAAAATCAAAAAATACACTTAAACTTGTTGTTTAAGAGGCACCAGTACTACATTTCGGGTTTTTAAAACCAGTTTCATAGTTCTATTACTTAGCAGAGCAAGATGAATCAGATATAGTTGCAGTCTTTTTGAAAAGAGATTTGGTTTTTAAGGATTTAGTTTTTTTTTTCGGTTATATTTTTTTGTATTTGTGTTGCCTTAGAACTCCGTCTTTTATGGACCGATTTGTAATTTTTTTTCCGGAGGAGGAAGCGAGGGAACTCCTCAAATATTATAGGCTCATATAGTTATTTTGGTATTTTCATGGAGAACTTAAGCATTTACAGTCAAAAAGTAACATTTGATGAATTGGAGCTGATGAAGAAGACCAGAAATGGCCAACGGAACTTAATACTCACATAGATATCACAATGAAGATAGTTAAGCGACTATGATAATACAAATAAATAAATGGTTCTGAATAGTTATGTTGATAATGGTATCATCGAAGTGACCTGATAATCCTCTGTAATTAATCAATGTATCCTAGCCGTGTTTGGGCTTATTAGAATTGTCATGAGATGCACTTTGGCTATAAGGTACTATCGAACTGATCTGATGATGGAGCCGGAAGGTGGAAGGTAGACACAGGAATTTCATAATAAAACAATGTTACCCAGCAGTGTTTGGGTTAATTGGAATTGTCGTAAGAAATATGCACTCTGGTTATATATCCATTCAAATATAAGTGTATCGCAACTAAAAAGTGTGACTTTACTAAAAATAACACTAAAAGGATCAAAATAACTTTAATTTCGGAGGTCGGAGTTAAATACGAAACAAATAATACTTACCGAGAAATACCGACTTCCAAAATTAAAGGTATTTTGATCCTTCTAGTGTTTTTTTTTTATGTAATTGGTTTCTTTTTTTGTTAAGTTTTTTATATTATTGACAGTTGGAAGGCCTCCCACAAGGTGGACCGACGACTTGGTGAGAGTCGCGGGAGTGCGGTGGATGCGAGACGCACAGGATCGGTCGTTGTGGCGTCGCTTGGGGGAAGCCTATGTCCAGCAGTGGCCTTCTTTCGGCTGAAATGATGATGATGATGATGATTATTGACAGTCTCACATTTGAATACTATCTCACTCACACATCCACGTTGTAGCTATCGGGATACACAGACTACGGAGGGGAATTCCACTCCTTTGTTGTACGCGCAAAGAATGTGTACCCGAAAGAATTTGTGTTCGATGATGCAACAGGTTTGGCGGAATTAAAGAATGCCCCGAATAGGATTGGAACAATTTGCCTGCCTCTTCCTGTGTGTCTGTGGTCTTCCCGTCCGATTATAATTTAGGTGTCTTCATGGCTAAAGTGAATAGGCTCTTAATAAACTAGTGCGCATCACCATCAACGATTGCATCACAGCATACCATCAAGTGTATTTCCATAGTGTCATGTTGTATGGTATTGTGAGGAAATGCCGCCGATATCCAGTCAATTTTTGTATTGCAAAAAAGGACTATTCGTTCATTTTATAAATTAAGTCCCAGATACGCCCTCAGAGAAAATTTGTCTTAACAGACAGACAGTCAGACAGACGGGCGGACGGACGGACAACAAAGTGATCCTATAAGGGTTCCGTTTTTTCCTTTTGAGGCACTGAACCCTAAAAAGAGACGCGATATTATTAATAATTGTAAGTATGGATGTTAGTGTGGCTTTATTTAAAAAAAAAATAGGTTCGATGATCAAAGCGGGTCACTTTTAGAGGTTCATCAATATTAAAAACCGGATTAGGAATTATTGAAATAAATGGTTCATTGTTTTTTAAATGCGATGAACAAAATTTGTTTGCTTAAAGTCTCATCTAAACTCCTTCGAAGGTAAGCGAAACAGAGTGTAAGTCCCGCAAACCTACGTTGGAAAGGGAGGATCCTCCGTCCAGACGGGTGTTATGTCTGGTGGGCAACTGCCCGATAGATGATTTCGGGCTGTTCTATATTTTCTAGTCGCGCGGAGAACTTTGATTGCACGGTGCAGGATTAGTTCTTATGTGATGCCATAGATGTCGCTACACTCCTCTAGGAATTATGCCGAATGCTCATCGCAGGGATCGCACCTTTTATGACTCTTTACGGAGCTCCAGTGGGAGCGCGGTCGATGCGTGAGTGACTGGCCCGACAGCTAAAGACGTCACGGGTTGTCACCGTAGAATCTGGAGGCAACAGTCTTTCTAGGGTCGATATCTGCCAGGGCTGCGGGACTGTTCAAAAGAATCACCGCAGTCCTGGAACCCAAAGGGCAACTAAAAAAGAAAGAAATGAAAGAATTTTTTTTTTTTTTTTCTACTGAAGGAACAAATCTGAGATTTTCCGAGTATGTATAATTAAGACTGTTTTTTTTATTGATATAAACCAGTGCTTGACTGTGATCCTGTGATCCCACCTGATACTAAGCAGTGATGCAATAGTTGATGGTGAGACGCACTAGTTTATTAAGAGCCTATTCACTATGGCCTTTAAGACACCTAAACTACTACTTTTTATTATAAGACCGTCATTGCGTAAGCTTTCCCTACTAAAACTTCAATAACTTTTAATAGCGATGTAGCGATAGTTTTTTGGAAAAAAGAATCATTCTAATGGAATTGCAATCGAAAACCAGTTAACATGGACCAGCAGGCACAATATCTATTAAAATCACCAGCAATAATACTGCTCAAACTAATTAACAAAATATATTTATTAAAGCAATAAAACCCATACAAGATAATATTACATATGTACCGCTATACCATCTAGTCTTTACTTAATTACATAAACTAAGATTCTTAAGCATATTATATGAAAAACAATACACACATTAGTGTCTGTGTATAACTATTATTATAGGATAAAATATTATCATTTATATAATTTGATGTCTATCAAAAGTCGTTGAGTAACTTATAATCAGACACTCGATTAATTATTATAACGCCATTAATGTCTGGTTAAGTAGAACAAATTATCATCATTAAATTATGATGTGGACTCAGTGATCATTGTAGCGATAGTTGTGTCAGGAATCGGCTTAGTCACGAACCTTGACCAACACCTCGAGTCAGGTAGGCAGCTGGATCAAGGGCTTTGTTGAGTCCCTTAGTGGTGGTAATGTGTATCCTGAGTACGATGTAGCCTTGTGTGGATAGAGTCTGATTAAAAGTCACTGCAGAAAGTTACATGAAGATTTATTTGGTTCAGTTCACATTACGGTTTACATCTATTGTTCTACACACACAAAAAATATACAGAAAATTAAATAGGAACTAAGCGCTCTTCCTCTCCTACAATTTATATTGTTGCTGTGCCCGACAGGGTCCATAATTGTTTCACTTTTTTAGATTTATCACCTGACATGTACATTATGGATTGCAATAAAGATTTGAGTTTGAGTTAGAGTTTCTTGTAGGGTGAGTCCCTACATATGTTTACGCAACAAAATGTATAGTCGCTAAGCGAGACCGTGGCGTGTACGAGCGCTAGTCCCTTACGCACAGTGGTGGTGCAAACATTTCACATAACTAAGTACGTACGTATCATATTAGGACAATAGATGTAAACCGTAATGAGAACTAAACCAAATAAATGTTAACACAGTAACATAATTCTACATTTATATATATACAAAAGGAGCAGTGGTGGCCGAGCGGTAACGGCTCCGACTTACGAGTTGTAGGTCGCGAGTTCAAACCCAGCCAGGCGCATGACTTTGTGTAATTTATTTCATCACCACTGCTCTCAAAAACGGTGAAGGAAAACATCGTGAGGAAACAGGCATGTCTTAGAACCAAAAATTCGGAGACATGTGACATTCACCAACCCGCACTGGGCCCGCGTGGTGAATTACGGCCCATTCCCTCTCCTAGAGAGGAGGCCTGAGTCCCAGCAGTGGGAACATTAAAAGGCTGATTATGCTATATGCTTATGCTATATATACAAAAACACTTAACTAATTAAAACTATATATACTACTCTGTCAAGAAAGTACCGGGAAAAGATCAATAATACACAAAATGTCTGTTATTCATCCAAATTTATTTTATCACCTTCAAAGTATGCTCCTTTAGAAACGATACACTTGCGCCAACGAATAATCCATTCATCAAAACATTTTTTAAACGCTGCTTCCGGAATTGAGTTCAGTTCTCGCCGCGAATTCTCCTTTATGTCTTCTATCGATTGAAAACGGGTGCCACGAAGTGGTAATTTGAGTTTAGGAAAAAGAAAAAAGTCAGCAGGAGCCATATCTGGTGAATATGGTGGTTGCTGGATGGTATTTGTTGAGTGTTTAGTCAAAAATTCGTTCACAATGATAGCCTTGTGCGAAGGCGCATTGTCGTGGTGCAAAATCCAAGAATTTTCTTTCCACAAATCTGGCCTTTTTCATCGAATTCGCTCTCTTAAACGCCGCATAACGCTCAAATAATATTTTTTATTTACCGTTAGACCTTCCGGTAAGAATTCAGAGTGCACAACACCGCGATAGTCAAAGAAAACAGTCAACACGACTTTGACTTTTGATCGACTTTGGCGTGGTTTTTTCGGTTTCGGTTCAGTTGGAAGGCGCCACTCCGAAGCTGGATGTTGGGTCCGAACTGACTCGTTCTAGCATGTCCTCAGCGACTTTCATGTGATTGAGTTTTTGGAGAAAATTCAGATCTTTTGGGACTAGCCGAGCAGCAACATGTTTCATACCCAAATGATTAGTTAAAATGGTACGGATCGACTCGTGAGATACAGAAAGTTCGGCGGCTATCTCTCTCAGAGTTGAATGGGGATTTTCAGTCACTATTTTCTTCACTTTTGCGATGTTAACTTCAGTTGCAGACGTTGACGGCCTACCAGAGCGAGGCAAATCTTCCATCACATCTCGACCGCTTTTGAACGCTTTGAACATCTCATAAGCACGAGTTTTTGATAAAGTCGATTCACCGTAAGCCTTCTGTAACATTTTCAGTGACTCCGAACACGAAATTCCATTGGCGATGCAAAATTTAAGACAAACTCTTTGTTCGATATTTTTGTCCATTATGAAATTCGCAATACACACTATATATGATATTACTAAAACCAGTACTGTATTTAATATAAATAAAAGATGCAACTCAAACTCCGCGCCAAAATGGAAAACAGTTGTGCCAATCTAACAACTACAAAAAAAACAAAAATTTGAATTTGGAACCATAAACAAATCATCCATTCCCGATACTTTTTTGACTGAATGTATACATTAACGGCTACTCCTAACTAAAATATGGCGTCATAAAACTCCTCCGCATCGCTGTCGACTAGAAGTGTGCCCAAAAGGCTGGCGGCATTGCCACGTTGTATGGCAATGCTTAATCTCTGACCAAGGTAAAAGCCAGCCCTTGGGTCACGCGAAGTGTCAACTAAGCGTTTGGATAGTTCTTTAAAAAGCGTATGGGCACTCGGACCCCACGGCCCAAGAGTTTCAACCCCAAACGGCTCAAAAATATAACTGCCGACGAGGTTGTAATATTTTCGACGCTTGAGGTATTATATTATATTATATATTATATTAAATATTATATTACTGTGTTAATAAATAAATATCCACACCACCACCACTGAGGGACTCAACATTTTGATTCAGAAAGCGGTACTTTTAGACACGATTCATATTGTTAAGATTTTCCTTTCTCTGAAGCCTTAACCGCCAGTAGCTTGGACCCTGTTACCGATAACAGTGGGATACTGTTTTATAAGTATTTTTTATACTTTAAGCGATGGTACGGTCACGTTATGAAAAGACCAGACGATCACGTGATTAAAAAGTTCCTCTTCATGGCTACAAAAAAGAGGGGAAGAGGAAGCAACCAAGCAACCTGGTTGACGAATTAAATATTACATTTAGTTGGACATTTAAATATTGAGACTACACGAAAAAGATGTTCGAGATAGACATAAATGGCGTCGCGTGATTGGGAAAGTCGACCCCGCGTGGCGGGATAAAGGCGAGGTAGAAGAAGATTTTATATAATTAAAAATATAATTTATATGTATATTAAAATAAATACGTATAAAGTATAACTACTTATAAATTTCTAAATTAATAAATATTATAACTTAAAAGTTATATAAACAAACTGAAAATTAGTAATAATATTAAAAAACGGGTAAAAAAGAACTTGTTGGGAATCAAGAAAATAATGAATTTTAAACGAGTTTTCTTTTTTTACCTTGGTTTATTCTGGTGAAAAATGGAAAACATTTTTTTTTTTGGAGATGAAGCTGAACCTAACACAAGTTGCCACTTTGTATAGGTACTGAACTTTCTATTTTAAATTAAATTTTTAAACAGTTAATTTGTAACAGATTTTCAAATTTTTTTTTTTTATAATTGATATTTCTCAGTAATTGATTCGCAACACATTGTTGTTGTTGTTTTTATTTTATTTTTTTGCTTTTAATTTAAGTTGTTTTCACATTTTTTCTTTATTTCTTATTTACTCAAACTCACTAAAGTCCGAGTAAATAAGTACATTGAAAACTTTATGACGTCGTTACTGCGTCATTCATGTTTTAACGTTGTTACGTTAACGTTGTTATATCCGACAGACACTCTCGCGTTCATCCCGCCAGGGTCGCCCATTCACGACAAATACTCCATCTTATCAGCTCTTCATCACCTATGGGGATTTAAGAGCTAAACGAGATGGAGTACCCAGTCACTAACGCACGACCCTGGCTAACAGGTCACAAAAACACCCTTTAGCGGTTTTTTTTTTTTTTTTTTATTGGGTGGGAAAATCATCCTAATGACATCCCCGCTCTTGGGCGGAGCGCGAGATAGTGTCAGACTCTTACTGACTAAAAACCCACTCCTGTCCTTCGTTGCCTTCGTCGCAGGGCCCCGGGTTCCGCTTTCACACTACCCGTGGCCCCAGTAGGCTTCGACCCTGCTGGGCCCCTACGATTTGCTGACATCTCCCTGAGGCGGGCGTGGAACAATACGCGCCGTCGACGACTTGGGCTCGGTACGGACGGTTACCGGACGGTCAGACGGCGAGCCACCCATTGCTCGCCGTCTACAAGCCCGCGCCTACGGTGGCCGGAAATCGGGATCGGAATCCCGGCGGCGGTTGGAGCGTAAGGACCGTTGCCTCACGCGATCGGCCGCCTCCTTAGCTAGCATTACTGCTTCGCAGAAGGAGGCGACCGCCTGCCACTCCTCCTCGCTCCGGAGCATGGCCTGAACCAAGGCCCGGCGCGAGAGATCGCCGCCGCCGATTGCCCCCACGAGGACACGGCGTTGCTCTGCCCAAGCGGGGCACACCTCCACCGTGTGCTCTACCGTGTCCTCCGAGTGGGCCACACAGTGGCGACTCCGGTGCAGGAACCTCCCGAATTTACCGTGTCCGGTGAGAACCTGCGTCATGCGGAATGTGAGGACGCCGTGAGGTCTTTCCAACCACGCCTCAAAAAGGGGACTTACCGCCATAATTGTGGCGTGCCCAGCACGGGGTCGCGACATTCGCTGTCGCCATTTCTCTATGAGAACTCGCCGGAGCTCTGTCCGCCATGCTGCGACTTGTCGCGGCAGCGGAGTTTCGCCCCGGCGTTGCATCTCCATGCGCCGTTCGTGCATGAGTGCAAGGACTGTTGCCTCCAGATCCCATGGTCGCTGGCCAGCAAGGAGGCTCGCCGCTTCGCAGGAAATCGTCCGGTATCCTCGTACCATCCGTATGGCCATGACCCTTTGGCACGCGTTCAGCCGGGCCGCCGGCTGCTTCCGCAGCCCCGGCGCCCACACCGGTGCGCCATAAAGGGCCATGGACCGAACGATCCCCGCGTAGAGCCTCCGGCAGGAGGCGTCTGGACCCCCAAGGTTGGGCAGGAGCCGCGAGAGGGCAGCCCCAGTCCGATTTAGTTTGGGAGCCAGACGTCGGAAGTGCTCGTCGAAATCCCATCGGCTGTCGAGAACGAGTCCCAGGTACTTCATCGTTGACCCGACGCCGATGTGGACTCCTCCCACCGTTAGCTGGGAACCCGGTGGTGGCGCGTTCCGAGGGCCATGAAAGCACATGGCCTCGGACTTGTGCAATGCCACCTCGAGTCCCAGCTCCTGGATCCTGCCAACGACTGTCGCAACCCCGCGTGTCGCTAGTTCGACCGCCGCCTGGTACGACTCTCCCTGCGTCAGGACCAGCGTGACGTCTGCGTAGCAGACCACGCTGACCCCGTCAGGGAGGTCGCCGCGCAGCACGTAGTCGTAACCGATGTTCCACAAGGGCGGCCCTAGTACCGATCCCTGCGGAACACCGCACGACATCTCTCGACGTTCCCACTCCCCCTGGTGACCAGGGTAGGTGATGTACCTGTCTGACAGGTACGCCTCGACCACACGACAGAGGTAGTCGGGCATCCGGTGATACCGGAGTGCCCTCCCAATGCTACTCCAAGGCAGGGAGTTGAAGGCGTTGGCGATGTCCAAAGACACCGCCACGGCACACCTGCCTTGGGCCACTGCATCCCCCGTCGTGAGAGCTCGCACGCACATGATGGCGTCCACCGTGGAGCGCCTCCTGCGAAAGCCGAACTGGCCGTCCGCCAGATCCGGCCCCACCCGTGTTAGGTGTGCGACGATACGGTCTGCAATTACTCTTTCAAAGAGCTTGCCCACCTCGTCGAGCAGTACAATGGGCCGGTACGCGGACGGAGAGTCCGCGGGGCGCCCCGGCTTCGCGATGAGGACCAGTTTCCCCGTCTTCCAGCGAAGTGGAAACTGGCCCCTCTCCAAGCATGCGCTGAAGAGCCCTCTTAGTCGAGGCCCGAGAGCCTCCATGGCCAGGACCCATGCCTTCCCAGGCAAGCCGTCGGGTCCTGGGGCGGTATTCTTGGCACTCAGCCTTCGTACCGCCACTCTCATCTCTACCTCGGTCACCTCTGGACCCTTTAGCGGTTAAAATCTTAAGGGTGCGTAGTAAAAGGTTGTGGAAATTCTCTTTGGTTTTTTCAAAGGTAGTCCTTCATCTATAAAACTTGATAATAGGTACTGAATTACCTCAGTACAAGGAAAAACTTATATCCGTGGTTGGCAAAGATTTATTCTGACAAGTAGTACATTAATTGCAAAATTAAACTACTTATTCAAAACAGATTCACGAGATAATTACTTTAATTCCAAATATAATTGCTTAGAAACATTTATTAGTATATTTTGAAATTAAATTTTTTTTTTTACTTCTTACATTTTTTTTTTATAAAAAACATATAATTATAATAATCGTTTATTTCATAAAGCCAAATACTTCTGCCAGCAAAAAAAAAATATCTCATGGGATAAAAAATTGGAATACTAGGCTTTTTCTTTAGAAAGAAATCATCGAATGACTTCTCCTGATCTTGGGCGGTGCGTGTTACAATTTTACTGACTAAAATTCACTCCTGTGTTGTTCCTTCTTTACCGTCGTTCCAGGGCCCCATGGGTTTCTTTCGCACAACGCATGGCCCCAGTAGGCTTCGACCCTGCTGGGCCTCCACGGTTTTTAAGGCGCTCGTGGATCGCTACGTGCCGTCGACGACTCGAGCTCAGTCTCCACGGTTACCGGACGGCGATCTACCCATTTATCGCCGCCCGCAAGCACACGTCTTCGGGGGCTATGAATCGGGGTCAGGGTCCCGGCGGCTGGGACTTGAGGCCGATCCCTCTCGCGTGCGGTCGCGTACTTCGCTGCCTACTATCTCTCCTCGCGCCGGACCGTTTAGAACCGGAAGACCCGGCGCGAAAGGTTGCTGACACCGATTGCCTCTACGAGGACTCTGTGTCGCTCCGCCCAAGCGTAGCACACCTCCACCGTATGCTCCACTGTGTCCTCCAATTAAGGAGGATATGATATCTTAGTAAGACTTTCCATAAAGTCTCGTCCGAGCTTTATAAAATCACTTAATTTTATTTTAGAATTAATCAAAGCTAACTCTGTATTATTTTGTGTATTTTTTAGCATTTTTTTAGAATAATCACAATTTAAAAAAAAGACCTGTAATTCCCACGTTGGCATATTATATACTATTAAATGTTTTAACATATAATATGTCTGATATAATCTCCAAAAATTTGCAAATGTGCGTCACAGTTCTGTATATTTTGTAACTTTTAATTTGACAGAGTTGTTAATTAATTTAATTCAATCCAACGCAATTTTTGATAAAAAGGCAACGCGAAAAAAGAAAAATAACGTTTGAAAACTCTTTTAGCATTCGATAATACCACAGTATATATGTATACTGTGGTAATACCGTGATTTACTCGAATATTTTACAAAACTTGTTCCAGGAAATACGTTTTTTTTTTAACCCTTATAAGTTATTGAAAAAAATTTTTGTTATTCAAAATCTTGATTAAATTTTCAAGGCTTCTATTGCTATACTTTTTTGGCTTTCTATAATTTTTGAGTAAATTATGAAGTGTCAAATTTTCACGCAAAATAGCAGAATTTCAAAACTGGATTAGTTTTACACAAATTTATAAATTGACTTCAATAGAAGCCTAGATAATATCCACAAGATACTGTGTTTCCAAAATATCTAATGAAAAATGTTTATTAATGTCATAATCACGTAAGAGTTTGTATGAAAAACAGTGAAAAAGTATGTCGAGTTGCATCTCCTTTACCAAGTATTTAACATAATTTCAAACTAATGTAATCAGTGTAATTGGCATTTTGTCGTTCTGGTTGAATAAAATAAAGAGCGGTTGTATGAAAAACAGTGAAAATGTATGTCGAGTTGCATCTTTTTCCAAAATATTTAACATAATTTCAAACTAATGTAATCAGTGTAATTGGCATTTTGTCGTTCTGGTTGAATAAAATAAAAAATAAATTTACATTCTAATTGTGATGTATAATAGGAGAAAGTGTAATTGTGAATAGGATTCTCTTACCACTCGTAAAACTTCAGAATATTGCAATACTAAGCTCAAATACTTCGCTCCAAAACACAAATTGCAGTCGTAGGCAACTCAACCGCCAAACTAAAATGGAACTGAGCAAGCCACAACTGCGGCATGTCGCAACGATATTAGGTAAAAGCAACCACTGACTGGATTCCAAACAGCAGGAGCCGGCGACCCAGTAGGCTCAGAAGGAGATGGTGTGACGATTTGGACTCCTAGCATTGAATAGAATAGAATAGAATAGAATAGAATAGAATAGAATAGAATAGAATAGAATAGAATAGAATAGAATAGAATAGAATAGAATAGAATAGAATAGAATAGAATAGAATAGAATAGAATAAAACTTTATTATACACTAAAATAGTAACAAAACTTTTAAACTAACTTAATCTATGGGTACAGTGGCGTGTCTTTACCTTAGAATGGATTGTAAGAACTTAACATAAAAAAACACAATAATAATAAGATAAGCTTCAACAACTTTATTGCCGTGCTACACCATCCAGGAAAATGGTTCTTGTGTACTTAAGAGGACATTACAAAAACCCGTACAGTTTAATTTTAAGTTAAACTGTACAAGTGTCGTACCTACTTGCACCAAGTGTGTACGTTTTACTGTTTCGTATATTTGTCCGTTTTCAAGTCAAGGTGAAGTAATACGCACTCTCAAGTTTAAATGCGGCTATTAGGTACAAGTAGGTACTTTATAACTGGCCAGCTCAATTCACTTGGACAATTTTGTAAATAATAAATCGTGAACAAGTCAACTTCTTATGCGAAGTACACTGTGTGCCAAGCACTCTGTGCTAACATGGTTTTGATATAAAACAATAATACAAATTTATTTACATCTAAGTTTCAAGGACAAGTGACCTAGACAAAGCGGTATTAATATCAGGGAAAACGATTTACAAAAACTTTTATAGTTTAGAAAATAAAATGAAAGAATGGAATAAATCTATATATATAAAAGAAAGTCGTGGTAGTTACACTTTTTATAACTCAAGTAGAGTAGTAGTACTCAGAGTAGGGTAGAGTAGGGTAGAGTAGGGTAGAGTAGGGTAGAGTAGGGTAGAGTAGGGTAGAGTAGGGTAGAGTAGGGTAGAGTAGGGTAGAGTAGGGTAGAGTAGGGTAGAGTAGGGTAGAGTAGGGTAGAGTAGGGTAGAGTAGAGTAGAGTAGGGTAGAGTAGGGTAGAGTAGGGTAGAGTAGGGTAGAGTAGGGTAGAGTAGGGTAGAGTAGGGTAGAGTAGGGTAGAGTAGGGTAGAGTAGGGAAGAGTAGGGTAGAGTAGGGTAGAGTAGGGTAGAGTAGGGTAGAGCAGGGTAGAGTAGGGTAGAGTAGAGTAGAATATAGTAGTCAGTTGACGGGAGCGAAGCCGCGGGCAAAAGCTAGTGAATGAATAAAATGAGATGCGCTACCAAAATTTTGTACTTTGGTTTTTTTACATATCATGGGTAGGTCGACAGCAGAACGAAAATAACCATCTTTACGGCTTTATTTCATCAGTCCACCTTGTGTTAGGTCTTCCAACGCTGCGTTTTCCGCCACTCTAGAACCTTTCGGCCCCATCGACCGTTCTTTGCACTTAGGTTTGGCGATAGGCTATATATCTTCTACTATTAAACGAGCAAAGCCGCCCGCTAGCTGCCGGCTAAAGCTAGTAGGTATATATAAGTAGAAAGTAGACCAGCCCGATCGACTGCAGGGCAGCCTCGCACTTCGCTGGCTTTACAATCTCATTAGCACAAGAATTGTGTTACAAGAAAATAAATTGTCTATCTTAGTGTCAAATGCAACCCGATTTTGTGTTCAGGCAATCTCTATCGATTCCAGGTTGCTTAGACTTTGGAATTAATATTTTTAAGTTCAAGATTCCCATTATGTAGTTTATTATGTTGGTGTACATTATAAAATAAAGTATCTATAATGTAATTTGTAAATGTAATGTAATTTTTTATTTATTTATCCTCTTTTCAGCTATTTTTACAGCATAGCATAGCATAGGGGCCTCAGGCCCTCAGGCCCCCTCTCTAGGAGAGGGAATGGGCTGTAATCCACCACGCGGGCCCAGTGCAGTTTGGTGGATATCACATGTCACACGTCTTCGAATTTTTGGTTCTACGACAGGCCGGTTTCCTCACTATGTTTTCCTTCACCGTTTTGAGAGCAGTGATGATGAAATAAATTACACAAAGTAATGCGCCTGGCTGGGTTTGAACCCGCGACCTACAACTCGTAAGTCAGGGCCGTTACCACTCGGCCACCACTGCTCTGCTACTCTTCTGCTATTTTTACAGGCCTCAACCTAATGCAACAGTGCAACTATCATTTATTATACTTAAACATAAAAATATTTTTTTGATAAAATTTAAAAAATATTTATAATCTTTTAAAAATAAAATTTCAACATGACTAATTTTTCTCTCTCGCTCAATGTCTTGTCATAACTAACTATATTTAAAAACTGCAATTTATTTAACAGCTTCTTGTATTTAATTTTATACTTGAGCATATATCTCTGGTTCTGAGTTTTGCTCCCATTTAGTCAAAATATTGTCTGCTTTCTCACCAAGATATCATCATTCTGTAGCAAGTCATTAACGGACCAATGGTTCTTTGCATTGACCTTCAACATCAGAATTGAGTTTTCAACTATCTCGTGAAATTTTCACCAACCATTTCGTTAATCGTCATTTCTTCTTGCCTGAAGGCGTCCTATATGTACTGTGTTTCCTCGATCTCTCAATATGCAAAAATAAAAGTAAGTGTTAACTAACAGTTTATCAATAAATATACAGTATAGAATACTAATTGTGAAAATAATATCATAATTGGTAGGAAAGCAGACGAGATATTATAATTTAAAACAAATCTCTCTCGCCAAGTTGCTGTTTTTAAAAGCGGGCCGTACAGATTCGATTTAGCCTTTGACAGCCAAAGCCCATGACAGACATCTCTTTCATAATATGTAGCAACTTTGAAGCTTTATAGTTTGGTTGTTGATGAAGATATTTCAATATGTTATTCATTTTTGTTTACCAGATATTATTATAAAGTTTTAAATTTAGAAATGAAAATTCTCTATCAGCAGTGCCAGCGTGATATGAAAGAAAATGAAGTTAGTGATAGTATGACGGTTGACAGGATAGAATGGAAGAAAAAAACGTGTTGCGCCGACCCCAAATAAGATGGGACAAGGGCAGGAAGATGATGATGATGAGCAGTGCCAACGTACACATGTGTTAATACTTCAATTTGTCAATTTCCATCGCCAAGGAAATCCCTCACTAACAATTTCCGATGATAATAGCATATTCAGCTCATAAAATGATTGTAGCTTAGCGAGTTAGTGGCATCAATAATCACACACTTGAGAACCTAATGACTAGCTCTGATCCATTATCAAAGAGCTGCTAATTTTACGTTAGGTGATGTAAAGACTGTGGTTTGTGTGAAGGAGGAACAATGTTTTCTACAGTTGTACCATGATGAAACATTGCAAGCCATTTTTTCGTCACACTTTTATTTTACAGGCGAAAAGTGACTGTGTGTATGTTTGTTGCTTCTTCACGCTCGAATGGTTGAACGGAGTTCGATAAAACTTAGTGCCTGAGAAGACCATGACCTTAAAATAGTATATGGGACTTTTTTATCCTGGGGTATGTTCCTTTTGGATAAATTTCAACTACCATGCTGGCGACGTCACTGGCAGCTGCTATTAAAATAATACGTGTCTAATGTTTAATTCATGAAAATGCAGCCGTTCAAGTATTTATATTGGAATCCTTGATTATATCAGAATATATTATCGTAACATATTCTATTAACTATGAACTAGTTTATTCTTTTTTTTTTTTTGTAAAACCTATTTTTTTATGTGCCTAGGCACTAAGGCTTCATTAAGTCGCAAACTTCAGGTTTACTATTAATTCAACATGTTTTTATTGTTTTAGATGGGAAAATGATCTTGTGACATCCCCCGCTCTTGGACGGAGCGCGAGATAATGTCTGACTTTTACTGACTAAAAACCCACTTCTGTTCCTTCGTTGCCTTTCGTACTAGGGCCGAGTCTTCCTTTCAGAATCAGACCCTTGCCTCAGTAGGCTTAGACCCTGCTGGGCCCCTACAGTTGTTGACATCTCCTTGAGGCGCGAAGTTTTTTAATTTCCTAAGAAAATAGTTCAATTCCCGAATTGATTCACAAAGATTTTTCCGAACGGCAAAAAAAAAAGTCTTATTTTGTGACGTAACTACTAAACAGCTTTCAGATTTATTCCTATATTTGTGCTATACGACCTTGCTTCATGTCAACTTTCAGGATTCTGGGTCAACGGGACTTACCCTATGAATTTGATTTCCTTGAGAGTGGCGAAATATGTGACGTAAATGGCCGTATATTTTTTTACGTTTACTTAGAAGTTTGATTTTTGACAGTTTCAAGGGACTGATGCAACCTTCAGTATATGCTTTTGATTTCAACTCGAATCTCCACGCTTTCCTGAGATAAAAGGTCTTGACAGACAGACAGACTGAAAGACGGACAACAAAGTGATCCTATAATGGTTACCTTTTTTCCTTTTGAGGTACGGTACCCTAAAAAAGCACATGACACAAATGATAACATAATTTATATATTACATTGAGATTTCCCACGTCTTAGCTCTCGTAGTAAAATTTTTAATATGTGAAAAACTACATCAGCATTTTCTCGCCCATGTCCCATATTATTCACTTGAACAAGTTTTCTTCTGTAATTTTTTCAATGTTCAATCTATATATAGTTTTCATAAATCGGATTCAAAACAAATTTAATAATCAAACAAAAAATTAAATTATCTTCAAATAGACTATTACGAAAACCAGTTTTTCTAAAGCTCTTTTAAAATTACTTTTGACTTTTTACGAACGTCATAATTATTCCGTTTATTATTAATATCGCAGTATTCGTAATACTGCGATATTGCAGAAAATACAAAACACTAAGAAACCAATAAATACCTAATTTCGAAAAAAGAATAACGTACCTTTAATATGGATAAAGTTTATTTAAACTTATAATTCCAAGTCGATCCAAAGATAAACACTTCAAAACAACCCATTTTAAAAAACGGCAATTATATATAGATTATAAATACTTATGCAATACTTAAACAACATATTTTATTTATTTAAATTAAAAACTTTTTACAAAAAAAAACCGACTTCACTAAAAAAAAACACTAAACGGATCAAAATAACTTTAATTTCGAAATTCGGTATTTCTCGGTATTTTATGTTTCTTATTTACCACACTGAACAAATGATCGTGCTCATAACAAAAACATTTGTCTTGGGTAGAAGTCGAACCGACGACCACTGGCTGTCAGGGCCACTAACCACCAGTGGTTAGTCTAAATATACATTATCAACATACAATTTTTCCTGTTTATAATATACTTTAGTTCAGACAGATGTTGATATACATAAATAATCGTGTGTATATCTTAGTTCTGTGAGATAAATAGCACGGTTGGATGCTGTGAGGATGTTGTACGAACATTGCGAGCAGTTTTTCCTGTCATAAATTTTGAGGAAAATGTTACTGAATGAAATTCCTTGATATTTTTTGTTACCTATTAAAAATAGTTGTAGAATATTTTGTAAATTCTGTTATTAGTACAAACCAGTAGACTGTTAATTAAAGCTCGTAATTCTTAAAAGTATTGCAAAAGAAAATAAATTATTTATATATTTTTTAATTATTTTTTTTACTATCATACAACGCCGTCTTGTCACAAACTAAGCAGAGCTTGTATTATGAGTACTAGTCAACTGATAAACATACTTATATATATATAGATAAATTACATCTAAACACAGAACAAATGATCATGCTCATCACAGAAACATTTGTCCTGGGTGGGAATCGAACCCACGACCACTAGACCAACAGGCCAGTCAAATATGAAATCAGTTAATAATACGTTCCCAAAACGATCACTGAAACACTCTTAAATATAGTAAATGTAGCATATAAGCATAATCAGGCATACAACTGTTCCCACTGCTAGGATTTAGGCCTTCTCTGTTGGAGAGAGAATTCCCTCTCCTAGAGAGGAGGCCTCAGTATCATTCATTGGCCGTTATCCACCACGCGGGCCCAGTACGGATGGTGGATTTTTTTTAATATGATTATTTTTATTGTGCTTTTGAGTACAATATTGATTGGTCTACACTGTTCTTACATAATATTTATCTATTAATACTGTAATATGGAAATTTTGTAACATTAACCACTTTTTTTAAAAGAGTTACCATGGAGTTTCTTGTCGGTTCTTCTCCATAGGAAACGACCAATTTAGAACCGTGCACTAGCTTTTTGACGTTTTTTAAGTGCCCATGTAGGCCTGTTTAAAATAAAAAATATTAAAATTTAGAATTTAATTTAAATTGGATGTCATAGTCATGTCTTCGAATATTGGGTTCTAGGATATGCTGGTTTTGAGAGCAATGCTTATGAAATAAATTTAAAGCGCCTGGATTTGTACCCACAACGAACTACTCAAAGTCGGGGTCGTTACCACTGGGCCACTACTGTCCAATATTATTAATATTTAATTCATATTTACTTACCAAACACAAAATAATCCAGAAAAATCCGCAACTAATAAAAACCAATAATTAGTTCAACCACCAAAATTCTAGTCAACCACTTAAAAACACTGCCATCAATATTTCATACAAAAATTAATTTTAAGGTCGGCCCGCGAATATTTTGAATAAATATAAAAATCTATCAGCTGCTCAGACGCGGCATCTCGCGGTAGATATCCTCGCGAATGATGACTGTGTAGTGGCCGGTTTACTTTACCTGTGTCTAGTCCATTATTGCCGCAACGAGTTAAATAGGGCTGTGAATAAGATTCGTTACCAATCAATATCGATAGTTTTAAAATTATCGATATCAACTAGCTGTACCACAAAAAATTGACTATTGAAATTTTAATATCAATT
The DNA here is from genome assembly GCA_949316375.1 of Mythimna vitellina. Taxonomy (NCBI): domain Eukaryota; kingdom Metazoa; phylum Arthropoda; class Insecta; order Lepidoptera; family Noctuidae; genus Mythimna; species Mythimna vitellina. Next base: position 1,196,788 of record OX438704.1, read on the forward strand.
CTAAAGAAAACGCATTTATTGAACAAAACTACAAGTTTTCTAGTTTTTGTAACTTCAAATGCGTATTTTGTTATGAAAAAACAATAATTTTAGTAATCTTTGTTCGGAAGAAAGTTTACTAATAATAGTTGTAATACGATTATGAAAAAAAGCGAAAAAATATATTTCGCTTTGACCTTGAATATCTCCGGAACCAGAGATTTCCCAGGCATGTTCTAGAAGAAAAAAACTATCCCAGTGATCGGTAGAGTACGTAACATTCGTTTACCTTAAGGGTCTTATTACACCCGAATTATGTTATTGACGATGAAATATTAAAACGTTTTTTTTTTTCGGTGGGAAAATCATCTAATGACATCTAATGACAGCTCTTGGACGCAGCGTGAAAAAGTGTCAGTTTTACTGGCTAAAAACCCACTCCTGTTCCTTCGTCGCCTTTCGTACCAGGGCCGAGTCTTCCTTTCAGAAGCAGACCCTTGGTCCTAGTAGGCTTCGACCCTGCTGGGCCCCTACGGTTTGCTGACATCTCGAGAGATCGCCGCCGCCGATCTACGAGGACACAGCGTAAATAATAATACGATAAGAATGATTAAGTTCTGTTTAAAACCAAATCTACTTCCCACATTATGATTACTCCTATATCGTGACTACATTCATCTCTTCACCATCCTAGGTTGACTGGTAGAGAATGCCTAAGGCATTAAGTCCGCCTTTGTACTTTATGTTGCATGAAGTTTTAATAAATAAATTCATAAAGACGTAAACCCAGCGCAAATGCATATATTAAATCTGTAGGTCATGCAAATATTTGTTCTGTGTAGGAACCGTACCCACGCCATGCAGCGCAGCAGCCGGTCTCTCAACTACTGCACCAACCATGCCGCCTATTGGATAAAATATGACGCAAATAAAACTCTTGTCATATATTTCAATTACCACAGTGTCTCAAGACGAAAGTCTATGACCAGTGCGTGTTGCCAGTCATCACTGGCACTAAGCGCTGGCGGAAGCGACCAGGTTTCGGAGCCATATGTGATGACATATGGCTCCGAAACAGTCCAGTTGGGTAGATCTAATTTCGAGAAAGAGGTCAACCGTCGAATCCAACTCGGCTGGGCAGCGTTCAGGAAGCTGCGCGGTATCTTCTCATCCAATATACCACACTGTCTCAAGACGAAAGTCTATGACCAGTGCGTGTTGCCAATGATGACATATGGCTCCGAAACGTGGTCGCTCACAATGAGCCTCATCAGAAGACCTAAAGTCACCCAAACGGCAATGAAAAGGGCTATGCTCGGAGTTTCCTTGCGTGAGTCAGGAATGAGGATATCCGCAGGAGAAGCAAGGTTACCGATTTAGCACGAAGAATCGCCAAACTTAAGTGGCACATTGTTCGCAGAACGGATTGCCGTTGGGGCCTAAAGATTCTGGAATGGCGACCACTTACCGGAAGACATAGCGTTGGAAGGCCTTCTACAAAGTGGACCGGTAATCTGGTAACGGTTGCGGGAATCCAATGGATACGAGACGCACAGGACCGTTCATTATGGTGACACTTGGGGGAGGCCTATGTCCAACAGTGCACGTCTTTCGGCTGAAATGATGATGGTGATGATATTTCAATGATAGTAAATACTGGTTAATTTCTCTTTAAACGTAAAAAAATATTGTCATGTGAATATAGATTATAGGTGAGATATTTTCCAACTATATTTTTTGACTGATCGACATTTTAACAATTCAAAAGTGCCAATAAATAGTGAAATAAAAGTTTTAGATTTGATTTGATACCTATATACTGTTAAGTATCAAACTATTGGGTATACTCGTGGTTAAAATATTACCCGCTAGCCACATAACAGGGTGAATTAAGCCACTTGCAGCTAAGAGATGACCAGTCTCAATTGACGGCACTCGTTCACGAGCGTGAAGCGTGCATCAGCCCCACTCAGCTCAACCATTTTAAAGGGAACTGAATGACCCAATAACACGTGCCACCATCAGCGAGACATTTGAGTGAGCATAACAAACTCTCAACTGCCATGCTCGTAATGTCAAACAAGTTGTGACCTAATGATATCGATACTTTTTCAGATATTTTTCCGATCTCCGATCCGATAAAGAATTATCCAAACGCTTAGTTAATACTTCGCGTGACCCAAGGGCTGGCTTTTACCTCGGTCAGAGATTAAGCATTGCCATTCAACGTGTCAATGCCGCCAGTCTTTTGAGCACTCTTTCAGTCGACAGCGATGCGTAGGAAACGACTACTTCTATGACGCCATATTTTAGCTAGTAGTTTTTGCCTTTATTGTATATATAGTTTTAATTAGTTACGTGTTTTTATTTAATTAAATAAAATTATTACCCTTTATATTTTAAATTAAATATAATTAAATATGTTTGTTACAAAAGATCTCCGACATTTATGAACTGTTTAGAAAATATATTATTTTATTTGAAAGGTTTAGTCCCATTCTCATCAAAATCTAATGATGAAATTCATAAGGAATTGAGGAAACTTTACAAATATTATCAACATAGGTACATAATATAGCTATTTTAATATTTTCACTTATTTTTTTATTTATTAAGGTAAAACCAACAGCTTCTGTGTACAGCATCTTACAGATAAAGATACCAATTGGCTTAAGTCTTACACAGTCGTCAATAACAGTTCAACCAACATTCCCAAAACAAGGAGTGATATATAAAACAAAAGTAGTTATTTAATATAATAAAATTTAATCAACAATATAAGTACCATTTGTATATATTTGCATTCAGGCAAAGTATCACAGAGATGAAGTGAAACTGATGAAGAAACACTACAGATAGCCAACGAAAGCATACAACTGTCATAATGAATCTGGACTAGAATTTCTACAACCAACAGAAAATCTAGTCGAAGCGAAATTCAAGTAATGACTGCACCAGTCGAGGATAGGTTATAATAATAATGATGCTTTATTAACAAAACTACAACGCGCCACCGGTACATGGTGGACATTCCACCTACACGCACAAAACGCTTTGGGAACACATTCATTGTGCGTACAGCTAAGGAGTGGAATTCCTTGCCGGAATGTGTGTTTCCTGACAGCTACAACCCGGTAATCTTTAAGTCAAGAGTGAATAGGTTACTTCTAGGTAAGCGCGTTCCATCGTCGACCGCATCATCGCTTTCCATCAGGTGAGATGGCGGTCAAGCGCGAACCTATCGAGAATAAAAAAAAAAAAAAAAAAACAAGGAAACTGTAAAGTACACAAAACTGTCACACAATAGTCGATTCAAAGAACCCTGACTCTGGAGGAAAATTCTGTATCTTAGGAGGCAGTGTCCTCGCATAAATAGTGGACAAACAAATTATGAGCATAAAGCGATTCAGATAGTTACAGACAAGATGTAAACTAGATCAACTACGTCTTGTTTCAAGGGTACAGTGTCAATCCTGTACATTTTAGCAATCGCTAACGTTAATCTGATGTAATTTTCTCTATAGAGCCCTAAGGGCTGTATTCCACCGGGACACCATGGCGTCGCGACCAGTCGCCGCTACCAACAAAATGTATACAGCTCTATAGAGTTTTTAAGTTTTCTTTGTATGTTTACCGATTTCTTTGTGATTCTGTTGCTCTATTTCCAGATTTTAGCAGTTAAGTGACCTAAGCATTGTTTCTAACCAATTCTTAGTGTTTCGATAACATCATTTTATTCACACGATTACTATTTTGAGTTTTTCGGGAGAAATAGCCAAATAAAATGCATAAAAACGAATTCTATTATATAACATGGTAAAAGAAAAAGAACTGGTTCTTTTATTGAAGAACTGGTTATTTACATAACGAATCTAATTAATTACCGACAAAATTCAGTGGGAATTGCAATTAGCCCACATTGACAACCATTGTAATCCTAATCCTAACACTGTTTCTACACATCATACATAACATCCATAATCATTGCCATACCAAAATAATTCTTGTATTATCTTAGAATAAAAAAGTACCTACTTTGACAAATTCTTGATAAATCTTGTTTGCGTCACTACCGTATTTGTGTGTGCGTGCGCAGATACCAAGTCCGATGTGATACCAATGGAGTGCGTCGATGCCCATAATATTTGTCTACAATTAGAATAATTAATTTCTTAAAGAAACAAACCTAAGTGTATTTAAATAAAATTTTGATGCTAAAATTGGGTGTTATAGAATTTTTTATTCACTTCCTAACAAATATTTAACTAATTATAACTACTATACAAACAACGAAACTAATAAACAACTTAATATATCCTTGCTTGGCTTCCACCAGTGGCTTTGCCCGTTTAAAAGTAAAATTCTCCATACAAACTGTTCATAAAAATCCTCTCCTATTGCTCACCTACGTCATAAAAGAAAACCTTGTGCAAAATTTCACGCTCCTAGTCCTAGTAATTTCGGCTGTGTTGATATTTCCGTTAGTTTCTCCTTGTATCGCCCACGGCCTCGCATCCAAACGGGCCTCACGCGAGCGAGAGTTAAATTTTTCATACCTAACTATTTCTAAATATCACAAGTTTTTATAAATTATTTTAATATATCATTACTAATTATATTGACGGAATTAGAAATTTCCGGTATCGATACTTTCGTTCCTATCCCGATACTGGGAATTTTGACGTGTCATTCATTACAGATTTTTTTTTTCGGTGGAAAAATCATCCAATGTCATTCCCCGCTCTTGGGTGGAGCGAAAGGGTGTTTTCGACTTCTACTGACTAAAAACACTCACTCCTGTGCCTTCATTGCCTTTCATACCAGGGCCGAATCTTCCTTTCATAGCAGACCCTTGGCCCCAGTAAGCTTCGGTTCAGTATGGAATACTACATCCCATTCTCTGACGTAACAGCGACTGGTAAAGCTCGACCATTGCTGCTAAGTTCTGCAAGAAGGTGGCTTTCATGCCCTTATTAGGAAGCAATGTGCGTCACTGCTGAGCCGTGTTAGGACCAGTAGCAACAGTATTGAGAACGTGTTTGCGGACAGATGGAACTCTCCACTAGATATGCTTGCACGCTGCACGGTGAGCCTCTGGCAGTTCCCTCACCACACTAAATGTGTGTAGTTTTTTGTTTTGTATGTGTTTCTTTTGTTTCATTGTATATTGTAAACTGTTTTTTTTTTTTTCTATGAGTATTGTTTTAATATTGTGTGTGTTGTATAAACGTGGTAAGTGTTGGATGGACGGAAAGGTCCGAAATAAACGATTATTATTATTATTTGGGTGTGTAGACGACAGCACTGCTGTTGAGAGTTCCGTGTCGGACGCACGAGATAGTGGGTCACAGATCCAGTCTCTCCGAGAGGTTATGTTTGAGCGCTTGAACTTATCCTTGAAGGCAGTTTCCGATTGAGGCGATACCAATTTGATTAGGTTCAATGCTGCTAAAACTCAGGCGTATCTTATTTCCGCTAAACGGAGACAATTCCACCCAGCGGCTCTAACTTTTCGACGTTCAACCGAGCCGAAAACCATCTTGAACTTTTTAGGTAAGCTTGATATCTACCCTCAATTTTGGCGCATATACATCAAGGTAAAACTCAACAGCCTGCCAAACAATTGGGGATCTCAGCAAAGGTGAGACTGTCCTTCACGCCGGAACGGCTGCTCAGGCTTTATCAAGCCCAAGTTCGATTGGGTATGCTGCTCCCATCTTTGTGATAATTCAAAACTCCAAAGTCTTGAGCATCGATGCCGAGTTGCTAGCTTTATCTACGCTAATATTATAAAGAGGTAAAGTTTGTTTTTATGTTTTTTTGTTTGTAGGAGGTAATCTCTGAAAGTACAGGACCGATTGCGAAGAATTTTTCACCGATAGAAAGCCGCGTTATATCTGAGTGACATAAGCTATATTTTATGTACGCGGGCGAAGTCACGGGCAAAAGCTAGTCGTTTTAATTAAACATCAGTATACTGAATCAACCAATGCAGGTAGTACAAAAGTGGTATCATGGCCCTCGGCTGCAAAAGGCAATTGAAGGAACACAAGTGTGTTTTAGTTTTTAAAGTTTAACACTCTCTCGCTTCAGCCAGAGCAAGAGGACTAATTTGATGATTTCCCACGTAAAAAAAGGGTAATGTACCTACGCACAGTTAAATAGCGGAAACCGTTCATTATATTATATACTTAAGTAAATAGTAAAAAAAAATGTTACGCCGACAGAATTTAAATTAAACATTTTTATTACATGGCACGTCCATTTATTATCATTATTTTTAATAGTTTAGGCAGTGGATAACATTCTCGAGTTAAGTATTAGGGTTATAAAAAAGCATTTATTTTAGGCAACCAATAGCAACCATACAGTAACCACAAAACAGAACCCTGCGAGTACTTGCCAAGTAGTTCTATTTATAAGTACAATTAAGCTTTGTTCATAAAACCTACGACAATGCAATAAGGCTAATATATACAAAAATCAATGCCACTTTTCGTTCTAATTTTATAACTCAAGAACGAACTCACCTATCCAAACCAAAAGTTCAAGCTTTGTTCGGACTATTTAGTAGATGGTTTGTGTGAAGTTTACACAAAATTTGTCGAGCAGTTCTTCATATATCACATTATTAGGCGGTACGAAGTGTGCCGAGTCAGCTAGTACAAAATAATTATTGAAGAATATTGCACTTTCAACGTCTGGCTCCTAAACTGGACCAGGTGCCCTCACGAGGCTCCTACCCAATCTAGGAGTCCAAACGCCTCCTACCGGAGACTCTACGCGGGGAGCGTGTAGTCCAAGGCCCTTTCCAGAGTGCCGGTATGGGCGCCTTCGCTGGGGAAGCGACCAGCGGCCAAATTGATTGTGTCCCTGAGGGTTATTTATGGCCATTATGACCATTCAGATGGTCAGATGGACCATTCGGACGGTCTCCCGCGAAGTGGTGAGCCTCCTTGCCGGCCTGGCACCGTGGGATGTGAAGGCAACAGGCCTTCCACGTCGTCCACATTCATCATTATGTATGAGACGTGGAAGGCCTGACATAATGACATTCGTCATTATGTATGACGTAGTTAAATCACGAATTTTAATATTTCATGAATATTATTTGTTGTATTTTTTTCCAGCGATAGACAGTTAGGGCTATATTTCGACACCATGGCGGCGCAACCAGTCGGAAGAAAAAAACGAATTTCGCCGACCCCGAATAATATGGGATAAGGGCAGGAATCATCCGTTACGGACATAGCACGAAGAATCGCCAAACTTAAGTGGCAGTGGGCAGGGCACATTGCTCGCAGAACAGATGGTCGATGAGGATGAAAGGTTCTGGAATGGCGACCACGTACCGGAAGACGCAGCGTTGGAAGGCCTCCCACAAGGTGGACCGATAACCTGGTGAGGGTCGCGGGAATCCGATGGATGCGAGACGCACAGGACCGGTCATTGTGGCGACATTTAGGGGAGGCCTATGTCCAACAGTGGACGTCTTTCGGCTGAAATGATGATGATGATGATGATGAAGGGCGGGAAGGAGAACACGTACCGGCCTAATGTAGTTTAAATACCTAGATGAAAAAAAATGAAATGTGTAAGTGTTATTTATTACCAGTGAACGGAGTAGGTAGATTGAATCGGGGTCATCGAAACGTATATATTAATATAGACATTCCTCCGGAATTGGTCGATTATTACAAAAAAAAACAACCGGAACTTAGGTAAGAATTGTATTAAAATGAGCAATATTATATGAGCAATAGTAAAAGGATCAAAATAACTTTAATTTCGGAAGTCGGTGTTTCTCGGTATTGTTTGTATCTTATTTAACACCGACTTCCGAAATTAAAGTTATTTTGATCCTTTTACTGTTTTTTTTTTAGTGAAGTCGGTTATTCTTTTTTTGTAAAAAGCTTTTTATTTCACACTTTGTAGTTACGATTGACTTATAAACAGAATGCCTATTTCTCATGATAATTCCAATTAACCCAAACACTGCTGGGTTACATTGTTTTATTATGAAGTTCCAGGGTCTACCTTCCACCTTCCGGTTCCAGCATCTGATCAGTTCGATAGTACCTTATAGCCAAAGTGCATCTCATGACAATAAACACGACTAGGTTACATTGATTAATTACGGAGTTCCAGTACCTACCTTGCGGCTCCATCATCATCATCAGATCACTTTGATGATACCATTTTCAACGTAACTATTCAGAACCATTAATTTATTTGTATTGTCATAGTCACTTAACTATTTTCATTGTGATATCTATGCGAGTATGAAGTTCCGTTGTCCATTTCTAGTCTTCTTCCTCAGTTCCACTTCATCAAATGTTACTTTTTGACTGTAAATGCTTAAGTTTTCGATGAAAATAACAAAATCATTACATGGTTGCCTATAATATTTGAAGAGTTCCTTCGATTTCGCCAAAATTCCATCATCAGATCCCGATTTGGTGACTATGGGACCATTTGGGAAGTATACTCTTTTCTAACAAAAAAATATTTTTTCAAATCGGTTGGCAAGCGACGAAGATATGCTCGAACAAACATAAAAAAAAATACAAAAATCCGAATTGAGAACCTCCTCCTTTTTTAGAAGTCGGTTAAAAATGGCTTATCCATTTTATTCTTTCTGTGTGCATTTATGATGCAAGTACCAAAAATCAATCTACTTACTCCGATCACTATTTATTACAAATTTGCAAAACAAATATCATTTATCATATTATCTGGTATACTTAATGCTTTTATTGGAGGATTGATATAGATACGGAAGTTATTAGCTATTAATTAGCATGTTTTAGTAACAAAAAATAAAAAATTGCGACAAATAAGTTGTTTATGCAAATATTTTATAGAGTGAAATGTGTTCGTAGTGTAGTTCTTGTTACACTTTTGTTTTATTGGCCTACTAATTATTTTACAAACACACTATCTTACACACATTTATTATAATTAACATAATACTATTTTAATGGTTTATATTATTTAAGTATACATCACCGACACATATGTATTAGAATCCAAAGCTGTTTTGCGTTCGTTGCGTCACAACCACAGGTTCAGTTGAAAACCAGCGTCAGGCACTAGTTGCCTGGCATTTATGCTGAACTGGACCTATTTTGGTGCAGCCGTGAGGCACGCAACTATATCTTTTTGCTACTGTTTTTTTATATATTTTTGTTTTATTTTTTTAGTGTTGTGTTATCTAATATTATTTTTGTGCCTTGTACTGTACCAAATAATTTTTTTTTTTCTTTCTTTCTTTCTTTCTTTCTTTCTTTATTTCTTTCTTTCTTTCTTTCTTTCTTTCTTTCTTTCTTTCTTTCTTTCTTTCATTCTTTAGTGTTTGGCACCGATAAAGATTTTTTACTTTCCGATTTTTTATCAGATAGGGGTTTTTGTCCTTAGAATTCTTTAGATAAGTTGCAACACCGTGAGATTAGATTATTTCTTATGTGACGCCAAAACAAGTTCACTTTAAGTACCCTACAATTCAATTAATTTAAATAACATTTGAATAGCACAAGATTATACAGATAGTATCCGAAACGTCAAAGAATACTACGTTTGACAAAAAAATCTACAAAGGACCTTGGAGTGACGCAGAATATCAACATTGAAATTTTTTGCGGAAGTAAGAAATGACAAACCAGTTCTATAATAAAATGCGAACAACCTCTAACCTGACTGACAGAACTCTTTACATCATAATGACCAGAAATTACAAAGCCAGAATTTCCATGACCATGTGTCGTAGTTTCAGATCACGAGTTCCTAATGCGATCCATTTGACAACTAAAACTAAACTGTTAAAGAGATGAAGTTATATAGGGTGTATAGTTTCATCCCTCTTTTTCGCTCACACACTTAACTTATTTTATTTCAGCCGAAAGACGTCCACTGTTGGAAATAGGCCTCCCCTAAATGTCGCCACAATGAACGGTCCTGTGCGTCTCGCATCCATCGGATTCCCGCGACCCTCACCAGGTCATCGGTCCACCTTGTGGGAGGCCTTCCAACCCTGCATCTTCCAGTACGTGGTCGCCATTCCAGAACCTTTCGTCCCCATCGACCATCCGTTCTGCGAGCAATGTGCCCTGCCCACTGCCACTTAAGTTTGGCGATTCTTTGGACTATGTCCGTAACCTTGGTTCTCCTGCGGATATCCTAATTTCTGACGCAATCACGCAAGGAAACTCCGAGCATAGCCCTTTCCATTGCCCTTTGAGTAACTTTAAGCCTTCTGATGAGGCCCATTGTAAGCGACCACGTTTCGGAGCCATATGTCATCACTGGCAACACATGGTCATACACTTTTGTCTTGAGACACTGTGGTATATTGGACGAGAAGGCAACGCGAAGCTTCCCCAACGCTGCCTAGTCGGATTCGACGATTGACCTCTTTCTCGAAGTTAGACCTACCAAACTGGACCGTCTGTCCCAGGTAAACGTAGTCGTCCTCAACTTCGAGTGTTGAGTCTCGATCTTGATACGAGTGGGTGCTACATGGATGTTTATCATATCATGATAAGGCCTAGATATTGAGGTGGCTGCCAATTCGGTGTCGGCTTAATACCCATATCCTAACTCTTGTCTACACTATCCTACACAGTCCCAATTCTCCTCAATACCTCCGTGAACGCTTCGAATGATTCGTCTCTCTTCTGTCGCCCCATCCTACAGCGGAAGAAATAAGTAATTAAATGATTTCCCACCTCAAAAAAAAAGTCACCTCGACTTTAGTTTGACGTACAAGATTTTCAGCACCGAACGATTTTTTCAAATGCAATTCGTTTGTGAAAATCTATTGAACACAGTCATATGAGATTCGGTCAACAAACAAACAATACCATCAACTTTTTTTGTAGTTAACCTTGAAAAGTGAGTCGGTGGATGTTCATTTTCCAAGGAAATGCTTGCTTAAATTCCGTGCAATTCTGGTATTTGGCAAAGCGCAGGCCCGGGGTGTTTACTACAATTCAGCGTGAATATGTTCAGCATATTATTTTTTTAAAACTTGACGACTCTCACAAAAATAATCTCCTTTCTGGTGAAATTACTCTGACGGTTCACAATCAATATATCTCTCTAGAGTGCAATGCAACAGATTTTTTCACTGTAAATTAGTAAACATACTATACCCCAAAGTATAGTTCTAACACATAATAAAATTGATTCGAAAACACACTCTTATTTATTTATTTATTTAACACTTCATGCACATAAAGGTACAGAGGCGGACTTAATGCCTTACGCATTTTCTACCAGTCAACATTACCCCTACCACTTTCCCTGCACTCGGCTCCATAATACCCTCGCGTACGGCTCGGGTGAATACCGCCACGGTCGAATTTACAAACATTCTTCATCTATAAATATCAACAAAACAACCTTGACCGTCTTCTAAACTGCTGCATTCGATTTGTTTTCAATCTGCGCAAATAAATCATCTCTACGTATCGGTCGCTTTTAAACTGGTTGCCTATACGCCAGCACAGAGAGCAAAGAGCGCTTACTACCTTGTTCTCATTTTTAGTATCTCCGAATTCCCCTAGTTATCTAGCCCCTCACTTCCAACACATTTGCGCCAATCACAACAAAAGTCTACGGTCATCACATAACCGTCTACTTCATTGTCCCAGTCACCGTACTGACTTCATTCACAATACTTTCCATGTTCAAGCAATTTCTCTTTGGAATGCACTCCCTCAGGAAATCAGGATGGCAACCAACCGATTGACCGTCAAAGTGAAGGTTCGCAAGTACGTTCGTAAGAAGTTGGCAGTGGTTTCGTCACAGCGCTAATTTGTTTCCTTATTATTTGTTTGCAACAATTGTATCAATAGATTCGTGTGTTCTTCTTTTTCATATTTTTTTTTCTCTTCATTCTAGTTTGAGTATATATTATATATAGTGTATTTGTAGTTTAGTATGTATTTGTATAAAGAATTTTATAATATGTAATGTTAATATTGCACCTATTTTTTTTTTTTATTTGTTGGGAAAATCATCTTATGACAAAACCCGCTCTTGAGCGGAGCGGGAGATAGTGTCAGACTTTTACTGACTAAAAACCCACTCCTGTTCCTTCGTTGCCTTCGTACCAGGGCCCCCGGTTTCGCTTTCACACTACCCGTGGCCCCAGTAGGCTTCGACCCTGCTGGGCCCCTACGATTTGCTGACATCTCTTTGAGACGCGCGTGGAACAGTACGCGCCGTCGACGACTTGGGCTCGGCCCGATTACCGGACGATCGGACGGGCACCTATCACAATTTGTCTCTGTATTACCCAAAGGTTGACTGGCTCGCCTCTGTACTCTTGTGTTCATAAAGAATTAAATACCTAAATAAAAAAATGTACTATTTTCAGTATTTTAAAAATACGAAATTATCGTTAGGTATTTTTAAATCAATCTAGTATTATGTACTCATATCTAGTATCATAACGACACACTTCGCCTTATTATATTGTGTGTGTTCGTTTTATTATATTGTGTGACCTTGTCCTAGATACATAGAAAACGCAGTCATTTTGTGCCACCTGCAAAAAGACTCATTCTTCCATTTTTATTTTTCACACATAAATATAGACGTATAAAAACAAAAACAACAGGACAACCATAATTATTATTTTTATTTTTTCTGTAATATTTTGTATTATGGGTTTATTACCACAACCCATTTAATTTTGTTTTTGTAAAATCCTATGTATAACTGTCATTTGCAAGGTGCCTAAAATAGCTCGTTAGAACTAAATTCTGATTCTCAATAAATACTTACCAGCAAATCCTGCAATAATGTCTTTATGGCGTCGAGGTGCTTGACCCTATGTTCTGAAAATAAAGTCGGTCAATGAAGGCACCTCATCTTCATCTTTCTGCCTTTGTACCGTCTTATTTGGGGTCGACACAACACATTTTTTTCTTCCATTCTGTCTTGTAACCCGTCATGCTATCTCTAACTTCCTTTTCTTGCATATCACTTCTCACACAATCCATACATCTCCCTCTCCCCTCATCCACATTATAATTATAACTCTTTTTATAACATGCATTTCATCCCTCCTCTTTACATGACCATACCAAGGCAAACGATTAACGACCTAAAATAACTATTTCAAATTCAAATATTTATTTCAGATAAACTCCATATGTGTTAGTAGTAGTACAACTTAGCCTAATGTTAATATTAACTTAAATTTTGATAATAAACAACCAATGAACCATATTATGAAAAATTCAATGGTTCATTAGTTTATTTGTGGTCTGGACTTATTCACCTTTGTAAGACTCAACATCAAGTGGCGGGGTACTGACGTAGAGCATTGCAAAAACACGAGGTACCTGGGTGTGGCGTTGGATAGAGCGTTGACTTTTAACGTGCACTGCCTCAACATGAAGCAGAAGGTTGGGTCCCGGAACAACCTGTTGCGCCGCCTTATATCGACCAACTGGGGAGCAGCACCCGATATTCTTCGCACAACTGGCATGTCTTTATGCCTCTCTGCTGGTGAATTCGCGTGCCCCGTTTGGCACCGATCAGTACACGCAAAACAAGTAGACATCGCCCTGAACGAGACGTGTCGAATTATATCGGGTTGCCTTAAACCGACTCCGCTTAATAAGCTTTATCCGTTGGCTGGTATTGCTCCACCTGCTGTACGTAGGGATGTCGCATGCGCGATTGAAAAGAAAACTCAAGTATCCGATTCCTGACATCCCCTCTTCGAACACAAAACAGCCCCAAGTAGGTTTAAGAGCCGGAAGAGCTTCCTGCGTAGCACACAGGCCATTAATGACCCGCCACCTAAAGAAAGATTGAAGCTTTGGGAAGAGCATCACCTGCCACCATCCGACTTTTTGAGACCCCAAGAACATCTCCCGCCTAAACGCGATTTGCAGTGGCCGGTATGGAAGGCACTAAATCGGTTGCGAACCCAGGTAGGCCGCTGCAAACTCAACTTGGCAAAATGGGGTTTTATAGACCCATCGAATACTCAATATGAATGCGGAGCTCCTGTTCAAAACATGAGCCACATGTTGGAACGCCCCAAGTGTCCGTATACCTGCACTTTGGAGGATTTGATGAGTGCTGCCGAAGCTGCTATTAATGTAGCCACCTATTGGGCCCAAAAAGTTTGACGAGTTTACCATCGAATCGAAAAGAAGAAGACCTTTGTAAGAGGGGAGAGTCTTGCCTGTCTGAAAACACATTCAAGATGCCATTGGAGGAGGAACACAGGCGCACCAACATGGAAGCGCATTGCTTCCGCATGATCGCGGCGAACCCGTCAACACATGCGTCCGCAAACATCCCTGACGCGCTACATCGCCACGGCAACCCCAAAAGTACTCTGAATGAGTTATTGTACTGTACGCGCAGATCGCTGTATACCCGCTGGGTATACTTGGTCCACAGGCTGCACGTGTAAAACGACTGGCAGAAAGCTTTAAAAAGCGTTATTTTTACAGAGTCAGTACCCCGCAGCGTGCAAACCTGCGGGCCAGCATGTTGCAACGGACAGCCAGCGACCTGCGCTCCCTATCTATACCAACATTATCTTTAAATTAAGTACCTATAATGAAAAACAAATCAAATGAATTATTGACAATATTTTTTTTCGAAACATTTTTTTATGTGTTGTCTCGACCATTTTGCCAAATATAAAATATGCGTCATTTAAATCCAGTGTTTATGCCCTCTATAAATCTAGAGAATTAAACACTTACGCACGGACGTTTTTCAAAGTCAAAGCTGACATTTATTAACAACTTTTGAATACCTAATAAAACTTATTAGGGGCTCAAAAAGTAATTTTTTTAATATTATTGTTGAAACGTATTTTTTGCATTATTATTGATTGTTTTTAATCAATTAATAGTACTATTGACAGAAAAATAATTATTATCCAACATTATTACATAGCTGTTTGTCAAGCTAAAAGGCATACACGACAAATCGATAGTGTTTTTCAAGTTAAATCGTTAACGATCTTGACATACGAGTTACAATCGGTCTGAAGCGACGGATCGCAAAAGCAAATCGTACCGTGTATTTTATACAAGGTCAGTCAAATAAGGTTTTATATTATGTTATTTTTTTATTTATGTTCAGAAGAGCGCTCCATCGTCAACCGCATGATCGCTTTCAATTAGGTGAGATAACGGTCAAGAGCGAAGGAACCTATCAACAATAAAAAAAAATCGCAGCGATACATTATGTACGCTTTTTGATAAAATGCACAAAAATTGTTGTATTGTAATTTTTTTTATTCATTACATTTTACTGGGCCTTTGGTTTCTTAACTTGAAAAATAACAATATGGATAAATATTCTAATGATACTTTCTATGGATTCCGAAAAGGCTTCAGCACCGTGGACCACGTACATACGCTGCGGCAGGTTATACAGAAGACTGAGGAGTATAATCAGCTTTTTTGCTTAGCGTTTGTGGACTACGAGAAAGCCTTTGATTCGATCGAGACTTGGGCTGTACTGCAGTCTCTCCAACGGTGCCAAATTGATTATTGGTACATCAAAGTGTTGAAGTGTTTGTACAAAAACGCCACCATGTCGGTCCGACTACAAGACCAGACCTCGAAATCTATCCTCTTGCAGCGGGGCGTGAGGCAGGGAGACGTTATTTCTCCGAAACTATTCACGGCAGCAATGGAGGATGTCTTTAAGGTTCTGGAATGGAGAGGGCTAGGCATTAATGTCAATGGCATGTATACACTCACCTTTGGTTTACCGACGACATAGTAGTCATAGCTGAGACTACGGAGGAGCTCAGTACAATGTTTGGTGACCTCGGTAGAGCTTCCGAAAGAGTGGGACTTAAAATGAACATGGAAAAAACCAAAGTCATGGTAAACAGCCATGTAGCAATCACTCCTATCAAGATCGGGGACTCTACACTCGAAGTTGTGGACGACTATGTTTACCTGGGACAGACGGTCCAGTTGGGTAGGTCTAACTTTGAGAAAGAGATCAATTGTCGAATCCGACTCGGCTGGGCAGCGTTCGGGAGGCTGCGCGGTATCTTCTCATACAATATACCACAATGTCTCAAGACGAAAGTATATGACCAGTGCGTGTAGTCAGTGATGACATATGGCTCCGAAACGTGGTCGCTTACCATGGGCCTCATCAGAAGACTTAGAGTCACCCAAAGGGCAATGGAAAGGGCTATGCTCGGAGTTTCCTTCGCGTGATCGAATTAGGAATGAGGATATCTGCAGGAGAACCAAGGTTACGGACATAGCCCAAAGAACCGCCAAACTTAAGTGGCAGTGGGCAGGGCACATTGCTCGCAGAACAGATGGTCGATGTGGACGAAAGGTTCTGGAATGTCGACCAGGTATTGAAAGACGCAGCGTTGGAAGGCCTCCCACAAGGTGGACCGATGACCTGGTGAGGGTCGCGGGAATCCGATGGATGCGAGACGCACAGGACCGTTAATTGTGGCGATATTTGGAGGAGGCCTATTTCCAACAGTGTACGTCTTTCGGCTGAAATGATGATGATGATGATGATCATGACGTGAATAAGTTAAGTGTGTGAGCGAGAAAGAGGGTTGGAGCTGTACACCCTACATAACTCCATCCTTTTAACAGTTTAGTTTTAGTTGTCAAATGGATCGCATTAGGAACTCGTGATCTGAAACTCCGACACAAATCATGGTCATTATGATGTAAAGAGTGCTGTCAGTCAGGTTAGAGGTTGTTCTCATTTTATAGAACAACAAGGTTGGCGACATAGCACGAAGAATCGCCAAACTTAAGTGGCAATGGGCAGGACACATTGTTCGCAGAACGGATGGCCGTTGGGGCCGAAAGGGCCTGGAATAACGACCACGTACCGAAAGACGTAGCGTTGGAAGGCCTCTTACAAGGTGAACCGATGACCTGGTAAGGGTTGCAAAAATCCGATGGATACGAGACGCACAGCACCGTTCATTGTGGCGACACTTGTGGGAGGCCTGAAATGATGATGATGATGATGGATAAAGATTCAAAGATTAAAAGCATTTTATTTCAAATTTCATTCATCATCATTTAAAGGCACTTTTGAAATGTCTAGAAGTCAGTCAGTCAGAAAAAATGATGATGATCTATGGAGAAGAATGTGCAAGTGTAATAAATATTCACATTGTTATTTTAGATAGCCATCAAATTTGTGTGCTTTTTTTATTGGTTGGGAAAATCATCTTATGACAAGTCCCTTTCTTGGGCGGAACGGAAAATAGTGTCAGACTTTTACTGACTAAAAACCCGCTCCTGTTCCTTCGTTGCCTTCGTCCCAGGGCCCCGAGTTTCGCTTTCACACTACCCGTGGCCCCAGTAGGCTTCGACCCTGCTGGGCCCCTACGATTTGCTGACATCTCCTTGAGGCGCGCGTGGAACAGTACGCGCCGTCGACGACTTGGGCTCGGTCCGGACGGTTACCGGACGGTCGGACGGCGAGCCACCCATTGCTCGCCGTCCGCAAGCCCGCGCCTACGGTGGCAAATTTGTGTGATTACGATGGAAGCGGTCTACCTAAAGTTCTTATTCATTACCACAGAATTTACAACAAAAACGTTAAAGCTCCTAGTAGATAAAAAAGTTCTATGCGCCTCTCATACATTTGCTGCTCACTAACGTTAGGCGTATTTTTTTCTCACCGTAAACAATAACTCTATTTAACATAATAATAAAAATTGCGTAATAGCATAATCAGCTTTTCAATTTTCCCACTGCTGGGACTCAGACCTCCTCTTTAGGAGAGGGAAAGGGCCGTAATCCACCAAGCGGGCCCAGTGCGGGTTGGTGAATGTCACATGTCTTCGAATTTTTGGTTCTAGGATATGCCGGTTTCCTCACGATGTTTTCCTTCACCGTTTTGAGAGCAGTGGTGATGAAATAAATTACACAAAGTAATGCGCCTGGCTGGGTTGGAACCTACAACTTGTAAGTCGTGGCCGTTTTTTTTTTGTTTTATTTTTTTTTATTGGGTGGGAAAATCATCTTATCACACCGCTCTTGGGCGGAGCGCGAGATAGTGTCAGACTTTTACTGACTAAAAACCCACTCCTGTTACTTTGTTGCCTTCGTCCCAGGGCCCTGGGTTTCGCTTTCACACTACCCGTGGCCCCAGAAGGCTTCGACCCTGCTGGGCCCCTACGATTTGCTGACATCTCTTTGAGGCGCGCGTGGAACAATACGCGCCGTCGACGACTTGGCTCGGTCCGATTATCGGACGGTCGGACGGCGAGCCACCCATTGCTCGCCGTCTGCAAGCCCGCGCCTACGGTGGCCAAGTCGTGGCCGTTACCACTCGGCCACCACTACTCTTAATAAACATAATAATATTTATAGATAACTAAAATATGAAAAACAAGTTTTCAAAGAAAATCATTTCTTCATAGCAAGCTTTTATATTCCGGTCTGACACTTATACTCATCAAGACAATTCCAAGTAGTTCAAACCCGATATGACCTTGGCCATCTTCCAGCTCCATCATCAGACCCTGGTTACCATCTACCATCATAGTACTCGTCAAAACGAATCATACGAGCCCAAACTCGATGGTGTTGTGTCGTTTAATTACCGAGTTCCTATGGCCACCTTTCAGCTCCATCATCAGATCAGCTCCATGACATAAAAATTTTGCTTTGTCATCTGATTTACACATGCATGTTAAATTTCGGGAATTGGATCAAATTTAAACTTTCGAATACCGTAATTAGAGACACAATAAAAAAACAATGAGAGAGCGACAAAAACAGCGTAAAAAAAACAATGAGAGCCGGCGTTCGCTTGGGGTTTAATGAGTTTGCAAGATTTGATTACAGACAAACATCGGGACAGGGGAAACTAAACAAAAGCTTGTAAAAACTATAACCTAAGTACATACATATATTCATACAAAAATAGAATACACTAATGCATCCCATCCAAGTACTCCCCGTTTCACAGTCATCTAAAAACTGGTAGCCATGTGTTCAGGCAAAGAACGAGCCCTCAGACGAGCCCTGAGGCCCTACCTTGAGCTCGTAATGCAATTTATTTGACGACCTAAAGTGAACTGTCAAACGGATGCATGGAGCTATAAAGGGTGTATAGTGTATTATAGCTTCTTCCCTCTTTCTCGATCACAAAAACGTCATGGTAAGGCCCTTGTCACAACAAAGTAACGATTGGGCAAATAATTAATATCTTGAAGTAAATTCTAAGAGAAAAGAAAATTAACAGCAAAAAATTTTTCAAACGAAATAATTTAACGATTGTAAAATGCAAAAAGACACTGTTTCCGCCCGGGATCGAACCGGGGGCCTTGTGCGTGTGAAGCACACGTGATAACCGCTACACTACGGAAACTTATTTAAGTAAGTTCAAATTATTGATCTAAACGTAAAGCGTGTATGCTTATAACCTTCGAATTTTGATATGATTTCATAAATTAAAAATTCCACAGAATGAGGTAAAAATAATTCGAGATAATTTGAATTCAACAGCTCAAGTGTCGACTTTAGTATCATATGTATAGATTAAATTGACTTCTAAACGCTCATTCATATTAAAAATACCTTCAAAATATAGGATGCGGGAGAGCTTATTGTTACAAAATTGGAAAATTATCTCAAATTTAAAATTTAATTGTAGGTAGTTGGTATAAGACAGTAACTATTAGAATAAAACCGGACCAAAACTTTAATTTCTTTTATGCGTATGTCGACCAGTGTGTTCCAGCTTTATGACTCTTTATTAATATTTTTAAACTTGCTAATAAACAATAATTATAAAACCTAAATAAAGAAACAATATTTAAATAAAGAAAATATATTAACCTCTATAAAAGATTTTTAACACGCCATACTTAGTGCTGCCATCTATTATCTATACTGGAAAACTTTATATAATGCGTTGTCTTGTTGTACTAATAGATGTCGCTTTAATACTATTTGCTCCGCACTTTTACCATTTACACAAGTATTTACACCAATCAGGTACAAGTACAAATCGAGCCTATGTGATGGTGTTGACTGAAAAACGATTGACAAAACTCAATAACAAACCAAAGCAAAAGAAACGGGATTAAAAATTTTTCAATACACTTACTCGAAAACCCGTTCTTAACCCACCGCTTCTAGGTACGCAACACGCAATAGACTGTTTTCCGCACTAGTGCCGAAAAGTGCGCTTGCTCTTCTCCACCACAATGTTACACGTATCGTACCAGGCTGGGCGCGCGTCGACCCCCACGAGTCGCCAGTTGACCCCCGTTTATTCATTTTTTCGTAAGTGTGTTGAAAAAAGCCGCCTAAGGCTCGTGCGAACTCCGCCTCGGTCGCAATGACAAACTTTCTGCACTTGTATCCAAATGTACTTACTATTTATCTTCGGTACAGAGGCGTTGGGTTTCGTTTCGGCCTGCTATACCTCCTCGCTCCGGACCATGGCCTGCACCAGGGCCCGGCAGAAAACTACACCTAAATACGTCCATTATTCTTTACACTCTAAATAAAAATATGTAGACAGGTAAACCATGTCCAACACCATACAATTTGACTCACTTTAAATATCCAATTATCAAACACAAACACTGGTTTGGAGCAATCATACTTACTTCATAACTTTTAATTTATTGATGTAATCAGACTGACCATTGGTACGGTATTCCTATTACAAAAGTGCCTATTAGTATAATTCACCGTTAAGACTCGTTCTACTGACAGTAGGTTTACCATCATTCTGAATGTTCGTTGTTGGAAAAAGATACAGTATTATAAAAAAAAATTACAAGGTTACTGCTTATTTCTAAAAGAAATTTCTTTCTTGGTCCAGCAGACCTGCAAAAAGAGAGATAAAAATAAATGTAGACAATAGTGTGTAGAAATAAGTAAAGAAGAGTCTGTGAAATCTTAAACTAATAAATACTTATATAACAATATAAATATATACCTTATACTATAAATAAACAAATAATATATAAATATATAATTATCAACACTAGAGAGGAAAGATAGTGCTATTTTATATACTACTAGCTGTTGCCCGCGACTTCGTCTGCGTTAACTTCGTAAAACTGTACAATAATTCTGTATTTGCAATTCATTCCGAAAGCATCGCAATTATTGATTGTACTTTAGCATAAAACGGTTAAAGGTAAAAACGCAAATTACCTTCAGGAAACCTGTTATGTACTCGTCTAAATCCAGATGTATGAACGTTAATGAATAGAAAGAGTATGTATACGGGTCATAGCAGTTGGCAATTCTGCTTACCCCAAGGAACAAACATATATAAACTAATGCCTTTTGCATTAGTTTATGTATGTTTCTGGTTTATGTTCTGGTAAAACAACATTGTATGATTTTAAACCCTCGCTACAGTGAGTACGCCACAATCGCAGCGGTAATGCCTGTCTTTGAGGAGTGACTACAGAGGCGTCACGGCATCCTCTCTTTATGCAGGACTCACCAGATATGGATGTTCCGGAAGGTATCTGTGTTGAATTCTGCGGGAAGAAACACTCGGGTCTCACCATTGTGCGGATCGCCCGGAGAATACGATGGAGTATACGGTGGAAGTCAGTCCCGCTTGGTCGGAACGCCGGCGCCGCCATGTCCTCGGGGGGCGCTTGGTGGAGAAAATGACAACCAGTAGCCTCCTTCAGTAAAGCACTACGATCAAAGAAGGTGGCTGAAACTATGAGGGATAGGACATCCTGATTCCTCAGCTGTCGCTGCAAGTGATGCTCCGGGTGTTAAAAGCCGCAGGGCAATTCCCAGCCATCGCAAATATGGGATTGCGGTGGTGCCGTCCGGCCGTCTGGTCGAAGCAATCCTGAATCGACGGCGAGTTGTATTTTACGCGCGATTCAAATATATGTCACCAAATGGATAGGGCCCTCTAGGGCCGATGTCTGCTAGGGCTGCAAGATTATTCGAAAGAGTTACCTCCCATAACAATTTTCGCCTCAATAATGTTTCACTGAAGAGACACCTTCAGCTGGATAACGTGCACTGATAGTGCAAAACCTTAAGTGAATCTAAAAACTGCCATCATAATCAACTATCTTTCTCTAAACAGTACTTAAGAAGAATTTGGGAGAGAATGCTTGCATTTATTGTTGCAGTTTGATCATTTTGGGAGTTACTTGTTCATTTACCTATGATTTTTTTGGCGTGTTTTTAACTGACGTCCACGTATATCACACATATGTTTTTTCGGTAGTGGGAACTACCCTATGAAGAGTCTCCAACTTTTGAATGAATTTCGGCGAGATCTTGTGCGTGCGTATTTCCGTCCAATCGAACTCGCATATTGATGGCCAAACCGAGAAATTACTGACGCCGATTGCCTCTGTGATGACACGGCGGTTCACGCAAGCTGGATAGACCTCCACCGCGTACTACAACGGGTCCTCCGGGCGATTCGCAAAATTATAATATCAGGGTACTTCCACCTGAATCCGAAAAAGCAACCGTTTGAAACACCCAAAACAGTCCTGAGCTTGTGCATCCATAAAACAATGAAATTGCTGTAAAAAAATGTAGCAGCCGATTAGTATTATCCCTGAGATTAGCCTTCCTCAGGGGGTCGTTCCAGTGTTGGTCACTGCAAGAAGGTAACGTCCAGATGTCGACGTATGGCTGCAAGGAATCTGAGATACATCACACGTTGTCGAACTATGATCAGAAAAACACATTCGATTCCGTTTTATATAAAGCAGTGACTGCCAATAATAAAACACGCCATTATTAGGCCGCAAGGTGCCATCATCCTGGAGGACACAGTGGAGCATACAGTTGAGGTGTGCCCCGCAAGAGCGTAGCACCACTTTGTCCTCGTGGAGGCAATCGGCGTCAGTGACCTCTCGCGCCGGGCTCTGGTTTGGGCGAGATCCAGAGCGAGGAGTAATGGCAGGCAGTCGCCTCCTTCTGCAAAGCCGTAATGCTAGCGAAGGAGGAGGTCGCAAGCGTAAGGGAACGAACGTCCTCACGCCAATCCGAGATTCCGACCCCGACTACCACCCAAGGTAGACGCGGGCTTGCGGACGTCGAGCGATGGGTAGCTAGCCGTCAGGAAGTCCGGTAGTTGACCGGACTGAGCTCAGTCAAGGAACAGGAGTGAAGGACACAGGTGTGGTTTTAGTCAGTAAAAGATTGACACGCTCTCGCGCTCCTACCAGAGCGAGAAGTCATTGGATGATTTCCACCCTAAAAAAAAGAAAAAAAAAGGTGCCATCATCATCATTATCATTTCAGCCGAAAGACGTCCACTGTTGTGCATAAGTCTCCCCAAGTGTCGCCATTATGACCGGTCCATCCATCGGATTACGCGACCCTCACCAGGTTATCGGTCCACCAGGGGGCCTTTCAATGCAAGGTACCATGTAACCCCTTCCGAAAATTTGGCCGTGTTATTTTAAAGTCAACTTTTATCGCCTTTAGTTACAGTAAAAGTTGTTAAAAATACCTCCGTCTAACACCAGTAATTTTAAAATACATAATGCCATCTATCAAATTTAATATGAAGTTCAACTTTCATTGTCATCATTTTTTCTACTTTGAGTCTTTAGATGGCGTTGCGAGTTGCGTGTGGTGTCATATTTAACTTGTTGAAAACTTTAAATTCATACCGTTTGTATTTCATATGCTTTGTCTCATTGCGAAGAAACAAAGCCTAAGTAATATATCAAGTTACACAGAATTTTAATGTATAAAAGCTATCTACATCAATTTCTAACATTTTGCGTGATACGCACACAACTTAAAACTTCTACAAATATATTATGTGTAGATATATAAAAAAAAATGTAAGCATGCAAAAATATATAAAAAAATCTTATTTACGATATAAAAATAAAACCAAAAATTTTGCAATAGTGCCACATGGGATTCGAACAACCTATAAATGACACGCAAGTCTAGATACGAAACCACTGCGCTACGGTCTTCGATGATGGATATTTAAAATAGATGTTCTTATATAAACGTCATATTTGACTGGTTGGCTCCTTATCGATGGTAGCGTGATGATTTTCGTTTCAGAAGTAATATTTGCAGCTAAATGGAATAATGTAATATTATTGTACGTGATTTTACTCGCCGCATTGATTTTATTACGTGTTTTGATTAGTTTTTATAAAATATTAAGAAGATATCGAATAGAAATGTCAATTTTGTTTCGAGAAAATGGTAAAAGTTAGTTTTATTACAAAAAAAAGGATAAAATAATGACAAAATTTTTAACTGAAAGTGGGGATCGAACTGGCAGCAAATGTCGTTCAATACCTACATTTTCGATTATTGCTCACCCCCCATAGCAAATAGCGTGATAATTTATAGCCTATAAGTTGCCCTGACCTATAAGGATTATGTATGCAAAATTTGGACAGGATCGGTTCAGTAGTTTTTGCGCCAATTAATACCACCGCAAAATAATTTTACTGTTTTATTATATGTATAGATAGCTTTACGGAAGAGAATTCCACAACTTTACTTCATGGACAGAGAAAGAGTAGGAGTAGTAGCTGGATTTATGAGAAGGGGATTTGAGAAGGGATCTTAGGTGTGATCTGCACGGTGCGTCGCGTACGAAAATCGGTCGCACAGGTAGGAGGGATAACATGGGTTGTGTAGGATGTTGAAAAGGAGACTTAAAATCCGAGTGTTTTTGCGAAGACGGATAGGCCACTTGAGTTCCTTGCGAAGATGCGAGACGTGATCAAACTTTCGTAGACAAAAAGAAACTGAATGCATAAGTTTTGCAGTCGCTCAAGCTTGTTTAATAGCTCCTCAGTAGCATACAAGTAGCAGGCGTCGGCATAATCTATAATCGGCTGAATAAGAGTTTAGGCCAAAGAGATTTTCGTTTTCAAAGGCAAGAGACCCTGAAGGTATTTAAGCGAATGAAAGGAAAAGTTTACTTTCCAACTTACTTCATTGGCTTACGCACGCAAAGATTGGAGACAATAATAAATAACACCCAGCTCTTTTGCAGTTGCAGTATAGTCAATACGGACAGCATCGAGAACTAAAGGCTGTTGAGAAGAAACTATAGCCGTATTGCGAACAAATAAGAATAATTAATTAATAAATAAGAATGCGAAATAAAGTAAAAAAGATTCAGTTCAGGAGGTCTAAGCTTATACCTGCTCTTAGCTTTATCCCTGCGAGCCATAAGATCTTTAATTTGAAGAGTTACCCATCGTGCTGCATTATTATGTCAAGGACTACGTACCGGAAGACGCAGCGTTGGAAGGCCTCCCATAGGTGAACCGATGACCTAGTGAGGGTCGCGGAAATCCGATGGACACAAGGACCAGTCTTTATGGCGACGCTGGGCCAGTCTATGTGCAGCAGTGAAGTTCTGTCGGCTGAAAAGATGACGGTGATGATGTTATGCAATTGGAATGCAACTCGACATATGTACATTTTCACTGTTTTTCATACAACCGCTCTTACGCGATTATGACGTTATTACACATTTTTCATTCGATATTTTGGATATACAGTATGTATACTACAATACAGTATGTGTACATACTGTATTTCCAAAATATCGAAATATTTCCAAAAAATCTTGTGGATATTATCTGGGCTTCTATTGAAATCAATTTGTAAATTTCATCATCATCATCATTTCAGCCGAAAGACGTCCACTGCTGGACATAGGCCTCCCCCAAGTGCCGCCACAATGAACGGTCCTGTGCGTTTGTAAATTTGTATTAAACTATTCCAATAAAGACCTCTGAAAATTTACTATTATACATGAACTTTGACACTCAAAAATTAAAAAAGTATAAAAATATAACAAATTGAAGCCTTGCAAATTTAATCAAGATCCTGAATGATAACATTTTTTTTCAAAAACTTATAGGTTTTAAAAAAATACGTATTCCTTGGTACAAGTTTTGTGAAATATTCGAGTAATCCACGGAATTACCGAATGCTAACAGAGTTTTCAGGCGTTAACTCTTTTCTTTTTCGTCAAACATCGCGTTGAATTGCGTTAGATGAAGTAAAAAGCTTTAAAACTATGCTCGATGTTGACGTTAGGCGAGTGAAAAAGGAGCCTCATAAGGATTGATATTAGTGAAAACCGGACATTCCAATTTATTGAATTTAGTTAAATTATTGCTTTTAAATCCAATAAAATTCACACAGGCAGGTTTAGTCCTAGTCTGATTTAATTGATGGTCCCCCTATTAGTAACTGATAATAGCTATGTCTAGGTACAGTCGTGAACTCGGTGATCTATCAATGGAATCACGACGCTAGTGTTGTAGCTAAATTTATCGATATGGTTTTTCAAAGAGCAATATTGTTTATTAATTTATTGATTCTGGTATCTTTGAGTACCAGGTTCAGATAATATTCTGTCACGGACTGGTTCAATGTGGTGTTTTGTTTAGGCAATCTATACTCCATTCGAAATACCTAAGATTAATAGATATTCATAAGAACCTTTTTTACTGTTTCTTTAACCAATTTTGACTTTTATTGCGTTGGTGACAGGATAAATGGTGGTAGCAGTAAGTAGTTGGCATTGTAACCACTTGTTTTCTTTTAATGCTATCCATATGTGTACGGAATATAACTCAAAATCGGTTGAACGACAGTAAAAAGGTTCGTTGAATGGAGTATAGGTACTTATTTGGTAAATGTCTATTGATCTGGATTAGACTACTCACTATCTCATTTAGATCAACGATGATTAGCGCCGTGATCTTAAAAAAATTATGTTCTGAGTAAACAGCAACAAAAATAAGGTTTGATTTTATTTGTTTAAATTCACCGTAGTGTTACATAGAAACGTGTATGAAGCAGAATTTAGAATATGTTAGGGAGACAATGTAGGTTTTCTTTAAAAAACATTTATCAAACCGTACTGACACATTTAAAATGAAAACTAATTAGTACATTTTAATACAAGTGAAGAAAGTTTGCCATTGCAACCGAGGCGGCATTGGCCCGAGGCGCAGGTGAGGGTGCTGTGGAGCTGAGTGCTGCTGTGACAAATTTCCACGTGTGCACGGCGACCAGCCCGATATGATAAATAGAATAAATTGTAGTGAAATCGCGTATTTTACCTTCCGTGCCTAAAAGTGGATAGGAGCAGGTTTTCGTGTAAGTGTATTGAAAAACTATTGTCATAATGTAGATATTATTAAAGTATCGATACTTGGTTACGATGAAGCACAGCTCGCATTCTCGCACCCACATCACTAGAGGTCGTGAATGTAACGTCTAGCAGAAACCGAAAGTGATGCGTCGTGGGAACAGGGTCAGAGAGGCGCTTGCCCGAGCTCGAATTGATTCTGTAGTAAAATGGATTATTTTTAGAAGTAGGAGTTTATTTATATCAAATAGTGGGTCGCAGACATACAGACATCTATTTAAATAAGGACTAGGAGCGTGAAATTTTACACAAGGTTTATGACGTAGGCGAGCACTAAGAGAGGATTTCCCAAAATTCACTACTTAAGTGAATCAAACGGGGGTCCAAAGTTTGTATGGAGATACCTACTTTTACGCGCATGAAGCCGCTGATAGAAGCTAGTAAATAACATAAGATATCTTTTAGAAGTTTTGACGGGTTTTTGGAGGGGAGGGGGGTTGTAAATCCTCGAATAACTTCTTCAGCTCTAAGTGGAGCGATGCCTGTGTCCCGCAGCATATAGCTTTCGGCTGAAATGGTCACGATGATGATGTATACTGGGCAAGGGATGTGGAATTTGGGGGGGTAGTTTGTAAATCGACAAATAACTTTTTTAGCCCTGGGTGGAGCGAGCTCTTTCCTACCTAATGGTTAGCTTTCGACTGAAATGATAATGGCGATGTAATCTAGGCAAGAACTGCGGATTTATTCGTTATTCAGAAGAGTCAACACGAACACTCCCTCTCACTCCACCTAGAGTGGGAAAAGGAGTGGGAGTAACCAGTAGGAGTGCTAGGAACCTTACTACTACCTACTTGTAGTATAAAAATCTTTTTCTTCTAATGATATAAATATTAATATGATAACAGATAGTGCTTGACTGCGATCCCACATGATGGTAAGCAGTAATGCAATCGTCGATGGTGAAGCTCACTAGTTTATTAAGAGCCTATTCACTCTAGCCTTTAAGACACCTAAATCGGACGGGAATACTGCTTCTACAGACAATTTCAACTTTCCAAAAGATTTTTGTTGGGAAATGTCCTCAATATTCTTGAAAAACTTTACGCGACCAAGGCAGTTCAGGAAGCATACGTTTGATATCAAAGCAGCCTATCATACATTGTAAGACGAAGTACCTACACGCTGTGAACGGAAGCGCGCATTATGTAAAACGTCACAGTTATCCAGCTCTACATCGCTCCACATCGTACGTAACAACAGCATCATATAATGGCTGGAAACATTTATCTGCTCGACATTTATTTGATCTTCATTTGTTTTAAGAAGTAACCTTTGGCCCGTCAGCTTCAGTGAGTACCTTTTTGGCAGGTCATTTCGTCTCCCACGTCATCTAATGTTAAACTGGGCTTTACAATTCTTAGGAAAAACCATTTAGCTAACAGCAGTTCAGGGGCCCAAGGCTGCTATTTTTATAAATTCGTCATTCCAACACGATCCCATTGTCATTTTGCTAAAAGTTCGTAATTTGCTAATTCATAATGATCGATCATTGATCGGTCAATGGTCTCGTTATAGAATTGTGGTAGAAAGACAATATCGAGCTTATTAAAAGTAATAACTGCACAATGACGTTCTGATGGTAGATCACTGATCAAAAGAACTGTCAAAATTTTAACAGATTACCGCATACGTCAGATATTCATTTGTCAATATGTTCGAGATTACGATTCTATGCCACTTCTTTCAATGGAGTGTCAGTGGTTGCATTGGAAAGTCATAACGACGCTATTATTTTAGTAGATTATCAAACTTGTCAAAATCAACAATTATGAAATCTATGATAGACCATCCTGACACTATTGTAATAACAGACTTGAAGCCCTGTACGCCAGTGTAATGTTTTTTAAGGCCATAGTGCCCGAGCAGTGCCATAAAACAGTGGCTTTTTTATTGTGTGACAGACGTGACTGGAGTGCTGAAAATACTTAGTATTGAAACATTGTATCCCTTTTTTAGAGCTCCGTAGCTCAAAATGAAAAAATGGAACCCTTATAGGATCACGTTGTTGTCCGTCTGTCTGTCTATCAAGACCCTTTATCTTGGGAACGCGTGGAGGTTACGAGTTCAAATTAAAACCATACACTCAGGTAGTCAGGTCTGCGGTCCCTTGAAGCTACGAAAAAATGTAACTTCGGAGTTAACGAATAAAAAATATGCGATCGTATGTCGCAAAAAATGTATATTTTGACAACCCCAAGGGAATCAAAATTCATAGGATATGTACTTCCCGTTGTTCCAGAATCTTGAAATTTAGCAGAAAGCATGGTCTTATAGCACAGGTAAAGGAATAAATTTGAATACAGTTAATTTGTAGTCACGTCATAAAAAAAAAACTTTTTTTTCTATTCCGAAAAATCTTCGCAACTCCATTCGGGAATTTAACAATTAACGTAAGTTTGTACGGAACCCTCAGTGCGTGAGTCCGACTCGAACTTCACCAATTCTTTTTATATGGGAAATCATCAAATATCATTTCTTACTAGAGTCCTCTCACATCACCCTAGAAGATGGAGTGTCAGATTTTTACCGATTAAAACCCACATGTGTCCTTCAGTTGTCCTTTGCGTTCCAGGGATACGCTAACTTTTTCAA
The DNA here is from genome assembly GCA_949316375.1 of Mythimna vitellina. Taxonomy (NCBI): domain Eukaryota; kingdom Metazoa; phylum Arthropoda; class Insecta; order Lepidoptera; family Noctuidae; genus Mythimna; species Mythimna vitellina. Next base: position 1,226,545 of record OX438704.1, read on the forward strand.
AAAATCCGTCGTCCTAAGAGGGCATGGACCTTACTGGGCCCCTCGTATATCGTCATCAGTACCACCCAGGAAGCTGCGCCCGAAGACCAATCCAAGACACCACAATAAATCATACGTCTTGCAATGATGGAACGGGCTTGGCGAAATTAAACTGTCAACTTATTAAAGATGTTGTTCACATTCTCTTGACAGGACTGTCAGTTACCAGACCTTAATTATTTTTTCAAACTACTTACTGCACCTCGATACTCTTTACAATCTCATCCATGCTGCTGCAAAATAAATGTCGGTGTGAAAGGATTGCTAATGTCATGGACTCACGGTGATTATTGGACATTATCGCATCGCTCCAATTTGTGTGGGTGTGCATTAAATGTGAGTCAAAGAGTAGTTTGATCCAGTTTGGAGAGGTTATTCAATCAACAATAAAAGTCAAGATAATTATTCATAGATGAATGAGACGCAGACAGGACATATTCAATATCCTGCCTGCATCTCATCCTTCTATAACACTTGTTTTTTTTTACATTTTGGGACCACAAACGTACGTGCAAATAGGGAGTTGAATTGCCTGCCGGAGCCTGTGTCCTTGGTAGCTACAACGGTAGCTGCGGTCTATTCAAGAGTGAATAGGTTACTTCTAGTCAAGCATGCTCCATCGTCGACCTCAACATCACTCACCAGCAGGTCAAGCGCGAGTCTCTTAACAATAGTCTCCAACTGTATTGTGGGCTTGGGCGGGGTGTCGGCTTCCCGAAACTATATGTATATTTCCTTTTATTATTGTGAATGTGAGGACTATGTTAATTGCTTTTTTTTTCTCTTTTTTTTCAGTAATTTTAACGTATGTCTTGCAATTTGAGTATTTTTTGCGGCCTACCTAAATGTCCTTTCCTTGGTATTGTTTGTCACGTCGTTGAACTCCTTAGTAGTCCTGGGTTGAGCTTTGCGAATACTGACAAATGCTTTGCGCTGACTGGACAGGTCCACTCAAATCTGTATGGTTCTTTTTTCAAAAGACCATCTCAGACAAATCTGCGTGGTTCTCATGTGATTTGACCATTACACATTTAGTGTATGGACTTTAAAAGAGATTTTGACCCCTGAGTTTGTTTCGGTGTTTCTTCTCATCTGGTTAAAACTGAAGAAAAAAAAAATTAAGTACGTGTAAAGTGTTTTTTAGTTCATTAAACCCCGAGCGAACGCCGGCGTTCGCTCGGTCATTGTCTTTCTATTGTGTCTCTAATTACGCTACTCAAAAGGTAAAATCTATTTACTAAATAAATATCATTTATCATTTTATCCAGTCTGACCGGATGCAACCGAATGGCAATATTTTTCCATTCGTTCCATTTGTCCTTTTCAAATCCTGTCTGAGGATAGTTTACCTGATGAGCCCACTCTTCCCTGACGCTTCTCCAGGATCCTTTGTCAATTAACTTATTATTGTTTGAGTTTTTTTTTTAATTGATATAAACCAGTGCTTGACTGCGATCCCACCTGATGGTAAGCGGAGATGCAATCATTGATGGTGAGGCGCACCAGTTTATTAAGAGCCTATTCACTCTAGCCTTGAAGACACCTAAATTAGAGAAGAGATTAGAGTTAGTGCCTGCATACTGTTTGATCTGTCACACTTGACCTTATCATAATTACCAAACAGGTATTTTTTTTAGATGGAGTGACTCATCCAATGACTTCATTCTCACTTCACGATGTGTTAAAAAAAAAATGAATATTTACACGGGACCCCTGCGGCTTGGGGGCCCCATATCATTGATACGGCTGATACGCCCACAGTACTGTAGTTGTATACTGTCAAAGTATTACCAATAACTTTTCTCAACCTAATTAAGTTTTCTCCTAAAGCAGTCTGACAAAATATGCAGTACATTCTGACACAATCTGTTAGTCTTTATCTTACGTTTCTCTAAAACCCAAACCGGCTGACAACCAGGTAAATCAACGGACTATTTCATCGCGAACCTGAACAACGTCATAATAACCTGTATGACAAGTAGATAAGGTTGATAATTGTATGTTCCAGTGTCGTGGGTTGTGTTAAAAAGTGCAATTCGCTATTAATCAAATGCACATACACGATACGATTCCATTTATCTGTATTAGATTTGGTACAGCCAGGAAAAAGGATTTTTTTTCCGATTAATATTCTGAATTAACAGGATTTTTAGTTTTTTAAATGTAAGCTAGCTAACCAGTACCTGCGATCCCGAGTCGATGGTAAGCAGTGATGCCATCGTTGATGGAGAATCGCACTAGATTATTAAGAGCTTATTCACTCTATTCTGGTCACCTAAATAGAAATAGTATTTTTTTTTTTATTGATATAAACCAGTGCTTGACTGCGATCCCACCTGATGGTAAGCGGAGATGCAATCATTGATGGTCAGGCGCACTAGTTTATTAAGAGCCTATTCACTCTAGCCTTGAAGACACCTAAATTATAATTCAATAATATAATAATCTTATAATAGAAAGGAAAGACCGCTGCAGGAAAATTGTTCCAGTCCTTCGATTTACGCGGTATAAACAAAGAGGCGAAACGCTTAGTCCGGACCGTAGAGGTCTCTAAAACGTCTAGGATCAAGAGGTCTTTTTATTATTTCTTGATAGGTTCGCGCTTGACCGCTATCTCACCTGATGGAAAGCGACGATGCGGTCGACGATGGAGCGCGCTTACTTAGAAGTAACCTATAACCTCACTCTTGACTTAAAGATCCTGGTCTCTACATTCGCCGTACGTCGGGTTGTCGGACCTGGGTTACTTCTAGGTAAGCGTGCACCATCATCGATCACATCGTCACTTTCCATCAGGTGGAGCCTTCAGTTTTTTTATGTCATGGGGAAACACATTCCAGAGTTTTATGGAAAAAATCATGCATTTATCGTCTAAAATATTCTTTTTAGGGTTTCGTACCTCAAAAGGTAAAAAACGGAGCCCTTATAGGATCACTTTGTTGTCCGTCTGTCTGTCTGTCTATCAAAACCCTGTATCTAGAGAACTCATGGAGGTATCGAATAAAAAATTAAAACCGTATACTCAGGTCTGCGGTCCCATGAAGCTGTGAAAAAATCAAACTTCTAAGTTAACGAAAAACTTTCCCCATACTAAAAATACATAATATAGACTAGACTAGACTTATATAAAGAATAGGGTATAGTAGGTGCGTTTACAATCATGTAAACTTACTTACACAGGACACCCAGACCCGGAACATTTATCTATAGGCAATACAAATATTTGCCCGTGCGGGAATCGAACCCGCGACCCGCAGCGCACAAGTCCATCACTCAATCACTGCACCAACCGTGCATAGCATAATAACAGCATAACTGTACTTATAATGTTCCCACTGCTGGGACTCAGGCCTCCTCTCTAGGAGAGGGAATGCGGATTGCCACCACGCGGGCTCAATGCGGATCGGTGCATGACACATTTCTTTGAATTTTTGGTTCTAGGACATGCCGGTTTCCTCACGATGTTTTTCTTCACTGATTTGAAAGCATAGCGTAGCATAGTCGGCCTTATAATGTTACCACTGTTGGGACACAGGCCTCCTCTCAAGAAGAGGGAATGGGCCGTTATCCACGACGCGGGCCCAATGCGGGTTGGTGGATGTCACAATATGTCTTTGAATTTTAGGTTCTAGGACATGCCGGATTCCTCACGATATTTTTCTTCACTGATTTGAGAGCCTTGGTGATGAAATAAATTACACAAAGTACCTAGCTGGGTTTGACCCGCGACCTATAATAACTCGTAAGTCGGAGCCGATACCACTAGGCCACCACCACCAATCTTAACCAACCGTGGAATGGTCGATAAAATGTATTTGCAGTCAGTACTTATCTCACATATGACGCAACGTGGAAAGTTGCGTGGAATCACACCTGCGGACTGCCTATCAGGCGAGCAGTAATTATATAGAAAGGGCCGCTTTATGGGACAGGACTGGACTATGGGAGCTAAGGAGTGCCTGCTGGCTGGTGATAATGTGATACCATAATACATTTCACGCTAGGTTCGGCGGCCATAAGCCGTACCGAATGTGTATTAGTAGTCGCGTAATAAGGAGGTACCTATGTAGGTATGTAGTTCTAATTGATATCTCTAAATAATAATATTATTTACGTATCTTTAAATGGATTAAAAAGATGGGCAAATGCGAGTCGGACTCACGCACTGAGGGTTCCGTACAAACTTATGTAAATAGTTCCATTCTCGAATGGAGTCTCGAAGATTTACTGTTTTCAGATTTATTCCTATATCTGTGCTATAAGACCATGCTTCATACAAAATTTCAGGATTCTGGGTCAACGGGAAGTACCCTATGAATTTTGATTCCCTTGAGAGTGTCGAAATATACGTTCTTTGCGACACAAATGACTGTATCTTTTTGATTCTTTAACTTAGGAGTTTGATTTTTTCACAGCTTCAAGGGACCGCAGATCTAAGTATAAGGTTTTAATTTCAACTCAATACCTCCACGGGTTCTTAAGATAAAAGGTCTGGACAGACATGTCCGACCGCATCGTCGCTTTCCAGCAGGTGAGATAGCAGTCAAGCGCGAACCTATTAAGAACAAGAAAAAAAAAGGTCATCAGACAGACGGACGAACAATAAAGTGATCCTATAAGGATTCCGACTTTTCCTTTTGAGGTAAGAAACCCTAAAAACACTAAAAAGTGGCAAGTTTAATTTCGGAAGTCAGTGTTTAAAAATCGAAATCCGAAATAAAAGTATTTAAATTTTTTTAAATAGTTGTGGTAGGTTAGGTACCCCTCGATTAAACCTAAATGTAAATAGTATGTAAGTTCTACGGTAAGGTGCCTATAATTATGATATGTAAATATGCCTATATTTGAACAGTTCCATCGATTTCTCCAGGATACCGTGAGATCCTAAGCTGATAACCATGGGACCACCTTAGTATACCCTTTCAAACAAAAAGACGAATTGATAACCTCCGCCTGCGTTCAACCTCCCGCCTCTAGCTAGAAGACCTTAACAAGGAGGCTGAGATACAAACTGGAAGCGGAAGGTAGAGGACCAAGTTTTCTGACACAGCCAGGGTGAGAAATACCCTACAGTGGCCTGCAATCGGCTGAGTCAATAAATAAAAGAATATATGTTTGGCAGGTGATAATAGCTTCCTACTGTAGCAAAATTATCTAAAAATACATTACGAGATCTTTAGATTTTTATGAACCGTCAATAAACAATTCTTAAAAGATTTAATAGTCCTCCATATCTTTTGACGATCCACCGCAGGCGCGGGCTTGCGGACGGCGAGCAATGGGTAGCTCGCAGTCCGACCGTTCGGTAACCGTCCGGACTGAGCCCAAGTCGTCGACGGCGCGTAGTGTTCCACTTGCGCCTTAAGGAGATGTCAGCAACCGTAGGGGCCCTGCAGGGTCGAAGCCTACTGGAGCCATGGCGAAAGAGATCCCGGGGCCCTGGAACAATGGCAAAGAAGTAACAGGAGTGGATTTTTAGTAAGTAAAAGTCTGACACGCCTTCCTGCTCCGCCCAAGATCCGGGGATGTCATTAGATGATTTTCACACCAAAAAAAAAACTTTTGACGATTCATTTAAAGAAAAGAAAGAAAGAAATAAAAATATTTTATTTGGCACGCATAAAGAAAAATTAAGACCACTAAGAAAAAAAACACTCACATAATGCGTGTCTCACGGCTGCGAAAAATAGGTCCAGTTCAGCAAAAAAATGCAAGACAACTACATGGCAATCAGTGGTAGTTGCCTGACACTGGTTTTCAACTGAACCTGATTGAGTTCTAATAAGTATCATAATTTATTTTATTATATGTATCTAAAATCAAAACTATGTAATTACAAATCACATATAAATTATAAAGACGAAAGTTGGTGTTTATGTTTGTTACTTCTTCACGCTCGGCTTCACGGATTTCGATGATACTTAATACGATAGTAGACCATGTCCTCGAATAACCCACAGGATATTTTTTATCCCAGGATATGCAGAAGCGCCGGCTTTTAGAAAACCTCATGGGTGCTCATGCTCATTTGATGGACTCGAAAAAGTGGCGAAGTGTGAGAAGAGAAATGCACACTGATCAACCGAAAAATAAATAAATATCCTACTTACATATTGCGTACTGTTTCATAAAATGAAACCATTTTATAAAATGAAACTAGTTTTTAGTATCAAGAAATATTATAATTTACACATAACCTAAAAGGCGATAACTGATCTGTTTCTTGATGTCTATTCTCAGGGGTGCTCGGCGTCCACTGTTTATTTCTCATGGGTGCTCGAGCTCCCGAGCACCCACGGAGTCGGCGCCCCTGGGGGATAATTTATCTTCACGCGAGCAAAGCCACTAAAAGAAGCTTGTAAATTATAAATTGGATCTTAATTACACAGTATATAATAGCTACTTACAACATGCATGAAAGTGATTTCAACAAAAATATCAATAAATAAATGTTGTAAAGTGTAACGAATCGAAAACGAAGTGAACCAATAAAGTTTTATTTATGAATCCTACAGCCGAGGTCGTAAAACCAATATGTCTTATGTTACACTTGTGTGTAACTTGGCAGGATAAATAGGCATTTACTCATTTCCTTCCAATGTGCAAAATTACACGATTCTTAGAACATACTGTTACTTTGAATTTGTTTTCGCAACTTCTGAGTAAGGGCCTGGCCACATCACATACATGCTCGTACAGATAGCGGCACGAATCTTGAGCGCTCGGCAAAAAAGTGGGGATTGCTTTGCGCATCGTACACATCAAAGTCAAAAGTCAAAGTTTTTTATTTCACACGTTTTATAAGTGCCCATGTAGGCCGGGCACTTATAAAACGTCAGAAGCTAGTGCACAGTTCCAAACTGGTCGTTTCCTATGGAGAAGAACCGGCAAGAAACTCCATGGTTACTCTTTTAAAAAAGAAATCGGCGAGCCAATCACTGTACAACGATTGCACTACCCCCTCCCGCGTCTCACTTCATACCACTAAAGAGACCCGATATTTCACTTCTGCGCAAGTGGAAGTCAGCGTTCAAGATCCATGCCGGTATCTGTATATTATCTACACAACGAGACAACGTGCCGCAGTCAAGCACCGCGCTGTTTTTGAGTTTTATATTGCGCACAAGTATACGATTAACTACAGTTAACAGAATCAGAAAAATAACATGTTATTTCAGGACAAATGCTAGATAGATGTGAATGTGTTCCAAAAATTACGAAGATGCCCCTAAAATAATAATTACCGGATTTGACACTTCGCGTGACCCAAGGGCTGGCTTTTACCTCGGACAGAGGATAAGCATTGCCATACAGCGTGGCAATGCCGCCAGTCTTTTGGGCACATTACCAGTCGACAGCGATGTGGAAGAGTTTTTTAACGCCATAATTTAGTTTGATTATATGTAGTTAGTAGTAATAAGCGTAGGTTTTTTTTTATTTTATTTGTAAAACCAAATTAATTTACATGCAATCATTCTCATCGTTTGTCAGTTTTTTTTTAATTGCTATAAGCCAGTGCTTGACTGCGATCCCACCTGATGGTAAACAGAGATACAATTATATTTTCATTGATAGTGAGGCACTAGTTTATTAAGAGCCTATTCACTCTACCCTTAAAGACACCTAAATTATAGTTGGATGGGAAGACCGATAGATTGTTCTACAAACAACTTTTACCTATAGATTAATATTTTGCAAGCATCTCTTTCATTTGTATGCAGTCTGAGAGAGACCACAGCTTAGGTTGTATAGTGTTCGCCGCACCGTAATGTGGCCAGGCCCTAACTGGTTTAATGCAGGGTTATAATGACCTAAATGAGTTCGGAAGTGGTTAAAAAGTTTTCCGGTTTGAACTAATTTGAACTTGTAAGTAGCAAAAACGACACATGTATCAATTAATGAAGGCTAGATTTAATATTTAGATGCTTTTAGTATATAACTAGTTGCTGCCAGTGACTTCGCCTGCATGAAACTAGAACATTGTCCCAAGGGGACATATTACCGGGACAAAAAGAATCCTATCTATTACATTTTTTTTTTTAAATCTATCTGCATAGTACTGTGTACCAAGTTTCATCGAAATCCGTTGAAACGTTTATGACTGGCCTGTTGGTCTAGTGGTTATTGACTTTGACTGCTATGCTGGAGGTTGTGGGTTTGATTCCCATCCAGGACAAATGTCTGTGTGATGAACACGATCATTTGTTCTATGTCTGGGTGTAATTTATCTATAATATGTATGTATTTAGAAATATATAAGTATGTTTATCAGTTGTTTAGTACTCATAACACAAGCTCTGCTTAGCTTGGGACTAGACGGCTTTGTGTGATAGTTGTGGAATATTATTATTATCTTTATTTATTTTTTATACATATTTTATATATTTTTAAATATTTCCTAATGTTGTTTTTTGTATGTGTGTTTTAAACACACATACAAAAAACACATTTAATAATAAAAACATATTATTATTATTATTAGTGTTATTTGTTGTTAGTTTGGCATTATATTACATAACGTATTTATTAGTTACGTATTTAAAAACTGTAATTTTTTATGTAGTTTACATACATTCAGGATTATTCGTGATATAAACAAGAACTTTCTACAAACACTGACTAGTTACATAAACAAGTTTTAAATACCACGATGACTGATCTGCTTATCTTGACTCACGAGTCACGTACGAGTATAGAAGTAAACTTGGAGCTAGACAGCTTAAGTTAAACTAACTTGAACAACTTAGAAATGTCACAGACTTGGCCTATCACGGATGCGTAGCTTCATAGACTTGTATTTGTCATCACTACATAGTATAAAACAAAGTTGCTTCCCGTTGTCAGTCCCTATGTAGGCTTAGATCTTTAAAACTACGCAACGGATTTTGATGCGGTCTCTTTTAATAGATAGAGTGATTCAAGAGGAAAGTTTATATGTATAATACATGCATAATCTAGTAGAGGAACTCTGGTAATTTTAAAGGTTTCTAATGTCATATCGTACATAAACACATTTTTTTTTTGCGCTTACATTGCAAACGCTGTCTGAACCCTACGAGATAGATCAAAACAATGTATTGTACACATTAAAAAGTCCGCGATGGTATAATATGTCTATCTTTTTGGGATAACCCTCAGTAATATTTTTTATTCTTTACTTATTTCACGAAATAATGGCTTAAATAAGCCATTATTTCGAAGCGATTTTAAGCAATACCTCAAATACATTGTGCATTTTATATAGATTAATATAGCCCTTTACAGCATATAATTTAAACGAATATTTTCAAAGATATTACAGATTTAAAATGCAGGGACATAGCGGTTGCGGTGGTATCAGCATTGCACTCGTGCGAAGCCGGGGCGGGTCGGGAGTTATATTTACGCCTGATATACGCCTGCTTACAGCTTACATACTAAACTATGAAACTTTATCGACGAAGTGGCAATGACACGAACAACAAAGATTCATAGTTTTGTATAGAAGCTTCACGCTGGCGTACACCAAGCGTATAATGACAAATACGCGTCTACGAAGCTACGCGTCCGTGAGCGGTAGGCCTTACTGAATACAATTATTACTCTTGTGGCCTTACTTTTTTTTAGGTGGGAAAACATCGCCAGTGATGACATATGGCACTGAAACATTTTCGCTTACAATGGGCCTCATCAGAAGGCTTACAGTCACCCAAAGAGCAATGGAAAGGGCTATACTCGGAGTTTCTTTACGTGATCGCATCAAGAATGAAGATATCCGCAGGAGAACCAAGGTCGCTGACGTAGCCCGAAGAATCGCCAAACTAAAGTGGATGAACGGATGGTCGCTGAAATGTTCTAGAGTGGCGACCGCGCACCGGAAAACGCAGCGTTGGAAGGCCTCCCACAAGGTGGACCGACGACCTGGTGAGCATCGCGGGAGTGCGTTGGATGCGAGACGCACAGAATCAGTCGTTCTGTCGACGCTTGAGGGGAGGCCTATGTCCAACGTCCACTGTTGGTCTTTCGGCTGAAATTATAGGAAATCATCCAAATGACTTATCTCGCTCTTTGGCGGATCTAGAGGACGTGTCAGATTTTTACCAACTAAAACCACTCCGGTTCCTTCTTCACCTTCGTTCTAGGGCCCCGGGGTTCTTTTCGCACAACACATGGCCCCAGTAGGCTTCGACCCTGCTGGGCCCCTACGGTTTATGGACTTACTTGTGCTTGTGTACATTTCGATGTTACATTTAATATCATTCAAAATAGTCACGTGCTTTTTTATTTCTGTGGGTAATCATCAAATGACTTCTGTCGCTCTGGGTAGAGCTGGAGGCAGTGTCAAAGTTTTACTAACTAGCCCACAGTGTTCCTTTAGTTAACTCCTTCAAACAGTTATCGTTCCTAACTGACCCTGTCCATTTTGCTGGCATCCCTTTGACCCTCTTTTTGACCCGAGCTCGGTCCTTGCAGTCGGTCAGCAAGCTACCATAGCCCGCCGTCTGCAAGCCTGCGTTTACGATCTACATTATCCAATTAATATAAAGAAACTAAGATCATTAACACTCACTATTTCCGACTTCATATTCTACTATATAACATTCGTTTAATTTAAAAGTGAATGGTATAATGTTCCTCCATAAAATAACATTATACAAAAGAGAAATGGTTCTTTAATAGAGCTATTTCGTGGTATCGCTACTAAGAATGACTTTAATCGTAATAATATCGGTATTAAATTTTATTATTTCCGTGATTTTAGTAACAATGACTTATGTAGCGTCTTCGGTCGACTGAATACCGTTTACTGGTCTATAACGTACAAAGACTAATGTAATGTAAATCATTATTGGGATTAAAAGATCGGTAGCTATCTTCATTATAAGTTAAAAAAAATGTTGCCCCTTCTAATCGCGCAGTCACTACGTCAACTGTGTTGTATGTTCATTTTAATTAATTTAGGTGCGCGAACCTATCAAAATAAAAAATAGCAGATATAGCATCACATAGATGAGGAGATAAAGAAAGTGTCTTAAAGTCGCGGGCGGCATGTTGAATTTCAAACGAAACGATGACAGCTAAGTTTAAATCCCAAACGCAATGAGGGACTTTCATAATTAACTCCCGAACGCTGCGAGAGAGTTAATATAGAAACCTGAATGAAGTGAGGAAGGAATTCAAGCCGCCCAAGACAAAGACAGCTTTATCCCCGTGTTGGATACTATACTTTTTACACCCTCTGTGAGATAATATACTGAAACTATATATTAGAGAAATATATTAAGTATTATTTTTTTGGTTAATGGCCAGTTGGATTTTTGAATAAACTCGTTTGATGCACGTACATTTTAATTCACTTAATAAGATTTTTTTTCAAATGGTTTTGACATTCCAAATTCAAATCACATTATTCCCTTAGTAACGCCCATGTTACATAAGATCCCTGTAATGAATTGCTTTAGTGTTGTATGACATATATAAGGGCATTATCGAGCTGGTGAAGTAAAAATAATTTAAGCACATTAATAAAACTCCTAATATTATATTAGTGCCCTGAAAATGTATTTTTCCAACTATGGAAGGTTTGATGAAAAACATCGGAGTGGATAAAATTCAAGGTGCGATGTTACGCATAGTTTTCACAAAAAGTTTACTACCAAACTTTTTGTTTCAAAGTGCATTTAATTGTGAACATTACAAAATTATAAAAACAGATCTTTAAGGCAAAGGGTTTTTATAAATGTTGGAGTCAACCTTCGCCTTGAGTGGAGTTGAGAGATGGACGATGGTTACTCTTGCGAAACGTTTTTTGCTACATGTTTACACCTTTTTTTTAAGTGGGACATCTTCCAATGAGTTCTCTCGCTCTTCGATGAAGCGAGAAGGCAAAATCCCACGGACAAAAACCCACCTGCGTCATTCAATTACCCTATGCTTTCCAGAACCACGGTACCTCTTTCAAAAAATCCCGTGGCCCTAGCAGGCATCGGCACTACTAAAATCGTAAGGACCCCCTACTATTTTCCTGACATCCGTTAAAGCCGCGCGTGCTCAGCCCTTTCCGGATGGCCGGACGGCGAGCTACTCATTGCTCGTCGTTGGCAAGCCCGCGCCTACAGTGGCCGGGGATTGTACTGCGATTCCCGATGCCCGGGACTTCTTGTGTCGCCGCGGCTTTATGCGGCATGAGTATGTGCGTTCCCTCACATTTGCGGCCACCTCCTTCACTAACATTGCTGCTTTGCAGAAGAATGCGTCCGCTTGCCATTCCCTCTCGCTCCGGACCATAGCCTGAACCAGGGCCAAGCGCGACAGAGGTAGCTGCCACCAATCGCACTACCTAAACAGCAGTAGTTCGCCTAAGCAAGGCACACCTCCACGGTAGGCTCCACCGTGTCCTCCTGATCCATGTCACACGAGGTACCCATCTGAATTCGAAACTGGAACCTTCCGAAATTATCGTGTCCGATGAGGACCTGTGACAGGTTGCAGATGAGGGCGCCGGGTTACCTCTGAAGCCTCTTCTCACAAAGGGGAATTACCGGGGCTATTGTGGCGTGCCCAGTATGTTTACACCTGCAATCTTTGGCAAGGTTTTCAAGCAAAGGTACCTTTTTGTAGAGTTATCTAACAATTTCTCCTACTCTGGGTGGCGCAAGCGGGGCTTTTGATGACATGTAATGACTGTCAAACTTCAAGCATCTGCTTTTTTTAACAGCTTTAGCCGGAATAACCGATTGACGCGCTTTCTGAGGTCCCTGTGCCTCGGTTTCGGTGTGTAGAGACCTTTAAAAAAAAACAGCTAAGTTTGTATGATACTAACTTCTGCCAGCGTTTTAGCCCACGTGAATGGACCCCCGTTTCATCCCCTTAGATAACCCCTTACTAATATACACCCCATTTTATGAAATCCTCTCTTAGTGCTCGCCTACGTCATAAAAGGAAACCTTGTGTGAAATTTCACGCTCATAGTCCCAGTAGTTTTGGCTGTGCGTTGATATGTCAGTCAGTCAGTTTTTCCTTTTATATAAATAGATAAAAGCGTAATCAGCCTTTTATATAAAAATCCTTACGGTCCTTTTTATTCAAACAGAAAGTTAAAAAACCACTGGTGGGTTTAAGTCAATCTTAGTCTGATACTCTCACGCGCTTCACCTAGAGAGGGAGGAGTTATTTAATAATTTCCCAGTTCAAAAAAAAACAAGGCTAACGCAATTACACTTGTACCTTTACGGGCAAAACAAAAAAAGGCTATTAATATCGTTGATAATTTACCGCTAAACCGTCTTATATCACTGCACATTATTTTTAGAACAGCCTCTAGATCTCTTGTTGTCAGTCGCAAACGCATCTGACATCTCGCGCGCAGGCGCAGTTAGCACGCGACCGGCGCGAACCGCAGACGCGCGGCAACTTTGAACGGGAGTGCAGTGACCGTTGCAGCTGCAACGCGAATTTATTTACGTAATTTATTTTTTTTAGTTTTCGTAAAATTATTTGTGGTATCTGGTGTGAACTACTGGGGAGTTTGGAAAGGTAAGTGTTTTTTTTTTATGGATTAAAATGTTTTATTGTTTAAACGAATCATGACAGCAATTGTTTTATAAAAAATAATCAAGCCTATGCGGTAATTTTCTTACCATTTATTTTTACATGCAAAAACTGCATTTTTGCAAGATATTTTTATCACTTAACAGCATTGAATTCTTTTAATTAAAAAGTTCATTCAACGCAATAAATTGACCGCGTATTTTATTGAATTCTCGATCGTTTCCTTGAGTGATATAAAGTAATAAATTATTATATACGTAACCATATTTTATAATAATTGTGTCTTTAGTTGTTACAAAATATAGAACTGATTTTATTCACAAATTATGAACAAGATTCACGAAACGTTATTGTGAAGCTAGAATTACATTAGGCCGACGCACACGTAGACCACGCCTGATTTGTACGTAGAACGACGTCGCGTGGCGTGGATCTAATGTAGCTCTACAAGTCTAGTTACCATATAAATGTATGGAGACTGACTCGTCCAGATCGGCGTACGTGGCCCACGTGTGCGGTGTAGTTCTACCTTAAATGTTACAGGAGCGTTTCTGCTAACCTGGCATTTGAACTATGATCCCTTAAAAGGTTAAAGACTAACAAACAATCGACTTAAATAACATTTAAAAGGTACCTTGTACCATTAAAATAATTTTTTAGGAAGCTGAAGTTTAAAAAATATATTTTAAGTATCATCTTGTAATCAGCCTTATAATGTTCCCACTGCTTGGACTCAGGCCTCCTCCCTAAGAAAGGGAATGGGCCGTAATCCACCTCGCAGGACCAGTGCGGGTTGGTGGATGTCACATGTCTTCGAATTTTTGGTTCTAGGACATGCCGGTTTCCTCACGATGTTTTCCTTCAACGTTTTGAGAGCAGTGATTAAATAAATGACACAAAGTAATGCTCCTAGCTAAGTGTGAACCAGCGACCTATAACTCGTAAGTCGGGGCCGCTATCACTGGGCTACCACTGGTCTTAATTGTAAATACTTCCGCATTTCCTTATCCTTATATCCTTTCCTATACCTTATTATTTTTTTTTTATAGATTAGGTATATTCATAATATATACATTCTCAGTTTCAAATCTTTTCATATATCTCCATATGTATTTCCGCACCCCAAACATAACGTCAGGTCTATTTTAACATTTTTTTAACTTACAATTTTCTAACTTATTTATACATACACACTGTATCCACATCTATCATCCAACTCTCCTGTCACAGATCTGCTGGAAGTAATTTGTTTGATATAAGCAGCACCTAAGTGCTCATCTATCCGAATATTTTATTCTTTTCGTTTTTAAATGTTAAAGTGTACATAAATAAAATAACGAATATTTCCCTGTATCGTCGCGTGTGTAAGCTTAAACAATAGCTGACGAACGCATCTCAGCTCGCAGTACGTGTCGTAAAAGGGAAGAAGGAAATGCATACAGCGTGAAAACTTATCAGTTTTTTCACAAGCAAATTCCCAATATTTCCTGTTCCTAATTTCATTTTTCAGTTTTTCGAACAGTTTTTTTTTTTGTAGATCTGAAAAGTAATAAAACAGTTGGCTCTATAAAACCGGTTCTGAACCGTAATCTAAATTAAGATAGATCAAAAGCTTACATAGCAGCTCCGCTAATATTTTTAAGTAAATATAAAAATATTCACGCGTACAGCTGAGGAGTGGAATTCCTTGCCAGAGTTTGTGTGTCCTGATAGTCAAGTCAAGTCAAGTGTGAATAGGTTACATGTAGACAAGCGTGCTCCATCGTCGGCCACAGCATCACTTACCATCAGGTGAGATAGTGGTCAAATGTAAGCCTATCAGTAATAAAAAAATAAAACTTAATGTGTGGTCAGCAATCGGCTTAACATTACACAGAATCAATAATCATCATCATCTTCCTGCCCTTGTCCCATCTTATTTGGGGTCGGTGCAACATGTTTTTTTCTTCCATTCTATTCTGTCACCCGTCACGCTATCACTAACTCCCTTTTCTTTCATATCACTTCTCACACAATCTATCCATCTTTTCTTTGGCCTCCCTCTCCCTCTCTATCCATCCACATGTATACTCAGAACTCTTCTAGTAACATGCGTTTCGTCCCTCCTCTTTACATGACCATACCAGGACAAACGATTCCCCTTTAACTTTTCAGTCACTGGCGCCACTTTCAAACTTCCTCTAATATTCTTTTCTCACTTTATCCATTCTCGTCACACCACACATCCATCTCAACATTCTCACCCCCGCTACATACAATCTTTTTATCCATCTTTTTCACAGCCCAACATTCAAGTAATACTAAATATTTAAATATCCATTTTAAGCTTACATAATATGGAGCTGAAATTATTAATAGGTACTTGTCCCTGCATTTCATAAAGGTCAAGAGCCAGTAGTTGGCCTACACAAATAAATATCTACCTTATAGACTAAAACTTAAAGATGTTATTACAAAAATATAGATACACATTCTCGTAAGTACGGAACTTAACCAGACATTCTACAGAATCTACTAAAGAGCTGTAAACGTTAAACATTAAAATATGAATAAAATAATTGGCTCCATACCATTAGGAAGAGCATGAACAATACGACTGACCTTGGAGTACATAGGTGCACCTTTCATTTTCTATAGCTGTATGAATGGAGGACCAAGTACGGCACTGAAGTCACTAAGTAACTTATGTGCAGAAGAACCTTTTCGAAATACATTTAAAGAGAAATTTGAAAAAGCCTCATTTCCAAATGTTTTTTTTTTAAGATGGAAATTCATAAAATGATTTATCTCGCTCTAAGGCAGAGCGCGAGGGCGTGTCACATTTGTCTGACGAAAACCACACCTATATTCCCTTGCTCTGCGTTCTAGGACCCTGGGTTTCCCTTTCGAAAGTAAACCCTTCGCCCCAGATCACCAAATATGTTGAGGTCAGCTTCCAGACTGTGGAGCAATAGTGCCCCTGTGATAACGGCTTTGACTTACCAGTTGTAGACCGTGGAATCAAATACAGACAGGCAATTTACATTGTATATTCATTTTATTTCCACTGCTCTAAAAACGGTGCAGGACAACTGTGTGACATCCACCAAACCGCACTGGGCGCGCTTGGTGGATTACGACCCTATTACATTCTCTCTCCTAGAGGAATTACCTACTTACTTGTACGCCAACGTGCTCAACTGTCGACCACATCATCGCTTACCATCAGATATAGATAGAGATAGTGATTAAACGCAAGAAACTGACTGACTTACATATCAACGCACAGCCGAAACTATTGGGACTACGAACATAAAAATCAAGGCTTCCTTTTATGACGTAGGCGAGCACTAAAAGAGGATTTTCTAAAAAACACCCACTAAGAGGATGAAACGGGGGTCCAAAGTTTGTATAGAAAAAACCTTATTTCACGCGGGCAAAGACGCCTGCAGAAGCTAGTCAATAATAAAACATATCATCTAGTTTAAATTGACGAAAATATTGACGTGTGTAAGACTTTTTTAAAAACCTTTTTACGAAATAAATATCATTTCCCATAAAAAAGGAGGCTGATCATTCTTAATATAATTATTATCTTCCAGCATGGGAAAAGACCATGGTGGAAAATGAAATGCCCTTGCCTGACATAATCAGAAAACAGTGTTTTTTTTTTCAGTGGTTCCCAACTATGGAACTTCTCGACCTATCTGTTTAGTTATTAGTTACAATCCGTACAATAATAATAATTGACCAATTTAAACTCGAACAACTTCAAATGATTACTTATTTGGTGTCGACCTTAAATAATGAATTCTGTAAAAAAATACTTCGCTAAATAAAATGGACTTCACGATCTATTATTATAGATATAATAATGCGATACAGTGTCACAGGATTTATTAAGAAACTCATCATCATTAAAGCCGAAAGATGTCCACTGCTAGACAATGTCTTCCTACAAGTATTGCTACGACTGGCCCTGTGTGTATGCATCCATCGAATTTCCGTTAAAAAACCAAGCAGGCATTAAATGCCATAAATTTTTTTTAGGTGGAGAAATCATCTAATGACATCCCCCGCTCTTAGGCGGAGCGCGAGGGCGTGTCAGACTTTTACTGACTAAAAACAGACTCCTGTTTTTTCTTTGACATTGTTCCAGGTCAAAGTCAAAGTCAAAAGTTTTTATTTCACATAGGCCTACATGGGCACTTATAAAACGTCAGAAGCTAGTCCAGCCAGGTCCCCGGGGATCTCTTTCGCATCACCCATGGCCCCAGCAGGCTTCGACCCTGCAGGGCCCCTACGGTTGCTGACATCTCCTTGATACGCCTTGTGAGTGTCATTTTATTTTGAGGATGGAAATCTACAAATGACTGCTTTCGCTCTTGGGTGGAGTGAGAGGGCGTGTCAGACATTTACTGACTAAAACGCACCTATGTTCTTTCGTACTAGAGCCACAGTAACTCTTCCAACCGTTTTCGCAGACCTTGTAAAAGACCTACACAATTGACAGGACCGAATTATTTTTACTACTACAAATGGCAAAACGATTCAGACTCTCCAACCATCATCTACCTCTTGCATCAACACCGCATCTGATTCGCCGTCAGAACAGCGTGAAAAATGCCCCATTGATGATGTCTAACGGCGCCCGTCCTTCACAACACTTCACCAGTACACCACACTTATCGTTACCATCTATAATACGTTATCTGCATCTAAATCTTGATGTGGTAGATCCGTCTATTGTTTGTTTAGCTCTTAAGCCACAAATACAGTTTATGCGAGTTTGTTTTTACAGAGTATCTACTGTTTGACTTGTAGATACTACACGTACAGGGTTTCTCAAGGTGAGGTACACGATCACTTTTTTTTTAGATGGGAAATCATTCAATGACTTCTCCCGTGACACAAAGGCGAAACGAGAGGGCGTGTCAGACTTTTACTGATTAAAACCCACTCCTATGTTCCTTCTTTGCCTTGCGTTTCAGGTTCCCGGGGTTCCCTTTTGGAAGCAAACCCGTGAGCCCAGTAGGCTTCGGCCCTGCCAGGCGCCTACGGTTTTGCTGAATGCGAACCCTTAGTGGTTCATCATTTGACGGTAGGGAGTTTGCGACATGATTTTCGCAAAAGTGGCTAGAGAAATGTTTCTTGCGGCAGATCCATTTTCCAAATGGGTTTTGAACCCTTGGACTGATAAAAAAAAAAATATTAAAACCAAAGTTATCAAAAAATTAAAAAGGAACCTACAAAAAAAAACTCGACCGTGTATAATTTTTTTCCTTTAGATTCTTACGTGATAAATATTAAACTGGAGGATAGGATCAGCCGCGATTTTATTATTAAAAACGTAAATAAACGTAAATTAACTCAAAATTAGGCATCGGTTATCAAACATCATAAAAGTTTTAAGAAAATTAAAAGGGAGGTTCCTGCTACCAGACGGGTGTTTGGCCTGGCCCGGGCAACCGATACTTGGTTTCGGACTTGTGTGTATGTTCTAATGGCGAGGAAAACTCTAATAATGCGATGCAGAATTTTGAATTTTAGTTCTGAGGTGTCGTCATAGATGTTGCTATCTAATAGATATGAAGATTTTTCTCGCCAAAAAAAAATAAACAAGGACTATTTATTGGCGTGAGGCTTAAACAAAGTTATTTTTAGGGTTCCGTACCTCAAAATGAAAAACGGAGCCCATATAGCATCACTTTCTTGTCCGTCCGTCGGTTTGTCTGTCTGTCTGTCTGTCTGTCAAGACCCTTTATCTCAAGGACGCGTGGAGGTATCGCGTTGAAATTAAAACCTTATACTCAGGTCTGCGGTCCCTTGAAGCTGAGAAAAAATCATTTATGTCGCGAAAATCGTAAATTTGACACTCTTAAGGAAATCGAAATTCATAAGGTACTTCCTGTTGACCTATATGCCCGAAATTTGGCATGAAGCAAGGTCTTATGACAAAAGTATAGGAATAAATCTGAAAACTGAAAATTTGTAGTTACGTCACAAAAAAAACTTTTTCCTATTACGAAAAATCTTCGAGACTCGATTCGGGAATTGAACTATTTACATAATGTAGTTTGTACGGAACCCTCAGAGTGCGAGTCCAACTCGCAATTGCCAAGTTTTTTTTTTTGTTAGTAGCAATTAATTTCTGAAAGTACTGGTCCGATTGCTAAAATTTTTTCACCGATAGAAAGCTGCTTTATTCCTTAACGGCATAGACTATTTTATGTACGTAGACAAAACCACAGCCAAAGCTAGTGTTTTAAGAAGTTGGTAATCTACTAACACGTTGCAAAGTCTTTTTGCATATTTTTAGTAACGCAATATTCCTCGTTTCATTACGCATCGAGTTAGCGATGTCCATTGTCTCGTCACAATATAGCCATTAATGTATATCGTGTGGGTAAATCTGCTCCGTTGGGTAACGAGGTGCTATCTGAACTCTGAGGTTATTGATGAGAAATGTCCTTTGAACCGAGTTTAATAAAAACCGGCCAAGTGCGAGTCGGATCGTGCACAAAGGGTTCTGTACCATTTATCTTTAAAAAATGACATTTATTGTAATAAGTATTTATTTAATTCTGTTTACAGTATTTGTTGTTATAGCAGCAATAGAAATACATCTTATGTGAAAATATTAACTGTCTATCACGGTTCATGAGATACGGCCTGGTGTCTGACGGACAGACTGACAGATAAACAGACAGACGGACGGATAGTGCAGTACTCTATAGGTTTTAATTTCCTAACGAGTGTCAAGTCGTAGGATGATTCTCGGTCACCACTGCAGGCGCGGGTATACGGACGGCGAGCGTTGTGTAGCTCATGACTCATGACCGCACCTCATCCTCACGCACCAGCCAC
Organism: Mythimna vitellina; assembly: GCA_949316375.1. NCBI lineage: Eukaryota > Metazoa > Arthropoda > Insecta > Lepidoptera > Noctuidae > Mythimna > Mythimna vitellina. The sequence goes on from OX438704.1 coordinate 1,246,960, forward strand.
CAAGTCCCCGACCCCGACTACCAGCCACGGCAGACGTTGAGCAATGGGTAGTTCGCCGTTCAGCCGTCCTTTAATGAACCGGACTGAGCCCAAGTTGTCGATACCACGTAATGTTCCTCACGCTCCTCAAAGAGATTTGGCAAACCGTAGGGGCCATACCCACTAAGGCCGCAAGGTTTTCAGAAAAATAAACCTGTGATCTTAAAACGCAACTGCTGTAAAAGGGCAATTGAAGGACACAGGTGTGGTTTTAGTCAGTAAAAGCACAAAATAGTCTGACACGCCACTCTACCCAAATCGGGAAAAATCAATGAATGTTTTCCCAGCAAAAAAAAAAATCTCGAAAAACAAAAGACATCTCATGCAAGTTTTACAGAAACACATGCATTGTATCTTTACATACTCGGAAGTGTTGAATTAAAACACGCTGTCATCATAATAATATCAATATTTAAAGATACCACGATTTACAATGCACTTTTTGTGTCTCAATCAGACAACTGAAATTCAACCACGATTGTTATAAATTCAACTTTAACAAAACAAAAAACTTGTGATTGTATTAATAATTTAACAATTAACAATGCTTACGTAACACAACTGAAAGGCCCTAAACTTTCACAAACATAAACTATGATTTGGTGCAATAAAAATCTGTGTTAGCGTAAATAATACTACACTGGACGTAAATAAAAACTGAATTACACTTTATCTGACATCTTTATATTCGTTCAATTGTAGGTGGTCGAGCAATAAATAGTTTTTTGTTTATTTTCTTTAACAATGTTCTGAAAAAGATGGAATTATATGCATCGTGAATGTTAATGTGAGGATATCCGCAGGAGAACCAAGGTTACCGACATAGCACGAAGAATCGCCTAAAGCATTAAGAGAAGAGAATGTCTAAGGCATTAAGTCCGCCTTTGTACCTTTGTGTTGCATGAAGTTTAAATAAATAAATAAATAAATCGCCAAACTTAAGTGGCAATGGGCAGGGCACATTGCTCGTTGAACAGATGGCCGTTGGGGCTGAAAGGTTCTAGAATGGCGACCACATACCGTAAGACGTAGCGTTGGAAGGCCTCCTACAAGATACCCTTACCAAGTCAACGGTCCTACAAGATGGACCGTTGACTTGGTAAGGGTTTCAGGAATCCAATGGATGCGAGACGCACAGGACCGTTCATTGTGGCGACACTTGGGGAAGGCCTCCAAGACTGAGGGTTGAGATGACGTCAGAACAAAGGAATCGGAGGCGTGGCCGACTCGAGGCGATCGACGAAAGATATCAAAACGAAACGGTTGTGACTTGGCTAGGGCTGATGACGGTTAGTGATGATGTAGTCGAAAGTGAAGCACGCTTGCCTAGAAGTAACCTATTCACTCTTGACTTAAGACCCCTAGGTTGTAGCATTTAAGTGTCTTGTTATATTCTGCATACTGTTTACTGTCTAAAAACTATCCTTATTTACTATCAGAAAATTTCATGAGGTTTTTCACAAACTTTCTATCAAATCAACTTTTATCTAGTAACTAGATAAGTAACACACTACCTGCTCACATCAAATCTCTCGCATGACCACACAATTCTGTCATAAATCTAAATATTACAGCAGCTACAATATATCGCTTTTATAATATGTTACACCATCCATGTAACACCTTCTTGCCACGGCATTTCCAACTCTATTTACTTCTGAAAAAGTTAAAAATTAAAATACCTACTGATTGGTGAGACTCAATTGGCCTCAAATGTTGGCATGATTGGCGAATTGGTTGAGTGATTGGCTACTGCGCTGCGTGTAACGAGTTCGATTCCTGTACAGAACAAATGTTTGTGTGGACTATGATAGTTGTTCCGGGACTGGGTGTCATATGTATGTGAGTTTATATATTTGTGAACGCACCCACGATAATTCAAATAATTCCTATTGGAGATCAAAGTAAAATTGTAGATTATGTATCTATGAATTGGGAATAATATTTCTAAATATTTTGAGAGAGTATACAATTCAGTCATGTTTTGGGAGTAGATTACTTTTACAATTAGGTATGAATTATTTAACGAAAACCGTTGCCCTCACATACTTGTATGAATTCTAAAAACAGTGTTTTTAAATCAACCAAAAGAAACAACAGCTGTTCTATTGTTTTAATTAAAAACAATCACAGATTCCCTGAACCATGTATTTGTATTTTTTTTTTTTATAAACTTGTCCTTGACTGTGATCCCACCTGACGTTAAGCAGTGATACAATCGTTGATGGTGAGATGCACTAGTTTATCAAGAGCCTATTCACTGTAGCCTTGAAGACAGCTAATTTATAATCTGACTGGAAGACCGTAGCAGGCAAATTGTTCCAGTCCTTCCATGTACGCGCGATAAAATATATATATAAATATTTAATTTTTATTTTTACTTTATTTACATTATTCTCGCATAATAGTACCGACAAGAAACATATAACAAAGATATTTGTAATACATAACATGAATGAAAAGAGTGTCCATGGAGTTTCTTGCACATTCTTCTTCATAGAGATCTACGCTTTGGAATGTGCAATTAGCGTCATTTTTCTGACTGACTGACTTCTTGAGATTTCTAAAGTGCCTGTAAATAGTTTATTTGAAATAAAAGGCAGCCAAGAAAAAGAAAGCCTGCTAAAAACCTAAAGGATGAGTGTTCACCCACAATAGGCGTGTATTACTATGCATGTGAAAAAATATTCCCTCGCAATCTTTAAGTGAGGAAACTATTACAATTTTAGTAATAGTGACGATGACAAAACTCATCATAATTAACCGATTCCCACAGTTACAAAAAAAATTCATAACAACGAAAAAATATCAACAATTTGCAGTTAGAACATAGAACTAAGGTCACCGCTCCACGGTTGTTCGTAACCCTTTCACGCCGGTTACGTTGGTTGCGTTGTTCTGGTTGGCGCAACCACCGTGACCACTCGCGGGTTGACTCTGATTGTTATTGACTTGGAGAATAGACTGATCGTTCATTCAGGTATAACAAGAATGAGAGAGATGATGCGTATGATGGAGATAGAGCGAACATTCGACTATCTCCATCTTTTTTTTAGAATTTTGATTGGGTCACGTCACAGACTTGAAAAAGACCGAAAGAAAGAAGAAATTTTTTATTGTGATAGATAACGAAAAACGTAAAAAAGGCCTCTGAAACGTCAATAATGCTGCGATATTTTTTTATTCTTGATAGGTTCGCGCTTAACCCCTATTTCACGTGACGGAAAGTGACTTAAAAAGAACGCTTCGCAGTGCTATTATTCCAATTGGGTACGCGAAGAAGAAACAGATGAGGAAGACACCGCGCCACGACGATGCTGCCAGTTAGCGCAGCCAAGTTAATGAATGCAGTTCTATGATGTGTATTTTCACCTGGCAACGGTTACGCATTCTACCATACATTTTTTTGGCATCATGACCTGGCTACGACACTATGATATCCCACTGAAGCACGGCCTTTACAGTCATACAGTCACACAATAAAATTAAATAGACAAGTATTGACTTTACGAATATCTCTGTCTCTTTCTACAGCGTGGTCAATTTTGTTAAGACATTATTCACTCCATTCTCTGTCATTACTTAAAAATCACTTTACTATGGCGGCTACTCAAGCATAGAATTGTAACTACCGGATCAAATTTCAAGATTTGCTTTTTATTTAATGAAGATATTTTAGTTTCTTGAATGAATTGTGTTGTAAATTTGTGTCAAATCAATAAATGAAGTTTTGTGCACTTGTAAGAGAGGTTTTTTTAGTGATATAGATATTGTGTAGATTTTTATTTAATAAATAGTTTAATGTTCTATGTTTTAACCTTTTGAGTAGCGTAATTAGAGACACAATAGAAAGACAATGACCAAGCGAACACCGGCGTTCGCTCGGGGTTTAATGAACTAAAGACCATATTTATAAAATGAGTAGGACTAGAAATGTCAGACTAAGTAATAATACAGGATGTAAGAGAAAAAAGTGGTCATATTAACGTATGGGAGGTCCAATATGTTTTTGGAATCGTCTGTGATTTACTTGAAGAAAGTAGTGCCTTTTTATGGTCAGAAGCAATATGGTAGTATATAGTGAACAACCATAATACACAAACTAACTACAAATTTACAGTTTTCAGATTTTTCCTATACTTGTGTTATGAGACCTTGCTTCATGGCAAATTTCAGGATGATAGGTCAACAGGAAGTACCCTATGAATTTTGATTCCCTTGACAGTGTCGAAATACACGTTTTTTGCGACATAAACGGCCGTATCTTTTTTTCCGTTAACTCAGATATTTGATTTTTTCGCAGCTTCAAGGGACCGCAAAGATGAGTTAATTTCGACTCGATACCTCCACGCGTACCTGAGATAAAGGGTCTTGACTGACAGACAGACATACAGACGGACAACAAAGTGATCCTATAAGGGTTCCATTTTTTCCTTTTGAGGAACGAACCCGAAAATGGGGTCAATCTCCAAGATCAAGCAATTTTTGTCACGGTCCGTCTGAGACGGGTGGGATGATCTTCGAAGTCGCTCTATTTTTAACACATTGCCTAAACACAAACTATGTAGGTACCGTAAAATGCTCAACTTTGCACGGATTTTTATGTTTTTTTTTTAATTTCTGCAAATTAAATAAAAAAACCGTATGTCACATGTACAAAAGAAATGCAAATCAAAACCTTATGTTCCTATTAAAACACTTCAGTATAGGTTTTACTTCACAATTTCTGATAACCTTACGAAATAGCCAGGCAAATTTAATGGTATTCCCTCTACTTTGCCAAGACAAGAATATTGCAATTAAAATCTATTTTCAAATAAATTTGGTACCGTAGTGTATTGGTATAGTATTCAAATTTACGCAGGCTATAAAGTCTAAAACGTATAGTTTTCTTATGAAACACCTACATGCTGCAGGCGTCTAGAACAGCGCGTGTCGCTCACAGCTACATACTCGTTACATATGCCGTTTACACGCATTGCAAAAGTATGCGAGGAATAGACTGACACCTGACTTGATGTATGTGGAACTTGTCTATTTCAAAATACATAAAACTGACACTAAACAGGCCTATGGCGCAATTATTAAAAGCAATGGTATAGCAAATTGTAGCTCATGTTTGAAGGATACTTACGGCGTTAAATCTAGTGACGCATTATCCAAATAAATGGTAGAATTAGAGGTACACGGAACAGAGTATAAAGTTCCACAAACCTCCGTTGAAGAGAGAGGATCCACCGACCAGACGGGTGTAAAGTCTCATCCAGGCAACTGCCCAATAGCTGCGTTTTTTATTTCTTTCTTTCCTTCTTCTTATGTTTTTTTAATTCTTTTGATAGTTTATTTCGGGCTGTTGTTTATGTTCTAATAGTGCGAAAAAATAAAATTAGTCGCGTTGCATGATTTTGAATTTATTTTCTTATGGGTCGTTATAGATGTCACTACGACTCACTAAGTAGGCACAGCCTGATCTGTTCCTTAAAAAAATAATAATTATAAAAGAAATACTTGTCCTGACAGTAATATTGAAGAAGGAGTTAAAAAAGTTACGTAGTTTGAAATTTAGCTCTTTATAGTCTCGCCACACCACACTGAATTACAAACTAGAGAGAGAAGACTGTGAATAGGACTATATATTATTATGTACGAATTTTGTCACCGTTGGTATTTACACAAGTGTAAACCCCGGTAGGTCATCATTCATTGAACTTATTTGACACTATCGTTGAGAAGCTTGCGACCGAATAATATTTTAAACTAGATGATGCTCACGGTTTTGCGTGCGTCAGACATAACAGCACAATTTCAAAAAAAAAATATTAACGTGAAACCTTAATTCTTTTACAAATGCGAAAGTCGTGTGAGGGTAGGTTTCTGAACTGAGTATTTTGAATTAAGTAAGAACGTCTCAAACCCTACTTCAATGCCAAATTGACTGGTTTTAAGACTAGAGTTTGAGAAATACTCAACTTCAAATGTTTAAATCAGAAATCGGGGGTGAGTTACTCCTCATAGAAACAGCTATCTAGCAGTGAGAGTGTCGTCAAAATCGGTCCAGTCGTTTCGGAGAATACCAAACATCAGATAATCAACTTTGTTGTTATAGGTATCAAATATACTTTCATATACATTAAGTAAAAAAAAATACTTTTATATTACAAACAGATCAATTTTATTTATATGTAATGTAATATATTATAAGTTATCATTGCTAATTAAGACCACAAAAAAAGGCAACTTTAAGCCCACCCAATTATCTCTAATGAAACATTTTGCACACCACCACCATTCTTCAGAATCATAACGCTGATGTGATCAACAATAGCTGTCCTAAAATGTTAAAACAAACACTCCCACAGCCGTGGGACGCTTTGTCTTAGCTAATTAGAATAGCTTTGATTAAGTAACGCAAATTATACGTACATTTACTAATTTCGTGACGAAACAACAGTTTTTAGGGAATCATTTTAGAGATACTGGCTTTGTATGAGGCTTTTGGTATCTTGGACTACACAAAAAGCTTTATGTTTAAAGAATAAAGTAACATTTTAATACTATTTTAATTTATGAATAAATCAGGGGCGTAGTTACGCCGTATCAGATCTATCAATGATATGGGGCCCCCGGGACTTCAACGTGTGCAATTATAACATATTCATAACATGTTATCGTTAAGTTCTCTTATTGATAAGAGGCCAGCCCCCCTAGCCAAGTTACGATCGTTTCGTTTGCGTCGAACGACTCGAGTAAGCCACGCCTCCGATTCCTTTGTTCTAAAGTCATCCCAACGTTCAGTCACGTGGTCAGAACAAATGAATCGGAGGCGTGAGTCACTCGAGGTGTTCGACGCAAACGAAGCGATCGTAACTTAGCTAGGCGGCAGTAGTGAATAAATAATTACTATATAATGTGCTAAACAAACGAGCTTAATAAATGATCTCATTCTCAATCAAGACCTGTCCTATCCGATATCCCATCGACTGGCCTGCTGGTCTAGTGGTTAGTGGCCCTGACTGCTATGCCGGAGGTCGTGGCTTCGATTCCCACCCAGGACAAATGTTTGTGTGATGAGCACGATCATTTGTTCTGTGTCTGGGGGTACCTTTTCTATAATATGTATGTATTTAAAAGTATATAAGTATGTTTATCAGTTGTCTAGTACTCATAACACAAGCTATGCTTAGCTTGAGACTAGACGACGTTGTGTGATAGTTGTGGAATATTATTATTATCCGAGTGAGAGTAATCTAATTTTCGAGTTCAGTCTTATATGATGACAAAATTTCTTTCCCATATTTTGCTACGCCCCCACATTGTCTAATCGATATGGATGCAACCTATCCGGTTAGTCCGTCCATCTCTTTCGTAACCTAATAGAAGGTACTTAACTAGTTCTGTGTTGTTAGGGCCTATATTGTAAAAAAACACAAGGTTTTTATTTTTAGGTGCGGGTACAGCTACGCCCCTGTAATAAATCAGCAGAGCAGTGGTGGCCGAGTGGTAACGGCCCCGACTTACGAGGTGTAGTTCGTGGGTTCAAACCTAGCCAGGCGCATTACTTTGTCCTATTTGTACCCGCACTGGGCCCGCGTGGTGGATTACGGCCCGTTCCCTCTCCTAGAGAGGAGCCCTGAGTCCAACATTGGGAACATTATAAGGCCGACTATGCTATGCTACAATAAATAGTAGTGATAATCCCACTCACACGAATACACGTTTCATGAAACGTTTTCCAATAACACACACGCGACACAGGACCACACACACTCACCACTGATTCTACGCAATGAAACAACGTACTCGTAGATCACAATCGGACTACAACAAAAAACTCACGACTCAAATCCATCACTCCCACGAAAGCTACGCATCGAAAATATTTAGCACGCATTGCCAAACCTTTCCCTCACAGCTTATATCGATGGCAATCTTTATTGCGACAGGCTGTATTCACACGAACGACAAAAACAGTGCGACATCACATACTCGCGACTGCGACAAAAACTAATCCGGTTAGTGACTGTCCTTATTTCTCAAGACTAAGTGTTTTAAGAGATTATGTCGGGTACTCGGGTCACTGGTTCTGACGAGATTTGCCAACTGTTACGTAGTTTGCAAATTGGTGGAATTGATCTAAGGGCTGCCCTTAGATCAAATACTACGATACGTCGCGGCATCACCTTTTTTTTAGGTGGAAAATCATCCAATGTCTTCTCCGCTAGCGAGAGCTCAGGGAGTGTCTGACGTTTACTGACTAAAACTTTCTGCTCCTGTTCCTTCTTTGCCTTTATTCCAGGGCCCCGGCGTTCTCTTTTTTCACCAACCTGGCCCAGTAGGCTTCGACCCTACTGGGCCCCTACAGTTTGCTGCCATCAGTTTGAGGTGCGCGTGGAACATTATGCGCCGTCGTTGACTCGAGCTCGATTGGTTGGTTTGGTCATTGGTTGGACAATGTGCGATCCATATCGATTCGCCAGTTTTTGCGATGCGTCGTGCGAGATCGCAGATTTTTACGATGCGACGTCGCATCTCAGTTTTATGTGTTGGGCCCTTAGTCACCTCAAACATTTTTTTTTAAATTTAAACGAGTGCTTGACTGCGATCCCACCTGATGGTAGGCAGTCATGCAATCGTTGATGGTCAATCGCACTAGTTTAGCCTATTCACTCTAGCCTTGAAGACACCTAAATTACAAATTTAACTTGTTGGAGGAAAATTTGATTTATAGTTCCTCCGATAGATAGGAGGTTAATCTATACATCAGTAGCTAAGTGGTGCCTTGGGGCTCTAAATAAAGTGATTTATAAAGTTGATAACTAATAAAAGGCTAAAATATTTGGCATTGGCCACATGAGATTCCCGTAGCGCATGTCAATCCCATACATTTCAGAAGTTCATGTCAATCCTCTAAATTTCAGTAGTGCACGTCAATCCCATACATTTCAGTAGCTCATGTCAATCTCATACACTTCAGTTGCGTATATCCATTTCACACATTTTGGTAGTGCATATAAATCCTATACATTTCTGTAGCGCATATCCATCCCATACATTTCAGTAGTGCATGACTGATACCATACATTTTGGCAGTGTATGTCAATCCCATGTATTTCGGTAGCGTATGTCAATCCCACACATTTTGGTAGTGCATATCAATCCCATGCATTTCAGTAGTGCATGTCAATCCTCTAAATTTCGGTAGTGCACGTCAATCCCATACGTTTCAGTAGTGCATGTCAATCCCATACATTTCATTGGCGCATATCAAATCCATATATTCCTGTAGCTTTCCTACATTTTGGTAATACATGTCAATTTCATACATTTTAGTAGCGCATATCCATCCCATACATTTCAGTAGTGCATGTCCATACCGTACATCTTAGTATTGCCCGTCAATTCCATATATTTCAGTAGTGCATGTCAATCTCATACATTTCGGAAGCGTATGTCAATCCCATACATTTCAGTAGTGCATGCCAATCCCATACATTTCAGTAGCGCATATCAATTCCATATATTCCAGTAGCTTCCCTACGTTTTGGTAATACATGTCAGTTCCATACATTTCAGTAACGCATGTAAATCCGATACATTTCAGTAGCGTATGTCAATCCCACACATTTTGATAGTGCATATCAATCCCATACATTTCAGTAGCGTATGGGACTACGATAGATTGATTATAATAACAAAAACCGACAAAATCAAAAGCATTTATTTCAAATAAACCATTAACAGGCACTTTTGAATTATCAAGAAATCAATCAGTCAGAAAAAAGTGCAAGATACTCCATGGACACTCTTTTAATTCATGTTATATTACAAATATCTCTTTTACGTAGGTATAGACGACTTGAGAACTTCATCCCATTTGGAAGTCAGCTAAAAGAAGCTTCTATAGATATAAACACTGTTTTTGAACGTTAAGAAGCTGTCGAAAAAAAAATATCCGCCACCTAAACACATCGGTTTAATATTTCCGGACGACAATTTTTATGCCATAGAAGGCAATTGCTTGCTTCGAACGTGTTGAAAGAATGCCGAAGGGATATGACGAAACAAATCTAAGTAGAATGTCGAGAGACCTATCACGACGCGACGAGAGGAAATACTCTAAAAACGTTTCGGGAACTGTGTTTTTGCATGACGTGACATTTAAGAACAAAAAACCACCAGAGAAAAATGCAATGCACTTTATGCAGACAGTGATCATCATTTTATACAAATGCCCGTTCCATCGGATCACAAGACATACGGCAATGAGCCACAGGTACATGGTGGACATCCCACCCATACGCAAAATACGTTTTGGGAACACAATCATCATGTGTACAGCTAAGGAGTGGAATTCCTTGCCGGAGTATGTGTTTCCTGATGACTACAATTTGAGAGTTTTTAAGTCAAGAGTGAATAGGCTACTTCTAGGCAAGCGTGCTCCACTGTCGACTACAACATTGCTTTCAATCAGATGAGATAGTGGTCAAGAGCGGGCCTATCGATAATAAAAAACCGGGCAAGTGCGAGTCGAACTCGTGTACTGAGGGTTCCGTTCAAACTTACCTATGAAAACAGATGAATTCCCGAATTGAGTAATGAAGATTTTTCCGAATCGCAAAATTAGTTTTCTTTTTTTTTGTGGCGTAACTACAAATTTACAGTTTTCAGATTTTTTGATATACTTGTGCTATGAGACCTTGCTTCATGCTTTCAGAATTGTAGGTCAACGGGAAGTACCTATGAATTTTAATTCCCTTGAGAGTGTTGAAATATACGTTTTTTGCGACATAAAAGGCCGTATCTTTTTTTTCATTACATCAGAAGTTTGATTTTTTCACAGCTTCAGGGGTCCGCAGACCTGACTATATGCTTTAAATTTCAACTCGATACCTCTACGCGTTCCTGTGATAACGGGTCTTGACAGATAGACGGACATAAGGGATCCGTTTTATCCTTTTGGTCTACATTTAATGCTTATACCTCAAGTTCAGATGGCTTGAATGTAGACAATTGAATAGAAGATAGCAAGGTTATGAGCATAAAAATTAAGATAAAAGAACTTCCAAACGGCAGGAGAACGTATGTTCGCGCCGGTATGGCACGTACCTAAACTACTGAAGCGAGTCGCCTTTTTACTTACACATTTACTGATTGCCAAGGTCCCCGTAGATACAAAACATGTAATACGTAACACAGATAAAAAAATCGCTGCCGACTTACGTTTGAAATCGAGGTAAAAGTGTTTGTTAATATGTATCCTTCTTATTAAAAGTCATCCTTGTAAACTCTGACACGATTACTAAGGGCGGAATTCACCAATAAAACTAATCGCGTTTTAACGTTTGGCTCGCATAATCGCGTTTAGCCGCTGTCACTAGTGTCACTTGTCTGTATTTTTCTTTTGTTGTATTTTCACAAGTGAAACTAGTGACAGCGGCTAAACACGATTATGCGAGCCAAACGCCAAACGTTAAAACGCGATTAGTTTTATTGGTGAATTCCGCCTTAAGTCTTTCGCGTAGAGGGAACTGTACCATCGCTGAGTCTCTTAAGCTACTTTTTGACCCAGAAAATTTATTTATTTATTTGCTTCAGATGTAAGAACCATTTTTTGTGTTAGAAAGTAACCACTTAAAATTATGTTAATAACTAAACGTCCGTAAACAAATACAAATAAACATCACAAACATACCAATCAAATTACACATAAAATGTCTAAATTTAAATTAAATAAAAATAAAATTATGTAATTATTAAATCACATTATTAAAACTAAATATATTATTAATTTAAATAAAATAAATAAATAATAAAAAATAAATGCGAAGGATAAGCTACAGGATCTAAACCGCGAAAAATAACACTAAAATTATTAAGGCGTTATACATACACACACACACTTGTGTATATTTGTTACTTCTTCACACTCAAACAGTAGATCAACATGCCATGGCTGCCATGTCAAAAAAATGAACTAAACAGCAAATTGATAGGTGTTTATTTATTTATCATACCCAACACATTGCATTTCTATATTTTTTCAATAGCCTATATTACTCAGGATAATGCAAGGATTCTAACGATACCTCACACTTGTAAATCAGTCCAGTCATTTAGAAGTTATGGTGGAATAAAGAAACTCACATACATACATACATGAACCCTGAAAACATAACACTCCTTTTTTGGGGCAGTCGTGTAAAAACATCAATCCATCATCATCATTATTTCGTAACCCACAATATGTCCAGAAATATTTCAAGATACTTTTTTCCGAGAGTATGGTCCCTTGAGACGATTCATTACTTTAAAGTAGATAAAGCCGCTTGCTTGACTAGTATTCAACATGTTCTAAAAAAAATAATTTGCAAGTAATGCAAATCTAACCGCATAGACCACGAAATTAATTTAGATTTTTTTTTAACATTCATTGGACCTAAATTAACTCTTATTGTAACCTCTGGCGTCGTTCATTATAAGTTCCTTGATTTATTGATATCATTTGATTAGACAGACGTGACTTTTATAGTCAATCAAAATAAAATCAAGCAAACTTTAAATGACAGTAGATCCTACCTTGAACATGTATTCTACGGGTTGCCGTACACGGGCCACCAGCCACAACGACAAAACGCCGCCCGCCACCCGGCATTTTTTTTTTTTCATGTGTGGCCTCTCACAGGTCAACCTAGAAGGTTGTCGGCTGCTTAACCGGACTTGCCGTGGCGGCCTCAATTATACAACGAAAGCTTCCAGCCAGGGTAACCGGCATATTTCCTTTTCATACATTTTATATAGATTCGCCGCACACGGTTGACGCCGCTCATTGGCCGCCACATGCTACAAATCGTCACAGCTCGCTTTTTGTGGCCCGCACCGGCCACTGAACGCCGACGTAAAATGTTGCGACACGCCACACGCGCATTTAAACCTTCTTTGTCAGAGTACATTATGATACTGCGCGTATGGGATAAAATAAGTAGCAACCACTGGCCACTGTCGCGCGCTTCAGCTACCTTTATGGCTGTCGCATGTGGCCCGTGTACGGCGACCGTTCGATCAAGCTGTCATTATGTTAATATTAGACATAACATATCTACATATGTAGTTGACCATATGTGGTTGACCCCTCATTTCAGTTGATTGCGATTTGTTTAGATATATAATCAGGAGCTGATAATGACGGCCATATAAAGGTTCTTGGGAGGCAAACTAGAACTGCTTTCTCGAAGATTAAACTTTCAAAGTCATCTTGTTTATCAACTTTTTTTAAGTGGGACATCATCAAAGAACTTCCTGTGTTTTAGAGTGAGAGGGGAGAGACTTACTAACTAACATACGTAAGTTCTGTAGGTATATTTTTATTAGCATAGTCGACCTTATAATATTCCCGCTGCTGGGACTCAGGCCTCCTCTCTAGGAGAGGGAATGGGCCGTAATCCACCACGTGGGCCCAGTACGGGTTGGTGGATGTCACATGTCTTCGAATTTTTGGTTCTAGGACATGCCGGCTTTCTCACCATGTTTTGCTTCACCGTTTTGAGAGCAGTGGTGATGAAATAAATTACACAAAGTAATGCGCCTGGCTGGGTTTGAACCCGCGACCTGCAACTTGTAAGACGGGGCAGTTACTACTCGGCCACCACTGCTCCCACATATTTTTATTAGTTTTTTACATTATTCTCTGCGCTTAAAGTTGGAACAAATACGTTCTGAGAGTCAAAAACCAATTATTTAATAACAGCTCATTCAAATAACACATAAAAAACATGCTAAGTTTGTATGAGTCATACATACAAACGTAACATATTTTTTTATGTAAGTTTGTTGCTCCTTCACGCTCAAAAGGCTGAACGGATTTGGATAAAATTTGGCACATAGCACCATGTCCTGGAATAGGACATAGGATATTTTTTACCCCGGGAGTAGGTATTCAAGTTTTACGCATGTGTTTGTATCAGCTTAGTCAAATGGACGAATAGTGGAACTGGACCGTAAACCAGCGCAATCACCCTATGCATTTATAATACGAGGCAGGGGTCGGCGGTCTTCTTATAGGTATGTTCCCTTGAGATAATTTTCATCTTTCACACAAACGGAGTCGTTGGTATAAGCTAGTTTTCTACTAACTTCAAATACATACTGTATCTAAATTCCTATCGTTCCTTACTTGCCCAGTAATAGAGACTGGTCCACAATTAATGCTTTATTTCCTAGTGTCAGTGGTTTCCCTAATTAAGCTAATTACGAGTGTGTCGCATTGTGGGCAGTACGTTCTCTAGTAAGAGTTGCGTCTACACATACCGTAGTGTTAAAATTTACTTAAGTATGTTAAAACATGCATTTTACATCTAAAATGAGTGTTGTTTTTAATAGAAATCTGCTTTTGTTTAATCCGTTTAATCTAATTCTGCTACAGCAATTGTTTTCAATTTCATTCCCTATTTAAGCTTAGACAGAGATCTTAAGAGGGTCCTTTTTCACTCGCCTATCATCAACATCGAGCATGGTTTACTCGTAAAAGCTTGTTACTTCATCTAGCGCAATCCAACGCGATGTTTGACGAAAAGGTCTCGCGAAAAAAGAGAGATAACGCCTGAAAACTCTGTTAGCATTCGGTAATTCCGTGATTTACTTGAATATTTTACAAAACTTGTTCTAGGAAATACGTGTTTTTGTTTTAAACCTTTAAAAGTTTTTGAAAAAAATTGTCGTCATTTAGAATCTTGATTAAATTTGCAAGGCTTCTATTGTTATAATATTTTGTTTTTTTTTTTAATTTTTGAGTAAATTATGAAGTGTCAAAGTTCATGCAAAATAGCAAATTTCCAGAGTTCTTTACTGGCTTAGTTTTACACAAAATTATAATTTAGATTTCAATAGAAACCTACATAATATCTACAACATACTGTGTTTCCAAAATATCTAATAAAAATGTGTAATAACGTCATAATCGCGTAAGAGCGGTTGTATGAAAAAAAGTGAAAATGTATGTAGAGTTGCATCCCCTTGAGTAAGTTTTAGATAACTTACAATATATTTCATCGTGGTCTTTTACTCGATTATGTCTTCCTTTTACAAGAGAGTAGGCGTGAGTGCCAGCAGGCAGATTTAGGAGTGCGAGGGAGTGTCAGATTTTTTTGTGCTCGCCTACGCCATATACCTTGTGCAAAATTTCACGCTCCTAGTCCCAGAAGTTTTGACTGTGCGTTGATATGTCAGTCAGTCAGTTTCTCCATTTATATACTCGTATATATAGATTATTTAAGTCTAGCCAGACACTAAAATTGTAGCAATTACTATTATAAGTCTGCAGTCCAGGAGATTTCCTTGACATACCACTAATAGTAATTGAAAGTACGATCTTTTATTGCTCGTCTGCCATTTCGGGCTGGTAGCTATATCTTAGTGAGGTTATGAGATATGTACTCACGATTCGCAACAAGGTTATATAGTTAAGGGCCTAGCTCCCGAGCAGTGCCATAAAACAGTGACTTTCTATAATGACCTCGGTAATGTTTGAAAAAAAAGTTTAATTAATCATCATCATCATCATCTTCCTGCCGTTGCCCCGTGTTATTTGGGGTCGGCGCAACACGTTTTTTTCTTCCACTCTGCCCTGTCACTCGTCATGCTGTCACTAACTTCCTTTTCTTTCATATCACTATTCACACAATCCATCCATCTATTCTTTGGTCTCCCTCTCCCTCTCCATCCATCCACATGTAAATAAATAACTCTTTTAGTAACATGCGTTTCATCCCTCCTTTTCACATGACCATACCAAGACAAACGTTTCCCTTTCAACTTTTCAGTCACTGGCGCCACTTTCAAACTTCCCCTAATATATTCATTTCTCACTTTATCCATTCTCGTCACACCACACATCCAAACAACATAACATTATCACCATAATTATCGTCCCTTAGCTAACAACACCGCATAAGTCATTTTTACCAACTTTACAGGAAATGAAAAAAACTGTGCAGTGTTGAGATGACTTGCACGCTGTCATTATTTTTCGAATTATGGGTTCTGATTGGCTGAAATCTATATCATATTGTGACCAATGGTTAGACGCATCATGAGCAGCTCCATCTAAAGGCATTTAAATGTGAAAACCGCCAATTTTCGAGTTGAGCGGTGTTGTAAGCTAAGGGACGATATGATTTTTTCGTGTGACTTATTTTGTTTTATAAAATTCTTTATTGATATAAAATATACACATAATTGTAAAACTTACACACGACGCCACAATTCAGTCTTCAAATAATAACACTTTTGCAGACTATAATAGACGCCTTTTTAAGTATTAATGCCATCAAGAATGTAAATATTAAAAACATGACATAAAAATAACTTAAATCCATAATGCTTAAATATATGAAATCATTACTTTGATTTCATTATTATAATTAGTTTTCGTATGACTAATACTTTTGCCAAAGAAATTTTTTTTAACATTATATTTTTTCGCTTGTTTTCCCTACTCCTTTCAAACGGCTTTGATCTTTAGATATTTGTTTACATAAAAGAAATAGTGTCTAAATGTTCTTCAAAATGTACATAGCATATGTAAATGTCGATCAATATTTTGCAAACAAAATGGTTTAAAGGTTAGCGGAGCTTTATAACTACACGCATTAAAATATTGTTCAGACATTTTTTTCGTGTTGCATATTTTGCTAGTCAGTTCTGCCCCGTTAGTTCCTATTCGATTATAAACTGGGTTTTTTCAATTGGGTCACTTATTAGTATTATTTTTAATTAACTACTTACCTGACACGCTTAGAGACGTTTCTTTGAATTATTGTAATTAGTCATTTTGTTTTATTAGATCATTAATCAGCACATTGTATGCTCTGTTTGTTGAGGAATGTTCTCAATCTATCACATTTTTGACTGAAAGCGATTCTTTTTGTCAATTTATTTATTGTTAGCGATCATACAATTCAAGCTGTAGGTACCTACAAGGCCAATTCACACTAGAATGGCCGCGTTCGGTAGCGACGGTGGCAGCGACTTTTGGGGGTGGGAGTTTATTTACCAAATAACTTCTTACGCTGTGGTTGTAGCGAGAGGGGGTGACAGACTTTTACTGACTAAAACCCCCGTGTTCCTTCGTGGCTGTGGTACAGAATAAGTAATAGTACAAGGCTGTGTTGATTCTTTCAAACATTGCCCAACCATTGCATTTTAGACAACACACAGTTATTGATGTACTTGCAACGAAATGTTGATATTAATAGGGATCTTTCCGACATTTCTAATGAAAAATCCCGTGTGGCCAACAATATTACAAATAAATAATAATAAAAATTTCAGAGATGGGGGAAGCAACTCGACATACATTTTCACTTTTTTTCAACCGCTCTTACGCGATTTTGATGTTATTACACATGTTTCATTAGATATTTTGGAAACATAGTATCTTGTAGATAATATCTAGGCTTCTATTGAAATCAATTTATAAATTTGTGTAAAACTAATCCTGTAAAGACTTCTGAAAACATGCTATTTTGCATGTATTTTGAAATTTCATAATTTACTCAAAAATAATCAATTCAAAAAAGTTTAACAATAGAAGCCTTAAAAATTTAATCAAGATTCTGAATGACTACAATTTTTTTCAATAACTTTTAAAGGCTTTTTTAATAACTTTTTCGACCCTGCTGGGCCATAACTTTTAAGGGTTAAAAAAAAACACGTATATCCTAGAACAAGTTTTGTAAAGTATTCGTAAATCACAGAATTAACACGAATGCTAACAGAGTTTTTCAGGCGTTACCTCTCTTTTTTCGTGTTGCCTTTTCGTCAAACATCGCGTTGGATTGCGTTAGATGAAGTACCAAGCTTTTAAATCGTGCTCGATGTTGACGATAGGCGAGTGTAAAAAGGAACCTCTTAAATCTATGCTAATATTTATTTATTTATTTATTTATTTATTTAATCATAGGAGAACCAACAGCTATAACAAAAGAATAACAACAGTATAAGAGACATTGAGCCAATTACAGGTTCTCACGGTTAGAAACAGGTAAATTAATAGAAAACTTACGATCACTAAAAAGCACTATAAAACTAAATTTTTTTTTTGTTTGCTTAACGTGCTTAACACAAAAACTTTTTACAAAAAAAAAATACAACCGACTTTAATGTAAAAAAAACACTGAAAAGTGAAAAATAACTTTAATTTCGGAAGTCGGTGTTTCTACAATAGTTTCGTCTCTTCGTTATTTAACACGTCGACTTCCGAAATTAAAGTTATTTTGCACTTTACAGTGTTTTTTTTTACATTGAAGTTGGTAGTATTTTTCTTTTTGTTAAAAGTTTTTTATTTTACACTTTTTAGTTATGATAGCACCACTTAAAAGTACCTCTCAGGGAAACTTAAATACCTTATAGACAGAGTGCATCTCATGTTTTCTAATAATCCCAAACACGGTTAGATTACATTAATTTATTACAAAGTTCCAGTGCCTAACTTCAGGCTTCATCATCAGATCAGTTCGATATATTCCCCTTCTTCTTTTAGTCAGTCATCGACTACACGTATAATATTGGGTTCAAAATCGTGCTTCTCAAAGTAAGTTCTTTTAAATATCATTTTTTATAAATTCGCACAATACTATTAAAGTTCATTGATATTACATTGCAATTTTAATATTCGATGTGAAAGGTTATATGCATTAAGAACAGCAAAAAAACTCACGTTTGAAACAGGAAGAGAAAAATATGCTTGTCCTTGATGATAGAAACTAGATTAGATATGTCTTGACAGTGCGTGCTTTTAAAAGTTCATAGAAATATGCTCTACATTTATAGTAAACTCGTTAAAAAATAAAAGGCCCTTTTTGACATAATTTGAGAAATACCATAGAATGTAACTTGGAACGAAACTGAAAGAAACAATCAAATAATAATTAATTACAGAAAGTGTTTTAAAAAAATACATACTTATTTTTGGCGCGTTAAATAATATGATGATATTGCGAGTATTCTTTTTACGTATTTTTGACTGATGTCAAAACGGGCCTTTTGTTTTTTGACTACTTTAAGACTAGCACTTTGCCAGCAACTTCAACTCTTCATTAATGGCATTTGTGGAAAAGACACCACAATTTGGCCAATAAAACGTGCAAACTGTTAATAGACCATCAAACGCTGGAGAGTATTTAGCATGAATTAATAGTAAAATAAATATATATCTCTAAACATTAAAGTTCAAAATAAAAGAATTTCTACGCAGACTGCCAGCAACTTTATTCGCGAATGTTTTCATAAAAACTCATTTTGAGGTTAGCTTTGAAAATGTTAGACAGTCTTTATTATTTAAATTGATTAGATTGTGTGCCAAATTTCAAGTTCATTAACCCAAGGAATAAAATTCTCCCATACAACTTTTAACACCCTCTAAATCATATTATAAGGGTAACTGTAAAAACGAATTTTGGAAACCTTTTTCTTTATTTGGGTTAATATTTGTGTGTATACAAATAAAGAGTATGTAGTTATTGGTTGCATAGGCCGGCCGTTAGGTGGCGGGGATAGTCTGCCCTCAGTTTTAAGCTAGCCACCGAACGAGGCGGGCGTGTCAACCCTTAACTCCAGACACCGTAATAAATATTATGTGTTTTATTCCGAACCCCACAATATTTATGTTCATTTATTTAGTTTCAAGTATATGGGCCTAAGGAATAAATTTTGCATACAAATGAATTTCTCCCTTTTCACCCTCTTAAAAGTTTAATTTTCAAAAATCCCTCCTTTGTATTCACCAAAATTATAAAAGGAAGCTTTGTGCAAAATTTCACGTTCCTAATCAGTAGTTTTTGCAGTGCTTTGATATTTCAGTCATTCAGTCAGTTTCTCCTTTTATATATATCACCGGAAATTGCAGACTCCTTCTGATTATAATAGATCTTTAGTTATAATTTCTCGATATTAAAAAAAAATATTATGAAAAAATTGTTTTCTCTATCTAAAAATAATTACAAAGCACACGTTTACAAACATTTAAAACAAGGCATCCAGACTTGGAACGTTTTTTTTTTATCCAATCCAACCCGCGACATGCAGCGAGAACAGTTGTCAATGGCTTAACTACTACACTACCCGTATCAGGCCATATCTTACGTCTTTTTCATTCCACAACCTGCCACAAAGATTATGATCACTACGATAAGCCTATAGTACTGTCATTTCAAAATAAATTAATGATAAATTATGACTATTTCTGTAACAAATATCATCCAATCTTAATTAAGGTTAAATCGCTAGGGTTGCACACGAGATTCAGGGTCAAATTTTATGCTGATTAAAATATGATTAGTGACAGTAACACGTATTTATTTACGAAATTATAATAATTAAAATCACCATTAAACATTAAAATCACCATTAAACATTAAAATCACCATTAAATATTAAAATTACCATTAAACATTAAAATCACCATTAAACATTAAAATCACCGTTAAACACTAAAATCACCATTAAAAATTAAAATCATCATTAAAACCCCCATCAGTTCGTCTAACTCTATTGATTCGCTATTTCACGAAGAAGTCGTTAAATAGGGTTAGCTGACTTATTTAAATAAGCAATATTGTAACAATTTTTATTATTATTATTATCACTTTTGGATTGGTGATCTTTAGACCATAGGTACATCATCATCATCATAATTTCAGGCGAAAGGCATCCATGTTGGACATAGGCCTCTCTCAATTTGTCACCACAACTATGGTTCTATGCGTCTCGCATCCATCGGATTGCCTCAACTCTCACCAGCGGGCCTAAAAAGGTCACAATGGGCAATTCTGCTAAAAGCAAATCATTTCCCGAATTGCTGCATACTTATGAAATTTATGCAATTCTTCTAATAATCGCAAAATGGTTGCACAAATTAGCCGAATCATACTCAATTCATTTTTTAGCAGAATCGTATTGTGAATATTGCCACATGAAAAAAAATTAAATCTTGGTTTTACTAGTTTTTTTTTTTCTTAGCTTTTTATTTATCGGATTATTATTTTGTATCCACTTTATTGTATTTAAATATAACTTTAGTATTTTAGGGTAATAATTTATTAAAAAATGCAATTAAGCCTTTAAAAACGAAGTTAGAAATTCCTAAATCTATGGAAATAATAAATATCAACTTGTTAGGCTGGTAACATACATTGTTGTTTACCCTTTGCTTGTGTCAATATTGTGTCAACATGATGTAAGCGGAAATCGGTTGAAAACAATAAATTGTAATTTTAAGTTGATTTTTCAAGTGCAGAATCCTAAAAATGCTTGTTTTTTTTTAAATAATCTGAAGCAAACCATCCGCTTGTAAACTTTAGGACTGCATTTTAAGAAAGTGAAACCAAACCAGCATCTACTTGTGTATTTCTTGTGAGTTCGAAAGTTTACAACAAAGTAAGTGCTTGCCCACTAATATTCTAATATTATTAAGTTTTTATACCTACGCAACTAGGTATTAAATGACAATTTAATTGTTTCAGACCGCACGCTGGCTTCTCTAATGATGAGGCTTGAAGGATTCTGTCTAAGGTGGAGATGTAACATACCGCAGCTGATGCCAATACTGCTTAAAGACATCTAATACAAAATTTGAGATGCCTTGCAGATGCAGCTCAAAGATATCTTTGCTATTTTAGATTGCATGTAAATTTGAGTCACTAAAATGAATAATTACATTCTTTTATCCATATATATGGTTTTATTTTGGTAATAATTTACCTAAGCTTGTTTATAATATTCTATAGATGATAATATTAAAAATACTCTAAACTCTCTACTTTATTTAAGAACAGTGTACTTTAGTGTTCAGGGTGGATAAATAGTACTATTTAACTATTTGAAGAGTGATATCTAAAATTTAAATAATTTATGTTAGAATCTTTATAGCTTTAATAAATATATGTAGGTACACATTGTAACACAAATAAAATTTTGTGATTATAAGGAACATTCATAGTTTCACCCTTTGAGTTGCGTAATTAGAGACAATAGAAAGACAATGACTGAGTGAACAAGGCGTTCGCTCGGGGTTTAATGAATTAAGCCATGGGGAAGTGACTGAGGTAGGTTCTTGCTGCCCATTTTTGATGACATAACCCAGATGCATAAATGCTTTAGTGCTCAATAAATATATACAATACTTTTTTTTAAGTCTGTTTAACCCGATAAACTCTGGGTTCGGCATTTCATAAATTTCAAGCCAATTCCACTTTTCGAAGAAATACACTTCGTTGGCGACATAAAAAGCTCTCAGTAATGCGCATGTCTCCTAGAAAATACGCGTAAAGTCCTAAATCTGCCATTTTTTAAGTTTAAATATATAATTCCCGAGAAATGAATTGGAAGATGTTGCTTTTCAGTAACTTCTTATGATTCTGCTAATGAACTCTAAAGCGATTCATAATAAGTGAACCATTTTACGAATTTGCTGTCAAATAGACCCGTCTGTCAAAAACACTGTCAAATAGATGAATTGCCGAATTGAATCATAATATGAATATTGTTTACGTATAGAAATATGAACTGACAATTCGTGACCATTTTGCGATTTTTAACATGATTCATAATATTTTCCTATACGATTCTGCTAAAGTGACCTTTTTAGCCCCCCAGGTCTTCGGTCCACCTTGCGGGAGGCCTTCCAACTTCCAACAATATAATGTATTTAATGGTCAAAAGTGTGATCTTTTAACATATGGTGATCCAAATAAATCATAAAACATTACCATCATCAATATCTAATGATGTCATCATAAACTGACCACCATTGTCACCTAATAACGATACTAGTTAGTGACGCAACCCTAACGATAAATCATGTTATCGATACTTGGTTGAAACACGCAATTAATACTGTATGGGGTTACAATTTAGAACGGCTTTGAACAACGAAGATCAATCGATGTAGAAGGTTAAGCAATGCTGATGTGGTCAAGGATTGGAGAGCAGTGATTTTATTGAAACGTCACGTTTGTTAGTTATTCAATGGTCAAAATTGTATGTTACATATACAAACCTTTATAACTATATGTGGGACAGTTGAGAGTTTCAAATATACTCGCATCTGTAGAATATAATTGATGCAGTCGATTTCAATCAAATATAAAAAGACAATCAATAGGTAATACAATTAAAAATCTTCTGTATCAATATTGTAATTTTTTTTTTTTGGTGAGACAATTTAGGTGTCTTCCTTAGGAATTGGCAAGATGTGGATCAGAGCCGGGAACAATGGAAGGAATGGACGGAGGCTTTTGTCGGGCCGTGAGACAGTATAGGCTAGATATAATAATAATAACATAATACGTCCAAAGGCCAAGACATTTAAAGTTAAAGACATGTTTTCGACGTATAAGAAAAAAATAATAATGAGAGAGTCATTCACTCATCTCACAATACTCCAGACAGACAAATCCCTACTTAAATAAAATGTTGTCGTGCAATTCACTTAAAAACCATTGTCCAAATATAAATTTAACAATAGCTAAAAGTAGATTTGATTACTTAGTTATCTGAAATTAAATAATTGACATTTGAAAAGGAATCAATAGGTTTGACATCACTTTTACATTTCAATATAGATTACGATTTGAAAATAATGATTCAAAAATGGAACAATCGACTCAAGAATTGTCATTCTCACAATACAAATAATTGGACTTCACTTTTCTATCATTACCATCTTCCATGTAACAATAACGTGACAATCGATATAAACTAACAACACTATTGTCATCGACACGACTAGAAAGCTAGTGATGCAACCGCCATCGTCGGTGATATCGTTGATATTTCAGAGATGTCATTAATAACCGCGGTTAGATCAATTTGTTTGAATTGGGTCAGACCTATTTAATGGTGTATTAGTGTCATTTATTTGGTATTCGATTGTTTCAACTGGTATTTCATTATAATAATTTTGTTAAACGTAGAATTATAATATTAGCGTTATCGTGTTACTTTCCTATTACTTCATAACACATTACATTAATACTCATATTACAAAAGCGAAAGGTTTGTGAGAATATTTGTAACTTCTTCACGCCCGGAATTTAATAAAATTTCGCACACGGATGGGCCAGGTCCTGGAAAAACACATAGGATACTTTTTATGCCGAGAGTATGTTACCTTGTGACAATTTATCGTGGGAGTAGGTTCCCTTGAGAATTTTTTTCCCGGGAATAAGTTCCCTTGGGACTTTTGATCCCGGGAAAATGATCCATTTGGACAATTTATCCCGGGATTACGTACCCTTGGGTTCAATTAATCCCGGGAATACGTTCCCTT
The DNA here is from genome assembly GCA_949316375.1 of Mythimna vitellina. Classification (NCBI taxonomy): domain Eukaryota; kingdom Metazoa; phylum Arthropoda; class Insecta; order Lepidoptera; family Noctuidae; genus Mythimna; species Mythimna vitellina. Next base: position 1,271,321 of record OX438704.1, read on the forward strand.
GGGTTCAATTTATCCCGGGAATAGACGCCTTTGGGATAATTTATCCCGGGAATAGGTTTCCTTGGGACGATTTATCCCGGGAATAGGTTTCCTTGGGACGATTTATCCCGGGAATAGGTTTCCTTGCGACAATTTTTTACTTCCACGTGGGCGAAGCCGCTGGCAGAAGCTAGTCTTATAAAGGCGAAGGTTTGTATCTTTCCTACTCCTTAATGTTTAAACTGCTAAATTAATTTATATGAAATTTGCCACTCGAGTAGACCGTATCCTGGATTAAATTTTTTTTTTGTTGGTGGTAATTTCATCCAATAACATCACGCGCTCTGAGGGCGGAGTGAGAGGGCTTGTCAAACTTTTACTGATTAAAAACCCTCTCAGAAGCAGACCCTTGGCCCCAGTAGGCTTCGACCCTGCTGGGCCCCTACGGTTTACTGACATCTCCTTGAAACGAGCGTGGAACAGTAAGTACCGTCGACGAATTGAGCTCGGTCTGGAGGGTTACCGGACGGTCGAACGGCGAGCAAGCCCACGCCAACGGTCCTCGGTCGGAATGCCGGCGGCCGGGGCGGGATTAGCACAAACGAGTAATAAACCTTTTATTCTGAGAGTATATCTGCTTTTGAACATTTTCCAATATCACGATGGTGAAGCCGCTGCGCGCTGGTAGAAAAAGAAACTGGCTAGTTCTGCACCAAAACCCACTAAACTTATTTAAATAATTTCTAAATGTTTCTATCAATAATTCCAAGAAAAAATACTTCAATCCAAAGTAAAATTATTTCGTAATCCACAATCCAATTCTAATTTACTAATCAATTATAATTGGCGACAATTATATTACTTTACCAGAAATATTTAATATTTTCTAGAGCGATTTATAAGTGTAGTAAAGTTTTAAAAACATTGCAAAACTGTAATTACTTTAGTATTTGACTGTTACACATAGTTCTATGGGAATGGTCGGCCTTGAGTCAGAAATGTATCGATATAAACATCTGCGTAGAGTAACATCACTAGACAATAATATCAATCGTGATTCTAATTAATATCCTTCGAACAGTTCGATTAAGCAGATCGCCCCCCTAGTCAAGTTACAACCGTTTCGTGTCGAATTCCGTTCTCCAATCGGTAACGCCTCGGTGTAAACAATTGTAGAAAACGATAAGTTGGTAGCCATGTTGACACGCCTGAGTCGGCCGCTCTTTCTAGAATGTCATTCAGCCCCCCTAGCCAAGTTACGATCGTTTCGTTTACGTCGAACGCCTCGAGTAGGCCACGCCTCCGATTCCTTTGTTCAGACCACATGATTGAGCGTTGAGATGACGTCAGAACAAAGGAATCGTAAGCGTGGCCTACTCAAGGCGTTCAACGCAAACGAAACGATCGTAACTTGGCTACGGGGGCTGCAATAACAAAGGATGTAGCGTTGAACATTGTAGAAACGATAACAATTAATTCTATCATTTTGAATGATGTGAATTTGGCTACGAATTTTCTATTCGTTTGTTCTGACCACATGACTTAACGTTGAGATGATGTTATTCCCATACATTTGAGTAGTTTTTGACTAGCGTTAACGATTGCAGATTATCAACTTGGCTAGGGATGCTACACTTAAAACCAAGAGTCAGTCAGTCGCAAAAATTATGCTGATTAGACATTCCAAAGAGTAGATCTCTATGGAGAAGAAAGTGTAAGAAACTATATGGACACTCTTTTCAATCATGTTATGTATTACAAAAATCTCGTCTACATTGTTCTTATCGCATTTATTATATAAGAACAATGTAAATAAAGTAAAAAAAAAAACAATTAAAATTAGAAATTAAATGTCTAAGTGCAATGGTGTAAAGGGCATTCAAATTAATGAAGTTCCAACTACACTTGCGAGCAACCAAATCGACTCAACGTACAAGTGTGCACTTTTAGGTGTTTTCTTCAAGGAATACTGAAAAACTAAATACCATTGGAAAGCCTGAAACTTCAACATTCAACTGTTACCATTATTGTAACAATTGATTCAGTACTTTTTAGGGTTCTTTAGCCAAAGGGTAAAACGGGACGACTTCGCTGTCCATCGTCTGTCTGTTTATCTGTCCGTCTGTCACCAGGCTGTATCTTATGAACCGTGATAGTTAGACATTTGAAATTTTCACAGATGATGTATTTCTGTTGCCTCTATAACAACAAATACTAAAAAACAGAATAAAATAAATATTTAAGGTGGCTTCCATACAACAAACGTGATTTTTTTGCTTTTTTTGTTACGGACGGTACGGAACCCTCCGTGCGCGAATCCGTACCGCACTAAGCCGATTAGTACCTACGAGTTGAGACCCAATCTACCCAAACACCTCGCAAACATTTCACCTTATTCGTCGCTTGTTGAAAAACTGCATTAAAAAAAAAACCTTAGGCCCACCTCCCACGGTTCTATTACAAAATCTAACGACAGTATAATGTTTCCTATCATAAGCAATGTAGTCAAAAACACCATAATATTACTATGACGTATATTAAACATTGCAACAGAATGTAATACGGGCCATGATATTTACTCTGCTGTAAGATTTCCCCACACTTGGGAATGATACGTCGACGTAATGTCAGCAGGATGAATGTCAGATCATTTTATGAATCTTAAGCTAAGCGTCCACTGCGTCGGTCGGAGCGTACGGAGTGTACGAGGCGTCGGTATTAACAAAATTCCGATAGGGTGCGTCTACTGTATCTGGATTTTGCTTTTGCTATTTCGGTATTTTCAAAACAATCGAGTTCGGCTGTGTATGTGTATTCTCATTATGGAGGATATTGTAATCATTATTTGTTTATTATCAGCAGAGGAGAAGAAAAACTACAGGAAATGAAAGTTATGGGTTCATAAAAAAAGGCCTATTTTCGGAGAATCTCACACTTTATTTCATGATTTATTAAAAGATGAAAAAAGATTTTCATATCTTTCCACTATAGTAATTAAATTTTCTTCTTTCATCGTGAATCGTCGCGTCAAACACGTCAGGACTCGAAGCGATCGGGCGGATCCCGATAATGGCGCGATCACTGTGGATGACGTCATCGACAGAAATACCGATCTCTGGCGCAGTAATGCCGATCCAGTGCACGCTGTACCATATAAATCAATATAAAACAACAACGAATCCTTTCTCTCTGTACGCTCCAATTTCGACGCAGTGGACGCTAAGCCTTAAACACTAATATAAAATGTGGAAGCAATCAAAATGTCTGTGTAAGGATCGACCTTTCGCTGTGATGTGAATTTTAACTGTCAATCAGACTTCAGTGCGTTAGGAAATATTTCTATTTAAAGAATTATTATTACTTATATTTATTTAGATACCAAGATAATAAATGATTCAACTGGAGCCCTAAATCCTCAATCATAGAATTGCATTCCGCGATCTCTTTCTTTCTTTTCTTTTAATGTACAGATATTGCCAGGACATAAAATGAGGTTGCACGCTACAAACGTCATTGCGGTGACTAATACGATAAATACAATAAATTGTGGCGGGGAAAGCTCGCGCACTTTTCCGCATTAGTGCGGATAACAGTAAATTGCGTACCTAAAAGCGGGTTTTCGAGTAAGTGTATTAAAAAAAAAAAAATATATAAATGATATTTGGGACGTTCTTATATTGCTCGTTTGTGCCTTTGTGTTGAAAAATATAATATTAAGTAATATCGTAATTATTAATTAGTATTCAGTAATTGTTAAGTTTCTCGATTCTTATTGGTCGATGACGCTAAAAGGTTTCTGGAGTGGAAATTACGTATTAACGGGAAACGCGGCATTGAAAGGGTTCGCACAAGGTGGACCAACACTCTGGTTAAGGTCGAGGGAATCCGATGGATGCTAGACGCACAGGACCGTTCATTGTGGCAACACTTGGGAAGGCAGATGTCCAGCAATGGACTTCTTACGGCTGAAATTATGATGATAAAAACGATTGCGTATGTGAATAAAATTTTACTCATAATTTTCCAGTAAGTTGAAAAACGTCGTTTGATTCACATACGCAATCGTCGTTGCAGTTTTTTGATTCCAAATCGACTTCGTCTTCGGCTCGCTGCAGAGGAAGTCGATTTGGATTTCGCGGCAGCTTCGGCTGTTAACAAAAAGACAAACTTTGCTTTGAAAATGAATTTGTGAAAAAAGCTCTACAAACATTCTGATCAGTTTTCTGTCTGCCTGATAATTATTTCATAATAAAACATAATTTTCCGCAACTCAAATTTCATCATCGAAAATATCAACGGATCAATCAATTCTGTTCGAATGACTTGCTTGAGTGATATTACTTGAAGGTAAATGGTTTATGTCTAAATAATTTGCATGTGAGCTAAATTATATATGAAGCTGTGTCGTACATATATGAGACCTACGAATACATAGCTCGGGGCAAATCTCGTTTGTGCCAACCAATTAAATAAAACTACCGACATTCATAAACTTATTTTAATTGTTGCGTACAGAAAGCATAAATAATAAATGGTAGGTATTTATTTTGTAAATGAAGACAAAGAATCGCCAAACTTAAGTGGCAATGGGCAGCGCACATTGCTCGCAGAACAGATGGCCGTTGGGGCCGAAAGGTTCTGGAGTGGCAACCGCGTATCGGAAGACGCAGTGTTGGAAGGCCCCTACAAGGTGGACCGATGACCTAGTGAAGGTTGCGGGAATCCGATGGATGCGAGACGCACAGGACCGTTCATTGTGGCGACATTTGAAGGAAGCCTATGTCCAGCAGTGGCCGTCTATCGCCTAAAATGATGATTATGACGAGGATGATTTTGTAAATAGGTTATAAATAAGATTAGAGACTCTACACTCGAAGTTGTGGAAGATTAGATACGTTGGTGTCGTTGCCTGGGAAAAATAGAGTAGATCTAATTTCGAGAAAGAGTGACATCTTTCTGACCGTCGAATCAGACCCGCTTAGACAGCGTTCGGGAAGCTGCGCGGTGTTTTCTCGTCAGTTATGACCAGTGCGTGTTGCCAGTGAAGACATATGGCTCCGAAACATGGTCGTTCACAATGGGCCTCATCAGATTGCTTAAGTTCACCCAAACGGTAATGGAAATGCTTATGCTTGGAGTTTCCTTGCTTGTTCGCATCAGGAATGAAGATATGCGGAAGAGAACCAAGTTTACCGACATCGTGAGGTGTCCTGGTGAGGGTCGCGGGAATCCGTTTGACGCGAGACGCACAGAACCGGTCATTGTGGCGACACTAGGAGGAGGCCTATGTCCAACAGGGGACTTCTTTCGGATGAAATTATGATGATGAGGTTATAAATAACACTTTTACACATAATTATTTTTTTCAGTGATAAGTAGGCACAATTTCTCTGTATCTCGGATAAATCTCGGTTCCGGTTGGATATACCACAGCTGTTATTAAATAACCTCTGAAACTAGAGTCACTTGTCTGTATTTTTCTTTTGTTGTATTTTTAAAAGTGACAGTGATAAAAGAAGCTAAACGCGATTATGCGATCCAAGCGTTAAAACGCGATTAGTTTTATTGGTGAATTCCGCCCTTAGTGTAATACGAATTATGATGAGGTTTAAGCAGTCTTAATCCCATACTACACAATTTCCCCACAGCCTACCTACGCACGAAACTGTTAATCCGAGTGGACACACTGCGACAGTCACCTTGACACACTACCCCGTGTTGTTACTACAACGGCCGACATTGACCATGTCGCAACATAGATGACTGTCTGACATCTGTCATCTATCACTGACAGCTTACAGCAATCGTTCGATGAATGATACTGAGTTCATTTGAATGGTTGTTAAAAAGAACAATTGTCTATTAATGTAGGGAATATAATCGAGAGGTAATCCGAAAGGGAATCGGGGTCCTGGATCGCAAGGTAAAAAGGAAAATAGGTGTGGTTTGAGTTAGTGAAAGTCTGAGACGCCCTCTTGCTCCGCCCTAGAGCGAGAGAAGTCATTGGATGATTTCCCACCTTCATAAAAGGAGAAATCAAGACTAGAGTGAATAGGCTCTTATTGAACTAGTGCGCCTCACCATCAATTATCGCATCTCTGGTTACCATCAGGTAGGATCGCAGTCAAGCACTGGTTTATACCAATTAAAAAATATATATACATAGAATTGAATGGACTTTAAAATAAGAAAATAAACAAAAATTACTAATTAGCATAGATCATTGTTTGATGAGCAGTGGCAATGGGCAGGGCACATTGCTCGCAGAATGGATGGCTGTTGGGGGCCAAAAGGTTCTGGAATGGCGACCACGTACCGGACGTAGCGACGTAGGCCTCCTACAAGGTGGACTTGGGAACGGTTGCGGGAGTCCGGTGGATGCGAGACGCACAGGATCATTCATTCATGGCGACACTTGGGGGAGGTCTATGTCCAACAGTGGACGTCTTTCGGCTGAAATGATGATGGTGACGATGATGATGATTGTTTGATCGTATGTTTATTACACTTTTTACCTAAGATTGTAAAAAGTTAAGTAAACTAGATCATATTCTGCATAATTCTTACAAATGGTACAAAAATTCAGCAGTTTTCGACCGGATTGTTTCAAGTGAAGTTCAGTGGCTATTTTAATTATTCACAAATTGATTCATAGTGAATATATTGTGATGGAAAATTGGTGTAGTTTTGTATCTCAAGTGTCTGTACAACTGAACAATGTGCGGAATCGTTGAAACAGGCGCGAACGATCAACGATGCATCACTACATACCATCAGGTGGGATTGCAGTTTACGCACTAGTTTATAAAAATTAAATAACTTGGTAAACTGGAGCAGTTTTTTTTTGGAGTTTCGTCTACCTCACCGAAGTTTGCTAAGAAGTGCTTGATACATCCGTATTCTAAAAGCAAAGTAAATGTATTAAATAAAAATAAAGACGGTCAACGTAAAGGTCTCGGTTATCATCAGGTCATGAATTCCTATTGAATTTGAACAGTGGTGGCCGAGTGGTAACGACCCCGGCTTACGAGTTGTAAGTCGTGGGTTCAAACCCAGCGAGGCGCATTACTTTGTGTAATTTATTTCATCACCACTGCTTTCAAAACGGTGAAGAAAAACATCGTGAGGAAACCGGCATGTTCTAGCACCAAAAATTCGAAGACATGTGACATCCACCAACCCGAACTGGGCCCACGTGATGTATTACAGCCCATCCCCTCTCCTAGAGACGGGGCCTGCGTCCCAGCAGTGGGAACATTATAAGGCCGACTATGCCATGCTAAGCATGAATTCCAAACAAAAAAAATTAGCGTTTCATGAATGATACCCAATGATACCGCATGACTGATTTGAATAGTTGTGTACACGAACGATTGTCTATTGTAGGGGTTATAATAGAGTAGACATTTGAATAGAAAATATTTCACTACAAACAAAAATTACGATTCATCATAGATCATTGTCTGATCAAATGTTTATTTATCTTTTTACCGTCTCAGACATAATCTGCATAGTTCATAAATGATTTGTGCATTGCATGTTTACTGTATACAATTTTAAAAGTGACTTTGACCTCTGAATTTGTTTCGGTGTTTCTTCTCAGGGTAGTCAACTAGGAAACATCGGCCTCATCTAGTTTATATTGAGGACAAAATTTACGTGTGTAAGGGGTAACTCTATAAATCCTATTTTCAAAATAAATATCATTTAAAATATACCTAACTCAGTTTCGCACACCGCTTTTCCTTTATTATAATATTAATGTATATAGAGAGATTCATGAGGAAAGTTCTGCCTCCCTAGCCAAGTTACGATCGTTTAGTTTGCGTCGAACGCCTCGAGTAGGCCATACCTCCGATTCCATTGTTCTGACGTCATCGCATCGCTCAGTCACGTGGTCAGAACAAAGGAATCGGAGGCGTGTCCTACTCGAAGCGTTCGACGCAAACGTAACAATCGTAATTTGGCTAGGGGGGCAGATGTATACTGAACCTTCCTCATGAATCTCTCTGTCTATTGGGAAACTAGATGAAATTCAGTTTAGTAGTTCTTGAGTTTATCGCGTTCATATAGAGAAACAGAGGCAGCAAGGAACTTTGTTTTATAAATAATTATGTAAGGATAGAATAGGCCCTAATTATAATTAAGTACTTATCGGGCTTTTATTTGTGAATTATTATAAGTAAAGCTGTAATTTCACAAAGGCAGTTCTAGTCACGATTTCAGCCAAATAATATAAACAGTATTGTACAGGAACCGGAACTAGTGCTTTACTAAAACCGGCTTAAAATCTAGTTCAACAGAAATATGTTAAGTGAATTAAACAATATTCATAGTCCTGGCCTTAACCGCAACTTTGACTAACATAGTTTTTGTTAAAAAACCTTGCTCTCAAACTCCTGTATTGACCGGTTTTTTTTTTGAGGTGGGAAGTCATTAAACTACTTCTCCCTCTATCAGACTTTTGCTGACTCAAATCCACCTGAGTCCTTTAGTTGCCTTTATAGTTTTAGAGCCATGGTCACTTTTTCAAACGTTCCCGCAGCCCGAGCAGGCATCAGCTCTCCTGGGCCTCTTCAGTGGTGCTGACATCTTTTATATGTGTTTGTTGGGTGCTTTTCCAAACTCACAAACACAAGACATCTTTATAGAAACAACTAACTGCAGGCCATACAAGTTAGTGATGCAACGGAAGTGTCTTAACGGAAGCAGATGTCAAAAGTACATCTTAGCGGAAGTGGAACCGGAAGCGGAAGTGTTAATACTATAAAGAAAAAATACAATTTTACTTTTTAAGATTTGTTTAATTACATTTGTATTTTGTAATTTACTTCCTACAGTACTCGAAATTAAACACAGGCAAATTATATTTAATAGAAATTATTTTGGCCGCTTTTACACCTTTGAGTTTCGGTGTTCTTCATATATTAAACCAGCTCCCCTAATTGCTCATTGGCTACTGGTGGAGGGGGGGCGGGGGGGCTGATAAGTATTGGCGAACTATTGGCAACAGAAGAACAAAACAAACATAGGAACAAAAGATTAACGCGGTTACGCTAAACGTCACGAAGCGCAGTGATACGCAGAATTAACAAAAAAAAACCTCCCCTCCACGCCTTTTCCGTCGTGTCCAGTCTTCTATGGGCCCCCCAACCCCGCACTCCTCGTTGTATTCTTCTGTTAAGAGTTCTGTTATAAAATTTAAAAGCCAGAAACGGAAACGGAAGTGAAAAAGCTTTCGGAACTTCTGCAGACGCGGAAGCGGAAGCAGAGTTCTGTTGCAACACTAATACAAATACTTGATCGGTGCGGAAATCGTACCCGCAACACGCAGCGCTGCTATCCATCGCAGCGGAGTACCTGTATTTTAAATAAAGCGACTGCTTATCTGACCTTTAGTCAGAAAAAATCTAACATCTAACTAGTGTGAATACTATATGTATGTATGTTATATAAATAAGCTGAAAAAAAACAAAAAATACTCTATCGCATTAGGTTACCCTGTAAAGATAGTTGTAAGTTGGAAAATAAATAAATAAAATAAAAAACATGCCCTCTCTCTCCACCTAGAGCGAGAGGAGGTATTTGATAATATCCCAATCGAAAACTAAGACAGCCTGTATCTGTAATCATATTACCACCATTGATTCAACTGTCACCAACGCCAATCTCAATTACAAACAACAAACATTTCAGATCTTAACAACAATGTCAGAGTATAGTAATTACTTTAAACGATATTATTCGTTGACAATATTTGTCCTTGCACACAAACATTTTAAACCTTCCCTTTCTGCAAGTTTAGGGCTGGCCGAAGCCCGGATAAATCCGGATAAAGTTAAACACGTCCGGATAAAGTTTGGCAATGTTAAAGGCATTCAGATAAAGCTGGACAACATTAAAGACGGCTGGATAAAGCCGGACAAAGTTAAAGAAGGCTGGATAAAACTGGACAAAGTTAAAGGCGGCCGCCATGATTACAGTTTTCAAACGAGGTCTTAAACGCCCCGTACTTATGGAATGGAAATAATACAAATATGAATGCTGTCAAGTCAGTAAAGACTTTCTATCAAAATCCGAAAAAAATTAAAGGAATTTTTTAATCAATTGCTCGATATGTTTAAAAAACAATACATACTCGTAAATACAAAGATTGTCTTCAATCAAAAGATTGCGTGTTACGTTAATACAAATTTAGTTTTAGTGCATGCAAAACCCGAAACACGTGTCTAGTATTTTTATGTAAAGTATATATGTAGAAAATTTCATAACTGTATCATAAAAAATCACAAAGTTATAAGCTTGTTATGTAACCTGACCATCCGGGTGAGAGGAGTTGTTTTGCTCCCGCACCCAGCTGTGCACCGGTACCTAATGCCCGCTATGACCTGCCCTGACCTGTGTTGTACTTGGTCTCTGTGGTGTCCAACTTGATCTTTTTTAAATATATTTGGGAATAAAATATGACATGGTGTAAAAATAATTGGAATCCATTCAGTTACTGATTTTGAACAAACTATATTCTGGTTTTGCATAAACTAGTACTCAAAATAATGTTGTATTTCGTCATTGCGACTTTAAGACCTCATAAGTGTCACTTTTGGCAAAATCACTTTTTTCAGCCAACCTTTTTAATATTTTTGAAGCTCTATCGAATGCAAAAACTCTCATTTGTATACGACTATTTAATCGTCATTTGTTTATCAATTTCAAGATCAACGATGTGCTTCGTAATAAAATGCTACTTTTACATTTAAATTACTTTTACAAGTAAACTTTTTTTTTCTAAGTACTTCTACTTTCAAATTCAACTAACAATAGCAAAATTAAAAGCAGGAAATCATATGGCTGATACCTATATTTTTTGTTGTAATCGGTTTCATTATATTTTTTTTCAGTAGACTGTTTTTATCGATTTTCTCATAAAGTTGAATTTTACACATAAGAGGTCTTAAAGTCGCAATGACGATATGTAGAATCAATCCACTGACAACCCTAGGCCAGTTTCAAGAGCGAGTGAACGGCTTGGAACTGGCAGGAAGGCATCTTCGAATATGTCAAGGAACCAACGGTTCTGTGGAGAATTTTAATAAGGTCAAGATGATCTATCTATTCTATCTTTTTTTTTTGAGGTGGCCAATCATCCAATGACTTGTCCTTGTCTAGCATAGCATAGCATAAACAACCTTTCAATGTTCCCGCTACTGGGACTCAGGCCTCCACTCTCAGAGAGGAAATGGGCCTCAAATTCTTTAAGTGGCATTAAGTTTAATAGATTGTTTATTAGTTATTTATGCTGTATCCTACTTAACTAAAAAGCCAAGCTTTTTTTTGTGCTCTCACCATTTTAAAATTAATTCTAATGTCTATACGCGAGGACTTGTAATTGGCTTTCCAATGATTATGGTTTTCTATTTTTGTCTGGTTTTATTAGCTGTAAGTCCTCCATGTACTAAATAAATAAATAATTCACCACGCGGGCCCAGTGCGGATTAGTGAATGTCACGTCTTGGAATTTTTGGTTCTAGGACATGCCGGTTTCCTCACGATGTTTTCCTTCACCGTTTTGAGAGCAGTGGTGATGAAATAAATTACACATAGTAATGCGCCTGGCTGGGTCTGAACCCGCGACCTGCAACTCGTAAGTTGGGGCCGTTACCACTCGGCCACCACTGCTCATCATCTCCTGCTCTATGGTGATATAATTTTTGTGGTTGATCGATTGACTGCTGACGTGCGTGTCGTGGGCCCAATTCCCGAACACAACAAATATTTGTTAGGCCTACATTTAATTGTTCCGAGTTTTAGAGTGAGATAGGGGCAGAACTTGCATTTTTATTAACTGTAAAATGTGTGTACAATAAAGAATATGAGGATATATATAAGAATGAGACAGAGGTAGAACGCGCCTATCTACAATAAAAACCGCCAACTGTGAATCGGATTCGCGCACGAAGGATTCCATACCATTATCAATACAACTTTGTTTTACACAACTTATTTTATTCTGTCTTTAGTATGTATTGTTGTAGTAGCAACAGAAATACATCATCTGTGAAAATTTGAACTTTCTAGCTGTCACGGTTCATGAGATAAAGCCTGGTGACAGACAGACAGACAATGGAGTCTTAGCAATAGAGTCCCGTTTTTACCTACTCTTTGGATACGGAACTCTAAAAAGGAAAGGAAATAAAATTTTGATTGTCTTGTGCATGTGAGTTCAAATGTTTCTAGATGCACCCACGATACAGGAGTGATTGCCCCAGTGGAGCAAAGCCTAAAAAAAAAAACAATTTGCCTGATGCAGCCTACCCGTCCGATTATAATTAAGGTGTCTTCAAAGCTAGAGTGAATAGGCGCTCAATAATCTAGCGATTCACCATCAACGATTGCGTCACTGCTTACCATCAGCTGGGTTCGCAATCAAGAACTAGATTAAATAATTTAAAAACAATAGAGTTATTACTGTAAACTTTATTTAAAAATACCGTTCCCTTAAAAGGGCAAAACACGTTTCTCGAAGTCATAGCCCCACAAAGAGGCATTCTTGCCCGGAGCAATAACTTTGGCTCGTAATAGCTATTAATAGCGTAAGATTGCTTGTAGAACGCCTTCTGATAATGCGATTTATGCAATAATCAGCTGCCAGATTAACAGTTTTATTAACTTGTAATCACCCTTGTAATTTGTAAGATTTTGTTGTAAATTTAATAGTTTTTGTAATAAAATCGTATCTTACAGATTGTTAAACTGGACTTTGTATATGCCGCTAGTGACAGCCCTAATTTTACTCAGGTTCAAATTCTTACGTATTATAAAATAAAACATAAATTAGTGTTAAACTAATCTAATAAAGACCTCTGAAAATCTGCTTTTTTACTTGAAATTCAGCTCTCTGTAATGTACTCATATATTAAAAATATAAAAAAAGTACATCAATAGAAGCCTTGCCCATATTTAATCGAGATTCTGAATGAAGAAACGTTTTTCTGAAAAACTTTTAATGGCTTAAAAAACACATATTTCCAGGAACAAGTTTTGTGAAATATTCGAGTAAATCACGGAATTACCGAATGTCAACAGAGTTTTCAGGCGTTAACTCTTTTTTTTTGCATTGCCTCTTCATTAAACATCGCGTTGGATTGCCTTAGATGAAGCAACAAGCTTTTAAACTATGCTTGATGTTGATGATAGGCGAGTGGTAAAGGACCCTCATAAGTGTATAAATGCTATATCACATTTTTCTAACTCCTGTGCGAAGCTAGGGCGGGTTGCCAGTTATATGAATAAACCGTCCTCGATTATTGCAATTTCTTATTGTTAACCGCATCAAAATCATATATATTATGTGCATTTTAATTATATGTATACTTTTTTTTACTCTTGTTTTTCGTGTAAAATTTTCTTTTTATGCACCTACCATATTGTCTCTTCACCACCCTAGGTTGACTGGTAGAGAATGCCTAAAGCATTAAGTCCGCCTTTGTACTTAATGTTGCTTGAAGTTTAATAAATAAACAAATAAATCCGTTGCGTAATTTAGGAGGAGTTAACGGATAAACAGACACGCTCAGAAAGTGACTTTTACCATGTAATTATAAAATAGGAGGACGTTTTAAAAACAAACACTTTACACACTAATTCGCATACCTCCAAACTTGCTTCAAAATTCAGAGACTTAGCTGCCAGAAGACCCTGATAGAATAGAATAGAATAGAATAGAATAAACTTTATTGTACACCAAAATAGTAACAAAAACTTTTACATTAACTTAAATCTATGGGTACAAAGGCGGTCTTATCGCTAACAGCGATATCTACCAGACAACCTTAGGGTGGAATGTAAGAATTTGAAATAGAAACAAAGGGGGGTAGTTTGCGGTGTACAGAAAATTAATAGTGTAAATATTAAATTTAAATTATATACTAGACTATACATAGAAATAATATAGCTGTTACATATAAAAGAAAATATATAAATATTATATATATATATATATATATAATATTTATATATTGTGTAACTTATAATATATATATATATTTATATATTATAAGTTACACAATTTCATACAAAGATATGGAAAAAGAAAAGAACAATGACAGAACAAAACAGTAGAGGCAGGATAGCAATTAGAGTGAAAGGAAATGATTTTTAACCAGTTTTTTGATAGAGCCTGATCTTTCATATATCAACCTATGTCCCTCTCTTACCACTTAAAGTTCTAACTTTTCACAAAAGAAGAAGGACAGAAGGTCATTAGCCTATCAGCCGTGATTATCTACAGTTCCATTGAAACCACATAATTCTTCATAAGAATAACACAAAACAGCAAGTCATGGTCTCCAGCCACAGGTGCTATCAGCGACAATTGTCGTCACATTATCTTTATAATTGTCACCACTTATAAACCTCGCTACTTTGTGAAAATTACTATGATTGTAAGGGGTCTGAGATGTCCTACATGGAGTAAGTATGGTTTGTCGTCTAGCCTCCAGTTTGGCACAATTTGCATTTACAAATCTCCTTGACCGTACGCTACCATTTAGAGTGATTTTGCACTACGTCTCTGATGCGAATCCCATCCGAACCTACTGTCTGGAGTAGTCGTAGAACTATTTCTATGGTAGTTTACCCACTAGATCCAACTTCTGTCATACGATTTCTTTCCGTTATCCGTGTATTTTCATCATCATCTTCCTGTCCTGGTCCCATCTTATTTGGGGTCGGCGCAACACATTTTTTTCTTCTTTTCTATCCTGTCAACCGTCATACTATCACTAACTTCCTTTTCTTTCATATCACTGTTCACACAATCCATCCATATTTTCTTTGGCCTCCCTCTCCCTCTCCACTCATCCACATGTATACTCATAACTCTTTTAGTAACATGTGTTTCATCTCTCCTCTTTACATGACCGTGTCCATATCCGTGTATTTTCGTAGAAAAACTGTCGTATAGAGATAAATTGTCATTGATAAAAAGCTCCTTTTAAACAACGGTCAGTAAAACAAGGTGCACACAAAATTCTTTAATTCTTCTGCGTCTTCGTATGTATTGCCAGAAGTTGACGCCGATTGAAAGGGCTAATGATAAAGGACATGCGTCAATACAATATGAAATCGCGCAATTTATTATTCAATGATTTTCCCACAGGTGACCCATTTTTATTTATTTATATGTAGCGTCAAATCCCTGAATTATTAGAATCTAAAGGCCTTTTTCTCAATAATTAGATTTTTTAAGTTGTAACACTATTTGAGCGGAGGTGTGATATATACAAGTGCTTGACTGAGATCCCACCTGATAGTAAGCAATGATGCAATCGTTGATGGTGAGACGCACTAATTTTTTATGTGGATTAAAAGGCGCTTTATAATCATTTACTCACAGAGCATATCTTGTTAAATCAGAAGCCTATTCACAACATTTCAAAAAGATACGCCGAAATGTCACAATTACCGGAAATAAACCAACTAAATCTTTTCTCAACTTCTAACTAACAAATAATCATTATCTTCATTAAAATAGTAACCTTTTTACGTAAATCTCAAAGGTTTCTCTTATACCGCCATCTAAAGTTAAAAATATGTTATGGATTCGCAAGCTCCGCATAATAGCGGGTTCGATTCCCGCGGCACGATTCCCACCGGCCCAGTGAGATAACACCTGTAGCGCTATTGTTTAACACGGCTCTTTTCAAGGTGGTTTAAATTGTATTATTCTTACGTCATTGGGTCAAGCGTGATCCTGTGTTTTAGAAATTGAATGGATCATAAAAAAGGCTGTAAAATACGAGTATTCAATAACGATTCAAAAGCCATGAAAAATCGTACCTAATAGTACAGGCCATGGTCCGGAGCGAGGAGGAGTGGCAGGCGGTCACCTCCTTCTGCGAAGCAGTAATGCTAGCAAAGGAGGCGGCCGATCGCACCGATCCCGATTTCCGGCCACCGTAGGCGTAGGGTTGCGGACGGCGAGCAATGGGTGGCTCGCCGTCTGACCGACCGGTAACCGTACGGACCGAGGCCAAGTCGTCGACGGCGCGTACTGTTCCACGCACGCCTCAAGGAGATATCAGCAAATCGTAGGGGCCCAGCAGGGCCGAAGCCTACTGGGGCCACGGGTAGTGTGACAGTAAAACCCGGGGCCCTGGTACGAAGGCAAATAAGGAATAGGAATGGATTTTAGTCAGTAGAAGTCTGACACGCCCTCCCGCACAGCCTTAGGGCGGGAGATGTCATTAGATAATTACACAACTAAAAAAAAGTTTTTTTTATTATTTATTATTGATAGGCTCACACACATTGATAGTTTGTCCACTATCTCACCTGATGGTAAGTGGCGATGGAGCACGCTTGCCTAGAAGTAACCTATTCACTCTTGACTTAAAGGCCCCTAGGTTGTAGCAATCAGGAAACACAGACTCCGGCAGGGAATTCCTCCTCCCAGCTGTACGCATAATGAATGTATTCCCAAAACGCTTTTTTTAATCAATATTTGTTGAAGTTAATATTTGTAACTTTTCGACGTTAAACGGAACTTTAAACATACTCAAGTCTTATCAATGACTTTTAATCCCCGTAATACCAATCTATGCCCAACTTGGTGAACAATGGCGACCCGTAGCTACGTCAGCGCGAATCGTGATTCATGCGCAAACGCATATCAAAGTAAACGTGACTTCTGGCATCTTAATCAGGTGATCATCGCTAGATTAGCCAGATCCCAGGTCTGGATAAGCTTACTTAATTTGACGAAAAGCTTTCCTTTGGTATTATCAGATCCACATACAAAAGGGAAGTGGCTAAACAGGATTGAATTTATATATAAATCTCCACTGTATAGTTATGTACCAACCGATATGGGTGATTACACAACATTTACAAATTAATCTTTCTTAATTAGAGAAACAGCTGAAAAGCCTTTCTTTCTTTTCTTTATTTACAATACAATACCTGTTGAAATTTTGAGACTAAGGAACTTCGTAATTTCTTAGTCGATAAAGCTTACAACACGATCCCGGATTTCCTAAATGATTGGATAATTATGTATTTTTGGCATTTTAATTATTTCAACTCCATTAATGTTAAATATTTGAATGTATGTATGTTAGTATAATCTGTAGTTTATTATTTTTTGCATAATTGGAAGGACATAATGGAACAATAACTTATTATTAAGTTTTTACGTCTGTTTATAGCCTGCAATGTTCATTTATTCTGATTCTTTCTTTTCTTTCTTTTCTTTCTTTTCTTTCTTTTCTTTCTTTTCTTTCTTTTCTTTCTTTTCTTTCTTTTCTTTCTTTTCTTTCTTTTCTTTCTTTTCTTTCTTTTCTTTCTTTTCTTTCTTTTCTTTCTTTTCTTTCTTTTCTTTCTTTTCTTTCTTTTCTTTCTTTTCTTTCTTTTCTTTCTTTTCTTTCTTTTCTTTCTTTTCTTTCTTTTCTTTCTTTTCTTTCTTTACTTTCTTTTCTTTCATGTCGTTCGACAACAGTCATTACGTCAAACACGTTACCTCGCGTAGTACATTTTTAAACACCCAAATGAACACGAAACCAGCTATGTGTAGCGATATCCATCTCTCATAAAAAATATCTATAGTACAGGGACAAAAGATTGCATATGTTGGACCTTATTGACGAAGTTTTCTTGTATAAAACATTTCTGAAACATTACACGGTCATTATTAACTTTTGATCTCTATTTGACCCATTTGCAACAAAAGCGAGGTGTCATTAATTACCTAAATAAGAATCTGAACAAGTCATTCATTATTATAATATCCACTGTATTTGCATATAAGTTACCAGATCAAGAGATAACAATACCTCTCGCTTTGAAACAGAAAAACCCAGGTCGTAAACGAAGAATAAATCAAAATAATGTTTTATTACCAAGGTCTACTTTGAATTCTGACTGAAGGCTTAAAGTCACTCAAAGGGCAATGGAAAGGGCTATGTTCGGAGTTTCCTTGCGTGATCACATCAGATATGAAGATATCCGCAGGAGAACCAAGGTTACAGATATAACCTGGAGGATCGCCAATCTTAAGTGGCAGTGGGCAGGGCACATTGCTTGCAGAACAGATGGTCGATGGGGACGAAAAGTTCTGGAATGGCGATCACGTACCGGAAGACGCATCGTTAGAAGGCGTCCCACAAGGTGGATCGATGACCTAGTGAGAGTCGCGGGAATCCGATGGATGCGAGATGCACAGGACCGGTCAGTATGGTGACACTCGAGGGAGGCCTATGTCCAAAAGTGGACGTATTTCGGCTGGAATGATGATGATGATGATTCTGACTGAGAAACCCGCTCACCTATGTCTTCCTGATGGTGGTTTTAGGGTTTCAAAACTGAGACATCATCTAGCTAAATTATTATGTATATTACTAAGAGTCTGCGTTCACTTGTATGTTGGTTATTGTGGACGCGAAGTCGAAGACATAAAAAGTAAAGCTGATAGTCTGTCTGTCTGTTACGTTTTCACTCAAAAACTACTGAAGGAATTTGGATGAAATTTTTACGCAGATAGACGAAGATGAGAGAGAGATGTAGAGAGATACTTTTCATCTCAGAAGTATAATCTTTGGGATCATTTTCTACAGCCACTGGCTGAAATTACTATATTACAAATATAAGTACGTATAAAGAAACTGCTTATTTCTATATATCTACACGATATATGCCATACTCGTCAAGTCCCACCTTCCTCCACACGCCAGCATGTCACTCGCTGACATTACTTTCACTAAAATATTACTAACATGCGTACGAACATTATTACTTGTCGTTATTTATGTTTGTCGACGTGACTCTAAATATGTTCACAGACGTTTTAATTTCAATTTATTTAAATATGTAATCTTTAACACTGGCCTGTTGGCCAATTTTTTATTGAAGAGATTTTTAAAGGCATACAGATTTTAAATAAAATAAATTTATTTAATTCAATAAAAACACTTAACTAATTAAAACTATATATACACTAAAGGCAAAAACTACTAGATAAAATATGGCGTCATAAAACTCCTCCGCATCACTGTCGACTGGAAGTGTGCCCGAAAGGCTGGCGGCATTGCTAAGTTGTATGGCAATGCTTTAATATCTGACCAAGGTAAAATTCAGCCTTTGAGTCACGCGAAGTGTCAACTAAGCGTTTGGATAGTTCTTTGAAAAGCGTATGAGCACTCAGGCCCAAGAGTTTCAACCCCAAACGGCTCAAAAATATAACTGCTGACGAGGATATTTCCGCCGCTTGAGGTTCTTCGCAGCAGCAGCGGCAGCACCAGCACAGCACGAAGAGCTAGAAAGATGGGATGGTGCAAATGTCAACTCACTAAAGGCCTACCGTCTTCCACGAAAAAAAAAGGCATACTGTCCGGACAGATAGATTGACTTTTAACTAATTAGTAATTTTTAAAGGGATGCCAAGTAATCATTATTACATTCTTACTGTGACAACTCTGAAAATTTTTCGATTAAATATACTTATTCGTTTTCACATTTGGTAGATACTAACATTTGTAAACACTTACCACACTAATATTATATACATCAGGCAGGCAAAATTAAATTTAGCTCAAAATTTTAGGGCACCCTGACACGGTCGGTTAGGTTAGAAGGGGATTACGGGGATTATAGAATCAGTGACCAAAATAAGCGAACGAATTATACATTATCGCTAATGATCTTCATACTTAGGATTTTGACAATCCTTAATCCTTAAATTAGTGATGCAATGGAAGTGTCGTAATGGAAGCAGAAAAGGAAACAGGTGTTAAAAGTAAATATTAGCGAAAGCGGAACCGGAAGCTACGCTAAATAATTGGTCACTGGCTATACTTCTGGCGGGGGTCTGATAAGTATTGGCGAACTATTGGCAACAGAAGAACAAAACAAACATAAGAAAAAACCAAAAAAAAATACGCTGAACGTCTCGGGGCGCAGTGATGCGCAGAATGAACCAAAAAGTTCCTCCCCTCCACGTCTTTTCCGTCGTGTCCAGTCGTCTACGGGCCCCCCACCCCCGCGCTCCTCATTGTATTCTTCTGTTAAGAGTTCTGTTATAAAGTTTGCGGAACCAGAAACGGAAACGGACGTGAAAAAGCTTGCGGAACTTCTGCAGAAGCGGAAGAGTTATGTTGCAACACTACTAAAAAGCTGTCTTGAAATCTTATTGTTATGTGGCAACAACACATCTCACTGTCCATACTTAGTCCACCCACCTTATATGGTTAACCTTTCAACCAAATATGAGACGTTCCCGATCAAGTAAGATCTGATGAAACAGAGATACTAGACACTAATTACAAGCGAAATGCCAACGCAACTGAATACTATGATCATCTTTATTGAGTAAGGGATATCTATTAAAATAATATAGATAAGTAAGTGCCGTGGCATGCAGCAGTAATGAGGAAACCTTCCCAGTGAAGGAAATCAATATTCTCTCGTTCAGTCCATCCAAAGGTTGCTTGTAAGAGATTGCTCTATGCGATAGCACCGCCCATTGTGCACTTGTTTTATCTATATATATACACAAAAGGAGAAACTGACTGACTGACATATCAACGCATAGCCGTAACTAATAAATGCCTAAGGCATTAAGTCCGCCTTTGTACTTTTGTTTTGCATGAAGTTTTAATAAATAAATAAATAAACTATAGGACCTAGGAGCGTAAAATTGTGCGCAAGGTTTCCTTTTATAATGTAGACAATCACTATCTACTATATGAGGTGAATTTTGGGAAATCCTCTCTGAATTTCCCAAAATTCACCTCATTTCATTCATTCAATTCAAATTTCACATTCTATAATTATCATATTATTAGCTTCCCCCCCCCCCCCCCTTAAGGGCATTCCCTTAAGAGGTGTCTGACTTTCACGCAGTCGAAGCCGCTGGCAGAAGCTAATAATATGATATAGACGCAATGATAGTCCTATTGTGTATTCCATTATTATACAAAGCTAATTAGCTTTTTACTCTGCTGATTGGATAGTCTAAAGCTGGTTATATACCGAGAGCTGAGATAAGTTATTTTATCTGAGGTTAGGTTAGGTTATAGAGATGCCAGCATTGACGGAGCCCATTATGGCCGATGCCTGCTAGGGCTATCCGAAAGATTTACCTCATTTTTGGGAAGCAAAGGGCAGGGGTATTTATTAGTCAGTAAAATTCTGATGCTCCCTGTCGGTCCAACTAAAGCAGAAAAAGTTATATAATATTTTCCACCTTAAAATAAATTACTGCGGATTATCTGCGTATCTTTTCTCCTTCTCTGTCATCCATCTAAGGATTGTTTGTAAAAAGTCGCTTTTAGTGATTAAACCGCCCATTGTTGCACCCTAGTTTATGGTAAGTACATAGTACAATAAAGGGTATATCGAGTATATTTTTGTATAAAAAACCGGGCACATGCAAGTCGGACTCACTCACTGAGGGTTCCGTACAAACTTACCTATGAAAACAGTTCAACTCCCAAATTGAGTTTTTTTGGAATCGCAAAAAAAGTTTTTTTTGTGACGTAACTACAAATTTATAGTTTTCAGATTTTTTCCTGTATTTGTGTTATGAGAACTTGCTTTATGCCAAATTTTAGGATTCTAGGTCAACGCAAAGTTCCCTATGAATTTTAATTCCTTCGAGAGTGTCGAAATATACGTTTTTTTGCGACTTTATGTCGCGGCCGTATCCTTTTTTTTGGTTAACTCAGAAGTTTGATTTTTTCACAGTTTCATGAGACCGCAGACCTGAGTATATGGATACTTTCTTTTAGACTGCAAACTGTGTAAACTGATATGTATTACTCAACTAACTATAATTAAAGTAAAACTAAATAATGTCTAATAATATAAACCTTAAACTAATTAAAACTAACTAAAACATGACGACAATAAACTCTTCCACATCGCTGTCGACTGGTCATGTGGCCAAAAGACAGGCGGCGGTGCCACGCTGTATGGCAATGTTATTCTCTGACCAAGGTAAAAGCCAACAAAATTTGTAAACACTCGGACCCCGTGATCCGAGATTTTCAACCCCATACGGTTCGTTTAATCAGTAGATATAGCATAGCATAGCATAGTCGGCCTTATAATGTTTCCACTGTTGGGACCCAGGCCTCCTCTTTAGGAGAGGAATCAGTACATATATTATAATCTATATTGCTAAGAAACTATTTACCTCAGCCATGCTAATTTCTATCGACTTTATGCCATTGCTTTTCATATATAAATTAACGACAAGACTTAAACTGATCGCCTGCCAACCCTTGACCTAATTATAATGCCAATGGTTCGAATATTTTTAACACAATACACCATCAGATTAACCTTTAACACATAAGGTTAAGTAGAAGATAAGATCTGAAATGTAATTACACACAAATGCGTTTGACCTGGAGGTGAAACTTATCGGTCATAAATACGTTAGGATCGCGTTTTGTTCACTTAGTGAGCGAGGTAAGTGATAATGTAGTATGATAAATGATTAACCCTCAGTTTCTGAAATTATATTATCGATACGTCACAAATTAATCGCAAGCCTATAAGTAACCTACCAGCCAGTTTGTAGGTGTTATAGTTTCAATTTCGCTTTTATATATATACTAGCTTTCTGGCAGCGGCTTCGCTCGCGTGAAAGTGCGCTTCTCCATACAAACTTTGGACCCTTATTTCATCCCCTTAGGGGGTGAATTTGGAAAAATCCTTTCTTATCGGATGCCTACTACGTCATACAAAGAATATATTCTCCAAGTTTCAGGTTTTTACGATCAGCGGTCTGACTGTGCGTTGATCCATCAATCATTCAGGACAAAGCATTTTATATCTATAGATAGAGTGTGTGTTTTATATTGTATTGTATGTGTAATTATTGGAGCACATTGTATGCGTGGCCTCTGTATTGGATGTAAATGAGTGAGTGCATGTTTAATAGGTGTATGTGTGTGAGCGATGGTTTGTGTAGGTGACAGAAAGCTGTTACAATGCGCGCCGGGATAGGGCTTCAGTATCCTCATATGATTTAGCTACCTCTAAGGGACATTATGGTTTACAAAACAAGAAACAAAATTTGTATAAAGAAATTGCACAATCCATTATGATTTTACAAGCTTTTTATTAACTTGCAATGTATGTATGTAACTATGTATGTTCGGCTCAAATCTTGCAACTCCATTTTGAAGCAGATATCTTCAACCGATTGAGCTGAAATTTTGTATACATGTGTTACGTGCGTGACAATGCAATATTATGATAGTATGGAGCTGAACTGATGATGGAGCTGAAAGGTGGCCGTAGGAACTCCGCAGTAAAACGACACGACCACATCGAGTTTGTGGTCGTTTGATGCGTACTGATGAGTACTTTGATCCTTTATGATAACCAAGGTCTTTTTTATTCTTTTCAGCGCATTTAATTAAAAGCTTATTTTTAATTATTTTTTTACTTTTAGTTTTATTATTGATTACAAAGTCATACGTGGTGTAAATATGAATGAATGTGAGATGAGATGCCATTAAATGCATGGTCACGAATAGAAAGAAGGAAATGGATTCGAGTGAGGTAAGCCGTATTTGTAGAAAGGAGAGCCGTTTCCTATTGTAGATGACAAAGTTTCTGACCATAGTTTTAGAAGAACCCCGGTAACTGGGTCATAAAATTCAGATAAGTACTAGAATTTCGACACTCAGCTTCATCTGACCCTTTTGACCCGTGAAACTTTTTTGACGTTGTTGAAATTCACCTGAATGTTTAGGGTCGGTCAAACAGATAATGACTAAAACCACCCCCGTGTTCCCTTGTACACTTACGTTGGGAGTTTCGGGAGCATGTATCTTCCGCTGCCCTGGGCTAGTGCCGGCTCACCATCAACGGACCACGTCCCGTAGTGGCCGTAGTGGGAAGCGAGGTGTTAACTCGCCTTGAGGCGTACGTCGATCACTAGGGTTCTGATGGATGGGGTCAAGGGTACTGCCGTCCGGGGTAGGAGGACTGGAAGAGTTATTCGACTTTTAATGAAGTCCGGTGCGTCTGGTGAGGAACGGGAGAGCACCAGTCATCTCCCTTTCCCTTTCCGCAGCCTCCGTCTGCGTGATGACATTCTTGCGGACCGCCATGAGGACACGGTAGAGTATACAGTGGAAGTGTGCCCCGCTTGGGCAGAGCACCACCGTGTCCTCGTGAGTGCGATCGGCGGCAACGACCTCTCGCGTGGGCCATGGTCCGGAGCGAAAAGAAATGGCAGGCAGTCGCCTCATTCTGCGAAGCAGTATGCTGCTGCGATCCCGATCCCGATTTCCAGCCACCGTAGGCGTAGGTTTGCGAACGACAAGCAATAGGTAGCACGCCGTCTGGTGGTCCAGTAACCATGCGGACTGAGCCCAAGTCGACAAGGAGATGTCTACAGATCGAAGGAGCCTAGCAGGGTCGAAGCCTACTTTGGCCGTTGGTTAAGTGAAAGTGGAAACCGGGGCCTGGAACAAAGACGAAGAAGGAACAGGAGTGGGTTTTAGTCAGTAAAAGTCTGACACGCCCTCACGCCCTGCCCAAAGGCTAGAGAAGTCATTCCCACCGTAAAAAAAAAACTGTATGGACTTTAAAGAGACTTCGAGGTCTCAGTTAGTTTCAGCGTTTTTTCTCAAAGAAGTTAACTGCACTTTTGACCCATAACTGTACATGAACTCTGTTCAATCAATTTATTTTACAACTTACTAGCGACCCGCCCCCTCTTCGCAAGAGTGCAATGCTGATGCTAAATATACTACAGAATGTCTTTATATACAACGTTCACAGCTTTTATTTTCTTTTTTGTCATTAGGCAATACAAAAATGGTTGGTGAAAAACATAAACTCAAATCTAAACCAGCAATGCTGAAAATTTTACCCTGCTATTTATTATGGGTATTGTAGGCGTTTAAATTGGAACTGCAAATCCGATGGTATCAGAAGAATTGGGGAATCAATACGTCTTTTCCAGTACCACATCAGTATTGTGCACTCTATTATGAAAGTGTTTAGTGATTTTACCAGCAAACGCGTGTCATTGCAAAGTTAAGGTGGATACAGGTTTCTTAATAAAATAACAGGACAACCTACTTTCAACATTTTATGAGGAGGGAGTCCAGACGGGTTCAAATAATTAGGAAATTTTGTAGAAAAATGAACAGCTTCTTCCAAATCGAAATCATGTATCGACCGAGCAGTATATTTGCGTCGGCCCATCAATCTTTGAAAGAATCAAGTTAAATTACCTTATCTACTTGTTCGTTAGTTGGTGACAGAATCGCTCTTTCTTTAAACCAAGATATAGTCTCGCAACTTATGTTATCAATGTCGGGATAGATATTTTTGACCAACTCTTGGATGTTGTCTATCAAAACACAAAGGTGGTACCACCGCAACCGCTATGTCCCTGCATTTTAATTCTATAACATCTTCGAAAATATTTATTTAAATTACATGCTGTAAAGGGACACATATATTGATCAATATTAAATGCACATTGTATTTAAGGTACTTAATTTGGTGTATTGTTTAAAATCGCTTCGAAAATTGGCCATTATTTCTCGTAAAAAGTAAAGGATAAAAAATGTTTATTGTGGGTAATTCCTAAGAGAAAGACATATACCATCGCGGACTTTTTTGTAGACCTTTTTAAGGTGTACAATACTGTAGTAGGTACATTATTTTGATCTATCTCGTAGGGTTCAGCCAGCGTTTGCAATGTAAGCGCAAAAAAATTGTTTATTACGACATCACATTATTATAAACCTCTGAAATTATCAGTGATTCTCCACGATATTATGCATATAAACCAAAAAAAAACGCGTCAAAATCCGTGGCGTAGTTTTAAAGATTTAAGCATACATAGGGACAGATAGATGGGAAGCGACATTGTTTTATAATATGTAGTAATAGTGATAATTTTGATGAACAATAACGAATTAAGAAGAAAAGTAGCCCTCATTTTCCATCATCTCGTGAACCCTACAAAAGATGTCAGTTCCACTGACCGTCTATCTTGTTTATACATATGAGGCAATGCAGGTGAATTTTCCTGATTGCGCGGCCGTGCCTTAATTGACGCTAAGTGGGTTACGACAGGTCTCTGATGAGGTCCGTGTTCGCTGATTTTTGCTGGCAAGCTCGGCCGGGATTACGAAATCATTCCACTTAGACTATTTTTGTTAAATATCTGGTTTGTTTGTCAATTTAAAATGTTGTTGTGATGTGGCTGTGGTCACTGTTTGATTAGAAAGATTACCGATTTTAATTCAAGTGATCTTGATGGAGATCCTTCAAGATAGCTCAGACACCAGAGCAGTTTTACGTTGTACGTAGAAAACGTTTATTGCAATATAGTCATTAACCATATTAGCCGGGACCTGTTATACAGATAAAATTTTCTAAATTATTTCTTTTTGCTAGCCCTTTCTGTCCCCACACCGGAGCAAAGGCCTCCCGCCCTCCTTCCACCTTCCGCTGGCCCGAACTTACTCCCTCAAGTTTTGATGAAATCTGTCTAGTTCATCCTGGCATCTCCTTCGTGGTCCCCCGCATGCTCGACAAAACTGTGGGCCAAAGTAACGTCAAATTGAGGCCCTGAAATATTTATTACTAGCTTTTGTCCGCGGCTTTGACTGCGTACATAATATATAGCATAATATGTCAGTCGGGAATAAAGCAGCTTATATCGGTAAAAAAAAAATCCTAATCGAACCAGTACTTTCAGAGATTATCTCCTACCAACAAAAAAACAAACTTATAATATTATTTAGTTTATTTAGTATAAATACAATAACATTTTAATTAAAGGAGAAAAGTTGTAATATTTGTATGTTTGTTACTCCTTTACGCTCAAACGGCTGAAACCTCCTGCCCCCTAGCCAAGTTACTCAAGTAGGCCACGCCTCCGATTCCTTTGTTCTGACGTCATCTCAACGCTCAGTCACGTGGTCAAAACAAAGGAGTCGGAGGCGTGGCCTACTTGAGGCGTTCGACGCAAACAAAACGATCGTAACTTGGCTAGGGGGGCTGGTCACTGTTAGGTATTTTCAGTATTCATCATATTAATGTTAAAGAGGCGAAAGTTTATGTTTGTGTGTGTATGTTTGTTACTTCTACATGCTCGAACAGCTGAACGGAGCACACGGGTAGACCATGTCAGCCCTTTGAGCGTAAAGGAGCGACAAGCACATCTATGTTCGAGTCTGGGCGTTTAGGTTAATTTTAGATTGTCACGTCCGCAAAACCAGTGGCCAAAGCTAGTATGTATTTTTTTGCTATTCTTGATTGCTATCTCACTTGATAGAAAGCGACGATGCGGTCGACGATGGAGCGCGCTTACCTAGAAGTAACCTATTCACTCTTGACTT
This sequence comes from Mythimna vitellina, assembly GCA_949316375.1. Classification (NCBI taxonomy): domain Eukaryota; kingdom Metazoa; phylum Arthropoda; class Insecta; order Lepidoptera; family Noctuidae; genus Mythimna; species Mythimna vitellina. The sequence continues at coordinate 1,298,677 of OX438704.1, forward strand.
AAAGATTCCCGGGTTGTAGCCATCAGGAAACACAGATTCCGGCAAGGAATTCCACTCCTTATACGGACAATGTACGTGATACTTTACTAATTTGCAATAAAAGACGGGGTCAGTACCCACTATGTTTTACGTAATATCAATTTATTGAAGAAATATGTAACTATTAGGCTATTACACACTGACTAGACATGTGCATGACCGAAACTAATCCGCTAACCGGATTTGTGCACTCGGTATTATAACTGTTACGGTATTTTATTAAATGTAACTGTCTTCTAATGCGTTCGAATTGATTATACATGAGCCTACGGTGCTTAGGGATATTTTTAGTTAAGCCTCAGATATATCAGAGGACACAATGTCCTCCAACATGACACGCAACGCTGTTAAATTGTCCAACAACATATCCTATGTCGTGTGAATGTGTTGCAAAATGTTAGGCGACCAGTTACGGGACACCGGACAAACGTAGCAGCGTCCCGTAGGATTGAGCGTTGCGCATCACGTTGAGGGACCTTTTGTCCTCTTATATATTTGTGGTTATTTTATTGTTTTTTTTTTTTACTCATTTGCATTAATAAAGGTTGTTTGTTTTCAGAACGACTCCCAATAGAATAATTTACGGGCTTTTAAAAGTTTTAAGAAGGATCCTTATTTCTTGTGTTGAAAGACTTATTAGTTTTTCAAAACTACCCTCAGAATAAGGTTTAACAGGTGTTAGTGTTTAAACAGATAAACATATTTATTGGTAAAAATTTACAAGTCAAAATATATTTTAATTAAACTACAGTACCTAGTTGTAACTTGATGAGGGTTTTTTTTTTTTTATTTTTTTATTTTATTTTTTTTTTTTTTTTTATTGGGTGGGAAAATCATCCTAATGACATCCCCGCTCTTGGGCGGAGCGGGAGATAGTGTCAGACTCTTACTGACTAAAAACCCACTCCTGTTCCTTCGTTGCCTTCGTCCCAGGGCCCCGGGTTCCGCTTTCACACTACCCGTGGCCCCAGTAGGCTTCGACCCTGCTGGGCCCCTACGATTTGCTGACATCTCCTTGAGGCGCGCGTGGAACAAAACGCGCCGTCGACGACTTGGGCTCGGTCCGGACGGTTACCGGACGGCCAGACGGCGAGCCACCCATTGCTCGCCGTCTGCAAGCCCGCGCCTACGGTGGCCGGAAATCGGGATCGGAATCCCGGCGGCGGTTGGAGCGTAAGGACCGTTGCCTCACGCGATCGGCCGCCTCCTTAGCTAGCATTACTGCTTCGCAGAAGGAGGCGACCGCCTGCCACTCCTCCTCGCTCCGGAGCATGGCCTGAACCAAGGCCCGGCGCGAGAGATCACCGCCGCCGATTGCCCCCACGAGGTCACGGCGTTGCTCTGCCCAAGCGGGGCACACCTCCACCGTGTGCTCCACCGTGTCCTCCGGGTGAACTTGATGAGGGTTGCGGGAATCCGATGGATGCGAGACGCTCAGGACTGGTCATTGTGGCGACATTAGGGGAAGGCCTATGTGATATGTCCGACAGTTGACGTTTTTCTGAAATGATAATGATGATGATGACTTAGTCGTGTAAGCTATTGATACAATTAATTCACCAAATAAATAAAATAATTAAATAATATAATATTATTACCATTGATTCATCCACGGGTAGTGTGAAAGCGGAACCCGGGGCCCTGGGCGAAGGCAACGAAGGAACAGGAGTGGGTTTTTAGTCAGTAAGAGTCTGACACTATCTCCCGCTCCGCCCAAGAGCGGGGATGTCATTAGGATGATTTTCCCACCCAATAAAAAAAAAAAAAAAAAAAAAAAACCATTGATTCATCATTTATGAAAACATTCTCGCGAACAAAGTCGATGACAGTCGCTAGCTAGGTAAGCTTGCGGCAAAACCAAAGTGAGTTAAATCAAGCACCTATATCCTGAGCAATACATAACATTTGACTAATTTATGTGATCTAATTGATTACTTGACTAATCACAGTGATTTAATTGACACGCTGCGGATGTGCGCGTAATTTTAAACGGAATGTGTCACATATTTTATTGGTAATCTTGGTTACATTTATTTAATAAGTTTAAGGTGTTTCATTAATGTTAATGTAACTTTTTTTATTACCATTTATATAATTTAATTTGATTTAACACGAATAATTTGCATTTATAAAATTCTTCAATAACTATAATGACAGTGAAATAAAAAATAATAAAAAACCCTAGGCTAATTTATACAACTACCGAACTAAAATATGGTGTTAAACAACTTCCGCATCGCTGTCGACTGGTAATGTGCCCAAAAGACTGGCGACATTGCCACGCTGTATGGCAATGTCGTCTGCCCGAGGTAAAAGCCAGCCCTTGGGCACAACTAACTGACATATCTTGAAACATCTTGTGAGCACTCGGACCCCACTATCCGTGTGTTTCAACCCCAAACGGTTGGAAAATATATCTTCCAACAAGGTTTATTAAATTTCCGCCGCTTGAGGTTCTCCGCAGCCGCAACGGCAGCACTAGCAAAACACGACGAGCTAGGAAGATGGGATGGCACAAGAGTATCGACACAGGTAGCGTCCCATACTAAAGGCCTACCCATCTTCCATAGGAATAACGACGAAATAATATTTAAATGTTACTAAGTTTTAAATTGAAATTCGGACTTATATTATTTACTTGTCCACTATTTTACCTTTTTTGTAGTGCAAAATAACTGTGGACAATGACTTCCCCACTCTAATGTGGAGCGCGAGGGCGTGTCAAACTTCTACTGACCGAAACCCCTTCTTTGTTCCTTCAGTTTCTCTTTGAAGTCCAAGGCCACAGTACCTCTGACATTGACATTAACAGTGCCGTAACTAGGACGGTGCCAGCAGTGCCCAGGCACAGGGCGCAGGAATTTTATATCTAGTCATTTTTGTTTGTATTGTAATTTTTTAGGGGCACAGTTATAGAAGCTCGCACCAGGCGTATAAAAAGCTAATTACGGCACTAGGCATTGACACAACACAATACGTCTTGTCTTAGCCACTAATTATGTAATTTCTTGCAATAACAAGTATACAGTGAACGATAAGGCTACGGCACACAGACCCACCAACTGAACGAATCGCGAGAATAATTATTTATAATTATGTTATCAAATCCATCACATGTTGTTATGAGTGAAGGTTCAAGGGCATTCCGTGTGTAGTTGACTTAATAAGCTGGAGCAATGAACTGGCTGATAGATAGCGTTATTAAAACTTATATATTAGCTTTACTAATCGTAATGATAGTAGGAGAGAAACTGACTGACATATACGCCGAAACTACTGGGACTGAGAACGTGAAATTTCGCACAAGGTTTTATTTTATGACATAGGCGAGACAAAAACACGTAAATACAGAAGAATATATAAAGACAAAAAAGATTCTAAATTGCAGGAAGGAAAACGAAAGTGTGATAAACAATTTCTACGCTTCAAAGATGTTGAGAATAGACACATGAAGAGATGCAACATTGACCTAACGACTTAGGAAAAACAGGCACAAAACCAGCCAGTGGAACTTTACGCAGCGATAGGTCCATCATCATCATCATCATCCTGCCCTTGTCCTGTATTATTTGGGGTCGGCGTAACACGTTTTTTTCTTCCATTCTGCCCTGTCACTCGTCATGCGGTAAGTCCATTGAAGGCAAAAGAAGGTCAAAGCTCAAAGCTCAAAACTATAACACCAGCATATATCATTATGTAGTAACCCTGTCAAAGTTATACACGCAAGTGACAGAGCATAATATATGTGTTCGCTATAACCGAAATCAGCTAGTATCATCAGTGCCGTAACTATAGCTTTTTATACGCCCGGTGCGAGCTTCTGCAATTGTACCCCTTGAAAGAAGATTAATAATGAACAACACAAGAGCAACCGAAGAGAGATTTTCTTTTTACTATTCACATGCACAGAATCTTAATAAGTTTGTCGACTTACAAAGATTTTTTTAATAAACAAGAATGCAAGAGCAAGAACCGAGCTGGAAACTATAAATCTATTCTGCCTACCTCGCCTAGGATAGGTACAATTTTATTGTGTTATGTTATTGGTATTAAGTTACAGGGCAGGACAGAGGACAACTGTTGTCCTCTGTCCTGTAACAGGTTGTGCAGTGGGCGAGTACCCACTACTAAATTGGTAAAATAAATAAAAGTCCCGTTTTGACATTTGAGAAAATCCCTTGAATGTAACTTGGAAATGGAACCAAACTGAAAGAAACAGTAAAATAATAATTAGGGTTCCGATGTAGTAGTAACTGTTTTGGCTATTTTAGTAGTAGCTACACTACACCGGTCTAGCCGCTAGGTACTCAAAATACAAATGTCAAAACTGCCCTTTTATTTTTTTCAACCTTAACTACCTAACTGCATAATTAGCACTTCTGGTAGGGTGCTTCTACACCCAGGTACATGATAAATAATACTTATTGTATTTATGCTGCTAACTACCACGCATAATATAAAACTTGACATTTTGTTTGATAATTTCTGCGCCCCTCAGGGTCGGCCTGTGCCTGAGCACCTCTGGCGCCGCCCTAATTACGGCACTGAGCATCATTCAGCGAGTGTATACGGACGGTACCTTCGAGGAGATTGCGCGTGACCTTGCTCTCGTGCGCTTTGACCGGCGCGCGCTTTCGACGCGTGATTAGCGAGAATCGTTGCGAAACTTTTAATTAAAGGTTAACTAGTAATGACGATGTGTTGTCTTCTTGAAGTTAATTATAATGAAGGTAGATAATGTGATGGCCTTTAGAGGTGGACGTCTTACTGGGAGAGTGGCTATTGTTGCATCCTTGGCCAAGTGAAGGAACATTAAAGTATACCTATCGTCCTATTCCGCAGTAAATCGCGATAGATAATAAAATAATAATGCCATAACTTTCACACAACGCCATCTAGTCCCAAACTAAGCAGAGCTTTTGCTATGAGTACTAGACAACTGATAAACATACTTATATATTTAAAAAAAACATACATATTATAGATAAATTACACCCAAACGAAGGACAAATGATACAAATCGAACCCATGACCTCCGGCTTAGTAGACAGGGTCACTAACCACTAGACCAACAGGCCAGTCATATAATCCACGTCCACTAATCCGTGCACATACATAGGAGTGCACCTATATTTGCAATCTTCATTCATTCTCATAAGGCAATTGGCAAAGCTATTTTTACAATAACTACAAGCAAAATATAAGCAAAGGTGTTAAACTTTGTCTTTTTTCGACCTCAAGGTCCATTAATTATGTTCCCACTGTTGGGATTCAGGCCTCCACTCTAGAATATCCCCCAGGTCCCAGTGAGGATTGTTTTCGGTTCTAGAACATGCATTCCTCGATGTTTTCCTTCACCGTTTCGAGAGCAGTGTGATGATAAAATACACAAAGCCTGGGTTGATACCCACGACGTACTAACGGAACATAACTGACCAGAATCGAATAATGTGACCAGTGTGTGTGTGTCATTTCAACGCTCAGTCACGTGGTCAGAACAAAAGAATCGGAGGCGTGGCCTACTCGAGGCGTTCGGCGCGAACGAAACGATTGTAACTTGGCTAGGGGGGCAGGATATTTTAGCAGGATATACAATTTTGACCGAACAGACGCTTGGCGTCCTTTAATGCCCCATTTACATGTTGACATACTTAGCAATTGTGTAAACGAAGAAACCCCGTTGAAACAATGACGATTGGCCGAGGCTGGGCCCACATGTAAATGAGGCATAAAATCTTATTAGGCTGCGCCGATAATCTCAACCATTTAGAATATTACATAACAATAAAACAATAATTCTGAATAGCCTTTGACTAAGGTATTTGTACATATCACGAATAAATTCCTAAGATTCTTAGAGGTATAGAATCGTGCTTAAGAACGACTTGAAATAATTCACCTGCTTCGCATTGCGTACTCAAACTGTTATTCATTGATTGTGATCGATATATTATAATAATAAAAGTGTGTAAAGGGCCCTGCGAGTTGGTTTCGGCTCCTCTTACGCCTTCCAAAGGTGCAGGACCTCAGGGTTCTGAGATATATTGACACATAATAATAATAATAGATTCAATGTCAATGTCGTAGTTATCATCTTCTACTTCTTTCTTCTTTTACTGTATAATAAAAGGAGAAACTGACTGGCTGATATATCAACGCACAGTCGAAACTACTGGGTTGGTGGTTTGTAGGAACATGACATTTTGACAACAGGCTTCCTTTTATGATGTAGGCGAGCACAAAGAGGGAGTTTTTAAATATTCACTGGGTGAAAAGGGGAAATTCGTTTACTTGCAAAATTATATTATTTGGTCCCATTTAATTGAAACATAGCATAAATAGTAGATAAGCCAAGTAAACAAAAAAGGTTTTTTTATTTGTTTTCAAAACTACCCCTGTAAAACGATTCAGTGGGTGTTAAAGTTTGTAGGAGACAATTTTATTCCTTGGACTAATAAACTTGAAACTTGGTACAGGTATCGGCACGGATCTTGAGCGCTGACTTTTATTTGCGCAGAAGTAAAATATCAGGTCTCTTTGGTGGTATGAAGTGAGATGCGGGGGCGGGGAGTGTCAGTGATTGGCTCGCCGCGCTTGCTGCATGTACCTAACGACGACGAGTAAGCTTCCGTGCCAATAAATTGACTCGTGATTCATCCATCGATTTTATTTTTATCATTGGTTATTTTTTTAGTGGTTATTACTGTTGTATCACCAAAAATGGTTTAGCCGAGAACGCATAACAGGCACACAGAGAAAGTTTCTTTCAAAAGTAGGTAAAATGTTAGGAATTTCTTCGTAGGGGTGTTACAAATCTTTGAAATTTTCGGCTTTGCTACAATATGCATACCTTTCGGATGAAATTCTGTAAAAGATAATGAAAACCGTATGAAAATCTGTTGCATGGTTAATAAGTAAACGGAAAAACAGACAGAGAAATACAGCGACTTTGATATTTAAACTATTTATGTTTGTTTTTTAACTTTTACCTTCAATCAGAATTAAGAAGATAGCAGGTAAAAGAAAAAATAAAATAAAATAGGTGTACATTTTCTTTGCCATAAATGTACGATCCTCACTCTTTCGCCGAGCGCTCAAGATCCGTGCCGATACCTGTACATTGGTAACAAGATTGTTTCATAAACAACCGAGGTCTGAGGTAATGAACATTAAAAAAACACAACTGAAATGAAAGTCTCCTTCTTTTTTAAAGTTGATTAAAAGCTTTTTACCTCTTTTTATTAATATTAAGTTTAGGTAACAACAACGTTGTACCGTAAGCGGCAGCGAGATTACCTTGTCTAATCGTGCGCAGACAAAAATAACAATAATAAACAATGACATAATTTAGATGTTGAATCAGTAAGTAAGGTACCTAACTGTTGAGGTTTCCGCATTTCCTAACTGCAAAACAGTTTTTTAGAGTTCCGTACCCAAAGGTTAATAACGGGACCCGATTGCTAAGACTCCACTGTCCGTCTGTCTGTCACCAAGCTGTATCTCATGAACCGTGATAGCTAGACAGTTGACAGTGTGGCCGCTATAATAACAAATACTAAAAAAAAACTATTTAAGTGGGGATCCCGTGCAAAAAATTTTTTGCCTCTTCGAAATGTCTAAAGTTGTATAGATACGGAACTCTTCGTACGTGAGTCCGACTCGCACTTGGCCGGTTTTTTATATTTCTTATTATTGACATATTACATCTCTAATCTGGACTTTCGTTTGTTGTTAAGAAAAAGAAAAGAAACAGGTGTTCAGGATTTATTTTTATCTTTGCATAAATCGTGGCGTTGATTAATATTATTTTTTTCGGTTTATGAAATCATCAAATGACTCCTGCTCAGTGAGTGTCAGACTTTCACTGACTAAAATCTACCTGTGTTCCTACAGTAACCCTTAAGGGCCAACGCTGCATTAACCGGGCGCACGCGGGGAGTTCGGGCGTATTTCGTTTGCGACGGTCTCTGTAGCGGAAACCGAATTATTACCTACGCAGTGTCGCTATTTCAACTTCAACGGTGTGCATGTAGTCGTGTCGATGGAGAACATTAATGTATTATTACGTAGCAATGATGGGTGCCCGTGCGGGTCACCGCGACAGAGCACTTTTGTATGGGACCGCGCGGGCGCTTGCTTAACTCAGCGTCGACCCTTACAGTCCAGCACCTCGGTGACTTTATCGTACACCAAATGACTTCTCTCGATCTGGGTTGGAGTGAGAGGCAGTGTCAGAATTTTACTGGCTAAAACCTACCTGTATCCTTCGGTTGCTTAGCGGCGCGTGGAGCACAATTTGTCCAATCAACTATATGCAAGAATCTTTTAGTATAAACAAAAAGCATTCTAAACCCACTTAATCACAAGTTTCGTTTATTGTCCACCAGATGGCGATAACATGCGACTGTCCGATGACGCAGCCGGGCCCGACCCTGGCGGCTACCTGCGGAGGAGGCGCCTTCATGCTGTTCATGGGGCTGTTGGAGGTGTTCCTCAGAAGCCAGTGCGATTTGGAGGACCCTTGTGGGAGAGCACAGGTACGTTGTCAACCACAGCTGTACTTGAGTACAGTGGACCCCCGGTAATCTGGCCCCTGTCTAATCCGGCACCCCCTGTAACCCGACATGGTCTATAATTTATTATTGAATTTTTTTTAGATAATATTCGCTAATGCATGATTTTTTGATTATTTTAGTATGTACATTTGTACACAATTATTTCCCAATGTAAAGTTATTGCATAGTTTTTGTAAGTTCTATAGCATTAATTACGTTAATTTTATAATAAAACGTAAGCTCTCTATTGTATTGTTTAATTTACTAAATTTGACATACATAATGAAGTATGATTTGTACTTCAGAGTACATATATATAATATATCTTATCATTAGATCTGTAATTTGTCGGATTACAAGGTACTCTTTTGTAAAAAAAATCTACTAATCTCTATAATCCGACAAATTCGATAGTTCGACACTGCCCTGCAAAATGTTTGTCGGACTACCGGGGGTCCACTGTATTGTATTAGAGATAAATTGAACCCAGCACCATCCACCCAAATATCGACTTTAGCGATGCGTTTTTGAGTTGCTTTTCAAGTGACATTTATGCTTTAAAAAAGTGCGACTTGCAATGAAATAACGTTGTTTTGCATGCCATAGAGTTTATTGTTTATTTATTTATTTACTTTCCTCTATTTGATAAAATTATCTCGAATTCAATATTCTATTATACGTAGTACGTGCAGGAAGAGATTAGCATTCGTGCGTAGCGGGGATTCCGGTGACAATCCAGTAATTTTTTATGTGGTTAAACATCAAATGTCTTCTCCAGCTGTAGGGTGGAGCAGGAGGGTGTGTCTGAACTGACTAAAACCACACCTATGTTCCTTCAGTTGCTTTTTCAGTTCTAGGACCACGTGTATCCCTTTACCCATTGCCCCAGTAGGCATGGGCCCTGCTGGGCCCCTACGGTTTGCTGATATCTCTTTGAGGAGTGCGTGAAACACAACGCGCCGTCGACGATTCGGGCTCGGTCCTTATAGGACGATCGGACGGCGAGCTACCCATTGCTCATCGTCCGCAAGCCCGCCGCAATCGTAGTGTGCTCAACGCTGGGTTGAGACAGCATTGTCGCTATGTCACCATGAGATGATAATCTAGCGATAATGTTGCTTTATATCGATGAAACAATTATCGTAAGTAATCGGACTGCCAGTGGTTAATCCTTCCAAAAAAACAAGCAGGTAATTTTACTAATAATGCTCTACAAAATATTATCTCTAGATTAGATTGGATGAAGTGAAAATCTGAAGGCGTGGCCTGTCATTTCCAAAAAACACCCGTTAATTTATCTGACAGGTCATATTTTATAATAATAATTATAGCTAGCCCGTACTGTCCCACTGCTGGGCAAAGACCTCCCTCCGTTCTTTCCAACGATCACGGTTCTTTGCTTTCTCTTTCTAATTCTTAAGGAAGACGTCCCGCAATCTCCTTCGAGGTCCAATCCTATGTCTTTCTGACCCACAGCTCGATAGACCTGCGGCAGATATGTTCTGCTCAGTCTTAATTAAATTGGGCAGCTTTTTGAGCCACATCAACGGCTTGCGTTTTGGAGCGCAATGTAGTGTTTCGAACCTATACTCAGTAAACATTTTTAGTTTAAATTTTTAGTCAAATTTTAGATTAAAGGACAGGTCAAGATTAAAAAAAAAAAAATTGTAAAAATTTGCATGCCAATGTGCTGGCAAAATATGGAGGACTGTTATATAAAAAAAACACCTATGTACTAGCCATACCCATGTTTGCAAAATAAATGATTATGATTATAAGATGGTTTACATTTAGTTAAACCTTAACCTAAACCGTAACCTAAACCGTAACCTTAACCGTAACCTAAACCGTAACCAGAAAACCCGCTTGCGTCGGATAGGTTCAATGATTATTTTCGTGTGCTATTCACCAGGCTCGTGTGTTTACGACTGAATACTCCATCTCGTTTAGCTCTTCACTCCTTATAGACAGAACAGCTGACGAGACAGAGTATTTGGTCGCGGATGTGTGACCCTGGCGGAATAAACGAAATTATCAGTCGGATATATACGATTAGTATAATCAGTTTTCAATGTTCCCACTATTGGAACTCAGGCCTCCTCTCTAGAAGAGGGAATGGGCCGTAATCCACCACGCGGGCCCGGTGCGGATGGTGAATGTCACATGTCTTCGAATTTTTGGTTCTAGGACATGCCGGTTTCCTAACGATGTTTTCCTTCACCGTTTTGAGAGCAGTGGTGATGAAATAAATTACACAAAGTAATGCACCTGGCTGGGTTTGAACCCGCATTCTACAACTCGATAACGATTATATACGATTAACAAGTAAAAATATATATAAAATATATATTCTCCTACCAACTTCCATGCTAACAAGGTACCTGTTTCTAGTCAGTAGTCAACACTTTAACGAGTCCTGAGACTAATACTATGACATCTGAATAGTTGTTGTGATCCTAGTCTATCCTAATCTACATTTACTTAGGTAATTTTACTTACTATTTATGTACTATCTATCTGCTTTCATTGTTACAACTTTTCTTATTACAAGCCCCTCATCATTTATCGTCGTCAAGACGAGAGATCGCTAAAAACTGCTATCGTGATTAAAAGATATATAAAATACTAACAAGAATGAAAGTCTGAGAGAAACCCAATGAAATTCTAAATAATATCATTGGAGAAACCTAACAAGATTGGCATGAGAGAAATATGACGTTTAAGGCAAACAATCTAAAAACTTTGCATGTTCACTTCAGATCTCATTAACCTCAGTAACTTTAAGTCTCAATTTATTACTCATAGATAAACATTTCTTATTGCTGCCATTCCCATAAAATAGAAACAAAACCAGCAGCAAAAACCATGCCTTTCTCATCTCTCAAAAGAGATACACAAAGCAGAAGGCAAAAAATGATTGGCGGCATAATAGCACATGCCTGGCTACACATCGTTACGTTTGACAGTTGGACACGTACCTGACTTTATCAAATCATCGCTTCGCCCGTGATCCAGCGATACACGCTACTTATCGGCCACTCTCACATCTTGGGGTAAGAAGAAATGGAGCGAGGCAAGACAACTGTGGTATAATTTGGACCATTCTGAACTAGTTGGTCTCATAGTCGGCCTTATAATGTTCCCACTGTTGGGACTCAGGCCTCCTCTCTAGGAGAGGGAATGGGCCGTAATCCACCACGCGGGCCCAGTGCGGGTTGGTGAATGTCACATGTCTTCGGATTTTTGGTTCTAGGACATGCCGGTTTCCTCGCGATGTTTTCCTAGTTGGTCTCGCTTGAGTATATTATTTTCCTGCCAATACTAGTTTTTATCCGTGACTCACATATCCCACAGGAGCGTCGCCACTTCCGACGATGAAAAGTAGCGGGTTATTTTTTTCCTCATCGGGTCAACACTGCCAGATATTTTACAAACAAACAAGCTCACAAGCAATTTAATCGCTTTAAAATATTAGCATCATCATCATCTTCCTGCCCCTGTCCCATCTTATTTCTCCTCTCTCTAAGAGAGGGAATGGGCCGTAATCACTACGCAGGCCCAGTGCAAGTTGGTGAATGTCACATGTCGTCGAATTTTTGGTTTTAGGACCTGCCTATTTCCTCACGATGTTTTCCCTCACCGTTTTAAGAGCAGTAGTGATAAATTAAATTACACAAAGTAATGCAATGGCTGGGTTTGAATCCGCGACCTACAATTCGTAAATCGGGGCCGTTACCACTCGGCCACCACTGCTCTAAAATATTACATTAATAATACTCCAAGGGATTCAGAAATTTCAAAAAAGATTAGCCAAGAACACAGGATATGTTAAAAAAAGTGCACAAATGTGTACAGAAACAGAGGTGCACTCTCGGATAGGGATCAGGACCTGTATCATGACGTTTAAAGTAAGATTGTTTCATTCTTATTTCCAATGTGAGTAAGAGATGGCGCTAGACAACCTGTACAGCTCTGTCTCTTACCCACACTGAAGTAAGAATGAAACACTTTGAACGTCATGGTAACCCCGCAGGTGACCTGTATTTGATTTATTATGGTGTACAATAAAGATTACTTTATCGGATATTACTCGGTAGAGGTAAGACGCGCACGAGATCAACTCACCATATCCTGCAAGACGCTCCGTGGCACTATTGACGTGGCTTACCTACTTGCTGTGCTGGCACGTTTCTTTGTCCCGGACAATTACTGCCGCCGTAAAAAGTGTCGACTGTTGCCCGTGCGCAGTCTCCAATACCTCGCACTTTGGCAGCACTAAATGATCTCTTGGATTCTAATCTAAACAAACGATCTGTTTACGGATGAATGGAAGATGATTTTATTGGCATGTCAGAAGTACTGTGAGAGAAGTTATATGTTTTTTACAATTTGTTGTTTATAGGGTTCCGTACCTCAAAAAGTAAAAACGGAACCCTTATAGGATCACTTTGTTGTCTGTCTATCTGTCAAGACCCTTTATCTCGCGAATGCGTAAAGGTATTGAGTTGAAATTAAAACCATATACTTAAGCCTGCGGTCCCTTGAAGTTGTGAAAAAATTAAGCGTCTAAGTTAACGAGTAAAAAAGATACGGCCGTTTATGTGGCAAAAGACATAATGCTGAACACCCACTTATGTTCCTTCATTAGCCCTTTGCGTTCTAGGGTCACGGTAATTCTTTCAAACCATGTCACAGAACATTCACGTATCCCAATTCCCAAAGCACTTTGTTTGTTATCTAATAACTTGGAAAACGTTCAATCGATGTCTCTCCCAACCATGGGAAATAGTTTTCTTGACATGATCTGCATTTAGTTAGAATGATCGTCAGATGACGTATCATCACGAAACCACGAAGCAACAATTGCTTCCTATCTCTTTGTATGACAATCTTAAAAAGCATTATTATCGTCATTAACAATCAAATGAAATTGCAGTCACTTTCGTTGGTAACAAATACGCTTATCATTCGGATTACATTCATATTTATTTGTTTCAGTTTTTGATAGTTAATCAATCCGTTTTCGTTTTTCCTGTATACTTTGATTAGTGTTATGCCAAATATTTGATTATGGGTCGGACCTCAGTGCACTATCAGATACGTTATCTCTTTTAGGTATCGTATATACTGCATATTTATTATCATGTTAGTAAATATAACATAATAATAACCAGTATTTATTTTCTCACCACAATTACCATTACCAAAATTGGAGACATGCATACACTTATAGTAAAATTCTAGTTACCTATGGGAGACTGGCACCTAAGCTAGGTTTAAGGGGCCTGTATTTTAGATAACCAGGTCTCGACTCTAACAGATCGATACATTTATAGTAGGTAACCATAGAAATATACCTATGTGAGTTTATTTTTTTTTTCGGTGGGAAAATCATCTTATGTCATCCCCCGCTCTTGGGCGGAGCGGTAGATCATTATTTTACTGACTAAAAACCCACTCCTGTTCCTTTGTTGCGTTTCGTACCGGAGCCGAGTCTTCCTTTCAGAATCAGACCCTTGACCTAGTAGGCTTCGACCCTGCTGGGCCTTTACAGTTGCTGACATTTCCTTGAGGCGTGCGTGAAACAGTACGCGCCGTCGACGACTTGGGCTCGGTCCGGACGGTCACCGGACGGGCAGACGGCGAGCTACCCAATGTTCGCCGTCCAATAGCACCGGACTAAGCGTTTCGCTTCGTCGTTTATACCGTGTACATCGCACAATTTGCCTATTGCGGTCTTCCCGTACGATTATGATTTAGGTGCCTTCAAGACTAGAGTAAATAGACTCCTAACAAACTAGTACGCCTATCCTTCAACTAACTAGTGTTGGTGTGCGATACCAATGTATCGCAGACAAGCACTAGTTTATATTATTAAAAGAATAAAACTCTTAAAGTAAGTAATGTAAGTAAAATCTTTAAAATTAACAATAAAACAGTTTAACATGATTTTTTGCATTATCAGTCTTTTTTTTTAATGTTCCCACTGTTGGGACTCAGGCCTCCTCATTAGAAGAGGGAATGGGCCGTAATCCACCACGCGGGCCCAGTGCGGGTTGGTGAATGTCACATGTCTTCGAATTTTCGGTTCTAGGACATGCCGGTTTCCTCACGATGTTTTCCTTCACCGTTTTGAGAGCAGTGGTGATGAAATAAATTACACAAAGTAATACGCCTGGCTGGCTTTGAACCCGCGACCTACAACTCATCAGTCGGGGCCGTTACCACTCGGCCACCATTGCTGTCATAAATATTAAATCATAATATAAGAATTTTAACTAATAATGATATATTTTCAAGATAAATATTGATTACATGACAAGGAGGAAAAATATTACAATAATACAAATTGAAGTAGTTACGTTATCAGTAGACGAGTGCCAGCCACTGATCGTTGAACATTTGACTTAAACGATTTATGATTTTAAGTCGAGTTATTCTCCTCAGCCGTCATAAACCTAACTGAAGCAACTATTTCAAAAATTCTTCTGCTTGAAAACGTACTCTTCCCTAATCTCACTCATTCTCTCAACCATGCCGTTTCTAATGTATTGGAAATCCATTACTCTAAAACCTTGCTCCAGTCCATACTCATCAACAAAGTTCAGTAATATAATTTCGGCATATGCGTCCAATTCACGTCTCATAGCATAATGCCATCGCGGTCTTTCCATAGAGGGAAACGTCTTTAGACCGTAACATATATTATTCGTTAAAGATAGTGAACGTCTACACAATGCATTTTCGTTAAAGACTTCAGTTAGCAACTTTTGAGCTAGTGTCACGGAATCCTTCGAAACTTCCTTGCATTGAGCGAGTTTGACAGCACTCACATACACACCGGAATGTTTGATTAGTTCAACAAGTCCCGGAGCAGGCTCAAAATATTTTAGTGTCCATCGAAGATGGCTGGTATAATCGTGTGGCTCATCTACTGTTTTCCTTTCAACACGTCTCATGACTTCCAATTTTTGACGGATACTGTCTTGAATACGTGTTTGCTCATTCCCTTCCAATATCCAATTTTCATCATATCCGTACTGGACAGCAAATAGTAGCAGTATAGACATTGCATGTTCATCTAATACTAATCTGTTATCTTTTCCACTTTGCTCCATCAAATTGGTTGACAGCGCAGATTCAAATGGCACCGAACATGTACTCAATGCATGTGTAGTAAAAACTTCACTTAGTAACATTCTAGCTAATGTTACACAGTCATTTGACAACTTCATGCAGACAGCAAGTTTGTCAGCATTAGCGTAAACACCAGAGTGTTCTATAAGTTCAACAAGTCCTTCAGCAGGTTCACTATATTTTAAAGTCCATCTTGAGTGATTTTGTTTGTTTACTGGAGGTAGGACCAAAAGCTCTCTCATTTTCTTTGTTTTTCTTTGCATCTTCTGTTTCATCTGTAGCATTATTTGGCGAAGATTTTTCACAATACTATGACAATCCTCTAGTTCCCAATAATGCAACTGAGCGAACTCTTTTACAAACTTCAGCAATATGTTTGTTGCGTGTTCATCTAATTGAGGTGTTGCATGTTCACCGTCGATATCGGTAGCGTTAGTATTTGCCCCAGGCCATGAACATGTACTTAAAGCACTTATAGTGAATATTTCGGCTAATAATAATTGAGCTAGTTTATTACTATCACTCGACAAACCCTCGCATTCAGCAAGTTTTTCAGCATTAACGTACACACCGGAATCTTCCATTAGTTCAACAAGACCCTCAGCGGGTGTACGATACTTTAGTGTCCATCTTGAATCATTTTCGTCGTATTCTGGAGGCAGGCCCAACTTCTCCTGAGCTTCATGTTTCTCGTCTGCCGGTTCTTCATTTAATTGTGAAACTTTTTCTGTTGTTGCTACTGACGAGGTTGTTAAGTCCATTGTAGTTTAATGATGTTTTTCTGGCTTATTCGATCCTGTAACATAAAAGTTTTATTTAATTAATTAACACAGAAGTTGATAGGAAGAAACTGTGAAATTGCCGTTATTAATTTAATAAAAATAATAAACTTCATATTAAAGTACGTAATTATTTATTTTTTTAAATTAGGTAATTATTGGTTTCTTTATATGTTGAATATTCTGTATAATTGCAATTTTTTTAACCATGAAATATAGTAAAAAAACGTATTTTTTATAATAGGAGTTCTAACGTAAAAACTAGGTACCTATGAATTTTAAAGGGCAAGTATTATCAATGATGTATACCAACTACTTTATTCTAATTTTTTGTTCATTAATTACGTAAGACGATTTTTACTAGTTTTTGACCCCTCCCCGCCACAAATAGGAAAAAATAAAAATATAATTACCCCTCCCCTCCCCCTAAATAGTCTTACGTAATAAAGGAATGACCCCCTCCTGTAACCGAGCGGAGAAGAAGAGTTCTAAGTTAAAAAGAAGGTTTCGTACAAAAATGGTGATAGATAAAACAGCCCAAAATCAAAATTCATGGATGATCGGAGGGTTTAGTCGGAACCCCCGACCAGAACACCCGTCTGGTCGGAGAATTCTCTCTTCTCAACGGATGAGGTTTGCGGGACTTTCCACCCCATTCCGCATATCTCCAAATTTTTATTTGTTTTTCCTGTAAGTTGCGCCCGCTATATTCTGTCTCTGCGCGATCCGCCAATATTGTTACTATTTTGGTGTAGATACGATAAAGTCTTTTCTATTCCTAAAATATGAAATTTTTCATAAAAGTACGCACCTAGCACTACGTACCTATAGACTAGCACACCGCTGCAATTGCCTATGTATATGTTCAAGCTTCCTGTTAGGGCGCAAGATTACGAATAATGAACAATCATAAACCTTAAGGTTTGAGTTGCTTCAATTTCAACGACGCTGACTAGGTTTTGAATCAACTCCTAGTATTTGAGAAGCAGGTGCCGCTTTTGCCCACCCCGATGAGGAGTTATAAAAGTCACATAATATTTTGTAAGTATTAATTGAGCTCTGAGTATGGATAATGTTAGCACTATCTTGCCAAATAGTCACCGGAAATCGCGAGAGTAGGTACCTACTCCCGAAATGAGTACCGAAATGAGTCATTACAATTAAACACAAAATATTAAAAATCTACGCAGGCGATGTTAGTTTAGGTACGGGAAAAAATATTACAAGTCTAGGAGGAAAAATATTTTGTCATAATAAGAAAAGGTCTTATAGCGTTGGTGGCGAGCTAATAGAGAAAAATTTTTACTCCGTAACAGTTTATATACGAGAAAAAACTTAAAAGTAGATAAGTCTTTATTTATTTTTTTGGTGGGAAAAACATCCAATGACATCCCCCGCTCTTAGACGGTGCGAGAGATAGTGTCAGACTTTTACTGACTAAAAACCCACTCCAGTTCCTTCGTTGCCTTTTATACCAGGGCCGAGTCTTCCTTGGCCCCAGTAGGCTTCGACCCTGATGGGCCCCTTCGGTTGCTGACATCTCCTTGAGGCGCGCGTGCAACAATACGCGCCGTCGACGACTTGGGCTCGGTCCAGACGGTTCCGGACGGTCGGACGGCGAGCAAAGTACAGGGCACATCATGAGGATTTCAAAATAGTATATCATGTCCATATTAAAAAAAATACAATAGGAAATATGCTATTTATTATCTACTAACTGTTAATCGCTACTTCGTTACTCCCCGTTTTTATATCCCCCTGGGAATTAAGTTAATTCCCGTTATCGCGGGAAAATTAAAAGTAGCCCAAGTTACTCCTTGTAACATCAACGACGAATTTCGGACGACGTGCAATGTGTAGCTCGCAGTCCGACCGTCCGGCTGTTGTCCGGATCGAGCAAAATCGTCGACAGCGCGTCGTGTACTACGCGTTCCTCAAATAGATGTCAGCAAAACCGTAGGGACCAGCAGGGCCGATGCCTACTAAGGCCATGGGAAGACTTCTGAATAGGTAACCCGTGGTCCTGGAAAGCGAAGGGCAATTGAAGGAACCGAGGTGTGGTTTTACTCAGTAAAAAAAAGTGCTGGACTTTTTCTAACACGCTCTTCATCTCCGCCCTAGAGCGCGAGAAGTCATTAGATCATTACCTACATAAAAAAGCTTTCTGTCAGTAAAAGTTCCGTCAAAATAGGTCCAGCCTATTCTAAAATTTCTTCTCCCCTAGGAATCAGGATGTTCCCCCGACCACTGGAATTAAGTCCCGTTCCCGCAAGAATATAAAAAGTAGCTTAAGGTACTCATTATAATGTTAGCTATATCCCAATTAAAGTTCCGTCAAAAAGAAGCCCAAGTTACTCCTTGTAAAATCAGCTATCCGTCAGTGAAAATTCTTCTAAGTCGGTCCAGCCGTTTCGAAGATGTCCGTTATCCGGGAATTAAGATGAACTACGCTGCGCGAGAAATAAGTCCCGTCCCACAGAAACATAAAAAAAATATTAAGTTACTCATTATAACATTATATCTATATCCCAATAAAAAGTAGCCTAAGTAACTGCTTGTAATATTTGCTATCCGTCAGTGAATGTCCTGTCATTATCGGTCTAGCCGTTTCGGATATTAGCTGGAACAAACCGATAACTAATCAGAGATTTTAAAATTTACGTTTTTTTTATAGGTGTCGAATAAATTTTGATATACATTTAGGAAACAAATGTTTTTTGATAATACAAACAGACACTTCAATTTTATTTAAGATATATAAAAGCGAGGCGGATGACAAGGTTGTTTTGTGAACATTGTACGCCTAAAATAGAGTGAATAAATGGTGATATTAGATTATATTAACTAAAAAGTGTAAAAAAATAAATTAATGAAAAAAATAAACTCGACTGCGAAAAAATTTACTTTAAATAAAAACTGATTAAAAAAAAACAAGTTCAGTCCAGTAGCGTAGAAACCAATTTAATTAAAACAAAACTGCAACAGTCGGGACCCATTAAAATAATCTAGACTAAAATCATTCCATATAATATGGATTTACTTTATCAGCTGAGGGGTGATAAACAATCGCAGCACTTGAACAATTTGTGGTTATTTATTTAATAAACCAGCGAACAGTTAGTTTTACTCTTTACGTCTCAACCAGAAGGTAGGGCTTTCATTTGGTCAACGAATCAGCTTTCCAACATGCCAATCTGTAAGTGCATCGTCAAGCGAGTGGTGAAACAGCCAAAAATAATTGCGCAATTCCAGGGAGCCCCATTATCTAATTAAAAACGATTCAAAAGCAAGACATTTCAGTTTAAGTTCCTAAATTGCATCGTTAAAATTCATACCTTGACGTGCAATCCGTTTAGTAGCGGCATTCGAATCGCTTTACGTGAATTAAAGATCGTAATTTCTGGTGCAGTATATATAATCTATTTATCTATATAATCTGTGGGAGTAGGTATGTATGTCTGCTTCTACTGACGTCCGCTTAAGTTATATTCTCGGCTTTCATTGCTGTGTGCTAGGCCCACTTTCTATGCGAGCCAGCAATCGGGTCACCACTGCTCTCAAAACGGTGAAGGAAAACATCGTGAAGAAACCGGCATGTCCTAGAACCAAAAATTCGAAGACATGTGACATCCACCAACCCGCACTGGGCCCGCGTGGTGAATTACGGCCCATTCCCTCTCCTAGAGAGGAGGCCTGAGTCCCAACAGTGGGAACGTTAAAAGGCTGATTATGCTTATGCTTATGCAGCAATCGGGTCAGCCATAATAACTGATCCCCGGGTGTCGCGAACTCTTCACTTTGGTCAAGACAAACAGATAAATAAATTCTAAATTTCCTAGCTGGTATAAAGGGTGTTGGAATATAACAAAAACAAATCCATCCTACTTCAACACTATGTATATCTTTCTTTTTCTAACCAATAAATATTGTATTTAATTGATCTGAGCCTCAGTACTTGACTGAAATCCCTAGTATGGTTACAGTTACTGTATTCCTTTAGCCTTGCTTAGAAGCACACGTCTCACGTAATATTACTGAAACACACCTTCCAATATAAAGGATTAATAAATAGTTATTATTTCAAATCCTTAAAACTGTGTTTGCTTTGGTGTCCACCTATTAACCCCAACAAAGAGAGAATTTAAAGCAGGTAATATCAGAATTTTATTGAAATTTCCACGAAACACTTAATTTCAGTTACCCGTACAAGCGCACCTTTAAACCACAAGGATCAAAACCAACTCTCTAATCACTTGATACCATAAAAGAATGACTTTAAAATAATATATCTACGCAATGATCATGTTATAGATAAGGTTATGTAACTCATTATCAATCATCATATACACTTATCCTTGTAGCGCCTTGATGGAACCTCAACATCATCTTCCTGCCCTTGTCCCATCTTATTTGGGGTCGGCGCAACACGTTTTTTTCTTCCATTCCATCCTGTCAACCGTCATACTATCACTAACTTCCTTTAATTTCATATCAATGTTAACACAATTCATCCATCTTTTCTTCCCCTCCCCAAACAACATTATTTAATTATAATAATAAATCTTACCTCTTATCCTTTTAGTATTCTTCTGTTTTATCCCGATTTTCCAGTTATAATTTCGAGTACTTGTGCGGAGAGAAGACTGCCTTAATTCGTGACCTCGCGCCCTATCGCTCGCAAGTTCGACGTTAAATGAAAAACAAAGCAACAGTTTATACTATGCAATAAATATTATTAGTCATACGTTATTGGCTGGATCGTTTGTGCACTACGGACGGACGGAACTGAGCGCTATCTATGGTTGGGTTTTACCCACGTCTGCGTCTGACGCAAACACGCATTATCCGCATTGGTTGTGAAATTCGAACATCTAATTGGTTTAAACTATATATATTATTAATATAGAATATAACAAAAAAAAAATTTCCTCCCGAATCTTCACAGACGAGAGGTAACCTCTAATCGTATCTTTGTAAAACAGGCACTGTCCAAAGCCTACATAAAGGCTACTAAGAAATTGAATCAAATATATTTTATAGGCAGATAAATAAACATTACACAAACTTATTTGAAGCCATGAGTTCCGAGCTAGTTAAAAACCTATGTTACAGTCAGTTTCTTCTTCCAGAGAAATAACTCAATGACACTACAGTCATATGGCTCAAAAACTCTGTCTGTTGAGTTTCTTGCGCGTTTTCGAACTCCTGACTGTTGACAGACTTCTTGACAGTTTATAAAGGATGGTTTAGTTGAAGTAAATGCTTGTAATTGTTTTTTTTTTTAGGTGGGATCTCATCCAATGACTTCTCTCACTATAGGGTGGGGCGAGAGGGAAGCCAAACAACCTTTAACTGACTAAAACCACACCTGTGTCCTTTAATTGCGTTCTAGGACACCACGGGCTTGCTTTTCAGAAATTTCCTATGGGGTTAGTGAGTATTGGCTCTGCTGGGCCCCTATGGTTTTCCGGACGACATCTCTATGAGGCACACTTGGAACACTACCCTCCGTCGACAACTTGGGTTCGGTCCAAATGGTTACCTACCGGACGGTAACCGGACGGAAACGCAGTAAGGGTGAGTTGGCTGCTTGTTAGCCTGCTGTCTATGGTAGAACGCTAGTTTCTCACAGTTTCTCGAACCCGAAGCATCTTGTCTCCACCGCACTCATTACAACCGCAGCTCGCCTCCGAAATGGAGCCACTTCCCCATCAGATTTGCGGTCACTTTCGGCATCGCGCTGCTTTACGTAATCGAAGCATTCGCAATAAAAATTGTGATAAGAAGTTAATGAAATTTATGTAGGTATTCGTAAAAGGAAGCTATTTTAAAGAAAGGATATTAAAAGTGGGTACTACTTTTTAGAGAAAGGATATTAAGAGTGGGCACTACTTTTTAGAGAAAGGATATTAGGAATAGGCACATCTTTTTAGAGAAATGATATTAAGAGTGGGCACCACTTTTAAGAGAAAGGATATTAACAGTGGGCACTACTTTTCAGAGAAAGGATATTAAGAGTGGGCACAAAATTTTTAGAAAAAGGATATTAAGAGTGGGCACTACTTTTTAGAGAAATGATATTAAGAGTGGGCACTACTTTTTAGTCCTTTTTCTCTCTTATTAAACCTTATGATTGAGATGCCTATACGACTAGTGTGACGTTAGCTACTCGACGCAAAAATCTGTTTTTAAAGCAACCTTAGAAAAGAACATTTACAAATGTTTTTATTTATTGCTTATTTTACTGCAAACTAAACAGTTTCAGTAACCTTTGCATTCGACTTTGTCCATGTACAGTAACCTTTTAATAAGGTAACACAATTAGATACGTGCTGTATAGGCTCACTTCTCAATTTCAGGTCTGACACTATACGTGAGGACTTGTAATTGACTTGCTGTCGTCTATGACTGGTTTTCTTTGCTGTCAGTTTTTTTTTTAGCTGTATTAAGTCCTCCGTCCTGTAATAAATAAGAATAAATAGACATGTAGCAATCCCGAAAGTACCAAAACAAAACACAAAGAATAAAATAATAAAGTAACGGAAAAAAGTAAAGAATAGAAAAGAAAGAAACGGAAAAAAGTAAAGAAAAAAAAAATAAAAAAGAAGGATGGATAAGAGGAGGAAGGAAATAGGAGAGGGAGATTAAGTGAAGAATTGCATTGTCTATCTTCGGAGTTCTACATTAGATATTCACTAAAGTAGCTAGTTCTATGACACTATATAGAAACTAACATTCAAAAACGTGCATCGCGATATTCAAGTTCTCCCCGCAATTAGAACATATATAACAACCTGAAATCATCTATCAGGCGGTTGCCTGGATCAAACAGCACACCAGTCTGGTCGGAGACTCCTCCCTCTTCAACGGAGGTTTGAGGGACTACACACCCTATTCCGCATTTGGCGAAGATATCACCGAAGAAAATACAAGAAAAACATTGGTGAGGACGCAGTGATGCCTATCCAGCCACTCCTCAAAGAAGGAACCGAGCCCACTTATGGGGAATTCTACTGAGTTTAATACCTAGTAAAAACATGTTTCCCTTTGCTCCGCAGTACCGGCGTCACATGGACTCTGTGTACGACTTCATCGTGGTGGGAGGGGGGTCAGCAGGCTCTGTGGTAGCCGCTAGACTCTCCGAAGTGCCGGAGTGGAGGGTGTTACTCTTGGAAGCAGGTAAGACAACTTCAATCTCTAGACGTCACATAACAATCATCTTGATAAAAAATCCTTATATTTTATTGGACAAGTTTTTATTTAATTTGCAACGTTTGTATGTAACTATGTTTGTTCGGGTGGAATCTTGCAACTCAATTTTGAAACAGATATCTTTAACCGATTGAGCTAAAATTTTGCGTACACGTTTAGTTTGAATGACAATGCATGGTTAACTATTATGACATCATTTTAAATTCAACATGCAACATGGGTGTTCACCCACGATGGTGGACTAAATATTTTTAATACACGTTGTTTGTCAGTGCAAGACTCGGCTCCATAATGCCCTCGCCTCTGGCTCGGGCGAATTCCGCCTCGGTCGCAATGAGAAATTTTCTCCACTTGTATCAAAATTTACTTTTTCATGCATGTTCCTTATTGGGTACTCCTCTCATATTAAAATAACTTAGAAAAAGGGGGTAATTAGTTGATGACGCTGTCTGTCCATAACGCCAATCAATGAATCCTCTATTACTATTGTTGTTTCACTCCATAATAGTCCATCAATTTAATTAAAATAGAACTTCAATAACCAATAACATAATGATCATGTTCCAGGTTTCGATGAGCCGACCGGAGCTCAAGTGCCGTCAATGTTCCTGAACTTCATCGGCTCCAGCATAGACTGGGGCTACCAGACCGAGTCGGAACCTGCCGCCTGTCTGGGGGAGACAGACCGGAAGTGCTACTGGCCTAGAGGGAAGGTAAGCTAACACAAAACAGATTAAACCAGGTACACAGTTCTTGGCAACCGACCGTGATGATTCAAAAGTGTGCTTCAAGAAATCCGCCAGAACGGAGAAGTTAGTTGCCCTTTTCAAACCGTAGCAAGTACCTATGGAGGAGATCTGGTATGAAGCTCCATGAAACTCATAAAAAACGGTAAAAATCACCGATAGTACCTATTTTTATTGTTCCGTACCTCAAAAGGAAAAAAACGGAACCTTTGTTGTCCGTCTGTCTGTCTGTCGGTCTGTCTGTTAAGACGTCGACGTCTTCGCGATCCGGACGGTTACCGGACGGTCGGACGGCAAACACCGACCTGCGAAATGCTACTGTCGTTTTCAACCTTTCAACCCAATGCCTGATCACTAGGTCCTCGGCGGCACTTCAGTGATGAACGGTATGATGTACATCCGGGGCTCTCGCAAGGACTACGACAGCTGGGCAGCCGCCGGCAACGAGGGCTGGTCGTACGAGGACGTGCTGCCGTACTTCCTCAAGTCCGAAGACAACAAGCAACTGAAGGACATGGACCAGGGCTACCACGCGACAGGCGGACCGCTCACTGTGGCGCAGTTCCCCTACCATCCGCCGCTGAGCTACAGCTTGGTTAAGGCTGGAGAGGAGTTAGGTGAGGCCTTATTTGTATATAGAAGAAAATATTTTAACATAGTTCTAAATTTCCAAGGCAAGATTTCCTTTGAAAGGTTTCGTAAAAAAAACTAGAGGCTTTCCAAGATTTGGCCTGTACTTATACTATGTATTTACCTCGTAGTTTCAACACAAAACTAGAAATAATCTAGTTTCTAATTTGATTCCGACTACTAACAAAACTTCTGCATATTCCAGGTTATAAACAACGAGACCTCAACGGCCTCCACCACACCGGGTTCTCCATCGCGCAGACCACGAACCGTAACGGGTCCCGGCTGTCGGTCGCCCGCGCCTTCCTCCGCCCCGCCAAGAACCGCCCCAACCTGCACGTGATGCTCAACGCCACCGTCACCAGGATCCTTATCAACCAGACCACCAGGCAGGCGTATGCTGTGGAAGTCAGGAACAGCTTTGGTGGCACTGAAGTTATTTTTGCTAATAATGAGATTGTTTTGAGGTGAGCTTTTCTTGAAGATGTAGTTTTATTATTTCTGCTGTCTAATATTTTCAGTAAGTACTGTATTATCCATTTTCACCATATCTTTCTTTATTTATATGTATGTATCTAAGTATATAAGGGCAATGGAAAGGGCTATGCTCGGAGTTTCCTTGCGTGATCGCGTCAGAAATGAGGATATTTGCACGAGAATCAAGGTTACAAACATAGCCCGAAGAATCGCCAAATTTAATTGGCAATGAGCAGGGCACTCTGCTCGCAGAACATCTGTTTTGGTCCACCATCTGGTTGATGGGGACGAAAGGTTCTGGAATGGCGACCACGAACCGGAAAACGCAGCGTTGGAAAGCCTCCCACAAGTTGGATCGATGACCTGTTGAGGGTCGCGGGAATACGATGGATGCGAGACACACAAGACCGGTCATTGTGGCGACAGTTGGAGGAGGCCTTTGTCCAACAGTGGACGTGTTTCGGCTGAAATGATAATGATGATATAAGTATATATTTACTGTTGTTTTTATTTCCTTTCTGTTTGTCTTCCATTATGTTGCAACTGCCATGAAATTTCTCTGCACCACCCTAAGTTCGACTGGTAGAAATTGCCTGGCATTAAGTCTGCCGCGTTGTACAATGTTCCATTATTGCATAAAGTTTTGAATAAATAAATCTGAATCCGTTACCGTAGGATTGATATTTCAGGTCCAGTCCTGAAAGTAGTCTAACATGTCTGACATAATAACTTTTTTGTTTTGTATCGAACATTTCAACTTTACTATTGGTCAATTCTAAGTTACCTAAGCTTTTAATGTGGCTTATAATGATCCAACCATCGGGGTTACCATGACGTTCAAAGTAAAATTGTTTCATTCTTATTTCAGCGTGGGTAAGAGACAAAGCTATACAGGTTGTCTAGCGACATCTCTTACCCACACTGGAAATAAGAATGAAACAATCTTACTTTAAACGTCATGGTACAGGTCCATGACTCATAAATTGCCGTATATACTGTGTTCCCAATAAGAATAGGAAAGTCAATAACTTCGATCTGTCAAATTTTGATTGAAAAGTACGGTTTGCAAAGAAAATTTATTTGCGTATTAATGACGGTTGGTTTTTACTTTATATTACTGAGTCTTAGTTAAATCTAATTGAAGTAAAAACGTTATTGTTTAATCTAAATTGGTTAAATATATATTATTTAATTCATAATTAGTTAACAAAAAAACTGTTTTCGTTCTTATTTTCATTGTAAGGAACAATTCGCCTTCTTTTTTAATTTTCTACTACTCAGACACTTCACATTGACGCAGAGATAAGCAAAATTGAAGAACTGGATTCTGATTTAACTTTTTTTGTTCATGATTCGTAAATAAATATTATTTAAGACATTTATTGTTTTGCTCGCCCTACCCAATTCGATTTGACAGCTAAGACGTCACAGCATATCGTACAACTAAGAAATATTTCTTGGTAAGCCTCGCGTATGCCCAGCAATGGGTATTTATCGGCTGAAAATCGAGGACAAAACCATCAAGCAGCCCCGAACTAACCCCCATACTTGTGGTCCTCAGCGCCGGTGCAGTAGCGTCTCCTCAGATCCTGCAGCTGAGCGGCGTGGGCGACCCGCAGGTGCTGTCCAGGGCGGGCGTGAAGCTGGTGCACAGCCTGCCGGCAGTCGGCCGCAACCTGCACAACCACGTCGCGCATTTCCTTAACTTCCAGGTATGACATCTTTTTACAGCATAAATAAAATCCCACATACCTATCGCCTCATTTTTAGGGTTCCATACCTCAAAAAGAAAAAACGAATCCCATATAAGAGTTGTTAGTCTGTCAGTAAATAGTTATTACTAAGAGCTTCAGGATGAAAAGAGTTTGACCAGAACTTTTCACGCTACAACCGTAGTATTAGCTGAAAGGCGAGCTTGTTTGGGCTGCAGGGTTGTTCGAAGGAGTCATCGTGACACTGGAACGCAAAGGGCAACTGAAGGAACACAGGGGTGGATGTAAAAGTCCTACTTACCAAGGAAAAAAAGGGGCGAGGCTGTTTGCGTGTATTTTCGTGCCCGTCAACTGGGCACTGAAGCAGACGGCTGATACCATAGAGAACTAATACCGATAATGTCCTTTTGATAAAAGCTAATGGCACTTTGCTCGACCTGAGGATTCTCAGCAGTCGCGCTTCGTATCACTAAACCATCAAGGCTTTAGGCAGTCAATAAAATATTAAAAATAAATTTAATCGCTCCAAAATATTTCTAGATCCATCGCTCTCGGCTAGCAGCATTATCACTTTTGATAATATTACTCAACTTTTTCCAAAGTAAACGCAAGCTTATAACGTCGCGAGAAGTGTACGCAAAGATACAAAAATTCAAATAAACCATTTACAGGCACTTTTGAAATGTCAAGAAGTCAGTCAGTCAGAAAAATGATAGATACTAATTGCACATTCCAAAGCGTAGATCTCTATGGAGAAGAATGTTCAAAAAACTCCATGGACACTCTATCAATAAGCGACTGGCAGCTAAGAGATGACCAGTCTCAACCGACAGCGTCCGTTCACGGACATGACGCGTATACGCGTACGCACCACTCAGCTCAACCATTTTGAAGGGAACCGAATATGATCCAACACACGCGCCACCATCAGTGAGACATTTGAATGAGCATGACGAACTTTCAACTGCCATGGCTCGTTTAAATGTTAAACAAATCCAATAGTAACCTAACGCCATTCGTTTTATAGAGACTTACTTTATGCTCCAGGTCAATGACAACAACACGACTCCCCTCAACTGGGCGACGGCGATGGAGTACCTGCTGTTCAGAGATGGACTTATGTCTGGAACTGGTGAGAGGCTTCTTTTTATATTTTGTGCGTAAAATTTTGCGGTTAATAAAATTTTTCGATACCCAGGTGGGATACCAATGAACCAATCGGTCACCGTGAAATTGTATGAACTTAATTATGATTTATTTATTTTTGGTGAAAGCTTAGTGGCTAATAACAATTATAATTTTTTACCTATTTAATGAAAATTGCTAATAATAAGCTTCCACATAAGCTTCATATTGCGTTGGCATCTTTATGTTTATGATAAAGTTAAAAATGATTTCAGTAGGTATGTATATTAAGAATTGAATCGAATCATGTAATATCAAAGATGAAGAAAAGACCACATAGCGTTATCTTAAATAACAACTAATTAAGTTATCTATGATTGTCTCCAAAAAATTCCTTGCTTAGAATCTTTCTTATATTTTGTACACTGATGCAAAACAGATCGATTTCTAGGTGCGATGGTAAATTATTGAAGGCTATATTTTTTAATGATTTTTGTTTAAAAAAACTTTGAAAAATTAATTTATCTACTCAATAAATAAAGGAAATAATAATAATAATATTCCACAACTATCACACAACGCTGTTTAGTCCTAAGCCAAGCAGAACTTGTGTTATAAGTACTAGACAACTGATAAAAATACACATACATACATATTATAGATAAATTACACCCAGACACAGAACTAATGATCGTGCTCATCACACAAACATTTGTCGTGGGAGGGAATCGAACCCACGACCTCCGGCATAGCAGTCACGGCCACTAACCACTAGACCAATAGGCCAGTTTAATAGATGATGTGGTGATGGGTGTGGCTGATGTCACGAAAAGTTTATGAGCCTATCATTTAGTTTAGATTCTGCACACGCACGAACTTGGTACGATGTACATATTTGATCAAGCACAAGCGAGTGTGGCTCAGCGTAAGTTAATACTAATTAGTACAATTTAGGTATTTTCAAGGCTAGAGTGAATAGGCTCTTAATAAACTATTGCAATTCGCCATCAACGATAGCATCACTGCTTACCATCAGGTGGGATCGCAGTCAAGTACTAGTTTATATAGTTAAAAAAATATATGTACGCCAGAACAAACTTACGCTGAGTCACGCTTGACCTTGGAACCGAGGGACCAAATAAGTCGTACTAAGTTCGAGGGTGTGATAATATTTTTAATAGGTATAATGATGTAGAGCTGAAACAACACGGACGGTCTTTTTTCTAATCTGGATAGAAATGTGTGCATTACGCTGTGGAGATAGGAGATATATTCGCCTCAAATTGAATTCCTTATCCGCTACTTTCGATATCCAGTTTGGTAGACAACAGACGTCTACAGTTTTACTTTCTTGATTTTGTATCTAGAATTATTTTTTACTGAGAATAAAAGTAGAACGGTGTAATTAATCAATCATCACGACGGACTGGTTCTACTCGCCCAGGTAATGAACTAAACTATGAGTACATTTACACTTCATCATCATTTTCACGTCGGGATCACCACTTTAGAGGTGTGAGGAGCAGAGTGTAAAGTCCCATGTACCTCCGTTAAAAAGGGCGGATCCTCAGGCCAGCAGATGTTTTTTTCTGATCTGGACAACTGACCAATACATGATTTCTGGATTTTGTACACGTTCATATCGCTACGTAAATTAGTACTTCTGTGACGCCATAGATATCGCTACAAACTAAAAATCTCAATTTCCTTCCCCAGGCATATCTGAAGTAACCGCCTTCATAAACACCAAGTACTCGAACCCCTTGGAAGACAACCCCGATATCCAGCTGTTCTTCGGCGGCTTTCTGGCCGACTGCGCCAAAACGGGCATGGTGGGCGAGCGCCTGGACAACGGCTCGCGGAGCATACAGATCATCCCCACCGTGCTGCACCCCAAGAGCCGCGGCCGGCTGGAGATCGCCTCCGCTGACCCCTTTGCCTACCCCAAGATTTATGCTAAGTGAGTTTTTTTGTGGATGATGTGCATGACTTTGGTCTCGCTTGCTTGATGGAAATCCATGTTTGAGTTCCAAGGAGGACATTCGTCTTAGAAGATTAAAACCTATTCATTCTTGCCTTGCAAGCTGAATGAATGTCACAAAGATGCATCAACCTACTCAAAATATTTTTTTAAGAAGAAATTGAGTACTAAAATATGTCCTGGTCAACATTGCAACAATCTGCTGGATGTCTTTCCATTGATAACTTTGAACTAACTACTGAAGTATCATCGCGATGATTATGGTCATCATTCTACATTGATTTACCTCTTTTATGTTTGTAAGCCTTTAAACAATCTAGTCAAAAGAAAACTAGAACTAAAGATCTATTCTTAAGGTAGCGTTGGTTGCATATAAATATCGAAGTAGATAACAAAAGGGAAGGGCCCTTGATTAACTCGTTTTAGATCACAATATTATATCACATTAAAAGTACCTACTGCCAAAACCATTTGCGACGACATCGTTTAAAACAACATACAGGTTATATTGACCAAAATCTTAGGTCCCGACTCGATGCTATATGATCACCTTATAAAAAAACTGCTTTTTACGACATTATTTAGATATAACAATTATCACAATAAAACAGACACACAGGCGAAAGTTTGTATGTATGTAGGTATGTGCAATATGGAATAACAAACATACACCCGTTTGTTATTCCTTCACCGTAAAACGTAATGTAATATTCGCATTCGCATTCGCGAAAATTCGCTCATTTTTTGACATTGGCATTCGTATTCGCAAGAAACATGCGAATGTTTAGCGAATTTTTTTGACAAACAAAAGGAACTAATATAGAAATACAAAACAACTGGTATGATTTTATTATTTTATATTTCTTTAAGTCAAGAGTGAATAGGTTACTTCTAGGTAAGCGCGCTCTATCGTCGACCGCATCGTCGCTTATAAAGAATTTTAAAAAAATATCTATAATAATACTTTTCTATCACACTTGGGGGAGGCCTATGTCCAGCAGTGGACCTCTTTCGGCTGAAATGATGGTGATGATGATGATGATGATGATGATGATGATGATGATGAGGATGATGATGAATAATAGTAACTAACCTCAAATCATCAGAAAACTTTTCGAATGTACTTATGTAATGTGATTAGCTTCGTTCAATCAGTCTGTAACGGCTCTGCTATATTCGGTTTAAACTTAGCTGACACGAAATGTCAAATCTGTATGACATTTTGCGCGTAGGTACTTTATTTGAAAGCCAACATTCGCATTCCCATTTGCAAATGCGAATTCTAACATTCGCTACATCACTAATACATACACATAAAAACTTTCGCCTTTATAATATTAGTGTGATGTACCATGCGTTCTAAACCATCTAAAGATGTCCAGAAGGAAGAGCCTCTACAGCACCTACCAAGCAAGAAATACATAAAATAACAAAGACATTAAATATATACTACCAAAAAATAATAAGGACTCAAACAAACTTCATCCAAATTTCAGCTATCTAACCCACCCCGACGACGTGAAGACCTTAGTTGAAGGCATCAAGTTCGCTCTCAAGCTATCCGAGACCAAAGCCCTGAAGCGATACGGAGTCAAGCTGGACAAGACACCAGTGAAGGGCTGTGAGAAAATCAAGTTCGGCTGCGACGCGTACTGGGAGTGCGCCGTGAGGATGCAGACAGCACCGGAGAACCATCAGGCCGGGTCCTGCAAGATGGGGCCGCGGGGAGACGATACTGCTGTTGTTGATAATTTGCTGCAGGTAAGTCCTATCATCTGTCTAGAGCGTTTTTTTAGTTAGATACTAGGTGTTCCCCGCGGTTTCACCCGTGTCTTTGGTTTCTGCTTTGCTTTGGTGGACCGTAGCCCATATGCACTATTGGTTCTGGTTCATGAATCTGACTGTCCATACAAAATCATTTTTTCCAATGGTACTGGTAGTATTTTAAAAAGAATCTGCTTTATCTTTAAATATATTAAAATCTCGTGTCACAGTGCTTGTTATCAAACTCCCCCAAAGAGGCTTCATTGATTTTTAAAGTTCTTTTTAGGGTTCCGTACTTCAAAAGGAAAAAACCGAAACCCTTATAGGATCACTTTGTTATCCGTCCGTCTGTCTGTCAAGACCCTATATTTAACGAAAAAAAAAGATACGGGCGTTTATATCGCAAAAAAACATATATTTCGACACTCTCAACGAAATCAAAATTTATAGGGTACTTCCCGTTGACCCAGAATCCTGAGATTTCGCATAAAGCAAGGAACCCTGAGTGCGCGAGTCCGACTCGCACTTGACCAATTTTGTCTATATAGTACCAAATATAACTCCTCAAAAGTTAAAAAAAAAGTTAAAAATTGAAATTATTTATGTACAGACCAAAGTCCAGATGATCTTATAAGACAGCCTAGTTTAAATTGTTCTGATATTCCTTTATCTATCTGTTGTGTCCAGGTTCAAGGAGTAGACCGGCTGCGCGTGGCGGACGCGAGTGTGATGCCGGCGGTGACGTCGGGCAACACCAACGCGCCCGTCATCATGATCGGGGAGAGGGCGGCCGACTTCATCAAGCGGCGCTGGCTGGGGACCGTGCATGTGAGTTCAGTTAGGAGCAGGCTCGGGAAGCGAAGGCAGCTGCGTTGTTGTAACTGGCTCGACAACGCGCTAATCTGTCTTCAGTTGATGAAGTTTACTACGTGGAAAAGTGCTCCTGCACCCTTTATGGATCTTATAAACCTTTTTTTTTAGGTGGGAAAATCATCTAATGACAAATCTCGCTCTTGTGCGGAGCGAGAGATAGTGTCAGACTTTTACTGTCTAAAAACCCACTCCTGTTCCTTCGTTGCCTTCGTCCCAGGGCCCCGGGTTTCGTTTTCACACTACCCATGGATCTTATAAACCTGTGTTATTTCCGTAGTTCCTCTAAACCGACGATCTTGGTAAACATAATGTTATTCTCATTTTTCCAGGCTCCCTATCCAGTGCCGCACGGCGGTCTGTCCAACGTGCTGCAGGCGAGCGACTCCACGCAGCAGGCCACGTGGCAGCGGTGGCTGTGACGGCCACGCCATGCCCAAGCCAAACATAGTTATACATAGTGTAAATATTTAGCTTTATGTCTTATCTTACATGATGTCACGGGATGAAGAAGATTTTCGAAGGATGAAGAAAATTATCTTTAGGGTGTCCGCGTACATAAATGGGCGGAGTGGATAAGAGCGGACTGTGAACTGACCAATCGCAATGCTTCAAATCTCCATGCCGCATCAGTGGAAAAAATTTAAGTTGAGCTGAGAGGACTTTCAATTAAAACTAATGAATGCGCGGCTCCGAGCCGGACAGAACGGAGTACCAAGCACCAAGCGGAGAGCACGAAGCCGAGGGTAGATCAAATATACTCCGCTCCGTTTCAATGGAACACTCACTACTTTTTACTGCTCTGCTCCGATCCACTCCGCCCAGCAGCGCTTCAGTGGAAACGCAGCCTTAAGTATTGCTTCTCCTCTTCCTAAGTTTGGAGTGTAAATTGAAAAGTGTAAAACACAGGCCAAATTAAATAGCCTATTTAGCTTTACTTTTGTTAGAATCATTTTCAACCTGTAATTTTTTTTTTTTTTACTTAATAACTTGTTCTGTATACCAAGTGATAATCTATAGAAAATGGCGAGAACAACAAAATGTTTGGGATTGACTACGTTTAATATCGGTAATGCATATCAATCTCATACTTTTTTCGTTTATTGACGTTAGAAGTCACTTTGTCCAGCTTGAGGCTCCTAGTATTAATTTAGGGCTTTATGATTTTATTTAGCTTTAATAAAATTTGGAATTTTTCAGCTGTTTACTTTAAAAAAAAATGGTATTATCTTAAAAACTAAAATTCTGTGGCATCACTAAGTATTACTACTTTACTGTAACTTGTAAACGCATTGCGTTGTTGTACAAATTAGTATTTATTTGTATTTTAATTCCATCCAACTCGTGTAAGTCTCATCTTGACGACAAAATGATTGCACCAGCGAGATCAATGAGTAATATTATTTACCACGCGGTGCAATATTTTTGAAAGCAAGTGTATATTATTTATGATAGCTATTAGATAAGTCAAATTCTATATAATAAATGTTTTTATACGAGTTTAACGGGTTTTTTTTCCTTAAATCATCATCTTCCTGCCCGTGTAGGGCCAACGCTGCGTTACGCGGGCGCCTGCGCGGTTCCATACAGTTCGTCTCGGGCAGCCGCGTCCAGCGCCTGTGCCGCTACGTAATAATATATTAAAATTCTCCTTCGAAACGACTACATACACACCGTTAAAGTTGAACTAGCGACACTGCGTAGGTAATAATCTGGATCCCGCTACGGAGACCACCGCACACGACACACGACTTATTAGGGGCTTATTTGGGGTCGGCGCAACATGTATTTTTTTTCCATTCCGTCCTGTCACCCGTCATACCATCACTAACTCTTTTTTCTTTCATATCACTTCTCTTTTTCTCCTTTTCTTTGGCCTCCCTCTCCCTCTCCATTCATCTACATGTATACTCATAATCCGTTTAGTAACATACGTTTCATCCCTCCTCTTTACATGACCATACCGAAATAAACGATTCCATTTCAACTTTTCAGTCACTAGCGCCAATTTAAATCTTCCTATACTGTACTCATTCGTCACTTTATCCATTCTTGTCACACCACACAACCAAGTCATCTCCGCTACATGTAATCTTTTTCCATCCATCTTTTTTACCCTTCAACTTTGGTTGGAACTAATGTTGAAATAAAACGCAAGAATACATACAAAAGAAATTCTTTATTGCACAGGGATATTCAAAATACTTAACTGGATAACAATTTCATATTACACTCAACGCAACCGTGTTATTGGTACACTAATACCAGTCGAACTCAGCGCGATGCAACACTACAAGCGAACCATCAGAACGTATCGCACACGGCAGCTCGTGTCAAATCGTTGTAAGTTTATAAAGCTTGAACAAATTGAGAAAGAAGAGTGCTTTGGTATAGAAGTGGAAAGCGAATCGATGGCACGGTACGCGCGGTGGCTTCAACGACACGTCAACAATATACACAGTATGTAACTTCCCTGCGAGAACACCTCCTAGGGTCAACTAGTGCCATTGTACTCACAGGTACATCTTATGGCTACTCCGCCATAATATCATAAGACTAATTAAGACGAAGTATCTGTGACTACAATAGTACATGTTTACCAAAATAACGAATAATATGGTGCACACGATCGAATAAATAAAAATATCGACTAAATCAGCGAGGACCACACTACTGGTCCTCGGCTCACATCACCTTGAGCTACCCTCCCGGCAGCTCACATCGCTAACTTACAATGTCGCGTTACAAAAGCTACATTCATTAAATTATTTCGAATAAAAGATATACAAATAAGATTAACTAGGATCGTGTACACCGGCTCATAATATCAATAATAATAATAATATATTACTTAATCGTATGTGTCTAATACTTATATATCGTATCTCACTAGAATTTATTAAGCATCACGACATTGTGCCCTAAGCCGTATGATAATAATAATTATAAAAAAGATAATTATAGTGAGCTGTTGGGATGCTAAAGCTCGCCTTACCCGCAACATTCACATATGAATAAAGATTTTAAACCATCACCAAGTTGACTGGAACGCAAGGCAAAGAAAGAACCTGCGTGTGGTTTTAGTCAGAACAAGTCTGACACGCCCTCTCGCTCCGTCCTAGTGCGCGAGAAGTCATTGGATGATTTCTCGCCTTAAAAAAACAAGTTGTCTAAAGTACGTATTCTCAATGTCTACACTGGCAATATTTGTGCATATGTGAATGCTCCGGGCCCTATCGATCGTTTCTAGTTAATAACTAATTGCTGTTAACATAAAACGCCAATAACACGTTATATAACACTAAATAGTTTCCGCGCTACAAGAATATATTATTTTATTATAACGTTCTTTGTGTTTTGTACCAAACTGACAATGGACAGTAGAGTAGACTGAAAATTAAAAAAAAAACAGTATTTTTTTTAAGAAGTTATGTTCCTCAAAAGCAGTGTTTTTTTTCTGACATGCCTTATCGTCTATGGAAAAACATTATAGTATTTTAAAGGCATGCATGAGGCATGACTCTGAAATACTCAAAGACAAAAATTCTTTCAATGTCGACTTCTCAACCGAACATTCAAAGTTATGAAACAAATAAATCTAAACGTCATCTGATACAAAACACAAAGACCGCAGACTATCTAGACAATAATTATTAATTAAATACAAAATATTCCAATGAGTAAAATATAGCACTTCACGTATATATTACATCACTTCAGTCTCCATATAACGCAACGGGCGACTCGCTTTGTTCGCCGGCGACTACTCCGGCTCCACTCGCGCGGCACTACGCGCGTTGCAGCGGCCGCTGGAAACAACTTCCCTATGATCTTGTATGACATCTATAAAGCAATCTTTAACTTTTGTCAAGTTAGGTGCGAAAATGAATCTTATTTGCAAAGTTTAATGTTGATATTCGTATGAAATCCTTGATTGCAGTTGTCGGCTATACGAATACATACAATATACTCATTAAAATAAGTTTCATTTTTGTATGACATTTGAGTAAAGTCTAAGTTCGCTCTATACATCTCAGAGAAATATTTAAACGTCATTCAGCTTATCTAAATGGTGCGATCACCTGTAGAACAACGTTAAATCATAAGATTTACAAGGTACGGAACCATGGTCTCTTCTAGGCCAAAGAAAATCCAAAATACCGTCACTTTTCAAATTACCAGATCATAAGGAATAATATTTCCAATAATGTGCTACAATGCACCCATAAACACTTATTAGGCAAAGACACCAATAATAAAACTAATAAATTTTAATAACAGAAAACAATATCACACGTTGCCCTGACTTGCAGACTAAACACTACATTCGTTCATGAAATGTCAGCACTGGTTTATCTCACCAACGAATTTTATTCACAGACGCGTTGCCAACCTAATTATAATAATAAAAACATATTTTAAAATAATGGAAGAAGACTTATCAGCGTTAATAATTCAACTATAATAACTCAAAAAATACCCGTTCTATTAATTTAAATCAATGAAAAAATAACTGGTCAGAGATATGATCAAGTTTTTGTTTTAAATGTAGAAAAATATCATCGAATATTCAGTCACTAAATGCAGCATAACAGGGAATTTCTGTCAACATATTTAACTACAAAACTGAAAGAACACGGGTGGGAGATAGTGAATAAAACTCTGACACTCCCAAAAGTCGTCCCAAAGTCTTGGCTGAATACTCGATAAAAAAACCTACTCAATACTATTTTATATATACTTTATTGTACACCAAGATAATAAATGTTACAATTTGAGGCTTCAATTTAAAAACATACAATTGGCGGCCTTCTCATTCTGCGATCTCTTCTATTATAATTTTTGAGTACTTTAAAAATAAACGATTATTTTTAGTCAATGTACAATGTACAAATGCTGATAAGTCTCCCTCCACAGCAGCTCCCCAGCCCGCGCGTGTAGTGAGCCAACAATAGGAATGCATTACAACGACGCGATCGCAATAATAACTAACAAAACACTGTAACATTACCCTGGGCAGGGAACACAGATTATACAAGGTGCCGTTTAGAATCTGCACAATATTTCAAGAAGTTGTTGTATAACTCGTAAATAATCATATAAAAATACGATACCTGGTTAATAATCAATTCTACTTGTTATTTTTAATTTTGAGTGTTATTCAGAATAAACCTCTTAAAAAAAAAAACAGAATCATCCACGCGTATCATGTCACTGTGCGCGTGAGTGCGACAGCCTGTACGAGGCTCCGCCCATTTACTCTACACAACATTTTTACCGATACCCGTAAATAATCATAATTTAAAAAAAAAAACCTACCCATTTTGTTGATTCGGGACGAGAATCACGTAAATAATTGCCTCCAGAATGTTTTTGCAGATTCAAACCTGTACCTTGTATATTATTACATATACTTCAATACCTACATTGTTTTTAACACTCCAAAGCCACATAGAGCAGTGGAATAGTAACCCGACTACGATCCGGCCGGGTTCAAACCCAGAGAAGGAGCGGACTTACTGCAACGAGGCATACTTTGTCCGTTTATTTATTTATTATCTTTACTTTTTGTAATTTATTTATTGACTACTGCTATAGAAATTATGAAAAAAAACATAGCAGTTAGAAAACAGCCTTCTCCTAGTACAACAAAAAAAAATCAAAGAACATCTTCCAACCCTTACCGGGCCCGCGTATTAGATTAAAACCCACTCCCTACAAAAGAGGACGCGTGGCAGCAGTAGAAATATTATAGGCAATGAAGTATATGTAACTATAAGGCCACAGTCCACGGACGCGTAGCTTCATAGACGCGTATTCGTCATTGTACATAGCGTATAATGTCGAATACGCGTCCGTGGACAGTAGTCCTAATCTATCTTTCCAACGAACATTCCCGCGATATCACGGCTAAAACTCCAAATAACAAAACCATATAATTTATATAAATTATTACAAAAAGATTGTCTTGTTCTCAATTATTTTCAACATATTAATACAATGTTATTATCATTTTAATTTGTGTTTAGAAGATTTGGTATTAAGTTTAGAGCTGTCTATGATAAGATGTATGAGTAAACACTTATTGTTGATGGCACCGAGTGACTTGCTCTCTGTCGACGCAATGCTGTCACATAGCGCTCTTTCCTTCATTCCTAAATTGAGTGCCATCTTTGTATTTCACATTTAAAAAATACTTTTTACTTTTGAAACAACCTTTTATTATTGCAAATAATTAATTATATCAATGAAGAATTTATAAATGAATGATTTCTGAGTAATTCGTACTCAATCAGAGATAATAAAAAGTGAAATTAATAAAAATTTGAGCTTTTTTGTGGTCCCATCGCGGTTGTATTGTCTGCAATACATATAAGAGACAGACCACATATTTCATAATAATTTATTGTATTTTTTTTTTTCATCATAATATTTTAGATTTGCAAAACTATACACCATACCTTCGGGCCATAATATTCATATCTGCATTTAAACACACCTACTTATAATAGAAACTAATTGGTGACGCGAACAATTGAATAAAACTTACTCATATTTAGGTTTACATATTGTTTTTATCGAAAGCGAACAATTGAAAATAGACCCTAACTACTTTTGTTTAGGTACATATTCTTCCGAGCAAAAACTCAAACAACGCAACTAAGTAGTTACAAGCTCACTTATATAGTTTTTATTTTAAATGCAAGCTCATCAACACTGGACGTTACATCGAAATACTGTCAACCGAGCGTCCTTGGTAACATTGTGACTATGACAGTGCATTTATCATTTAATACATCAATACACCCACATTAGGCCAGACGTGTTGAATGAACAGCGGGTTAGTCAGGCATATATCTAGATTTTTAGGTTGGAACTAAACTCAGAGCCTTACGCTTAGCGGTACCCTTTCAACACCACAGTCTGATGTATAAGACAA
The DNA here is from genome assembly GCA_949316375.1 of Mythimna vitellina. Classification (NCBI taxonomy): domain Eukaryota; kingdom Metazoa; phylum Arthropoda; class Insecta; order Lepidoptera; family Noctuidae; genus Mythimna; species Mythimna vitellina. Next base: position 1,338,644 of record OX438704.1, read on the forward strand.
ATCAATTACGAGCCGGCGCCGCCACAGTCAGATGAGACAAATAAATGGGTTAAAACAAATTTCAATGTAAGTGAACATAATGCAGTTAACAATTTAGGAGTTGGCTTTTCGGAATCCTTTCAATTTTTTTTTGGGTGGTGAGCATTTTTAATGAAAATCCGTGACATTGAAAGGACAAAAAACAATTCTAGTAGTCGTAAAATGTTACCACAGACAAACGGTTGTCAAAAATCGCCAATTCTTGTAGAGTCGCGTCACCAACTGGCCGCCGACCTCGCCGCCGCGTAGCACACAACTGTCCGCTCCGCCACAGTCGGGTAGCAGTGTTGCCAGATGCAAGCCTCCTCAGTTTATCACAGTGTGTCACTACACGATGGAGCACATCTTTTTGAGGTCGTTTTCGTCTGGGTCTAACACTTCAGCATCTCGCACTATAGGTTCTTTGCCGGCTATGTCGGGGAGATACCTGCAATGAGAAACAATACAATTATAATAGACTATTATTATCGTTAAGTATGTTTTTGATATGTGATAAATTGTTACACTAAAGGTCAATTCCTGCAATTAAAACTGTTCAAAATTTTGTCGCAATTTAATTACTGCGATAATCAAAACATAAATTAATGTAAAAATAATTGAAAAATATTTTTTAATATTGTGTTTGCTGTACTTAATCAAGTACAGCAACTTTCAGAAGGATAAGACTTGCCGTACTTGTTTGAGTACAGCCACCTGTAACAGTTATATTTCAGTTGGAATTCATTACAATTATAAAACTTTCGAGTACCCTTTCGATTGTACAAAGGAATTCAGTCTGTAACAATACATACAACAAATAAAATTTCGACCTACAAAAATTATACTCAAATTATAAACTGATGGACGAACTTTTACTGTAGAAATGTCCAATTGCTCAGTTTTTGATTGTTATTATTACAATAAACTACTAACCTAATAACAGTCTTTAAAAAAAGTGTAACTGTGTTCTCCTTTGCATACAACAAATCTACTGAGGGTAATAGATTTGTCGTACGCAGTTGAGGACAGCGGCACCAAATGGGTTAATAAATAGTTACCTTTCATAGTCGAGCCCCTGCCTCTCGTAGAACAGCAGGTAGGCGGCGGCGGGGTCTATGGGCGGCAGCGGCGAGGGGCTGAGCTCGCGGCACGAGCTGTCGTTGTAGCACAGCCACGCGCCCGACGGGTTGCGGCAGTACGCCACGTAATGCCCGCCGGACATTTGACCCGAATGAGACTGGGAAAATCACAAATTTTATTAAATTAAATAAAAATATGAAGGCGAAATAAGGTTGCAGTCGATTAACTCATTAGCGATAAATTAATACAAACAGCGTTACTTTTACGAAATACTTATTTTTCTTTGATATTTAACTATATAAAATAACAGTAAGAAATAAACCAGTACCTCTTTAAAAGTGCTGTACCCATTTGAGTACAACAGTATTTTAGTCGGAATTTAGTAAATTATAAAACTATCGATTACGCGATACACTCTACAAACTCATATATCGTACAAAAAAAATTAAGCTGACGTGTGTAATTGTAAACCGATTTAAAAAATTATTTTTTTTTGTTGAAAAGTTATACTTCCGAGTGCGTCCCATAGAAATATTGTTATGATCTGATCATGAACTTCGAAGATAAGGAACGGAACTCCTTATAGGATCACAGCAGAATTGTCGTGACAAGTGAAATTGTTATATATAAGCGTGTAGTCCGAGTACTGATTGACAGAAAAGTCGCATAATGTTATTTGTCCTAATATACTTCGGCATACTGATTTTGGCACAATTTGTTTTGGCATAATAATACTTCGGCATAATTTTTTTAGGCATACATTTTATGTTGGCATAATCATCATAAAGACTCAAATTCAAATTAAAAAGCAAAAGGTAAGGTAGTGCAAAAAAAGTTAGTGACAGAACCGAATTGCTGCAAAACCGATTCCACGTAGTCTTGTTTGTCCTACCACTAGAGTGTAATTTAAAATCGCGTAGGCGCATAGGGGGGAGGCGGCCCGCGGGCTGAGGAGCAGGCCGCTGCGAGCGAATCGCAGCTTCGGCTTGTTGGCCGGCCGCAGCCGCGGCGGGCAGCGAGAGCCGTCTGCGGCGATTAGCGCGCGCGGGGCGCCGGGGGCGGGCGGCGCCGGAGCCGGGGCAGGAGCCCGGCCTGCTGCATGCTGCATGCTCGCTTGAATGCTGCATGCCGCATGCTTAATATATCATAACGTATTGACGTTATATTATATTAATATTGTATATATTACCTGATTCAGGAGATATGGAATTTTTCCAATCGTCGAAATAAATTGGTATATTCTCTTCGGGCAAAAAAGCTATATGCTTTAGAATATTATGCTTAATCATTATTATGGTTAGATAAATTATGCTTAAAAAAATTATGCGTAAGCTGTTATGCGTAATTATATTATGCGAAAATATAATATAGCCTTCTTAGACACCACAATACTTTTCGATTTTTTCTCATACAGAATAAAATATAGTATTGTGCAGCCAGGGATAAAATATAATTGTTGGTAAATGTAAACAGGCGGGCGGCGCGCGGCTGCGGCCGACACCCCGCGAGTCCCCGCAGCACCACGCGCTAGAAACAATGCGGAAGAGCGGGCAACTGTCCGATAGATCAATTCGAGCTGTTGTATATGCTCAAATCTAGCAAAGAACTCTAATTGCGCGACGCAAGATTTCGTAGTCATATGTGACGCCACTAATGTCGCCACAATATAATAATATTAATTAACTTTACGTATTTCTTTAAGCAAAGTGAAAAAATGTTACTATGTAGAGTGTACTCAAATTTTATTAAAATCATTACTATTCAAAGACAGCTTAAAAACTAACATAGTATCTATACAAATATAATAAAACAAGTAAATTTAATTTCTATAAACGCACTTATTTCTAAAACTAACAATGTAATTTTGACAAATACAACAGACTATATAACACTACGACCCACAGAAAACCGCAAATTAAATTAAATATTAATTTGAAATATACATCTCACCCATATTCACTAAATAGTTAAACAAAACTATCAATATACACCAACATTTCAACAATGTTATGTTTAAGTTTCATATACTTAAAAATAAATCTATTACAAGACAAGAATCACGACTAAAAAAAGCCTACAAATAACGCTTCGCCCGACCCGGGAATCGAAACCAGAACTTTATGCCCAACAACAGTATCGCGAGCGACTAACTACACCAACGTTTTAGTCTTAAAATCAAACAAATGTATAATTACTCACCACAACAGCATACAATCTGTACTTCAAGTCGAAAGGGTCCTGGTCTTTGAGTAGATGATGCTGGTGATAGTCTATGAGGTTGTCGTCCGTCACCGGCGTCGTCACCAGACTCGTGGATTCTAGCCTCTCCCTCCCTCGCACCTGTGAGGTACGAAGCACATTTGTTAAGGCGTAGAAGCGACACATTAACTAATAAAAATTGGAAAGATTCTAAATTATAGCGTGGCAACCCGAGAGCGACTTTTGTATGCCGACCGCTAGAGTGCGCTTAAGTAGTTGACGTGCGGCTTTGACATGTTTGAGCGGTAACACACTATGATCAGGCGCTCAAAATAAAATCTAGCTAATTAGTGTGTTTGTCAAGTCTGTTCTTTGTGCTAAAGCTGTTTTCCTGAACAATAAACTGTTATCGTAACACTTACACTTATAACAGTCTGAATTCGCTCCCCACCGACGCTATAAAATGCCTTTATCTGAAGATTGGATAGGATGGACTTATGTTCTAATCATAAGCAAACTCAATTAAAAAGTGATACTGAGAAATATCCATTATTTTTTTTTAAATTTAAATATAAAATATTTCAGTTTAAAAAAATATATATATCTTATAATAATATAATAACAATATTCCACCACTATCACACAATGCTGTTTAGTCTCAAGCTAAGCAGAGCTTGTGTTATGGGTACTACACAACTGATATATATATTTCTAAATACATACAATACATAGATAAATTACACCCAGACACAGAACAAATGATCGTGCTCATCACACAAACATTTGTCCTGGGTGGGAATCGAACCCACGACCTCCGGCTTAGCAGTCAGAGCCACTAACCACTAGACCAACAGGTCAGTCAAGTCTTGCCGGTATCGGGAACAGGGCCCAAGCTACCGGCCGTCAGCGCTTCAGAGAGAGGAACCTCTTAACTATACGAGCCGTAGCCACCGCTTTCAAAATCAAACCTTTGATCCAGCCACGAGAGCCTCCGGAGATGTTGGTCGGGTTCCGTGGCTTTATGGCATTGACCGACACGACTATCGGCACATCCCACAAGTCGACAACCTTGCGAACCAAGTCAAGATACTTGATTTGCTCCATAAGTATTATTTTTATGGAAGAGAACTCCAAAGTTCATGTGAGAATCTTTGAGCAGATAAAACTGCAGCTTTGTCTAAATCTAATGTTAGAGAAATATTATTTTTTTTTAACCCTAGAAATTTGGTTATAGAAATACTTTAATCTTTGCAACCGTTTTTTTATCCAGGACAGCTCCTGTACAATCCTATAAAAATCCATCCACATAAGAAAAAACTTGTAACTAATAACAAGACATAAGAAAAAAAAACGAACCTCAACGGAACCCTTTCTTTTCCTCTCAACCTTCGGCCTCGTCGGCATCTTCGGCTGCTTCTCTTCATCTTCGCTCTCCGACTCCGATATGGTGTCGTCGACGAACACAGAAGACCTTCTCTTGAAGTTGAGTATCTCCGTATGTCGTAGGATGGTCTCCTGGGGTACTGAGGCTAGGTAGGCGGTGGGGTCGAAATCTTGGAACGGGAAGTTTACCACTTTCTGGGATTTGATCCATTTGTTGTTCACGTATTGGAATCGTTTTAGATGGACTATCTGTGGAAGAAAACATGTGGTTGTAATCAGACATTTAATTTACGACACACGTTAATCATTTTACGACACCGACAAAGCGAAACCTTGTTGTATTTTTGAAATAGTATACTCCAAAAAACGTTTTAAAGATGTACATATAACATGTTTCGAAATCGCATAAAAGTAAGCAATAGGAAAAACATATTTTTTATTTAACCAGTTTACCATTAAATATATAAAAATAAAATAGAATACTAATTGTGAAAACAATATCAAAATTGGAAACCAAATAAGATATAACACTTTAAATCCAATATATGTCTCTCTCGCCAAGACGCCGTTCTCTACGGCGGCAGTACGGGTGTTTTGGCCTCTCACGTCAAAGACCATGTCAACCAAGCCACCTCCCGAATTTAAGGTGAATGTTCCGCTGGCCTGTTCATACATTTTTCGTTCGAACTATACTCCGTACATAGACACTTTTTGCTCAAAACGAATCACTTTATCACTTTTCTACAATGAAATAGTTCCGCGTGTAACTTTTTGGTAAATAATTTGCATTATATATTGAGAAAAACAGTCTAGAAAACCGGGCAAAATTAGACATTTTGTTTACTAGTGTGAGTGCGATTTGACAACCAAGCTTGCCGCCATGAATGCGGTAGATTATAATACTTAACGCTAGATGGCGTGCAATCGATATTGTAAATTTGAAAAATCATTACTAAATTTATAATAATGGTTTTCATTTAAAAAAAAAACATTATAATAACGTAAAACTAACTATCATAAACGAAAACATAAAACGTTGTTGTTATCAAAAATTGTTAGCGTTAGTTATTATTATTGTTACTAGCAACAATATCATCATATGTCGTACCTGGTCTACGAAAAATAAAACGCGACGTTGCCGTACTTCCTAGTTAGCTAGTTCCTGCTTGACCCTTTGACCTGTAATGTTTCTAAGAAAAACCGTTGCCAAACTTCGTACGATTCGATTGACTTGAAATAAAATACATTTTGAAGCTCTAGGCTAGCTTGTGCAGAGCTAGCTAGCTTTTACGCGCGGAATTTCTTGTATGTTTTGATTTGTATGCATTTTTTTTTTTTCATTGATTCGAAGTAATTTCTTGTATGTATATTATTCCAATTGCAAGATATTGTAGTACTTATAAGTTGCTTATACGCAATTTTATTTTAAAATAAAAGTACCTACCAATCTTTTGGTGGTCAGCATGTGAGTTTACAAAATTTTATTTACTTGATAATATGTTATCTATCAGTAAACCAAATTTATAAGTCGCTATATATATTTCCTGTCATATTGTTTTTTCAGATTAGTAATACAAATAGTTATCCACGGACCATTATTATTAGACGGACAAACAAACATTAGGTTTATTTGGAATACCATATCACGTCTTATGTGAATGCGGTGCATTTCGTTACAGTTACATCAAAATTTATAATTATGTAATATGATGTATTATTTATGGTTGTTCTGCAGGGATTTATCCCCACAAGATATTATTTTCTTAATTGTCGATAAGTTGTCAATCAATATTATATCACAATTATTTGGGTAAGTAAAATTTTACTGCTATATTTTTTTCAAAATGCGAATTTAATATTTTAATTACGTTCGAGATTACTCGAACGTAATTTGGAACGTCAGTTTGTAATATTATCTGTGGATATTTACTTTGCATTAGTTTGCAATTTGCATTACTTATGACTGCATTTCGAAGCTATCTGATCTGGTTGTTTTATGATTCTATTCAATTTTATTCGAATTCCGAGTTTATAAAAGTAACATATTGTCTTGTATATCATTTGTTTTTGTGTGTTTCAGATTTACATCTAGGTTCCAACTATGTCTGGTGCTGCGAGAAAGATCGCGTACCAACGCCATGAATATTCAGGCGTCCGTAAATCGTCAAAAAGAGCGAAAAGCGTATTCAAACGATTACATGGAGACGAAAAGTAAGCATACATGTAAATTATAACTACTCAATTCTCAATCTCCAGTTTTCAAGTAGGTAGAATACGCGGCAAAATAAGTTGAATCAAAATGGCCGGCAAATGGCTGTTATACTTTTACTGTTCACAAAAATTTATAGCCGTATCGTATTACAGCCGCGTGAAAATTTGGCGTTCTGAAGAAATGAAGAAAAAATTAACGAATGAACAAACCATCCCTGATAATTCTGTAGTGTATGTACGAAATAATCATTATTTATTGTGGTCGCTGATCGTAAAAGTACATATTATGGCATTACATAATTATTGATTTATTTCTTTCAGTACCCAGAATACACAACCGAGAACATATGCGCGTGTAAAACCAAAAATTCGCTTAGAGGCCACCTACAGTGTTCCTAGTACTAGCACAGTGACGGCTGAACCTGTGGTTGAACCTGTGGTAGACATAAATTGGCCGCAAGCAGATCCTGAAATCGAGTCGTTTCCGTTGACTGTGGAAACTGTTCCAAATACAGGATTATCTGGAATATCTGGGTATCGCATTGTGGACCTTAGGCATGTTATTGAGTGGGCCTTCCTTATGGAAAGACACCGAAATATCTGTGAATCATCACAAATTGAATTTGTTAGTGAAAGGCATGATGGATTTCGAAGTGCATTAAAATTCAAGTGCAGTATGTGTGAAAAAGCATGGGAACACTGCACAGAGAGCAAAGACAAAATAAATACTGCATTTGTATGGGCAACTGTAACTTCTGGTAGCTACTACACTCAAGCAGCTCATATAACAAGTCTGATGGATATTCCAACAATGTCACCTAATAAATTTCGACGTATTGAAAAAAAATTAGGCAATGTTTGGTTAGAACATTTGACAGAGGAAATTAAGACTGCTGGTGAACAAGAAAGATCAATTGCCATTGAAAAAGGTCATGTGTCTTCAGACGGTGTTCCATTTATTACTGTGTATGTGGATGGAGGATGGTTGAAGAGATCATACGGGCATAACTTTGATTCATCATCTGGTATGGTAAGATAAATTATTACTAAACACAAATTTATTTATTGTCAAAACAATGTAACACAACAAACAATTATGCAATGTTGTTAAATTTTGTTATTTTCTATAATTGAACTGAATTGAATGCAAACAATTATAATGTGCAATATTTTCAAGAGTTGTATTTCACTTCCAGGCCTGCATTATTGGGAAAGAAACTAAGAAATGTCTATTTCTTGGTGTTCGAAATAAATATTGTTATACATGTCAATATTATGAAAGGAGAAATATTGATATGAAACCACATAATTGTTGCAAAAATTTTACTGGACCGTCTACAGGAATGGAATCACAAATTATTGTGGAAGGCTTTCAAAAGAGTGAAGAAACACATCAACTTCGCTATTTGAGCTTTATTGGTGACGGAGATTCCTCTGTGTTTGCAAACTTGAAAGAAAAAGTGTCATATGGAAACATAATAAAAAAAATTGAATGCAAGAATCATGTAATCAAAAACTATACCAGTGCACTCTACAAGGTAAATCCTTACTAATATTATACTCGTAAATGCAAAAGTTTCTTTGTTTGGCTTTCACGTCTTAACTACTGAACTGATTTCCATGAAATTTTACATACATCATAACAGAAATGCAGAATAAATAATATACCTTTAATCCGGTTGGCGCACTGGCTGAGCGATTGACTGCTGCGCTGGGTGACGCGGGTTCGATCCCCGCAAGGAACTAATATTCGTATGGCCTACAGATAGTTGTTCCGGATCTGGGTGTCTTGTGTATGCAAATTTATATGTTAGTAAATGCATAACCATTGAATCATATTCTATATTTATATTTGTACACTTTCAGATTTTAGCCAACACTAAGCTCCCACTTCGTGGGAGAAATATTTTGAAACCCAAGGTAATGAAGCTAACCTTAGTGGCACGGAAAATCATTATGTATAGTAGTGATAATACTGTTAACGCTGCAGATTTGAGAAATGGCCCACTTCACGTATTTGGAGTACATGGAAACTGCAAGGACTATTACTGTAATGTCAATGAAAGTGAAAAGAAGGAAGAAAATCTCGTAGAAATTCTAAAAAAGGATGCCCCAGAAGTGTGGGCTCTGATTTATGCTGCCAATGAAAAAATTGCATTGAAGGCAGGCCGTTTGTCAAATGAAACAACAAATGTGGCAGAAAACTTTATGAGTGTAATAAATAAATTCAGCTGCGGAAAACGAATTAGTCTAGGTAAAGGGGGATCGTACCAGCGACGTGTTCATGTGGCAGGTAAATAGTATAAACATTTAATTTCCTATTAGAACAGAAGTTGAAAAGAAACGTTATGTTTATCAGTACTGTTTCTTTATATTTATATTGTACGTAACATACAATTTCTAGCTATCTTTTTTAATATTTCCTAGTAAAATTATATTTTATTTTCAGGGCTATCACTTGCTACTGGACACAAATGGCATGAGACTGCATGGAAAAAGCAGACCACACAGAGCCCAGGAACACATTTTAAAAAATACATAAAGCGAAAGGAGCAGAGCAGAATACGACAACAATCGTCAACACGCAAACGATTGTTTGTTCCAAGAGAAAAAAACAAACCAGACCAGAACTATGGACCTGAAGCTAGTGATCCAATTGATATTGATGAAGTACAATTGAAAATATTGTGTGAAGAACGGTTAGCAGAGTTCCAAAAGTCACCAGAAGACATAGCTTTCATTGAAATGTCTACAATAGGGCAGCATGAAAATGATTTATACATTACTCATAGGCGTGACCGTCTGACTGCTAGTCAATTTGGAATGGTAATGTAATCAGTTTCTGTATTTTATAGAACACCTATGCAGACAATGCATATATAAAAAATATTCACAACACATATTTATTTTATCTTACTTTTACAGGTTTGCAAACGCCGTATTACAACACCATGTCACAATCATGTCAAGGATATTCTATATAAAAAGAATATTTGTACAAAAGATATGTTATATGGCCAGCAAAATGAAAATGTGGCGAAAAGTATGTTTATGCAACAGTATAATAAAACTGTAAGGCCTTCAGGTCTTTTTATTGATGAAGAATTTGGATGTTTAGCTGGCAGTCCAGATGGTAAGTTTTCTTTATCAATATTCGTCATATGTGTATAAGTTGGATCTTACCTATATATTTGATAGCATAGCATAGTCGGCCTTATAATGTTCCCACTGCTGGGACTCAGGCCTCCTCTCTAGGCGAGGGAATGGGCCGTAATCCACCACGCGGGCCCAGTGCGGATTGGTGAATGTCACATGTCTTCGAATTTTTGGTTCTAGAACATGCCGGTTTCCTCACGATGTTTTCCTTCACCATTTTGAAAGCAGTGGTGATGATATAAATTACACAAAGTAATGCGCCTAGCTGGGTTTGAACCCGCAACCTACAACCCGTAAGTCGGGGCTGTTACCACTCGGCCACCACTGCTGTGTATATTTGATAAATATCGAAAATTATAACACTAGTTATTATCACGACGGATCAAGGATTACGAGCACGATATGCGATTACTTTACCCGTTTCAAATCTTATAAAGAGCTCCATTTTACTATTTTATAATCTTGTATAAATTTGTTATAGGTGTAATTGAAAATGAGAGAGCTGTAATTGAAATCAAGTGTTTTCCATCATTGGCAAGGAAAAACCAAACCCTAGAAGCAGCTGCACTAGAAAAGAAAAACTTTGCTCTAATATTGGATAATAATGTTCTACATATGAATAAAAAGCATGATTATTACTATCAAGTAAATTAATAATTCTATTGCATGTCCACTTTATAATTTATTTTAGCATGTTATTTATTCTTACTATAATATTAAATCTATTTCAGGTTCAAGGACAAATGCGTGTCAGTAACATGGATAAATGCTACTTCATATGTTTTATTTCAGTCAATGAACCTTTGACTGTTATAGAAGTTTGTCGAGACAATGAATTTATCAGCAATATGATGCCAAAGCTATTAGACTTTTTTAAATATTGTATTCTGCCAGAAATAATTTTGAGACGTGTTCAAAAAAATGCGAAATGTATAGATATGAAAGGTACACTAAACGTTTTTTTTTTCATTTACTTTATAATTTCCATAAATTTCAGTCTATATTATATTTTTCTTTTGGGAAATTTTTCTTCAACATCCACATCAAAACTTACACACAAAATATACTAAGCATAGTCATTTTCTTTCGCAGCAGCTGTGTAGCGGTGGGATCCAGACAAGAACTTTTAGGAAGAGTGAAAACACATCAAATGATTTTTGTTTTAATTGTACTTTTATAGTAGTTTGTTTAGAATCTATATTATCAATGTTTACAATCATAGAGTGAATAAAAATAAATTTGTTGCTTTTTTATTTCCTTTACAATTAAAACAATACTTTAGCAGATATTTATAACCATTTGTTAGTTATGTTTAAAAACCTAAACATATGTGATTATGGATGCTTAGATACTATCAAACATTTTTCCACCTTCTTGGTTGTAATCTCTTATTCTAATATGTGTTTTAAATTTGTTCTCTTGTTTATGAATTATAGTTCATTGCGTTTGTCTTGTACTGGTGTGTAATTGTTGTAAATAATGTACCTTGAATACTTCAAATTTGCATTGTGACTAAATATTTTGAAAAATATTGTTTTTTAGTAAATGGTCATGTATCAAGCATTTATGTCACTATAAATACTTGTAATAATTTTTAGTTGGTACATATGTTCTTATAATGTATAAGGTAAATAATAAAACCGTCTTACATTGCATTCTTGACATTCATTTGATTCCCAAAATAAATAGTTTACATCACCCATGAAATACCACCTTTTATTTTTATAATATTATCGTAACAGGTACTCCCCAGACATAATTATAATTTCTACAGAAACCTGCCTTATAACTTTTAAATGCACGCCATCTAGTGGTAATTTTGTTAGATTTTAAAAGTAGTCGTTCGTGTCTATGTGTGTGTAAACGATACTATAAGCAGAGTTGGATATTAGTATTTCGAAAAATGGCGAATCGGATGGGTTTTGAGACTATAATTTGACTAACTTCGATAAAGTGGAATGTCCGATTTACGCTGTACTATTTCTGTGACTTAATATTGTTTCAATTACACTCAAAACAAAATAAAACTGAAAATGTTGACTTCAGCGCCATCTAGCGGGAAAATGGCCACGAACAACCCGTAGCAATCACCTTAAATAAATAAATAAAAAGCATTTATTTCAGGCAACTAATAGCACCCATACAACAATCACAAAACAGAACACACACACACATAACCAAATACATTTACACTATCGGACATAGTTAGTAACATGTCTGCTACAGCAATGTCTGATATAAGAGCAATCAATTCTGCCAGCAATCATCGCCAGAACTGTATTGGAGCTGCCCCGCACCCTGCGCACCGCGCGCCGCATGGTGGTGTGAAAACAGTCGGTGCGCGCTTCCGGAAACATGCCCGAGGCACTACAGAAGCGGGGCAGCCCCAACACCGCCCTGAACGCGTTGTTGTATTGGATACGGAGGGCACTGTAAACCGCTTGTGTGTAGGAAACCCATAGGCTGCACGCGCACAATGAAGTGCAAAAAGCTTTAAAAAGTGTGATCTTGACCTCATTTGAATTTGCCATGTTCGATTAGGACTTGCATCATGCGGAAGGCAAGGACAGCATACGTGTTTCCCGCCACTCCTCGGAGACGGGACTTACCGCCGAATAATTATGGCGTGCCCAGAACTGGGTTGTCGCCATATCGCCATGAGATCCCGGCGGAACTCCGTCATGCCTTCGCCCCGATGTTGCATCTCCATGCACAGATCGCATGCGTACAAAGACTGTTACCTCTAGATCGGCTCGCCGCCTCGCGGGAGATTGTGGGATATCCCCACGCTATCGGGATGACCATTAACCCTCTGGGACGCGTTCAGCTTGCCCATCAGTCGCTTTCGAAGCAACAACGCCCACATCGTCGCTCCGTAAAGAGCCATGGAGGCGCTCGCAGCTGGTGAAGGCTCGGAGGCAGCTGGCAGACGCTATACATACCAGTATCGGCGGCAGCCTCCATATCTGCAGCTTCTTGGTGGCGGGCTGTGCACTGCGGCAGTGCGCGCAGTGGTAGCGCTGCTCCAGGCGCTCGCAGCTGGTGAAGGCTCGGAGGCAGCTGGCAGGCGCTATACATACCATTATCGGCGGCAGCCTCCATATCTGCAGCTTCTTGGTGGCGGGCTGTGCACTGCGGCAGTGCGCGCAGTGGTAGCGCTGCTCCAGGCGCTCGCAGCTGGTGAAGGCTCGGAGGCAGCTGGCAGGCGCTATACATACCAGTATCGGCGGCAGCCTCCATATCTGCAGCTTCTTGGTGGCGGGCTGTGCACTGCGGCAGTGCGCGCAGTGGTAGCGCTGCTCCAGGCGCTCGCAGCTGGTGAAGGCTCGGAGGCAGCTGGCAGGCGCTATACATACCAGTATCGGCGGCAGCCTCCATATCTGCAGCTTCTTGGTGGCGGGCTGTGCACTGCGGCAGTGCGCGCAGTGGTAGCGCTGCTCCAGGCGCTCGCAGCTGGTGAAGGCTCGGAGGCAGCTGGCAGGCGCTATACATACCAGTATCGGCGGCAGCCTCCATATCTGCAGCTTCTTGGTGGCGGGCTGTGCACTGCGGCAGTGCGCGCAGTGGTAGCGCTGCTCCAGGCGCTCGCAGCTGGTGAAGGCTCGGAGGCAGCTGGCAGGCGCTATACATACCAGTATCGGCGGCAGCCTCCATATCTGCAGCTTCTTGGTGGCGGGCTGTGCACTGCGGCAGTGCGCGCAGTGGTAGCGCTGCTCCAGGCGCTCGCAGCTGGTGAAGGCTCGAAGTCAGCTGGCAGGCGCTAAACATACCAGTATCGGCGGCAGCCTCCATATCTGCAGCTTCTTGGTGGCGGGCTGTGCACTGCGGCAGTGCGCGCAGTGGTAGCGCTGCTCCAGGCGCTCGCAGCTGGTGAAGGCTCGAAGGCAGCTGGCCAGGTCGATGGCTCGCGCGGCTTCTTGCCGACACGCAGCTACCGACCAGTGTTCTACCCACGCCTGGCAAGGACAACAATGAAAAATGTGTAAAGTAACATGTTAGTTGCAATTTAACGCCGTGCGGATTTAATTTAATAATTTTAGCTGCAACTTTACGCAATTAAGACAAAACATAATTTACTATCATGACAATGCAATACCAAAATGTGTAGAAAAAAGATCAAATCAGTAAATGTCAGATGACTTGTCAACTGGACGTTTGACGTTAAAATAAACCATGCCTGCGTTCCGAGTCACAATAACATCGTTGTTAGCGTGTTAACAAATCGGTCACTCGGAAGGAACAATTGTTGGCGCACTAACATCAATGTTATTGTTGTTAAAAATGTAGTATAATGTAGTACCTTCTCCCGGGTAGACTGGTAGCGCAGATGCAGCGCGGTGGGGTCCCAGTCGATGGCCAGCATGACGCCGGCGCGCCGCGCGCCCAGCAGCAGCGCGCCCAGCGAGCACGCGTCCACTGTCCCACACTCCGTCTCACCCTGGAAATTATCACCGACTTGTTACTACCCGAAAACAAATCGCGGAAAAGCATCTACGCTGAGAATAGATAATTCATACAATAATAATATAGTTTTCACATTATCTGCTCGTAAATGTCAAATTATTTGTCATGCAAACCCAAAGTAAAGCAAGTCATTAATTCCCTGGGCTCTAGCCGGTAATATCATATTGAATTTCATTACTGTCTTCTGCTGGGCCATAATGTGATTTGAATTTAGAACCTTAAATAAAAATAATTATGATAACTTTTGCCATAGAGGTATCAAAAATAAGAACTTGTCCGAAAATCGAACTGGTCTCCATGATCAAACGGAAAACTAGAACAGTGTGTACATTAAAAAAAAATGTTGTATGGTTATGAATGCTTTTTTGTTAACTATGCATTATTTATAATTAATTATAGATGTTATCATTGTATTACTAGGTCAAAATAAGCGCATTTATCGCATTGGAGATAAAACAAAACCTGTAAAGACAGATGTAAGATGAAGAAAAATAAATAAAACTATTCTGTCTTTCCACAACAACAACTGGTCTAATGTTTCAAACATAAACTTTAATTGTTATTTTTTACTGCGAATGCTAAGTCAACTACCTAACTGTAACTCCAACGTTATGATATAGTTTTGATATTATTGGTTTTCGACTTTCTCACAGTAGAAGTCAAACGTACTCTCCTCGGAGGCAAAGCAATGAAGTTAAAGAGGAGACCTCTTTAACTTCCTTGCTTTGCATGGGAGTTAAACCCTTAGCCTCTCACTATGCTCGGGTTTTAACCCTCAACATCCCTCGCGATACTCGGGTTTTTTTTTAATGTGCTCGTGACACTGCTTTATCAACTTGGTCATTAACCTACTAATTATTACACGCCAATCTTTGAGACTGTATAAGAGGTGTGGAAAAAAAAAAAAAAGAAACGCGACCATTTTTGCATACGGACAGGATTGAATGTAAATCACACTGACAAGCAGCTTGTTTACCGTACAGAGCCTTGCGAGTAGCGAAAGGCAACAAACGTTACAAAATATTCGTTACTGGCAGCACCGCGCTTTTGGCGCCTATTATGTAATTATCGATTCGCTACATACTCGCCAGGACACGGGATAGGGTTCGTTAGCCGCCTATCAGTGCATACGTGGTACGTGGGGTACTCACAGAGATATCAGTAGAGAGGCGCGCGGAGGCGTGGCGGTTGAGTTTGTTCTTTGCGATGGGAGAGTTGGTGTTGGGCACGTCGCCGTCCAGAGACGTCGGCGCTACGCTGAAGCGCTTACTGCGGCGGCGACGTTTACCTGAAATAGAAAATGATTGAAACAATGGAATTCATTTCGTAAAGCCTGACTTAACGCACCGATGCTTCATTAGTAGACTACTAAGCTCGTGCTGCACCTTGCGAATTCGAATACGCACCTCGATTTTACGATGCGTTTAATGGTGACGCAACGCATTTCGAGTAACAATTGACCTCTTCAAGCCGCGTCGCGTTGCATCGCGTCTTTGTGCGAACTGACCTTTACAGACTTCACGCACTACCGCAGCTATTTCAATAAAGTTAAAGGCGCCGCTCGCGCGCACCATAGCTCCCCAATACGTACTAGTGTCGCACAGTAAGGGCGTGTCGTCGGAGGGCAGCGCGCAGCCCCTGCACAGCGCCGGCCACGCGCACCAGGCGCCGCCCGCGCGCACCATAGCTCCCCAATACGTACTAGTGTCGCACAGTAAGGGCGTGTCGTCGGAGGGCAGCGCGCAGCCCCTGCACAGCGCCGGCCACGCGCACCAGGCGCCGCCCGCGCGCACCATAGCTCCCCAATACGTACTAGTGTCGCACAGTAAGGGCGTGTCGTCGGAGGGCAGCGCGCAGCCCCTGCACAGCGCCGGCCACGCGCACCAGGCGCCGCCCGCGCGCACCATAGCTCCCCAATACGTACTAGTGTCGCACAGTAAGGGCGTGTCGTCGGAGGGCAGCGCGCAGCCCCTGCACAGCGCCGGCCACGCGCACCAGGCGCCGCCCGCGCGCACCATAGCTCCCCAATACGTACTAGTGTCGCACAGTAAGGGCGTGTCGTCGGAGGGCAGCGCGCAGCCCCTGCACAGCGCCGGCCACGCGCACCAGGCGCCGCCCGCGCGCACCATAGCTCCCCAATACGTACTAGTGTCGCACAGTAAGGGCGTGTCGTCGGAGGGCAGCGCGCAGCCCCTGCACAGCGCCGGCCACGCGCACCAGGCGCCGCCCGCGCGCACCATAGCTCCCCAATACGTACTAGTGTCGCACAGTAAGGGCGTGTCGTCGGAGGGCAGCGCGCAGCCCCTGCACAGCGCCGGCCACGCGCACCAGGCGCCGCCCGCGCGCACCATAGCTCCCCAATACGTACTAGTGTCGCACAGTAAGGGCGTGTCGTCGGAGGGCAGCGCGCAGCCCCTGCACAGCGCCGGCCACGCGCACCAGGCGCCGCCCGCGCGCACCATAGCTCCCCAATACGTACTAGTGTCGCACAGTAAGGGCGTGTCGTCGGAGGGCAGCGCGCAGCCCCTGCACAGCGCCGGCCACGCGCACCAGGCGCCGCCCGCGCGCACCATAGCTCCCCAATACGTACTAGTGTCGCACAGTAAGGGCGTGTCGTCGGAGGGCAGCGCGCAGCCCCTGCACAGCGCCGGCCACGCGCACCAGGCGCCGCCCGCGCGCACCATAGCTCCCCAATACGTACTAGTGTCGCACAGTAAGGGCGTGTCGTCGGAGGGCAGCGCGCAGCCCCTGCACAGCGCCGGCCACGCGCACCAGGCGCCGCCCGCGCGCACCATAGCTCCCCAATACGTACTAGTGTCGCACAGTAAGGGCGTGTCGTCGGAGGGCAGCGCGCAGCCCCTGCACAGCGCCGGCCACGCGCACCAGGCGCCGCCCGCGCGCACCATAGCTCCCCAATACGTACTAGTGTCGCACAGTAAGGGCGTGTCGTCGGAGGGCAGCGCGCAGCCCCTGCACAGCGCCGGCCACGCGCACCAGGCGCCGCCCGCGCGCACCATAGCTCCCCAATACGTACTAGTGTCGCACAGTAAGGGCGTGTCGTCGGAGGGCAGCGCGCAGCCCCTGCACAGCGCCGGCCACGCGCACCAGGCGCCGCCCGCGCGCACCATAGCTCCCCAATACGTACTAGTGTCGCACAGTAAGGGCGTGTCGTCGGAGGGCAGCGCGCAGCCCCTGCACAGCGCCGGCCACGCGCACCAGGCGCCGCCCGCGCGCACCATAGCTCCCCAATACGTACTAGTGTCGCACAGTAAGGGCGTGTCGTCGGAGGGCAGCGCGCAGCCCCTGCACAGCGCCGGCCACGCGCACCAGGCGCCGCCCGCGCGCACCATAGCTCCCCAATACGTACTAGTGTCGCACAGTAAGGGCGTGTCGTCGGAGGGCAGCGCGCAGCCCCTGCACAGCGCCGGCCACGCGCACCAGGCGCCGCCCGCGCGCACCATAGCTCCCCAATACGTACTAGTGTCGCACAGTAAGGGCGTGTCGTCGGAGGGCAGCGCGCAGCCCCTGCACAGCGCCGGCCACGCGCACCAGGCGCCGCCCGCGCGCACCATAGCTCCCCAATACGTACTAGTGTCGCACAGTAAGGGCGTGTCGTCGGAGGGCAGCGCGCAGCCCCTGCACAGCGCCGGCCACGCGCACCAGGCGCCGCCCGCGCGCACCATAGCTCCCCAATACGTACTAGTGTCGCACAGTAAGGGCGTGTCGTCGGAGGGCAGCGCGCAGCCCCTGCACAGCGCCGGCCACGCGCACCAGGCGCCGCCCGCGCGCACCATAGCTCCCCAATACGTACTAGTGTCGCACAGTAAGGGCGTGTCGTCGGAGGGCAGCGCGCAGCCCCTGCACAGCGCCGGCCACGCGCACCAGGCGCCGCCCGCGCGCACCATAGCTCCCCAATACGTACTAGTGTCGCACAGTAAGGGCGTGTCGTCGGAGGGCAGCGCGCAGCCCCTGCACAGCGCCGGCCACGCGCACCAGGCGCCGCCCGCGCGCACCATAGCTCCCCAATACGTACTAGTGTCGCACAGTAAGGGCGTGTCGTCGGAGGGCAGCGCGCAGCCCCTGCACAGCGCCGGCCACGCGCACCAGGCGCCGCCCGCGCGCACCATAGCTCCCCAATACGTACTAGTGTCGCACAGTAAGGGCGTGTCGTCGGAGGGCAGCGCGCAGCCCCTGCACAGCGCCGGCCACGCGCACCAGGCGCCGCCCGCGCGCACCATAGCTCCCCAATACGTACTAGTGTCGCACAGTAAGGGCGTGTCGTCGGAGGGCAGCGCGCAGCCCCTGCACAGCGCCGGCCACGCGCACCAGGCGCCGCCCGCGCGCACCATAGCTCCCCAATACGTACTAGTGTCGCACAGTAAGGGCGTGTCGTCGGAGGGCAGCGCGCAGCCCCTGCACAGCGCCGGCCACGCGCACCAGGCGCCGCCCGCGCGCACCATAGCTCCCCAATACGTACTAGTGTCGCACAGTAAGGGCGTGTCGTCGGAGGGCAGCGCGCAGCCCCTGCACAGCGCCGGCCACGCGCACCAGGCGCCGCCCGCGCGCACCATAGCTCCCCAATACGTACTAGTGTCGCACAGTAAGGGCGTGTCGTCGGAGGGCAGCGCGCAGCCCCTGCACAGCGCCGGCCACGCGCACCAGGCGCCGCCCGCGCGCACCATAGCTCCCCAATACGTACTAGTGTCGCACAGTAAGGGCGTGTCGTCGGAGGGCAGCGCGCAGCCCCTGCACAGCGCCGGCCACGCGCACCAGGCGCCGCCCGCGCGCACCATAGCTCCCCAATACGTACTAGTGTCGCACAGTAAGGGCGTGTCGTCGGAGGGCAGCGCGCAGCCCCTGCACAGCGCCGGCCACGCGCACCAGGCGCCGCCCGCGCGCACCATAGCTCCCCAATACGTACTAGTGTCGCACAGTAAGGGCGTGTCGTCGGAGGGCAGCGCGCAGCCCCTGCACAGCGCCGGCCACGCGCACCAGGCGCCGCCCGCGCGCACCATAGCTCCCCAATACGTACTAGTGTCGCACAGTAAGGGCGTGTCGTCGGAGGGCAGCGCGCAGCCCCTGCACAGCGCCGGCCACGCGCACCAGGCGCCGCCCGCGCGCACCATAGCTCCCCAATACGTACTAGTGTCGCACAGTAAGGGCGTGTCGTCGGAGGGCAGCGCGCAGCCCCTGCACAGCGCCGGCCACGCGCACCAGGCGCCGCCCGCGCGCACCATAGCTCCCCAATACGTACTAGTGTCGCACAGTAAGGGCGTGTCGTCGGAGGGCAGCGCGCAGCCCCTGCACAGCGCCGGCCACGCGCACCAGGCGCCGCCCGCGCGCACCATAGCTCCCCAATACGTACTAGTGTCGCACAGTAAGGGCGTGTCGTCGGAGGGCAGCGCGCAGCCCCTGCACAGCGCCGGCCACGCGCACCAGGCGCCGCCCGCGCGCACCATAGCTCCCCAATACGTACTAGTGTCGCACAGTAAGGGCGTGTCGTCGGAGGGCAGCGCGCAGCCCCTGCACAGCGCCGGCCACGCGCACCAGGCGCCGCCCGCGCGCACCATAGCTCCCCAATACGTACTAGTGTCGCACAGTAAGGGCGTGTCGTCGGAGGGCAGCGCGCAGCCCCTGCACAGCGCCGGCCACGCGCACCAGGCGCCGCCCGCGCGCACCATAGCTCCCCAATACGTACTAGTGTCGCACAGTAAGGGCGTGTCGTCGGAGGGCAGCGCGCAGCCCCTGCACAGCGCCGGCCACGCGCACCAGGCGCCGCCCGCGCGCACCATAGCTCCCCAATACGTACTAGTGTCGCACAGTAAGGGCGTGTCGTCGGAGGGCAGCGCGCAGCCCCTGCACAGCGCCGGCCACGCGCACCAGGCGCCGCCCGCGCGCACCATAGCTCCCCAATACGTACTAGTGTCGCACAGTAAGGGCGTGTCGTCGGAGGGCAGCGCGCAGCCCCTGCACAGCGCCGGCCACGCGCACCAGGCGCCGCCCGCGCGCACCATAGCTCCCCAATACGTACTAGTGTCGCACAGTAAGGGCGTGTCGTCGGAGGGCAGCGCGCAGCCCCTGCACAGCGCCGGCCACGCGCACCAGGCGCCGCCCGCGCGCACCATAGCTCCCCAATACGTACTAGTGTCGCACAGTAAGGGCGTGTCGTCGGAGGGCAGCGCGCAGCCCCTGCACAGCGCCGGCCACGCGCACCAGGCGCCGCCCGCGCGCACCATAGCTCCCCAATACGTACTAGTGTCGCACAGTAAGGGCGTGTCGTCGGAGGGCAGCGCGCAGCCCCTGCACAGCGCCGGCCACGCGCACCAGGCGCCGCCCGCGCGCACCATAGCTCCCCAATACGTACTAGTGTCGCACAGTAAGGGCGTGTCGTCGGAGGGCAGCGCGCAGCCCCTGCACAGCGCCGGCCACGCGCACCAGGCGCCGCCCGCGCGCACCATAGCTCCCCAATACGTACTAGTGTCGCACAGTAAGGGCGTGTCGTCGGAGGGCAGCGCGCAGCCCCTGCACAGCGCCGGCCACGCGCACCAGGCGCCGCCCGCGCGCACCATAGCTCCCCAATACGTACTAGTGTCGCACAGTAAGGGCGTGTCGTCGGAGGGCAGCGCGCAGCCCCTGCACAGCGCCGGCCACGCGCACCAGGCGCCGCCCGCGCGCACCATAGCTCCCCAATACGTACTAGTGTCGCACAGTAAGGGCGTGTCGTCGGAGGGCAGCGCGCAGCCCCTGCACAGCGCCGGCCACGCGCACCAGGCGCCGCCCGCGCGCACCATAGCTCCCCAATACGTACTAGTGTCGCACAGTAAGGGCGTGTCGTCGGAGGGCAGCGCGCAGCCCCTGCACAGCGCCGGCCACGCGCACCAGGCGCCGCCCGCGCGCACCATAGCTCCCCAATACGTACTAGTGTCGCACAGTAAGGGCGTGTCGTCGGAGGGCAGCGCGCAGCCCCTGCACAGCGCCGGCCACGCGCACCAGGCGCCGCCCGCGCGCACCATAGCTCCCCAATACGTACTAGTGTCGCACAGTAAGGGCGTGTCGTCGGAGGGCAGCGCGCAGCCCCTGCACAGCGCCGGCCACGCGCACCAGGCGCCGCCCGCGCGCACCATAGCTCCCCAATACGTACTAGTGTCGCACAGTAAGGGCGTGTCGTCGGAGGGCAGCGCGCAGCCCCTGCACAGCGCCGGCCACGCGCACCAGGCGCCGCCCGCGCGCACCATAGCTCCCCAATACGTACTAGTGTCGCACAGTAAGGGCGTGTCGTCGGAGGGCAGCGCGCAGCCCCTGCACAGCGCCGGCCACGCGCACCAGGCGCCGCCCGCGCGCACCATAGCTCCCCAATACGTACTAGTGTCGCACAGTAAGGGCGTGTCGTCGGAGGGCAGCGCGCAGCCCCTGCACAGCGCCGGCCACGCGCACCAGGCGCCGCCCGCGCGCACCATAGCTCCCCAATACGTACTAGTGTCGCACAGTAAGGGCGTGTCGTCGGAGGGCAGCGCGCAGCCCCTGCACAGCGCCGGCCACGCGCACCAGGCGCCGCCCGCGCGCACCATAGCTCCCCAATACGTACTAGTGTCGCACAGTAAGGGCGTGTCGTCGGAGGGCAGCGCGCAGCCCCTGCACAGCGCCGGCCACGCGCACCAGGCGCCGCCCGCGCGCACCATAGCTCCCCAATACGTACTAGTGTCGCACAGTAAGGGCGTGTCGTCGGAGGGCAGCGCGCAGCCCCTGCACAGCGCCGGCCACGCGCACCAGGCGCCGCCCGCGCGCACCATAGCTCCCCAATACGTACTAGTGTCGCACAGTAAGGGCGTGTCGTCGGAGGGCAGCGCGCAGCCCCTGCACAGCGCCGGCCACGCGCACCAGGCGCCGCCCGCGCGCACCATAGCTCCCCAATACGTACTAGTGTCGCACAGTAAGGGCGTGTCGTCGGAGGGCAGCGCGCAGCCCCTGCACAGCGCCGGCCACGCGCACCAGGCGCCGCCCGCGCGCACCATAGCTCCCCAATACGTACTAGTGTCGCACAGTAAGGGCGTGTCGTCGGAGGGCAGCGCGCAGCCCCTGCACAGCGCCGGCCACGCGCACCAGGCGCCGCCCGCGCGCACCATAGCTCCCCAATACGTACTAGTGTCGCACAGTAAGGGCGTGTCGTCGGAGGGCAGCGCGCAGCCCCTGCACAGCGCCGGCCACGCGCACCAGGCGCCGCCCGCGCGCACCATAGCTCCCCAATACGTACTAGTGTCGCACAGTAAGGGCGTGTCGTCGGAGGGCAGCGCGCAGCCCCTGCACAGCGCCGGCCACGCGCACCAGGCGCCGCCCGCGCGCACCATAGCTCCCCAATACGTACTAGTGTCGCACAGTAAGGGCGTGTCGTCGGAGGGCAGCGCGCAGCCCCTGCACAGCGCCGGCCACGCGCACCAGGCGCCGCCCGCGCGCACCATAGCTCCCCAATACGTACTAGTGTCGCACAGTAAGGGCGTGTCGTCGGAGGGCAGCGCGCAGCCCCTGCACAGCGCCGGCCACGCGCACCAGGCGCCGCCCGCGCGCACCATAGCTCCCCAATACGTACTAGTGTCGCACAGTAAGGGCGTGTCGTCGGAGGGCAGCGCGCAGCCCCTGCACAGCGCCGGCCACGCACAGCGCGCACACCAGGCGCCGCCCGCGCGCACGACGCGCACTCTGAATGGAAACTCGTAGCCTAAACTGTCATCACTGTAACAATGGATACGTATATCTGATTACCAGGGACGTGCGAGCAATACAAGCAAGTAAGCCCGGGTTGATGTGAAAATAATACCTCACGTCTAGGTATATCGTACAACACAACAAATGAATTAAATTAAATAAAACTCATATTTTTAAACTTCGTGCGCCTA
Organism: Mythimna vitellina; assembly: GCA_949316375.1. Classification (NCBI taxonomy): domain Eukaryota; kingdom Metazoa; phylum Arthropoda; class Insecta; order Lepidoptera; family Noctuidae; genus Mythimna; species Mythimna vitellina. The sequence continues at coordinate 1,362,046 of OX438704.1, forward strand.
CGAGTTAACGATATGTTGCCATTTCGTGTTCAATGCGATTAAAATTCATTCATAAGATAATCGTATGTTATGAATGAATTTTAATCGCAACATTGCATAATGCATGTCATAGGTATCGATTGCGCTAAGAATCTCTCCAATCTCACTCTAAGACTTAACAAAAAAAAGAGATAATCACTAGTGTGCTTGCTGCCTCTTTCTGTCGCAGAGGCTTTGTATTTGGCTTGATCTGCCATCTTACTTTTCCCTATATATATATGAAGTGAAGATAAATAAGCGAAGAACGAAAAGCTATGGCTGTTTAAATTGTGAGTATTTGCTAAGTAATCAATTGTATTACATATCAATATCGTAAACAAATGATTGATTACTACAATCTTTTGTGCGCTATCTAGTAGATTTAGAAGTAGCCAGCTATATTAGAATGCTGTGAGCGAGCAAGAGTTGCCAAAAAATATCAATAGATGGCTTTTATATAGTTTACGTCATTTATGATACAGGTATGATGTTTACATAATTTCTATATAATTATTAACAAATGAAAATATATCAATTAAAATCAGCATTACAGCAAGAAATTTGGCGGATTATAGCGCGAGTTTTTTTATTCGGAATATTAGGTAAGTGAGAAGTACTGTAGATAAATCAAGGTTCCTTGGCTTGCCCCCTATAAAGGTATCTATCACTGCCACTGCTGATTACAAGTTATTTATTCAACAAAAATAAAGACAATGATGAAAACAGTACTTTTTCTTTAACAATTAATTAAAGTAAAGTTCTTATTAAAGTTTTGTTACTATTTTAGGTGTACAATAAAGTTTATTCTATTCTATTAAGCCGTTTAAAACGATTAAAACATTGAGACATATATTCATTTCTTCTTTGGCGCTAGCATCGACATTATCGTGACTAAGAACGCGGGGAAGAAAACAGCTACATACACAGATATACAGGTATACCGTCACATCAATTGCAACAGGGTTATCAACCCTTTAAAATAATGTTTTCAATGATACAAGTTTGATTTTTTTTACTTCACAAAAAAATAACGGGGGGGCTATAAAGGCTTTTAATCTTCAAAAACATTAAAAATAAATACAGAGCGTATTTATTTTTCAGCCTATATAAGTCAAATTTCTGTTCAAAGTATTTATTATTTTAGGCCCAAGCCACCATACAATGATAGAACGTCTTCTTTATTGACTAAATTCACTTGTATGGTTATTTTTATGTAGTTTAATTACATATTTTATTCTTAGAAAAATGGAGGTGTCCGTCAAGGCACAAGACTCACCAGTCGGTAGCATGGTTGTGCTGATCATGCTGCGGCGGCCTGGCACTGAGCAGACGCGCCACCTGCTGCCACACGCGCGCGTACAGCTGCCGCCCGGACAGCGCGTCGCGCACGCCCACGAGCACGGGCACGCCGAACACCGACGATCTGCTGCGCTGCCATGGCAGGAAGTACGCGTCGGAGCGACACTGTTTTCTAGGAATAAACAATATTGAGCTGGGAATCAGTATTTTAAACCTTCAATGTAACTGTGCAGCTTTCAACATTCTCTAATAACTTTGAAACTATTGAAACAATTCTAAAAATTATTTCACAAATATAAGTCTTGCGGGCAAAGCCGTTGACAGAACCTAGTAGCAAATTATGATAAAGCAAGCGAACATTAGACTTGACGTACGTAATAAAACAACGACTTAACGTACCCATACTGTGTATTGTGTGAACGTTACATTTACATTAAATAAATAAACTTTAGAACCGTAACCGTAGAAGCTGTCACCTTAAGTATTACTCAATATCAGTATGTATAGTGTATTCGTGTTAAGAAAATCATGACTCATCGTTGTCACCCGGCTTAGCCACGCCTATTAATCAATTAGATCATAGCAAATTAGAAAGCCGTGTTCACATTGACCAGTTAAAGCCTTTCAGAGATACAAGCGTATTTTTTGACAGTTTTAAAAATGAATACCTCAAATATTCGCAAAAATAAAAGAGGGAATTCTGACGATTATAATTAAACAGATTTTTTTTTGTTTAATTTTTACCCCAGTATTAATACGTCTTACTTTGCAGTGATGGCTCACTATTTTCCTAACGTGAATAAAGTATAGTATGAAACTACATAATTTTACAAAAACTTAGCGAAACCCAGGGAAAAAAGGGAGGAAGAAGGAGGGTATCTAAAATATTCACAGTCGCGTTTGTAATATCAAATAGAATAGTAAAACGAACTAACCTATGAACCGCCACCAAATACTGTATCTTGCCGACGGGCACGTCTTTAGTATCTTCCATGTGGCACATGTCTCCGGGCGAGGAGCCGAACTTGACCTTGTGCAGGCGCGGACTGGGCGGCTTGAGGCCCAGCGAGCGCACGCTCAGCGTGGGCGAGCGGCCGCCGCCCTTGGCGCCGTCCTTGGGCAGCGTGCTGCTGCGGTACTGTCCGTCCGTGAACACGGCGTGGTTGTACAACGTGGTCGGCGGACTCTGGGACATAAGAATTTCCGATCTCGATCGCTGAAACCGTTGTTCGATTATAATGTAGATTTTTGGGTGTGTTTTCTAAGCCTTGGGAGCGCCTGAACTAACCTTCATAGGCAACTATAGAATGGTTTACCAATTGTTTGTTAAATCCTTTGGCAAAAAGAAATTTTTATTTGAAAACGTATTTTATTGAAATTAAATAAGTACTTAGTGTTTTAAAAGATTTTTTCGTGAAAATTGATAAACCATTTTAAAGTTCACCGATATTTATTCTGGATCTCAAGATGTTTTTCGAACATTGTTCGATCTGAAATTTTAAAATCTGCACTTTCAACTAAAAGCCAATTATACAGACAGGGAAACTGCCAGCAGAAACTAAATATTAATTATAAAAAATTTTGAAAATAAAATAGAAGCAAATTTGTACAAAAGTGACCTCTACCAAACACTTTATATACATACATGTAGACATTCTACGAACACAGAGCGTTTAGCTAATGTGGTACCTAACTTACAAACGGATCCTGAAAGTCAATAATCAAGTTGTCAAGAGATTTCGCTAGTTTGATTCAATTCTGTCGACTATTTCATACAATTTAGTGTCAATATACACACTTTCAGAAACCGGGGATGAATTGTCTAGAAAACGATACAGACATTAAATATTGATCACAAACATGTGAGTGAATCCTAATGTCGTTTGGTTGTATGAAAACAAAGTCTATTTAAATGAAAAAAAAAAGGTTAACGCTAGTCAAATAAGTCGTGTAACCTTATAAAACGTTTTATTTATGTAAAGTCACAAAAAACGCAATAAAGTTTATGAAGTAAACTACTATTATTTCAAAATAGCGTCAAAAAATGCAGAAAAATGTCTATAGATTTAAATAATCATAAAAAACTCTGAAACAACTATGGTAAAACATCACTTTCTACGTAAAAACCAAAAACTAAAAATGACGTTAACGAAAAACTTAATGGCGGTACAGTGCAGGGTCTAGTGTCATCTGTTACCTGTTACGTCAAGACTCCATCACGACTCGGTTCTCTCAACACAGACAAACGCACAACGGCCGCATTCTATCGGGCACCAACTGTACACTATTGCTATCTCTTACAAACAGATAGTATCAGATAGAGATGGAACTACTTAGATACAACGTAGTTCTTTTCGTAATGTTTTTGGCTTGGATACCAAGTCTTTTAAGCCACGTCTTCGTATGAATAGTTAATTGGTTTACCATTAGAATATGGATGTACACATTCTAATGCTTTTGTAGTGTTTGGCAACACATTTATCAAGTCAACCTTATCGGCAAGTTTCGCTGGGGTAAAAAACCTCACAATATTTTTTTTAGGTCCATTGTAAGATAAAAAAATATATTCTAATACCTAATTCTAACTACGGCACCCAGAACTTGCGCTCAGCACAATTAACGTAGGCACAATAATATTATTACCTAATGGCGTATCTAGAATCCATATACGCTTCTAGATTGCTCTAGATGCTTGCGAACGCATCAGTTGCCTGTTCTTTATACGACAGTCCTCCACAAACATAACTTAGATACTGTACTATTCACAGTTTCTGTTACTTCTCCATAACATAGATAAGTTTGACAGCTCCTAACTGTCGCCATCCCTTTCTCGTTGTAACCGTTAGTAAGGGATAGCAATACTCCATTATCAGTTTAGTTGGTACACAAAAGAATCAGCTTCAAAATATGTACACAGTTAAGTTAGTCAGCACTTTAGACTATGACGTCATAATTCGCGAGATGTATTATACAGTATGTTCTTATTTACATTATGTGTTATATGTTATGTAAGGTACTTGAATATTTCACTTACACTTACATGCCATCACCAAACGGGGAAATAAAAACGTTTTCACTGCCTGAATTATTATGTAAGCTTGAAAATCTCCCAACTTTTTTTATTTTGTAAAAACTTTGCCCCATATTAGGAATTACTTCTTTATCATGGTTATTTTCACAAAAATTTAAACTAATTGTAGACCATACATACGAAAATCGAATGGACACGCGACTCGCAGCGCAACATCCAATCGACAACTGTACCGTCACTATATATAACCACAGAATACTAATGTACAGAGGTCAATCTACATACAAAGCGCGCTCGAGCAACGCACACATAGACACCGCTCACGGACACGATATCTCAGAGCGCTCGGACCAGTGCGAGCGCGGTATATCCACTTGAGACACTCGTCTGTGAACATTTTAGTGTAATTTTTTAGCAAAAAAAAAATTATATTTTAACTGTTTATTGGACAGTTGTTTAAATTCAACATGAATACACGAAGATTGTTTTATAAACTAATTATTTTTTGTGAACTAATTGACTAATTTAATGCATTTGAATATTATAGTAACGTAGTTTTAAGTTTCAGCCACTAACATAAAATGGACATTGAAATTATACTGAAATCAATTTCTTTTATATTATTAAATGATGAATTATCGTTTTTTATTTAAGATATCAGTTGTTTCAGAGAGGTAAGTAGGTATTTACTTGTATTTCGATGGTTCGTTTTAATGTAACACAGGATAGTTAGGTAGCGCCGTAGGTAATCAGTTAAGATATGAACTGTCCGGCTCGACGGGCGCGCTCGCATCTCGCTGTCGGTCGGCAACCCTAGCGCGACCGCCCAGCGTAGGTATGAAAAGTGAAGTACATGAGATTGACTTCTGTACCTCTCTTCTGTTATGTGATATAACCGTGCCTTGTAATTTACAATTGGTTTTAGTAACCTCTTCTTCTTTTGGAATCGATAGTAAACTCGTTAAACTGTTTGGAACCAGTAGATGGCTATGTTTACTGCATCATCGGCCTCCAAAGTGATCAACCTAGACGCTTTCATCGTAATGAAAATATACTAAGAAAATGGTATCCCAACAATAAAAAAAAAGTAATTTCCTTAAAATTTCCCCTCGAGCACCGATTGTACGTACGTCTGAACAACTTGAATGACCTTGAAAAACGCTTAATTACCGTACTGTACACACGTTTATACTGAATTTCTTTGGCCGAAAATTTTGGTTTTTATCTTTGTTTTTCCTAGAAATATATAAAAAAATTTTTTTCTTTTTTTTCTGGATGATTTTACGTAAAAACGCGCAACTACGCAATAATAATACCCCCCGCGCGCGAGGAGATATAAAGACTATCAAAATAAAGATTATAAATATTTTAAAAAGCCCTATGAACCGATAATAGCCTTCCAAATAACAACTTCTTTTTAGAACAATTTCTACTTCTTTTTTCCATCTGCTATCAAGATTTTTTATTTATATCCCTTATAAAATGCATTTGAAAACGTTTTTATATAAAGACAATTTCAATGAATCGCTACGGCAGTGTAATATTTGTTTCTGTACATTTACGGCTTTCTGATGCTCACGTCAATTTTGCTAAAGTTCACATTACTATACAAATCTGAAATAGTTGCTGCCGTGTTTAAGATATTTTTTTCTTAAAAAATGTGTTATTTTTAATTAATTCTCATTCAATTACCACTTTTAGGACCTAAAGAAAATTGTAGCACTTTCTTAAGATAGAGCAAAGAAACTTTCATTTATTTTAAGCCTAATTTCTGTCTCTCTCTTTGAAAAAGGCCTCCCCTTTCTCCTTCTAAATTTCTCTGTGTTGCGCCACCTCTGGTCAAGCAGAGGCCTTAACGCGATCCATTTGACGACCTAAACTGAACAGTTAAAAGGATAGAGCTATATAGGGTATAGAGCTCCATTCCTCTTTCTCACTCGCTCACCTTACATTTTAAAACGTCATGGCAAGGCCGCCATCGTCACAACACCACTAATTAGTGGTCACACAATAAATGAAAAAAACACATCTTAATAAGAAAAGGCATCATGTGCTCCTATGACTGCCATTTTGAATTCGTTTCTTAGTGGCGGGGCGATACTGTTTTTTTTTTCGTGTGGAAGTGTGATTTTTAATAACCCACCTATGTTCCTTCAGTTGGCCCTTGCGTTCTAGGGCCACGTGATTTTTTTTTCAGACATTCGACTTGGTCCTAGCGGGCTTCGGTCCCGCTGGGCCCCTACGATTTTGGAACACTACGCACCGTAAACGGTTGGGGCTCGGCCATTAGCGGACGGCGAGCTACCTATTGTTCGTAGTCCGCAAACCCGCACTTACGGTGGCCGATAGTCGTCTTACGACTCCTGACGCCCGTGTGGCCGTGTACTGTTGGACGCTGCATCAGAAAGCCTACCGCTAGTTTGTGTGTCAGTGTGTGCGTGTGTCGGTGTGCGTGTGTCTGGTGCGCGCGTAGCTAACCTTGAAGCAGAAGAGTGCTGGCATGCAGAGTGAGGAAGTATTGCCGCCGCCCACACTCACCTCCGCCCACTGCTGCGTCGCCTCCGTGCACCAGCCTGCGGGTATGGGTGGCTTCATCAAAACTGAACAGATACACTAATATAGATAAAACACCTTACGAAAAAGACAATAAGGTATTCTTTTGAATTTATTTTTGTGCAACATTGTATACCAAACGAAAAATAACACTAAAAATATATCTTCGTCTGAAAACAGTATTAAATTTGATTAATAAATGAAGCAGCCGGTTAGCATTTGAAATATTGATATGAACAAGAGGGATCTCATCATCCCCCCCATCATCGTAATGGCCAAAATAGTACCATAACTATCTTCTCTTGTTACTGACATGTGACGTCATCGCCATTAAGTAGTGACACCACAAGCGTGTGCAATCTTTTTATAGTAAATAGTACTTGTCACTTTTCCCTTCCACCAGATTTGAAAAGATTTTAATTTACAGGACTTTAAACGGATTATCTGAACGAGTTCACTCCCGCAACTTTTAATTTTTAAACAAGCGATATGCACCGTCACATTTCGTGCGCGAATCAATCTCCCAGAGACCGATTCCTGTAGACAAGATTTTATGATTATTATTTACGAAAACTAAATCCTGTTTTATTAGTGTAGCTAGACAGCATACTTTTTTTTTCCCGTCTAAAAACCCGTCTCTCAACAGTTTAAAGCCACACCGGAAGGGCTCTGCAAAGCTGGAGGTAGACCAGTAGCAGGCCGCGTGTACAGTACGCGGACGCACTCAGGCGCTCCGTGCGCCGTGAGATTGTTGAGACGCGCCTCAACGCGACAAGCGAAGGTGCAGACCACGGGCAAGCTGTGGCTACTCCTGCATACGTACGTTCTGAGTATATAGCCCTTCGCCTCCAGAAAATAGTGACTCATCGTTGTCACTCAGGTGAACTACACCCCTTGATCAATTCGTCATCATCATCTTTCGGTCCTTGCCCCGTGTTATTTGGGGTCGGCCCAACATTTTTTTCTTCAATTTCGACATGTCACCCGGCAGTCACTATCACTAACTCCCTTTTCCCTTCCCTCTCCCTCTAAATCCATCTACATTAAGGTATTTCATGTTTTTAAAATTTTCGATTTTTATTTGACTTTTATCGAATTCTTCTCAAAAATCACCATAATCGGTTAATATTTAGAGATTGCCCAACGCCAATACGTACATCAGTGAAGATTAAATTAGAAAGATACAGAGGAGGGAAGCAAGTTTTATGTATACTCATAACTCTTTTAGTGACATAAGGCCCCTTGACACATTAGATCATAGCAAATTAGAAAGCCGTGTTCACATTGACCAATTAATAACATAAGCCCTTCAGACAATACGGACGCATCTTTTGTCAATTTTAAAAATTAATATCTCAACTATTCATAAAAATAGAACTGAAAATTTTGACGATTATAATTAAATTTTAAAATAATTACTTAATATTAATATTTGAACATACTGTGTATTAAGAAGTTTGCTTTAATATTAATTTTTATCCCAGTATGAATATGTCTTTATTTAAAGTTCGCGTTAAGAAAATTGTGACGCAACAGTGCTTGTTGTGTCACTATTTTCTCAACGTGAATAGAACAGTTCCCAAGTTACCGTTAGTTTCGTGTGGGTACTCTTCGCAGTCGCTGGTGTCGGTGTCGGAGTCGTCGTGCGGGAGTTCGTAGGCGTACAGTTCGGTCGCGCTCGCGGCCGAGATCTTCGCGTTGTCTTCGAACACTCGCCCGATTGTCGCGCCCGATAACTCCACGATCAACATTCTGAAAGAGACAAGAAGTTTACACATTCATTTTTCACACAGTTTCGTTGTATACCGTATGTGATCACTTCTTACAATTCGATCCTTATTCGCAAATTGAAAAATCTACACTTATCTAACTCTATTCGAGTGTAATAGTACAGAGTGTTTGTTTTTTTTTTTCTTCAAAACCCACAGGTTCAGTTCTTAACTAGGAATGTTGATTTTTGAAAGTTCTAAAATGCAGTTCGAACCTTAATTTAATCACTCGTGTAAATGTAAAATTCGCCTCAATTCATATCTTAGAGAATTGCCTATTAACTTTTAACACAATGGTGATGTCATTACTGTTCACCTAAGCTCCTTCGCATTTAAATACTCAATGATGACACTCACGACTCGGGCGCCAGTCCGCACAGCTCGGACAACTTCTTCTTGAGATCTAGATAAGTTCCTTCTGAGTTCACTCTCACTCCATACTTGATAGGCACTGAACCGTCGAGCAGCATCACTGGAAGAACATCGACAACATAATATTATAAGCTTTACATGTACGGTGAACCTGCACATTCATATAACTATGTAGGTTATGTGTTTACAGAATACTAACTGACTAATGTAGTTTTTGCCGCATAAATTATCAAAAGACAAAAGGTGGGTGGTCTTTGGTAGGAGGGTAAAATAGTCTACAACCTAATGTCGGTTTTAATTTCTTAATTTGGTAATATCAAATCAAAATGCAACGTGCCGACATTCGCTTTTGGTGGCTCTAAGCCAATAGCAGAACGTCAACCAAATCTTTAGCGCCGACGCTGCGTTAAGCGACCGCCCGCGTATAAAATTAGTCAGTGATATTTCTACACTCAAAACGGGCGTCTGAAATCTGGTTTCTGTCTTTTTAAGCATAAGTATACAAACTATCGTCATACATTTTCTTTGGTCCTTCGAACCGGATTTTGAAGGATTTTAAACTTACAATGTTTTGCTTTTGTAATGATATGGTATTGTCTTACTATTTTATTATAAAAAAAAATTATATTAATCACTGTGAAAATGTTTTTCGATGGAGCATGAACCAAGAGAGGTCTATGCCCAGCACTAGGCGAGGTTGACCTGTGGATTGATGACGTCTAGCATGGAGCTGGCATTAGAGACAGGATCCGCTGTTTGACGATGTTTAGTAGAAGTTTATATCACGAAATAATCCGTTGTGTAGCAGTTGGCCACTTACCCCTGAGCTCGCAGCATACATAGGACTCCATGGGCAGCGGCAGGCTGAGCATGTTGAAGGCATCGAAGCGCACCGACTCCCGCGCGCACGTGTCGCACACAACTTTAGACTTCAGCTGGCCATAGAACAGCTCCGTCATTATGGACGCATTGCGGGACGTGTGCTGCTCCCAGGCTTCTGCTGCTACCACCTGAAGGGTGAAGTAGTTTTTTCAATTTCAAATAGACAAATACAAATTATTAAAAGGGTAACGAAGATCACAAAGATTCAGTTATGGAAAGCGTAGTATTATCTATTAGTCATGCAACTACCCATCACTATAGCGCCACCTCTACGAGCGAGTGAGTCGCTGAATTAATATATTAAAGAATATACCTAATATCGCCACGAGAAACTTGCTCGTGGTCTTTCTGTGATTGTCTCTATTTACATGCTCGTATTTAATTTCACATGTATGTTTCTCTGTAGGCGTGAAATGAATACATTTATCGAAAAATAACTCTCAATTTGATATTTTTGCAAGAGCAGATACAGCATTATGAGCACAATTGGCGAGCTTACTACCTTATTTGGGGTCGATGGGCCAATTCCTTCAAATCAACAACAAATTGGGTAACTCATCTCATTGAAACACGTGACTAAAATTACACCAGTAGTACCTGCGCGTCGTGCTGTCCTGTTTCCCGTGGTGATACGCACCAACGTACGCAGACGAGCTGAGCTGGATGATCTGGAGAGCTGTGCCATCACAACAGTATTGTGGACACTGACCTGGTCAGGGCGGCCGTCCGAGTCGTCGCTGTGCGTGCCAGCAGGCGCGGCGTGCGGCTTGGCCCTGTTGAGGTCCTCGTGCAGCGCGTCCAGCAGCCACGCCAGCAGCTCCTGCGCGTCGTGCTGGCCGCCGCCCGCCAGCGCGCGCGCCCAGCGCGACACGCACCAGCGCACGCGCAGCGGCGCCACCGAGCGCGCCGAGCATGACACTGACCTGGTCGGGGCGGCCGTCCGAGTCGTCGCTGTGCGTGCCAGCAGGCGCGGCGTGCGGCTTGGCCCTGTTGAGGTCCTCGTGCAGCGCGTCCAGCAGCCACGCCAGCAGCTCCTGCGCGTCGTGCTGGCCGCCGCCCGCCAGCGCGCGCGCCCAGCGCGACACGCACCAGCGCACGCGCAGCGGCGCCACCGAGCGCGCCGAGCATGACACTGACCTGGTCGGGGCGGCCGTCCGAGTCGTCGCTGTGCGTGCCAGCAGGCGCGGCGTGCGGCTTGGCCCTGTTGAGGTCCTCGTGCAGCGCGTCCAGCAGCCACGCCAGCAGCTCCTGCGCGTCGTGCTGGCCGCCGCCCGCCAGCGCGCGCGCCCAGCGCGACACGCACCAGCGCACGCGCAGCGGCGCCACCGAGCGCGCCGAGCATGACACTGACCTGGTCGGGGCGGCCGTCCGAGTCGTCGCTGTGCGTGCCAGCAGGCGCGGCGTGCGGCTTGGCCCTGTTGAGGTCCTCGTGCAGCGCGTCCAGCAGCCACGCCAGCAGCTCCTGCGCGTCGTGCTGGCCGCCGCCCGCCAGCGCGCGCGCCCAGCGCGACACGCACCAGCGCACGCGCAGCGGCGCCACCGAGCGCGCCGAGCATGACACTGACCTGGTCGGGGCGGCCGTCCGAGTCGTCGCTGTGCGTGCCAGCAGGCGCGGCGTGCGGCTTGGCCCTGTTGAGGTCCTCGTGCAGCGCGTCCAGCAGCCACGCCAGCAGCTCCTGCGCGTCGTGCTGGCCGCCGCCCGCCAGCGCGCGCGCCCAGCGCGACACGCACCAGCGCACGCGCAGCGGCGCCACCGAGCGCGCCGAGCATGACACTGACCTGGTCGGGGCGGCCGTCCGAGTCGTCGCTGTGCGTGCCAGCAGGCGCGGCGTGCGGCTTGGCCCTGTTGAGGTCCTCGTGCAGCGCGTCCAGCAGCCACGCCAGCAGCTCCTGCGCGTCGTGCTGGCCGCCGCCCGCCAGCGCGCGCGCCCAGCGCGACACGCACCAGCGCACGCGCAGCGGCGCCACCGAGCGCGCCGAGCACGACCACACCTGACATCAATAAAAACTATTTCACAAAGGCTTGTGTTTAGCCCTTACCGAAAATGCATCTATTTTATTCTACCAAAATTCGACCAGCCGAAATAAATAAATCCTCAGCAAATTGTATATCACGAAGCAATGTAGAAATGAAGTTATCTTCCTTTTTATGCTATGGCATATAAATATAAAAAGCATAAACGCCTTTAAAGCTAATTTTAGACAGCTTGGGCAGAGTCGACGGAGGAACCCCGCATTTCTATCTATGAGGCACGAAGGAATAATTATTCCTTTCTATTAACCTAACCTGTCCTTCTTGGGGTACCCTAAAATTCCGAGCTCGCTTCGCTCGCTCTAGGCGGATTCGGCGAGCATTTATCCATTTTGACAGACAATAATATAAATACAAAACGTACAATTATTCTGACGAATGTATATTTATTTTGGTATTTTGGTATAGAGTGGGATTATTTTATATGAAGTTAATATATTTTACTAAGAACTTAGTCTTCAAGACAAAAAACATTTTGGTACAGTACGGCCGATTTAATTTGGCGAGCCTGAACTTTGCGCAGAAGGCTTCGCACGAAAGTTTTTTAGGAACCAAATGGTGGTATGAGGCGACGTGTGCGGGGCAGAGGTGTAAGCTAGAGATTGACTCTTTGTAAACACAATCGACCCTTTATTCAATCAAAATTCGCAATCGATTTTTATCGATTTGGAATTTATTATTTTTTGTTTACATGAGATGTAGAACGAAATAGATTAACAAACATAGTGAATTTTATTGTTAGTAAACGATATTTTGACTTTAATGAAAAAAAAAAACTAATAAAATTTTATTTTCGTGTCTTTCAGACATGATTTAGTTAAATACCAGTTATTTATAAACGACAACTAAAATAACGACTGTTTAAGAATATTTTAAACTTCCTTATAGAAAACTGAATATAAATATATTTTTATAACTCAATTTCAATCGCTTTGAAAAAAATCGATTAAACAACACCCTCAGACACGCGTATTGGACATCTCTCTTCGGTAACTTCGTAAAGCTTCGTACTTATTCGGCAATGTTCGGTACGCAGTCATATGTCTCACTCACACGTTAGCTTTGGTGTTATTTTCGTGTCGCTGTCTTTAGCACAGACGGTAACAAAAGTTTTCGTTGGTTTTTATTAATACATTGTTAAGTTTTTTGTGTAGCGTTAGGTTTGTTTCTTTAATTCATAAGTTATTTTAGTAGCTTTCTGTCTCAAAGTGTTTTAATATTTATTTTATTTGTACTTGGTCCCTGTATTAGTAAATTTTTATTCGTGTAAAGAAAATCACCCTACTATAAAGTGTAGCTTTTCTTAACTATTTCGAATTTGCCTCCTTTTACAGTTTAGATGTCACATTTGACAGTAACATAAAAATGTCATTGTCAATGGTTTTGTGATGAGAGGTTATGAAAAGATTGTGCAGTGATTTATTCCTTTAAAAGAAATCCAATATAAAAACACGTAAAGTAAAGGCTTTAAATGTTGTTTTTTTGGTTACAGGTGAGTCAGTCACTAATCATTTATGATAAATGATCTATGTTATAAGCGATGTACGAAAATGTTTAGTTAATAAAAAAATAATTTTGGTTACAGAAAAACGCAATTTCGCCTTTTGTTTTACCCACTAACATTATATTCGTATTTAGGTTTTAAAAAAATAACGTCAATAACAGGTTTTTTTTACGACTGTACATGCGCTAAAGTTCGCAGAGCCTATGTTCACGCTCGCCAAGTTAGAAAGGCCGTATTGTAAGCATTTTAATTACACCCTTTTAGAAAGGCATTTGATAAAACAGCCCTATCGCTGTTAGCGCGGCTTGGACATTGAACACCACTCATATTGGAGTTGACTCAAGTGCACCCACAACGCGGTCACAATACTGTCACATCAATTACCACAGGGTTGTTAACCTTAGAAAATAATGTTTATAGTTATAAAGCTTATAATTTTCTCACTTAAATTAAAAAAAAACAGAGGTCTGTAAAATGTTATTTAATGCTTAAAAGAATCAAGATAATTACGCTCAGTCAGCCTATATAAATCAGGTTGCTGTTCAATTTTTTAATTATTTTTTACGGGTGGTATTTACCACCCACATCTTTTTTTTTTTTATTGTACCCACAGATTTAAATTTTATTGCTAATGCTCATTTATTAATTTAATATATCGACGGTGAAGTACCAATAACTCCTAACTGTCGGAAGTCAAAATTATCTGTCCAAAAATTGTTAGGAAGTAATACTATAAATTGACACGTTGGTTTAGTTAGGTGTTTGTTTCCACAAATTAATTTGATGCAGTTGCAACTAAATATCCGCTTCGGATATTTTACGAAGCATGCGGAAACACGCATTTAAAATATAAGCACTTAAAAGTAATTTTATCGAAAAATGTCAGTTAGAAGGTATTGGCACTTCACCGTCGATATATACCTATTAACTATTAAATATTACAAATTAATAGGTATTTAAACAAACTGAACATAATAATATGTACAAACAAGTAGAAAAAGAACTCATATGGCATCAAAAAATTCGTCCACATTGATGTCAATGAGAAAAGTGCCCAGAATGCTGGCAGCATTGCTATCCGCAATGCTGATTCGTTGACCGAAGAAAAGCCCAGCCCTCTGGTCACGTGAAGAGTCGATCAGCTGATTGCTGATATCCCGAACAACTCGATGAGCGCTCGGAACCCATTGACCTAATGTTTCAACCCCAAACGGTTCAAACATATAACCTACGATGAGGCTATTATATTTACGCCGTTTGAGGTTTTCTGCATCTGCAGCAGCCGCCCCAGCACAGCCCGCCGTACTCAGATTGGATGGCGCAAAGGTCGACATGTTGCATCCCACAGGCCCAAAGGCCTACCCAATTTCGAAGGCATTACAGTCATCCCGTCTGGCCTCTTCCCATCGTCACGTGCCAAGCCATTGAGTTCTAGAACAGCTGGCAGCCCGGCGATGACGGTACTATATACTATATACTGACGGCGGTTATTAATACTGGCATGTCGTGCTATCCGAGCAGCGCTTCTACTGCATGATAAGCCATGGTATCCGAGGCGGGCGACTGCTTCTTCGCTGACATCGATGTGAAGCTCCACTAGGAGCACCCAGACTAAAATTATGTTACTACATTGATGTACGATAAAGTTTATTACATTCTTTACGAATTACTTTGTACTACTACTTCTTACGTAACAAAAAGTACAAGTACAAATTAGAATACATACCTCTTTACAAAGTTCTCCATATCTTAACGCTAAAACTCCTTTGGTACCGAGCGGGTTGGTTGTGTTCACCTCGTACAGATGCATGCCCGAGTTGAAATATCGCGTCAGAGGCCCCGTGTTCCATACCTATAACATACAAAATCGTTGTATATGTCTCTTTCCTGGAAACCTTAGATTATTTAGTGTCTTGTATTCAATTTGACAATCCACCACATTCCAGTATTTATAAATACACTATGGATGTTGTCATCATACCTAAAAAAAGTTTTTTTTTTGAAAATGATTGACTTCGTTTCCTGTGAACGTGAGAATGTTCGGTCAACAGTCGTATTTAGCTTTGAAATTGTGACTAAAAATTACTTATCAATGGCTTCTATTTACTTACCATGATGAGAGAATTGCTTATTTCATAAGTTAAATAAAAGATTTAAAAATTTATAGGTTGACCGTCCATTCTGATCTAGAATGGCTGGCCGCTGTCGAGTTGAAACTATGTAGAATTACTGAAATACTCATGGGCCAAAAATTGCTTATCAATTGCTTACTTCACTATTTATAAATCTAGACCCTCTTTATTCTAGAATAGTCCAACCTCAGCAAGCGTAGCGTGCAGCTGTTGCATGTAGCGGCAAGCTCCTCGCAATTCAATTATTACTAATGTCAATGGTAAGCGACTCACAGACTGCAAGGCCGCGTTCATGAAGCAAGTATTCCCTAAGTTGTGCAGGCCGGTGGCGCCGGGCAAGTTGGGCGCTATCAACGTCTCGCGACGCTCCGTGGCTCTGCTTGATCCACTGCTCATACTGTTAGTAAAAATTCGAGATGATCATCAAATTATGTAATAACAAGCCCTATTCTATAAACAATAAAGTTCAAAATTCATTGCAACTCATACTTAATTCGGGCGCCCGGGCAGAAATGGTCAATTAAATCAATACTTCATTTGGTAGCGATGGCTTCAAATTATCTCGAATTATCACAAATGGGAAGGAGGTCGACGCCGTCGAGGTCGACCACGGCGAAGGTGGTGTGACGATCTGATCATGTTTGCGGAGTAAACTTGACCAGAGATCGTCCTAGACTCCTTTCCTCCTGTCTCCTAAATCCTGTTTGGAAGGAGAAAGGGGAGACCTTTGCCCAGCAGTGGGACACACAATAGGATATTTTACAAAAAAAACTAGTTGGTCTGTAAAAAATCTGCATGTCACAAGCCATGTTTGATTGGTTGACCAAAAAACCTCACAAAAGTATAGTCTTTTTTTACCCAACTGCCAAGAAGGGTTAAGTTTTTTTCAGGTGATACAGAACACCTGTAAACCCGTGGGCTTTCAGCATCATCACGAAATAAAATAAGCATTAACGTGGTATAAGATTTATAATTTCAATATTCCAGAATATCCAAGAATTTTATTCATCAAAGCGACAAAAGAAAGCTTTGCTAAGCTAAAAATAGGTCCTTCCTTATTCATCAATCCTTCGTTTTGCACATAGAATTATAAAACAAAAGATTCGAGGCGAACTTAAATCAGGATGGTGGAAAGACTAACTAGTTGTCTAGCCTCAAACAAAAACCAATAGGGTATTTTACTCTAAATGAGAAGAAATCAAAAAAAAATAATATTATTAAGAAATCTAATATTATTTAAGATAGCTTAGGTAAAATGCAGTCGGCAAGTGTTGGTTTTAGTTCATAAAATTACAAAATCAAATTTAAAATTAATTTCAAAGTTTTCTGTTTTTATAATCTGTTCTTTATCACCTTGAAATAGTAGGCCACCATGTTATTATGTCATTCGGCTGTGTAAAATAAAGTGACAGCTGTCAACTTTCAACTGATCGGCCATACTGAGTACATTTGTTTACACAGCCAACTGACGTCACGACCACAGAATAAATATGGCGACCACTGCTTTCTACATTTTCGCCAAATACGCGCGTCATTTGAAAATGTACATTTTAAATGCAAGTACACTATACCACAATGAAATAAATAAGATTTCACTGAGGAAAAACTTTCACGCACTTCCATGACCAGAGTAATATTTGAACCTGACGTAAGTGAATTAATTCACATTTATTTATAATCTTTAGGACCTAACCTATGTATACAGAAAAACGTATGTTTTCCTGTAGATAAGCATGGCATTGTTATTTTGAAATTTATTTTCAGCTGACTAGGTATGTTACATTGAAATGGATCAGTAGCACGTAGTGTACTGTGATTTCTGCCTACTCTCTTAAAAAAAATGACCTACGTTAATATTATACACGTATCAAACGCGTGAGCGGCCGAGGGGCACATGATGCACGCAGCGGACGGCGAGCGGCGAGGCACTTCTCGATCCCTCTATAGACACCTCATCGTACCGCTATTTATTTATCGCCTTTTATTCGAATATAATCTTCGAATAGTATACATTCCACTTATTTATTCATCTCCTTAAGATCCTGAACATATGTATATATTTAATGGACCATGGAACTTGGCAAACACATCATGTGTCTTCGTAGCCAGATCGCGACCTACCAGGCTTGCGAGATTGTTCAAGAGGCACCTTGGAGTTTGTACAGTTCATGTATAGGCAAATTGCTAATGCCGCTACCTACTTTTCACTACTGGTTTTATTCTCGTAATTATAAGTTAGTTGACCAATAGCCGTAGCACTATGACCACGGATGCGGGATGAGCATCCAAATGAACTTTCGTGTAACTTTTACGAATTAAATAAATTATCGTGAAGTCTGTCGTTTTCGTAAACTCACATCCAACTACTGAACTGTAAGTTACCTCATCATCATCATCATTTCAGCCGAAAGACCATCATTTCAGCCGAAAGATCATCATTTCAGCCACTGTTGGACATAGGCCTCCCCAAATGTCGCCACAATGACCGGTCCTGTGCGTCTCGCATCCATCGAATTCCCGCGACCCTCACCAGGTCATCGGTCCATCTTGCGGGAAGCCTTCCCACGCTGAGTCTTATGGTACTAGCAGCGGACAGTTACTAGCTACAGCTCTACAAATGACTCGTGAAGAAACACGGCTGGTTTTGGTCAGTAAAAGTTTGAAGCTCTCTCTCGTTGAACCCATAACCGGAGAAAATATTTGATGACATCCCACAAAAAAAAAACCTTGTAAATACATGTTAGGACTCTGCAATCAGATTTTGCTAGACTGCAAATGGATCGTTGGAGTTAGCCTGTGGCAATGGATTCCGCAGGTCATGGAACTCCACAAATAGATCATGTGACCATTTAAGGATCATAATACTCCGCGAATGGATTATTGGACACCGTAAAAGCGTTTTACTATTGATTTTTAGGTATTTCTCTTTTATAGCTTTTCTTTTACGACTATTGCCCTCGCCAAAGTCGGTCTAAGTTATTATGAGGCATACCTGAGGGCTCCTATCTCTTCTGGCCAGGTGAGGTCACAGTTCCGCACCTCCAGTAGCAGCCTAGCCCGCTCGTCCAGCCCCAGTTCGTGTAGTGTCGGTCGGTCATCATCCAGCAATACTGCTGTATTTCCTACTGACCAGACCCTCATGTCTTCGCGTGCCAGGCCTAAGGCTGCGCAGAGAAACTCGCACACCTGGGGACATAAAAAAAGGGCTCGGTGAAGTATTGTCGAGCGGCACCACGACAAGCAATCCCGCCTTGCTAGCGGCGGGTGATCACCAGGAGACAATATTCTCCCGCCAACGAATGGTCGCGCCTCGCTACATATAGGCGCATGTCTACAACTAATCGTTGCGCAGTTTTTGTTGAATATTTAAGGCGGGTGAGTGAGTCGTGACATGCAGCGTGCACGCCGCGTGTCACAGTCGTACGTCGTCGTCGGTGACGCGGTAGCTCGATAATATCGCAGTGTGGAGACATGTACATTCGCTATAGAATGAAACGGCATGTCGTGTGGAGATATGTTCATTGTTCGAAATTGATGCGGCAAGTCGATAATATTGCCGTGTGGACATGTTCATTGTTCGAAATTGAAGCGGCAAATCGATAATATCGCCGTGTGGAGACATGTTCATTGTTCGAAATTGAAGCGGCAAGTCGATAATATCACCCTGTGGAGACATGTTCATTGTTCGAAATTGAAGCGGCAATTCGATAATATCGCCATGTGGAGACATGTACATTGTTTGAAATTGAAGCGGCAAATCGATAATATCGCCGTGTGGAGACATGTTCATTGTTCGAAATTGAAGCGGCAAGTCGATAATATTACCGTGTGGAGACATGTTCATTGTTTAAAATTAAAGCGGCAAATCGATAATATCGCCGTGTGGAGACATGTTCATTCACTATAGAATGAAACGGCATGTCGATAATATCGCCGTGTGGAGATATGTTCATTGTTAGAAAATGAAGCAGTAGGTCGATAATATCGCCGTGTGGAGACACGTTCATTGTCAAAGAATGAAGCGACAGATCGATAATATCGCCGTGCGGAGACATAATCATTGTTAGAAAATGAAGCGTCTGGACGATAATATGGTCATGTGGAGGAGAAACGTTCATTGATAATGAAGCGACAGGACGATAATATTGCCGTGTGAAGGAGACACGTTCATTGATAGAGAATGAAGCGGCAGGACGAAAACATACCACATAGAAATCAAAATTTGAAATTCTGCATCGCAGTGTTAGAGTTCTCCGTGTAATTAGAACATATACATTAGCCTGATATCAATTATTGGGCAGTTGCCAGTTGGAGAATCTTTTCTTTTCAGCGAAGGTACGTAGGACTTTACCCCTAAATTAGTTCCTGCTGATGTGACATACCTGCCTCACGGTGGCTAGCCGCGAGAAGGCTGCGGTATAAGCGAGCTGTCGGTCGGGAGGCGCGGGCGCCAGCGGCACGCTGCTGTACAGCGACGCGCCCGCGCCGCCGCCTCCGCCTGACATGTGACATACCTGCCTCACGGTGGCTAGCCGCGAGAAGGCTGCGGTATAAGCGAGCTGTCGGTCGGGAGGCGCGGGCGCCAGCGGCACGCTGCTGTACAGCGACGCGCCCGCGCCGCCGCCTCCGCCTGACATGTGACATACCTGCCTCACGGTGGCTAGCCGCGAGAAGGCTGCGGTATAAGCGAGCTGTCGGTCGGGAGGCGCGGGCGCCAGCGGCACGCTGCTGTACAGCGACGCGCCCGCGCCGCCGCCTCCGCCTGACATGTGACATACCTGCCTCACGGTGGCTAGCCGCGAGAAGGCTGCGGTATAAGCGAGCTGTCGGTCGGGAGGCGCGGGCGCCAGCGGCACGCTGCTGTACAGCGACGCGCCCGCGCCGCCGCCTCCGCCTGACATGTGACATACCTGCCTCACGGTGGCTAGCCGCGAGAAGGCTGCGGTATAAGCGAGCTGTCGGTCGGGAGGCGCGGGCGCCAGCGGCACGCTGCTGTACAGCGACGCGCCCGCGCCGCCGCCTCCGCCTGACATGTGACATACCTGCCTCACGGTGGCTAGCCGCGAGAAGGCTGCGGTATAAGCGAGCTGTCGGTCGGGAGGCGCGGGCGCCAGCGGCACGCTGCTGTACAGCGACGCGCCCGCGCCGCCGCCTCCGCCTGACATGTGACATACCTGCCTCACGGTGGCTAGCCGCGAGAAGGCTGCGGTATAAGCGAGCTGTCGGTCGGGAGGCGCGGGCGCCAGCGGCACGCTGCTGTACAGCGACGCGCCCGCGCCGCCGCCTCCGCCTGACATGTGACATACCTGCCTCACGGTGGCTAGCCGCGAGAAGGCTGCGGTATAAGCGAGCTGTCGGTCGGGAGGCGCGGGCGCCAGCGGCACGCTGCTGTACAGCGACGCGCCCGCGCCGCCGCCTCCGCCTGACATGTGACATACCTGCCTCACGGTGGCTAGCCGCGAGAAGGCTGCGGTATAAGCGAGCTGTCGGTCGGGAGGCGCGAGCGTCAGCGGCACGCTGCTGTACAGCGACGCGCCCGCGCCGCCGCCTCCGCCTGACATGTGACATACCTGCCTCACGGTGGCTAGCCGCGAGAAGGCTGCGGTATAAGCGAGCTGTCGGTCGGGAGGCGCGGGCGCCAGCGGCACGCTGCTGTACAGCGACGCGCCCGCGCCGCCGCCTCCGCCTGACATGTGACATACCTGCCTCACGGTGGCTAGCCGCGAGAAGGCTGCGGTATAAGCGAGCTGTCGGTCGGGAGGCGCGGGCGCCAGCGGCACGCTGCTGTACAGCGACGCGCCCGCGCCGCCGCCTCCGCCTGACATGTGACATACCTGCCTCACGGTGGCTAGCCGCGAGAAGGCTGCGGTATAAGCGAGCTGTCGGTCGGGAGGCGCGGGCGCCAGCGGCACGCTGCTGTACAGCGACGCGCCCGCGCCGCCGCCTCCGCCTGACATGTGACATACCTGCCTCACGGTGGCTAGCCGCGAGAAGGCTGCGGTATAAGCGAGCTGTCGGTCGGGAGGCGCGGGCGCCAGCGGCACGCTGCTGTACAGCGACGCGCCCGCGCCGCCGCCTCCGCCTGACATGTGACATACCTGCCTCACGGTGGCTAGCCGCGAGAAGGCTGCGGTATAAGCGAGCTGTCGGTCGGGAGGCGCGGGCGCCAGCGGCACGCTGCTGTACAGCGACGCGCCCGCGCCGCCGCCTCCGCCTGACATGTGACATACCTGCCTCACGGTGGCTAGCCGCGAGAAGGCTGCGGTATAAGCGAGCTGTCGGTCGGGAGGCGCGGGCGCCAGCGGCACGCTGCTGTACAGCGACGCGCCCGCGCCGCCGCCTCCGCCTGACATGTGACATACCTGCCTCACGGTGGCTAGCCGCGAGAAGGCTGCGGTATAAGCGAGCTGTCGGTCGGGAGGCGCGGGCGCCAGCGGCACGCTGCTGTACAGCGACGCGCCCGCGCCGCCGCCTCCGCCTGACATGTGACATACCTGCCTCACGGTGGCTAGCCGCGAGAAGGCTGCGGTATAAGCGAGCTGTCGGTCGGGAGGCGCGGGCGCCAGCGGCACGCTGCTGTACAGCGACGCGCCCGCGCCGCCGCCTCCGCCTGACATGTGACATACCTGCCTCACGGTGGCTAGCCGCGAGAAGGCTGCGGTATAAGCGAGCTGTCGGTCGGGAGGCGCGGGCGCCAGCGGCACGCTGCTGTACAGCGACGCGCCCGCGCCGCCGCCTCCGCCTGACATGTGACATACCTGCCTCACGGTGGCTAGCCGCGAGAAGGCTGCGGTATAAGCGAGCTGTCGGTCGGGAGGCGCGGGCGCCAGCGGCACGCTGCTGTACAGCGACGCGCCCGCGCCGCCGCCTCCGCCTGACATGTGACATACCTGCCTCACGGTGGCTAGCCGCGAGAAGGCTGCGGTATAAGCGAGCTGTCGGTCGGGAGGCGCGGGCGCCAGCGGCACGCTGCTGTACAGCGACGCGCCCGCGCCGCCGCCTCCGCCTGACATGTGACATACCTGCCTCACGGTGGCTAGCCGCGAGAAGGCTGCGGTATAAGCGAGCTGTCGGTCGGGAGGCGCGGGCGCCAGCGGCACGCTGCTGTACAGCGACGCGCCCGCGCCGCCGCCTCCGCCTGACATGTGACATACCTGCCTCACGGTGGCTAGCCGCGAGAAGGCTGCGGTATAAGCGAGCTGTCGGTCGGGAGGCGCGGGCGCCAGCGGCACGCTGCTGTACAGCGACGCGCCCGCGCCGCCGCCTCCGCCTGACATGTGACATACCTGCCTCACGGTGGCTAGCCGCGAGAAGGCTGCGGTATAAGCGAGCTGTCGGTCGGGAGGCGCGGGCGCCAGCGGCACGCTGCTGTACAGCGACGCGCCCGCGCCGCCGCCTCCGCCTGACATGTGACATACCTGCCTCACGGTGGCTAGCCGCGAGAAGGCTGCGGTATAAGCGAGCTGTCGGTCGGGAGGCGCGGGCGCCAGCGGCACGCTGCTGTACAGCGACGCGCCCGCGCCGCCGCCTCCGCCTGACATGTGACATACCTGCCTCACGGTGGCTAGCCGCGAGAAGGCTGCGGTATAAGCGAGCTGTCGGTCGGGAGGCGCGGGCGCCAGCGGCACGCTGCTGTACAGCGACGCGCCCGCGCCGCCGCCTCCGCCTGACATGTGACATACCTGCCTCACGGTGGCTAGCCGCGAGAAGGCTGCGGTATAAGCGAGCTGTCGGTCGGGAGGCGCGGGCGCCAGCGGCACGCTGCTGTACAGCGACGCGCCCGCGCCGCCGCCTCCGCCTGACATGTGACATACCTGCCTCACGGTGGCTAGCCGCGAGAAGGCTGCGGTATAAGCGAGCTGTCGGTCGGGAGGCGCGGGCGCCAGCGGCACGCTGCTGTACAGCGACGCGCCCGCGCCGCCGCCTCCGCCTGACATGTGACATACCTGCCTCACGGTGGCTAGCCGCGAGAAGGCTGCGGTATAAGCGAGCTGTCGGTCGGGAGGCGCGGGCGCCAGCGGCACGCTGCTGTACAGCGACGCGCCCGCGCCGCCGCCTCCGCCTGACATGTGACATACCTGCCTCACGGTGGCTAGCCGCGAGAAGGCTGCGGTATAAGCGAGCTGTCGGTCGGGAGGCGCGGGCGCCAGCGGCACGCTGCTGTACAGCGACGCGCCCGCGCCGCCGCCTCCGCCTGACATGTGACATACCTGCCTCACGGTGGCTAGCCGCGAGAAGGCTGCGGTATAAGCGAGCTGTCGGTCGGGAGGCGCGGGCGCCAGCGGCACGCTGCTGTACAGCGACGCGCCCGCGCCGCCGCCTCCGCCTGACATGTGACATACCTGCCTCACGGTGGCTAGCCGCGAGAAGGCTGCGGTATAAGCGAGCTGTCGGTCGGGAGGCGCGGGCGCCAGCGGCACGCTGCTGTACAGCGACGCGCCCGCGCCGCCGCCTCCGCCTGACATGTGACATACCTGCCTCACGGTGGCTAGCCGCGAGAAGGCTGCGGTATAAGCGAGCTGTCGGTCGGGAGGCGCGGGCGCCAGCGGCACGCTGCTGTACAGCGACGCGCCCGCGCCGCCGCCTCCGCCTGACATGTGACATACCTGCCTCACGGTGGCTAGCCGCGAGAAGGCTGCGGTATAAGCGAGCTGTCGGTCGGGAGGCGCGGGCGCCAGCGGCACGCTGCTGTACAGCGACGCGCCCGCGCCGCCGCCTCCGCCTGACATGTGACATACCTGCCTCACGGTGGCTAGCCGCGAGAAGGCTGCGGTATAAGCGAGCTGTCGGTCGGGAGGCGCGGGCGCCAGCGGCACGCTGCTGTACAGCGACGCGCCCGCGCCGCCGCCTCCGCCTGACATGTGACATACCTGCCTCACGGTGGCTAGCCGCGAGAAGGCTGCGGTATAAGCGAGCTGTCGGTCGGGAGGCGCGGGCGCCAGCGGCACGCTGCTGTACAGCGACGCGCCCGCGCCGCCGCCTCCGCCTGACATGTGACATACCTGCCTCACGGTGGCTAGCCGCGAGAAGGCTGCGGTATAAGCGAGCTGTCGGTCGGGAGGCGCGGGCGCCAGCGGCACGCTGCTGTACAGCGACGCGCCCGCGCCGCCGCCTCCGCCTGACAGAGGGGCGATTCCTGCCAACAACAATGACTTTATTAGAATAAATACACGATTACAACGTATGTATATATGTAGCGACATCCTGCATCGCGCAATCAAAGTTCTCCGCGCGATATAGAACATACAGAACAGCCCGAAATCATCTAACGGGCAGCTGCCCACCAGACATAACACCCGTCTGTTCGGAGGATCCTCCCTTTTCAACGGAGGTTTGCGGGACCTTACTCTCTGTTCCGCCTACCTCCAAATATATAAAAAAGTGATATTAAACAGTTAACCAATTAACTGGTTTTATCCTCATATCTGCACGTATATAATTCTAAAGGTTGGAATAAAAAAGCGGAACTCTCATAGGATCAATCGAAGGCCTGTATGTCTGTCAGTCTTTCTCCGTTCTTGCAAAGCTATACAAAAGTGCACCAGGAGGTTCAAACTTCGTTCGTATCGCGTTTGTTTATGAATTGTCGGAGTAAGGGAGTGTGAGGGAAGGAGCATGGCTCTCAGTGACGCACTTGTAAAAAAAAACATTTCTTTATTATAATACTTATGCGCGACTGCAGCGCATTTGAATCGCCGTATAGGTGCGTTTGTATCGATACAAATGAGCATTTACGTCAGCACAAAATTTTTCAACATGTATAAAGGTTTACTATCTGCGTCTGAATATTGTTTAAAGCACGTTAGCGCGTATCATCTACACGAAGTCGGCGCGTTAAAAATACGCTGGGTGCACAGGCTCTTGGAAGGGTCTCGGGCTTGGCTTGCTTTCAAAAAGCTATACTTCTGGACACGGCTCGAATAAGGGGCTCAGAAGGGCGATGCTAGCTAGGGCTGCGGTAATACAGGTGGGCTCTGAATGGAGCGGGAGGACGTGTCAGACTTTTACTGACTAAGGCACCGTCTTATTGTCATCATTCATTCATCATCATCATTTCAGCCGAAAGAAGTCCACAGTGGACATAGGCCTCCCCCAAGCGACGCCACTACGACCGATCCAGTGCGTCTCGGATCCACTGCACTCCCGCGACTCACCAGGTCGTCGGTCCACCTTAAGGGAGGCCTAACGCTGCGTTTTCCGGTGCGCGGTCGCCACTCTAGAACGTTTCGGCCCCATCGACCATCCGTTCTACGAGCAATGTGCCCTGCCCACTGCCACTTTAGTTTGGCGATTCTTTGGGCTATATCGGCGACCTTGGTTCTCCTGCGGATATCTTCACTCTCACTCGTGCGTCTGATAAAAATGATCGCACGATTGTGCATTCAATCATAATGTGTTCTACGAAGTTCCTTTCCCTGGAGCTCTGACTGCCAGTAGTTTGGACCCTGTTCCTAAACCAGAGGGAACTTTCAAAAAAAAAAAATGTGTATTTAATACACACGGAATACAACTGCATCATTTATTATAGGAAATATACCAAGCTGTATATATCAGAAGAAAACAAAAATGATAATGTTAATTAATAAAATTAGTGATACATACTCTGTGGGCTCTGCACGTGTCGTAACAGCTTTAAATGTAGAGGATATAACTCCAACTCGACGTCGGAATTCGGGGGACGAATCACCTGAAACATGAATAATGGCCGGTTACAAAGGATGAAAAGAAAAAAAAACTACTTTAAACATTATGGTCGGTTGACTGATTGAAACCGGGGATTCTATGGAGTTCCGTAACCGTAAGCGAAGCTATCGGATATCCAAAATTTCCAGTTGGCAAACAAATTACGCTATCCTCACATACACTTTCAAAATAACAAGATGAAAGTAAGGCTCGCAACACAACTGCTCAGTATGAGTGTTGCGGAAGCTATAGACTTCTGTAGTAAAGAACTAAAACTACCTTTATTCAAAAACAGTAAAGCCACATCCAGATTTTTGAGGATAATTAATAATATGTTTGACATATTCAATTCCAGAAGCTCGTTCCAGTACTAACTTAAGAAAGCGCTTACCAATATAAATACAATGCAGCTTTTAAGATTTTTAGACTCGGCAGTCGATTACTTATCTAAATTAAAATGTGAGGATGGTAGACTGTTGATAAAAAGCTCGCGAAAAACTGATTTTATTGCCTTCATTGGCTGCGCCGAAGCAGTGAAACATTTGTATAACATTTTAATACGTACTCAAGTACTTGTATATATGCCGATGTATAAAATTAGTCAAGATCACCTCGAGATGCTCTTTGGCAATATAAGATTACATGGCGGAGGTAACAATAATCCCATGGGACGCCAATTTAAGGCAGCTTATAAAAAACTGAGGCAACGGTCCTTACGCTCCAACCGCCGCCGGGATTCCGATCCCAATTTTCGGCCACCGTAGGCGCGGGCTTGCGGACGGCGAGCAATGGCTAGCCCGCCGTCCGACCGTCTGGTAAGCGTCCGGACCGAGCCCAAGTCGTCGACGGCGCGTATTGTTCCACGCGCGCCTCAGGGAGATGTCAGCAAATCGTAGGGGCCCAGCAGGGTCGAAGACTACTGGGGCCATGGGTAGTGTGAAAACGAAACCCGGGGCCCTGGGACGAAGGCAACGAAGGAACAGGAGTGGATTTTTAGACAGTAAAAGCCTGAGACTATATCCCGTCCCGAAAACAAAAAAAAAGGTTTAAAAAAAACTACTTGTTCATACTGAGTTAAAAGCTCTCGATGGTAGTAATTGCACAGCTGTGGAACACATTTCAATACTTAATTGTGCATCATTGCATATAGAACGTATTAATAAAACGAGTAATTTTGGTTTAATTGAAGATAATACACATGTCGACGAAAATCATGACGATGAAGAAATACATTGTTTTTTTTTTCAAAATATTTCTAACTTCAGTCAACAAATAATATTATCAGCCATATCGCGGGTTACATAGCACATATTTTAATTAAAAAAATTGATTGTGATATTTGTGTTGGAGCTCTGTCGTCCAATGAAATTAATTCCGACCCATCTAAAGATTTAATAAAAATATGAAAAATATCTGAAGCAGTAATAGCCGATAATCTTCGAAAAATCAATAAAAAAATGTTGACAGCGAAGATTTTGCGCAACTTCGTTAGAACGCAATTGGTTGGACAGGCCAGACAGGTTGGACTATATATCACTGCGAATCATGTTACTGACCTTATAAAGGCTATTATAGAAAAATATATTAATGTTAAATTGCATTTTCATAATGTTTATTTATTTAAAACTTTATGCGCTAATGAAACATTGTACAAAGGCGGACTTAATGCCTTAGGCATTTTCTACCAGTCGACCTTAGGGTGGTGCAGAGATATAATGTTAGATTGCACTCCGAGAGATCGTCACTCTTAAAAAACTTTTACGACTCTTTAAGTGTGCATGTGGGAGTTGGTGCCCATATAGAGGGTGACGGCTATCTCGTTCCTGTTTTGCCTTTTCAATTCGGCTGGCTGTTTCGCGACGAACTTCCGGTGGAGCTATACCCGCCAATGGATACAGCAACGCAAGTGGGGTTGGTTTTAAGCATCTGGTTTCGATGAGGTATCGTTCAACGCTGTGTGCATTTGCAGTAAGAAAATAGTGACTCATCGTTGTCACTCGGCTAATATTAAAAAATACTGCGTAATAAAAAACTTACTTTAATTATATAATGATTTAATTTTTAACTCAGTATGAATACGCCTTCACTTTGCAGTAGCACTGATGTGTCACTATTTTCTTAGCGTGAATAGACTATAGTGTCTAGGTCAGGAGTAGTACTCTGGTGCAGGACATATTTGAGGTTCCGATGTAGAGGATGCTGTACACTGACCTGCCTAGGCAAGGGGTCCGGGCCGCCGTACCACAGCGCGAGCGCCCTCCACAGCGCGTCGGGCACGAGCTCGAAGTCGCGGTGCTGCGCTAGTGTTACGTCGCGACGTAAATGTCCGCCCTCGCCCGTTAGTGTTCGGACCTAGAACGAAAAGACAAACAGTTAAAAACTATAGGGTGAGATAGCGTTCAAGCACTAAAATGTAAGCTTAAATCTCTCAGTTCACACATACCTTCAATAAGTTAGGTGCCAACAGTCTCTTGTTATCAACAGGCCCTGGGTGTCGGTGTCCTCGTGCAGCGGCCGCACTGCTGACCCCGCTACTGCTGCCCGCACTGCCCACTGACGCGGTCTCTGCGCGCCATAAGAGAGAACCCATGGATTCTGGAACCAAGAGAGAGATGATAACTAGAAGTCGATTCGAAACATCGATTGCATGTTCGGGGAGAAGTCTCGCGTTTGACCACTATCTCACCTGATGGAAAGCGACGATGTGATCGACGATGGAGCATGTTTGCCTAGAAATAGCCTATTCACTCTTGACTTAAAGACCTCTAGATTGTAGCTACAACATCGGGGTTAAAAGTGAATAATGTATATGTGCCGGGAATTCCACTCCTTAGCTGTACGCATAATAAATGAGACATGACGAACATGAGTATACATATGTATATGTATATCAGCATCACTAACTCAATTATACAATACATCGATTGCATGTTTGGGGTTGTAAGTGATCCCTTCCCATAGGAACCATAGGACCCATAGGTTGTTATATGAATGAGAATAGTAATTATTTCGAGGTTCAAAGATCACCTCTTGTGAACACAAAGTATCTAACAATTACTCACCTGTAGAGTTACTAGTGAAGCTCTCGTCACACACGATCGCCTCATCGATTTGCCTCTGCGGCGCGCGGCAGCAGTTGTCCGTGCTAGCTCCCGATGTGTAGGCCAGCCAGTTGCCCCACCATTCAGCCGCCACCAGGTACCAGAACTGACCCACTGAGTACCCGCGCTGGACTGAGCGCCGGAGCCAACCCAGGACTGGAAGAAATCAATACAGAATAAGATTATTATTAACAGTAATAATTTGGGAGATCAGTTTCTGCAAACCCCCCGATAATTCAGACTCCATTTGACTGCAGGTGCAGTAGAAAAATCTACCTTTGGCGTTAAAAGACTAAAATAATCAAATACGTATAAAATTATGACTTTTTCATTATTGATAAGACTCGTGTTTAACCACTATTTCACTGAAAGATAAGCGATCTTGTGGTCGTTTTTTTTTTTGGTGGGTGTCATCTAATGACTTCTTCCAATTTAGGGCTGAGCGAAACGGCATATCTGACTTTTACTGACCCACTCCTATATTACTTCTTCGCCTTGCGTTCCAGGACCCCGGGTGGTCGAAGATGGAATTTGCTTGTCTATAAGTACTCTATTCCCTTTTGACTTAAAGACACCTATTTTGTAGCTATCAGGAAACACAGACTCTATTATTAATTTATTGTGCACGCCTACCACAGTGTGGTCTTTTTTTAACCCAAACCTTGACTAGTAGAGAGTGCCTTGTTGCATTAAGTCCTCCTATGTACCACTATTGCAGATGAAGTTTAAATAAATAATATAAAAACATTTTATACATTAAATCAGTTTCATAAGTTAAGCTATCGCTATAATATAGAGGTGCATCAACCGATTCATTATCGATATAAACTGGCGCCAGTAATCGAACAAGTATGTAGGTACTACGGAAATTGACCGTGTATTGTGTTCGCGATAAAACGCGCTAATTGATTGTGGGAAATATATCAAGGTACATTTTATTTAACGCTGTTTTTATTGAAACTAACTTTATTGCACTTCTCTAGAATGTTGTTTGTTGCTCTAAGCTAAATACATATTTCTGTTTTTTTTAGTGTGAAATCATTCAACGGCTTCTCTCACTCTAAGGCGGAGCAAGAGGGCGGGTCAGATTTTTACTGACTAAAACCCTTCCTTCCTTTCCCTTCCTTCCTTTATATTCCTTCCTCGCTTTGCGTCCCTGGGGTTCCCTTTCGGACAACCCATGACCTCAGTAGGCTTAGGCCCAACTGGGCCATAGGTCTTTACAAAGGGTGGGGTCATGTCAAGGAATCGAATCCATAATGACTTTACCAGCGACTATTTCGGTGATAAGAATTCTATTTTTAAAATATCGGATTTCGTTAAACTAAGAACCCTAATCTCTAAAATAAACATTGAAATAGAAAAATATAGAAGGGCAATTGAAAAGTGTATGTAAGCAAAGGGTTGATAATTATGAGGAAGGGTGAACGAAATCCTGTAAAGAAATAAAGAGAGATGCGGGTATGGACACTTCAAGTTTAATGTAATTATTTAGCGGTTAATTAGAAATTGGACCTCAAAACGAATTCTATATTAAGCTGTTTTTTTAATACAGCTTTCTTTCTGCCTATATCCAATATTACTTAGAGTCGACACAACATTCAAGCTAACATTCACTACTTCAATTCAGCATTCGTTATAAATCGGTAAAATTTTCGGACCACAACGTCCCATATATGAGCGAAACATGTGGCCGTCTAGAAAGAGAATATTAACTGATCAATCAGCTCCATAAAATAACGGGGCCAAATATTTGCACGGTCCACTGTCTTAATTTGCTACGCGTGCTTTATTTGCGTTCGTTATGGGGCAATAGAACAATTTGCAATACTAGGCTGTGGATTGATTCTTTGTTCTCCACGTCTCTGCTAGAAAGACATTAACTTTATCTATTGCTATATTTTTCTGGCATAAAGAACTATAAAAAGTCGGAAGTTAATAAGATCAATCAAGAGACTGTCCTGTTCGATTCCCACCCAAGACAAATGTTTGTGTGATGAACACGATCATTTGTTCTGTGTCTGGGTGTAATTTATCTATAATATGTATTTAGAAATATATAAAAATGTTTATCAATTGTCTAATACTCATAACACAAGCTCTGCTTAGCTTGGGACTAGATGGCGTTGTGTTTAAATACCTAACTCGAAATTCCTGAAACTTCAAATTTTGCAATTACTGAAATGAAAAAGGCTACTCTAGAAATCATCGGTAAAAAAAAAAAACAGAATTATCCGATTTTTTTAATCGTGCTGAGAACTCTGGTACTGTAACAGGTTGTCATATTTTAGTTCCTATATTATTGTGGCGGCACTAAAGTTCCTCGCTGTATTGACTGAAAAATTGTGTGGATACGGTTTTTCATGACATTTGCAATCAGCCATGTGCTGCGGAGCAATGAGGAAACTCAACATACTCACACAAACAATAGAGTATACTCAATAGAGTATGAACATACTCAATAGAGTATGAATGTGGTTAGCTAGTTAAGAGTGCGGAAAGACCAAAGAAACGATAGATTGTCAAGTCGAGGTCAAAAATTTAGATGACGGCTTATAAAGAAGTACGAGAGCTAAAGACATGACGCCAAAACACAAAATACATTGAGACCAGGGCAGGTGGCACAAGAAAAGATGCTCAGTAGTGAGTGAAGTCGGTTTATAGATGATCATTAAGGGCCGAAGAGCCAGATAATGACGATGTTGTGAACATTTACTAAAATAGTAACAACAATTAATTCTCTTTCAATGACTAGAGCCATGGAGGCCCGCATTGGTAACAACCTCAACTAACGAGTTGTATGTCCCGGGTTAATTTCTTTGTATATTTTATTTCATCACCACTGCTCTCAAAATGATGAAAGAAAACATCGTAAAAAAATTGGCAAGTCCTAGAACCAAAACTTCGAAGACACGTGACATCCACCAACCCGCACTGGGCCGGCGTAGTAGATTACTGGCGCTACGGCCCATTCCCTCTCTTAGAGAGGCGGCCTTAGTCCTAGCAGTGGGAACATTAAAAGGCTGATTATACTAAATGACGTTGCTATTACATCTGCAGAGAAGAGATGACGACATCCGAAGTTAATTGAAGTTAAATCACAATAGGAACAACGCAATGTCATCCATCGCAGATGAAAACAAACGAGCGCGTCACAACAGTGCGCCGCGTCGCTAGCGGCCGACCCACTTACGCACCTATCGCGATCATTAATGTAATTACGTTCCAACAACATGTGGTATCTGCTAAGGAAGGGTCCTGACATGCGGCTTGTTATGCGATGAAGATGGAAATACTTTTTTTTGAGGGTGAAACGAGAGGGAGCGTCAAACTTGTAATGCTTCAATTGCCTTTTGCGTTCCAGGACCGCGGTGACTCCTTCGAACCCCTTAAGATGGAAATTGATGATGATGACAGTTAACACAGGCAATAAATAAGATCTCAGTTTTCTTTAAATGGAATTTAAAAAAAAAAAACATATTGTTTGACAATACTGCTTCCTTCACAACTATTATTTGTTTAGTTTAATTTGTGCCATACACCTGTGGAGGGAAGATTTTTTCTGTGTAATTTCTCTCTTAAATGAATATTGACCATAAGTATTACCAACTTTGATTTTTTTTATTATTAATAGTCTCGCGTTTGACCACAATCTCACCTGATGTTAAGCGATGATGTGGTCAACGATAGAGAAGAGAGAAGTAACCCAGTTTCTTTTAAATTAAAGAGCCTATAGTCCTTTGTGCCCTATATGGTAAAAGAAAGATAGAAGTACAAGGGTAGGTAAAAGAAATATATGATAATGTAATCAACTCTAAAGACAATTTGTTATGCTGCGAGATTGTTCAAAAGAATCACCGCGACCCTGCAACAACGCTACGGGTAACTGAAGGAAAACGGGCTAGTTTAAGTCAATAAAATTCTGACATTCCCTCTCGCTCCCGCTAGCGAGCACTCCGCTCCAACTAGAATAGAAGATTTTTTTCGGATAAGCATAATCAGCCTTATAATTTTCCCACTGCAGGGACTGCGGCCTCCTGTCTTTGAGAGGGAGGAGGCCATAATCCACCACGCGGACCTAGTACGGGTTGGTGGATATCACATGTCTTCGAATTATTGTTCCTAGTACTGGCCGTTATCCTCACGATGGTTTTCTTCACCGTTTTGAGAGCTGAAGTGATGAAATAAGTTAGACAAAATAATGCGACTGACTGGCTTTGAGCCCGCGACCTAAGTTACCGAAGTCGAAGTCACCACTGTGCCTAGGCATTTGATATCATTACAATTACAGTAGCTAGTAAACTAATAATTCCAACAAATACAGGATTTAAACAAAACACAATCAATGCGAACCGTCGGTACTTCGGTAGCATATTGCACTAGGCATAATCATGTACTCATGTACAAATACTTATGTTTTAGTACCTAATACTTGTTAGGTACATGCTGTTATCACAAATAACATACTGTGTAGAGTATTTAACACTAAAACATGAGTACTTTGTAAGCGATTCTCGTGAATTGGTGGAAAGAGTTACTTAGTATTTTTGAAACGGAATGTGATTTGAGTAAGAAAAGATAAGACTGCCCTTTACAAGGACGTAAATATTACACTTGCCTACTTATCAAGCAGCAGACAGAATCAAGTAGGCCAATAGGATCAAAAGGATATCAGAATGTTGAGCTGTGAAAAAAACGGCTGAAAAAAGATTGCCTGTAACGGTTATGAGAATGTTGAGATGGATGTGTGGTGTGACGAAAATGGATAAAGTAAGAAATCAGCACATTAAAGGAAGTTTGAAAGTGGCGCCAGTGGCTGAAAAGTTAAAAGGGAGTCGTTTATCTTGGTCTGGTCATGTGAAGAGGTGGAATGACACGCATGTTACTAAAAGACTTGAATATACAAGTGGATAGATGGAGAAGGGGAGGCCAAAGAAAAGATGGATGGATTATGTGAAGAGAGATATTAAAGAAATAGAATGGAAGAAAAATACGTGTTGCGCCGATCCCACAACTAATATAGGACCAGGGTAGGAAGATAATCAATAAGATCAAAGGAACGTTTCACAGCTGGGGTAAGCCCAGTTGCCAAGCTGCATGAATTAAAATAATCACTATATTTTTCACAGTATCTTTTTCTGGATGACCGGACGGCTAGTTACCCATTGCCCGTCGTCCGCAAGCCCACGCCTCATCATCATCATTTCAGACGGAAAACGTCAACTGTTAGACATAGGCCTCTCTTAAGTGTCGCGACAATTAACTGGTCCTGTGCGTTACGCATTCATCGGATTCCCGCAACTCTTACCAGGTCATCGGTCCACCTTGTAGGAGGCCTTCCTTGCGTCTTCCGGTACACGATCGCCACTTCAGAACCTTTCGGCCCCAGCGGCCATCCGTTCTGCAAGCAATGTGCCCTACCCATCGCCACTTAAGTTTGGCGATTCTTCGTGCTATGTCGCCAACCTTGGTTCTTCTGCGCATATCTTCATTCCTAATTCGATCACGCAAAGAAACTCTAAGAATAGCCCTTTCCATTGCCCTTTGGTTGACATTAAGCCTTCTGATGAGGCCCATTGTGGGCGACCAAGTATCGGAGACATATGTCATCACTGGCAACACGCACTGGTCATAGACTTTCGTCTTGATACACTATGGTATGTTGGACGAGAAGATACCGCGAAATTTCCCAAACGCCGCCCAGCCGAGTCAGATTCGACGGTCGACCAATTTCTCGAAATTAGATCTACCCAACTGGACTTTCTGTCCGAGGTAAAGTAATTGTCCTCAACTTCAAGTGTAGAGTCTCCGATCTTGATAGGAGTGGGTGCTACATGGATGTTTTGGTTTTGTCCATGTTCATTTTTAGTCCCACTCTTTCGGAAGTTCTACTGAGGACATACATTGAGCCCACGCCTATGGTGGCTGGAAATCGGGGACGGGATCCCGGTGGCTTGGGCGTGAGGAAGTCTGTTCCTTAATGCGTGCGCCTGGCTCCTTCGTTAACATTACTGCTTCGCTGAAGGATTGCCTGCCATTGGACGTTTTCCTACAGCTGTCTTTATAAGTTCTTCTTTACTTAAATTGCAGCACAGATTATCCTGAGGCACAGTATTATTAGCTAACCCTTATGGGAACGTTTCTGAATTGAGAATTTTGAGTTAAGGACGTATCAAAGTACTACTTAAGTGCCAAATTTTAACAAGTTTTCAAACTAGAGTTTGACAAATACTCAACTTCAAATCCTGAAATATTTTAGTTGTAATCTTTGTCCGTTTTCTTAAATTTATTTACCTTTATGGATTTCGTTAGGGAGTAAAAATACAGTCGCATATTGATCAAAGATCAACAACAAAAAAATTAGATTGATATAATAAATTAAAAAAAGCTTGATAAATAAACTTGAGTCACAATGTGAATCTAGCGCCTAATCGTATTTGAATAGTATGAAAATTGCCAATGATATGTCCGATATCTGTTGATAAACGTGATCATCTCCCGTCAAGTCAGGTGTATCGCGTGCCTAATATACATAGATAACATTCCTTACAAGTACTTTATGATTTGTAGTAGCAACTACGCAATGGATGAGGGCCAATTTAAAAAGTATTTCATCCTATCCTTTAAAATAGATTTGGATTTAGAACCCTAAACCTATTTAATATGGTTGAATATCTGTTGCAGCTGTAAGAAATCAGTTTGTCTATCATTCGCTGTTCTATGTATAGTGAGAAGTATTGCGACATTGATATACATAGATAACAATGTTTACAAGCATTTTGATACGCAACGTAATAAATGAGGGCCGATTTAAATTCAAAGTAGAAAAGTTACTGGATTTTAAAACTAAAACTAATTTAGACAAGGTTCAATTTGCATTGCAATTGTTTCAAATTCCATGAGATAATTTCTGTTACTCAAAACAGAACTTTGCAATAATAACTTTATAGTTTATATTTGTGTAAATTCACGTTTTATTAATTGCTTAACTATCGTATAAAAATATTTACTGCAAGTTTATTTGTATGAGAAACAACACCGCGATGCGTATTTACATTCTATGCATGGCCTGAACGCAGACATAGGAAACTGCTCGCGTATACTTTGTATTGCTATTTTTAAATCTGCAATTACAATGTATACACGAATTTTGCGTACTGGTCTTGAATAGTTTGTAACGTGTACGCGCTCGTCCTAGTTCCAAACTATACGTGACAAAATCTGAGATATATAAAATCATTTATTAATATAATGGAATGATGTTTAAATATTATTAATGTAGAATTGGATAAATTATAATGACTTTTAACTTAAACCAAATGATTCACAAACAAAGAAAGGGATCTGGCATCTTTAATGGTTACTGTTCTAACCTAACCTAACCCACATCATCGCTTCGTTTACTCGCCACCGTGTTCTAATGGTCACTATTCTAACCTGATCTAATCCAGACGCCATATTCGTACTGGCACTGTATATTATGGAATAAGGTTAGGTAGTTAGGTCACTACGAAGTATACGCGAATATTTGCGTATTACTCTTGTATAATAATAATAATAATATTCACACAACTATCACACAACGCCATCCAGTCTCAAGCTAAGCAGAGCTTGTGTTATGAGTACTAGACAACTGATAAACATACTTAAATATTTCTAAATACATACATATTATAGATAAATTACACCCAGACAGAACAAATGATTGTGCTCACCATACAAACATTTGTTCTGGGTTGGGAATCGAACCCACGACCTCTGGCATAGCAGTCAGGGCCACTAACCACTAGACCAACAGGCCAGTCAAATACATTGGAAGACCTTGATTAAAAAGTGATTTCCAATCTATACGCGACTAGTTTCACACCCTCGCGTTCTGGCCATGTACAGAATGTAAATACGCCACCGTGATGTATAACCTAAGTGCTACCTAATTATAGCACATTGTGATTATGAGCACTTAAATGAAGATGGAATTAATTATAGTTCTGTTATGTAACTCTTTAATTATTTGCTAACGATTTATTGTTTTCGCGGCCATTTGCAGATTAGGAATAAGAAACATTGTAGTGAAAGTAAAATTAATAGTTTCTAGAATGTACAGCTGTGTTGCATATGACGCATATTGTAATGAATTTACTGCCTATCTTTAGATTACATGATTAGAAATCTACGTAGTTGAGTTTTGAAGCACAATTAATAGTACAAGTTTCACTAGATATCGGAGAAAGAAATGGATGAAACCGGGATTTGCTCTACAACATAAAAAATAATTCTATAACGACTTTAAGTTCGTTCAATTCCGTTTATTATTCGAGCTCTTATAGAAGTTTTGGCTAGCCTTTTAGGGGTTGAGGTTGGGGGAATTCATCAAATAACTACTCCCGCTCTGCGTAGAGCGAGAGCGAATATCAGACTTTTATTGACTAAAATTCACCCATGTTTCGAATAATCCTGCAGGCTTTCCAGGCATTGGTCCGGGCCAGTGACCTTAATACATTTGATATACAGCTTGTTGTGCTACTTGGCCCGTCCCCAGCAGGCCCCGTCACTCGTTTCGGGCAGCTTATAGTACCATGTTACCCAGCACATAGATTGTAGAACTCAGGTACGCTTAGGCTCCATGTGAAATTCGGAATCGTTTCTCTGGGACTTCAGTGGCATTTTCTATTTTCTAGTGGTCACGACCAGAGATATTACGGAAGTTCGATTCCGATTGCATGTTGTGAATTCGCTTTTCATTTATCTATCCGAATTTTTGATTAGCCGTATCCAATTTCGGTTCCGATATAACCACTTCCGTTATATCCTTAGTCACGCTCATTGATTCAGGAGTTCCAGTGGAATTGTATGTCGTGGTAAAAAGTCAAAACCTTTACATTTTCCACTTACCAATATCCCTCTCCTGATGCTTGCACTGCGGCCGCAGCCCCAGCACGATGTGGCACACCTCGAACACCAGCTCCAGGAAGGGTGTCACCAACGCCTCTGCGCTCTCCACGCTCCAGATCAGGAAGTCTTCGAGCGTGAGCGCCATGTCATTGGCTATTAGGCCTTCGTTCTCTTTCTGTTGCTGTTCTTCTTGTTCTTGCTGCTGCTGTTCTTGCTGCTGTTGTTGCTAGAAAGAGAAAAATAAAGGCTGTTGTTTACCTGCACCGGAATCTTTCATTCTAAAAGCCTATCTACGCAGACCGGGACGACATGGCAAAGGATTTTGCCGGCAGTTAGCGCATATTACTTTTAGATACCGTGCGGTTATATCCCTTTCGATTACACAGGATCAATTTAAAGCATAAGAATTTATATCGTATTTCTATTTCGATATGTTTGAATATCCGTTGCATGCTATGCTAAAATTTTTGATAGGTACAGAGGAGAGAAACAAAAAGCAGAATAAACGTGAAACGTAAAAGTGAGAATAAAAGTGACTACACTATATTCTGTACTCAAAGCCGAACTTTATTTTTCTAGAGTAACTATGGATTTTCTTGTCGGTTCTTCTCCATAGGAAACGACCACTTTGGAACCGTGCAATAGCTTCTGACGTTTTATACATGCCCATGTAGGCCTATGTGAAATAAAAAACTTTTGACTTTGACGTGCGGCAGCCTCCTTTGCTAGCATTACAGCTTTGCAGAAGAAGGCGACCGCCTGTCACTCCTCCTCGCTCCGGACCATGGACTGCACCAAGGCCTGGCGCATCAGAGTGCATATGAGCTAGCTCTATATCTTACTGTAGCGCCAACTATGACGGCACATAGAAACTAAAATTCATAATCCAACATCAAGGCAATAGAGTTGTCCACACAATTAGAATATATACAACAGCCCGCAATCAACTATCGGGCAGTTGCCCACCAGACATAACACCGGTCTGGTCGGGGAATTCTCATTTTTCAACGGAGGTTTGCGGGACTTTACGCCGTATTTCGCATACCAAATATAACAATCCCAAACATAAATAATATGATGACGGCGAAGTGCCAACAGTTAAAAGGTCTAACTGTCATTTTTGTCACTGCTTATAATTTAAATGTGTTGCATGTTTGAGTAAAATCTCCGAAGCGAATATTTAGTTGTAACTGCATCAAGTTGTGGAAACACCTACTAACTAAGCTAACGTGTCAATTTATAGTATTACCTTCTAACGTTTTTGAGATGAGAGATAATTTTGAATTCGACAAAAGTTATTGGCACTTTGCCGTCGATGATTATGTTGTTAAATATATTTTTCATCTAAAACTCACCTCCTTCAGCGCATTGATCTCCTCCTTATTATCTCCATTGGGTCCCAGTTGAAACACAGGTTTCCTTCCATTCTTAGGCACAGTCACGAGCTTATCCCTCAAGTTCACCAGGATCACCTCAGGATCGAACCCTTTCTCTAACCCTTCAGAGTCGTTACTGTCCGAAGGCGTTGATGCCCGGGAGTTCTGGTTCTTCAGGCTCTCGTTGGCAACTGTGCAGAGGATGCCCACCATATCGATGAGTTCCTTCTTGTTGAGGACTCCATCGCTGTCGAGGTCGAAGATCTTGAAACAGACTGTGGAAGAAGATTGTGGAATTAGTATAAAAGAACTTCCGAATTTTCGAGTAGGCAGCCGTTATTTCAACCCAAGTTGCTGGGCACACCTGGGTAAGGGACGAACAGAACTGGCAAGCATGGCAGAAAGGAAAGGCTTGTAATGTGTCAATCTAGGGAGATTTGATGAGCTGGTATTTCAAGAGAATAAATAGAAGTGGGTTCATTTATGACTAAGTCTTGACTTCGGCTTGATGCGAGACGCACAGGACCCGTCAATGTGGCGACACTTGGGGAAGCCCTATGCGATTGATGGGCTTTCGGCCGAAATAATGAACGCCGTTGTTTATGGGGTTTATGGACGTTACCAGTAGTTTACAGTAACGCCCAAGTATACTGAATATGGATCGTTATTCAGTATAAGATAACAGAAATGTACTTAGTGAGAAATTGCGAAATAATTCAAAACTTTATTCTAGTCGCGTTAAGAAAATAGTGACACTTCTGTGCAACTGCAAAGCAAAGATGAATTCATACTGGGTTAAAAATTAAATTAAACTTTTTATTACACAGTATTATTGGTAATAAAACAAGCGCTTCATTGGGGCCCTGTCAGACATATTTTTACTTGTAGAGCAACGATTGGTAAAAATAGGATTTGTCATTTATTCACTACATAACAAGAAGTTCTCCAAATAATTCACTTTAAAAAAAAATAC
This sequence comes from Mythimna vitellina, assembly GCA_949316375.1. NCBI lineage: Eukaryota > Metazoa > Arthropoda > Insecta > Lepidoptera > Noctuidae > Mythimna > Mythimna vitellina. The sequence continues at coordinate 1,402,663 of OX438704.1, forward strand.
CCGATTAACTTTTGTTTAAACTTGTGTGTTTATAAAACGAGAGTTTAAAAAATAAAACATTTGTACTTGGTTGTGAAATAAATAGTATACAAAACGTTGGTTGTTAACTAAAAATTTGTCAATGTAGTTTTGGTGAAACATTAGTGAACCCATTTTATTACACAGTATTTTTAAATATTAAGCCGAATGACAACGATAAATCACTATTTCTTAACGCGAATACGTTATCGTTCAAGACCATCTTATCACGACACACTTCAATGAAATTATATTTTCACATTACAGTTTTGAAAGCTTTTTAACAGTTTGATGAAGAAGCCAAGTGGTTGTTATAAATTGCTTGGCAAGATAATAAGTGAGTCAATCCATCACTATTAATTTAATTGCTACAAATCAACAGCTCATTGCCTTTCTCGAGTGGATCACGTTATCATAGTGAACAGGCTGCTTCTTGCTAAATTCATTACAGGATATAGCCGGCTCTTTTATTAATTTAACATTTTAGAAGATACATAGTGTCCTTATCAGGAAAATAAATACAAAAAAACTCATCTGAATCTGAAAGTTTCATCATACTTTTTTATACACGCTATTTTATTTGCTCGCGACATTTTTAGGAGAACGATGGAATGGATAAAGCGTATATAAGAGAAAAAAAAATAGTATATAAGAGGAAGTTTGAAAGTGGCGCCAGTGACTGAAAAGTTGAAAGGAAATCGTTTGTCTTGGTATGGCCATGTGAAGAGAAGGGATGAAATGCATGTTAATAAAAGAGTTATGAGGATGAATGGAGAGAGAAGCCAAAGAAAAGATTTTGTGAGGATTGCGTGAGGATTGATATGAAAGAAAATGGAGTTAGTGATAGCGTGACAGGTGACAGGACAGAATGGATGGAAAAAACATGTTGCGTTAAAATAGCGTGCAATTATAACCGAATAGTTATGTGGTTATAAGTGTTTAGCGACAGATCGTCGCGTTGTTCTTATATGTATATGGGTGTTCGTTAGAACAAGCTACAGGTTAAAGCCTCAGATACACTAGCGGACAAAACGTCCTCCAACATGACGCGCAACGCTATCAAATTGTCCAACAACATATCCCGCGTCACACTACCTCATAACACAAACATAGGTAATGGGATATTTGAAGATTCCTTTTGGCTTTACAGCAATCGTAAAACAAGTAAAAACAAGATGACACAGATACCACATGAGACATAACGGAATTATCCCTTTGATTCGAGTCTTCACTGTAATCTCCGTTTTCTAGATAAGCTTATTTTAGTACTTCCTTATCTATAAATAGTATCAAGAGATAAATACGATAAAGGCGTTAGGCGCACATGTAGAAATACATGTAGTAAGTCTTTGAAGGACGCAAGGAATGCAAATTAAGTGTAACTAGAACTTTCTATGAAAACATAACATTGTGTCAGTCCGTCCGACCGTCCGGTAACCGTCCGGACCGAGCCGAAGTCGTCGACAGCGTGTACTGTTCCACGCGCGCCTCAAGGAGATGTCAGCAAATCGTAGGGGTCCAGCCGGGTCGAAGCCTACTGGGGCCACGGGTAGTGTAAAAGCGAAACCCGGGGCCCTGGGACGAAGGCAATGAAGGAACAGGAGTGGGTTTTTAGTCAGTAAAAGTCTGACACTATCTCCCGTTCCGCCCAAGAGCGGGATTTGTCATAAGATGATTTTCCCACCCAATAAAAAAAAAAGTGTGTCCTTTAAAAATAAAGCTGAGGCCCTAACGCGAGCTCTTTTCAACGATTCATTTGACGACCTAAACTGAACTGTTAAAGGGATGGAGCTGTATAGGGTATGTCCAACTCTCTTTCTCGTCCGCACACTTGACATTTTAGCAAGTTATTCGATAATCCTCCCCCAATACTTTGTCTAATGATATTGACGTCCTGGTACTATAGATTTGTAATAACTTCATGGCACTCTCACGCAGGTGGTCACAGATTAAGTACACCTGCACAGACTTACATATAATCAGTTATGAATCATAATCATGCTTACATAGGACGTATCAATAGTTTCGAAACCGGAAACTCACTGAAGTACGGGATTTTCTTATGACATAAATGTTACGGCAATCGAATGGATGCGCGATGCACAGAAGCGGTCATCGTTCAGTTAATTGAATAAAAATAATTTATCATGTAAAAACTACATTTAAATGGGTTGATTTACTGGAACTCGCAATAGGACTCCGTGTCGTGAGAATTTGAAGGTCATAAACAGTGAACGCATTTTTAGCTAGTAGTAGCCTTTCCCGAAATTACCTTTGTACTAGATATGTGACGTATTTTATGGTGTTTTTTAAGGTTTGAAATAATCCAGTGACTTCTCCAGCTTTAGAGCGAAGTAGGAGGCCGTCGTTACATCTTTGCCTTGTGTTCCAGGACTCCGGGGTTCCCTTTCGGAAGTCAACTCATGGGTTGGGGGAAGGGGTTTATTATCAAATAACACCTCCAGCTCTGGGTGGCGCGGGAGGGAGTGTCAGACTGACTGACTAAAACCCACTAGTTTTCGTTCAGGAGTGCTACGACAGAAAACCTCCCCGAGTGCCCGCAGGCTGTAGTTCCCTTGCGGATACGTCCGGAGCGAAGGCCAGTCTGCGTGACGGGGAGACCTGGAAGGCGGGTAACGACTCCCCTTGAGTACTTTTGCCTAAGGGGTCTCGATGTCCGCCTGCGAATATTCTGTCCGAAGGAACACTTCAACGCATGTCCCTCTGCTATAGCAGAGGGCACAATGGCGAAGTAAGATCGGGCTCGGTGTGTACTTACCCTGCCACCAGGCAGGCCCAAGGCCGGAGTGACTACCGAACAATCCTACAGTTCTAGCAGGCAATATGTGAAGTCTTCAATGGATTTACGATAACGTCAATGATACTAAAATCTATTAACACCAACAAGCGCCAGATGACGCTTACATAACATAAAGATGTCCATATAAGTATCTTATACCTGTTCTAATAACCTTTCAAAAGATTCAAAACCAAGGTTCATGGAATACATTAAAGGCGATAAATTCGCAACAACACCAGCTCGATCCAGATAGTACTGCTTATCATTATCTGCGCTGAATTACATTAACATAAATTACCTATCTTGTTAAATAGCGAGGGAATTTTGTCAGCATCTGGTATTAGATTTTATCTTCATTAATTTATGGTTGTCTGGTTAATGTGTGATTTTTTGTAATAGAATAGACAATATAACTTCCTCTGTACATGCCTTCGTATTTTTTAGTCCTTGAAGTAGTAACATGGAAGGTGTCTGTTGTAGTGAGGTCGTGCCGAGGTCGAGGACGGTTTCAAGAATAACTAAGAATAATATGTGTTTTTTTTTTGTTTTAGGTGGGAAAATCATCTAATGACAAATCCCGCCCTTGGGCGAAGCGGGAGATAGTGTCAGACTTTTATTGACTAAAAACCCACTCCTGTTCCTTCTTTGCCTTCATCCCGGGGCCCCCGGGACCGGGGCCGGGGGTAAAACTTCGTTCTGAGGAAGGGCATTAATGTTCTCCTGTTCAAAAGCTACACCAAACATCACATTAAAACAATAATGGTGAAATTTTGTGCATACGGAAATATGTGTGCATGTTTTTACTTCTACACGCTCAAGTGGCTGAACATATTTAAATGAAATTTGGAACACGGATAGACCAAGTCCTGGAATAGGATACTTTTTATCCCGTGAGTATGTTTCCTTAGGAATTATTATTTATTGCTTTCACGCGAGCAAAGCCGCTAACGGAATCTAGTATGTCTTAAATTTTAAAATACTCATATAATTACAGCCCAAGGTATCGAGAGCGTGATGTGGACTGCATCGTCGATTCCACCACGTGCAATCGCATCCCCGCTTTCTCTCTCGCTTTAGTAAAGGGCGGTTCTAAATGACAGAAAAAGATAGAAGCATAGGAAAGTGCGAATCGGTGCTGACAGATGTAGCTCAACCCTAAACCAGCCTAGATGACGACGATAGAATTATCGAAACTATAATTTGGGTGTCTTCAAGGCTTGAGTGAATAGGCTCTTAATAAACTAGTGCGCCTGACCATCAATGATTGCATCTCCGCTTACCATCGGGTGGGATCGCAGTCAAGCACTGGCTTATATCAATTTAAAAAAAATAAAAAATTATGGCCATTTCTAAAAAATCTTTCTGTGAGCTGAGTGCGAGTTGTATTTACGTTTTAGCCCAGTCACGTGCCTTCGTCCTTAGTGACAACTATTAGAATCATCACGGATTGTCGTGACGGGACTCCCACGTTCTTTTCACCTTCACCACACGCAACACGTATTTCGCCGACAACCTCTGGGCCCGACGTCAGCCCTATACTACGTCATAAACATGTCGTGGCCCTCTGAACTTAGGCATCACTCATTTCCCCAATGCCATGACGTTAGTGACGACAATAAAAACACCTTTCCTCTTCGTATAACACATGTATTGTAGGGCACAAACGTAGGATAAATATTTATGTTAATTACAGCAACACGTATGTCACCAGCACGACATGTTAATGTCTAATTAGGTACTAATGAAGGCGCAATGTGTACTCTAATGCTGACAGTTCTATTAAGTACCCTAAGGGTGGCTTTTAATATCGTGCGGATCAGGGGCGCCGGCTTTTAGAAAACTTCATAGGTGCTCATGCTCATTTGATGACTCCGAAAAAGTGGCTAATTGTGAGAAGAGAAATGCACACTAATAGAGCGACAAATAAATAAATGTCGTACTGCTTATTTAATTACTAATTATGTTTGATAAAAAAATAAAATGAAGCCATTATATAAAAATGAAACTAGTTTTTATTATCAAGAAATCATAAGTTATAGGTACGTAACCTATACTATGTGAACACAACACAATACGTGCTTGTACTGTTCGATACTAAACTAATGAAGGAAGGTACTACAGACAGATTGTTTAATGAGATGACTAATCAACATTAATAAATTTTCGTATATAAATCGAACCCGCGACCTTGGCATCTCAACCGTCGCTCTAAACCTTTGCGCTAAACGGGTCGTCGGGTAATAAAAAAACACCCATTCCCTAAAAAGCGATTACTGATCTGTTTCTTAATGTCTATTCTCAGGGGTGCTCGGCACCTACTGTTTATTTCTCATGGATGCTCGAGCCCCCGAGCACCCACGGAGTCAGCGCCTCTGGTGAGGATTTCATCACGCTTGCGGGATTGCTCCGCATGCGGGGCTGCTGCACGATATCACGGCCCGCATCGCGCGTGCGTATTCCAAGCATTAGAATAAATACTTGTATAAAAAGGATATTTGCGGGCGCTACGCATGCGGAGCAATCCGCACGATATTAAAAACACCGTAATTTCTTGTAAGGTAACTATGTGGACGAAGATTCCAGAAGAAGTCGTTTTATTTCAACATCATGGCTCTTTAAAACGGTGATAAATCATTGTGAGATAACCGGCAAATATTCAAATCTAGAACCGAAACTTAAGTAGCAGTGGACAGGGTACATTTCTTGCAGAACAAATGGTCGATGGGGCAGAAAGTTTCTAGAGTAGTGACCGCGTACCGAAAAAACGTAGCGTTGGAAAGCCAGAAACAAGGTGGACCGACGACTTGAGGATTACGGGAATACAATGTATGCGACACGCATAGTACTGGTCGTTGTGGCGATACTTGAGGGACGCCTATGTCCAACAGTAGACGTCTTTCAACTGGAAATTCAAACGCATGTAACATCGACGAAACCACTTTATGGGCACTACTTGTGGATTTTAGCCCGGTCATTCTCACAGAAGAGACCTGTGTCTCAGCAGAAGTCTTTTGGTCAAAATAAATGATGACGATTCTAAAACGGGAACAGTAAAATAGGACCCACAAACTTATTGATGTCACTCAAATATGTATAAGTCCGAAATATAGTCAAGGAACAAAAAAAAAACAAGAATATAAACAGCATCATTATGTGTGGACCGAGATCGGACAAGGATCTAACTTATGACGTCATATGAATGAAAATAAGATAACAGTCTGGAATTTCCAATGAATTCATTCTGAATACATATTCGGCTCAACTTAATAACATATTTGTTGAAGTCTTGACACACAAATAACAGTCTGCTCCGTTTCTTTGGGGACATAATTTTCCTGTTTTAGAAGGGATTTAATTTTTTTGTGGTTTTAACATTTTGACCGGAACTTCCAAAAAGCTAAAGCACACTATCAGCGCCAAGAGAAAACTCGTATATTTTAACCCTTAAACAACACAAATAAAAAAAACAATACTTTCTTGTAAAATTTATTAGCATTTAAGTCTGTCATGTAGTCGTGACCGCGGCGTACTGGACACATTTTTCTTTATCATGTACCTATTCATGACTGTGGTGGTTAAGTGGAAGGGATGATCAAAGACTATGTATGGACTGTTTGACAGAAGATACGGCTAAAAAGGTATATCAGTCTTCACCTCGGTGGAAAGCCCTCTACTGAGATGAAAAATGACCAACAGAGAAGAATGGAAGAAGACATCACACACTAAAACAAAAGAAACACTATACCTACTATTTCTTTTTTATTTGCAATTATTAGATAAACCTTTAACTTTTTACTCTAGCCAATTCAATACAACTCATTTGTAATCAGATTGCGAAAGTCTTCGTTCGAATAGTTCATATTTCTCAGTAATTGATTCGCAACTTCGTATCGAATGAATACGTATGTATGTACATTGAAAGCTTTATAGCGCTCTTTTGTAAAAGCCTCTAAACTGATTGGGATAAGGACAAGAAAAATATGAAGAAGGTTATTTCTATTTAACGATTAGGTACATAAACTAAGATCTTTCTACATAGCATTGGTAGGATGACAGCAGGACGAAAGTTGCATACTTATTTAAGATGAGAGAAAAGGATAGGTAGCTTACATTGTATGAATTCGACAGCTGTCACCCACACCATCCTATAGCCTGCCCCATAGGAAATACCAGGAAACCAGAAATACCGAGCAAGTTATTTGATGTCTCATATGACTAAAATGTCAGTGGCAAAAGTATTTTTTTTTTTCCTGTTTAAGTTCTTCCCCCAGCGAATTCGTTCACAAAGAGCTCTATCACGTTTCGTTAATTCATCACTTAAATAAATAAACCTGTCGCCACGACCCGCACAACGACAAATCCACTGATAAACAAGTCGGAAGTGAAGGCTTGAATGACTGACTGCCTTCTATTTACACGACACCTTTATCCCGTAGCAGTAAGATCGAATTTTATCCTAGCAGTTGGTAGAAGGTACAGTCGCGTGGCACGTGCTTCGCGAACGACTCATTTGAAACGCAATTAGTCGCGGCGTGAGAGATGAACAATGCTGAGACGACCTTCGTTCCATCGTCCGGACTTTTCACTTCAATTGTATGCACAATAGTACTGTGTCTCTTATGACGTAGGAATTTTATATGAGAACTAAGAGGGGGTTTATTGTTAACTTTTATGACGCTGCGTATAAGCCGCGCTAGCGTCACGTTTATGCAGCGTGTACGTTCGACAAGACTTTCTTCCAAGGCTAAAGATTTTTTCGAAGGATTAATCGGAACAGTAACTGTAGGAATACAAGTGGTTTTTCCTCTTGCACTAATCGTGCTCTGGGTAGAGACCCAGAGCACGATTAGTCATTAAAATTTCGTTCATTCCCATGTAAAAAAAACCGGAAAAGTGCGAGTCGGATTCGCGCATGAATGGTTTCGTACCGTACGTACCAAAAAACGGCGAAAAAATCACGTTTGTTGTATGGGAGCCCCACTTTAATATACGAGTATATATATATATATATTTTTTAGTATTTGTTGATGCAATGCAACACAAAATACATCATCTGTGAAAATTTCTACTGTAGCCATCGCGGTTTATGAGATACAGTCTGGTGAAAAACAGACGGACAGTAGAGTGGTAGCAATAGGATCCCGTTTTTACCCTTTGTGTACGAACCTCTAAAAATCGACACTTTTCTGCCTGTTACGCAAAACTACCTGGCTTGGGTTTAAAGGAAGGTTGCCTAGCCCTAATATATAGTCTTCCGAGCTTAAACTAAGTTGTACAATTTGCCAAAACAATGATAAGACTTTGGCATTGAGCGCTAACCTTGACAAAGAAGGAAACGACTCATCAAAGTGAATTCTGAGACCAATCTTAATTAATTTGGCCTCGAATTCGGGTTAAATTTACGTCTGTGGCTAGCCAAATCACGCCGGAATTCTTTCCCTAATTCCTTAATACAGAATGTTGTAGATCGATTTCTTAATCAAAATACAAGAATATAATATTCTAACTGTTGATAGTGATACTAAACATGTGGCATCATAATTGGATTCCATCCCCTGACCGGGAAAAAATAATTAAGTTATTCTCTGTGGATTATTGGACATAATTAGTGTAGTGTAGATAGGAAAGAATACGGTTTAAGACATTTCTAAAAAAAAAAACTTTTTACCAAAAAATAAATAACCGACTTCGCTCGATTTCGCCAAGATTCCATCATCAGATCCCGACTTGGTGACTATGGGACCATTTGGGAAGTATACCCTTTCCAACAAACAAAGAATTTTTCAAATCGGTTGGCAAGCGACAAAGTTATGCGCAAACAAACATTTAAAAAAAATCCAAACATCCGAATTGAGAACCTCCTCCTTTTTTAGAAGTCGGTTAAAAAGAATACAATTCACTTATTATGAGAAATATAGGTTATTCATAAATACTAAATACGTTGACATGAGATATGTAGGTAGTCAATTAAAATAGTAAGTAGTAGTTAGCTACACATAAATATTACAATGTCGTGCGGGTAACAAGAAAAAAAAATACAATATATTTGTTGTGTTATTTATTTATTTATTTTATAATTTATGTACACACGAATACATACAGAAGGAAGAAGCATTCAGATAAAAATTGTACAAAGGTACTGCTTATTTCCAATAAGAAATTTCTTCCAGCAGACCTGCGAAAGGAGAAATAAAAAGAAAAGTAGACAATAGTGTGTAGCAGTAATTCAAGAAGAGAATGTGAAATCTTAAATAAAAATAATAAATACTTATATACTATACATACTATACTATATATACCTTTACTAAAAATAAATACATAATGTATATACATATATAATTAACACGATAGAGAGGAAAGATAGTGCTCTTTTACTTTAGTTTTGAAGAGCGAAATTGTTTGCAAATCTCGAATGCTAGGCGGAAGAGAGTTCCACAACCTTACTGCGTGGACAGAGAAAGAGTAGGAGTAGTAGCTGGATTTATGAGGAGGGGATTTAAGCAGGGATCTTAGGTGTGATCTGCACGGAGCGTCGCTAGGGCGAGCGTAAGAGAAACGGTCCCGCAGGTAGGAAGGATAAGATGGGTTATGTAGGATGTTGAAAAGGAGACATAAAATCCGAGTGTTTCTGCGAAGACGAATAGGGAGCCACTTGAGTTCCTTGCGAAGATGAGAGACGTGATCATACTTTCGTAGACCAAAAATAAACCGAATGCATAAGTTTTGCAGTCTCTCAAGCTTGTTTAATAGCTCCTCAGTAGCATCCAAGTAGCAGGCGTCGGCATAGTCTATAATCGGCTGAATGAGTGATTGGGCCAAAGAGATCTTCGTTTTCAAAGGCAAGAGACCCTGGAGGCGTTTGAGCGAATGAAAAGAAAAGTTTACCTTTCGACTGACCTCATTGACCTGCGCACGCCAAGAAAGATTGGAGTCAATAATAACACCCAGATCTTTTGCATTTTCGGTGTAGTCGATACGGACACCATCGAGAACCAAAGGCTGCAGAGAAGAAACTACAGCTGCATTGCGAACGAACCTACTGCCAATGATCATGGCCTGGGATTTAGTAGGGTTGATCTGCAGGCCAAATGACTTAGCCCAAGCACTGACACAAGCCAGATCATGATTCATGGCTGCAATAGCAGAATCCGCGTCAGCCACGCTAAAATGTCGATAAAGCTGCAAGTCGTCTGCGTAAAGATGGAAACTAGAAGAGATTACTCTGGTAACAAAGTTAATGAAGATAGAAAAAAGAAGAGGAGAGAGAACGCTACCCTGAGGAACACCCTCAGTGAGACTACACCAGTCAGCGAACAACTCTTCAAGGCGGACACACTGAGAGCGACCCCGAAGATAAGAATTGAACCAGGCTAAAACGGAAGAAGAGAAATTGATAGATTTAAGGATGCCGAGTAATATGTCGAAATCCACTGAGTTAAAGGCGCTACTGAAGTCAAGCAATACAAGGACAGTAAGGGACTTGTTTTCCATAGCCCAGCGGATATCGTCAGTTACTTTTAAAAGCGCAGTAACAGTACTGTGACCCGCGCGAAAACCTGATTGGGAAGGAGAAATTATCGAGTTTGACGTTAAGAAGTGCTCAAGAACTTTAGAAAGAAATGGGAGAATAGAAATAGGTCTAAAATGGGTTAATGATGTGGGATTATTAATTTTAGGTAAAGGAATAATATAAGCCTGTTTCCAGACTGATGGAAAGGAGCATGAGGTAAAAGAGTGATTGAAGATATGCGTGAGAACAGGAAGTAATGAAGGAAGGATAAGAGTAATCATTCTAGAGCATAATTTGTCATAGCCAGCCGCAGAAGAAGTAATGGCGAGAACAGATTTCTTAACATCATTCTCAGTAACATTGCTAAAGTTAAACTGGGGATACTGTGGCAAAGGCAAACTGGAAAGATCATTCAGCGTCGTAGCTTTGATACAAGGATCAAGAGAAAAGGGAAGGTGAGAGAAATGCTTGTTGAGATCATTGAGGTTCACATCCTTACACTGGTTGGTTGGTGATTTGCCTATGCCAACAGACTTAAGAAATTTCCATATGTCGGAAGAACTACGATTGTAGAGTTGTTCGTGGAAATAACGTCTCTTAGCAACTTGACACAGACGCCTGCAGCAGTTACGTAGCGAAACGAAATAAGAAAGGTTCAGCTCGGAAGGTCTACGCTTATACCTGCTCTTAGCTCTATCTCTGCGAGCCATTAGCTCTTTAATTTGAAGAGTTACCCAAGGTGCTGGATTATGTTTAACCTTAACACGTCGCAATGGGGCATGCTGGTCAAACAACTTGAGGACGGTTGTATTAAAAAAACTCAACTTTTCATTGATGTCATCACTATCAACCAGAGGGGACCAGTCGACATCGTTGGCATCGCGCTGCAATGCCTCCAGGTCAAGCCTTTGAAGTTACGAAGATTTAAGAACTGGGGCTTACGCTTGGGAACACGGATGCGATATGACAGATATATTAGATCGTGGTAAGAAAAGGAAGCCGTAAGTTGACCGTGGTTAGAAACATTGTCGGGAGAGGAAACAATCATAAGATCTAATAAAGAGGGAGTACAATTCGGAGAAAAGTGAGTAGCAGAAAGAGGTAAAACTTGAAGATTGTAAGAAGAAAGTAGTGAAAGGAGCCAATGTTAGTGAACTCATTACGTATCGTTTCTTAAAGGAAAGTATCGACTTGCCTTTAAGAAACGATACGTAGTGAGTGTGTAATTGCTATCAAGGAATTACATATTTTTTATTGTAAAGGCTCATGCAAAAGTGCATGGGTAGTACAGAAACAAAATCGCGTGAAGCGAGAAATGACGCCATCTAGCGTAAAACCAGATTGAAATGTTGCTATCGACAATATTACATTTTACTGTTAATAGATGGCGTCGCTGTGTTTCAAATGATTAATACTTAATTTATGCTTATTTTTTTACTTTCTTTTTGTTCCTTTAAACATTGAAATAATTTATAGTTTCTTTTATAGAGATGAAGATATTAAAATTGAATATCAATTTATAAATATTTGATTATCTATGTGTTAGTTTTCAAACTTGAGAGGGTAGGTTGAATATGGATTTAAAAATAATAACTAGTAGGTAGTATAAATAATACTTAGACCAGAGTTATGACATAGCTCAATTGATTGTTCGCTAAGTTAATTTCGATTATCTCGTTCTAGCACTTTTCGTTGGATTTTATTTTTAACCAGGTGGTCTACTTATTCTACCAAAATGAGTAGATATGAATTGTTGGATTTAGTAAAAAGAGCTCAAATAATTGCTATGCATGATCAAGGTAAAAACTTGTCAGAAATAGCCAGAAAGACCGGTGTAAACGTAAGTAGATTTTTTTTCTTCTTTTATATAATAAAAGCCTCCTATATAATAATCATTATTGGGTATTATATATTTCTGTTTTATTGTTGCAGAGAAAAACTGTTGTTCTATGGGTATGACGATTTGAAGAAGAGGGTTCTTTGAAACACCATAAAAGAGCTGGCAGACTACTTAAAACTAATAAACATGTTGCAGCGTCAAACCATGATAAGGGAGTACGAAGAAAATCGACGTCTGTCGACGAACCACTATGCTGGTTTTTTTTTGACACAAGTGTTGACACTGTTCGTTGTGCTCTTCATACTTAGTGATAAGATGCATTATCGGAGGCATGCTGTGAAATCCTTGCTATATGGATCACATAAACTTTGATTAGAGTAATGTCATCTTTACTGATGAAAAAACTTTTAAGTCCAATGAACAAGGACGGTTATGTTTGTGGCGTCAAGATGATAAATAATTATAATACTGAATTAATAGTATCTACTCAGTATTAACTGGAGACCTTATTATGTGTGTTTAACTTAATACCCTAAAACCACTTAAAAAAGTTATGAACACTTGATATATTGTTGTGCAATATTATAGTTTTTAGCCTACATTTAATCCTTTTGATTTTTTGATAAAATTATCTGGTATCTCAAAAGTTTGGTTGTTAAGGTTACATAAGCTTCAATCCTCTTTCCAATTTTGGAAACGAATACTTAAGCTATGGCCTCAATAAAAAGTTATATATAATATTATAATCTTATTCGGTGATTAATAAATGGTGATTGTTAAGAATTGGTAAGAAATAAAAACATATTATTTTTTTAATAGTGCCTTTTTGTTAGATGAGCCTGTTTACCTTCATTTTTTTCATTTTGCTGAGTAACTACCTACTTGAATATTATATTACAAATAAATATCCATTTGTTAGCTTTGATATAATATTCCTACCGATTTCTTTTGTTTGTTTATATTTATTATACACAACTTACAAAAAGTGTGAGTACTACGTGAGATTCGAACTCGCGGCTCATTGATTTACGCATCTATCAGCACATGCTAAACCGCTAGGCCAACTTGACTCTAATTTAAATGATGAAATTATGAACTACAATCAATTGTTGATGACAATGACGACGCATGTGTCTATTTTCTGTCAAACTAAAAGTCAAGTTTATATTTTGTGAGATTGCCTTTGGACGCCACTTAGCTGTGAAGAAGCCAACGCCATCTAGTTTAAATTTCGAAAACTTGAACTTTAACGTGCAAGGGAAAATAGGCATTAAGGTATCCAAGCACTTTTGCAGGCCTGTGTACCTAACTTTTTTATCTATGATTAGTTAATTTGAGCTTGTTTATTTAAATAATTTTATACAAGTGTTTTTTTTATTTATTAATTTTTTTATTATTGGTAGGCTCGCGTTTGATCACTATCTCACCTGTTGGTAAGCGATGATGTGGCCGACGATGGAGCACGCTTGTCTAGATGTAACCTATTCACTCTTGACTTAAAGACCCCTAGGTTGTAGCTATCAGGAAACACCGACTCTAACAGAGGATTCCACTCCTTAGCTGTACGCATAATGAATGTGTTCCCAAAACGCTTTATACGTATGGGTGGGATGTCCACCATGTACCGATGGCGCAACGCCGTACGTCTAGTGGTCCGATGATGGAACGGACTTGGTGGAAATAAATTGTGCAATTCCAACGCATACTCCCCGAAATGTAATCGATAGAAATCCGACAGGCCAGCAACTCGGCGTAGACGCTCAAGGCTTTGGAGTTTTGACTCGACAAGTACATCAACAGCGATGATCCTCTTGGTTTGCTTCTCAATCGACTCTAGTGCATCAAGCTGGTATTTGGCAGACCTATCTCAAAGATGAGAGCAGTACTCCATATAAGATCGAACTTGCGCTTGATAAAGGTTGAGCAGCTGTTCCGGCGTGAAGTACCGTCTCACCTTAGCTAAGATCCCCAATTTTTTGGCAGCCTGTTGAGCTTTTGCCTCGATGTAAGAGATAGGTAAATTGATGGTAGACGACAACGTTACCCCAAGAAGCTCAGGGTTGTCGGTTAGTTTTCTTTGAATAATTTTGCTTTCTTCAGTAGAATAGAGAATAGACTAGTATATATAAGCTTGTCGCAGTAACATATTACGTCAAGATCATTATATATTCCTTACATCTTCGCCCTAACCTTTCCCTACCTAGACGACTCCAACGGCTTCCAGTCTAACCGAAGGCGACTTAATATCCGTGTTTTACCTGGAGCGACTGCCTATCAGACCTTCGCACCCCAGTTACTGGGCAACATGATACTCTTAGCATAGACTGATGGTCAGAGGGGTATGACTGCCTGTAACGACTGTCAAAGATCTACGAATGACAACCGAGACCAACGGTTTTACGTGCTCTCCGAGGCTCGGGGTGTCACTAATGTCCAAGATAAACTCAAAAGCTGCTGAACGGATTTTAATACAGTTTTTACCACCGGCTTTCCGAAGCACGGGGTGTCTGTAGTTTTTAGTTAAACTCAAAAGCTACTGAACGGATTTTCGTGCACAATTTTTTGCACCAATAGACACAGTGATTAATGAGGAAGGTAGTAAATGCATTTATAGTGGGGAAAAGTAGAAAATTTCAAAGATTTGTAACACTCGCTCGAAGCTGGGCCACTTGTAAAGTCGGAGAAAAAAAACTTTGACGTTGCCACATATAAAATTCATTTCATTTCCATCCAAATTGATATCCCAAAAACCTAACTTTTTTGAAAGAAACATCCATCAAAGCCCCCCAGTCTTTTGGACACATTACCAATCAACAGCAATGCGGAGGAGTTTTTTGGACGCCATATTTTAGATCGTTTTAAGTTGTTGTTTTTTGTTTTATTTGCATAATATACATAATATATAAAACAGTTTCTTAAATATTTAGCAAGTTCTATAATTATATAGCAATTATTACGTCCACTAATTAATCATGTTCTTTCTATAACATTATGTAAGCGAAAATAAATAAATAAAGAAGTCCATGAAGGCTCTGCCAACACGGAAGTATGTCATTTGAGCCAACGATGACGGGGACAGCCGGGAAGTCCGGTGACAACCCTGCGTCAACTGTTTTTAGTTAAGACTGTTGACACAATCATCCTGCGAGGAAGTCGGAAGTCGATTTGTATGCTTGTAGTGTTAAGGATATTTATTTATTACGTGGTCCAATTTATACATGCAACGCTATAGATAGAGAAAGATTCGAATGGAGCCCTTCGTGTTCTTTAATAACGCATTCAGAAAACTGATGGGGCTGCCATGGCGTTGCAGTGTATCAAGGATTTTTGCGGCTACGTATGTAAACTGATTTTTTGCTACATTGCGCAAGCGCGGACTTTGACGTCAAAGTCCATGTAAGACTTCTCTTTTTTACTAGCAGCTTTGAAGTAAAGTAAGCTAAAAATGATTTAATTTAGCAAACAAAATACAAGGCAAGTGCGAGTCGGACTGGCGCACTAAGGGTTCCGTACAACGATATGAAAACAGTTCGATTCCAGAATTGACTTCGAAGATTTTTCTCTGAATCGCAAAAAAGTAATTTTTCGTGACAAAACTACATTTTTTTTTCTATACTTTTTATATTTATACACGCCATGAGTCCGTGCTTCATGCCAAATTTCATGATTCTAGGTCAACGGGAAGTACCCTATGAAATTTGATTCCCTTGAGAGTGTCGAAATACATGTTTTTTGCGACATAAACGGCCGTGGAAGCAATAAAAAAGCCTTCTTCTAACTACTGCGCCGTATTCGGAATCATTCATAATTCATTATTGAACGGTAACTTGCACAAGACGCCTAAAGAGCAGTTTAGGGGCCATACCATAACGTATTAAAATACTATACACCCTGTATTGCTCCATCCCTTTTACAATTCAGTTTAGATCGTCAAATGGATCGCATTCAGAGCTCGTGACGTGATAGGGCCTCAGTTTGCCGCAAGTTGAATCCAAGACCGTTGCAGACGTCAACATGCAAATCATAACTTTTAATTGGACATTTAGCATATGCAAATCTTTTGTAGAACCTCAGCACCAACTGCTATACCTAGTGACGTATGCCTATCACCTTGATCTAATGACCTGGTGGTGGCAGGCCGTTACGAAGTAGACTACGGTTTTTACGGTGTTTTGTTTATTTTGTCAGTTGTGTCAAGGATCCTACCTGTTTTAAATCTTACTTCCGTGCTGATTTAGTTTAGAATTAATATGTTTGAATATAATTAGCGTTTTTTTTTTGGTTTGTTTGAAATTAAAAAAGGTTACTTTTAAAGAAGATATTCTACTTTCTTTTTTTGTTCCAAAAGAAGAATTTCTTATCTATTTCACTTTATAATTGCTGCTATTGTCAAAAGGAACTCTGTATCTATGGTTTTTTTTTTAAGGTGGGAAATCATCCAATGACTTCTCCAGCTTTGGGTGGAACGAGAGGGCATGTCAGACTTTTACTGACTAAAATCACACCTGTGTTCCTTTTTTAACTTGCGTTTCAGGACCCCGAGTTTCCGGGGAAGTCAACCCATGGCCCCAGTATGCCCTGTTGGGCCCCAACGATTTTGCTGACATTCTTTGAGGCAAGCATGGAACACTACGCACCGTCGACGACTTTGACTCGGTCCGGACGGTTACCAGACTTCCGAAAGGCGAGCTACCCATTGCTCGTCGTCTGCAATTCCACGCCTACGGTGGCTGGAAATCTGGACCAGGATCCGCGCTTAATTTTATACCACGTCAAGATTATTCGATACAACGTCATTGTTACGTAGGTATAAAAAAACCTACTACGGATAAGTTCCTGGAATTAATTCTTACATTCAGTTACCTTAACATATACGTCATGGCGTTTTTGTCTTCCTTCCTCCTTACCGTGAGATCTTTAGGCCCAAAGTAATGACGAGACAGAATTTTCTAAGCAATTATTCTTGACTTTTCCTTATTGCAAAGTATCAATTGTAGTAAAAGTACCTTCATATATATATTTTTTTATTTACCGTCGCCCGTGCGTCACTGCGGGTCAACTGAAAACCAGTGCTGGGTGTCTGATGCCCAGCAATTGCTGAGATGGCAGATAATGGCGGAGATCAACACATATGAAATATCTTCATCAACAACAAAGTTATAAAGCTTCAAAGTTGCTAAAATGAAAGAAGTCTAATATGAACTTTGACGTTAAAGTCCGTCTGTTCCATCACGCCCGTCTTTGGCCGCCACAGAAAACGGCGTCTTGGCGAGACAGACAGATATACAATGTTTCAAATCGTTATATAATATCGTTTGCTTTTCTAACAATTTTGTTTGAAAGTATCTTATTTTTCTATATTTATTGGTAGAGCAGTGGTAACGGCCCCGACTTACTAGTTGTAGGTCGCGGGTTCAAACCCAGCCAGGCGCATTACTTTGTGTAATTTATTTCATCACCATTGCCCTCAAAACGGTGAAGGAAAACATCGTGAGGAAACTGGCATATCCTAGAACCAAAAAATTCTAAGACATGTGACATCCACCAACCCGCACTGGGCCCGCGTAGATTACGGCCCATACCCTCTCCTAGAGAGGAGGCCTGAGTCCCAAGAGTGGGAACATTATATTCGACTATGACTATATTTATTGAAAAACTAGTTAAATTACTTTTTTATACATATTTCCTATTGCATTGTAAAATTCTGTAAGTACTTTGAATAAAATATTCTATTCTATTTAGTTAAAAAACGCCGTGTCAATTTTGGTAAGAACAATTTTGCGTCAATTGTAAAAACCTCTAAGTTCTTTGTATAAGTTTTCAAATGCAATGAAAATTTTTCCATAACAAAAAAATCCGCCTGATCGTTTTTACAAGAAGCAGTGCATTTGTGGTTTGTTAACAGTTTCATTAACACCATATACTTAGCGCTATGCTATAAGCGATTCGTCATGTCACTATCCTTGTAAAATAAAATCCCTTATGAAAGACTAGAATCTGCCCGCGACTTCGCCTGCGTAAATGTAAAAATTATCTCAAGAAAATAACTTACTCCCAGGTTAAAAATTACTTTGTCCTTTTTCAGGATATGGTCTACCAGTGATCCTTTCAAATTTCTTCCAAATACGTACAGTCGTTTGAGCGTGAAGGAATAACAAAAATATACACAAACATACATAGATACAAACTTTCAACTTTATTTATTTATCCATTGCTTGCTATACTTCAAATTCAAATTCATTTATTAATTTGCTTTGCTTTTTTTTATTTTTTTTACTTACAGTATGCAAGCCAACAAACCAACAATCTATGAACTAAAAAAACATTTATCATTTCTTTACTGTTATAAAAAAATATGTCAAATTTAGGTTCTCGAGCAATCAAGGCGTTCATCAGATTGAGCGCCTGGGCGGTTTTATATTACTAGTGTTGAAGTATACTATCTCCAAAACTACTGAATGGATACTGAAAATTCTCTAATATACAATGTAGCTGCACTATCCCAAAGAGCTATCCTTATATTATCTTTATGTATAAAAATCAATTGCGGTTCGTTAGTCTCGCTAAAACTCGAGAACGGCTGGCCCGATTTTAATCATTATTTTTGGTTTGTTCACCAGCATACAGGAAAAGTTTAAAAACAAATTATAAATGTGAAGTAACTCTTTCTGTATATTGCTCTCTCACGGTTACCGGTTTTTTTTTCCGGTGGGAAAATCATCTTATGACATCCCCCACACTTGGGCGGGGCGGGAGATAGTGTCAGACTCTTACTGACTAAAAACAGACTCCTGTTCCTTCGTTGCCTTTCGTACCGGGGCCGAGTCTTCCTTTCAGAATCAAACCGGTTACTGAACCGATTTTGATGAGATTTGGTAAGAAAGGAAGAAGGCTATATTTTATCTAGCTTCGACTTCGATTGCGTGTCCGCAACAATCGACGCGAACAAAGTCGTGGAGGAAAGCTATAAATTATTGTCATATTAAGACTTTTCCAGGCAAAGCCGCTGGCAGAAGCTAGTAACAAAAAAATCGATCATCACAAAGTACACTAATCCATAAACAAGCGACATTCACAAAAGACATCACATTATATCGTGACCTGGGTATCCGTTGTACCAATAAATATTTAAAACTGCTCAAACTGTAACGTCCTATTGATTTTCCATCGAATGAATAAATCATTACCCCGAGTAGCTCGTAGGTAAATATCAGCCGCACGTGGCATGCATATTCAAAGATAAGCAGCGCTTGCTGTGGATGGGTGACCATATATTTATCTAAACTTTATGTACAGTGGTGGTGAACCAGCATCCTCTACCAACCATCAACCATTGATCATAAATTACTGTTAGGGCGTGCCGTGGCTGGTTCAGCGAAGAAGGGTATTGAAACTTCAGTGGACTGCATGGCATAATCAGCCTTTTAATGTTCCCACTACTGGGACTCAGGGCTTCTCTCTAGGAGAGGGAGTAGGCTGTAATCCAACATACGAGTCCAGCGCGGATTAGTGGGCGAAGCCGCGGGCAAAAGCTAGTTTTAACTATAAGTATGTACAGTTTTTACCATGTTTTCTAAACAGCTTTGGAGGTATGCGGAACAGAGTGTAAAGTCCCGCAAACCTCCGTTGAAAAGTGAGGATCCTCCGACCAGACGGGTGTCATGTCTGGTGAGCAACTGCCCGATAGATGATTTCAGGCTGTTCTATATGTTCTAATCGCGCGGAGAACTTTGATTGCGCGATGAAGGGTTATTTCTTATGTGACGATGTCGCTACATAACATTTTCTCTTTAACACCCTAGGTTGACTGGTAGAGAATGCCTAAGGCATTTAATCCGCCTTTGTACTTAGTATTTTTCTCCTCAGTCGTACACTCCTGGCAGAGTGGTCGCGGTAATGGATTGTCTGGTAGTTAGGTTGCGTCTTTTGCGAGACTTCTCCATCTCTCTCTATTCGCGGCATTGCGTGTGCATTCAATGAGGGAACACTTTGAAGATGACTTAGTGATCGACCGCGAGAACGTTGGCCCTCTCTACCTTGTACTAAACACTAAGCGTTGCAAGGAGCTTTCATTGCGGATGATATGTCCTAACATTTTGAAGATTCGCAGTTGCACAATCGATGAAAGCCTTTGTTTGATGCTAAGCTCTTTCAGAATGGAAACGTTAGTGCGGTACACTTTGTATTGCATCATCATCATCTTCCTGCCCTTGTCCCATCTTATTTGAGGTCGGCGCAACACGTTTTTTTCTTCCATTCTACACTTTGTATTGCATGAATAAACAAATAAATAAACATTATCAATCAAGGTTAATTAGCCATGATTAGTTGTAGTTGATGTAGGAACGATTTGATTCTGACTACGATCAAAGTAAACAACACACCCACTGACTTTCATAATGTCCATATCTTTTGAAGTTCAATGTTAATGACGATAATATTTAATTAACACTCTAAATGACTATCTCTTGTTTACGTTTTGATGTCACGAGTTGAAATCCAAGCGTCTGTTCTTGCTAGGACTGCGAGAATGTTCGGAAGAGTTACTGTGGCCCTAGAACGAAATGGGAACTGAAGAAACAGTTTATTTTTTTATTGTGTGGGAAAATCATCTTATGACAAATCCCGCTCTTGGGCGAAGGATTTTTTTTCTCCCTCTCACTCCACCCAGAGCGAGAAAAGAAATAAAGAAGCATCCGACGTCACCAAACCCGAGATCAAGCTGTAATGTTTGATGCGTGTGGTTATCACACCTACATCCATACCCTATGAAGTACAACTTTTGATTTGTTGTCACAGCTGCCGGAGAAGTTTTCAGAAGTTTTTAACTTCTTCACAAACAGCTCTACATATTACGTACTACCTTAAATGTCGCCAACATGGTACTGGACACCATGTTGGTGATATTTAAGGGATCGCAGGAAAAACTTGACTGCGAACAGTAAAAAAATGCACTTAAAATGACAATGATCTTCCAGACAAGATAAACAGTAACAAGTGATTATTTGGGTTTTCTAAACTAGCTCGGACTATCAAATGGGCAATCCTGAAACACACACATAGGGATTCACCTGCACTTTGGAGGACTTGATGAGTGCTAACGATGCTGCTACTAATGTAGCCACCTATTGGGCCCAAACAAATCAAATCAAACAATCAATCATATTTATCTGCAAATAAATCTTTGACTTTGAAACAGTTTGACGAGTTTACCATGGAATCCAAAAGAAGAAGAAGGGATTCACTGCATTCTACTACACATGTATTTGAAGAAGTACCCCACTTTTTATTCAAACTATGAGGTAATAGACCGAATACTGTTACGAATAGCATTATTAACACATCTTCGTTTACTACAATTGTGTATTTACGTGTGTTTATTTTGACACAAAATTGTATATATTCATCATTTTCCTGCCCTTGTCCCATATTATTTGGGGTCGGCGCAACACGTTTTTTTCTTCCACTCTGCCCTGTCACTCGTCATGCTATCACTAACTTCCTTTTCTTTCATATCACTCTTCACACAATCCATCCATCTTTTCTTTGGTCTCCCTCTCCCTCTCCATCCATCCACATGTAAACTCATAACTCTTTTAGTAACATGCGTCTCATCCCTCCTCTTCACATGACCATACCAAGACAAATGATTCCCTTTCAACTTTTCAGACACTGGCGCCACTTTCAAACTTCCCCTAATATATTCATTCAAAATTGTATAAGTACTAAACAACAAATAAATCTAGATCTGAAAACAGCATCAAAATTGTTTATTAAATGAAGGAACAATTGTACGGCGGTGATGTCACATTGCAGTTCGTGTATTCTGTTACTTGACAATTTCCACTTCCAAGAGATTTGAAAGGTTTCTCTAACTTACAACATTTTAAACGGATTTATGATGAGAAAATAAATGTTCTATTTACATTTACGTTTTGGATACAGTTACTTTTTGATTCGATTAATTAAACAGAATGTCAGTCTACTAGCCTATTTATTTTTTTATGTATGTACCACATATCAGACGTATTATATATTTACTTTAATGTTTCTTTTTATCGTAAACCGGCGGCGGCGCGGGCGGTCACATTTCATACAGCGAGATAAGGAAAGAACCACGCGAACATACGTACAAACAGGTTTCTTACCGATATTATGCATTCGCCTGTTTTTGGCAAAAGGTCGTTAACACACGTTGTGTAACCATAAGAGATATGTGTGGTAATGAGAACCTAAAGGGCTGGTTGAAGGGAATTTCGAGCTAAAAAATTGTGTATCAAACTTTTTTGGTTGTGAATTAAAATGAATTGCTTTGACAAAAGGCTGCCCAACTTAAATAGAACTGGGCAAGACATGTCTAACGTTGTTGTAGGCCAGGATTGATGCCCAGGCAAAGCGAACCGGGATCGCGGCAGACCACGAAAGAGATGGCGGGATCTTTGGAAAAAATGGAGGGAGGCCATTGGCCAGCAGTGGGACAATACAGGCTAGCTTCCAATGATGTGTCAAATCATTATCCTAGCCGGCCCAGTAGGACCGGTGCTTGCTAGGGCCACGGGGAATTTTTTGGAAAGGAAATCCGTGGTCCCAGTCCACATAGGGCAACTGAAGAAACATAGGTTGATACCGATATAACCATGGTACGTACATCCGAAGTTTGTTTATACAACATTATTTTTAGTATATGTGAAACCTGAATATAGTTTGTTCAGAATCAGTAACTGAATCGATTCCGATCATTTTTACACCATGTTATATTTTTTTCCATCATCATCTTCCTGCCCTTGTCCCATCTTATTTGGGGTCAGAGCGACACGTTTATTATTTTTATTTTTCAAAAATATTTAAAAAAGATCACAAGTTAGACACCACCGACAGTAAGTACAACACAGGTCACGGCAAGTTATAGCGGACATAAGACACTAGCGCACAGCTGGATGCGGGAGTAAAACAACCCCTCAGTCGCCTGGGTGGCCCGGTGATCATGTATTTGTGCGGATAACAAGCTTATAACTTCGTAATTTTACATCTTACAGTTATGAAAATTTTGTACACAGATTCTTTACATAAAAATACTTGACACGTAATTTCGGGTTTCGAATATACTAAAATTAATATTGTATAAGTTGCACCCGTACGAAGCCAGAGCGAGTCACTAGTCTATGTACAAAAGTATTCTACTTTTGTCGTTGGTAGAGAAAAGTAATGACACAAACGGCGTGAGCATAAGTTACGAACTATTGCTGTTATATTATTCAGAGGTCGTCGTTTAATATAAGACCAGACAGACATCTAGTAGTTTTGAATTGTAAATATATTTTCTGCAATCCAAGCACGAAAGCTCTATCTCTCCGACTTAAAACCAAAGCCATCGGTCGTACAGGTCACCTCCATTACCCGTAAAGTAAGCTATTTGCAAAGGGCGCCAGAAGCATTACCGTTAACATTCTGTTTCTTGAGCTCATCAATCCCAATGGTTCATATCCATAGTTATTAATATACTAGCTTCTGCCTGCAGCTACGCCCGTGTGAACGTAGGTATCTCCATACAGACTTTGGAACTCCGCTTCATTCCCTTACATTACTTCTTAATAAAACTCACTTTTTCATTATGATTATTTTTATTGTGCTTTTGGGTACAATATTAACCGGTCTACACTGTCCTTACATAATATCTATTAATACTGTACTAAGAAAATTGTTGAGGAGCACAACGATCTCCTAGCTCATATAAGTTGTTAAGTCTAGGTTTAGGTAAAAGTTAATGTTAATTGTAATGAACGTGGTTGGCAGAAAAATAAAGAATTGTATGGTTACAACTGTCACTACTTCCACCCACGTGCAAATACTGCTCCACTATGTGATCATATGATTGGCTTATTAGAATTTTGGTGGTCGTATAAGACCACCACTACTTGCACCCACCTACGGGGGGTATAAATATAGCCGCCTCACGGCCGAATTTGTCGTCGTCGTTTGTCATCGTGTTTCAAAACTTGCTGTATTATGAAGAGAGAATAAATCGTGAAGCCTTCAAGTTCCTGTGTTTCATTTTCTTCGGGAATCATCCACCCCTGCGCCTGAATATTCCACAAAAATTGGTCCTTCGAGCCTGGATCGTCCTGAAAAAGCTGAAGATCGTCTTGGAAAGTCTGAAGATCGGCCTGAAGATTCGTCGAGATCGCCCTGTGAAGATCGCCCTGAAGACTTATCAAGATTGCCTGAAGACTTATCAAGACTGCCTGAAGACTTATCAAGACTGCCTGAAGACTTATCAAGAGCGTTCTCAAGACTCATCAAGATCGCCTTGTAAAGATCGCCAGAGAAGATGAGTGAACGCAGCGCCGTAACTACACGAAGCAAGCTACGCAAGTTGGAGGAAACAATCAACAAGCGACGTGCCATGGAGAGTGACTCGGGAGTGCCGTCTGAATTGGCACCGGGATCACCATCGATAGCGCCTACGTCATCTTCTGTTCCTGTACCTGCACCTGTGATTCCATTGGCGGGGCCCGGTCGTGTGATTGACTACAGTGATGCTGCAACACCAAGGGAATCGGAAATACGACGGAGTGCAAGGAAACAAGGATCAAGAGCCAGCCACGTCTCCACGAAAAGCGGACAACGAAGTGCCGACTATCTTCGGAGGAGGGTCGAATACGAGGCTGAAAGAGAGCTAGTGCGCCTGAAAGAAAACCTCGTGAGGAAGAAACTTGAAGCAGAATTGGCTGAAATAGATGCAGCAGCCGAGGAAGATAACTCATCAGATGAAGAAGGAACGACTCGCCGAGTTGAAGAGTGGATTACTCGTACCGCACCCAGTGAACAAGTGCCGTCAAACTCAGTGCCAGTGACAGTGTCCGTGTCCGCGACCTCGCGCGAAGTACCCGTGTCCGCGCCCGCGACCTCACACAATGTGCCCGCGTTCGCGCCCGCGACATCTCGCGGAGTACCTATGTCCGTGACGCCACAAGTATCAGCGCTCCCACAACAGTGTGCGCCCGCGGCCGTCCAGTTCCGAGACTTAGTGCCCGACACGCCTATACCGAGTGGCAGTGTACCGCGAGTGCAACGTGAAGTGCCTGACTGGGATCAAACCTTCGCTGAAGACACAGATAGAAGCCGATCGCGAGACAGGAAGATAGATCAGCTAGCAGAGGCCATTTCGAACCTAGCTCGTCCGCGACCAGTGCCCAGACAAGCTTATGAGTTGCCATACTTCAATGGAGATCCAGCTGATTGGCTGTCATACAAGAACATGTACTGGGACACTACAGCAATGTACAACTTCAAGCCGCATGAGAACCTAGCGCGCCTGAAAACATCGCTGCAGGGAGAGGCCAAGATAGCAGTAGAAGATCTGCTCAGGACATCTACGAATCCTACGGAAATCATGAAGACACTGGACGAAGAGTTTGGACACCCGAACCTAATACTGGAATGTGCATTAAGGAAAGTGCGTGCGTTACCTAAAGTAACGGAAAGTGGTCGTGAATTAAGAAAGTTCTCATCGACAGTGCGGAATTGTGTGTCGCTGCTGAGGAATGTGCATGCAACAGGATATCTGAATAACCCACAACTGGTGAGTGAATTATTAAATAAGTTGACACCTGTACAGAGAGCTCAGTATGGGGACTTTGCTATGGGCATGGCTTCTACCCAGGGAATTGACGTAAGGGTGTCGCCTAGTTTGGAAATATTGTCAGAATTCCTAAGTCACTTAGCCCGAGCTACCTCCTATTATGTGCAAATGGAAGTAGGCGCTACCGGAGCACCGGTTTCTAAACCACAGAAAAGCGCACCAAAGCAAGTCCCATATAGAAGCATTCAACGATTGCATGTACAAAGTGACAATGTACCACCACAAACAAAAGTGTATCAGTGCACAATGTGTGAGGGAGATCACAATCTCACCAAATGTGATAAGTTTGCCAAGTTGAATATAGATGAAAGATGGCAACACGTAAAGGATAAACGTTTATGTTTTAAATGTATAGTGAAACAACATGCAAAGAATTTCTGTCGAGCTAACAAATGTCCGTCATGCAACTATGCACACCATATCCTATTGCACGCAGAGAAAAAGACCACTGAAAGTGTCACGAACGTGAGTGAGTACCACGGCAAGTCACTTCTAAAAATATTACCCGTGTGTGTAACAATAGGGAACAACACACACGAGTGCTACGCCCTACTTGATGACGGGGCCACGATATCGCTGATAGATGACTCGTTGGCAGAGAACGCTGGGGGCCAGGAAGAACCCTTAGTGTCAAAAAGTGCGCGCGGACAAGAGGTGTCAGACAAGACCTCACGAAGATTGACAGTGTCAGTGCGTGGGCCAAACGGCAGAGTGTTTACAGTGAAGTGTCGTACCTTCAAAAGACTGGACTTACCCGCACAAACAGTGCCGGCTGCGTTGCTTACGGAGCACGCTCACCTGCGCGACTTGGGCTGCGAGGGAATGATTGGGGCCAAGCCGCTGCTGTTGCTGGGACAAGACAATTGGGAGTTGCTGGTCGGCCGGGATATACGCCGAGGAAAATCTGGTAAGCCCGTTGCTTCCTTGACCAAGCTAGGTTGGGTCGTGCATGGACCCGTAGGCAAAGGACATAGGTCGGCTGTAGAGTCTGTGAATTGTGTCGCGGAACCACTATTAGATTTACATACGATGGTAAAGAACCAGTTCGAGCTGGAATCTATAGGGATAGTAGAAATTCCTAGAGCACATAGGGACAACGATAGAGCTCTAGAGATTTTAAATAATACTAGCCATCAGAATAAGGATGGCCAATGGGAAGTGGGGTTGTTGTGGAGGCATGATAGCCCGCAACTCCCCGACAATTATGCTTACGCTCGCCATCGCTTAGCGGGGATAGAGCGTAAGTTAAGCCGGGACCCTGAATACGCTGAGGCCTATAAGAAGCAGATAGATAGGTTAATTGATCAGGGGTACGCCAATAGGTTGGAAAGCGGCGTCCAAGATCCGGTTTGGTATTTACCCCATTTTGGGGTAAAGAATCCAAATAAGCCGGGGAAATTAAGGCTAGTCTTTGACGCCGCCGCCACTTATCAAGGGACATCATTGAATGACAACCTATTGGCGGGCCCCGACCTATTGAATTCCCTCCTAGGGATTTTGTTTAAATTCCGGTTAGGGCCGATAGGGTTCACGGGAGATATAGCGGATATGTTCATGAGAATTAAAATCAGAGAGCAAGACCGCGGGGCACAACTATTCATGTGGCAGTCGGGAACCGAGAAGGAACCCCAAATCTATATCATGAGCTCTATGATATTCGGAGCAGTATCGTCTCCAACCTCGGCGATATACGTCCTGAATAAGAACGCATCGCGTCATGAGGAGGAGTACCCCGAAGCAGTAGCAGCCATAAAACGAAATCATTATATGGATGACTACCTGCATAGTACGTGGTCTGTCGCTCAAGCTTATAAACTGGTAAATGACGTGACCCACGTTCACGCCGAGGGCGGGTTTCATATACGGGGGTGGGTCACGAACTCCCAAGAGCTGAGGAGTAAGCTGCAAGTGGACATGCCAGACCGCATATCCCTTGAGAATGGGGACAATGCGTCCGAACGCACATTAGGCATGATATGGTCACCAGCAACCGACCTCTTAGCCTTTGATCTATCTTTCAAGAAGATACCCAAGGCTATCGTGGAGGGGGAAGTAGTACCCACGAAGCGAGAGTTCTTAAGATTGGTAATGTCAGTGTTCGACCCGCTGGGTTTCCTGTACCCATGCGTCATTCAGTCGCGCATATTAATGCAGAGGATATGGCGCACAGGAATTCAGTGGGACGAGAAACTGGGTGAGGCGGAGGCTAAGAGTTGGTTTGAGTGGCTGTATAACTTGCAGCAACTTGAGAAGGTAACCATCCCGAGATGGTATGGCCTAGTTCTAGAAAACATAGAACTTCACGTTTTCGGGGACGCAAGCGAATCCGCATATGCCGCAGTCGCTTATATAGCGGGAAATGATGAGCTCGGCAACAGGCGGGTAAGCTTCGTCCTAGGAAAGGCCAGGGTGGCCCCTCAAAAAGTAATTTCAGTTCCCCGCCTGGAGTTACAGGCAGCAGTGTTGGCCTGTAGGATAGCGGCAACTATAGAGGCAGAGTTGGGGGTAGATATTATTTGTAAATATTATTGGACGGACAGTCAGACCGTTTTAAAATGGATAGGTTCCGACGCTGCAGACTTTCAGCGATTTGTGTCCCACAGACTAGCCGAAATTGACGCAAGGTCAAGGAAGTCCGACTGGCGCTGGGTTCCCTCGGCGTTAAACCCGGCCGACAAAAGCACCCGCTTGGACTGGCCTATCAACAGTGGTGAGTGGCTTTCGGGCCCTTCATTCCTTTACCGTCCACAGGAGCAATGGCCGACGGCTTCTGGGAGTAACGTAGTGACGGAGGAGGATTTAGAACGTGTGCAACATGTAAATATCTTGACCACACAGGCCGAACCCACCCTGACATACGAGCGGCTGCCGACATGGACACGCGCCGTACGTGTTGTAGCGCAGGTAATGATATTTACAGAACTTTGTCGCAAACGACGCAACTCGTCTAACGTCACTATAGAAGACCTGCGAGAGGCAGAACTACGCCTGCTGAAAATAATACAGGCCGAGAGTTTCGCAGAAGATATTAAAGCCCTTCGAGAGGCCCGACCGCTGCCAAAGAACAGCAAAATAAGGACACTAGACCCGATGTTATTCGAGGACGGGCTAGTGAGAGTACGCGGCAGACTGGGCGCCTGCAGCGAGCTTGCCTTCGGAGCGCGTCATCCCATAATACTGGATGGGAAACACGCCCTCACGCGCCGACTAGTATCAAAGTACCATGTGGCCTCCCTGCACGCTAATCAAGAGGCCGTGGTAAACAATATACGGGAGAGGTACTGGGTAACTAACCTGCGATCGACAGTTAAAGCAGTGGCTGCAAATTGTCAGAAATGTCGAATCACAAGAGCTAAGCCTACTTCACCGAAGATGGGAGACCTGCCAGCAGCGAGACTGGAAACATCACGAAGAGGCTTCGTCCATTGTGGGGTGGACTATTTCGGCCCCATGGAGGTTGTCATCGGGCGGCGCCGGGAGAAGAGGTGGGGCGTGTTGTTCACGTGCCTTACTACGCGCGCTGTCCACCTGGAGCTGGCGGCATCACTGAGCGCCGACTCTGCTATACTAGCACTCAGGCGCCTGATCGCACGCCGCGGCTGTCCCGCGGACATGTATTCCGACCGCGGGACCAACTTCGTCGGGGCGCACTCTGAGCTTCGGGAGGCGCTAAGGGAGCTAAATCACGACCGTCTCGAGAGCGAGGCGACAGGCCGGGGCATAGCCTGGCACTTCAACCCCCCGGCTGCTCCACACATGGGTGGCTGCTGGGAGCGCTTGGTGCGATCAGTAAAGAACGCACTACGGGCGACCCTAAAAGAACGAGCCCCTCGCGAGGAGGTCCTCACTACTCTTCTCACTGAGGCCGAGCTGGTCATAAATAGCCGACCGCTCGCCTATGTGAGCTGCGATGCGGAGCAACCAGTGGTGCTGACACCGAATCATCTCCTGCTGGGCACTGCCGCGGGAGATGCGCCGTGCACACGTCAACAGGCGGTCGACCTCGACTCGCGCCGCATGTGGAAGCGGGTGAACGCGCTGGCCGACCTCTTTTGGAGGCGCTGGCTGCGCGAATATCTTCCAACGTTGCAGCAAAGAAACAAGTGGAATAGTGATGTGCCCAACGTAAAAATCGGTGACGTGATAGTGATCGTGGACGATAATAAACCACGTAATCAGTGGACCAAAGGTGTTATTACGAAGGTGTACCCCGGCTCGGACAATGTAATTAGGGTCATAGATGTAAGAACCAACAAGGGAATTTTACGACGTCCGGTTGTAAAGGTCGTTGTGCTCCCTACCGATGGCTCAGTAATCGGTTGAACCCTCTTACGGGGGGTGGGATTGTTGAGGAGCACAACGATCTCCTAGCTCATATAAGTTGTTAAGTCTAGGTTTAGGTAAAAGTTAATGTTAATTGTAATGAACGTGGTTGGCAGAAAAATAAAGAATTGTATGGTTACAACTGTCACTACTTCCACCCACGTGCAAATACTGCTCCACTATGTGATCATATGATTGGCTTATTAGAATTTTGGTGGTCGTATAAGACCACCACTACTTGCACCCACCTACGGGGGGTATAAATATAGCCGCCTCACGGCCGAATTTGTCGTCGTCGTTTGTCATCGTGTTTCAAAACTTGCTGTATTATGAAGAGAGAATAAATCGTGAAGCCTTCAAGTTCCTGTGTTTCATTTTCTTCGGGAATCATCCACCCCTGCGCCTGAATATTACACAAAAATATTGTAAGATAACCATTTTTTTTAAAGAGTAAGCATGGAATTTCTTGCCGGTTTTCCTCTATAGGAAACGACCAATTTGGAACCGTGCACTAGCTTCTGACGTTTTATAAGTGCACAATTGTAGGCCTATATGAAATAAAAAAAAAATGAATTTGTAATTTTGAAACCGTAGGTGGTTTAAGCGTAAAATGTCAGAGTTGGATTTGTGCTCCATGATTTGAACAGATTTAAGAACAAATTTAAGGGACTGCTATGTAATTATACCATTATAATTTAAATGAGTACTTAAGCAACACATCGTAAAATTATCTATATATGTAAAAGGAGAAACTGACATATCAACGCACAGCCGAAAGTCTTGGATTGGGTCTAGGAACGTGAAAATTTTGCACAAGTTTTCCTTTTATGACGTAGGGGAGCTAAGAGAGGATTTTCTAAAATTTATCTTCTAAGGGGATAAAACGGGGGTCCAGAGTTTGTATGGAAATACTTACTTTTACGCAGGCGAAGCAGCTGGCAGAAGCTAGTAATTATAATATAGGTCTGATTTTATTTTTGACTGGTTTACCTAATTCAAACTATGCATAATAATTATCTCTACTAACATTACAAGAGTTTCGTTCGAATTAAGAAATTATTTTAGTGTTATATAGAATAGCCCGTTTATCGAGGAAGGCAATAGACTATAATAACATCACACTACAAGACACGGCAGCGGAGCAGTAACCAAAGACACGAGTGAAATCGCGGTAAAAGCTAGTTTATAATAATTATTATTATCCACTCAACAATGCAAATACTTAGTACGGCCATGTGGAAAAATGTGGTAAGACAATCAGTTTAAACTTAAAGACTATGGAATGTTAGGAATGTGTAAGCCTAACCATGATCTGACAAATAATTAGGACCTGAATTATAATTAAGACCACTAACAATTAATTCTGTGTATAAATAGATTGCACCACCATTTTCGTTCCCGGGAGTACCTACGTCCTCTTGGTATAATAACTTCCGTAATGTAAGCGAAGCCGGTGGGAGAACCTAGTCACACTAATAATAAAGGCAAAATTGTGTGTATGCGTGTGTGTGTGTGTGTGTGTGTGTGTGTGTGAGACCATGTCTTGTAATAGCACATAGAACGCTTTTTATCCCGGCAGTATGTTCCTTTGGGACAATTTCCTAATTTCACGCGTACGAAGCCGGTGGCAGCAGCCAGCATTAGATACTAGCTTTTGCCCGCAGCTTCGCCCGCGTACATAAAATATAGCCTATGTCACTCAGGAATAAAGCAGCTTTCTATCAATGAAAAAATTTAGCAATCGGACCAGTACTCACAGAGATTACCTCCTACAAACAAAAAAACATAAATCAAACTTTACCTCTTTATAATATTAGTGTAGATAAACATCGATGAATTCGCTGAATTTGGACGTTTTTGTTGTACCTACTCTGTCTCGATGACAATAGCGGGAAGGCAATGCGGACAAATTGACCACACTCTAAGTTACGATTGTACACAATGGAACAATTCAATGCAAAGCCTCTAAAATGCTTAAATAATTGTAAATGTATTGCCGCTAGCGTATAGTTAAGTCCGATTGGAATTTCCTACAAAAGAGATTATTTTAAACAATTTGATAGGAATTGTAAAGACTGTGTCACAAGTGCCAATGTGAATTCTTCAATTCATATGCACTTTTCCGAGTTTATCTAGGACATTACTAACACCCAGTGCTTCAGAAAGTAGGCGTAAAGTCATTGGTCCCGGTTGTCATTTATAATATTTGACAGTCGTTGCAGGTGGTCAGACGCCAGAAAGTTTGAACATCAGTCTATCTAAGGAGTATCGTTTTACCAGATAACTGGGTTGTGGAGGTCTGATATGCATTTGCTCCGTATAAATACACATTATTCAGCCGCAACCGGTTAGGCCCCGAAGCCGACCCCAAACTAAACCAAAGAAAATTATAGGAATTGTAAAGAGTTTGCAATTATGTAGAATACTGCTATACAGTACTGGACATGGATTATCTTAGGAATTATAAACCACCATGGAACATGGAAAAAACAAGCAGTTTTCTCGACCCTTTATTAAATTCCGTTCAAAATGAATAAGGAGTTTTTATCACCGTATCTGTATTTTATAACAGTATTAAAATCTAGGTACTCACACTTCAGCCTCTCGGTCCTAGGTCCCCTGCAAGCCGCACTGAGTCCACAGCACAGCTCCTTAAAGTCTACATGGCCGTCTCTATTCTCGTCAAAAGCTAGAAAAGCCCCAGCTACTGCGGCAGCTGGCAGTGGTGGTGACAGTAGAGGTGACAGGCTCTCGGCGTCTAGTTGGCCGGTGGGGGCAGCGTTGCGGAGGGTCCAGAAACATTTTTCTAGTTCTATTATGTCCTGGAAAAAAAGTGGAAGTTAGTTTTCAGGTTCAATGGAACCATTTGAGAGAGAAAAACGGTTCAGTGCTTTCATCAAGTTTTTAAAGACATTATTTTTATATCCTACTAGCTTCTGTCAGCCATTTCGTTATCGTGATAGTAGGTTCCCCCATAAAAACTTTTTAGCCCTGTTTCATCTCCTTTGGCGATAAATTTTTAAAAAATAAAATAATCTCCCTGACATAGACAGGTTAGGATCGAAGGAGATAACGGAGGTTAGAATGAGCGAGCAAAGCGAGTGAACGAAGCCCCGTCATCTCCCGGGCGGGTACCGTTATCAGGTTAGGTTAATTATAATTTGTTCTGCTCTGGGTGGAGCGAGAGGACGTGTCAGACTTTTACTAACTAAAGCCCACCTATGTTCCTTCAGTTGCCCTTTGCGTTCCAGAGCCATGGTAACTCTTTCTCGCATTCCCGCAACCCAAGTTAATTTTAACAAATTATTCTCCGTCTTCTACCATCATTTAACGAGTTAAGTTTTCCTTTGACATGCAAATAGTTGAGGAAAATTTCGTTGTCTTGTGTTTATGTAATAAGTAAACTGTGGACGTCTAAAGTTTCCTTATTCGTACCGCCCTGTCATGGAAAATTATACTTTCCACTTGGGTAAGCCGGCTTAACGACTGCTGTAACATGCAATGTAACACGCAATCTAAGTATTTGCGTTCCACATTGTTGAAATGTATCATAAAATGTAACAAAATTCCCCTCGTGTGGACGCCTTGCTCGCTCGAACTGTGCACACTACGCGCGAACAGAGCATTTCAACTATGTGAGTAGGTACATGCTCGGTTTGCGCGCGCGCTGCGTTCACTCAGTTTATGAAATACTCCTTTCATGTTCCCGGCTTTTGATATATTCATGAGGGACCTTGAATAACTTTTAATAAGAAAAGTTGGAAAAGAAGGATTGGTACGTTACGTTACGAGGCGAAGTTCTGTAAATCCTATGACCTATTTCTAAACCACTAGCTTTTGACTGCGACTTCGTCAGCGCGAATGTCGGTTATTGCGGACGCGAAGACGAAATCGAAACCAGATAAAAAGAAGCCTATAATCTTCCTTGTGGTTCAAGATTACTCCGTCCTAAATTTCATCAAAATCCGTTCGGTAGTCTAACGGTCAAAGCGTGACAGACAAACAGACGATTACTTTCACATTTATAATAATATTAAGTAATGATGTATTGCTTGGCGTTACCTAAGGGCTGACTTTTACCTTGGATAGAGGACAAGCATTGGCATATAGTGTGACAATGCCGCCAAAGGGCGGTCGACACGGATCCAGAGAAATTTAGATTACTTTAAGTTAATTATTTTGGTAGAGGGTTGTTATTATTTTTTTGTTTTAGTGTGTTGTGTTCGATCGAACATTCGGATTCGGCAGCCATCCAGAAACCAGAGGTCATGTTCTGGAACAGGATAGTTTTTATCCGGGAGTATGTTCCCTTAGGATAATTTTCTAGTTGTCACGCGGACGAAACCGCTGACAGCAGCTAGTTATAAATCATTTTTGCTTTGGTTATAATACCAAAATATAAACGGGCCTCTCAAGAACCCTTCTTCTATTAAAACACCAAACGTGCCACCACAACTGAATAGCTTATTTTGTCCAACACAGATCGCCAACTTACAGAATACATAAAAAAATAGTTATTCGGTTAACAGCTCGTTTAACTTTTAACGAGTCAAAATGTCAAACACCTTAAAATAACCGCCTAATCTTGAAAGTAAAATCCATTTCAATTATAATTAGACAGTTTTCTTTTCTAGGTTGAAAGACCGACAATGAACGCTAAGCGGGCCAGATAACGTACCACAATTAAATTGTATAACATACAATTACGACTAGTGTCGAATTGATACCCGCTTTCAAGAGCGCAAATATTTTTTATCAGTCATCACTCCAACGACCATACATGGTTTTGAGGACTACTATTCTACCTTGAAATTGATAACGTTCTTGGGTTTTTAGAATGTATAATTATGGGAAAAATTTAAGATAATTGAGTGGTATTCAAGGGTTCCATTGTGAGGTTATAAAATCTTACAATTTTATTAAGGTACGAGTCTAGCTCAAATTCGTGTAGTATAGACCGACTCTGGAGGAGCCGAGCACGAACCTACCTCAAATTCGTGTAGAGTGGGCCGACTCTAGAGGGGCCGAGCACGAGCGGATCACGAGCCTAGCCCAAATTCGTGTAGTATAGACCGACTCTGGAGGAGCCGAGCACGAACCTACCTCAAATTCGTGTAGAGTGGGCCGACTCTAGAGGGGCCGAGCACGAGCGGATCACGAGCCTAGCCCAAATTCGTGTAGTATAGACCGACTCTGGAGGAGCCGAGCACGAACCTACCTCAAATTCGTATAAGAGTGGGCCGACTCTAGAGGGGCCGAGCACGAGCGGATCACGAGCCTAGCCCAAATTCGTGTAGTATAGACCGACTCTGGAGGAGCCGAGCACGAACCTACCTCAAATTCGTGTAGAGTGGGCCGACTCTAGAGGGGCCGAGCACGAGCGGATCACGAGCCTAGCCCAAATTCGTGTAGTATAGACCGACTCTGGAGGAGTGGAGCACGAGTCTAGCTCAAATTCGTGTAGTGTGGACCGACTCTAAAGTAGCCGAGCACAAACCTAGCTCAAAACACGAGCGACACACGAATTTGAGCTCGGCTCGTACTCCGCTCGGGCTCGGCTCCTCTAGCGTAGAGCCACCTTAACACTATGTGGCTATGTGGATTTTATTTGACTTTTCTGTACTTTTAACTTATGTGGCAGTTTTGAGTACTTTATGCGGCCTGTGTGTGTGCTTTATTATATTAACACACTAACAATATATGAACTATTGAGTCTGAATTAAAGAAATTTTAATTTAATTTTAGTTTAATTAATTTTGGAGTTTTTTTTTCTAAATTGCGTACGAATTTGTGAAGTTTGAAACTACATATTAGTAACAAAACTGTTTCTTTCTTGAACTCTATTTTAAGTCCCAATACTGATTGCATAACATGTTATTCAAATAATCAAGTTGGATGTAATTGCAGCTATAATTTCGATTCGGCCATATAATTTGCTAGTTACATTTGCAATTACAAAATATTGCTAATCAAAGGGAAGTGGAGGCCCAAATACGGATAAATGTCATTGAAAGTTCGGTACTGTGGCTTTGAAACTTTTTTTTTATTTAAACAGTAACTTATTAGTAAAAAGAATTCTTATAATATATATACATAAGAAATCTAAGTATTAACTAAGTATTTATACTAAACCTAACTATGTTCACACATATTTAGAAAAACACGAAATACATTCAGACGTAGAATAGACTTTGCGTACTACGTATACTCCTCCATCCAATGATATTATATTAATTAGAATATCATTGCCTCCATCAATCAGCGTTAACCAGAAATATACCCAGCGGACTGGCAGCATTGCTTTGAGTAAGAATAGTTGGACATGGACATATTCGTGCCCTGTCTAAAAAAAGGTCTCACAGCAAATAGGATTTCTGTTACATAGCATAAAATGCAGCCTATATTACCACCATACGCGCAAAACATTTTGTGAACACATTCGTTATGCGTAAAACTAAACAATGAAAGTCACTGCCGGAGTCTGTGTTTCTTCATAGCTTCAACCTGGTAAACAGGCTACTTCTAGGCAATCGTCAATCCAACCAAAAAAGTTCAGTCTAGGTATAGGTACATATAATTACATTATGCACCGAGCACAAAATCTAGACTCCGGACTGCTCCTGAGAAATTATTATAGCTAAGGCAAACTCAATAACACTCAGCCGTAGCACTAGCGACCACTGCTCCAAGGAAACGCGTTTACTTCCAAACTGAACAGGGATATACGAAACGTACATCGTGAAGGGTTCCGTTCACATTCAATAAGATCAAACACTTTTCCTCGTATTATCCAAACCGTTCAAAGTCCCTTGCAGCTCGTAAAACAAATTGTACAAGTAATTGAATTTCCGTACGTGACTACACTACAGATCGGTATTGGATCGAATTGTACCCAGAGCACTGTAAAACTATTTTCAGCAGTTACAAAAACGCTATACAAAAACACGCAACATCATCCGCAGCGGGGGAAAATCGCTTAAAAAGATTTTCAGTGCCGCTAAAAGCTTCAAATGAAAAAAAAAATGCTCAACTTTCCCGTCATACGTTGTTGAACTCGCTTTGAAAACACTAAAAGCTAAATGCATGTTGAACTAAAACCTCGGTACAAACGATACTATAGCTACAAACTATAAAGCGGGTCACGTAAATGTTGAAAGGTCGAAACTATCTTTCATAAAATTTCATGATTATAATCAAATTGTGTCTGGTAAAGCCGCTAAAGGTCGAAACGATTATATTACCCCCTGGTTTCTATCACCTGGTTCTCTATATTGCTATTGATAGTTTAATTAATTGGAATGCAATTACAGTGGCGCCAAATTTAAAGATATTGAAATTATTCTGATTTATTAGAATTTTGAAGGTTATAGGGATTTTTAGCTCAGGTTGAGTAAAAATACTTTTCATGTCAATTGTATATAAATACGTACTTCCTTCATGTAAAATGGCAGGAGTTCACTTGAAATTTAGCTTCATTACGTTAAATAGAATAAAAGCCTACCACATACTTATGAACGCTTTAGCGTTATTGATATCTTTAAGTCAAGAGTGAATAGGTTGCTTCTAGGTAAGCGCGTTCTATCGTCGACCGCATCGCTTTCCATCAGGTGAGATAGCGGTCAAGCGCGAACCTACCAAGAATTAAAAAAAAAAAAATCTTAGCGTTTCGAAGGCAAACAAGTATTAAAAAAAATCCTTGCCTAGTATTCGGCCACAATATTACCGTCCATTGACGCTAGCATCAAATCATTACGCGAATAGATCCAGTGCACGTGACGCAAGATACAACATGGTACATAGTCAACGTAAAGACCACAAACGCTGAATATCGGAACCGTCTGAGAACCCTGTTATCGTAGCGCACGTAGTCTTAGGGACAACAGCCGAACGAAATCAAAGCTTTTAATTACTTATTTATTATACATATACTTTATTGTACACCTCATAATAATGGTTGTTAATAGGGCAAAGAAATAATTGTGTAAAAGACGGATAATTCCAATGACGACGTACTACGTACTTATGGAAATTTTTTGAGTGCGTTCCTTTGATTACCTCGTGGACTCTCTACTGGGTCCAAAGTACGACTATGAGTCGTACAGTAGCAGCAGGTCCCAATCCCGTTGTCCGACAACACGGTAATGGTTCACTTCCTTTAGTTGGTCCTTTTACTGCATAGATAGGTAAGCTTCATTAGTACAAACCATTTCTTATTGTTTAATAGCCCAAGTTTCTTGTTCAGCCAGACTTCGTCGATCGTCTGGGACGCATGGGATTTCGGCCGAAAGACATCACCTGCTGGATATGTCCAGCAGTTGATGTCTTTCGACCCTAGCCTATGGGCTTCCCCTTATCATTATCACAAGGACCGGTCCTGCGTGTCTCGCATCCATCAGATTCCCGCGACCATGACATAGGTTCACCTTGTAAGAGACCTTCCAACCCTTCGTCTTCCAGTACGCGGTCGCCACTGCAGAACCAAAATTTCGGCTGAAATGAATTCGTATTGTTGCCATCACAGAAAAAACCTGGTTAAGGTTGTTACAGACCGGTCCACACTTTCCTCTCATTAATATTGTAATGTGGTAATATTCTAAAATCATTTTTTTTTTAAAGAGAGAAGTTTCTGTGTTTGTGTGTGAGAGGAGTTTCTTGCTGGATCTTTTCTTTAGGTAACGACCAATTGGTACATTGCACTAACTTCTGACGTTTTATTAGTGCCCATGTAGGTCTATGTGAAATAAAATGATTTTGGGTTTACAGGAGCATGAGGATATGCACAAGAATAGAGCAGTCTATACCCAGCAGTGAACGAATTCCGTGCGTGGATGATGATGAATCTGTACCGATCTTGCTGACAATGTCCAAAAATAAACTTGTTATGACACGGTGTTAAGTTTATTTACATCCATCTATACCTACCTATACAGTAATTATGTTGCACTTTTTACTACCAAATCATTATCTCGTATTATCATTTATTGCAGGTTATCAAGATTACACTATCTTTCTATTTATTAACTTCGAAATTCTTTAAATTCCATCAACACTACCGCTGTGTTTAGATCGTAATCTTTGAGCAAATAATCACTTGGTCTGAATGAAAACAAACAATGCATAAATTAGTTTATTTTTGTTTGTGCAAACGCTACAGATAATATATAGACATTATACAAATATTATTCAACTCGATTCCTGTATACAGTGGCGTAGTGTGGACTAATTCAAACTTGGGCAAAGGCGCTTCAGTGAGGCCTTTTAGGCCACAAATTAAAAAACGGGGCAGCAACTATCGCAACCCAGTGTTCGACCACATCCCCACTTCAAAAACGCGAGCCTATCAATTATAAAAAGGCTCCTTTGGATACGAGGCTGTGGACGAGGGGCTGCTTCGCCCATACCTAGCTACGCTACTGCCTGTATAGTCGATTTTAATTGTATTTACCAACAAAGAAGCTCTATGGAATTGTTCAATAAATATTTTATATTATCTTTAGAAAAGTGATCAAATACGATCCAGTTTGAATGGTATTTACTTTCATTATATTAACTGGATCACACCGGGTCGTGAATATCTATCATTTTAAGGGCTTAGCTCTGTTTATATTATTGGAAAGAGATATACGCAAGAAATAGAAGAAGTGGCTCCTACGACTGAAAAGTCTGTAGATAGCCGCTGTCATTGAGGTGGAGGAGGAATGAGGATACCTAAATGTCGTGAACAAAGCTGAAGACCATGCTTGGGAAGATTAGAGAAACAATATCCATCGTTTGAACTATGTGAAAAATATTGAAATGACGATAAAAACTGTAGTAGAGAAGGAGAAATAAAAAAATAAATAAAACAGACATGTAATGCGACCCTATAACAAATGGAAGAAAAAGAGAATTATGATGGACGAATCAGAATCAAACTGTATGCTTCAAAATAATAGATTGTCTTTATCATTTAAATGTCACAAGTAACGACAAACGCAGCGTGGTACGAGCTAAGAGCCATAAGTGGTGACCTTGGCAAGGTAGCAGGGAACCGCTTCAGCCGTTGTATACAAACGACCTAGAGCTAATCGATAGGACCACCCGCTGGAGAACTCAGCATAGCATTACTGGTAACATACTAATAGAAATACATAAAACAAGTTTATGTGGTACACAACTCTTTTTCCAAATCGCAATTTTTTTTTTATGATGTAACTACAAATTTACTGTTTTCAGATTTTTCCCTATACTTGTGCTATTTGACCTAGCTTTATGTCAAATTTTAAAATTCTAGGTCAACGGGAAGTACGCTATGAATTTCGATTTCCTTGAGAGTGTCGAAATATAGGTTTTTTGCGACATAAAGCGTTGCGGCCGTATCTTTTTTGTTTGTTAACTCAGAAGTTTGATTTTTTTCAAAGCTTCAAAGCTTCAAGGGACCGCAGGCCTGAGTATATAGTTTAAATTTCAACTCGATACCCACACGCGTTCCCGAGATAAAGGGTCTTGACAGACAGACAGACGGACGGACAACAAAGTGATCTTATATGGGTTTCACTTTTTCCTTTCCTTTTTCCGGAACCCTAAAAAAGGTAAGTATACAATCGTAACTTTATAACGAAAAGATAAGTAATTGAATGGAGGACAAACTCAACTTAGTAATTGATAAAACACTTCCCGATACATCGCTATACGTCACGGTCAATTCTGTCAATGTAAGTTTGTAACTAAAAAAAAAAAAAGAATTTTCAGATTTTTCCTTTACCTACTTAAACTGTGAGCCCTTACTTCTAGCCATTCTGGATTCTAGGTCAATGAGAAATGAGAAGTAACCTATAGGTTACCACCACGCGTTAGTTACTGAGGAAAAGGGTCTTTTCAGACAGACACAATAAAAATGGTAACAAAAGACCGTCCCGCGTTAATTTTGATCAGCTGACGACAACTTTATACGACACTCTATTATTTGGCGAGAATTGTCTATCTTCCTTCAAGAAAGTTATTCATTTCCATGACGAGAAACAGCATCTAAAATATGACCACTATTTCCGTTACACTCTGCGTGGTATACACACACTAAATGTAGACCAACTCAAGTGGTATCGTCATGAGCAGTCCCGATCCGTCTCAGGGGACGATTAGACGTCATTCTTGAGTTGCTTACTGATAATTCGGTTGTTTAATTTGTAGCGAAATCTATGACGTCACTAAACTACGAAATCCTGCGTCGCGCAATTCTCCGCAGGATTTGAGCATATAGAATAGCCCGAAATCATCTATCGGGCAGTTGCCCACACCATCGTTACGTTTGGTCGAAGGATCCTCCCTTTTCAATGGAGGTTTTGCGGGACTTTACACTCTGTTCCGCATATCCTCTCTCCTAACTTTGCTGTGCCCGACAGGGTCCATATTGATCTATAACAATTTTCAACACCATCTATGTATACATATGGATTGCAATAAAATATTGAGTACGTCTAAAAATGTATATACCCGAATCCTTAACCAGTGATTCTAGTGAACACTACACCTTGTATTATGTATTTGAGGAAACATTTTTAAAACAGTATCTACCGCGGTTTCACAACTACGTCGCAAACCGAACACATGAGAACGTAATGCACGTATTTAAGTACAATATTTACATGCAAGATACCAAGTCAAATGAGCTAGTACAGAGGAGATAAGGCACTCAAACTTATAGTAGATGAGTGACAGACTTTTGATAAGCATTGTATTGTAAACAGCGAATATTTTTATATCTACAAAGTTAAATTTCTTGACATTGAACGTTGTACTTCAAAAGAAATGCCCTCTTAAGAGCGCCCTACCCGTGATAAATTATATTTGTTTTGTTTTTTTTTTCATCAAATCTATACGTGTCATCTATGGATAGGTCTTCAAAAATCATATTGCGGTTTCTAATAATTAATAAATAATTTGAAAGTGAAATAAGTTTCACTTTCAAAGTGGTAAAATGTGTCCCCCTCCCTGTAACTTCTAAAATAAGAGAATGATAAAACTAAATAAAATATATGATGTACATTACCATGAAAACTTCCACCGAAAATTGGTTTGAACGAGATATAGTAAGTAGTATTTTTTTTTAAACGTCATAAACCGCAATTTACCTTTCAAGTTTGTACGGAACCGCGAGTCCGACTCGCACTTGCCCAGTTTTTGTTTTTCGCCAATTTGAACTAGATGAGGCCCGTGTTTCCTAGCCTTGAGAAGAAACACCAAAACAACAGGGGGCAATCTCTTTTAGAGACCTCGTAAACTGCAGACTTTCGATCAGCCATTAGTTTGATTGGTAGCTTAATCAGTATGGCTACTACCACCATGGCGTCCGTTGAAAAATAAAATGCACCTACAATAAAAATAGAAAACTAACAATGTATATTCTCAGTTACAACAATGGGTGAACTTATGGATATTATTATCAATAGTAAGGTACTGTAATACAGTTTACAAAATAATAATACAAGTTTAAATTGTGTCGCAAGTAATCTTTGCGCTTACGCATTACATCCGAATAGTTTCGATACTGAAGCTAACATTTCTGCACTCGGGGTTTCCCCACAAGACATTGAGGAGATAGTTTCCTCAAGCAACCTACGTAATGAAGGAAATGGACAACCCTTATAAAGATAACACACATTCGTGGATTTAAGGTGATTAAGGAATATTGTCACTACCTACTGCCATCACCTTTCTACCATCGGCCAACCCGACGTACGACCCTTACATTGTTGACACCTTTACGGTTCGGAATAAGCGTTTTGCCTTGTCGTTTATATCGCGTAAGTTTATCGAAGGACTGGAATGATTTGCCTGCAGCGGTCTTCCCGTCCGATTATAATTTAGGGGTCTTCAAGGCTAGAGTGAATAGGCTCTTAATAAACTAGTGCGCCTCACCATCAATGAATGCATCACTGCTTACTATCAGATGCGATTACATTCAAGCACTAGTATACATATATCAATTAAAAAAAAATATATTGTATTGGGAGATTTGGGATGGCATTTGACTTCTATTAGAATTTAACTATCACCAATCCGTGTTTTCATTATGGTAAAGCAATAAACCCTTTCCTAAGATGAATTAAGTTGTGTTACTTCCTACAAGAAATTGGTATTCTGCAAATGCTTTTATGAATTCTTTTAATTTGACTGACTGACTGACTGATATTGTAATTGTAATCTAATGCAATTTAATTTAATATTTGTATATTTAATTTACTTGTGATGTAATTTATCTGACATCATTTTGTTTTAATTAGAATAGTATGTTATTTATTTATTTAAACTTCATGTACAGTGGTGGTACATAGGCGGACTTAACGCCACGAGGCATTCTCTACCAGTCAACCATTGGGTTTATGATGAATTTATCTAAAATGAGTCGATAGTTATTTGAAATAAATAAATGCGAAGTAGTCCCTTAAAAATAAGGGTTTATTCCGAAATTCGGTAAACAAAAAATGTCTACATCCTATGTGATGGTATAAAAAAGCCAATACTGATGAAGTGATGTAGACTAGAGACACATAATTTAATGATACTACATTCTATTTCAAAAATATCTGTTATTTATTTATTGTGCTCACCTACCACAGTGTTGTCTTTTTAACCCAATGGTTGACTGGTAGAGAATGCTTTGTGGCATTAAGTCTGCCTATGTACCACCCCTGTACATGAAGTTTAAATAAATAAATAAATAATTTATTTTTGAGTGCACTTAATTTGATCTATTGCCTTGATGACGTGGAAATAGATAAATCAAACAATAACTTGTCGCCAAACGATCCTCGTATCCTATTTTAACAAACTTGAACATAAATTCCAAGAACATGTCTCATTAACATGGACAGGTGCATTCAAACAATCACATATTGAGATAATATGACTCAGTGTTAAGTGCGCAAAATGCATTTTGTTGTTACACAGTTAGTCAGAATCTGTCTTACACCTAGGTGTGATAAAACTATTGTGTCTTTGGGAGGTATTTATCTGACGGCAGAATCCGTGATTCAAAAAATGATAAGACTAAATCATATTGCTGCACCATTAAAAGATTTCGTTCACTTATTGTTTTGAATATTCTGTATCCTTTACACCCCGAAGAAAGCAAATAATAATATTAATATTACACAACCATCACACAACGTCGTCTAGTCCCAAGCTAAGCAGAGCTTGTGTTATGAGTACTAGACAACTGATAAACATACTTATATATTTGTAAATACATAGATATTATAGATAAATTACACCCAGACACAGAACTAATCATCGTGCTCATCACACAAACATTTGTCCTGGGTGGGAATCGAACCCACGACCTCCGGCATAGCAGTCAGGGCCACTGACCACTAGACCAACAGGCCAGTCAAATAAAATAGCA
Source organism: Mythimna vitellina (assembly GCA_949316375.1). Lineage (NCBI taxonomy): Eukaryota > Metazoa > Arthropoda > Insecta > Lepidoptera > Noctuidae > Mythimna > Mythimna vitellina. The sequence continues at coordinate 1,447,179 of OX438704.1, forward strand.
TTTAATAGCTTATTATCCTGTGTAAAATAATGTTCCGTACAATATTTAATATGAAACGACAAATAAAACTAAACATTAAACTTTTAATTTAAACAGCATCTTTGTTATATAATGTAGCAGCAGTCAGCATCTCAAACATTAATATTACCTCTTTTGTACTCGTGTAACCTAAAAAACCTATATTTGAACGGATAAAAATAAAAAAAAGAAGAGTCAGTCTACCACCTGATCTCTATTTTGAAACTAATTCTTACAAAAAAACATTGGGCTCTCAGCTCGAAGACAGAAAATCGCGTTACAACACTAAAGCCTTTGTTCATAAAGGGATCAGGAATTCCGAACAGTAATCATTAGTAGAATCGCTTCATGCGTGCAAATAGTCTAAAGGTCGATTAAACAAATTAAATTGTGCACATTCATTTACTTAATCAGAGCGTAAAATAAGATAAAACTACCGCTAATTCTACTTAAAACAGATTATTTGTTGTATTTTCCTAAATAAAATTACAATAATGTTTTACCTGCGTTGCAGCTGCAAGACAATCTGTCACAAAAAATCCTTATACGGAAATTTCGAAGCATTTAAAACAAACCATAATGAAACGTTATCAATTTATTTATTAAAATATCAGTGTGTACTTTACGAAATTCTAGACAGATTTTTATCTAGTTCTCTGTAACATCTAAAAACATCGGCATCGTGAGAAAAACTGCATGTCCTAAAATAAAAAAATCAAAGTCACATTCAACGACCAGCACTGGGCCCCCATTCTCTGTCCTATAGAAGGGTCCTGAGTCCCAGCAGTGGGAACATTATTATAATGTTAATTATACTAGTACGATCAACCTTATAATAAACTTATCTAATTATCAGGCGAATTAAACTTCATCGTAATCCGCATTCCCTTTTTCCAATATTTATTATGTCGACCGGCACAACATAATTTATGTTCTTCCATGTCTATCGAGTACTCGTGGTGGCGATCGGCAGCAGCGACCTCTCGCATCCGGGCTTCGTACGTGATCAGGACCGATCCGGAGCGAAAGGGAATTGGAAGCGGTGGCCTCCTACTGCGAAGCAGTAATGCAAACGAAGAAGATGACCACAAACGTGACGGAACGGACATCTTCACTCCCCAGTCGCTGCCGCAGGTGCAAGGCTACCGTAGGCAAGGGCTTGCGGACGATGAGCAACCGCTATCCGACCATCTTCTAAAGATCAAGCCCAATTCGACGGCGAGTAGTGTTCCACACGCGCCTAAAGGAGATGTCAGCTAAACTGAAGGAGCCCAGTGCGACCGATACTTGGCTGCGGGAACTTTTAACAGTGGCCATAGAACGCAAAAAGCAAATGAATAAACATAGATGGGTTTTCGTCATTAAGTCTGACACGTCCTTGCAATCCACCCTAAAGCAGGAGAAGTCATTTGATGACTTTCTAAATATAAAAAATTGCCACTGCAACAAACTTCCAATCATCTCTTTATCAATATCACTCATTTCTCAAAGACATATCCAGTTCATTTGACGTCACAACATGTTGTCTAACGATTCGATTGATACCGTATCTTTACATCAATGAACTCGATAAATTGTTCCGCGTTATCGATAGGCAACAATCGAGTCGAGAATGGATCCTGGTAACAAGTAGGTACCCGGTATCTATCGTGCGATGTAGAACGAATCGTTATCTTGGGAGAAGATTATGATAGCAAAAGATTTTTTTGATGAGGAACTGGCACTATTTTGATGAGATGGTGATGCTGTATTGAGTGTTAAATGCCCGCTACAGCTGCAGGATTGTTCGAAAGAGTTTAAGCCCTGAATGGAATGGCCAACTGAAGGAACACAGGTGGGCTTTAGTCAGTAAAAGTTTGACTCTCTCTTACGCTCCACCCAGAGCGGGATTAGTTATTTGATGATCTCTCAACAAATGTAAAGTGAAGGGAAGAACGGCGAAGGAAAACATCGTGAGGAAACCGGCATGACCTAGAACCAAAAATTCGAAGATATGTGACCTGGGCCCGCGTGGTGGATTACGGCTCCTTCCCTCTCCCAGAGGCCTCCTGCATGAGTCCCAGTAGTGAGAACATTATAAGGCTGATTAGGCTGTCATTATTAGTATGCTCCCAAAAAAAAAAATGGATTAAAGCTTTGGTTTGGTTCACGATCAAATACCCCTAAAAATACAACACTACAGACGCTGATTCATTGATATGAAACCATCAATACCGCACAGCTTAAATGTATTGTTTATAGATCATACTATACACCACTAATTTTTCATTAGTACAAATACTTTAACAGCTTATTAGAAAAGGTCTTGTTATTATTTAAGTAAAGTCTCAACAATTATGTTCATAAACAGCAAAGTTATTAGCGTTTGATTATATCCCATAATATCACTCAATTTATGGAAATCTTGTAAAGGCAAGACTTTGGGAGGATTATGAATGAATAAATGACGATCAAAATGGAAAAACACTGCCGGCGTAGTATGTTCCTATCGGTGTTTTACAGGTTACATTTTGGAGAGTGTGCGCGGGAACTGCATGACTTGATTCCGCCATCTCCTTTCTACCATCGGACAACCCGACGAACGGCGAGTATCCACCCTTACGTTGTTGAAACTTCAACGGTCCGGACTAAGCGTTTCGGTTCGTCGTTTATACCGCGTACATCGAAGGACTGGAACAATTTGCCTGCTGCGGTCTTTCCGTCCAACTATAATATAGGTATCTTCAAGGCTAGAGTGAATAGGCTCTTAATAAACTAGTGCGCCTGACCATCAATGATTGCATCTCCGCTTACCATCAGGTGGGATCGCAGTCAAGCACTGGTTTATATCAATTAAAAAAAAAAATTAAAAAGAAAAAAAAAATGTTCTAGTAACAATTGTTATGAATGATTGATTCAATTATGAATTTACCAATTATGACAAATTTTCGTGGACAATTTTGAGATTTAGTTTTTTTCACTTTTGACTACACAAATAGAGAATATAGAGCCCCATTTTTTTTTTACTAATTAAAATCTAGGGGTGTAAAGGGGACCAGTGTTAATCAGGGCTACTATTTATTTTAACATTCTAAGTCAACGTTGGCACGAGCTCTTTCCTAAGGCGGCGATAAAAAGTGCCCATAGATGAAGTGATTTTAGTCAGAGGGGCCCCTACCACGAGCTCGTAAACTGTTAAAGGGATGGATCTATATAGGGCGTATATCTCCATCCCTCGTTCTCGCTCGCACGTTACGGTAAGGCGCTAGGATCTGACACTAAACCTATACATCCCAAAACAAACCTTATAAGTACAAACATAAAGCACATTTTCCACTCACCCGCTCCTCTAAATGCGTAACACCAGCCAAACTTTGATAAAAAGTTGGCGTCTCCAAATCCTGAGCCACGTTCACTTCAGACAGCAGCCATTTTGATAGCACCGTCGCATCTTTATGTATCAGCAGCCAGGATCTGAACTGGTCGAAGGTGACCTTTTCTGCTGGTCCGAAGAGGCTGAGGAGGATCTCGGCGTTCCTCTGTGACCCAGTGAGTGGGAGGGATGTGTACTCCAAATGGAGATTCCGTGCGAAATCACGCTTATATATGTACGTGCCATTATCGCCTTGATTGTTCACGTAGAGCGTCCAGAGGAACCTAAAATCAAAGATTTGGTTAACATATTTTATTATAACTACCTACTATGTTGACAGTACAATTGGCGCACTGGTTGAGTGCTTGGTTGCTGCGCTACGTGTCGCGGGTTCGAGTCCCGCAAGGTACATTTTTTATCGTATGTTAATTTACATTTTTGTGAACTCACAGTACAAGAATAATTCGTATAGTGGTAAAAAAATACAATAACATTAATCTTTTTTCTACATTTAGATATTGAAAGATACAGACACACTGTGGACATTTAAATACAATTGACTGGATTGAAAATATAATTTAAACGCGATATCTCTTAAAACCTAAGGTGAATGGACCTGTAAAATCGCGATCACGCAAGCCCGCGGGTTGATGTCACTAATCCCGCGGATCCCGCGGAATTTGCTGTACAACATACATAAAACTGTTCCGGGCCCTGGTTCAGGTCATGCTCCGGAACTAGGGGTAACAGGAGGCGGTCACCTCCTTCTGGCAGAGACCCATCAGTGGTCGTTTCAGAGCCGCGGTTACTCTTTAGTTGCTCATTTCAGAGCCGCGGTGACTTTTTCAAACAATCCCGCAACCTTTCTACAAGGGCCGCGGGGATTTTTTGTAAAAGAGACTTGCGGTCCTAGAACGCAAAGGGCAACTGAAGGACAATTTTTTTTTTAAATATTTTTCTATATAAAAGTCACGAGTTCTATGTAAAATTTACATCACATACTTATTAATCATTAAATCTGTACTGGGTCTAATAAATACATAGACGGCGCGTGGCATCTTCTGAATGCAATAAAAAAAAACAATCCCGCAGACGTGCGGGATCAAGCATGAAGGTACAATTCCGAAATGGATTGCAGACTGCAAACTGCAAGCGACACTACTAGTTTCTATTGAATGTCTTGAAATTGATTCCGAGAACGGCAACACTGCGGCCTGCAGCCGCAGCGCGCAGCCTGCAGCTGCGGAACGAAGCGACTGCAAACTGCAGCGCCAGTGGTGTAGCGAACCGCAGAGTTCACACATACAAAAATTACAACTTTTTCGGAAGATGATGAAGAAGAGCAAGTTAATAACTTTGTTGCTGATCATCCACACAAGTCGTCATCATCTTCCTCTTCTAACAAAAGTAATGTATCGTTAGCGTTGTTGGATATTCTGTCTCGCACGAAGGTATCGGAGTGACTGTAGGATGATTCTCTGCATTGTGCTGCCGCGACATGTCACCGCGTTTGGAATGGAAGCAACTGCTCGCGCAGGTAGCACTGCGGTCAACCAGAGTCGCTAGCCCCAAGGCTGCCTGCGGTTGCAGTCTGCAGCCCGTCTTGGAATTGTAATAATTTGTGATATCGCAAAAAGGTCCTGGATCCCGCATCTGCGGTATTAGATTCCCTAGTCCTGATAATAGAATTACTTATTGGCTTAGTGCTTTAAGCTAATAACAGCCAGATGATACAGGCTCCCACAGTGTCCCAGTGGACCATGCAGATTGTAGATTGACGTAAACAACAAAAGTAACCAATGTTCTGCACTAGCCCAAACAACTGCCAGTCATGAAGGGAGGTCTTTGTTTAGCAGGCAGATGATACAGGCTTATAGAAACCAGTTATTAGACCCATTAAAAAAAGTTTGTTTTTGTTCTTATCCCATTCTTCGTGTAAGAATAACTTCTAAAGTTTTCATTGGCTGAGAAGACTGTAATATTTTAGCTGCTGCCTATGGCTCTATTAGTGAGAAATTGGTACTTCCCACCTTTATAAATTATAGCCTAAGAATCCAAGTTAAAAGATATCCTAGTACCAAATAGCATCCGAATCCTTTCAGATATTACAGTGTGATAGACTAACAGACAAATATTACACAGACTTTTGTTTCTATAATATTTCTGTGATGAAAACAACACCTTTTCTAGATGTAAAAGAACACAAGCAGTAACTGATACTCAATATCTTGCATATACATGTTCAAGTTCATTTAATCACTATCTCATTACTTGTCAAAACATCATAATATTTACATTTAAACTCTACACTACTTGAAACAACCAAAACTAAAGAGATCAACAATGCTAGAAGTAGAAAGTAATTCTAACTAAACAATGCTCAACAAAAAAAAGACTGATTTGACAATGGTATGAGAAAACTATGAATGATGTCATGCAAATACGTAATCAAAAGATATGCAAAATTCTGTGATTAAACAGTGGTACAGGAAGTCCGAGGCAGATTAACAATAACACCTCACAATAGGTCCACAATAAGCTGCTTTGCCAATAAATTGAGGAAAATAACACTTAATAATTGATAACAATTTTTTGGTTGTTATTTTCACAGATTTTGTAGGTTAAATGTTTTCCTCTGAATTTTATTTTTGACTTGTGATAATTTATGAGTGGGTCAAGACTTCTGCTAGGATGATTAATACAGTAATGTAAGAAACAAGTTACTCTTTTGTGATGTAAATAAAGCATTTGTAACAAAATTTTTGTCCTAATGTTCTTATTGATAAATCTTATATCTATATATAAATGGATAGCTGTTTGTTGGTCTCACTAAAACTCGAGAACGGCTGGACCGATTTGCCTAATGTGATCTTGAAATATTCGTGGTAATCCGGGGAAGGTTTAAAGGGTGAGAAAATATGGAAAAATTGAGAAACTGATAGCAGCGCCTCCTACTGGGTCCAATTTTATTTTCAAACCGTCCAGGGACACTCAAATATACACACAGAGTTCCATATGTATTGGTCAAGGTCATTTGGGAGGAGATAGGTGACAAACACATATACAGAAAAATTATATTAATAAAGATTCTACTCTATGTATTCTTGGCTAAAATATTGATGAGTATGTTAGAAAATAGCTTGTACAAAAAGCTATTTGTCAAGTATACATATAATGGCACAATTATATTATTAATTCATAGTACAGTAGTTTAAATGCCATTATTTCACTATTGAGAGTACAAGTACAGAGAATACAAAAACCTAAAGAGCAGTGCATTTTATAAAAATGATTTTTTAGTAAAATGTCAATAAGTAAACAGTTTCTTTAGTCTGAATATTTAGGGATTTTCTGGGATTGGAATTTAAGCCTTACCTGAGTTCATCAATATTATGGTGGCACGTAGATAAATAATGAATATTTATTTTGTAAGTAGGTTATTGTAACAATTTAACATGGCAATTTTTTTGTCAATTCAAACTAAATGATGGTGATAGGCAGATAACTTTAATAATTTTTAAGTGTGCACTATTATAAGAATATTATTTAGGCGGATTAATTTATTATATGGACTTCATTGTGCCAAATAAAAATTGTGTAAAAAACCATTTTTGGATTGCATGACACATTAATGTGTGATTTGAATAACAACATACTGAGAAAAATAAATGTATTTTTACATCTGCCGAATAGGTAAATAATCTATTGATCTTAAAAGACTAACAACCAAAACCACAAAAGTATACCTACTGTGGTCAGTTCTAAGTACCAATTCAAATACATCAAGATGAAAGAAGAATACAATCTTGGAAAATTACTGCAACAAACTGACAACTCATTGTAATTATTTAAATCTTTACTCAACTCAACCATATCATTTTAATCAATAGCAGCCACTAAACAACACAAATTTAACTCAGTATTTACATTATTACTAAAAAAATACACCTATGTACCTGTTATCTCCACTAATGTAAATTCTTACGTTCCGCAATAATTAGTGAGCGAATATTTTGGCGCTAACAACATAATAGGTCAATACATCATCTGATTACTGCCATGATGTAATTTGTTTACAACTGACAATGAATACATAGGACACAACTTACTTTATTTTCTCCTCGACGTTGCCCTTGGTGAGCACCACGATCCCGCACAGCAGCTCCCGGAAGGCGATGCCTCGCTTGGTGCCCCCGCATGCCTGGTAGAGCCACTCCGCCACCTCGTAGGGCACTCCATCACACAGCACTTCGTGGACGAACGCCTCCAAGCTCAAGGCCGTCCCGTTCGCACCGGCACATCTCTTGAACGCTTCGCGTATACGTCTCAATTCACTATCAGACACTGCAAATAAAATAAACCGATATTCATCACATTCCTACAACGCACTTATATCAACTTTATGCACTCGTCGTACCTCGTTTCACTGCATCCTCGTAAGATATAAACGATGGTTTTGAGTCTTTCGCACCCATATTCGCGAGTACGTAGCGATCATAACATTTTTAAAGGCGTAATAAACACAAAGAAACAAAAATTATTACAGCTGACAGCTCACGTCGTATGATCTGTAGCCATATTGAATATTTTTTTCTTCTACTTCAACTGCCCACCCAATAAAAACAACTTTTGTAAATTTTGAAATAAATTGCGTTTCTCGTATCAGTTTTAATGCCTTTACTATCTTCTAAATACGCAATGTACAATGAAAATAGGAAAATACAATCTTTTTTTTTCTCGTGGATTTTGTATTCGGATACACGTACCGAAAAACTACCTGCTGACAGGTCACTTTTATGAAGTTTTATGGGATTGCTGATTTACATATAAGTAAACAAACACAATAAAGACGACTACTTTTTTATTTTAGTATTATTTTGATAAATAGTAGAGGTTTTTTTTGAGGATTGTTTGTAATAATTTCTGTAACGTTATATTTACTGTGGCAAACAAATGTCATTGTCATGTAGCTCAGTCATGTCAAAAGGGGTATTGTGGCTTTTGCTTATTATACTAACATATTGAAATGTTCATGTTCTCTAACAAATTTGTGTTTACGTCTCACTCTCTCATACGAGTCTTTGCTTATGGTATCTCACTTTTGATTTCCCCCAATCATCTTTTATTATTTTTATTTATCCAAGCAATAGTCATCTGATTGTGCTGTACTTCTCAAAAATTATCGAGTTTGTTGCTTTGTTTGCATCATCATGCTAATTTCGCAATAGATAGAGTATTTTGATAAAAACAAGTGATGTGTAAAGGCTGTATGGAGCCGTTTCTTCCTTTTTGTTTTGAATAAATAATTGGATTGTAAATGTCCGTGTCTTTGTGTGTCTTACGTATTGAAATCGACGAAGATCTGCCTGAAATGGGTGATAATCCTTCAGAAATGGGTAAGAAATATTCAAGTGACCTCTTTACCTTAATAGTTGATTGATTCCATTTGTTGCCAAAAATCGGGACAAACAAAGCAACAGCTGTATTGATCAATATAAAAGCATCCAGAAATAATGGAGGCTCGACGTGAGTAAACATCACGTCGAGCCTCCATTATTTACTACGTACGGACATCTTTACATGATGACCAATACAATGCAGTCAAAATTTGCTTAATTACATTGTTAATTTATTAAAGTTTCTGAATCCAGTTTAATTAGAGACACTAATGAGATAAATCAGTTGGTGTAAGCATAATAATTGTAAACTATCATTTAGGCTGTTCACCTTTTTAAACAACCGGTCATTCCCTTTTCATAATTAGAACAGTAGTATAGCCAAACTATATTTTGGTTTAAACTCATTTAGTTTATTTATAGTTAATTAAAATTGTACACCTACTTACATTAATTAACATAGAATTTTCAAAATTCATAATTTTAGTCATATCATTTCATTTCTTAGAAGCAGCTAAAGAACAGAAGAGAAAAGACCGTGGAGCCCGCGAGTCTAAGATAATAACAGTGGAGACCTATGCCAGTGTCCTCACAGGCCCTAACACAGACACTGGGATCCTGCCAACAAGCTCCAGGCGTTCTCCTCCAGACAACAGTGTCTCCGAAGATGATGATACCATCAGCTTCTTCTGTGGAAACCCTCTTGTTGAAGTCACTAAAGGAGTGCTCCATCTCTATAAGGAGAAGTAAGTTTCTGATGTATATGAGTTCGATGGCTGACAGCTGTGTGTACCATGCAGCATCTACAGCAATTGAAATTAATTTTATGTAAAGATACCACAAAATATCCAATGTCAGAATTTACTAAACACATTGCACATACATTGTTTAAATTGCTTTTTATTTTACTTTACACAACAATTTTAACCATGAATTGTGTAACTCATAATTTAAGAGAGTGTCCATGGAGTTTCTTGCAAATTCTTCTCCATAGAGATCTAAGCTTTGGAATGTGCAATTTAAGTACCTTTACTTTTTTTTTTGATTGTATATAAGTTGTTGCGGGAAGAAGCCATACCTGATGAGTGGTGCAACAGTTCCTTGGTGCCCATCTTTAAAAACAAGGGTGATGTGCTTGAATGCAACAATTATAGAGGAATAAAGCTAATGTCACATACTATGAAAGCCTGGGAGAAAGTTATTGAAAGAAGGCTGAGAGAAGAGAGTGAAATTTCACAGAACCAATTCGGTTTTATGCCTGGTCGGGGTACAACGGATGCCATTTTTTCTATACGCCAGCTGTGCAAGAAATACAGAGGTGCGCATAAAAACTTGCACATGGTATTCATCGACCTCGAAAAGGCATATGACCGGGTACCTCGTGAGGTTCTGTGGTGGGCCCTTAAGGAGAAAGGTGTGCCTGGGAAGTATGTGCAGTTGATCCGAGCGATGTACAGTCGATGCAGTACCCAAGTCCGGTCTACAGTGGGCACCACTGGCAGCTTCAATGTGGCTGTCGGCCTACATCAAGGGTCGGCTTTCAGCCCTTACCTCTTCCTGATGATAATGGACGCTCTGACGTCGGACATTCAGGAAGAGGCTCCCTGGTGTATGCTGTTTGCCGATGACATTGTGTTGGTTACCGAGAGTGGCCTAGAGGTCCAGAACAGATTGGAGGTGTGGTGGCACAGACTGGAGAGTGTTGGCCTGAAATTGAGTAGAACCAAAACGGAATACTTGTTCTGCGATTTCGGTGGTCTCTCCGGTCCTATGCCCTTAGCTCTCGCTGGAACGCCCATACCAATCTGCTCCGACTTTCGGTACCTCGGGTCGCTTAGCCAAGGAGATGGCGAGGTAGACCGAGACGTATCACATCGGATCAATACAGGATGGATGAAATGGCGACAGGTCACTGGAACAATTTGTGACCCACGGATGCCCCTCAAGTTGAAGGGTAAAATCTACAAGTCCGTGATAAGGCCTGTCATACTGTATGGATCAGAATGTTGGGCTGTGAAAAAGACGGATGAAAAAAGATTGCATGTAGCGGAGATGAGAATGTTGAGATGGATGTGTGGTGTGACGAGAATGGATAAAGTAAGAAATGAATATATTAGAGGAAGTTTGAAAGTGGCGCCAGTGACTGAAAAGTTGAAGGGGAATCGTTTGTCTTGGTATGGTCATGTAAAGAGGAGAGATGAAACTCATGTTACTAAAAGAGTTATGAGTATACATGTGGATGGGTGGAGAGGGAGAGGGAGGCCAAAGAAAAGATGGATGGATTGTGTGAACAGTGATATGAAAGAAAAGGAAGTTAGTGATAGTATGACTTTTGACAGGATAGAATGGAAGAAAAAAACGTGTTGCGCCGACCCCAAATAAGATGGGACAAGGGCAGGAAGATGATGATGACTTTTTTTTTTGATTGACCCAACATTTTTATAATTCAGAAGTGCCTGTAATTGGTCTATTTGAAATAAACGTTTCTTATTTCTGATTTTATCTATCTGTACTAATACTAAAAATACTTTAAATATTTTTTTTGAATATTATAAATTACTGGTAGACTGCGATCCCACCTGATAGTAAACAGTGATGCAATTGTTGAAGGTGAAGTGCACTAATTTATTACTAGACTCAGTCTAACACTGACACCTAACTTTTTTATAATAATTTTATAAAGAGGAAAGATTTATATTTTACTCAGAATCAAATACTATGATTTTGAAAATCCTGCTCCTTGTAGAATTCTACTTTATCACTGAGCAATATAGGCATATATTGTACCCTTATTGTAAAAATCAACTATCTGCAAGTTTTTCATAATTAAAATTAAATCCATTCATCCATTTGTCTCATCAAGATGAATCTACAGGTAAAACCGGTTATTAGCTTAACTTACTTACAAAGATTGCTTCTGCAAAAAGTAAATAACATAATATAATAATGCAAAAATGTTGGTGCACTTAGTTGGTTTTTGCAAAAATGGTTCAATATTTTCTACTTACACATAGGCGAAGCAATTGACAAAAGTTCGTGTGTACATAATTTCAATTTAGACTATTGTATTAGATTAGTCAATGTGTGCTGATTGCAACTTATTTTTTTTTTTTGTATTTGCTAGTGTAACTTGCACAACTACAATTGGTTGTAAAAATCTTCCACCGATTTTCTAAATTATATTTCAGTGAAATGAAAGAAGCAGAGGAAGCCAAGACATTGTGTTTGCTCTCTGTCCCTGGGGCACTCGGAGCTACAGATCTTTTAGCATTCGCAGCAGCTTGCCAACAGGATATCGCACATGTAAGAGTACTGAGGGATGGCTCACCGGATCATTACATGGCTTTGATTACGTAAGTTAATCTTAAATAAAAATGTTTTCTGCTAAGAGATAAGTTTGAAGTTGTTTTATTGTAAACTAAAAAAAACGGTTAACTTTGTACCACCTTATAATAAGGATAACGCCATTTACTGGCATCACCAGAACAGCATAATTTATTTTATAATGACATTTTATTTAGAGATTGTGTTGTATTCAGATTTTTTTTCGTGATTTTTTCTCACCGGTCAAACCTTCCCTGGACTATCACGAATATTTCAAGACCAAAATTAGCCAAATAGGTCCAGCCGTTCTCGAGTTTCAGCGAGACTAACAAACAGCTATTCATTTTTATTTAGATAAGATAAAAAATAAAGTAAAATATTTTTCTTGAGATTTAACATATACATCACTATTTGAAACCCTGGCTTTTGAGCTAGGTACATACTTGTATTACAGAAGTAAGTGTGTTCTCCCACGATTGTTGCTTAGATACAATAGAATGGCTATTTTTTAAATATAAAAAGGCATGCAAAAAACAACTTTACAAGTATACTGGAGTGTATCAACACACCATTTTTTTTTCACTTTTGACTGTGGTTAAGTAAAGTCACTGTTGAAACCTAGGCTAGTATTTTTGATAAATAAAATGATTACTTATTTAATTTGGGCCAGCAGTTTCAAATTCTAAACTATTAGATTTTCAATTTTATGCTTTGCAATTAGTTAAAATATATATTAAAATCTTAAGCCCCCACTCTATTAATTTTTTAGAGACACATTTAAATAAGAAAAACTGATTCATGTCTTATGTGACAATCACAGTAGCACAGAATTGCTCGAGCTTGAGTCCTGGAAAAGTGACATCCTTCAAAAAAACACAAATATACAATATTTCCTATTTGCTGCTTACCAGATTCCGCACTAGTGACGCTGCGCGGGAGTTCCACGAGACCTTCGATGGGGTTCCGTACAGCAGCCTAGAACCTAATGCTCTGTGCCACATGGCGTGGGTGTCTCGAGTAGAATGGGCAAGAGATGGCACTCCCCCACCTTCACATACTGAGCTGCCCACCTGCCCCGTCTGTCTAGGTGAGTAAATACCAGGTGTAGAACTAGACAGTTCTACACCCCATATAGTCCAATAGCCTAAATACCAGCACCTTGTATTGATGTAAAATGCCTAGAATTAATAAGCTCAACGATCTAATTGGTATCTTTACTCAAATAAATGGCGAATTCTCGATAATAAGGGGAAATCATCAAAGTAGATGAAAAAAATGTCATTGGTTGATGTCAGAATATCTTTATTTGTTCAAAAAATGACAATGCCTTTTGTTCTTCCAAAATTATAGACTCACTACTAAAGCAGACTTCTACATAAGATTATTGTCGTGAAAAGAGATTTTCAATGACGTATTTATCTAGTGGCGATAGATCCAGCCTCTATCAAGGTGGAATGATAACCTGGTGAGAGCTGCAGAATATCGATGAATACGAGACGCACAAGGCCGGCCGTGATGACGACACATGGAGAAGGCCCTTGCCCACCAGTGGAAGTCTTTCGGCTGAAATGATGATAGATTATACTTTTCTGTTTTATCGCTTTTCTACAATTAATTGTATCCAAGTCGGTTCTTAGTGACGTGAAAAAGAGTTTCTGTCTATTTGGGGGAGAGCCCAACAGTGGTTCCGAGTGTAATCGTAAAAATAGTATTCTAAATCGTGTTGTTGTCCCCAGAGCGCATGGACGAGAGCGTGGCGGGCGTGCTGAGCGTGCAGTGCGCGCACGCGTTCCACGCGGAGTGCCTCGTGCGCTGGCGCGACGCTCGCTGCCCCGTGTGCCGCTGTGCACAGACGCCCGAGCCCAGGGGACAGGCTACGTGCTTCCAGTGTGAGAGGGCTGCTCTAGAAGGTAACAACTTAACAAGATGTTTTACAAAGTGGAGGAACTGAAATAAAGTAGGTTATTAAAGATTACAAAGTGTAAAAAAAAACAACAATTAAATAATGTTCTTTCATACGTAGAAAGAGAAAGAATAAAAAAATATTGTTTAAATTTATTTATAATAATAGCAGCAAAATAAACCAAACCAAAGTATTAGGTTCAAGTTTGAGCCACAACAACATGCTTGGTCCACTCCACTCCATAACCAAGAACGTTTAAAAATATTACTGCAGCCATCTGTAATCTGTCTAAAGCATTTGACTTGATTATACATGTGATTTTGATCGGTAAGCGAATTATTACAGAGTGAAAATCACGCCACTGCTTATTTTTTTTTTGTAGACCAAGCAGCACAATATTACGTGTAGTTGGCAAAGCATATAATTTCAACTATACTAAACATTGTTAACAGTGTTCTTAAGGGCTCAATTTTAGGAACTATTCTATTTCAAATTTTCTGTAATTAGATTTTTGTTTTAATAATGCTGAGATTGATTCTTAATGACTATTCTACTTTTAATAGCCTTCATTGAAGATACATAATCGCTTTTTAGGGTTCCGTACCTCAAAAGGAAAAAACGGAACTCTTATAGGGTCACTTTGATGTCTGTCTATCTGTCAGGACCTTTTATCTCGTAAAACCATATACTCAAGTCTACAGTCCCTTAAAGCTGTGAAAAAATTAAACTTCTAAGTTAACGATCGAAAAAGATACGGCTGATTATGTCGTAAAAAACGTACATTTCGACACTCAAGGGAATCAAAATTCATAGGGCACTTCCCATTGACCCAGAATCCTGAAATTTGACATGAAGCAAGGTCTTATAGCACAGGTATAGGTTATAATAAATAAATAATAAATTTGAAAACAGTAAATTTGTTGTTACATCACAAAAATAAAAACTTTTTTTGCTATTTGGAAAAATCTTCAAGACTCCATTTGGGAATTGAACTACATAGGTAAATTCGTATAGATCACACACTTGCCCACTTTTTCTAAAAATGAAACTTCTTTTTTGGCAATTAGATGAAGATGGCGACGATACGCGGGAGAACATAAGCGGTGTAGCTGAAGGTTTGATGGAGGGTTTGGAAGCTGGTACGCTGTGGATATGTCTCATCTGTGGCAATGTGGGATGTGGCAGGTCAGTTTTTACCTTTCTCTTTTACAAACGATGGCACATTTATGGTGTGTCCACACCTGGTGAATTTGCCCTTCGCGAGCAGCGCATTCGTCAGATCTGGACGCACCATTAGATAGATTGAGAAGATTCGTTTAAAACATGCGTAAGTCCAAATTTAAAACATGTATTAAACGCTCACTATGTAGACAAGCATATTATAAACTGGAAAATTATATCCTTGATAAAATTGGCTAAATGCCGGTCCTGCTCCACAGCCATAGCCACTTTTATCTTCAAATTAGTTTTTTTTTATAAATATTGGAAGAGATACTATTTCTCTTTTTTATTATTGTTTTAGAAATGATTTTTTTAAATTTATTTGTTTATTTCAATATAGCCTATTATTAGATTATTTATTACCTTTTGTATTTGGAAACAATGGCATGTATAAAGTTGAGAGTACCAGCATGGCAGTTGAGAGTCTGCAAAGCTGTTGCACGCGTCATGCTCGTGAACGGGTGCTGTCACTTCCGACTGGTCTTCTCTTAGCTGCCAGTGGCTTAATTCAATTTCAATTTTTTTATTAGTTTTTTCAATTGAAGAGAAATGATTATATTAGAGGAAGTTTGAAAGTGGAGCAGTAACTGAAAATTTGAAAGGGAATTGTTTGTCTTGGTATGGGCATATGAAGAGGACGGATGAAACGCATGTTACTAAAAGAGTTACGAGTTTACATGTGGATGGATGGAGAGGGAAAGGGTGACCAAAGAAAAGATAGATTGATTGTGTGAAAAGTGATATGAAAGAAAAGGGAGTGATAGCGTGACGAGTGACAAGACAGAATGGAAGAAAAAAACGTGTTTCGCCGACCCCAAATAAAACGGAACAAGGACAGGAAGACGATTAATTAGTTTTTATTCAATTATTATTACTTGTCTACATTGTGCTCACATATTAGAAGCGACAAGAAATATGTAACCAAGATTTATGTAACTCATAATATGATTTAAAAGAGAGTCCATGGAGTTTCTTGCATATTCTTCTCCATAGAGACCTATGCTTTGGAAAACGCAATTTAGCTTCACTTTTTTTTTTACTGTCTGACGTTTTGAAAATTCAAACTTGCCTGTAATTGGTATATTTCAAATAAAAGTTCGTTAATTGATTTCGTTTGACCCAGAATATACGAGTATAGCCTGGCTTTGGAAAGACCAATTTTCTTTTAAATCCCAATTATGACTGTTGTGGAGTTGGAAGCTCTTAAGCTTATTATGTTCCTTCATTAAAATTATTTATACCTACACTAGACATAATATTAATATTATTGTAAGATCTTCTTTTCTGTGTTTACCTTTTTTACAGTTGTTATATACTAAGACATTGTTCAATTCTAACTCTAGATACGAGGGTGGCCATGCAGCGAAGCATTTCTTACAATCGAATCATACATACGCTCTGCAGTTGGGATCTAACCGGGTCTGGGATTATGCCGGTAAGTCTTCTCATACACCTTTATTTAGATAATATGGAAACTCACAATATCGTCTTCATTTTCATTGGTTTGAATGCTTCCTTTTGTCTAAGAGACATGACTTCAGTTGGTTGTAGTATTCTGCTGAAACCATCACAGCCTTCACCCGCAACATAGAGTTTGGCCGTCGGCTGGAAAGGTGGCACAACAAAAAGGAGGCCGTTTTTAAAAATCTGGAGCTGTTCACCCTGACTGTACGCTGCTTAAACGTTGTTGATACTTTTGAGTATTCATGAAAATAATTTGCGATGCATATTTATTTAACAATTAATGAATAAAACCAAAAAATATTATATTAGGAAGTTCATTTATGAAATAAATCGTTTCTTGTCTTTAAATTTATATAAAACAAATTGTGTGTGAGATATCATCGAATTTTTTCTAATCGTTTGAAAGACCTATCGATGCCATATAGAAAAC
Organism: Mythimna vitellina; assembly: GCA_949316375.1. Lineage (NCBI taxonomy): Eukaryota > Metazoa > Arthropoda > Insecta > Lepidoptera > Noctuidae > Mythimna > Mythimna vitellina. The sequence goes on from OX438704.1 coordinate 1,464,287, forward strand.
AGTAACAAAGTTGCATTAGAACTCAACAGTACGGAAATTCCTATTTCCGGCTCGCACGACTGACATTTTACAAACAATTAAAACAACCAAATGCCTTAATATAATAAAACAGTATATTATTTAATTTAGCCATCCTTACACGTTTCCTATAAACAATAGTAAATAACAGTTAAATCTAAAATACCTGAATGGAGAAAAATACCTTTCATTGAAGATATTTTTTCTATGTATTGTGTTACAGAAGTTGATATTTCAATTTCATCAAGACTTTTCAATACATTTACCGTTCTAGTAATTTGAACATTCACCTGCTCATTGTCTATATCTCCTAAAAAGTATAATACACAGTGAGTGCAAATTATTATAAATAATCGAAAAGTATCAAGCTGTTTTACTAGATATTCTAAACACTAACCTAAAATGAAGTATTGTATCCAGCTGTCGCATTTTCTCTGCAGATTTCTGATTGAACTCACTTTTTTAGTCTTTAAATTTATCAATGATCTTGAAGAGAAGCCTCCTCGTCGAACTATGTATTATTATTAAATAATTCGCTGCCATATTTCGCTAGCGAGAGTCTATTTATTTACGCTAACACACAAAGTTGTCCTTCCCGAGCTCTTGTACTAGCAGATAATACAGCTCAAGAGCTAGCCACAATATATTCTATCACTAGATTCTGCCTGTGGCTTCGATCCCGGGTTAAAAAGTATCCCATGTCTTATTCCAGGACATTGGTTACCCGTTTAATAAATTTCATCGAAATCATTTCAGCCGTTTGAGCAGTAACTAATATATAAAAGCCTTTTTAATGTTAAGTGTGGTTATTTTTATCCAGGTGACAACTTCGTCCACCGTCTAGTGCAGAACAAAGCCGACGGCAAGCTAGTGGCTGCAGAGGGAGGCTTCACTTCAGAAGACTCGGCCTGCGGCGGCGAGAAGCTGGACTCGGCGCAGCTGGAGTTCACGTACATCCTCACGCAGCAGCTCGACAGCCAGCGCATGTTCTACGAGGAGAGGATGGACAAGTAGGCATACTTACATAAACTCACGTGGGCTTAGGCAATAACTACATACAGAGCGTCACCTGCTAGAATCCTTATAATATTTTATTTTAGGTCAACCATGTCACGAAAGCATCGATGTTTAACAGTCGTTCCTTCCGAATGACCAATTTGTTAACGCGTTTTGATATTGCGTTATCGTGATATGATAACGCAATATCAAAACGCGTTAATAAATATGTTTTGTCTTAATTGCATAAAACTGGAACTCATCATCAGCATCGTGCACTTGTCCCGTGTCATTTGGGGTCGGCGCAACACGTTTTTTTCTTCCACTCTGCCCTGTCACTCGTCATGCTATCACTAACTTCCTTTTCTTTCATATCACTCTTCACACAATCCATCCATATTTTCTGGAACTAAAATTATAAAAATAACTTAAGATATTTTTTTAACAGACACAGCAATTTTAGCAACATTTTAAATAATTCTATTGCATAAAAACGAATAAATAAAAAAAACTTGCGTTTCGTTTTTACTGCTTTTTTTTCGGCTTTTCACAAAAACATGTGTCTCAAAAATTCATATTTTAATTATGATTGATTGGCATAATAACTAAGCTTCCTTATAAAGTATATCACATTGGTGTTCAAATCTCTTCGGAAAAATGGCCTATTTTGAACCTTTCCTGTTAAACAGACTAGAAGCAGAACACATAAACGAGGTGGAGAAGCTTCGGTTCCGCGCGACAGAGGCGGAAGCCAGCTCGTCCAAGCTCAGCGAGCAGGTCGCCGCGCTCACCAAGGAGAACAAGACTCTCGAGAGGAAACTGCATCAAGTTACCAACAAGTTACTATCACTATTTTTTTCCTACCTAGCTTATGTGGCATTCCTGATTTAAAATGGAAGAACGTACAAAGAGAGTTCGACCCGCAATACGAAACAATGTAAAGGCACATCAATGGGCACGCACATCTTTGATTATTATCATTCTTAACGTATTCGAAGCGAGGTCCTAAAATTATCGAGCTCATTTCAGTCGCTCTTCCATCCTTTTTTTTTATTGACAAGTTAGTTCTGTTTCTATACGAGACGATTTACTGAAGATGCATCTCCCTAAAAATAGTTCTGTCGATGCTCATGGAGATGGGCACATGTACAAAAGTATCTAAATTAATTTCAGTTTTTTTTTTTTGCGAACTCTGAAATTTTATCACGATAATTATTTCAATACCTATTCTCGTTATGTCCAAACCGTTTACTGTATTATGTGTACCCCTTTGTGATTAAAGTAGTCAATATTTTCAACAGGGTCAAATAATATCAATAAGTTTACAAGTTATATCTCATAAAAATAAATTTATTTGCATACAAAATGTGCAACAAGCAGAGTGAGGCCCAGACTCCTGTGCTTGGTGGGAACACCTGTGTTACAGTACAGGAATCATTGTCTTCTCCAAAATTTTCAGCGAATTTACAATATAAACATTGTTGATTTAAATACAACACTTACATAACAACCCTTAATTAAAGTACCTATAATGTATTCACGTTTAGAAAATAGTGACTCATCATTGTCACTCAGATTTACCACGCACCTTAACCAATTAAATCACAGTAAATTAGAAAGTCGCGTTCACATATTAACCAGTTGAGCTAAACCCTTACGACAACAGACGCGACTTTTGTCAATTTTAAAAATTAATACCTCACCTATTCGTAAAAATAAAAATAAAATTTTGATGATTCTGATTTAATTTTAAAGATTATATTTGAAAATGCAATATAGTTACTTTAATATTAATGGTTAAATTTTTATCCCAGTATGAATACGCCTTTACTTTACAGTTACACTGATCACTCACTATTTTCTTAACGTGAATAGACTATCTTTATATTATATGTATTTGTAAACATAAATCATTTTTTTTTAATTCAAAATCAACATCATCATCTTCCTGCCCTTATCCCGTATTATTTGGGGTCGGCGCAACACGTTTTTTTCTTCCACTCTGCCCTGTTACTCGTCATAATTCAAAATCAACAAAATTAAAAAAATAATGAAGTATTTGTTTAATCTAAAATTGTTTTGATTCTATTGAATATCTTGTTTTTCAGAATTTCAATACTACAGAACGAACTATCAGAAGAGAGGGGTTTGGCCGCGGCTCTAGCGAACAGCCAAGCTGAATGGCAGGCCAGGGCTAAAGTCCGGGAAGAGAATTTCGTCAAAGAGGTACGGTTTAGCAGTAGTCTCATTTTACTTGTCCAAAGTTTTACCGTTATACCAAAATAGAACATTATACGAAATAAAAAAATCCCACACAACTACAGCGACATCTACGTCGCAACATAGGAACTATTTTGCATAAGGGTATTAGATTTCTCCGCGTGAATATTCTGAACAGTCTGAAGTCAATTATCGCTCAGTTGCCCGAACCCAGACACAACACTCGTCTGGTCAGAAGATTTTCCGTTTTCAACGAAGGTTAGCGGAACTTTACCTCTTAACAATTAATCACATAAAAACTCAGAAGAATTTTATTACTAGACTGCTGTCATTTATTAGATGAGACCGCGTCGAATTAAACGTCAATTTGTACTAAAACTAAGTAGCATAGTCGGTCTTATAACGTTCCCACTGCTGGGACGCAGGCCTCCTCTCTAGGAGAGGGAATGAGCCGTAATCCACCACGCGGGCCCAGTGCGGGTTGGTGGATGTCACATGTCTTCAAATTTTTAGTTCCAGGACATACCGGTTTCCTCACGATGTTTTCCTTTACCATTTTAAGAGCAGTGGTGATGAAATAAATTACACAAAGTAATGCCCCTGGCTGGGTTTGAACCCACGACTTACAACTCGTAAGCCGGGGCCATTACCACTTGGCTACCACTGCTAAGAAGCGCAGGGGCTTCATACGAACGAGTCGTGCGCGAAATGCACGCGACTCGCGAGCGGCGCATTCGCCAGGTCTGGACACGCCGCCACGTATCAACCACCACTTCACGCCGTCGACTCGGGTTCGATCTTTCCTTACCGGACCGTCCGGCGAGCTACCTATTGTTTGCCGTCCGCATACCTACGTCTACGATGGCTGGGTATCGCCTTGCGACTCCTAGTTCCTGGGGCGTCTCGGAACTCTCCACCCCTCAGTGAGGATGTCTTTTCCATTACGGTTTCGCCCATTTCCTTCGGTTACATTACTGCTTTGCTGAAGGAGGCGACCGCTTCCCATTCCCGCTCGTTCCGAACCAAGGCCAGACGCGAGAGGTTGCCGCTGCACACTCTGTTGATGTCGAATAAAAAGTTTTGGAATGTTGCAACAATGCAATGCAGTGGTTGCAGGGACTGAACCTTTAACCTATGGCTTAAAAAAGTGTGTTAAACCATTTCCTTTTTATTTCCTAGGTAGCAGATCTAAAAGAACAACTCCGAGACGTGATGTTCTTTGTAGAAGCGCGGAGCCAGCTGCAGCAGGGCGGCGCCGCGTCGCGCGAGGAGCTGGACGCCGCGCGCGTCACGGTGGCGCCGCCGCCCAAGCCGCGCCGCCGCCGCCGCTAGGCCAAGAGGGGCTACGCTTATGTGATGGCTTTTCACGGAGGAATAGAATAACGGAGTATAGCGAAATCCTGCATCACGCAATTAGAGTTTTCCGCGTGATTTGAACATATAGAATAGTCCGAAATCATCTCTTGGGTAGATCAGATAAAACATCCGTCTGGTTGAAGGATCTTCCCTTTTCAACGGAGGTTTGCGGGACTTTACTCTCTGTTCCGCATGCCTCCAAACTGAGCAACTACCCCTAAAGATGATTTCGGATTTTACTATATGTTCAAATCGCGCGGAGAACTCTAATTGCGCGATGCAGGATTTCGTAGTTTAATTCATATCTGGCGCTATAGATTTCGCTACAGGGACACCGATTGCAATAGTAAAAATAAGCCTGTTAAACGTTTGCTTCAAGAAACTAGACATTTTTAGGCGCCGCCTCTTCCAGCAAGTAAATGACTGAAAATAACATTAGCCCATCAACGTCACTTGTGGGAATACCACGATAGTATCGTCTTGTGGAGACACGTTCATGGAGCTCTTGTAGAATGAAGTTGTAGGGCCGTAATATCGGCACGAGACTCTCGCTGGTGAAGGTCGTGACTCAATTATTCACGGTCATGACTGCTCTCGAAGATCGCGTAATGAGTTCACTTCAGTCTAATCGGGCCAAATAGTGGCGTCAAAAATTCGCGCGGTCTGCTCTATCCTTATTATATGAGTCAATGATTGGTAATCTGGCTTGCCACCAGGCAACTTAAAACCTGGGGCTCATTCGGTTACCGTAACAAAACGAGGTACTTGTAGCTCGCAGACGGGTGCATAGGGCTTAAGAAAGAGACGGTCGTATAAGAATACAAGTATGAGCGACAGAGATGAAGCTCTACGTAAACAAACTTTTTCTAAAACTTCTTAAATTAAATACCTATAGATGTAGCCACCTTGTGGCCGCACATGAGACAGCACTATAAAACTTCAATAAGGTAATTACGTGAACTTTCCTTAAATATGACCTCTTGAAATACACTAAAAACTTGGAGTCTATTTCTATAAACTAAAATTATTAATTTAATTGACGAAATTATTCTAAAAACCTAACTTGAACTTTAACTCGTCATTAACCCTTTGAACGCCAAGCGCAGCTCATAGGAAGTATACTCTCTACGCCAAGCCAATTATTGTCTATTAAAATACCTACAAATGCTAGTGATGGGGTATTCACAACTATCGATAAACCTTTATCACTGCTACTACAATCGATTTTCCATTTAAAAGTGTTAAAATTATCAAATAAATGTTACAATAGTAGCATTAATTAACTTACATACATGATATAATCAAACTAACAAACTATTTACACAATTAAAACTTCACAGAAAAAAGTTTTTATTGAACAAAGCGCATCCCTAAAATGAGATTGACGTCAATACTTGTCGCTTGAAAGCGTCAATGGCGTATGGCTTCAAAGAAAATACGGATATTTCAGGGATGTGGTAAACTCATAATAATAATATGTATATAAAATAAAATAAACACGTTTATAGCAAACTGTTGTATTACGGATCTGTTATAATAGGTTATACGGAAAGTTACGGAAATTCATTTTCGCCACGGCAACTCCTGATCGTATTTATGATCTGCAAATAGACATATGATCTTTCTTCAGGCCTTATTTTTTCTAATTCAAATGCAACCAAACTAGCAAAATATTCGTTTCTAATATCCGAAGGCCTTTCACAGATAAATCTCGGAGGTTGGAGTGCAGCGACATTCACTTCTATTTCGAATTCGGATGTTCTTCTGTAATTGACGAAACATTCTTCACACTGAATTGCCTTTTCAGCAGTTTTCTTTCTTTTTTTCGGCAAGTTGGATAGTAAACTTGGTGACAATGGTTGAGAATCTTCTATAATGTCCTCCTCTTCGAAACTTGGACTTTTCATATTCTCATCGAACCTCTGAGTACAAAATGTTTGAAAATCGTCAGACGAAGACATTTGGCACTATTTAAATTCTATTAATTCAACAAAACGAAATATTAACACGTATCACGGAGTGATCCGATCCTCTATAAACCATAGATACATAAAAATATTCTAGTGTTGTAGAATATTAGAAATTACAATCGATCGATTTGTTTCGTCCTGAAACAAAATCGATCGATTTTATTTTTCCGACTTTTATCCCGAAGCAGTGAGTTAGGCATAGGAATGATAACAAACAAATAATTAAAAAAATTGGATAATCCTGTTTATTTTCCATAACAATTTTGAATTTGTATTACACAAACAAGTAAGCCAAGTAACCTACCATGAACTACACAAGCAATAGGACTGATTGGCCTACAAAGTAAAGTAAGAAAACTAAAATTAAAACAATTTAGAGATATCAGAAAAAAAGCGCAAATGAAATTATAACTCTATCATGTGTACAATTGTTATTTATTATTATTAATTGAAATTATAAAGTAAAAACTTAAGGTATGTACCTACTTATAGTATAAGAAGTAAGTTATATTATTTGAAACTTTGATCTTGGTGATATTTTTTGAAGCATAAAACACACAAATTAACTTTACAGACATTATCTGTGTACATTGTTTCCCTTCTGCGATTATTATGCGCGCAATATTTGCATCGCTGTTTTCGATCATTTTGTGTTGGCATATGATCTGCAGAATTATTAGATAGCAATCGCAATGGATTATTTACATTTGCTTGCCGAACTGTAGGTTTTGAGGATATATGTGGTTTGAATTTCTCAATGATTTGTCTTATAAGATTTAACTGAAAAGTACTAAAACGAAGATCCGCGTTATTTTTTAATATTTTTGCAAAATAAAATGAGTTTAGTATGAGCATATCAACTACATGAAAACTAAACTTTTTATTCCACTTAATACTTTTTCTCATACAATGCAAAGATGACAGCATCATGTCGGCTATATCTACCGTTCCCATATTTATATTGTAATCTACAATACATTCTGGTTTTAAAACTGGTAAACCTGATTCTCTATCTTCCCTTAAACACGGTATGAATGTATGATCGTGCATCGTTGAAAGCATTGTTATAAGCTTTTTATCATACCATTGCAATGCCATCAAGGGTGGACAATATTTGGCACAAATTTCGCCTTTTTTAATTTTTTCAAATTTAGGCATGCCTGACCTATTTTTGCGTACTGTCCCACATGCGACTATTCCCCGCTGATATAAGTATCGGAACAACTGAGGGCTACTGTACCAATTGTCGACATATAATTTTCGATTGGTGTCCAAGTAGTCTTGTAGTAGAGTAACCACAACTGCGCCACTTACACCTAAATTTTGTTGATCTATAATAGGCGTTTCCTTGCCAGCATAAACAATAAAGTCTAGTATGACTTTGGATTTTACGTCACATAGAACAAACATTTTAACCCCAAAGCGATTACGTTTTTTTGGCAAAAATTGTCTTATGATCAATCTTCCCTTAAAAGGCACCACACTTTCGTCTATACATAGGTTGCTATGCGGAATGAATGAATTTTTGAATTTTTTGCGAACATACTCAACGAGAGATCGTATTTTTGACACTTTCGGAGTATCTGAAAATTGGGTATCGTGTGGGCCAAAATGTAACATGCCTAATATCATGAAATATCTATTACGTGACATTAATTTTGAAAAAATCGGAGCATTCAATAAAGGGTCTGTTGACCAGTGCTCCTCCATAGATAAATGTTTATTTCGCGTAAATAACATTGTGACGGCAAAGAATACGTACATTTCCGGAACAGTAACGTCGTACCATTTGTGCAATCTAGAATATACCTTTAAAGTGCGTGTTCGCAAAAAATGTTGGTGGTATCGATTAGTATTAATTACTATTTGATTAATAAGGCCTTCGTCAAAAAAATGTAAAAATATATCTAACTCAGAGGAGTCTTCATTAAGCGTCATTAATGTGGCAGAAGAAATTCCAGAACCGAAGTCATCAAAAGTTTGAATAACTGGTCTTGAAGATGTGTTAGACCATATAAAATGCTGACTACCATCCCCTTGCGATGTGTGAGATGATGCCGATTCTGCCACGGGATCTTGCGGTCCTGTCGAAACTTGTTCGGCCCCGTAACGCTGCGATGGTTGGCTTTCATCCTATAACCAAAATACAATAAATACATCAATATACCTAAATCGATCGATTGTACATTATGAACGATGCACAACACTAATTAAGTACTTACGTTTAGGCTCCGGCATGGATACACTACTGACAAAAATGCGCAAAATAATTATGATTGCTTAGTTAGACAATGATACGGGTGGTGGATCATTCTGTGCATCCAAGGGTCATTTACATAAAAAGGGGTTCATTTTAGGGTAGTATGAACAGTACCTACTTACCTCTAAATTGAAATCCGAGTCATGTTCGTATTCGAATTCGTCATTATCACTGTCTAATATGCGTAGCAGTTCATCTCTTGAATAATATTCACTCATTATTAGATAGTTTTCCGAAAAATAAATTCACCACGTCACTATTGACGCCTAAAAGCGACGATGGCGAGGGCACAAATGATGGATAGTTCCAAATTAGTGACGTGACTACTTGATGACCATAGATATATAGATGATTTAAATGTAAGAAGGTTTAAACATAATTAATTTGATTGTTATATCTTGTACGATATATATATTAATTTTATTAATAATAAAGTAACACTAATTCCATGAAAAACGCATTTTTTGTAGTTTTAATCAATGTTTTAGTTCAATTAGCACAATCTTCTTGGAAATTGAAGAAAGTTAAATTGCCCCATCACTAGTGTCGCTTCAAAGCGACAATGGCGTCTGGTGAACGTATATTTTGAGGTCTTTTCTTCGCCTAAAACAAGTTCAAATTTTGAATGAATACTAAAAGATCAAGCTTTACTTTAGTACAATTTTATTTAAGTGACTTACGGAGAAGACTACAAAATTTAAAAAACATAATTCTTTTACCTATTTTCTATAATATTAGATTAAAAAGTAGCACATCTATTTGTCGCTTAAACTCGTCGTTGGCGTCCTAGCGGCCGATTACGTTTGTCGCTTGTAAGCGTCGTTGGCGTTCAAAGGGTTAATGGCATATTTTGTGGAAAAGACACCACAAAAAATTGACTCGAGTCGACCTCACAGTGACAGTGACACGCCTTTGTTTGGCAACTTTTTAATGTTCGCCAAGCAAAAAATCAGCATGTCGAATGAGACAGAGCATGTTAGGTTCTGTCTCAGTTACCTTCAGGTGAGATCGCAGTCAAGCACTGGTTTAAATCAATAAAAAAAAAAATCTTACTTATTTCGTATTATATTTGTTATTCTTTATTATTTCGTATATATATATATATGCTTCTCACTTCCGCACTTCCCACAGTCTCATGGCTACATCTAGAGGTCTATAAAATAACCAAAACTCTCCTAAACCCATAGGTCGCTGGTTCAAATCCGGCTCGAAGGACCAAAAAGATGTATGGTTTGTTACCGTACGTCTTTTGCTGATTGATACTGATTGATAGGGATGCTGAATGATAGAAGTAAAACTATATAATGCATTTGATACGTGTAATGAGTCCACGACCTTAACTAATGGTAAATGAGGTGTTGCTATGACGCGGTCCGAATGTGAACTGAAGTTGATGTAAAATGTGTGTTAATTAATTATAATTCAATTATGATGAGAGAGCATTTACGCAATGTGCGCTTGCACCGTACAGTGTTATATATGCGATCATTGGACTCATCGTTTTGAACATCTCTTGAGTAAAACCAATCCCAATAACGCAAATAAAAAATCTAAAAAAGGAATTAACTAGCCTAACTGTAACTAAGTTTCTTCTCTTCAGTTTTCGCGAGAATTAGGGTCCTGGATCCCTAATTTTCACGAAAGTTGAAGTAACAGTGTCGCTACGAAAATTGAAAAAAATATATATTGACTCAACTACACTTTACTGTGGTTCACATTTTTATGAAAACATAGTGTTCTTGTACCTCAAATGTTTTACCTGGCTAGTGCGTTTCGTTGACAATAGTGAATAAGATCTAGCGAGCCGCTTCTTACACTGCTCTCAAGCGTCCATAGGTCCGAGCACGAGCGCTTAACGCTATCCATTTTACGAGCTAAACTGAACTGTTCAAGGGATAGAGCTGGATGTATAGCTCTATCCCTCTTTCTCGCTCGGATGACTGTCATTTTTCCACATGGGGCTTACCCTGGTACTCAACAAGAAATGAATATTCTAATAATTGATCTCTCTTAGGTCAACTCAAGTGACCATTGTAAAATATGTAAATACCTAAATAAACTCAATGGTTAATCATTTATGCAACATAGTTATTTGTGTTAAATATATTAATTCCTAATTGTATAGCGTGTTCGCTCTCCGACAAAAGCACTGAATGTTTCAATTCACTGTGTAGCCTTCATATAAGCGTAGCGTTTCATTGATAAAATAAAAATGTGATTATAATCTTGATGTCAAACTCGATGTAATTAAATGTCTGTAAAAAAAAAAAAACGTAAATCAAAAAAACTGTAACACGGAGTATTGAAAAAATGGAGTACCCTATGTTAAAATCTTAGGCGCGAAACATACTGTATTCTACTAATTTCAACTATCGCGGTGTCTTACGTGAATAATCCAACGCGATCGCGAAGCTACGCGGCACGAATGTAATAAACAATTGATGCTCTATTGCAGTATCGCACGCGGGCGCGGTGTGGCGTTAAACGAAGTGAAGCGAACGCGATTAGTTGCTTTGATATTTTCACATGAACTCTTGCGGGCGGTGGCTTGCTTTAAATAAATTGTGGCAATTCGCACGCACGTAGAACAGTACCGTCGCGTCTCGTTGAATTAACTGCGTCGGATCGCATCATCGATTTCGATAACGAATCTAAAACCGAAACCTGTTTTTAGGGTTCCCTACCTCAAAAATAAAAAACGGAAGTCTTATAGGATTACTTTATTGGCCGTCTGGTTGTCTGTCAAGGACCCTTTATCTTGGGAACGCGTGAAGGTATCGAGTTGAAATTAAAAACCTATACTCAGGTCTACGGTTCCTTGAAGCTGTGAAAAATTAAACTTTTGAGTTAACGAAACAAAAAGATACGGCCGTTTATGCCGCAAAAAACGTGTATTTCGACACACTTAAAGGAATCAAAATTCTTAGGGTACTTCCCGTTGTCGTAGAATCCTGAAATTTGGCATGAAGCGAGGTCTTATACCAGAAGTATAGAAAAAATTCTTAAAACTGTAAATTTTTAGTTACTTCACAAAAAACACTTTGCAATTCGGAAAAATCTTCGTAACTCGATTCGGGAATTAAACTGTTTTCATAGGGGGCATTCCACGCGAAGCGGACAGGTAAAAAATCTCGATGTTTCCGATTTTAGTAAAATTTGGGTATGTTCTACCTATACGTATTATTGATACGTGTACCAAATATTTTTATGATATAATCACAAGTTAATGAGTTATGGGACTTTGAAGTTTTCGACAACCGGTTGGCATGCAGTACTTCAAAGCCGATTATGGAGTCATAAAATTATATAATAAAATAATTAAACCACTGGATTTCTTACTTCATTTACTGAGCTTTTTAATTGTATTTTGGGAAAAGAAAAAAAAAATTTTTTTCGTAAAAAAAAACAACTTTTTTTTTTTTTTCTTGATTTTCACTAAGTTAGACCCTTTCGTTTTTTTTTTATTTTTTTTATATAAATTACTAATATTGTATAGAACATTCGTGCCAACTTTTATAATGGTCGTAGAAGTGGATTAGGAGCTAGGCTGAAAATACTGCCGAAGGGTGGCCTCCAGCGACGCGCCGTCGCGCTGCCGCGCCTGACGCGCGCAACCTGTGCACGTTTAGTGAAATTGTCAATGAAATAAATCACTTTTGATGGAATGTTTTATTAGCACCGATACATTTTTAATACCTATTAAGTACTAAAATACATTACATCTACACTTTTAATTATGAATTTAATTATAAATATTTTTTTTTAATTCTCTAGTGTCTGTGTATGAGATAAGGGCTAAAGGACTTGTATCCAGGCCATAATATTAAAAAAAAAGTTACAGTGATGACGCCATGTTTGTCAATTTTACCGCGTCATTTGAATAGCATAGTAATTAACTTGTACGTACGCGTGAGAGTGATTTTGTTAGTTTTCTGAGATTGTATCGCTATTATAAACATTTGAATATCATGACTCCTTACGGGGATCGATGTTATAATCCGTTTAATTTACCTGTACATAAAAAAACTAAAGGCTTGAGGAAGTTATCACAAGTGCTAGCACAAAAGTGGTCGATTACAAATAAAAACGTAAATTATTATGTGTGTAAGCAGTGTAGAGACCGTCTCGCTAGTGAAGAACCGTTAATTATTGATGACAATGTGATCCTAAATAGCCAAGCAAGCCAATCGTCGCTCCAAAATTCACAAGAATCACAAGTCTCATGTTATGTTCCGGAAGAAAATACGCTTACGAAGTCAACACAGACAAACGACATAAAATCCATTGACAATGAAATTCTTTTGCAATTGAAAGAGAAGTTTAATGATCCTTCTACATCTGTTTCTGAAAAAACGATGATTCTCACTTTAGCACCTAAATCATGGAGCGAAAATAAACTTGCTGATGAATTCAATACCTCTAGACGGCAAGCAAAAAAAGCCAAGGAACTGGTTGAGCAGAACGGTATTTTATCATCACCTAATCCACGAGAGGGCCGCAAGTTAACATCAGAAGTTGTAGATTTAGTTTCAAAATTTTATCTTAGAGAAGATAATACTAGAATAATGCCTGGGAAAAAAGACTTTGTGTCTGTTAAGTTACATGATGGCCAAAGAGTTCATTTACAAAAACAGCTATTATTGTGTAACATCAATGAATTGTATCAACAGTTTAAATTGGAAAACCCTGACGCAAAAGTAGGCCTTTCAAAATTTTTTTCATTACGTCCTAAGCAGTGCATTCTTGCTGGTGATTCGGGTACTCATATAGTCTGTGTGTGTATGTACCATCAAAATGTTAAATTGATGCTAATCGGAGGAGATATTGCATCACTTACTTCTGAGTCTGCTATCCCCCTATCATCGTACAAGGATTGCTTGCAAAAGATGATGTGTCCAGATCCTACACCAACTTGCCATTTAATGACAAGAAAATCGTCACTGAACGAACAATGCCACAGTTGTCCTGGCCTTGTCGGAATTCGAGAGCACTTGAGAAATATATTTGACGCAAATCAAGTGACTAGTGTGCAGTTTAATACATGGGTTGGTACAGACCGTTTCACAATCGCCACTCAAGTTCTTCCTTCTGATGAATTTGTCGACAGTCTTTGCTCAGGATTAGATACTTTAAAACCTCACGCCTACATATCAGATCAGCAAACTCGGTATTTTAAATTATTAAAAGAATCGATTTTGGAAGGTGACATTATCATTCAGTGCGATTTTGCTGAAAACTACAGCTTCGTGGTTCAAGACGCTGCCCAGTCATTTCACTGGAATAACGACCAGGCTACTCTCCTGACATCTGTCTATTATTACAAAAAGGAGCAGGAGTTAAAACACGGAAGTATTGTTATGTTATCGGATGACCTAAAACATGACACTGCAACGTTTTATACCTTCCAAAAAATTTTACACCAGTATTTAAAAGAAAAGGATATATCAACCAATAAATATATTTATATAACTGATGGTGCACCCCAGCACTTCAAAAACAGGTTTAATTTTATTAACCTGTTTTATTTTAAACAGGATTTCGGTACAGAGGCAGAGTATCATTTTCATGCCACTTCTCATGGCAAAGGACCATGTGATGGACTTGGGGGCAACTTAAAACGTTTGGCAACTCGAGCTAGTCTACAGTCGGCGTCAGACAAAGCAATCACGACACCCGAGCGCTTGTACCAATGGGCGAAAAAATCAATGCCCCAAACGCACGTTTTATATGCTCCAAAAGAGGATATTCAACAAAACAGATTGTTTTTAAAGAGCAGGTTTGAATCGGCAGCGACAATACCAGGCACAAAAAAATATCATGCCTTCATTCCCACTACTGAAGGTATTATGATAAAACGCACGAGTAACAGCGAAGCATTTAAAATTGTTAAAATTTGTAAATAAAGTAATTAATCATAAAAGATAATTCGTTTTATTCAAATTATCAAACTACTAAGGAAAAAAACTAATTTGCTTACTCACAAGTGGCGCGCGTCGGGCGCGGCAGCGCGACGGCGCGTCGCTGGAGGCCACCCTTCGGCAGTATTTTCAGCCTAGCTCCTAATCCACTTCTACGCCCATTATAAAAGTTGGCACGAATGTTCTATACAATATTAGTAATTTTTATAAAAAAAATAAAAAAAAACGAAAGGGTCTAACTTAGTGAAAATCAAGAAAAAAAAAAAAAAAGTTGTTTTTTTTTACGAAAAAAATTTTTTTTTTCTTTTCCCAAAATACAATTAAAAAGCTCAGTAAATGAAGTAAGAAATCCAGTGGTTTAATTATTTTATTATATAATTTTATGACTCCATAATCGGCTTTGAAGTACTGCATGCCAACCGGTTGTCGAAAACTTCAAAGTCCCATAACTCATTAACTTGTGATTATATCATAAAAATATTTGGTACACGTATCAATAATACATATAGGTAGAACATACTCAAATATTACTAAAATCGGAAACATCGACATTTTTTACCTGTCCGCTTCGCGTGGAATGCCCCATAGGTAAGTTTGTACGAAACCCTCAGTGCACGAGTCCGACTCGCACTTGCCCGGTTATTTGGAAATTATAAACAATAATAGATCATATAGTTTACAGTTCTATTGAAAACGGAAAAATGTTGTATGTGGGAAATTAACTATGTATGTCTGGCCTCCATTCGCTCACTACTCTGTGTTCATCGTTTACTGTCTCGTGTTATTTTAAGAAAATAAAGATTGTCACATTTCTAAATATGAGGGTAAAATAAATGCAGCTTTCCTCGAATGTCTCGACTGCTGCAAAACACTGTGATAATGTTAATAGATTGTAAGTGAAAATATTATTTCGATGTATTTTGTTTGTGTCTAAATCTCTGTGCTTACAGGTATTAACAAATCTAAGAACTTATGTGGTAGTACTTGGTAAATTGTAGATTTAAAACGTTTTACTTACTCTGTGGATGATAAAAATAAAGATGATACATAAATTAAGAGATATGGTAATTTTATTTTTTGTTTCCTTGACTCTTCGTTTTCATCCAATACACCAAAGGTAATTACCGTCTTCGTAGTATGTTCTTTTTGCGACTGGGCCGCTTAGAGTAGGGCTGCTATCCGTATTCTAATATAGAGTAGCCATTGTACTCTATTTTTTACTTACTTTATAATTTACAAACGCAATGGAGTATGCTTCAAAACTCACCTAGACTCTGATACTGAATTAAACTGAATGAAATCCTGTTATATTAAAACAACGAAGTTTGTGTAATAGAACTAAAGTCTTTTTTACATAGCATGGGTAGGATGACAGGAGGACGAAAATATGCATCTTTAAAATGAGAGAAAAGGATAGGTACCGTCAAACGAGGTGAATAGGACTGCAGGGGTGAATAGGAACAAAACTTTGGCTAAGTTTTTTACATCGGTATGTATTTATATAATTGATTTCTATCAAAGTATCCGTTTTTATTACAATTAATGAACAAATAGGAGTACTTAAATGCTGGGAAAAATTGTTAATTAACGCGAAAATCCCCTTCAAACTTTTGTTCCTATTCACCCCGTTTGACTGTAGCTACATTGTATGAATTCGACAGCTGTCAGCCGCACCATTCTATAGCAATTGTAGTGTAAGGGTGTTCCTTTTTCTAATTATGTACTTTTAACGCCCTTTTTGACTGCACGGTTAGCGCAGTGGTTGAGCGATCGGCTGCTGCGCAGCGGATCGCGAGTTCGATTCCCGTACGGACCAAAAATTTGTGTGGCCGACGGATAGTTTTTCCGAGTCTGGGTGTCTTGTGTATGTAAGTTTACATGTTTGTGAACGCACCCACGATACAGAAGTAATTCCTAGTGAGTAAACGTTTTCTGAAAAAAAAAATCCCTTTTAAAATCAGATAGACTCTAAAAAGAGTTGCAACCCGAGTTCAGGGGCAATTTATATTAAGTCTTTAATGTCTCACAGACTTCCATAATCTTTCGATTTTTCTTCAATTGCCGTTACATCCTAACGCGAGAGGGAGGCCCCCTCACATCCGCCTGTTGCATTTTACCAATCGAATGATATCTAACTTGTTGGGAGAGGACTGTGAGACAGCATCAACTACCTGTTTTTATAAACAAAACACTTTTACGTAAGCAGCTATAATAGTAGCGCAGAAGGTTGAGAGTCATCCTACTACGTACTGCCTCAGGTTTTTTTTTCATAGCATGGGTAAGATGACAGCAGGACTAAAATATGCATCTTTAAGATGAGAGAAAGCGATAGGTTAAGTGTCCCCGCAAATGGGCCACCTGCCACAGCTACAAACACTACTACGAGAAACTCAAGGCGGGCCACTAAGGAAGCTGAAGCACGCAACAGCTACTTGTAGCCGGTGGCTGCTACTTTTTTTGACCCATACCTACGCGCAGTATCATAATGGACTCTGACGAAGAAGGTTTAAATTCGCGAGTGGCATGTGAAGGCGATTTGAATCCGTGTTTAGTGGCTAGTGCGAGCCACAAGAAGCGAGCAGCGGCGATTTGTAGCGTGTGGCGGCCACCGGCGTCAACCGTGTGCGGCGACACGAACCCGACCCGAATCCGGCGTTTTGTGGTTGTGGCTGGTGGCCCGTGTGCGGCGACCCTTACATTTTATGAATCCGACAGCTGTCACCCGCACCATCCTAAAGCAATTGTAGTTTAGATAAAAATCATCCTAGTTATAGAGAGAGACTGGAGAACCAAGTCAAAAAACTCTCTGAATACACATACAGCTTATCATTTGACAGTTGATTGTTCTCTACACATATGTACTGCGGTCAATCACATAATATGTGACGCCTGTTCTACCGTTCGCTTGAGCATATATTATTTAACCTTTTGAGTAGCGTAATTAGAGACATAATAGAAAGACAATGACGCCGGCGTTCGCTCGGGGTTTAGTGAATTAAGCTATCAAACGTGTTAGAACCCTGCCCTATATTTACCTACTTTTCTCTTTCACCCCTGACAAGTTGATCTGAATTGCAAGCGTGAAGGCGTGTTTCAAATGGCACGCCGTAAGATTACGTACCTACCTATAATATTATAGTTGGAGTCTATACGTCATATCTGGTAATCTTTGCATCTCATTACCCCTCTCTCCCTTCATTCTCTGCCACTAGGTATTGATTGGTTCGGGACTCCAATCATGACGTCAGTCCTCCTAGTGTTTCAAGCCTCTATCGAGTTTTACCCTATTTTTACTTAGATGATAGGATTCCCTCCCTCTCCTAGAGAGGAGCTTATATTTTATGCTATGATAGGATTCTTGAAAGTTGAAAGGTAAAATCTACAAGTCCGTGATAAGACCAGAGGCCTACCACGAGCTCTTAAACTCGTTAAAAAATAAAAGGCCCGTTTTGAAAAAGACCCTCGAATGTAAATTGAAATGAAACTGAAAGAAACAATAAAATAATAGTTAATTACATAAAGTGGTTTTAAAAAAAAACCACGATGTTTATATATGTATCTCATCGTTCTGTTTCATTCCAGTACACGACATTGCAGCATTGGCGTAAGTTGCTCTATTTCTTGTGTGACGCTATATAGACTAAGACTGTCTGAAAATCGAGTGATCGAATATCACTACTCAATATTCAGACAGTCTTAGTCTATGTTTATCTATTTATGTCATCTTTCTGTATAATTCCTTTACTCGCCATTGGCGTAATCCACAAGCCAAGTCTTGTGGATATTCATAAATACATTTTCTCATGCATTAAACGATACTATTACATATTGGTTTAGAGATTTTGTACCATACAAAATTGTAGATTTTTGATGTAGAAGCACTATTTTGAAACACTAAACGTTTCATTTTACGAGGCTACTTCTCATTAAACATTGTTTGATAGAAAGGTTTTGTTTGATTCGCCTTTAAGCTACAGCACATAATTTATTTCAGAAGATTATTTTAATACTGTTGTATATTTAACAACATCTATATATTCTACGCAATCAAACATATATTGTTATATTAATAAGTGAGTAGTTAACAAGTGATTGTGAAAGAAACACCACAAGCGCCAACGGAACGTAGTTAATATTTAACTAGGCCTGGGCAAAGTATGTGATCTTTGCAAATGGAACATTTACATCTAAATCACTGAAATGTTCCGGAACACTGATTTGTATCATTTGGAACATCGGCTCAAAAAATACAAACACAGACTGATTCTTATGAATCGTGATCTGTTACGTCGCGTCATGTATCATTTGGAACAACGACTCAATGGAACATTAGGAACAACGGCTCAACGAAACATTTGGAACAATGGCTCAACGCAACATTTGAAACAACGGCTCAACAAAACGTTTGGACCAACGGCTCAACGAAACATTTGGAACAGCGACTCAAAGGATCATTTGGAACAATGGCTCAACGCAACATTTCAAACAACGGCTCAACAAAACGTTTGGACCAACGGCTCAACGAAACATTTGGAACACCGGTTAAACGAAACATTTGGAATAGCGGCTCAACGGAACATTTGGAACACCGGTCTGGGATCGGAATAAAATAAATTAAAATTATGGAAAGAAAAATACACAAAAATCAATATTTGTATAAACATATTTTTTACTTTACAGATAGCCGAATACGTCGATCTCAAATCGGCCCCCCAGAACTCTCAAAAATTTACTCACAATGCTTTGAAGTAGCCAATATACAACAGTCCTTTTTACCTTACTAAGGTTGGGATATAAAACAGCGTGTTGATGTCACAAACCACGTTTATTGTTTACATTACCATAACGGAATCACATATGAACCTTTTTTTATCTCGATTACTTATTGAAAGTGTTTGGAATAGCGGGAATACACGGTGATATTAAAGTAATATTTTATCTATAAATTCACCAAATATTGTATTGAGTTAATTTTTGTTCAGGTATAAAAAAATAAGAATTAAAAACTTTAATATTTTTACCAATCCATTCATACTAATTAAAATCATTTTGAAAACACCGTTTGAATATTAATAATTATGTATTATTCAGCGGTAACTGATTAGTGCTTGAAAATGCTTTAAATAGCGAATGTTTGTTAGATGAAGTCACAAATAGTATTTACGAATTATTGTGAAATAAAATAATTGCAAATCAGGAAATAAAATGAATGAAACAATTTTTTTTGTTAATTATAGAATTGATAATATTGTACCTAATAGTACATTGTGTGAAGCTTAGATTTAAGTGATATAAAGTAGAAACGATTTAAAAATTATAAATTTATTTTTTGGACGAATACACTGTTTTTCTTGTTCGAGGAATGTCGGTCTCATTCGTTAATAATGAGACCGATGAGAATGTACTATTAGGCACGTGAGAATGAGATGGAAATACACACACACAGTACATTTGTTGCCATTTAGTATAAATGATCCACGTCAATTGAATGAATCCCGAGTGATATTTATTATTCGTCCTGCGTTGAATGGTCTTTACATATTACGTGAATATCAAATCTTAGCATATCAGAATTATTCGGATTACTAATATATGAATCCGTTGAATATCACTAATATCTCAGCAAATACTAAAATATCAGTCACAACTCTATTCAGTGAAGATCACGACAAAACGTCAAACAAGGCTGTGGGTGGACTGAAAAATTAGTTAATTTCAATAATGCATTAGTATTTTGTTGTACAACCTAAACACTGTTAATTGTTATACTCATTTTAAATTAAACACTCGCAAAATTGGTGAATTCACTTACGTAGACGAAATTATTTTTATGCTATTATTTTGAGTGCATGACTGGTCACGTAAGTAAAACAATTTATTGCATCCTTGCAAAACGGTCAGGTTTCATGACCTATTTTATAACTTGCCTCTTTATCTTATCCTGTATTTGGTTGGCTTGTTGAGCTGAGGTCTTGATTGTGATACAGGATTTAATTTTGACCGTTTTGCAAGCCCCGAAGTCTCAAGTTGTCTTTGCAGAGAACAGGAATACATTTGCAGCGCTGCCCGAGGTGTATCCTGCGGGTGTTTAAAGCGGTTTTGCTACAGACTAGACTCTGTATATAAGTTGTCGGAGCCCCTAGTCTGCGGCAACTCTGCCACATCTTCGGTCGTAGCGCGCGCCTTACACGCGGTCACAGATTTACGAAAGTTTACATCGAGCGATGGTTGGAATCCAACTGTTGTTGCACATTGGATTTTCAATGCCATCGCTAGTTGTGGACGATCTTTCAACAACTTTTGGGCTTAATTTATGTGAATAACCTCAAAGGTAAAAGCCTTCCGGTGATTGTTGATATTATTATTGCTGAAATACTGTTAAGGATATTAGTATCCTTTGGCATAATAATCTATGTAACTCGTTTTTAGTATTCAACCATTCAATGAACCAAATCCATAATAAAGTTGTGTCCTCATTTTCAGAAGT
The DNA here is from genome assembly GCA_949316375.1 of Mythimna vitellina. Taxonomy (NCBI): domain Eukaryota; kingdom Metazoa; phylum Arthropoda; class Insecta; order Lepidoptera; family Noctuidae; genus Mythimna; species Mythimna vitellina. The sequence continues at coordinate 1,485,512 of OX438704.1, forward strand.
AGAGTAATATTTAATCAATACTTTGTGACATGAAGGGTAATAAATTTACATAAGCAGTTCTTGTTTTGTTAACATTGTACGCTGGCAGTCTTCCACAGTATTTGTAGCAAGGACTAGTTGGAAATGTTAGATATTATCACATAATGAGTATTTACATTGAATAGTTACTGGATTATATTTATGTTATAATATTTATTGTTGTGTATGTAATGAGTAAAGCCAGGATACTGTTGATAAGCCAGTTACTGAAATCGGATTTAAAATGTCTTAACACTTTCAGCGCCAATGACCTAGGTCATACAATAACACTAGTCTACAATATTTTTTTTTAAATGTTACAGATATGGCTAATTGACCGTAGGCATTTCTATTTATATTTGAAGGCTCCTTCGAATTTGATAGTGGAAAATATCCATCACATCTAGATTTTCAGTTGCATCTTAGTATAGTTTCTAGAAAATTGTTTGAAAAATACGCATAAATGGCTCTGATAATATTAAAATTTTAAATTGATTGTTTTTTTTTTAATGTTGTACATTTATCTATTTTAACTTTGTTGTAAACTTTTTTAATATTAGTATCCTAGAGTTCTGATCTTGATTCATGGAGTATATGTGAAATAGTTAAATAAAACTAATTTAGTTTATTTTATGCAATTTTTTAGGATGTAATCCTGGTGAATACAAGTCAAAAACGTAAAAAATATAGTCTACTGATGTATTTTAAGAATGTTTGTTGTTTTTGCATTTTAAAGGTTTTAAATTTCAAAAATAGTATTTTATCACATACTATTTTTGAGATTTTCGGAATTTCTAAATACAGAATCATATTTGGTACGTATAAATTAATATATACCCTAATGATGACTGCCTGTAGACTAGAGTAATTGATAAATCTAAAAATATCACCAATTATGGAGTATTAGTATTTTGAACTCTCTAGTTGGTTCTTGGCCATAAACAAAATTCAACAATAGCTACATATAAGAACTATGTAGGTGTGTTGTGCACACATGAATTATTGACTTTCTTGTCGCTGAAAGTGTTAATCTTTTTGTATAATTTATTCATTACTTTATAATAAAATTGATGGAATTATTGGAAAATTGATTTGAAAGTTACAATTTTTACTTATGTTAAAAATAATATCAGTCCTAGATCATTCAATGAACCTTACAAAATATCCTGGCTTCACTCATCTATGCTATATAAGAATTTAAAACTAATAAATATTTTTAGACAGAATAACATGAGTGAAGAATCCCAATCGGAGATGCCAGCTGCTAAAAAGCTAAGGCTTTACAATGGTGAAGCATCATTTAGTTCCTTCATAAGCAATGGCGAAGTCTTGAATAGTCCTGCGATGAGCCATGATGCTACATCTAGTTCTACCCTAAACAATGGTGAAGCCTCACATAGTCCCATCACGGAAATAGATAATGATATTGACATTGGGGATGACAAGTTTGGTAGCGAAGATAGCTATGGTAACTTTGTGAGACCGGAAGAGCTAGAGCGGCTGAAGGAATTTAAGGTGCTGGACGAAGTGAAGTCTAATGATGAAGATAGCAACGATGAAGATTCGGACAGCTCTGACGGTAGTTGTGTCTTTGTGTTTATTCCTTCTTGCATGGTATGACTACCTTATTGTGCTTATTTAATTGTTCCATTATGTATGTTATTAATTCGTGCAGTTAAAGAATGGGATAAGGATATTATATATTGGTTGACTTTTTAATAGGTGTCATTGTTTTACAAATTAAAACAATGACACCTATCAAAAAGTCAACCAAACATGGACGAAAGTTTCGTAAACTTGCAGTGAAGTATGTGTGGTCTTAAGGCATCTTTTTACCCGACTGCAAGAAGGGTTGTTTTTCGCGCGTATCGTGTATGTATGAATGTATGTATGTAATATTCTTTATTACGTCAAATCTTCCGAACCGCTAAACGGATTTACATAATTAAGATATCGTTAGATTCGTCTTGATAACCCAAGTGTTCTTAACGTTAAAAAAACCTAAATAACAACTGTGAGATGCCAAAATTTAGAGATTTTTTTTTTTACAATATGTGTATCAAATTAAAGGGCTTATTGTTATGAGGATTTCAAAATGGTATACCATATTAAAAAAATATACAATATAGGATAGGATATACAAGATAGGAAATATGTTATTTATTATCTCTTAGATGTTACTCGCGACTTAATTACTCCCCTTTTTTGAGGCAGCCTTTTAAAAAAAATTGTCCAGTTCAGAGATATATTTTGCCTTAGGAACTAAGTTCTGTTCCCGCGGGAAAATGAAAAGTAGCCTTAGTTACTCCTTGTAACAACAACTATCCGTCAGTTAAGCACGCCATAATCATGATGGTAAGTCCCCTCTTTGAGGAGTGGCTGGAGAGGCGTCACGGCATCCTCACCTTCCGCATGACGCAGGTCCTCACAGGACATTGTAAGTTCGGGAGGTTCCTGCACCGGATGCAGGTGGAAGAAACGCTCGCGGTTATCGCCGTTGTGCGGATCGCTCGGAGGATACGGTGGAGGTGAGCCCTGCTCGGTCGGAGTACCGCCGTGTTCCCGTCGGGGCAATCGGCGGTGATGACCTCTCGCGCCGGGCCATGGTCCAAAGCGAGGGGAAATGTGTGGCGATCGATTCCTGTGAAGCATTAATGCTAGTGATAGAGACAGCCGTAACTCCGAATACCAACCACCGTAGGCACGGGCTTTCGGACGACTTGCAATACGAAAAAAGTCCGGCTATTGTTGGGCACCTCTTGGATGCCCACCTCAACCGTGTCCTCCAGGTGGTCCACATAATGGTAACACTCGCGTGTTTCTTGAAGAACCTCCAAAACTTGCCATATACGGTAGGGACGTGGCGACTCCTTAGCCACTCCTCAAAGAGTCTCTGAAAGGCCGTGGATGGCCCAATCCGAAAAATCATTATTCCCAGCCGGTAATCGAACCTGTTGATTTTGGACTTTTGAACTTTCTATTTAATAAATAATGTGATTGTTTTTTTATTTCAAAAAGTCGGATGATGATTTAGCTTTTATTAAAATTGAGTCCGATAATCTTTTTAGTATTCGCTTTTCCTCGCAGATATTCGGATTTAGCAATTTAAACCACATCATATGAATCACTCCGCTTTTGCTATTTTAAATTTTAAAAAAGCAAGCAAAGCAAGTGCGAGTCTGGCTCGCGCACTGAGGAATCCGTACAAACTTACCTATGAAAACAGTTCAATTTCCGAATTGAGTTACCTACGAAGAATTCGTTTTTCCGAATCGCAAAACAAGTTTTTTTTTGCGACATAATTACATATTTTCAGTTTTCAGATTTTTTCCTATAACTACTTGTGCTATGACACCTTGCTTCATACGAAATTTCAGGATTCTAAGTCAACGGGAAGTACCCTATGAATTTTGATTCCCTTAAGAATCTCGAAATATACATTTTTTGCGACATAAACGGCCATATCTTTTTTTTTCGTTAACTTAGAAATTTGATTTTTTCACAGCTTTAAGTTAACTCAGACCTGAGACTATGGTTATAATTTCAACTCGATACATTCACTCGTTCTCGAGATAAAAGGTCTTGACAGACAGACAGACAGAGGGATAAGTAAAGTGATCCTATAAGGGTACCGATTATTCCTTTTGAGGTACGGAACCCTAAAAAAGTGGGTAGTTGGATTTTTTTATTATTTTTCAGGGACACCTATTTTAATTACTGAAGTATCCATGTTATGTTGAAATAATACACAGAACTGAAAACTCAACTGTCATTTACCATCCCATTCTTTAGTTGTTGGATATTAGATAGACTGCAAGCAATGTAAGAGTCTGGTCACATGTCTACGGTGCGGCGTCGGAAATATACGACGAGGCAACGTTGCCAAGCCCGTTGAAGACTAAACGCGAAATTTTTGAGGAAGTAGCTCTTGAACAACACAGTATCGCGTTGCGACTCGGCACCGTACTGTGCATCCGATCGATACGGCACGCGATCAGGTGCAGCACAGTCAGGAATGACACACAAATATGATCATTATACTCTCTCATACATTTTTCAGTATTAGGTCATACACTATGCTTGTCAAACATCAAATCAATTAAAGAAGTCCGTATTATGTATATATGTCCATATTGTGTGGGTACCCTCTATAATTAAATTTGAAGCTTCACTCATCCTAATTTTGGATAGACTATACTGGGAGTTCCTAAACTTTGCGTCTCACAACGGGACGTCGCCAACGCTTTCGCTCATGTTGCCGGCATTTACAACAGCTATGTCAACGACCTTGTGATATGAACCTAAAACTTCAATTAGATAAAGACTGCAATTCAATTTTAGAGCAATGTATCCCGAAAATATCCTACTTCGAGTAGTACTCTTAAGTGATATTTTGAAGATTGTAGTCTGCAGTTGCCATACAAATGATAAATCAATTTAGAAAAAGCAAATAAGTGTAGCAATATCAAAACATCAGCCGGGCCTTACTTAGAAAAGCAAACTCATGTACCTCATTAGTTGAACCCACTGTTTTGCCTAATTAATACTTAATAATATTAATATTCAATACTCTTTGGAGTTTTCTTTGTAAAACATTATCTAGAGTTACATGCAAGGATCTTATTCGAAAATGGCATCGCAAATAAATAACATGTAAAAGGAAGAGCAGTGTAAAGAATGTTAGGAACCTCTGGATGCAATGAACATATTATAGGCAATTATATTACTATAAAAGTGTTTTGTGAGACTGATCAATATTATGTGAGGCGAGTACAACTCATAGGTGTATTCAAAGGTCTCCCAGAAGATGAAATCGAGAGGATGCTTGACGAAGATCTCCCGGATGACTTCAAAGGAGTGCCCAAGCAGAAGGAGAAAGCTTACATCACTAGGCAGAAGATCGTTCTAGAAGGTAAGCATCTGCTTGTTTAAGGCGAAAAACCAAACTACGTTAACATATGATTTCGAGTAAAAATGAAAGTGCGAAAAGTGAAGTGCTGTGCTATGTATGCCGAAGTAAAAGCGTACGCAACTCACACAAGCTCATGACCCCGCGTAGAAGGGGCGCGCCGATTTACCATGTCGCTAAGTCCCGCTTATTCCTAAAATATGTTTTATGTGCAAACGTACAATGTTCCGAGCCGCCTTTAATTCTGAATTCTACTGCACCAGTGCACATAACGGTATTATCATCGCACTCCACAGAGAAGGGTGTGAACCACTTCGAGGTGCTGCCCCTAGACTGGATCATGGTGCGCCACATCAGTGGCATGCCCATCTACATGCACCGCGCGTCAAGAGTCTGCACTCTCTCCAAGCCGTACTTTCTCGGTATGGGGAATACCAGGGTAAGATCATATAATAGGACCAAAATATTTGAAGTTTGGTTCAATTTTACGTCATTTGCTAAAATGGATGATGTTGGTACAGGAGCGTGGAGATTGCACGAGAATAAAGAGGCCTATGGCCATGTATAGGCGAAACCGAGCTGCGGATGATGATGATGATGATGAGGTAGATCCGTAGCTATCGTGTATTTAATGTTTCGTAAACTGTCAAATAAAAATAATTTGGTGCTTGAAGGACCAAAAATAGTAGCCGCATGTACGTGTATGTTTTTTATGTGCCAAAGCCCTTGCTAAAGCTTGCAGTCTCAACCTCGACACATTGTCCATTCCCACTTTTGAGATGCTTCGAAAATTTGTACAAATCGTCCTAAAAACCAAACGATTGGTTTTTAGGACTATTTATACAACTTTGAACGAGATTTGGTGGATACAAAATCATTTTTTTCGGATAATAAGAGAACTGACACGACCATTCTTTGCAGCGCCACGAAATACCAATAAGCGCAATCCCATGCTTCGCTTACCGCCGGGCACTAGAAGAAGAGAACAAACAAAAGGAGATTGACAAACGAATCGCTGAACAGATCCGCAGCGGCAACTGGGTCATCAACTCTGACATGAAACAAAATTATAACAGCCAGGACAGCAGCACCAATCATAGTGACGTGATTACTAATACCACAGAGTCCAACTCTGAAGAATTGATGCTTAAAGAAGAAGTTACTGGCGATAATGAAAGTAGGTGTCCATTCTTTAATGGAAGAAAGGCTCTAGAAACTGTAGTAAATAGTCATGAAAAATCGACTGTCGACATTATCGAAAAATCTATTGAAGATGCTGTAGAAGTTGTTGATAGACGAGAAAAGATAACAGACAGAAAGGAAGAACCTAAAGCTGAAAAAATAATTAGCACAAGTGACGAAATAAAAAATGAAGAAACACAATCTAACGGAGATGGGGACGTCCCGGTGAACCATCAGCCAGTCATCCTGCCCGGGGGCATAGTGATGCCGCCGCCGAGGGTCGAGACCATCAACACGAGTTGGAAGACGCAGCACTTGACCGCTGAACAGATCAACGAATACTGCAGGAGGCTGTTCAAGTTCAAGACTGTCAATATCATGCATTTCAAGTAAGTATTACTGTCTTAAAAGATGGACCGCAGGAGAGAGATCATTCCTTTGCGTTCCTTGCGTTAACTTAAGACTTTATTTTTTGGGTTCCATACCTCAAAAAGAAAAATCGGAATCCTTATCCGTCCGTCCGTCCGTCTGTCTGTCTGTTTGTCAAGACCCTTTATTTCGGGAACGCGGGAAGGTATCGAGTTGAAATTAAAACCGCAGACCTGAGTACATACTCAGGTCTGCGGACTCTTGAAGCTGTAAAGAAATCAAAGTTGTGAGTTAACGAGAAAAAAAAATATTTCGGTTTATGTGGTAAAAAAACGTACATTTCGACACTTTCGAGGCAATCAAAATTCATAGGGTACTTCCCGTTGATCCAGAATTTTGAAATTTGGCATAAACCAAGGTTTTATAGCACAAGTATAGAAATAAATCTTAAAACTGTAAAGTTGTTACGTCACAACTATTTTTTTTTTGCGATTCGGAAAAATCGTCTGAGACTCCATTCCGGAATTGAACTATTTACATAGGTAAGTTTGTACGGAACCCTCAGGGCGCGAGTCCGACTCGCACTTGCCCAATTTTTTTTTCAGTTTCACCCCAGAAGAGCCATGTATAAAACCATCTCTAAAAGTACGTAGCGATTTTAAACAATGCAGCATTAATCCTTAAATACATTATAGATCAATATGGCCTTATGATACAATGTCGAAAGCCTTCGACATGTCAAAAAATATGCCTGTTGTCATAAGTCGTTTATCTAAATTAGAAATTATTGTGTGACTTAAGTTAAAACATGCTGGTATAGTCGACTTTATTCTTTGAAAACGTATTGTTCTTCCTTTAGGATCTTATGCTTATTGATGAATTGGGTAAGGCGCTAATGCATGGCTGTTTCAAAGATTTTTGATATTATTAATAGGTCTGTAAATGATATTTATTTTGTAAGTAGGTTTAAAAAAACACTTTTACACGTCATTTTTTTTTTCATTTTAAACTAAATGAGGCCGGTGTTTCCTAGCTGACTACCCTGAGAAGAAACACCGAAACAAACTCAGGGGTCAAAGTCTCTTTTAAAGTCCATACAGTTAATATGTAATGGTCAAATCACATGAGAACAGTGCAGATTTGTCTGAGATGGTCTTTTGAAGAAAGAACCATACAGATTTGAGTGGACCTGTCCAGTCAGTGCAAGCATTTGTCAGTATTCGCAAAGCTCAACCCAGGACTACTAAGGAGCTCAACCACTTGACGAACAATACCAAGGAAAGGACATTTGGGTAGGCCGCAGAATATACTCAAATTGCCAGACATACGTTAAAATTACTGAAAAGGGGGGAAAAAAAAGGCAATCAACATTGTTCTCACGTTCACAATAATAAACTAGTTGTAGTGTAGTTATCTAGATCCTCTTTGTTACCTTTTTGTGGAGAGGTTTTACAAACGATTGTGTCAGTAGGCTAGGAAAACATCCAGATTCAAAAGACAGAATTACTAAAAATATTAAGACTGGTGTTAATTCACCAGAAACACTAATACAATTTTTTTGTAGATAATAGATCGTAACCTACTGAGTCAGTGTTGTTCAACGATAATATATTTTTCTGTATGTCTTCATGTCCATAATGGTTTTAGGAAAATAATATCACTAACAGATTGTTTAAGTCAAGACGTCTTTAAGAGGAAAATTAAAGAGCACTTCCTTTCTCAATTGACATAGTATTAGTATATATTGTTATATATATTATATCAACTATAATTTAGGTGTCTTCAAGGCTAGAGTGAATAGGCTCTTAATAAACTAGTGCGCCTGACCATCAATGATTGCATCTCCGCTTACCATCAGGTGGGATCGCAGTCAAGCACTGGTTTATTTCAATAAAAAAAAAAAATGTATGTATGTATATATATATTAGACGTATTTATGTATGTTTATGTTGTACACTGGATCCTACCCTCGACTGTGATCTCTCTCTGTCAGTCAAAGGTTTGCTGGGAGAAAACTCATTGTTGAGTTAAGCTCGCCTTTGTATATAAATTATCAAATCCATGTATTGTAGTTAAGTTTTTTTTTTTTGTGTGTACAATAAAGAATAAGTCCAACACGATTGTTTTGTATGCGTATCGTTTGTTAGATTTATTCAATAATCATTAAATGTTTCAGCAATTTCGTCCGGGCTATTAATTATAGTACCTTTTGTTTCTTACGTTTTCTATTAAATGTTTGCTCTTAGTACCGACGGACTCATTTCTTATCAGCTGCCATGCTGCCTTACATTTGGTTTTAGAGTTAGATTTTTTTTTTAATTAGGAAAATCATCTTATGACAAATCGCCGCGCTCTTGGGCGGAGCGAGAGATAGTGTCAGACTTTTACTGACTAAAACCCACTCCTGTACCTTCTTTGCCTTCATCCCGGGGCCCCGGGCTTCGCTTTCGCACTACCTGTGGCCCCAGTAGGCTTCGACCCTGCTGGTTAAATGTTTGCTCCTAGTACCGACGGACTCATTTCTTATCAGTTGCCATGCTGCCTTACATTCGTTTTTAGAGTTAGAGATAAGTTGTTGATTACTTGTTTTAATAGACCCTTGTATACAACGGCGTAGTAGTTGTAGAGTAGTTTTTGAAATTCATTTTATTTTCAGTAGATTTGTTAGCATAGTATTTGTTTCGTTATGATCTTTTGATTTGGGAAGCAGTGGTGGCCAAGTGGTAACGGCTCCGACTTACGAGTTGTAGGTCGCGGGTTCAAACCCAGCCAGGCGCATTACTTTGTGTAATTTATTTCATCACCTCTGCTCTCAAAACGGTGAAGGAAAACATCGTGAGGAAACCGGCATGTCCTAGAACAAAAAATTCGAAGACATGTGACATTCACTAACCCGCACTGGGCCCGCGTGGTGGATTACGGCCAATTCCCTCTCCTAGAGAGGAGACCTGAGTCCCAGCAGTGGGAACATTGAAAGGCTGATCATGATCATGCTCAATGATCTTTTGGTTTTGCAGCTTGTTCTGATGCCTTTAGTTATCCACTTAAGGGGTCGATCCTTGTTTGAAATCTTTATGCTTCTGATAGGAAAACACAATTTATAAAATAGGTATATTAGTTCGAAGAACTTTTCATAAGCTACGTTAATATTGGATTCTTTAAATACCTCTGACAAGGATAGTTTGGACATGCATTCTTTGAATTTAATACTGTGATGTTTACTATAGTCTCTCCTTAATGTTGAATATTTTGTCAAGGTTTTCTCTTTGTTTCTCACAGGTATAGTTAACAGCTGTTTTTTTTTTTTATGTGGGATAATCATCTAATGACAAATCCCGCCCTTGGGCGGAGCGGGAGATAGTGTCAGACTTTTACGTACTAAAAACCCAATCCTGTTCCTTCGTTGCCTTCTTCCCAGGGCCCCGAGTTTCGTTTTCACACTACCCATTGCCCCAGTAGGCTTCGACCCTACTGGGCCTCTATGATTTGCTGACATCTCCCTGAAGCGCGCGTGGAACAATACGCGCTGTCGACGATTTGGGCTCGGTCCGGACGATCGGACGGCGGGCTACCCATTGCTCGCCATCCGCAAGCCCGCCCCTACGGTTGCCGGAAATCAGGATCGGAATCCCGGTGGCGACTGGGGCGTGAGGACCGTTGCCTCACGCGATCGGCCGCCTCCTTTACTAGTTAACAGCTGTGCAGTATTACGATCAGAAAGATCCAGGTGTAGGAATTCACCCTTAGGCTAAGAACTCACGGAGCGATATTCGCCCGCGTCCGCTGCGGTTGCGGGCCCGCAGCTTCTGTAGAATGCAAATATTTATATAAAAAATTAAAGCACATTTCACGACGCGTTTTACGCCCGCGGTGTACGCGGTTGTATGCGGCTCCCGCTGTACCGGCGGGCAACTAGTAGAATCGCGCGGGCCGCGGTTACCCGCAGCCCCGGCGGGTGGCGCCCGCGCGCTTTGCGATCAGTTGGCGGGCGACCGGGCACCGATCATTTCACCGGCCGTCTTGCAAATTTGCAACCGCATGTCTTGCGATAATCGTCCGCCCGGTTTGTAGGCGAAAATTGCAACCGCAGCGGCTGCGTAACCGCGTAAATCTGCGGTCTCGTGAGTTTTGAAATAAAATAGCTGTTTCTTCTACCGCGGCGGGCGCGGGTGAAAACCGCTCCGTGAGTTCTTAGCCTAAGCCTGCGTTCAGACATGCGGGAATCGTGCGTTTACGAATCGCGCGGTTTCAAACCGCAAAATTGTGAAGCTATTCAGACACGCGCGGTTAGTATGCGATTTCGTGCGGGTTAGCGTCAGTTTCAAAATGGAGGTCGACGAAGAAGTGTGTTTACTGTGGTTGCTCCTTAAAAAAAAGAAAAGAAAAAGGCGGTATTGGGTGCATCCAATATTACGTGACCGACTAGTACATGGTCAGTTCGTAACATTATATCCCAAATTAAGAATGTATGATAACAAATTTTTTGACTATTTGAGAATGTCAATAAAATCTTTTGATGAACTAATTGAACTGATCAGGCAAGATATTTCATGCTCTGAAACGCATTTGAGGCCAAGCGTGTCACCGGAAGAGAAACTCGTAATAACTTTAAGGTAAGATTTATTTATTGTTCTTCAAAATCAGCATAAATATTTTCTATAACTGTAGAGGACTGAGAGCCAGAACTAAATTGCGATGGTGACGGTGACGGTGCCGGAACAGGAGGAGATGATCCAGATGTAGTAAAATATCCTTGCGGGCTTGTATACTGTTGTCCTTGCCAATACGTAGGTGTGATCTGCTGAGTATTGTAGCGAACAGGGGGTGGTAAGCTTTGTCCTTTTTGTATCACTTGAAGTAATTCAATTTTGGTTGCTAAACGCCTATTTTCTGGTACTTTTCTGAGTTCTTTATATAACGACAAACAAAAGAGTTTGTCGTCATCTTGCTTGGTAATACTATTTTCTTGAAGTTCATTCTGAAAATGTTTTCGTGACTCGATACTTTTTTCTATTAAAACAGCTATTTTTTCTTCTGGCACTTGTGTTTTCTTACGTTTAGGGGGACGTATTTCAGTGGCTTCGGTTGCATTGGCGTTTAGTTCACTTGTCTCCTCACTTTGCCTTTCATTCTGTTCTTCAATATTAGTTGTAGTGTCTTTATTACTTACACTATTCTGCAGGAAAGATAATCTTGAAAAATACATATATCGGGCTCCTTTACGAGCACCTGAACCAGAAGGAGTTGTTTTTTCTTTTTTGTATTCTTTATTGTAGCAATCTCGTATGTTTTTCCATTTTTTTTGGAGTTGTGTACCTAAAAATAATAACATTATTAATAATATTCTTGTTTCAGATATCTTGGTACGGGTTGTTCATTTGGAGAACTAAGCTACAATTATCGCCTAGGAAAATCGACGATTACTGGAATTGTCCGCGAAGTATGTAAATCATTGTGGAATAAGTTGGTAAACATAGTCATGCCCGAAGCGACTGAAGATATCTGGAAGACAATAGCACGAGACTTTGAGAGATATGCAAATTTTCCAAATTGCATTGGTGCTATAGACGGCAAGCATATCCGAGTTATAAAGCCTGTTGATTCGGGTTCTTTGTATCATAACTATAAACATTACTTTTCCATAGTGCTCTTAGCACTTTGCGACGCCAACTATTGCTTTACTTATGTTGATATTGGGGCTTATGGCAAAAGCAGTGATTCTGCTATATTTAAAAATTCGGTTTTTTATAAACGCCTGACAGAAAAATCATTAAACATACCAACACCTAAACCAATATCTAATGTAGACCTAACACCAATGCCTTATGTTATAGTTGGAGATGAAGCCTTCGGCTTAGCAGAAAATTTAATGCGCCCATATTCAGGCAAATGTTTACCATATGAAAAAAGGATTTTTAACTATAGGTTATCGAGAGCCCGACGTAATATTGAGTGCACTTTTGGTATTTTGGCGAACAAATGGCGCATCTTTCATAGGCCTATAAATGTAAACATAGATTTTGCCGAAGATATAATAAAAGCTTCTTGTGTTCTACATAACTATGTGCGGACTAGAGATGGTCTAAAATTTAAAGATACTTTATATACTGCACCCATGACTAATCTCAATACCTTGCATGCGGGAAGAGGGACACCGTCATCTTTGAATATCAGAGATAAATTCGCTCATTACTTTGTGAACGATGGGCGTGTTCCATGGCAAGACACAAAGATATAGCTGCAACTAACATACCGTACTTGTAATGTTTAGGTACATAACTAAATGTAAACAAACGAAATATGGTAATACCGTTGTGACCTTCATTTGAAAAATGCTCGAAATGTCTGCATAAAGCAGCCGAAGTTTGTTTATATTTATTTAAGTACCTAAAGTATACGGAGAGTATAATATACGCTTCATAACAATAATTATAACATAATTCTGTCAATTATTTTTTGGTGAATAAACCTACTTACTTAAAATATTCTTTTTTTCCACCGTGTCTTCGCAATTTCCAAATATCTCCACCAACTCTTGCCAAGCTCGGTTCTTGATAATTTTATTTGAGTAATCATCACACTGAATGTCCCATATTGCAGGTCTCTTCTCCACCTCATCAATAAATAGTTCAGTGTCGAAACGATCCATGGCGAACTCACGAACAGTGACGTGCTCACCGCGCGGTATCCGCAACGCAACTGAACGCGAAGTAAAGACTCCATTGTAATAGAAACGCGCGGGAGCAGCGCGATTCTATTTTCTGGCGGTTGGGTTGCGGTAACCGCGCGGCTTGATTAACCGCGCGGTTATGTCTGAACGATTACTAACTAACTCATATAAATAAGACCCGCGCGATTTCCATGCGATTCTATAATCGCGCGGTTCCCGCCGTGTCTGAACGAGCGCTAACAGATTTACGCGGTTACGCAGCTACAGCGGTTGCGATTTTCACCCGCAAACCTAGCTGGCGATTATCGTAAGGCATGCGGTTGCTAGACGGGCAGTGAAATGATCGGTGCCCGGTCACCCGCCCATCGACCACAGAGCATGCGGTCGCAAACCGCCGAGGCTGCGGGCGACCGCGGCCCGCGCGATTCTACTAGTTGCCCGCCGGTACAGCGGGGGCCGCATACAACCGCGTACACCGCGGGCGTAAAACGCGTCGTGAAATGTGCTTTAATTTTTTATATAAATATTTGCATTCTACAGAAGCTGCGGGCCCGCAACCGCAGCGGACGCGGGCGAAAATCGCTCCGTGAGTTCTTAGCCTTTCCCGATTAGATATTGCTGATTAGGTGATCTATACAAGAATTTTGTCGTATTGGTTCTTGAATATGTAGCCCTAAATCACAATTTTGAACAATTTTTATTTTCGCTTCAGATTTATTATTCAACTAGCAAACCCGGCGAACTCCGTTTCGCCACCAGATGGCTTCGTTTTATGTAACATTTCGTTTGGTGATTAAAAGAAGAAGAATTTTTTTTATGCTATAAACCTCACGGAGCCCGAGACCTTTCCAACGAATGCAAAACCGTGGAAATCGGTTCGTGCGTTCTGGAGTTATAGCGTCAGGAAGGAAAACCCGACTTATTTTTATATAGTAGATTGTAGCGTGTTTATATTTAAATCACTGCTGTAACAATTTTTTTCTTAAATTTACGTGACATAAATTGAAGCACTGTTTCAAATATTTCGAAAAACTTGGTAATATTTGAAGTAGGAGTTCTATATATCATCATCATCATATATACAAAGTGGTTATGATAATACGACAATAAATGAAAACATTGACAATACTAGTTCATATGAACAATTGTAAGCTATCAAAAAAAACCTAACATCAAAATTAAAAAAATTAAAATTTCAAACAAACTAAATGACATAAAAATGGAAAGAAAATAGAACACCATTTATAAATTCAGTTCACTAACCTGTGATAGATTAGCAATAGCGCGGTCCTGTAGCGACTTGATCTTTTGGCGCCATTATTATTAATGCTCAGTAAAAATAATAACACTGAATCACAAATGTATTAACGAAATAATTAGGCACCTTTCACCCGCATGTTATTTATTAATCAAATTATTAATCACTATCAGGATCACTGTTCAGTCACGTAGCTATGTAGGTACCTATTAAAGTTACTAAATTTTTCGTGTTTCAATATGGCCACCATTAACTCGAATACACAAACTGCACCGCCGTAGGAGATTATTCCTAACGTTTGACAAGAGGTCCCCGTTTGCAGCCATATGTTTTAATTTATTAAAAGATAAGATAATTCTATCTTTTAAATCATCAACCGTATCAACAGCTGTTGAGTACACCTCATTTTTGATGTGACCCCACAAGAAAAAATCTAATGGTGTGAGGTCGGGTGACCTCGCTGGCCACCGCATTGGTCCATAACGGCCAATCCACTGCTGACCGAACACTTGAGACAAACGCTCTCTTGCTGACACCACTGAATGAGCTGGTGCTCCGTCTAGCTGGTACAACATCTGCCTGTACACATCAAGCGGAAGCTTAAAAAGACGTCCGTATAGCCATAGCGGCGTTTCCTAAACACTCTCCATAAATTAACACCATGTCCGTGTACTCCGAAGCTGTGTAATTGTAACGAGGCATAATTAAAACAAAAGAAAACACTAAAACAATAAAAACTAAACGTCTAACTTCGCACAATTCACTTACGAGTAACTATTAAACTAGATACCTATTAAAACGTTACGTGTCCTGTCACTAAAATAAGCGTCCAATATCGCACTAATTCGTCGTAGATAAGGATTACAAAACAAACACACGAGCTGCGGGCGGCGGTACACAAAGGTGGTAGGTACTCAGCGGCGAATCACTCAAAGTATGTTCTACGGCACTCGTGCGCTTAGAAAGCGATGACGCGTGAATCGTCACAGGATTGTAGCGACACACTGACCGTGACCTAAATTTGTTGTTGCAATGTTTCAACAAGAAAGCGAAGTAACAAACGAAACTAGATTTATCTCTTTCGCACAAACCAATTTTTCTATTTCATGAGTGCTTAGCTATTTCCGCGTGTATTATTTTGTTAGAGTTAGGACTCTAATGACAAGCTTTATGACTCTTACAATTTAAGCCTAAGGTATAATTTGCACTGAATCAAATGTAAAAACTATTATGGTGCTGGTTGGAAATGTGTCTTTAATCTTTTGTTGTGCATACCGATGCGGGGGTCGTTAACCTGTCAGTACTTCCCTATTAATACATACATCGTGTAGCAAATGTTAAAAATGAAAAATAATTTCCTGTGACTAAACTACTGGATATATTCAAATGATTTTTTATATGTAGTCTGAGAATGATTTGAGGTATGCGAAGTTTAATTTATTGTCGTATTATCATAACCACTTTGTATATACATAAAATAAATACATTTTGGTTCATGATCTCAATGCCACAACACTCATTGTCAATATAATGGTGATTTTAGAATGATATTTCTTTGAATGATGTACCCTTTTTAGGGTGCCGTAGCCAAATGGCAAAAAACAGAACCCGTATGGATTCGTCATGTCTCTCTGTCTGTCCGTCTGTATGTCACTGCTACTTTTTTCCGAAACTATAAGAACTATACTGTTGAAACTTGTTATGAAGATGTATTCTGTGAACCGCATTAAGATTTTTACACAAAAATAGAAAAAAAAGCAATAAATTTTGGGGGTTCCCCATACTTACAACTGAAAGTCATTTTTTTTTTCATCTAACGGATATTGAGGTTTCTAATATCATTTTTTCTAAACTAAATAGTTTGCGCGAGAGACACTTCCAAAGTAGTAAAATGTGTGTCCTCCCCCTGTAATTTTTAAAATAAGAGATTGATAAAACTAAAAAAAAATATATGATGTTCATTATCATGCAAACTTCCACCGTAAGTAGTTTTTTTTTAATACTTGATTAATCGCAAACCGCAATTTACCTTTCAAGTTTGTACGGAACCCACAGTGCGCGAGTCTGACTCGCACTTGCCCAGTTTTTACGTGGTTAGAGACTCCACCATGCTTTTGGGCTCACGTGTTGGACAGCTCATTCCCTCTGATAGAAAGCAGGCTTGTGTCCCAGTAGTGGGATCATCATAGGGCTGATTATGCTTAATATGATTATGAAAAGACAGTGTAGCTATGTAGACCAAACAACATAAGTTCCGACGAGTCGTACAGTTGCTCACTCCAAATCACCCATACCGCGGACACTCTCTGCGCTTAATGCTCTCCTAGACAAAAACACCGATTTTGATATGTTTGGTGAAGAATGGACGATGATACTGTCAGAATGTATGAAATTTTGTGAGATGAATGACTGTGTGTAATATTTATTAAATAGGTCCCAATAAAAGTCCTGCGTGACTTCTGACTTTTGATTTTAATTTTAATTATTGTTTTATATTTTTTTCTGTATGTGTTTAAATGGTGTAATTGGGTTCGGCCGTTCTGTTTAAATTAAATAAATAAATAAACATATTATAATATAAAAAGTGGATCGAAAAATAAAATAATCTATGTTTCTGTAGATGATCTGATCTCACATTTACATTATAAAAAAGTAGCTATACAAAATGAAACCTATCAGTTTAAGAATATTACTTATCTTTTATCTTATATTACTTTTTTAAGGCAATACTGTAAAAAAAAAAAAACTATTTTGGAGATGTCCAAAAAACTAGGCCTTAAATAAGTCCGAACCTAAAATTGACATATTTTCTGAATGTTTTCCTAGGCGCTGGGCCGACCGCCGTAAGTACACAAAGGCGAGGAAGACCCTGCAGTACCCCACCTTACCAGAAGGCACCAAACTGATTACTATTCCTGCACAGCCGGCTGCTCCGGGAGATGACAATGCTGGTAAGGAGTCCGTACATCTCATGGATAGTTTTGCAGACGGTGTCATCGCATCTCTTTTGTTATACCAATGTCAACTGCCACTTATTGATTGGCTAGATTTGTTTTTTCACAATAACATTGCTTATTTTATATGTATGTATTTATTATTGTGCTTATTTCTTTTCTGTGTCTATTTATTCAGTTGCACCTACTATGATATGTTTCTGCACCAGAAAATGGCTCAGGCATTAAGTCCGCTTTTGTACAGTGTTATTTACTAGTGTATACTGTAGTAGTACATTAGTAGACTTATGGCAACAAAGTATTTAAAAATTAACATTAGGTCCTTACATTAAGAAATTGATGTCTTTTGAAAGGAGTTACTTTGAACGGTGATATCTTCCGATTGTATTAGTAAGAACTAAATAAATTATTTAATTGAAAGCCTCATAAATTAAAAGTTATTATATATTCATATAAATGTATAGTTCAAATGAATTCATTTAAGTATAACAGTTGGTATAGTAAAGTTGATTATAATAAATTCAGTATCAATCTTAAACGTAATAAAGCACAATACACATATACAACATTAGTTTTAGTATATGCGAAACCCGAAACACGTGTCTTTTTATGTTACCTGTTTGTACGCACAAATACATGGTCACTTGGCTATCCGGGCGAGGAAGAGGTTGTTTTGCTCCCGCTCCCCGCTGTGCGCTAGCGCCTAATGCTTGCTATGAATTGGCGTGAGCTGTGTTGTACTTAGTATCATCGGTGGCATCCAATTTGTTACCTTTTTTTAAATATTTTTGGGAAAAATATAACATGGTGTCCAACAGTGGACGTCTTTCTGCTGAAATGATGATGATGATGTTGACAACATGGTGTCAAAATTATTGGAATTGATTCACAGTTAGTCACATTTCAGTTACTGATTCTGAAAAAACTATATTCAGGTTTCGTATATACTAAAAATAAGGTTGTATTGTACTTTTACTGCAAAGTAAACCCTAAAAACAACCTTTTTTAACTTCTGTCTAATGCTATCACGAATAGAGTATAGAAAAATAATATAGGTATGAAGATTTCCTATAAAAAATGCCTCTTTTATAGGAAATCATCATACCTATATTATTTTTCTCGGTCTGGTTGGGGCGAGAGGGAGTTTCAAACTTTAACTGACTAAAACCCACCTTTATTACTTTAGTTATCTTTATGTTCCAGGGCTGCGGTAACCCTCTTAAACAATTCCGCAGCCAATTTAGTCAGCATGATTAGTTAATTTTTTTTGTTGCAACAGGCAAGACAAACAAGCGCGACTGGGTGATGAATATGAATGGACGCAGCTACCTGTCCGTGTTCCACGAGTACGTCCGTAGGGCGCTGCAGAAGCAGCCGGTTTACGAGTTCAGACAGCTAGGTGAGTAGTGCTGTGTTACCCCTTGTTTTTATAACGTTCAAAGCCAATCTACAAAGCTTGGTGCACAGGCGTAGGGTAGCCAGCCTTTCGCTATTTTACAGGATGCATTTTAGAGAGTTTGTGCAAGAATTACATGACTCGATTCCGCCATCATCTTTCTACTACGGCCAGTGTCCACTCTTACGTGGTTGACACCTCTACGGTCCGGACTAAGCGTTTCGCATCGTCGTTTATACCGAGTACATCGAAGGATTGGACCAATTTGCTTGCAGCGGTCTTCCCGTCCGATTATAATTTAGGTGTCTTCAAGGCTAGAGTGATATAGGCTCTTAATAAACTAGTACGATTCACCATTCACGATTGCATCACTGCTTACCTTCAGGTAGGATCGCAGTCAAGCACGAGTTTATATCATTAAAAATAAATGTTGGGCGGAATCTTCTTAATTCTCCTGAAAAAAAAATCTGCTGCTAAACCGCCCAAGCATTCGTACAATAATCCTCTAGAAAAATCGAACCGAATTAATCATTCGGCTATTGGGGGATTATATTTATTATAAACAAATTCACATAGTCAATGTTAACCCCTTTTTACTTCACTTAAGTTAAAAAAAGGAAGGAACCAATTTGGAAAATTCTTTTTTTTATTTGAAAGGATATACACACCCCAGGTCGGTCGCATTTTTACCAAAATTTAGTTTTGATGACGGAATCCGCGATTTTGGTTTTCATAAAAAAATCGAGCATTTGCATTCAGAAAGTACCACTTGATGAAGTGTAAAGATCGCCAAAGGAACTTCACAAACACACAGGTATCTCAATTAAGATATTTTAGCGAGAACAACAAAAGAGATTTGAACAAATTCTGCTGATATAAACGGTACCATGAAACTGATCTGAAGATGAAGCTGGAAGGCGGGCACCACCACAGTAATAAATCAATGTATTCTAGCCGTGTTTGGGCCTAGTGGAATTGTCATGAAATGCAACTCTGGTTATAAGTTGCCATTGAACTGATCTGATGATGAAGCAAGAAGGTAGGCACGGGAATTCCGTCATAAAACAATGTATTCTAGCTGTACTACTACCCCTTCGCGCGTGAGCCCGACTCGGTTTTTCCTTGTCACAGTACACTAGCTATAAACCAATTTCCAGCTATATAAGTAAAATGGTATTTTTTCTTTAGTGCATGTAAGAGTTCTCGGCAGCAAAAGTAATGTGGACGCATCGCTTAGGACAAGGATCTAATGATCAACCAATCACGGCCTTGGAACGATGTTACTTCGTTCTTCACGTCTCGCTTGATAACCAAACAGACCTAAAAATCGACTTCTGCGCATCTAACGACTCTTGCCAAGTTACGTGCCGGCGACTGTTCAATAAAGTATAGTCTATCTATACCGCCCGACTTACCTTTGGTCAGCGTTGAATAAATTCCTCCTGAATGCGGGTCTAACATGATGCAGAACAAAACAAGAAGATAACACTATTCAAATGCCACCACACAGAGAACGCATCGACGCCGTACCAAGCGACAGTGTTCATCGGCGGCATGCAGTACGGCGTGGGCCACGGCTCCAGCAAGCGCCAGGCCAAGTCCGCGGCCGCGCGCAACTCCATCCACATCCTCATCCCCGAGATGAAGGACGAGCTGGACGCGCACGCGCCGCACCACGCGCCCGCCAACGATCAGAACGAGCCCGACTTTACTGTGAGTACCAGGCCAAGTCCGCAACTCCATCCACATCCTCATCCCCGAGATGAAGGACGAGCTGGACGCGCACGCGCCGCACCACGCGCCCGCCAACGATCAGAACGAGCCCGACTTTACTGTGAGTACCAGGCCAAGTCCGCAACTCCATCCACATCCTCATCCCCGAGATGAAGGACGAGCTGGACGCGCACGCGCCGCACCACGCGCCCGCCAACGATCAGAACGAGCCCGACTTTACTGTGAGTACCAGGCCAAGTCCGCAACTCCATCCACATCCTCATCCCCGAGATGAAGGACGAGCTGGACGCGCACGCGCCGCACCACGCGCCCGCCAACGATCAGAACGAGCCCGACTTTACTGTGAGTACCAGGCCAAGTCCGCAACTCCATCCACATCCTCATCCCCGAGATGAAGGACGAGCTGGACGCGCACGCGCCGCACCACGCGCCCGCCAACGATCAGAACGAGCCCGACTTTACTGTGAGTACCAGGCCAAGTCCGCAACTCCATCCACATCCTCATCCCCGAGATGAAGGACGAGCTGGACGCGCACGCGCCGCACCACGCGCCCGGCAACGATCAGAACGAGCCCGACTTTACTGTGAGTACCAGGCCAAGTCCGCAACTCCATCCACATCCTCATCCCCGAGATGAAGGACGAGCTGGACGCGCACGCGCCGCACCACGCGCCCGCCAACGATCAGAACGAGCCCGACTTTACTGTGAGTACCAGGCCAAGTCCGCAACTCCATCCACATCCTCATCCCCGAGATGAAGGACGAGCTGGACGCGCACGCGCCGCACCACGCGCCCGCCAACGATCAGAACGAGCCCGACTTTACTGTGAGTACCAGGCCAAGTCCGCAACTCCATCCACATCCTCATCCCCGAGATGAAGGACGAGCTGGACGCGCACGCGCCGCACCACGCGCCCGCCAACGATCAGAACGAGCCCGACTTTACTGTGAGTACCAGGCCAAGTCCGCATAAAAAATAAATTTGCAAATATGTGGGACACTCAGAAAATTTTGATAAAATATTTTTATTAAATCTTTTCAAAGAACTCTCCGCCAGCCTCTATACAAAATTTCATGCGTCTGAACCGATTTTTGAAACATTTCGTCCAGTCCGCCGCAGACACCTCTTTCACGACCTTCTCGAACGCTGCTAGCGCATGTTCCGGTGATGAAAGCTGTATCCCTTTCTGCTGATTTTTAAATTTATTAAATAAAAAGAAGTCACAAGGTACCGGATCAGGACTGTAAGGAGGGTGCCCCAAGACTCTGACCGGTGTGGTGTCCAGGAAGTCCCTCATTTTGAGCGCTGAGTGCGCGTGCGCATGAGTGAGTGACAGGCATTGTGTTGTATACCATTCGGCATTGATGCTGCTTTGGTCTCGTAATGGAATTGAAATCCGATACCCCATCAAAGTGAGGAAACTAGCGATCAAAATTTTTTTTTTTTTCTCTTTATTTTATATTAGGGACTTTTATACGAATGTACATGCCAGTCCCATCGGACCTTATACAGTAAATAGCTTACCTACTTTACCTTATATAGTAAAACGTAACAAAACAAACTTAATTAAGCTATGAGCAGCTTCTGAGTTAGGTGTCGACAAAATATGATGGAAAATTCCAACATCGTACATGTTTGTGCCTAGCTCTCTATACAATCCTTCTCTTGCAGATTGAAATCTAACACATTCCGTCAACAGATGTATAATATCTTCTACTGTGCCACATTCCTCACAATTTGGTGAATCGGTTTTTTTCATTAAAAAGGCAAACTTATTGAGCGGCATGTGTCCAGATCTCAGTCTGTGAGCCGTTACCATTAACTTTCTGCTAAACCTAGTGCTACAAAACCATGGTATAAGAGGAGGCTCCGAAACTATAGACCTATACCATATTCCCTTTTCTTTTGATCGTTCATTAAAATATTCTTTCCAAACTTCGTGACATTTGTTTTTATATCTGGGCAATAATTCTACAT
Source organism: Mythimna vitellina (assembly GCA_949316375.1). Taxonomy (NCBI): domain Eukaryota; kingdom Metazoa; phylum Arthropoda; class Insecta; order Lepidoptera; family Noctuidae; genus Mythimna; species Mythimna vitellina. Next base: position 1,507,980 of record OX438704.1, read on the forward strand.
AATCGGTTCCAATACATGTTTCTCTGCCTTCATCTATGCCCAACTTCGCTAAACGGTCAGCCTCCTCATTACCCTTTATACCTATGTGTGAAGGAACCCATTGCAACTTCAGATCTATCCCTCTTTTAGATAAATCATGTATTTTAGATAGAATTTTATAAGCTATCGATGCACCTCTGTGCCCAGAGGCGCATCGAGCTATATGTTGTAGTGCACTTTTGCTATCTACACAAATCAATGTTTTTCTGTTATTATTAATAGTAATTATATAAGAAAGTGCCTCTGAAATTGCAAAAAGCTCCAAAGACATAACTGACACATAATTATTTATTTTATAATATGTATTTGTATTATCTGAATTTAAAGGATCGTAGTAGGCAGCTCCATTGCCACTAGCACTCTTAGACCCATCAGTATAAATTTTGTAATAATCGTGATATTTATCTGCTATTTCTCTCAGAGTTTCTGCTTTAATTGAATTTAACTCATATGTCTTCTTAGGGTTTTTAATTGAGTCTAAATTAACCTTTATTATGTCTTGGACGTTAATCCTAGTGACCCAAACATCTAAAGAAAACATTCCTGGGATCAAGGTTGCCCTTACATTTTCCTCCTCGATCTCCTTAAATACACTAACAAGTAATGGAAGCTTTTTAGCTACCCAATATCTGAAATGACTAATAGCACTAAGCTCTAACAACAGTTTTATTACTACATTATCGGACACAGAATACGATTTTAAACAATATTTGAATGCTAACCATCTTCTCCTAATGTGCAGTGGAGGAACACAGAGCTCGCACTCCATAACATGTATTGGTGTGCTTCTTATAAAACTCCCTACTACTCTTAAAGCCTGATTTTGAACCTTTTCTAACTTATAAATATTTGTCTTAGCGCTATTGTCATATAGAAAGCACCCGTAGTCTAACCTACTTCTAATTAGAGCCATGTAGAGCCTCCGAAGATGAATCTGATGAATACCCCAAGAAGGACTCGTAAGAATTTTAAGTAAATTGAGAAGTCTCTGGACCTTTTCGACTATTTCGTTGATATGTTTACCCCAACGTAATGTCTTATCTAGCCAAACACCCAAATATTTATAGTAACATACTTTGTCAAGTACACTATTATTTATGTAAAGTTGTATTTGCTGTTGCCTAAAACCCCTACTAAAAACACAACATTTGGATTTACTTGTAGATATTTCTAACCATTAAAACAGTCCATTAAAACAGTGAAAATATCCAAAGCATTTTGAATTTTGTATTGACCGTCTAATATATCCTGACAAGTAAAATAAAAAACGAAGTCATCAGCGTATTGGCATGAATACACTTCAGAAATATCCTGACAAACTTTATACGTGGCTATATTAAAAAGCAGTGGTGACATAGGGTCACCTTGAGCTAAGCCTTTTCGTGCATATCTGACCATATCAGTTTTGAAATCATCGGCCACTTTTAGATGGCGTTCGCTAAGAAAGTTCCACAAATATTGGCAAATATTCCTACCAACACCCAAACTATCAAGCACCTGCAATAGCTTATCTATTAAAATGTTGTTATATGCACTTTTGATACCAATGAAACAAGCCATTGTTGGGACGTTCTTTGAAAAGCCTATCTGTATTTGAGTCACCAAACGCGTAAGACAATCAAAGCAGGATTGTCCTCTCCTGAAACCAACTGTGTTTGGCGATAAAATTCGATGCTTTTCTATATACCATTCGAGTCTTTGGGTTATCATAGCATGAAAAATTTTGCACGTACACGATATCAACGAAATAGGTCTTGGTTTGCCATTTGCATTTAAGCCAGTACCCGACTTCGGTATGGGGACAACTCTAATCTGACGCCACTGCAATGGGAAATTACCTGAGTTTAATATACTATTATAAATTTTGAGTAAGTGTAATTTGCCAATAGGTGGTAGATGTAAAATCATAGAGTACGTAATTTGATCATCTCCTGGAGCAGTATCTTTTTTCTTTAAACAGTTACTTAGTTCCTGCAACGTAAATTCAGACTCAAGCAACACATTTGTAGACTTAAATATCGGCTTAGAGGAAGTGACATAATCTGGTGTAAGATCACATAACATTTCTCTCTTTAGCTCCTGAGGACATTGGATATTGGATTTCTTGTAACCTTTGACCCACCGTAACCGATGCCACATATCTGAAGCTGAAACTTTGTTATCAATACTTTCACAAAATTTCTTATGATCATTAGATCTCGCTTTTTGAATAGCTTGTTTAGCCTTCAGAGTTTTTTCCTCAAGTGTTGCGAGGTTCGTTGGTGTTGGATTTCCTCTAAATTTCTTGAGTGCCAGTCTACTCTCCGCGACTAATTTAGACAAATCTAGACTCCAGTACCTTTTCGGTTTAAATTTATTATTTGGCTTATTACAATATTTAACAAGAGGAATATTTTCATCTGCTGATTTATTCATTTGACAGGAGAAATAATCGTACAAAACCTGAACATCATCACTCGTATCATTCAGAGAAAAGCAATCAAGGAGACACGCTCTGTAGTTAGTCCAGTTGGCTAATTTGTAATTACGTTTTTTACGGAAGCAGACATCCTCACAGTAATTTACTTTAACCTTAATAAATAAGTGATCACTACCTAAGTTTTCGCTCATAACAATCCAGTCACAGTTAATAGCGATATCCGCAGATGCAAATGTAATATCTGGAGAAGAAGATTGCAATATGTTATTCACTAGTTTAACCCTAGTAGGCTGTCCAGTATTCAGAGATGTAAAACCAAACTCCAATGCGGACTCAAAAATTTGTAAACCCCTATTATCATTTTTATAAGACCAGTTTGTATGATGTGCGTTAAAATCTCCTGTTATTAAACAATTATTTGGGAACAAAGAAAAGATCCTATCCCAGTCAGCTTGTGTCGTATGAACAGAACTAGGACAATAAATTAAAATTATATGTTTGATATAGTTACAATTATTTAGTTTGATACTCAGTAATTCGATGCCTGGATTAATTTGATTTACCGCTACCTCCTGCACACTTAGCGAGTTATGAACTACAAAAGCAATTCCCCCGTACGAATCCTCTCTATCTTTTCTGAATATATTGTACTGATTAATATTGACATAAACATCATCCCCTAGCCAGGTTTCACTAATTAATGCTACGTGTATTTTTTCCTGCAAGAGTAAACATTTAAATTCTTCAAGTTTGGGTTTTAAGCTCTGTGCGTTCCACTGCATTATATTCAGATTAATAGTTTTACGTAAACAAGCCATCTTTAAACATAGAAATTATTTTATTATACACATCCCCTTCCTTAAGTAACCTCCAAACTAAATGAAAACATTGTTCTAATAAAAGATTACCTAATACTTTAACTTTGACATCGAAACTACACTCTGACAAGCACACTTCTTTTAGTTTAACAAATAATCTTTTAAAGTCTATAATACGCTTTGTGGGCTCTTCCTTGTTTTCTATTCTTTCTTGTAAAGGTGGTTCCTCTTCATTTCCAAATGTAAGATTATGACTATGGGCTGGTTTTTTTTTCCTTTTAATTGGTTTCCTTACAGATTTACCCAGAATGAGTGAATCTTCCGACTCTTCCATACTTTGGTCTCCACTGTCTTCACTATTAATATTTTGTTCATTTCTCACCTGGATCTGTTTCTCTGGCCGTGCTTTTGTAATTAATACATCTCGATACGAAGTCTTATCATTACTGAAATAGTTAGATTTACTAGTATTATGCGTAATTGCCTTTTCAATTTGATGGTCCATTAATGTTTTCCTCATCTCTAAATATGTAGACAGGGCTTTTCGGTATGTAATGTTCGTTTCACACATTATCTTTCGTATTTCCTTTTCTTTTATAAAGACGGGACATGACTTCTCCAAAGCCATATGTGACATCTTACAATTTATACATTTGTAGTTGGTCGTGTCACAGTTACTATGATTTTCCCCACATTTTGGGCAGCGTACTATTTTTGTTGGACATGCCTTTATTAAATGCCCAAACCGCCAGCAACCAGAGCATTGCGTCACTGGAAACATATATGGTTCCACTTTAAACCGACACCCATACATGGACACATATGGGGGTAAAGTGGAACTTTTAAAGCACAGTCGAACTGACTCGCTGTCCACCCATTCCCTGGACATTCCAAGGCGTTTTAATCTCCTCACGCTAACAACTTCATATTCACTTTCTAAGCTTTGCTGAATTTCTTCTATGTCTATATTTAAATCTATCTGTTTCACAACTCCATACGATAAACTGATTTCATCTGCTAATTGGCATCTGTATCCCAAATCTAGAATCTTTTGACACTTAACTAGTTTTTCAGCGTTTTCCTTGTCTTCAAATTCTATAATCACCTTGTATGAATTTTTGTACTGAATTTTATTTATTTTAATGATGTTTTCTGACTTTAATAACTTAGCTAAACCGAATTGTTTTGGCAATACTGTGTTTTTTCCCGTAATACTCACGACATAACCATTTGTTTGTAAGCTTTTTTCACCGCTCACACTACTATTCAAATTCCCTGATAATCTTCTTGCTGGTTTTTTATTTCCTGTTCTAACGGTTATAAACCCATCATCATCTTCTATAATTTCCTCACTATCCTCGCGACCTCTTTTCTCTGGGACCCTCTTATTTTCACTTGAAGATCTTTTCTCCATTATGTTTGAATTAACTTGTTGCTCACTTTCAATTAATATTTCTTCTTCTATAATTTCACTTCCACTCGACTCACAGACAACATTCGTCACTTTATCCATTATCAGTAAACATTTGGATTTTATGATAAAATGTAGGTCGGTAAAAAAAAAGTTAAAATACAGAGATTTAGCTCTTTACAATGCGTGCGCTCACCTCGGCTCTTCGCGCGGCGATGATCAAAATTTTTGCTGCGCTTCTCGATCGCTTCACTTTCGTAGGCGTTGGTTCGTTTTGAAACAGCCTTATTGTCGACTGACGCTTTGTTTCCGAATCGTATTAATGAATCTAGGATTCATCACCTGTCATAACGTCGGAAACGCGCCGTGACGATCCTGTTTCAAATTTTTGAATCATCACGCCACCACTCCACACGGGCTTGCTTCTGAGCTTAGGTGAGGTTGTGCGGCAACCAGTGGCAAAATATCCTCCTCACGCGAAGGTGCTCGTGTAGAATCTTGTGAACGCTTCCCGAACCAATCTACAGTGTATACTGAATCTCTTCGTATGTAATTCGCATGTTTTCTTGAATTATTTTTTTTAGTGCCAGCACACTTTCTTCCGTGACAGCCGTCGTAGCCTTTGTTCATCCCCAAAGTAAGGTGACCGCACTTGAACTCGCTATACCAGCGGTCATCATCATCATCATTTCAGCCGAAAGACGTCCACTGCTGGACATAGGCCTCCCCCAAGTGCCGCCACAATGAACGGTCCTGTGCGTCTCGCATCCATCGTACTCCCGCAACCGTTACCAGGTCATCGGCCCACCTTGTAGGAGGCCTTCCAACGCTACGTCTTCCGGTACGTGGTCGCCATTCCAGAACCTTTCGGCCCCAACGGCCATCCGTTCTGCGAGCAATGTGCCCTGCCCATTGCCACTTAAGTTTGGCGATTCTTCGTGCTATGTCGGTGACCTTGGTTCTCCTGCGGATATCCTCATTCCTGATTCGATCACGCAAGGAAACTCCGAGCATAGCCCTTTCCATTGCCCTTTGGGTGACTTTGAGTCTTCTGATAAGGCCCATTGTAAGCGACCACGTTTCAGAGCCATATGTCATCACTGGCAACACGCACTGGTCATAGACTTTCGTCTTGAGACACTGTGGTATATTGGACGAGAAGATACCGCGCAGCTTCCCGAACGCTGCCCAGCCAAGTCGGATTCGACGATTGATCTCTTTCTCGAAGTTAGACCTTCCCAACTGGACCGTCAGTCCCAGGTAAACGTAGTCGTCCACAACTTCGAGAGTAGAGTCCCCGATCTTGATAGGAGTGGGAGCTACATGGCTGTTTACCATGACTTTGGTTTTATCCATGTTCATTTTAAGTCCCACTCTTTCGGAAGCTCTACTGAGGTCACCAAGCATTGTACTGAGCTCCTCCGTAGTCTCAGCCATGACTACTATGTCGTCGGCAAACCGAAGGTGAGTGATGTACTCGCCATTGACATTAATGCCTAGCCCTCTCCACTCCAGAACCTTGAAGACATCCTCCATTGCTGCCGTGAACAGTTTCGGAGAAATTACGTCTCCCTGCCTCACGCCCCGCTGCAAGAGGATAGGTTTCGAAGTCTGGTCTTGTAGTCGGACTGACATAGTGGCGTTTTTGTACAAACACTTCAGCACTTCGATGTACCGATAGTCAATTTGGCACCGTTGGAGAGACTGCAGTACAGCCCAAGTCTCAATCGAATCAAAGGCTTTCTCGTAGTCCACAAACGCTAAGCAGAGAGGCTGATTATACTCCTCAGTCTTCTGTATAACCTGCCGCAGCGTATGTATGTGGTCCACGGTGCTGAAGCCTTTTCGAAATCCAGCTTGTTCGGGAGGCTGGAAGTCGTCAAACCTGCGTGCAAGACGATTCGTGATGACTCTGGAAAACAGCTTGTAGACATGACTCAGAAGCGAGATGGGCCTGTAATTCTTAAGCAGGGCATTATCGCCCTTCTTAAAGAAGAGTACCACCACGCCTCTGCTCCACGTCTGTGGCGTTTTTCCTTCGAGTATGACGGAATCAAATAGCTTCTGAAGGGCCTTAAGGACCGGCTTTCCACCCGCCTTCAGGAGTTCAGCCGTAATTCCGTCCTCACCCGACGCCTTGTTGTTTTTGAGCTGCTTCAGAGCCATCCTAATCTCGTACAGGCTGACGTCCGGGATATCTTCGGTATAGTGTCGAGTCAATCTAGCTCTTGGGTCGTTTGCTAGATTTACCGCGGGTTTAGTGATAGACGTGTATAACTGTCCATAAAAAGTCTCGATCTCTCCCAGAAGCTCCGATTTGGCGGAAATGACTCTGCCATCGTCGGTCTTCAGCTTCGTGAGCTGGCTTTGCCCAATAGACAGATCTCGTGCAAATACTTTAGAGCCCTTATTCCGCTCAATTGCATCCTTAATCCTTGCGGTATTAAAGCGGCGAAGGTCGCGTTTCAGAGACTTCGATATCTGTCTATTGAGCTGCCGGTACATGCACGCATCGTCTGAAGACTGCAGAATCATCTCACGCCTCTTCCTCATTAGCTCGAGGGTCGGATCAGAGAGCTTTTTGTTCTTATTTGTACGGTGAGTCTTGAAAAGACCCGACCGTATGGACAGTTTCCACAAACCCATCGTTATATTCGTCCACGGAGCTTCCTAGGCACTCGAAACGATTGTGAAGTTCGAGCTGAAAGCTCTCGGGGTTTTGGACTTGGATCGGTGCTGGACGGAGCGTAGACTTCATCAGTCGTGACCTTTCAAGCTTAATATTAATATTCAATGTGCCTCTTACTATGCGGTGATCACTTCCAGTTTTCACCGCGTTGATCACAGAGACATCATTGAATATTTGCTTCTTCGTAGACAGGATGAAGTCAATCTCATTTCTAGTTGCACCGTCAGGACTTTGCCAGGTCCACCTCCTATGCTCACGCTTTTTGAAGAAGGAATTCATCATGTAGAGGCCCTCCTTCTCCATAAAGCTAGCCAATAGGTGTCCCCGGTGATTCCGACGTCCAAATCCAAATCCAAATTGCCCCACTCGCAGCTCGTCACCGTCTCGTTTGCCCAGTTTCGCGTAGAAGTCCCCCATGACCACGGTGAAGTGAGTCTTATAACCATGCATGGCTCTGGATACATCCTCATACATGGTCTCTACTTCGTCGTCGGGGTGTGTCGAGGTCGGGGCATAAACCTGTATGACCTTCAGCGAATATCTTGATGATACTCTGAGTATAAGGTACGCCACCCTGGTCGACACACTCTCAATCTTCACCACATTGTTCACAAGGGACTTGTGGACGAAAAACCCAACACCACCCTGGGACTGCTGGTCACCCTCCCGGAAATAGAGCAGGTTACCGGATTTGAGAATAATCGTATCCTCCCCCTGTCTTCGGACTTCAGATAATCCCACAATACCCCATCGCAACCTGCTCAATTCCTCCTCAAGTTCGGTGATCTTCTCGTCAGTCCTCAGTGTACGTGTGTTAAAAGTTGCCAGGTCGAGTCGTTTTATAGATGGGTAGCCAGATCTCATCCGGAGATTCTTCGCACCCCTTGCCTCGTCGTGGCCTTGACCGCTACCGGAGTCAAGGGTAGACGGGCTGCCGGGCACTAGGGGCCATTTTTTAATTTGTATTTTCATATTGGGGGGGGTTTGCCATAATCGCCACGCTTGGCAGACGGGTTGGCGATCGCAGTTTGGTTTTTGTAATGCACAGAGGATGCTGCTGCCCATTCTCTGGTACGTCCCTTACCAGCGGTAGATGGTTGCTTTTGAAGGTCTTTCGTCCATAAAAGCAATTTGAAGTTAATCAAATGACTCATCAGGTTTTAGGCCACATTTAAAATCGTAGAAAATCATCGCACGAAAATGTTCTCGATGCAGATTCATTTTTAAATGAAACAGGATAATTTATTTGACTCTCGAAAAAATGTTTAGGGAAATTCAAAATTCGAACAATGGTATGTTTACTTTTAAATAACCAAATATTTTTAAAATAATTACAAGTGGCCAGTGCCATATACATAAGAACTATTTTTCGCAAAACTTTCTGAGTGGCCTGGTGGTACTATTATGATGAATTTGTCACTTAAATGCCGTGTACAGCACTTGTACAATAAATATTTAAAAAATGTTGTGATTATATAAAAATGAATTTAAATAAAATTACTTCAAAAATAATTAAAAAACTGCATTAAAATAAATCAAATTGAGAATTGCAATGAATAAAATAAATTGAAAATTTACATCGAAATGTCTGAAAATTAATTTTTGATGAGATACTTCCGGTATCCATCATTTTCTTTTTCTGGCAACCCGTTGACAATACGTTTCAGTTGTGTTGCCAGTTCTTCGACTTCGTTGGCATTGAGGACCCTCGCATCACGGAGTTCTGCGCGGCCACCTGCGAGCCTTCCCCGCACGCTATACTGAGGACCTGTCTGCTCAGGAACTTCGGAGCTGGTGATCGGCATATACATACTGAGGTGAGAAACACTACATTCTTATAAGAAATCGTCTTAGATTTTTAGTGTCAGTGAATGCGCAAGCTTACAAAAGCTTGCGTGCGCATGGAAAAGGGGAGCATAAGGCTAGAACTACACTGCGCACACGTGTGACACACGCCGATCTGGGCGCGTCGGTCTCCATACATTTTATATGGAAACTAGACTTGTAGAGCTACACTTGATCCACGCCACGCGAGGCCACGCTACGTCGTTCTACGCATAAATCAGACGTGTTACACGTGTGCGTCGGTCTAGTGTAGTTGTAACTTAGTGCGAAAAACTTGTTCAAAAGTTTATTATGCTTCAAAAGATACTGGTACCCTCACATATCGGGTGCAAAATCACCGCCGTCACGAAGGTTTTTCTCAATTTGGATAGCGATAATCCATACCTTCAGTTTTTGGTTGCTCAACAATGCTTTTGAGCTTTGGATGTGTATTATTATGGTAACGCGTCATATTCAAGCACCATTTAAATATAATGAATGTGCAGATGAAGAAGCTGGAGTACCAGAAGATCGAGCTGACGATGAAGGTGGGCAAGCACACCGCTACCGTTGTCAGCAAAAACAAGAAGACCGCCAAGCAGCGCGCCTCGCAGGCTATATTACAGGTAATGGGCAGTTGAGAATGTCTTTTTTTACATCTCCGTTGTATTTTTTTTCTAATTAATTGCGCCATCGTTTCTCCGGAACTCGATGAGCGTCCATGCCTTGGCGCTCATCGCAGGGAATAGGCTGGAATCAACATTAGAACAAGATACTCGCTCTTTTAAACAATAGAGTGAATTCATACACAATTATTGATCAATATGAACCTTTCATTAAAAATGGATCATAAGGAAAGACTACCATAACCGTTCCTTCTCCTCAGGCCCTACATCCCCACGTACGTTCCTGGGGCTCACTCCTCCGTCTATACGGCTCACGGTCCGTCAAAAGCTGCAAAGAGAAGAAGCTGGAAGAACAACAGATCACGTTACTACAAGACCAGGCGCGGCACAACGAGCCCAACTATGCTGTGCTGGAAAAACTGCGCAACGAGATGAGGAAGCTTCGCGAAATGGATGAAGCTGTGGTGCCTATTGGTACACTGCTGGTACACGAGGACCTGCCCACGCACTCAGGGTCTAATCTGAACAATGTTGATCTGTAATGAGCTGGGTTTTGTTGACAGAATGGCAATACCGACTCAATAGAAAGGGACAAAGCGAGTAGAGACACTACCTGTCTTTTTCTGATTTTGACACTAAAAGCTCTTGACGTGGACTAATGGAAATGCTGGAAAAAGATAAGTATTGACCGTGCGATCGATTTGTCTTTCTCTCTCTTACTTTACAAGGTTTCATATAATCGCTAATCCTATGTAATATAATATACTAGCTTCTTCCAGCGGCTTCACCCGCGTAAAAGTAGGTTTTTCCATACAAACTTTGGACACCTCTTTATCCACTTAGGGGATGAATTTTGGAAAATCCTTTTAATGCTCGCCTACGTCGTAAAAGAAAACCTTGTGCAAAATTTCACGCTCCTAGTTCCAGTAGTTTCGGCTGTGCGTTGAGGTGTCAGTCAGTCGATTTCGCCTTTCATATATATAGATAAATATATTACACAGATCGTTGCCTTAAATGAAAAGTTCAGAAATATAATTTTAGTCATTTTTGTTTTATCACAAACAGAAAGAAAATTTAGAGACACACGCCCTGTTGTCACGGGTTACTTTGAACTGTGATATCTTCGGATTGACTGGGAATTATAAGTTCAAATTAACTTTATATAAAAAGTACGTTATTCTTTTTTCGTAATTAATTATTCATTGGTTTATTTGTGTTTTGTATTTTCTATAATATCGCTGTATGTCGCTGTGTGTATGTGTGTAGCATTTGTGAGTTTTTCACTCAAGGCAAATATGTAAAAAATACCGGGTCGTCCTTATTAATGCAGGTTTTATTTCCACGCAGAAAAAATATTCAGAAACTTATATTTCTAATATTAAGCCTAGTTGTAGAATTGTATGTCGTCAAGTCGAAAATTGATATAGGATAAAAAAAACTTGTGTTATAGTAAAAAAAACAGGGTAGGGTTAGGACCATGTTTAAGTTGCCCCCCTCTCCCCGTGGGGGAGGCGGAAGTACGTAAGTACCCGGAAAAGCCGGAGGTTGTGCTAACGTAAAGGTACCATGTTGGATCTAATGTTGTAGCTGTAGTTGTTTTAGTTGTAATATGTAACCTCCGACTGTGTTTTATTAATATAACAAAATCAGCCTACATTGTTTTCGCTGTTGGCAACACAGACATATACAATAGGAAATATGTATGTTTTTTTTTTTGCTAAATTGAAATTATTTGTAGCCTTAATAAATAAATAAGAATTTTTTTTTTTAAATATCTTCATCAACAATGAAGTTGCTAATAAGAAAGAAAAGTCTGATGTGGTCTTTGACGTCAAAGTTCGTCGCGCCAATAGTACTGCCATAAAAGTAGCGTATGACAAGAGAGACAGGTGTATTTATTCAAAATTGTTATAACTCCTTTGCTTTTCCAACAACTTTGATATTGTTTTTCACTGTTAATATTCTATTTTTGTGTATTTATTGACGAACTTGTTAAATAATATTTCTTTTTTTTGCATATCACGTATTGGAATTGGGCCTTGGATTATAGACGTAGTGTTAAATCCTATCCTTGAGGGTTATATAGGTTATCCCAAAATTAAAGCAAGATTTGAATTAAATAGAAAACACAGTTTTTAGTCTTCAGATTGTGATTTTTTTATTGAATCATAAACTAAAGGATGTCCTAAAATTAACGCAAGATTGAAGTGTTGGCAACCCCCAAAAAATAAACTATTTTCTATTTGATTCCTATAAATACATAAAACGACCCACTTTCACCAATCGCTTTGGGCATTATATTGGCCATTTCCACATGAGGCGGTAACGAACACGACACGATGGTATCATCTCATAATGTCCACTTCTCACAATGTCTACTTCTTGGAATGTCATATTGTCATAATATCAATTTCTCAAAATGTCGATTTCTCACAATGACAACTTCGCATAATGTCAACTTCTCACAATGTCAACTTCTTGGAATGTCATATTGTCATAATATCAATTTCTCAAAATGTCGATTTCTCACAATGACAAATTCGCTTAATGACAACTCCACGTAGTTTCAGTTTTTTTTTAAGCGGTAATTATAAAAAAGGTATAAATTCTTTACAAACACACCCGTTTTTATGAAATCTAGGAGAGTTTAAAATTTCATTCGTACTTAAATATCTAATAATAAAAAATGATCGATGACAGTGAAAAGTGATACATATAATATTTTATATACTATACCAATAGACTAGTTTGTAACCGCGGCTTCGACCGCCTGTTTTAACATAAGACATATCTATGGCTCCTTACTATTGTGTAGCTTTGTATCGGTGAAAGATTTTTTTCAACGTATTTGTTGGCTCAGAATGTTGGGCTGTGAAAAAGACGGATGAAAAAAGATTGCATATAGCGGTGTGGATGTGTGGTGTGACGAAAATGGATAAAGTGAGAAATGAATATATTAGAGGAAGTTTGAAAGTAGCGCCAGTAACTGAAAAGTTGAAGGGGCATCGTTTACTAAAAGAGTTATGAGTATACATGTGGATGGGTGGAGAGGGAGAGGGAGGCCAAAGAAAAGATGGATGGATTGTGTGAACAGTGATATGAAAGAAAAGGAAGTTAGTGATAGTATGACGGTTGACAGGATAGAATGGAAGAAAAAAACGTGTTGCGCCGACCCCAAATAAGATGGGACAAGGGCAGGAAGATGATGATTTGTATTTTCAGAGATAGAATTTCATATTTAATTAGAAAGTTCTCAAATCGTTTTATTATAGTAAATAATATTTTTATAGAGTACGAATATCTTAATATCGATTAAATATGATAATAAAAATGAGATGACTTCTTTTTACAAGTGTGTAATGTAATAAACATATTTACCTCTTATGTATCTTGATTGGTGATGAAATTGTGCAATGTCGTTTTGTTGTTACAGTCAATACCTACTGTCGTCCTAGTCAAAACTAATTTTGATTGGATTCGGTCATAACTCTTATTAAGTTAAAACGCGTTTGTTATTATTTAAAAAAATACCAAGTATATGTAGGTACCTATGATCACTACAAAAAATGTTCACAAAAAAAATAATTAGGTGCTAATCTAGCAGGTTTTTGAGTAAAGTAATTTTTAAGTAATTTTAACTGGTTGAATAAACGATCTTACTACAAAACGAGGTATTTTAACCATAAATGAAATAAAGGTCAAAATGGTGCAGAGTTAAGTTCCATCCGCCAGCGTACGTACGCACGAGCGAGTGTATCGCGACGGAAAAATAATAGCCTTGTGAATCCTGACGATGCAGCGGTAGACTCGCGCGTGTGGCCGGCGCCTTTATCTTATACCTCGTTTCATAATGGAGCCACCACTATTACCCTCTAGCGTAGACCCACCTTTAGAAGGCGATACTCCCCGTAATATTAAAGTTAGTAGACAATATCAATTATTGAGGTTCATTAACAGGGAGACAAATCACAGGGTCAGTGTTTAGTACCATTTCATTATATTAGACCACGTGGTATATTGGAATGCAGTTGTTAGAACCGCAGCTCTTTATTTAGTCCATATTTATCATGTATTTTACTATCGTGTATGAAGTGCAAGAGTCTATATAAGCTAAGGATATTAATCGATGTTTTAAGTGTATCTAAGTGTGGTATATTCATCCTAGTCTAACTAATCAATTTGGTGCAAATATCCTCTTACGAATGCCAAACTTGTACAGTTTTGGTAGCGAACTACTAGCTGAAATGGGTAGTTTCAGTAATTGGGAATAAATGTATACCTATACACCCTTATTTTTTAATTAGTACATTTAAAATGGGGCTCTACCAGCGTCCGTCAGTGATCATCAGTGATCGGAGTAGGTAGATTGAATTGGGGTCATTGATCCGAAACGTATATATTAATATGGACATTCCTCCGGAATTGGTTGATTATTAAAAAAAACCGGAACTTCGGTAGGAATTGTATTAAAATGAGCAATTTTATATTCTTTTTTTAACGGCACACAGTCACGATTAGACACAACCCAGCGGCCAATCAGAAGGCTTCCTTTAAATTTTGAATTGAGTAGTAATAATAAAACTACCAACATTAACAATATTTTATTGAATCCGGAAATACCGGAATTACTTTTCGGAAAAATGGCTTATCCATGTTATTCTTTCATTGTGCATTTATGATACAAGTACCAAAAATCAATATACTTCGATCACTGCTGATCATATTTGTTCAGTCAAAAGTAAAAAAAAAAAACTAAATCCTTATATTATCCACGAAAATTTGTCATAATTGGTAAATTCATAATTGAATCAGTCATCCATAACAATAGCTACTAGAAAACTACTACGCGCAGTGTTTTTCCATTTTTATCACCATTCATTCATTCATTCTAATCAAGTCTGTTCAATATTTTCATAATTTAAGTGACATTTTGGGATATAAACAAACATTCATAACTTTATGTACACATAAAACAGAAAAAGACAATACAAAGTAGACAAGAGTACAAAGGTACTGCTTATTTCCAAAGAAATTTCGTCCAGCAGACCTGCGAAAGGAGAAATTAAAAGAAATGTAGCCAATAGTGTGTAGGGAGCAAGAGAAGAAGAAAGTGAATGTGTGTGAATGTTGAACTTTGCTGTTTATAAATATTATTTAATGAGACTTTACTAAAGTAATGACAAGACCTTTTCTAATAAGCCGTTTAAGTATTTGTACTAATTAAAAATAAGTGGGGTATAAGATTCTGAATTGAAATCATTCGCTCGCTTGTACCACTATTATTGTGTTATATGTAGAAAATGCCGTTGTCTGTACATTTGTCTCACTTTTTATGTCAAATTGTATGTATTAATGTAATGTGCAACTGTTTATTTTATCAAACAAATAGATTAAATAACAATATGGCTTTGTTTAGCACTAAATATATCGTAGAACAGGTTTGGCACATTTCTGTTGACTTTAAATAATAGACAGAAATAGAAAGATCTGTTTTAAATTCGTATCGCGCTGCATGCATTTTGTTATTTGTAGTACAAGTGGACTGCCTTAGAGTATAATTTTATTTATTTGTCAATTTGTGCCTTATTTTGCTTCTTGAGGTAATCGTATACGGCTGAACATGGAAATGAGTCACTCAAGTGGTTACAGTTGTCGGCACGGATCTTGAGCGCTCGGCGAAAGAGTGGGGATCGCTTTGCGCATTGTACACTTATGGCAAAGAAAATGTGCACCTATTTTATTTTTTCTTTTACCTGCTATTTTCTTAATTCTTGTTGAAGGTAAAAG
Source organism: Mythimna vitellina (assembly GCA_949316375.1). NCBI lineage: Eukaryota > Metazoa > Arthropoda > Insecta > Lepidoptera > Noctuidae > Mythimna > Mythimna vitellina. Next base: position 1,523,593 of record OX438704.1, read on the forward strand.
TAAAAAAAAAAAACAAATAGTTTAATTCAAAGTCGCTGTGTTTCTCTGTCTGTTTTTCCGTTTACTTATTAACCATGCAACAGATTTTCATAAGGTCTTCATTATCTTTGGGTTTTTGGTGACATAATAATAAACCACTAATAAAATAACCAATAATAAAAATAAAATCCATGGATTAAAAATCACGAGTCAATTTATTGGCACGGGAGTGTACTCGTCGTCGTTAGGTACATGCAGTAAGCGCAGGGAACCAATCACAAGTGACGTCTATGATGACACTCCCCGCCCCCGCATCTCACTTCATACCACCAAAGAGACCTGATATTTTACTTCTGCGCAAGTAACAGTCAGCGCTCAAAATCCATGCCGATACCTATACCAAGTGTTTTATCGAATCGATAAATAAATGATGACACTTTGATAATGAGACTTTCGAGACGTTCATGTATTTTTTTTAATGTATGTAAGTATCGAGCTTTCTTGCGAGTCATTGATTAAGTATAGGTAAATATCTGAAGTTTTAACATACCTACTAGTTTAATTAAATTTATACGCTTTGAATTATTTGCAATAATTACATTTTAGTTACGGTCATATGACAGTTAAGTATAAATATTTTTTTATAAACCTTGTGAATAGCATTTATGCACCTAACAGTTTTAAGATTAGCATTTAACCTTTTATGTGTGTTGTATATATATTTACATTAGCTTATATTAATCAATTATGCCTAATTCTCCTAAGATACCTTGATGAATTGGAATATATGAACTTGAATTTTATTTATTTGAACCTTAAGGGTCAGATTTGCGTGAAATGTAGGCCGCTGTGCAGTGTTTAAACCCACTATGTAAGTTTTAAATTATCTAAATGGATTATACCCATGTAATATTATATAAAGTAGTTTATAAAAACATATATTAAAAAATTCAACAAAAAAAAATAGTAAGAGATGAAAATAGATTATCTGATGTCGGTCTAATGAAGTAAATGTATAAACAATGATGCTCGTAAAATAAATCTTCCAACACTACTAGTATTTAGGTTTATATTAGAATTACTTTTAAGGATGTAAAACCAAGATTTTGAATGTTTTTATCTACCGTTTGTTAAACTTGCTCAAATATCGTTATTCTCTCTGGGTTTAATCCGTACTCAAGAATGAAACTAAAGCCTCAGTCTGGGATGCAGATCTGAGATATTTTTCAACTCCTCAAATGTCGCATGGAGGGTTTCAACGCTTAAAATCTCAACCGTACACAATACATTGCTTTTTTGAGTTTTGTACAAGGAGACCAAAAGAAAAAAAGAAATTCATGCTTTACTGAGGAGCACTTATCCAATTTTTTTAAATTTACAATGAACAAATGTAGGAGGGTCAATGACCGTTATTTCAAGTTCACCTGGCGCCTACTTTAGTCCAAAATGCGACTGCAGGCCTGCCCCCCTAGCCAAGTTACAATGGTATCGTTCGCGCCGAACGCCTCGAGTAGGCCGCGCCTCCGATTCCTTTGTTCTGACCACGTGACTGAGCGTTGAGATGACGTCAGAACAAAGGAATCGGCGTAGCCTATTCGAGGCGTTCACAGAACCGAAACGAAACAATTGTAACTTGGCTAGAGGAGCTAAGATCAAAATCAATGCGACATGTGTTCTGACAATGATTTTTGTATTTTTAGAACATGAGTAGCAGTGGGGTAATTGGCAATGCCTGTTATTATGGCTATTCAACAACGTGTAGGAAGTTTTCAAATATAATTATGATGTTAATTGATTAGGAATTTCCTTAAAGTCCATCTCATTGAAATTGTCATGAAATATGTTCTACATTGTACCCATATTAGTTTAGGAAGTATTCTTAACAGTTTGAGACTATCCAATCAACTAATGGACACAATAAATGCAGCTAATAAACAGGTGATAATAAAAATGATACCTTTTTGCTAAAAACGCTTACGACTTAGCCGCTAAAACGTTATTTATACAACAACTAAGTCAAACCTATTTTCCATCGTACTTACGAAGCATTTTTGTGATGATATCAGATTCTAAGTGTAAATGGCTATTAGTATCTAATGTAGTGAATTGTGTAAAAATGTTACCTTGTATATTTTTAGATATCGTGGTAGGCTTTTGAACCTGTTGTCACCCACCGTCAACCTCGATGTACCTTGTGTGAACCTGCGCGGGTGCAGACGTGTGACATTACCGTCCATCTGTATAATCCGGTATTCTATGAAATGCCTAGGCCATGTATAATACACCTAAAACGTGCACGCAATGTATGAAATATTATTTATTTTATACTTTGTCGAGGTATTCTATACAATACCGAATGCGCAGCCGGTAATTTGTGAAAAAGACGAGAGCGGGGAGGGAGGTGACGTAATTATAACGAGGATTATAGTTTATTATGAAATGGTGTATTTCATGTCTATTTAATTGCTTCCTGATAATAAATGTCTTTAACTTCCAACGGTTTTTGTTTTATTATCAACTAGCGACCCGCCCGGCTTCGCACGGGTGCAATGCTGATACCACCGCAACCATGTCCCTGCATTTTAAATCTGTAACATCTTCGAAAATATTCATTTAAATTATATGATGTGAAGGGGCTATATTAAATGCACCATGTATTTTAGGTACATAATTGGATAAGGATTCATCAGTCGGCTGTGTGCCGTAATTGCGCAAGTGCAACACATGTGCGAGTTCGCGAATTATTCGCGCGCAAATTTCGCTTCAATTGACACATCTCCGCCCATAGCTAAGTTACAATCGTTTCGTTCGCGCCACGCCTCCGATTTCTTTGTTCTCACCACGTGACAGCGTTGAGATGACGTCAAAGGAATCGGAGGCGTGGCCTACTAGAGGCGTTCGGCGCGAACGATACGATTGTAACTTGGCTAGGGGGGCTGATTAAAACGACGATGTCTTCAAAACTACGTTAGTTAGCTGGCTACCAGTTATATCATTAGAATCGTTATTGAATTACCTAACAGGATATTTATGGATTAGTATAGTTTTGCCTTGTAATGTATTAGTCATTATCATGTGTGTTCAGTGTGAGGGAATTTTTACCGTCCCTAAGAGATAGACATATACCATCGCGGACTTTTGTGGGTCTTGTACATCTTATAGGGTTCAGCCATCGTTTGCAATGTAAGCGCAAAAAATGTGTTTATTTCGTCACATCAAAAACCTCTAAAATTAAAGTGCTCGCCACGTAGCTGCCGGCCACCGCCATTTCGGTGACTCTGCCCTTACTTCTTGATTAGGTAAAAGTTACGTCATTGAGATGACAATTCTCAAGTAACAGTTACGTCACTTAAACCAATAGACAGCCAGAAGTCCCATGGGGACAGGTTTTCTCGGCCTGGCGTCGGCGTTTCGAGCTCACTGCTAGGATTAAGGAAGGATCAAGTAAAATAAATAAAAGCAAAATGTGGACTTTTGAATTTTTATTATTAGATTTACACTGTCATTTACAATAAATTTCCATGTAGTTGAAGGACATAAATCAATATTGCATAACACTAAGGCTAATTGCATTAGTATTTTTGTGGATAAATTAACAAAATATATGCAATATTACAAATTCAAATAAAAATAACGCTAATATCTTACTCGGGCACGCACTTGCTCCACGCCGCTATGCCACACTACAATTTGGAGTTCAGCGAACATCGGCCAGATATTTAGTTAACAGGTATCGTGAAGATGGAATGTCTTCGAGTAGGCATTACTGGCGCCCGCGGACGTCCGCGACGCGCAACAAATAAATAATTTCCCCAAGTGCATTACCTTAACCTAGCACAACTTTTAGAACTACGGTTTGTCCTGTAAAAATCGTAAGAGATGTAGCGCTACAGCAATTTTCGAGAACTTGCGAAATTAAAAAAAATAAATTAAAATATACAAAATCTCTATCACAATACTCGTAAGTAATTAAAGCAATTCAAATGTGAATACTCCAAATGTTGTAATACGAACGAAGCGCGGGTACATCGACATGTCTTTAATCTATTCAAGCTCAGCCGTCTCCCGGCGGCGCGAGCGGTGTAGTGACGACTCGCGAGGGCACTACACAGTAGTCACGGGTACACCAACTTATCCGTTTGCAATAAATACATGTACGATACATACGAGATAGATACACAAAGACCAACAGGGTGACGCCGCTATCACTTAGCTAAATATTGCAAGTACTACATCATTACCACCCTAATAATGTTACGTTTATCGTTTAAAATATATCAATAAATGATTCAAATGTATACAAATGCGGCGAGGGCGCGGAAGACGTCCACAGCCGGGCCGCCCCGGCCGCGTACAGCGACAGTCTCAACACAACAACCTAGCCACGAGATTAAACGTCCATTGTATAAAACTACTATTTGTGCAGACCGAATCAACACGGAGATGCGATTACAAAGTAAACACTATATCGACATACGTGGCGATACGCAACTCGCTAATGTATCCAACTATTATATCGTTATCATATTTGTTTGTATATCTCATTAAACATCCTCGACGCTACGGTGCTTGTTTCAAGTATCAACAGAGTTTTTAAATACATTAATTTTACACACGGTATAAAATACTTAGAAAATTTACAATTCCCACGTTAAGAAGTAGCCGCACGGAAGTCGGAAGTGTGAGAGATGCGAGCAACATCAGTGCGCAGCGGAGCGCAAGGCGACGGCGGGACAGTTATGAAAATACATCATACAACATACAGTTAAAATGCAATACCAAAGTACGTTTTTCTTAAACATTATTTTTTTTTCGAAGTGAAAACAAATATATCAAAAGAAGTACATATGAATGTATATAACTCGTAGATAATTTGACACGATACATAAACGAAACGTTACCATGTATACATAAGCGTGTTGTGTCACACGGGGCTGGGACTGACAATTTACGTCGGGGGCGAGCTGTGTGGAGGAGTACCATACAACCGGTTGTCATTGGGGGCTGGGTCTTACGTGATACTATAGTTATTTTTTTTATTATATTTAAATAGAATGTTAAAAAGTATTACGACACGTCCTGATCTTCCACGTCCTGCGGTTGTTCTTTTTGTTCCGTCTCACCTGAAATGCGACAAATACATAAGTTAGATTCACATCATACTCTGCCTGCAAAGAGTTCAAAATAGAATTTTAAGAGCACATAATAATAGTTTATGTGCCTTGGTTTGCTAGGAACGACGAAATCCACGACTATCTAAATATGCCGTCAGTGACCTCTGAAATACAAGGAACGTCTGACCTTACAACCGAACCCACTAGTTATTGGACTGTTGAACTCGACTGCAGTGGTAACAAGTCTGAAGAGAAACCACCTTCTATAAGTGGGAGGAGCAGCACTAGCGGTTCCATCACAACACAATTAGTTTCAAAAACTAATCTTATGGTTTGACGACTGATTGAAGGGGAGTTCACGTCATCACTTTCGATTTGTGTTGTATAAAGACACAATAGGCCTCCCATTTACAAGTGGGATATCAAAAATGTTAGATGACTAAATTATCACACAAGATATGGCAACTTTGTGATCAGATAACGCTACACTATCATCTAAGTGTGATAAGATCTCTATCTAGTGGCAGCCATTAAACGAAAAGTGAAATAAATCATTTCATGGCAAAAAAAAGCATAAATTCAATTTATTAAAGCACACAGTAAGTCTTATTGCGTTTTATTGTTATATTATTATACAATCTTAGTAGAACTTTATGTTTTCAAAAAAAGTACATGCATTGTTTGATTTCATTTATTTTGTTTTAAAAAAACATTTTTCTCATTAGGAATTCCTGCTACATTGTGGGTGTTTTCAAAAACATTTGGAACAACTGTCTGTAGGCGATAAGAATAACTAAGAAATGGCATCTGTGGAGCTAGCAGAGACATTATAAGCATATCTTTTGGGAAAATAAAAGAACAATCAAATGGTGGTTTGGAACCCTTACTATCTACAAAGGTGCATAATTGGGTTGAAGAGATAATAGTATTCAGAGGGTCAGGCAAGGTGGAACCGGTACTATCATGACACTGATTAATATCATACTACTGGTACTATCATGACACTGATTAGGAATAATTATGATAATCATGCAGTAGACAGATGGAGGATGAGAATAGGTAAGGCATGCGGTGATAACTTGAGACAAGTTTGACCTTTGACATTTAGTCTGCTCACTACATACAAACAAAGGGAATAATGGCATGGAAAGAGTTATAAAGAAACAAGTGGAAAGGGATAATGATCTTCTTTTTTCGTGTCGATATACTCAAATTTTATTTTGATCAGTATTTAGCAACCTACATAGTTGTTATTGTCCATGCATAGATCCTGAAAAGTGCAGGTGGTTGTGCCCTGCATAGCTAGTGACGCATATCCTATGCAGCAGTTCCGCTCTGGCTCTGATTTAGAGAAGGGTCGAGAAAGCCCCGTTTGGTCAGATTGATTTTACAGTGGCCAACCAGGGTCTGCAGTTGGTTAAAAGATTTCCAGATTGGCCACTGTAGTTCGCGTCTAGGGGGGAGATTTTTTGATGGGATGATGGAAGTGTGGAGGATAGGCAAGGCATGCGGTGCTGACTTGCTACTGACCGGACTCTCCGTCGCCCTGCATGTCGGAGGTCCACAGCGTGAGGTTGTCCCGCAGCAGCTGCATGATGAGCGTCGAGTCCTTGTAGCTCTCCTCGGACAGCGTGTCCAGCTCGGCGATCGCGTCGTCGAACGCGGCTTTCGCGAGCCGACACGCGCGGTCCGGACTGTTCAGGATTTCGTAATAGAATACCTGCACAAAAAAATGACCGCATTAGGATACTAAATACAAGCTTACAATATTACAGTAAAAACTATTCACTAAATTGATTGATGTTGTTGCCAAGTTTCAAAATGCTAATACTAAGTTATTATTCTAGTAACTATGAATGCATATGTAGGTAGGTGCATATGCAAATGTATATGTAGGTAGGTAGGTTATATATTGTTTATGTTATTATTATTATGAGCGTGTTGTATCTCACTGCATGGCAAATGCCTTTGATTCTTCTCTTTCCTTAGCTACTTCTGGCCAAGTAAAACAGTAAAGGTTAATAATTAAAACAAAATTATCTTCGGAATAAAGGGCACTCCTATTGAAATGATCGACTTCCAAAGTAACAAGTAATAAATAGATGCGACATTTATTTAAAAAACAAACCAAAATCACAACTGACAAAATCTAAGTATAAATGTGATAATTATATTATTGAAACAGTCCAATCTCAATTCGCTTCAAAGTGATGTTATCGAAAATCACGTATTGATTGTAAGCAGAATCGAATCTCCCTGACAAATAAAAAACTAATTTCCTATTCGAAAAAACTAGGAATGTCCGACGACCTTGAACTCGAGCGAGCGGTTGGTTAGATAAATACGTGGAGATAAGTTATCACATGACGCGCCAACGGATTATTGATATCACAACGACGCCGGCTACATCGCACAATTTACTAAATTCTTTAATAATAAAGTGGTTAATTTTAAACTTGTCCAGTTCTATTATTAGATGGGTCCTGGTTTTGAATCGATAAGTTTACTGGAGTACAACGCCTATATGACGCACTTCTCCAAATAGAACTTAGGGTACGACAAAATTGATTTAATACTCACTACATATCTATTAACTTTATTTTTTTTGCCTCACACTTTGAATTATTCCGGTATCATGAGCGGAGCACCTAACTGTAAGCCATACAAATAATTGTTCCGAGCGGGAATCGAACCCGCGACACGCAGCGCAACAACCAATCGCTCAACCGTCAAAACAATTATATTTTGATGTTTTGCTTGCTATTCATTATAAAGCATGTTTTGTGATCACATACTGCGTTCAATTTATAGGAAAACACGTTATAATCAGATCCTAAAATAATCAGAATATCCTTTATCTCGCGTTATTACAATTCAATTACGTCAGCGTGCACGAAGCGGCGAGTTGATAGCTTAGTTTCACAGTTCGGAGAAAACCGCGTTTGATACATAAATACATACATTATTTGAAGGTCGTCAATATATTCAAAAGCTCATTAATTCAGCCGCGCGTTACATTAGCATACAGTATACTAATGTTAAAATTGTCGCGTCCCTAGCCTTAGACCTTGAGAAGGACTCCGCGATAGTGGCGGACAAGAAGAAATTGATAACGACACGACACTTGGCAATGCAAGACGTCTGCAGCTCAATGGCGCGTGCGCGTTCGTGTCCTTGCAAGGCCCGTTATTGAGCTGCATTTTGAACGCTACCGGTAGCAGCTTCCAACTTCTAAACGTGAGATAACGCGGAATCGGGCGCAAACAATCAGTCGTTAACTGTCAAATCTAACTACCGCATAAATTAGTCCGACGACGGCACTAACGTTGTTATAGCGAATAAATTACAGGATATTATACACAGATGGCACAACTCGGCATGTCCTCTACATTTATATTTCATTATTTCTTATAATTACATATTCATGTATGCATACTCACTTAATATTTTATGTACACATGCAGCCCCGCACGCATTTAGGTTAGAATTTTATTAAGAACTTGTATAAGTAATGCGCGGAGATGGTAAAATTGGTCCATGTCTCCAAATCAATATAATGAATATTTGAAAAGCAAGTAGACACACCGCCATAATAATCCCAAGTCTTGGTCGTTGCGTCTTTATTACGTATTTACGAGCAATTCTAACTCAGGCAATAGGGTTTTGTTTTAACGGCAAATAATTGTGGAAGATTTACGACAGACATGCAAATTTTATTAAATTTTTTGATCATGTCTACATATTTGATGGATTTATTTGGATCAATGTAGGTTAGGCAGGCATTTATCTTGTGAATAATATTATGCCGGGACTGACGGCGGATAAGCCGGGTCGAGCCAGGGTGTTTCGGAGTCACAAAGCTAAAAACATCCTTTCTTTGTCTACTTTACTACTAATACCGGTTTAGATTTCAGCTCTAACCTTCCGTGATTGAAAAACCCAGTCTACGCGTCAGAGTTCAATTAGGAAGCTCTAAGCACGATCGGCTTGTTTTTTAGGCAATAAAAAACCGTATCGAACGTTACAGGAAGTCTGTGACGCCTAAAACCGGTTTAGTGGAGTTTTCTAAGTCCACAGTCAGCACAGTTAGATCTTATCCGCATAAAATATGGTCAATTTCTTGTTAGCCTACAACTTTCAACACGTAATGTGTGTTAATCATAAATTTCTTTGTAAATCTATTCATATACCCCCACTTAGTCTGTCGTCAAGTTCTGCACAGCGTGACATCACGATGACGAGTCGCCGTGATTAACTCAGTAAATATGTTTATGCACACGAATCGCGCGTCACTCGAGAGCTATGCGTCGTAACTCCTTACAAATGTCGTACAATGTGTTGCCTTGGTCAGGATCGGCAATGTTACTGCTATTTTCTCATGGTTACGTGCATGTTTTGATATTCAAAAGGGCCAGTATTTCTTGTAAAATTGATAAGATACATATTATATTGATTGAGTACTTTACTATATCAGTTACTGCTAATAAGTACATGACGTCGTTATACAATCGTTTATATTTTATCTACTACTGCTTTTAGAGTGCCGCGTTTAACTGGTATCTCGCCTGATGGTAAGACGATGAAGACGACGATGTGGTCGACGATGGAGCTCACTTACCGAGATGTAACCTATTCACAAAATCCGAGCATTCTTGGCAACAGCATCTCATTTTAGTCACAAACTGCCTTGTCAACAGCAAGGGCCTTATCATGACGTATGTATTGTAATGTCAAGCGTGCAGCGAGCCAGAAAGAGGGATAGAGCTATACACCCTATATGGCTCCATCTCTTTAGCAAATGGATCGCATCAAGAGTGCGTGTTAGGTCTTCAGGTCCTTATAAACTAGTGTACTTACTGAGAAGTTAAGCGCGAGGCCGAGACGTATGGGGTGGGTGGGGGGCAGTTCCGTCATGGCGATGTCGGAGGCGGCCTTGTACGCGACCAGCGAGTTTTCGGCCGCCTCCTTGCGGTCGTTGCCGGTCGCGAACTCGGCCAGGTACCGGTGGTAGTCGCCCTGGAGTGCACAACACAAACATCAGATAAACAACACTTGCTATACCCTGGAACATGGCACATACAGCTTTAGAAATACAATGTCGTACAGATATGAAAAACAGTCAATCTAAGAAAATCCGAAAATAATCGGTCCCAATAGCCTTAACAATATTTGTACGTAGGTTTGCACATTAGCGATCCCTACACTACAATTGCTGTGAGATGGTGCGGGGGACAGCTGTCGGATTCATACAATGTCCTGCAGTCATCCTACCCATGCTATGTAGAAAACACTTCAGTACAGAACATTTTCAATTAGTACACTGCCCTACTAAGCCAAATAACGGTCACCTCAATGAAAGTGAGTTTCGATATAAAAAGGATTTTGTAATGAACGACTGTTTTCAACTTTTGTGAAATATACTAAATAAAAGCTATCTATCTGAGCTTATAAAAAGTAGTCCTTTTCCATGTACCAGACTATGTCCCAAGTCAAATTTCACTACGATCGGTTTAGCAGGTTTAGGCGTGAAGTCGTAACAGACAGAGATACTTTCGCATTTATAACATAAGTACGGACTGCTTTTTTTTTCAATATTTCTATACAGATATGGGGTTTTCGAGAAGCCCTTGTGATGCGAAGCGATTAAGGAACTTTAAAGAAAGCGAACTTTTTAAAAATTTTTAGTTACTGTTTTTGGGCTTATCTACTAAACCAAAAAACGGTAACTATAGCAGCAGTATAGAAATTGAAAATCTAATTCAAATTGAATGCAGTGCGAGACAGCCGTCATTCATATACACGATCGGTCACTTACTGTGTGTAGCAGCTTTCTAGTACCTAATAAATGCAGTGGACGTCACAATCATCGTAATAGGCCTCTTCACAGAGCGCTGCAATGACCTATCGTAATATCAAATTGCTCTGGTCACCTCACTTGGTGATCATACCATGTTGTTTATTCTTCTATCCATACTAATATTAAAAATGTGAAAGTAATTCTTTATGTTAAGACTAGCTTCTGCCAGCGGCTTCGCCCGCGTGAAAGTAGGTTTCTCCTAACAAACTTTGGTAGACATTTATAAGATCTACAATTAATTAGAACATTTTATGGTTCTATCTTTTATAGTTTAGGCAGCGTACGCAAAATAAGTAACTTTTCTGGTTGACTTTTTACACCTTGTGTCCGAAAATCTCAAATATCTTACGGAACCCTATTTTTTTTCAAAATAAAATATAGCCTATGTTACTTGTGGATAATGTAGCTTTCGAATGGTGAAAGAATTTTTAAAATCGGTCCAGTAGTTTTTGAGCCTATTCATTACAAACAAACAAACAAAGTTTTCCTCTTTATAATATTAGTGTAGATAAACTGCTAAACCGATTTTGATGAAATTTGGTACAGAGTAAGCTTGAACCCCAAGGAAGGACATAGGCTACTTATTAGCTTCGACTTCGTGATAACCAACATTCACGCGGACAAAGTCGCTGGCAGAAGCTAGTCCGAATATTTTCGAGAACTTTTTCATAACAATGCTTTCTTTAAAGAGTACATTCCTGCCCACACTTAAATTTCAACACAAACAGGCCAGAGTCACGTTAAATTGCGTCTGAAACCGTGTAATTCCCCTTTCTTTACCTTAACGTGTTTCTGCGTCATTGCTGGATTCTCAATTGTTCAGTGTTATTACGAAAATTGTCGCATTTACGTCATCGGGACACAAATAAGTAAGAAACACGTAAGGAGGTTAATCTTTATGAAGTGTTGGTACTTGGTCAGTAACACTTTAGGCCTTTAATACTCTGCAATTAGCAACGACTGTCTAGTAAAACTAATAAGCTGGCATAAATGTCTCGGGGTTAATTAGTAAGTCGTGATTTATCTACTATTATTTAACCCACCGTTTTATCATCGAGAGATTTAAGTCCATGCTATAATGGCTTAATTAAACGGTAGACAAGAAAGTTTTCCTAATCTAAGTAATGTTGCTATTCTGATAAAATTAGTGTCATGTGAAAGATCAGTGGAATTTATAATTACTATGTACAGGCATGAGGAGCCTACACAGCTTCAGATGATGTATACGAGTGACCTTGTCTTTTTTGAGAATTACATATCTTTAGACTTTATACAAATAGAAAAATCGAGATGATGAAAAATTCGTGTAACAATTGGAAGCTGCATATATAAATATTTATGACCTTTTTTTAAGGTGGGAAATCATTCAAAGACTTCTCCCGCGCTGTGGCGGGGCAGGAAGGCAGGGCAGACTTACTGACTGAAACCAGACCTATATTCCTTCTTTGCCTAGCGGTTGGTCCTGCTGTTTTACTGACATTTTTTTGAGGAGCGTGTAAAACACTCAGCTACGTCGACGACTTGAGTTCGGTCCGGGCGGTTACCGAACGGCGAGCTACCCATTGCTCACATTTATGAGTAATGTTTAAAGTTCAATAGTCAAAGGCATGAACAGTGTTCTATTCTCATACCTTCATTTTGTAATAGAAGACTTTGGACTCTCCGGTTTGTGAGCTGGGTATGAGGTGTTTGTCCAGGACGCTGAGGATGTCTGAGCAGATGTCACGGAGCTCCTTCTCAACCTGGCTGCGGTACGCCCTAATCATGTTAAGTTTATCTTCCGCACCCTGAAACAAACATCATCACATTGTAAAAATACTGTTATAATGGCGAAGAGTAGACTAATCAATAATATTGAGTCTTCCTTGTGAAAAAATATGATGGCAGAACCGTACCTGTAAAATTATTCCCTAAACATAAGAAAAAAAAATAATAGACAAATTAATAATAAGAAGGGTTAAGTGGACAAAGGTGTTAACTAGCAAAATAATTCCGTTCTAAACGAGTTAGAGTTACAAAATGATAAATATATACTTGATCGACAATTAACACCTTTGCTAGTGTTACTATCACTTTATATGGAACTAGCTGCTGCCAGCGGCTTTGCCCGCGTGAAAGTAGGTTTCTCCTTACAAACTTTGGTAGATATTTATAAGATCTACAATTAATTAAAACATTTTATGGTTCTATCTTTTATAGTTTAGGCAGCGTACGCAAAATAAGTAACTTTTCTGGTTGACTTTTTACAACTTGTGTCCGAAAAACTCAAATATCTTACGGAACTCTATTTTTTTCCAAAATAAAATATAGCCTATGTTACTCGTGGATAATGTAGCTTTCGAATGGTGAAAGAATTTTTAAAATCGGTCCAGTAGTTTTTGAGCCTATTCATTACAAACAAACAAAGTTTTCCTCTTTATAATTCTTCTTCTTCTTCTTCTTATAATATTAGTGTAGATAAGAATTGGCGTGTTTTAAGTTCATGAATCGATTTATCATCAATTAAAAACTTAAAACCTATATTCAAAAATACTAAGAACCTTGTCCCAAGTTGCTACTTGCAACTGTTCTCATCAGAAACATGACCGTAGTAATCAGTATAATCTCTCGACGGGATGACGAATGAAACTGAACTTGATTAATCAATAAGCACGTTTACGTAGCCTCACGTGTTTCAAACGTGCGGCCGTATATCTCTGCATGCTCCCACCAGGGGATTAGCGTGAACTACGTATAACATATATCCACGAAGATTCGTATAGGATTTAGACTGATAAGCATCTACGTCACTTTTATCAAGATATCGACTGATTTCGAATGCAGCATGCATTTTAATCGGTAACACGATTGATGATCGTGATTTCAAAGTCCGGTGTAAATCATTATAGGTGATAGACACTTTTTTTTTAAAGGTGCGAGAGGGCGTGTCAGAATTTTACTGATTAAAACTACACCTATGTTCCTTCTTTGCCCTTTGCGTTCCAGGATCACGGAATTCCCTTCGGAAGTCAACCCATGGCCATGGCTCCGGTATGCTTCGGCCCTGCTGGACCCCAAGAAGATAGAAGCCTACAATTATTTTTCAGGAACCAGTTTCTTAATGAGTTGTGGTGATAAACCTGTGAATTATTTATGTCCGACAATTGGATTCATTCGCCCAAAGAAACATGAATATACATCTCCTTGTGTTATTCCTTTGTGCCTCGAGTCCATAGATTTAAATTGGCGAGTGCACGAACGAGTGTAACTCCGAAAGCAAAACTGAATCGATTACATTTGACGGTTTCACGTCACGTCAAATGATATCGTTTTCGATTACCTTGATTAGTGTATCGACCTACTGTTATATAGTTCACGTGCCTGTTCGATGAACGCTTTAAGTTTAATATTTTTCGTATTAATTTGGTAAACACGATTAGTTTTTGATAGGCTTGGTCTAACTACCTTGGGAACGAACATAGTTATGAAAAGTGTGGGTGTATGTATACCCCGACATTGTCCTACAGGGATAGCAGACATGACGCATGTTTTGTACTGTCTGTGCATAATTATTTCGTTAACTTTAATTACTTTTAATCACCTCCTTTTTAGTCCATATTACACAAACAAGACCTGTTGTTTTTGACGCCGGTAAGACAAAAAAAAAAGCGGTTGTTTAGACGCGTGTGTCGAGCCACGCCTTTTCGTTACACAATAAATCTTTTTATCCGAGTGTACCCAACCACAAGTATCGCTGACATGACACGATTTAGGAAAACACTGGCTGATGCAACCTTAGTACATTTTAAAAACTAAAAAACAAAACCTTGACGAACGATCCAATTTCACTTGCGGAATCCTATACCGTTACTGAAAGCTGCGCTTAGTCTACGACATGCTACGGTAAATCCGTCTGTAGTCTAACTAAACTGTAAAAGCTAACGAGTTCACCGCAAACATTAAGGTGTAGTTCTGTACACACATCTATTAATTTTCACATTAATTTGTTGCAACGACGTACTAAAAATCAAGATTACCTAATAAATATCCTATAAAAGAAATTCAATTTTATTTCATCCAAGTTCTTGCGAGTGTCAAAGAGAAAGTTTTCTAAGACGCGAATGATGCATCTTTCTCAAAGACCTGCGCTGCAATTGAAGTATTTGATCAATAAGTTTGAAAAATGGCGACGTATATGAAACTTATTATGTAAGATACTGGATCGAGCCACCTTAGCTAAAAGCAAATTACTCTCAAAGAATGCAAATGAAGTTTTAAGCAAGATTCTTTCCTCCTTGTCATTTGTAACATTATAAAATAATAGAGTTGTGCGGCAAAAGGACATTTATTGCGGTTATTAGCATTTCAATGACGTGAGTTGTGCACAAATGGGCAGCAATCGATCTAATATGACGTTGACTTTCAAACGTATGCCCACTTTGTACCCCGTTGTATACAGGTTACGTGATTCCGTGTCAGTATATAATAATGGAAAGTTTATAGTAGAGATATGAATACAGAATGACGATTTACTACAGATTGCTACGATTTTACAGCTTCGCTCGTATTTGGTATAGCTGCTAGTTCGCTAAAGGAATGCAACCTGTTTCTTTTTTGTCCGACCAAAAACTATAACGATGCAGTATTTTCGAAGCCTTTTTGCTAGTCCAGATTTCTCATTATATTCAAGACGACAAACCAAGAAAAAACTTTATTGTGGAAAGCTGTTAGATTTCTTTCAGTCTGCTTCGATGCAATAAAAAGTTTAATGAAGTATTTAGCATGACATAAACGGTATTCAATATAGATTCCCACAACTTTTACGGCTCGATCGATTCGTAAATGAACTAGCATGACCTTATTGGCGACCTATTTTGACGTCATAAGAACCGAAAACACAATCATACAATGACTTCTCTCGCTCTAGGGCGGGGCGTGAGGGCAAGTCAGATTTTACTGACTAAAACCTACTTCTAATAATAATAAATTATATGCGTACAAAAATAAATAAATGGATTAATAATAATATTCCATAACTATCACACAACGCCGTCTAGTCCCAAGGCTAAGCAGGTGTTATGAGTACGAGACAACTGATAAACATACTTATATATTTCTAAATAAATACATACATAGATTACACCCAGAAACAGAACAAATGATCATGCTCATCACACAAACATTCGTCCTGGGTGGGAATCGAACCCACGACCTCCGGCATAGCAGTCAGGGCCACTAACCACTAGACCAACAGGCTAGTCAATGATTCCATGGTGCCAGTAGCCAAACCAGTGGCCCCGTGGGCTCCAGCCGGGTCGAACCCATCACCACATGCGACATAGGTACGATAATTCCGCGATCGTGACAGTTAGGCAGTTCCGACCTTCTGCGCCGCTATTGACTGTGTAAAATGACAAATGTATCGCAACAATTAGCTTGGAGGTCATAGCTGTTTGACTGACTTGTGTTCGACACTTACATATGTTTAAATCATGGTAATGACCTCTGCATATGCAGGAAAATGATCTGATACTTTTAGAATAATTAACATTAGTGTCTTTAATCAGCAGAGATCGGAATCCATGTACTTATACTGATTTCATACAGCGAAAGAATAAAGTGGATATGCCTCAAATCCCGAGATTAATTTTAAAGAGCAATTTTTTTTATGACTAAGAAATATAGCAGACAAAATTTCTTCCTGCATTAATGACGAGGAGGAGGGTATAAATTTGTTAACCTCACCTCAGTTGACGTAGAGATCTTTTTCAATGAAAAATACTAATAAAAATTGTAAGTTAAATAAATTTGTTTTATTTTTCTTATCTATGTCTGGGGTTTTTATTATTTATTTGTAATATTGTTGGGCACACGGGAAGATCCACACTAACATCAACATTGCGTAGCATCGAAATGATGTGGATCTTCCGTATCTCGATGACCTTCGCACATGAAAAACTCATACCTAATTCCGACCCCTGGTAATAAGTCCCGAAGTACTTTCATCCGCTATCAGAATTCTTACTTAAGTATACTACTTGTTGACGCTTCACGATATCTATCTCAATTGAATTTCGTTTCTAGATACTAAGTTTAACTGCTTTTCAAATGATCCATCAAGCGTGAGTCAATATTTCTAGAAGAGGTAGAAAATTTGCATCCTAGTCCGTTAATGATCCTTGAAACTGTATAAAAAAACCGGCCAAGTCTGAGTCTGACTCGCGCACGAAGAGTTCCGTACCGCCCGTAGTAAAAACGGCAAAAAAATCACGTTTGTTGTATGGGAGCCCCTTAAATATTTCTTTTTTCTCTTTTTTAGGGTTCCGTATCTTAAAAGGAAAAAACTGAACCCTCCTAGGAGCACTTTGTTGTCCAACTGTCTGTCTGTCAAGACCCTTTATCTCGGGTACGCGTGGAGGAATCGAGTTGAAATTAAAACCATACACTCAGGTCGGCGATCCCAAAGAGCTGAGAAAAAAAAAGAAATTTTGAGTTAACGAAAAAAAAAGATCCAGCCGTTTAGGTAGCAAAAAACGTATATTTCGCCACTCGAAAGGGAATTAAAATTCGTAGGATAGGTACTTCCCGTTGACCTAGAATCCTGAAATTTGGCATAAAGCAAGGTCTCATAGCACAAGTACAGGAAAAAATCTGAAAAATAAATTTGTAGTTACGTCATAAAAAAAAACTTATGATTTGGAAAAATCTTCACAACTCTCAATTCGGTACTGAACTGTTTTCATAGATAAGTTTTTACGGAACCCTCAGTGCGCGAGACCGACTCGCACTTGCCGGTTTTTTAGTATTTGTTATTATAACTGCAACAGATATACATTATAATTTCAATTGTCTAACAATCACGGTTCATGTGATACAGCCTGGTGACAGACGGACTGACTGACAGACTTAGTAATAGGGTCGCGTTTAACCCTTTGAGTACGGAACCCTAATCAACTGCTATTTGTGTTGTCATAGGAAAGCCCTTTAACGTCATTTAAGTACACAGTGTTTCACTGGTACCAATTTAAGTTACAACACCGACACAAAAACGGAATTGAGACGACACCGAAATACGGCGTAATGAGGAAAATGAGTCATTCGTACCGACTATAGTGCTATTTTCTCTAGATAACACGTCATACCGGTGACCTTTTTGCTAACTATTCATATGCTGCCTTGAATTCATGTTTTGAAATCAATACATGGCGACCGCATAAAAAAAAATTAGAACACGAGGGCTGGGCTATTGAATGCCAAGTTTTTCCGCAACAATAGGGCAGTCAGACAGTCCGTTATCGTATTATCGCAGACCTGGACGATTTTGGTCGAGCTCCAACAAGGTTACTATGAAAGTTATCATTGGTCGTTGAACCTTTAATTGCATGAGTAAGACATCGTAAATTGCGTCATTCAAAAAATGGTGACTACACACGTGAAAAGGCACAAAGAGCCATAATTTATTAATACAAATATTTGTTCCTGTGTGGGAGGCGGGTTGCTAATTTTAATTGATACAAATCTTCATATATATAGATATGTAAACCGTCCTAGCTTCGCTTCGCGTACTACAAAAATTATAAATTCTCGGCTTTTCTCTACCATAATAGGCTTGTATTACGCAACAAAACCTACCTTATTATCACTCTGTGTATTGATGAAAATTGCATGAAAATCCGTTCAGTAGTTTTTGAGTCTATCGCGAACAAACAGACAGACGTGATGGCGGATTTTGTATTTTAATATGTATGTAAGGATATCGATTGGTCATTAGTGCAGTAGTAAGTGAGAGTGCGGCAGCTTCGATAGCAATCAGTCATTTATGCAGGTACAGGTATGTCCTCATCGTTTCGGTGGAAAATGGCCACAAAGTTGGCCATGACAGAGAAACGTGGCGTGTGACTGTACATTAGTTTTACGACCTGCTATTTCTATACATACCTAGCTGGCATAGTTTGAGAGTCACAACTACGTCTGGCTTGGCACATGGGACACAAATCATCAAATAAGGTACCCGATCTTGTATCTGAGTAAGTCCTTTTCGCAAAAGATGTCGATATCTCGTCAGGCATCAACGCTTTTCCACCAAAAGCATGAATCCAAAAGTTTCTTTGTTCAGTAAACAGCCATCAAACTTTTTAGACGGACTTCAGTCTTTACGTAAAAGTTCCTTTGTACAAACTCTTATATCCGACCGCAATTTATTATACTACCGTAACATAGTATTTTGGAACAACCACTTAGAGCTATTCAAATACTTTTCAAACAGTGTCCCTAAGCGCTCAGTTCTTGCCCAGTTCGCTAAATGGGGTCGCCGGTAGCCCGCTGGGCGCTGGCTAGACTATAACCCCTAAGTATGTCGGCTGAGCACAATAGAAGCTCGTGCTTCACAAAAAAGAACCGGTGAATCAAGCTAGCGGCTCGTGCGGAACTAGTCAACTGCACCGTGTATCCCTATTATTGATTGCACCCAAGTGAACGTATATTACGGTTAGCAATTTTATAGCTGCAAAACATAAAAGCTTCCTTGATGCTATAATGTCATCAATCACCCGGGACCTTCGCGTAGAGGCTGAATCACTAACACCTAATGAAAGCACACAGGGTTGGTATTGATTTAGTTAGCAGTACTTTATTACAGAGCTGTGAGCGCTTCTGTGTCGCAATATTGTGCTATAGGTACCATTATTTTATTTAAAAAAAAAAAGCGACGAGAAGAATATATTTTCTATTGAACGAGAGATAAATCAATTGTCTCTCTACACCGTAGAAATGGGGACAATTTACAAGAGCTTGTCACAATAATGGGTGCCTATTCATTAGAAAAACTAAGTCACGTCCCATCCCGGCCACAGACTAGTAATACACGCGCGTCACTCAAACCAATCGATAGACTCCAGACGTTATAAAGGGACGGTCACATTGACGCGTAAATACGCTCAAATACACGATCGTTACTTTATGGTTGCGTAAACGGCTGAGGTTTACGTTAAAAGCCTTTTAAACTTATCTGAGCATGTGTTGGAAAAGGAGAATGGCTTATCATTAAGATTGGTAGGGAAAACTGCGTAGATCGTGATTTTGGTGTGTTTTTCGTGATGTTTAGCGCAGCAATATCTTCGTCCTACAGAAAAGAAGTCCTAGATGCAATTCAGTGTCTTACCTTCGTTTCCTCCTTCTGTTCAATGGAGGATATGATCCGCCACGAGGCGCGGCGGGCACCTATCACGTTTTTGTAGGCGACGGAGAGCAGGTTCCTCTCCTCCACTGTAAGTTCATTGTCGGACACGTTTCGTGAGGCTACATTCTTCATCGCCTCAACCATTTCTGGAATATAGGACGAAATTATGTTAATATTGATTTAGTTGGCGAACTGCGGCAGTGGAGTCACTGGATTGTAAGGATAAACGTAAAGGTAAACGTTACGTGTTTTTCAGTAAAGGCTTCAAAATAAACGTATATAGATAAGTGCCACGGTCCGTTTACAAAACTTGTTGACTGTCGAGTAACATCAATTAGGGATTGGTACCGGAAAGCTATTAACATTTTTGAGAGGTGAATAACGATTACGTGCTTGGTGATTCTAACAATCGTAGCTTCTTTGTAACAGGCATCAACGATACGATTCTAATGAATCCGTTATCTTTTTTTAGCAACAAATGAGGATAATAATGATGTAACGTTATCAAGGCTGCTAATGAGGGTTTCTATCATTATTCAAATGCTGAAGTACAACGAGTTTCGTATAGCAAACGAATGAATGGTGAAAGTATTCCTCAACGAAAATCGTAACCAAGAACGTAGATTGCAAAAAATATCTGCGACGAAAGG
Organism: Mythimna vitellina; assembly: GCA_949316375.1. Taxonomy (NCBI): domain Eukaryota; kingdom Metazoa; phylum Arthropoda; class Insecta; order Lepidoptera; family Noctuidae; genus Mythimna; species Mythimna vitellina. Next base: position 1,544,350 of record OX438704.1, read on the forward strand.
TTATTCTTAAAGGGATCGATAAAGTATTAGCGCAAGTACGCCTCATTTAGAAGTTTCAAACTGTCGAGCCATTCGGAAGAAATAAGTTAATGGTACGACGACACCGAGTCTAAATACTTAAATGTCGATTCTTTGCAAACTTCAGCGCTATCTCAGAATGTCGGACGACTTAGATAAAATTATTCTTTTATCGATGGGAACTTATTCTCTGCTTAGTGAAGGGGAGGGGAAACGGGCGTCGCACAGACGGAGTCGCGAGCCAAACTCGTCGTTTCAGCATGTAGGTACTTTAATTTTGACGTTTACGATCGTCCTGCAATATAACTGGCGCATTAGAACATGCAATGCAGACGTAATCCCGGAAATGTACGCATAGCGCTCATTTTTCATTTAGGATGGAAAATCCTAAAAGAAAGATGAAGCTTATCGTGTTTTAGAGCTAACAAAGCTACAGAGTTCATTGTAATCGATTTTAGCGATCGCGGTCGGCGATGTAACAGGTGCTAAAGCGTCGCCTCCCGAACCATGCGGTTTTCCTCAAGTCGACACAGCTGATACCTACGTTGTGTTTCCCTTTCACTTCCAGAATAACTTTGAATTATAAAACAGTGTTACTGAAATAAAATAACGCCCTAGATCTCGTTGAGACCTATTCAAACAAAAACCTTGGGACACTGCTGTATTATTCAAGCGGCACTGAGTGATCGTAAAACAAAAAGGGAGGTCCCAAGTTATGAAATTATTTAGGAATATGTTTGCGGCCGTGCAGACGCCATCTTAAGAATCTAGCAAAGCCAGCTGCGCCCCGTCCATTTGGCATCCCTATTTAGGACAATATCCTTTTTAATTCGTTACGTTTTTCCACCTATATGCGCAATTGTGTACTCTACGCGAAAATTGCAATTAGTATCCGTGCGCTAAAAATGTTGACACTGAGTAGATAAATGGAACACGCCACGGAACTTGAACACTTCCATTTTGTAGACGAGGTTTTCAAAAAAAAAAAGGTGTGACCTGGGTCAAAGTTACTGCCCCTTGCGTAAGACTTAAAGGCCTTCACGAGTTACTATCTGCAAATGCGCTCGGCATGTGCGATTGTACGACTATCCGGATTACAGCGAATCCAACAGGAAGTAGTGATAAAAACTCACTTGCCAGTGGTAACAAACACTGGATAGGGTCTTTTCAACAAACAATTTCAAGGGAACTGGTTTATAACATTTAAGAATACAGAGCCCTTGCACATCTAGTTCCCCTGTTTTAAATAAAATGTGTGCATACAATTAAAGGCAGGTGCACAACTTGTCAGGATGAGTTTTACACCACTTATCTATATAGCAATTATTTTAAGGGTAATTCGAGTATTTAGCAAAATTGTGTAAGGAGTGATATGAAAAAAGGGAGTTAACGATAGCATGACTGCTTGTATATTAGAATGGAAGAAGGAAAAAAAAAACGGTTTAGCACCAACCCCAAGTAATATTAGACAAGGGTAGAAAGGTGATGACTATTTTGCAATATTGTTGTAATTTTATCCAATTGTAGGACGATAACTAAGAGTGTAAAGTGTGGTACAAATAATTTGGATATGTACCATACTTTTTTGTATTTTATAGGCCCCTACAAGCCTTATTTTCTTCAAGCTCAATTCACAATTTACCACTAAGAGTAATAGAAAGTGGTAATTAAAACCCAAGCTCGCTTAGCAACATTATGAAAATGTGTTGAGAATGAGAGCCACTCATTATTATAACAGTTCACCAAGAACATAAAATTATAATTTTTAATTATCTTGCAACCAAATACACATCTCTTCAGTCAGTTCATCTTCATTAAAAAAACAAATACCTTTAGTAAATCCAGTTTGATTTTCTTGTATGAAAATGTAAAGAAAAAGAAAATTCCTCTTCTATGGCATAATTAAGACTTGTGTGTGGCATGGCAAATAATCAATATTTGCTTTTCATGACTACACTGAATGAGTAACCTTTTCATAAGTGGGCTGCTGGCTCAGTATTTATTATTCAACATTATAACAGCTACATTATTCATGTTCAGGATAAAAATGTGTCAATTGTGTCTGAAAACTTAATTACTCACTGCAATAGGTGATATTTTAAAATATTTTTTACTCTACCTGACAGAAGGGTGTGGTCTGTTAACCTTTAAGCTAATTGTACTTCTTAATATTACATTTTTATGTCATGAAAGCACAGATCTAAGCTACAGAAGACTCTGGAACAGACAAAAATCAAGTCAATCATTCCTTTGAGCATCATTTTATTCAATTTAATCATGACAGCATGTGTCTGTCATCTGACTTATTGGACAGTTTATTTATGAATGACACTCATCTATTGATGAATAATTAAAAAAAGGTAAAGAAAAAGGTGAATTAAAGATATTTCAAAATATTTTTTTTATTTAATTTTATTAAATAATTGGGTCAAATAACCTTCCTGAATGCAGTAGCAGTAATGATAAGATAGCACTTGGTATATTTCAATGATAATTCTAATAAAGGTCATTGAACTGCACATCTCAGATAAAATAGGTAAAAGGTGTAAAATAATGAGTAGGGAGTCAAAGAAACCATTGATAACCTTTACAATGACCGCGTCGATTCAAAAAAGATGAACGCGATAGTGTAAAAAGCTCAGGTAAGATTCCCGTGCAACAAAATCGTGAACAATAGGTGAAATCGGAGGCGACATAAAATTACGACGCCTAATAAACCCAGAACATTCCGCTAGGTCTAATCAAGAGATTTGCCCAAGGCACGACATGCATGACCGAATCCAATGACATCGATCGCATTTTACTTCCCCTGGACGGGAAAATTAGGAGACAAATTTTTCCTCGCACATCTACAAGTATCGATTGTTACTCCCAATGACATCAGTTTTCACGAATGAAAAATAGGATATTACACCACATCGAAGGCTTCTACGGTGGTTCCTTAGTTTTTCATGTGTTTTATCAGCATAAAAAGACCTAAGGACATCCCACCGGCGGATGACGCATCGATCGCTGACCAAGCCTAACGAATGCCATTGATTTGTTAGTACGCCGATATAATAATATAATTGAATGTGTTATGCGGGTTTCCGCTCGAAAATATACGAAACAAAGGCTTATCGACTGCTTGGATCTAGAAATTTCCTCAACTATCACCAAATCGTCTTTCAACTGTCGGCGAAAATACGATAGATTTTTCATCCTATTACAGAAGATACAACGAAAATATGTACTCACCGTCATAGCGCTCAGCCTGCTCGGCTAACTTAGCTTTATACACATTATCTTCCCTTTCCGACATTGTGGATGACAAATGATTTTTCACTAACTAAAACCGAATCGCCAGGTCACTAATTCACCAAGATGGCCGCGCCCGCCAACCGAATCCGAATTCGATCTTCAACTAAACTCCGCCCATGACGTCATGGAAATGGCAACTTCCGTTCGATGATTATTGCCAGATATGTAAGATGAGTTTCTCCCATTTTCATAATTATCGAAAGCAATTCTAATTTACAAGACAATTTGAATGTATCGTCAATACAAATAAAGGATTTATTTTATCTAAATTCCTCTACTAAAAACATTCTATTTGAACTGAGAATTTCAATTTAAACGTTCATAATTAAAACTTAAAGAACACCTTTTAATTGAATTACTGATTCATAATTGTAATTAGGTAAATAATATTTAAAACGAGAACTTTCTGTTCTTACAAATCTAATTTATTTAAGAAAAACTACTATTATACCAATTTAGTAGTTAGTTTAGAAAAATTATCAAATGTCAAAAACAGTTTCAAAAAAGAAAAAAACCGGTGCGCGTAGACGGAGATCTCTAGATAGAGAGACGCTGCGAGACGGTTTTTACTTGCACACGGGTGAAGACAATATTCCGAGCGATTACATAATATTTGTTCAAGATTTTATATATACTATGGCAATATTAATATTATTTACAAATAAGATTCGTTTTTATTAGAAATTGAACTTTTGTAAGATTGATGTAGGTATTTTTTCTGACTGAAATTATATGACATAAAAGAGTTGAAAATAAATGAGGGCGCCACCTTCGTACATAGAGACGAAACACTATACTGGAACAGGTTTAAACGGATCGCCAGGTAATGAAAAAATGCCCATTCCTAAAAGGCGATTACTAAATTACTGTTTCTTGATGTCTATTCTCAGGGGTGCTTGGCACCCACTGTTTATATCTCATGGGTGCTCGAGCCCCGAGCACCCACGAAGTCGGCGCCCCTGAGCGGAGCCACTGGCGGAAGCGAGTTACAATTTGTAACCAGCTTCTACCAGCGGCTTCACCCGCGTTAAGTTTAAAAATAATCCAAGGAAAACTATTACCTGACCGAAACTTTTACAAAAAAAAACAAATACAAACTGACTTCAATGTAAAAATAAAACACTAAAAAGTGCAAACTAACTTTAATTTTTTAAGAGACAACTATTGTAGAATCACCAAACAAAGAGTGTATTTTTTTTTTTGTAAAAAGTTTTTATTCTTTATTAAGCTAAAGGAATATAACAAAACTAGGGATATCAGTTGAGTGGTGATAAGGAACTCGGATTATTATACACAAATAGCTTTTACCCGCGACTTCGTTCCCTTCAAGAGACTACCTATCTTACCCACGCTACCTGATCGGCAGCAGCAGCCTCTCACGTCGGTCCCTGTTACAGCAGCAATCAGCTACCGCCTTTGACCTGGAAGTAGCCAATACTTGCTTTCAAAAAAGTGAGTAACACCTGATCACATACAAAAGCGGTAGATGCAAATTGACTACTTTTTAGTTAGGCAAAACAACATAAAGCATGTCTAGACTGCAAAGTGCTGCCAGAGGAAGATCTAGTCTTACAGCACCGACTTCTGGTTATGGAATCAGTAGTCAAAATAAAATGTAACAAAAGCAAAGAGCGTCCTCCCCAAAATAAAATGGCATTTATTAGAGAAGAATGATTGTGCGGTGTAGTTTAGAGAGCGAGTGGTGGACCAAATAATAGAGATGGGAGACATGAATGATCGAAGTATAAATAAAAGCCAGAATGGGATGGCGGAGCGTATTAAGCACGCAGTGAAAGATATTTTGGGGGAGACGAGAGGAAAAGCCGCAATAGATAAGGAAACATGGTGGTGGTTGACAAAAATACAGAATGTGTTGAAAGAAAAGATTCAAGAAATGGCAGTGTGTAAAAGCGGAAAACGGTAATTTGAAAGCTGAATAAAAGAGTGAGTATGATGTTTTGAAAAAAACTGGGCAAGTGCGAGTCGGACTCGCTCACTGAGGATTCCGTACAAACTTGAAAGGTAAATTGTGGTTTATGATTTATGACGTATTAAAAAAAAAACTAGTCACTAGATCTCGATCAAACCATTTTTCGGTGGAAGGTTGCATTGCAATGTACACCACATAATATATTTTTTTAGTTTTATCATTCTCTTATTTTAGAAGTTACGGGGGGGGGGACACATTTTACCAATTTAGAAGTGTCTCTGTCGCAAACTACTCAGTTTAGAAAAAGACGTTATTTTCTAATAACGTCTTTTATGAGGTATAGTGAAAAAAAATTTTTGAGTTTCTTTTCTAAGTATGAGGAACCCCCAAAATTTTTTTTTTTTTTTTCTATTTTTGTTTGAAAATCCTAATGCGGTTCACGGAATACATCTACTTACCAAGTTTCAACAGTGTAGTCCTTATAGAAAAAAGTAGCTGTGACATACGGACGGACAGACAGACATAACGAATCCATAAGGATTCCGTTTTTTGCCATTTGGCTACGGAACCCTAAAAAGCTAAGAAAGCCGTAGCAGTAGCAAAAGAAAAAGTCCTGGATAAATTGTACGACACACTGGACAATCCTGCAGGCCAAAAAGAGCTGAATCGGCTTGCTAGAACAAGAGAGAATAAGGCGAGGGATGTCAAGTCAAGTCAAGTCAAAAGTTTTTTTACATAGGACTAAATGGGCACTTATAAAACGTCAGAAGCTAGTGCACGGTTCCAAATTGGTCGTTTCCAATACCGTGAAGAACCGGCAAGAAACTCCATAGTTACTCTTTTAAAAAAAATTGTTGTTCTTACACTGATGTTGGTCAGGTAAGATGTGTTAGGAATAAAGCTGAAATGGTCCTATCGGATGATGAAGAAATCAAAGAGAGGTGGAAGGATTATATTGAAAGACTGGTGAATGAGGAAAATAAATTGGAGTAGGATTCTAGAGAGTAAACCGGTGAATGTAGGGTTAGTAAGAATGGTCAGTATGGATGAAGTCGGAATAGCAATAATTGGAATGAAGAATGGTAAGGCTATTGGTCCAGTTGGAATACCAGATGCGTAGAAGCTATTGCGGGTGGATGGATGGACGTAATTAGTTTTGTTCTTCAATAAGTTGTTGCGGGAAAAAGCCATCCCTGATGATTGGTGTAACAGTTCTTTGGTGCCCATCTTTAACAAACAAAGGTATAATGTTATATAATGTTCTTGAGCGCAACAACTATAGAGGAATAATGCAAATGTCACATACAATGAAAGCCTGGGAGAAAGTTATTGAGAGGCGGTTGAGAGAAGAGAGTGAAATTTCACAGAACCAATACGGTTTTATGCCTGGTCGAGGTACAACCGATGCCATTTTCGCTATACGCCAGCTTTGCGACAATTACAGAGGAGTGCATAAAAACTTGTACATGGTATTCATTGACCTCGAAAAGACATACGACTGGATACCTTAAGGAAAAAGGTGTGCTTGGGAAGTATGTGCAGTTGATCCGAGCGATGTACAGTCGATGCAATACCCAAGTCAGGTCTACAGTGGGCACCACTGGTAGCTTTAATGTGGCTATCGGCTTACATTAAGGGTCGGCTCTAAGCCCTAACCTCTTCCTGATGATAATGGATGCTCTGACGTCGGACATTCAGGAAGAGGCTCCCTGGTGTTTGCTGTTTACCGATGACCTGGTGTTGGTTCCCGAGAGTGGCCTAGAGGTCCAGAACAGATTGGAGGTGTGGTGGCATAGACTGGAGAGTGTTTACCTGAAATTGAGTAGAACTAAAACGGAACACTTGTTCTGCGATTTCGGCGGTCTCTCCAATCCAGTGCCTTTAGCTCTCGCTGGAACGCCCATATCGATCTGCTCCGACTTTCGGTACCTCGGGTCGCTGGTCCAAGGGGATGGTGAGGTAGACCGAGATGTAACACATCGGATCAACGCAAGATGGATGAAATGGCGACAGGTCACGGGAACAACTTGTGACCCACTAATCCCGCTCAAGTTGAAGGGTAAAATTTACAAGTCCGTGATACGATCTGTCATACTTTATGGAGTTAGTGATAGCGAGACAGGTGACAGGACAGAATGGAAGAAAAAATCGTGTTGCGCCAACCCCAAATAATACGGGATAAGGGCAGGAAGAAGAAGAAGCAATGCGGAGAAGTTATTTGACGCCATATTTTATTTATTTATTACAGCTTGGAAGACTTACAGCTTAAACAAACTAAAAATAAACATAGACACAGCGGGCCAATTACAAGTCCTCACGTATAGTGTGAGACTTAAAATTGGGAAGTGAGCCCTTTACACAATGATTTAATAATTGTTTTTTTGTTGATGATTTTTAGAATTTTTGATATTTTTTTTTGTTTTTACTGTGATTATAGTTAGTCAAGTATTTTTTAAATGTCAATTACGAGTCCTGAGTCCCAGCTGTGGGAACATTAAAAGGCTGATTATGCTATGCTGTTATGCAATTATGTTAAAGAAAATATACCCCAATAAAGAACAAGAGTTTACTTGAACTTAATATTTCAACCATTTCAACTCGTTGGTTGCGTCTATTTACTTAATAACAAACCGTACTTTTCCAAAATGCTATTACACCGCTCTAGTGTCAATTGTCAAAACGCACGCTTCAGTCATTGCGTTCCAATATTCTAAATGTTATATTGTTCTCATTAATTTTACACTGTTTCTTTCCCACCCCCTTAAAAGTCCCCATATTAAAAGTTGAGCATGCTAAAGATACGTATTTAGCCTGTTATGAAAATCGTCTATCGGCCATTTTTGTAGTCGGACGTCGGTGTTCTTTGCTTTCTGAATATCGTATTTCTTTAGAAATTCAAGTCTTGTTTTCTTTATTTATTCTCCAAATTGATATATTTTCTGCATATAGAATAGTTTTAATGAAAATGCATCCCTAAAACCCAATTTTGTGTGGTTAAGCCATTCAATTTCAGTGTACTCTTTTGCAAATACATATTTTGTCTATTTTGTTAATAATAAATAACAATTGCAGATACTGTGAGGTGTAACAATGTCTAACGTAGGCTACGACCTCGATACTTCGGGCGGGCTTATGCCGGTTTGTTGTTTAAAATTGTTCTATAAAAAGTTTGAATGCTACTTGATCTTAGTAACTGGCGCCATTTTAAGCTTGCTTAGTATGTATGAGCCAGCCTTGGTATGGATAAGAAGATACTTACGAAGGTTTTGGGATGTCTTTTAGCTCATTCGCGCGCTGATAAAGCCGCCTGACGAGGATTTGAACGTGCAGAAGCCGAAGAAACCTCAGCATCCATACTATAAGAGGCCTGGTAAAGGTCACAACCATGATTCTTGCGACGCGTGTGGGGAAGGTGGCGATCTCATCTGCTGTGATCGCTGCCCTGCTAGCTTCCACCTCGGGTGCTAGTAAGTAACTTGGTGGATGCATGAATATTAAGTCGTACATAAGTTGTACATAAAAAATAAAATATGTATTGCATAAGAAAGGTATAAGTATGAAATAGATATATTAATAAAAAATGAATGATGACAAAATTTACAGTATAGAATGATTAATTCATTAAACCCCAAGCGTACACCCGGCATTCACTCTCTTATTGTCTTTCAATTGTGTCTCTAATTACGGTATCCAAAAGGTTAAAGTCAAATAATATAATTATTGTTTCAATTCAAGTTATAATTATCTGAATAATAAGTAATTAAAATAAAGTATTGGCTTTTAAAAAAACTAGTAAAAGATAATCAAGCAGATGTGAACTGATTTATGTAGCAGGCTTCTATAGTATACTCACATCTGTAAAGTTTGATAAGCCCGAACATTATAAATCATGTAAATGTTTGTTAGGTTAATATTTATAAACAAATACTAAAATAACCATGGCTTGGTAACATAGATAACAATGAGACACTTTTTTTGACGTGGGAAATCAAATGACTTCTCCCGATGTAGGGTGGAGAACCCAGCTATGTCCTTCAGTCGCCCTTTATGTTCCAGGGCTACAGTAATTCTTTCGAAAATTCCTGCAACCAACAACAAGATACTTGGCTGATATCTGTATGGCCATCATGAATTATATAACAATTTTTAAAAATCTTGAATGATCAACATTTGGAACTAAAAATATAGGAGGGTGTCATTCCAGTGGCAATACAAGACCCATTAGCAACAGAGAACACTAAATGCATATACTGCTACACATAAGGACTCAATTGAAGGGGTTTAATTGTATTTTCAAACCATCTAGGAAACCACTCAAATATACACAAAATTTCATCCAAATCGGTCAAGCTGTTTCGGAGGAGTTAGGTGGCAAACACACATACAGAAGGATCTATCTATATATATATATGAGCAAAATACCACTTACTTATTAATCATGAAATCTCAGAAACTATGACACCTACAAACTTAAATTTTGGCAGGTAGGTTCAATACAGGGTGTAGACATCCACTAAGAATGGATTTTGCGAAACTCCACCTCTAAGGGGGTAAAATGGGGGTTGGAAGTTTTTATGGAGAAACATACCTGGCCTGGTGGCAGAAGCTACTATTTTGTATGCCTTTCGGCGGAACACAGGGTGGACCAAACATTATATAATATGATCATTTACCCTCATTTTTCTTGTTTTTTCAAAATCAATAAATTATTTTGAAACTTAAAGTAGTTGCAGCAATGTGTAAAGTTAGTTTAAGGCTGCAAGCTGATTTTTTAATAGTCACTGTGGCCCTGGAACGCAAAGGGCGACTGCAGAAATATAATTCAATAGACTGCATATATGGACTGTGGATATTAGTTGGTAAACATCTGACACTCCTCGCTCCACGAACGGGACGAAACGGGAGAAGTTCAATAAATAAATTTTATTCATACGTGAATTTTCGTGCTCTGTGTTGAACAGAAAGCATGCGGCATGTAGAATCTGAGTAGTTGATGGTTAGATCACCAGAAATATTTTGTCTTGTCTGTATTTTGTTCAAAATATTATTAACAAACAACGAAAAAAAACATGTTTATTTGGCACACAATGAACAAACAAGTATTAAAAACTTAAATTATAAGTAAAAAAATAAAATAAAAGAACAACTTGAAGCTGTGCCAAATAGGTGCAGTTCAATACTCAATACTTTATTGCATTCCATAGTACATATAGGTGGTATAAATATTGTCAAGATCAATATGGACCCTGTCGGGCACAGCAAAGTTAGGAGAGAGGACGAAGACTAACAACATAATGCCAGACCGACAACAGTTACTTTGCAATTGGATATTGTCCTGGGTTTATTCTTATACAATATTTTGTACTAAACAACAACACTAATAAAAAGAAATCTTTTTCTGAAAACTGCATCCAAATTGGTTATTAATTTAAGCAGCAATTATTATTTCAAATATTGCTATGAGGTAGGGTGGGGGCGTGGTGGGAACATCTCGCTATCTCTTTTGTACGCACGTAAGCTAATGGCGGTGACGTCACATTTCAGTTTGTGCATCCTTTTTCTATTGACAGTTTCCCCTTCCACCAGAGTGGAATCATCATCATCATCATCATCATTTCAGCCGAAAGACGTCCACTGTTGGACATAGGCCTCCCCCAAATGCCGCCACAATGACCGGTCCTGTGCGTCTCGCATCCATCGAATTCCCGCGACCCTCACCAGGTCAAGTGGAATGTTTCTACTTTACTCAAATAGAAAATTAAAACAATAATAAATACGTACTTATAAAAATACATACATCATCATCATCATCTTCCTGCCCTTGTCCCATCTTATTTGGGGTCGGCGCAACACGTTTTTTTCTTCCATTCTATCCTGTCAAAAGTCATACTATCACTATCTTCCTTTACTTATAAAAATACATACAAATAACCAAAATTAAAAGCATAGCATAGTCGGCCTAATAATGTGCCTACTACTGGGCCTGAGTCCTCCTCTCTAGGAGAGGGAATGGGCCGTAATCCACCACGCGGGCCAAGTGTGGGTGGATCTCACGATGTTTTCATTCACCGTTTTGAGAGCAGTGGTGATGAAAGAAATTACACAAAGTAATGCGCCTGGCTGGGTTTGAACTCACTACCTACAACTCGTAAGTCGGGGCAGTTACCACTCTGCCACCACTGCTCTTAAAACAAAAATTATTATAAGAAACTAATCTAAACTAAAAAAGAATGTTCAAGTGCCAAAGTCACATTTAAAAAAAAAAAATGAGTCAACTACCCTATTCCAAAGATTGTTCGTAAAAGATCGTTTTTAGCTATAAGACCACCCACTTTTGCTTCCTTTTCATTCTAAATCTAATATTGGTTTTGTGTATCCATCAGTAAATAATAGTATATCCATCTGATTGCACACTACAATAAGAATCTCTAAAATCTTGTTAATAAATATGTATATTCTACTAAATAAATAAATCAAGCAATGTCTTTACCTTACAGTGACCCTCCCCTGGATGAAAATGACATCCCGGCTGGATTATGGCTGTGCAAGGAATGCAAGGCCTCCGATGAGAACAAGCCAGCCAGTTCTCGGAGCAGTCGAGCTCAGTCACCCGCTGACAACAAATCTGATACTGAGAAAAAGTCTAGGTAAATCAAATTCACTCTTGTTACTATGTGCTGTAATATGAGAGTAGTTCTTATATGGTGGTGTACCAGCATCTTTGATGTCATGTCAAAAAAAAAACTAAAGCATTCCTGCAGACAGTTCCGACTCGCCAAAAACTATACGGTTTCTGGTTCCGACGTACCGGAGCCAACTTTTTACTGACCCGGTTTGTATCACGGCACATTAAAAATCATCGATTTCTGATCTCCGGAAGGGAATGATGCGACATCTGTGTGGGTACAGGAACTATCCTGCAAAGCGGTATCAGTGTTCTCCGCACGATTAGAACGCATACAACAGTCCGAAATCAAGGGTCGGGCAGTAGAAAGACAGATACCGCATCAGACAGACATTACATCTGTCTGGTCGGAGTCATCTGTTTACGTATACCCCCTTATAAATGTACCATCCTATTGCCCAAAGCTCACACACGACGTTTGTTAACAAGCGAAACAAAATCTGAGTAAGTTACTTTCAATATCAAGTAGATAGATGCGCCTTGAATAGACAACGATGTGATGAACATTGGCTATAGAAATAGCTCTATGGGTATATAAACAACTTACACGAAAAATTGTCTTTGCTGCATAGAATGCTATGTGTTTTAACCGTGACCAATTTACCCTTCCAGCCTGCGCAACAACCGCGCAAATTCTGCCAAAAAGAAGAGCAAAGAAGAAGAAGATGAAATCAAGGAGGTCGAGAAGGAGTTGACGCCCATGGAGATCCTTGTGAAGGCTGCCAAGATTATGAACCCCAAGCAGTTCGAGCTGCCTCGGGAAATGAGGATACCTTGCATTTTCCCAGGAACTGATAAAGGTGAGGATTTTCATGTATACAAGATATTTTTATACCATAGAAATCGCCTATTCTCGTATATTTTTGTATAATATTTTGTATATAGACCGACCGAAGATTCGGTTTCCTCTAGTTTTGACCAAAATTACTAGTTTCGGCCAGTTTTGACCAAAAAGACTAGTTTCGGCCAGATTTGAACAAAAAGACTGGTTTCCGTTAATTTTGACCAAAAAGACTAGTTTCGGCCAGATTTGAACAAAAAGACTGGTTTCCGTTAATTTTGACCAAAAAGACTAGTTTCGGTCAGATTTGAACAATAAGATTGGTTTCCGCCAGTTTTGATCAAAAAGACTAGTTTCCGTCAGATTTGAACAATAAGATTGGTTTCCGCCAGTTTTGATCAAAAAGACTAGTTTCGGTCAGATTTGAACAATAAGATTGGTTTCCGCCAGTTTTGATCAAAAAGACTAGTTTCGGTCAGATTTGAACAATAAGATTGGTTTCCGCCAGTTTTGATCAAAAAGACTAGTTTCGGTCAGATTTGAACAATAAGATTGGTTTCCGCCAGTTTTGATCAAAAAGACTAGTTTCGGTCAGATTTGAACAATAAGATTGGTTTCCGCCAGTTTTGATCAAAAAGACTAGTTTCGGTCAGATTTGAACAATAAGATTGGTTTCCGCCAGTTTTGATCAAAAAGACTAGTTTCGGTCAGATTTGAACAATAAGATTGGTTTCCGCCAGTTTTGATCAAAAAGACTAGTTTCGGTCAGATTTGAACAATAAGATTGGTTTCCGCCAGTTTTGATCAAAAAGACTAGTTTCGGTCAGATTTGAACAATAAGATTGGTTTCCGCCAGTTTTGATCAAAAAGACTAGTTTCGGTCAGATTTGAACAATAAGATTGGTTTCCGCCAGTTTTGATCAAAAAGACTAGTTTCGGTCAGATTTGAACAATAAGATTGGTTTCCGCCAGTTTTGATCAAAAAGACTAGTTTCGGTCAGATTTGAACAATAAGATTGGTTTCCGCCAGTTTTGATCAAAAAGACTAGTTTCGGTCAGATTTGAACAATAAGATTGGTTTCCGCCAGTTTTGATCAAAAAGACTAGTTTCGGTCAGATTTGAACAATAAGATTGGTTTCCGCCAGTTTTGATCAAAAAGACTAGTTTCGGTCAGATTTGAACAATAAGATTGGTTTCCGCCAGTTTTGATCAAAAAGACTAGTTTCGGTCAGATTTGAACAATAAGATTGGTTTCCGCCAGTTTTGATCAAAAAGACTAGTTTCGGTCAGATTTGAACAATAAGATTGGTTTCCGCCAGTTTTGATCAAAAAGACTAGTTTCGGTCAGATTTGAACAATAAGATTGGTTTCCGCCAGTTTTGATCAAAAAGACTAGTTTCGGTCAGATTTGAACAATAAGATTGGTTTCCGCCAGTTTTGATCAAAAAGACTAGTTTCGGTCAGATTTGAACAATAAGATTGGTTTCCGCCAGTTTTGATCAAAAAGACTAGTTTCGGTCAGATTTGAACAATAAGATTGGTTTCCGCCAGTTTTGATCAAAAAGACTAGTTTCAGTCAGATTTGAACAATAAGATTGGTTTCCGCCAGTTTTGATCAAAAAGACTAGTTTCGGTCAGATTTGAACAATAAGATTGGTTTCCGCCAGTTTTGATCAAAAAGACTAGTTTCGGTCAGATTTGAACAATAAGATTGGTTTCCGCCAGTTTTGATCAAAAAGACTAGTTTCGGTCAGATTTGAACAATAAGATTGGTTTCCGCCAGTTTTGATCAAAAAGACTAGTTTCGGTCAGATTTGAACAATAAGATTGGTTTCCGCCAGTTTTGATCAAAAAGACTAGTTTCGGTCAGATTTGAACAATAAGATTGGTTTCCGCCAGTTTTGATCAAAAAGACTAGTTTCGGTCAGATTTGAACAATAAGATTGGTTTCCGCCAGTTTTGATCAAAAAGACTAGTTTCGGTCAGATTTGAACAATAAGATTGGTTTCCGCCAGTTTTGATCAAAAAGACTAGTTTCGGTCAGATTTGAACAATAAGATTGGTTTCCGCCAGTTTTGATCAAAAAGACTAGTTTCGGTCAGATTTGAACAATAAGATTGGTTTCCGCCAGTTTTGATCAAAAAGACTAGTTTCGGTCAGATTTGAACAATAAGATTGGTTTCCGCCAGTTTTGATCAAAAAGACTAGTTTCGGTCAGATTTGAACAATAAGATTGGTTTCCGCCAGTTTTGATCAAAAAGACTAGTTTCGGTCAGATTTGAACAATAAGATTGGTTTCCGCCAGTTTTGATCAAAAAGACTAGTTTCGGTCAGATTTGAACAATAAGATTGGTTTCCGCCAGTTTTGATCAAAAAGACTAGTTTCGGTCAGATTTGAACAATAAGATTGGTTTCCGCCAGTTTTGATCAAAAAGACTAGTTTCGGTCAGATTTGAACAATAAGATTGGTTTCCGCCAGTTTTGATCAAAAAGACTAGTTTCGGTCAGATTTGAACAA
Organism: Mythimna vitellina; assembly: GCA_949316375.1. Classification (NCBI taxonomy): domain Eukaryota; kingdom Metazoa; phylum Arthropoda; class Insecta; order Lepidoptera; family Noctuidae; genus Mythimna; species Mythimna vitellina. Next base: position 1,559,583 of record OX438704.1, read on the forward strand.
TAAGATTGGTTTCCGCCAGTTTTGATCAAAAAGACTAGTTTCGGTCAGATTTGAACAATAAGATTGGTTTCCGCCAGTTTTGATCAAAAAGACTAGTTTCGGTCAGATTTGAACAATAAGATTGGTTTCCGCCAGTTTTGATCAAAAAGACTAGTTTCGGTCAGATTTGAACAATAAGATTGGTTTCCGCCAGTTTTGATCAAAAAGACTAGTTTCGGTCAGATTTGAACAATAAGATTGGTTTCCGCCAGTTTTGATCAAAAAGACTAGTTTCGGTCAGATTTGAACAATAAGATTGGTTTCCGCCAGTTTTGATCAAAAAGACTAGTTTCGGTCAGATTTGAACAATAAGATTGGTTTCCGCCAGTTTTGATCAAAAAGACTAGTTTCGGTCAGATTTGAACAATAAGATTGGTTTCCGCCAGTTTTGATCAAAAAGACTAGTTTCGGTCAGATTTGAACAATAAGATTGGTTTCCGCCAGTTTTGATCAAAAAGACTAGTTTCGGTCAGATTTGAACAATAAGATTGGTTTCCGCCAGTTTTGATCAAAAAGACTAGTTTCAGTCAGATTTGAACAATAAGATTGGTTTCCGCCAGTTTTGATCAAAAAGACTAGTTTCGGTCAGATTTGAACAATAAGATTGGTTTCCGCCAGTTTTGATCAAAAAGACTAGTTTCGGTCAGATTTGAACAATAAGATTGGTTTCCGCCAGTTTTGATCAAAAAGACTAGTTTCGGTCAGATTTGAACAATAAGATTGGTTTCCGCCAGTTTTGATCAAAAAGACTAGTTTCGGTCAGATTTGAACAATAAGATTGGTTTCCGCCAGTTTTGATCAAAAAGACTAGTTTCGGTCAGATTTGAACAATAAGATTGGTTTCCGCCAGTTTTGATCAAAAAGACTAGTTTCGGTCAGATTTGAACAATAAGATTGGTTTCCGCCAGTTTTGATCAAAAAGACTAGTTTCGGTCAGATTTGAACAATAAGATTGGTTTCCGCCAGTTTTGATCAAAAAGACTAGTTTCGGTCAGATTTGAACAATAAGATTGGTTTCCGCCAGTTTTGATCAAAAAGACTAGTTTCGGTCAGATTTGAACAATAAGATTGGTTTCCGCCAGTTTTGATCAAAAAGACTAGTTTCGGTCAGATTTGAACAATAAGATTGGTTTCCGCCAGTTTTGATCAAAAAGACTAGTTTCGGTCAGATTTGAACAATAAGATTGGTTTCCGCCAGTTTTGATCAAAAAGACTAGTTTCGGTCAGATTTGAACAATAAGATTGGTTTCCGCCAGTTTTGATCAAAAAGACTAGTTTCGGTCAGATTTGAGACTGACTTTTTTAAGTTTACGGCTGTGATATTGGACTAAAAACTGACTTGTTTCGCACAATACACAAATAGACGTGCTATTTGTGTTTTTTTTTTGTGTAATCGTCGATTTCTTCATTTATTTAGTATTTTATGAAAGTTATAACTATAAAACAACATAACTGTGTCGTAACATAGTTAAAAAAAAAACAATATCGAAGTATTATTTCAAACTTTTGACAGTATTTCTGTTACATATTTCGGTTTCGTTTACGGCCGAAACCGGAAAGAGACATACGATTTCGGTTGCAAATCGTGCTTCAGTCGGACATTAATGTGGTAGTGGACGACCAATGAAACTAAATTGATCTGATCTTTTCTAAAAACAGCTGGTTATAATTTATGTTCTGTCTTCAAGGCTAGAGTGATTAGGCTGTTAATAAACTAGTGCGCCTCACCTTCAAAGATTGCATCACTGCTTACTATCAGGTGGGATCGCAGTCAAGCACTAGTTTATATCAATAAATAAAAAGCATTAAAATTGGTTGCTAAATAAAGCAACAATTAGCATTTCAAATATTGATACCAGAAATAGTGAGGGTGTGGGGAGAACCTTTCGCTAACTGTTTTGTACGCGCGTAATTGAATTGCGGTGATGTTACATTGCAGTTAGTGCATCCTTTTTTCTATGGAAAAGTTGTTTTGCTTGGAATTCTATCAACAGTAAAATTCATTATAATATAATATTCCACAACTATCACACAACGCCATCTAGTCCCAAGCTAAGCAGCGCTTGTGTTATGGGTACTAGACAACTGATAAACATACTTATATATTTCTAAATACTTACATATATAGATAAATTACACCCAGACACAGAACAAATGATCGTGCTCATCACACAAACATTTGTCCTGGGTGGGAATCGAACCCACGACCTCCGGCATAGCAGTCAGGGCCACTAACCACTAGACCAACAGGTCAGTCATTAACCCAGTTCCCATCCTCAGATCCTAGTAAGAACGGCAACAGTTCGCTGGTGACTGTGGACGCGTGGGGCTGCGTGCCGCTGCCTGCCAAGTCCTGCTTCGTATGCCAGGGCACCTGCAAGCAGGCCCCCCTGCTGCAGTGCGACTACTGTCCTCTGCTGTTCCATCAGGTAACAGGATCAAAATATCATTTATTTATTAGTTTGGGATAAGAAACTTTCATACAATAATATATTATATCTACACTATTAGCCGTCCTGACAAAAAAATAATTAAGAATCCGATTGGAGCGCCACTGGCCGGTAGGGTCCAATTTTATATTCCAACATTCCAGTGACCCACTCAAATATATTATACACATAAAATTACATCATAAGCGATCAAGCCGTTTAGGAGTTAGGTGACAAACACGCGTACTGAAGAATTATATAAAGACTAGTGGTTCCAACAGGTGTTGTCCGGGCTTTTTGTCAGAATAAATATTGAACATCCGATTGCAGCGCCATTTACCGGTGTTTCCGCAAGAAAGCCTTCTCAAAGGCAGACTGCAGATAGCAGCAGACGGTCGAACTGCGATTTTGCAGCGACCTTTTATTTTTGTATTTTTCTGTACGAGTTTACCCACATATTGTTTTAATCAATATACATTTTTACATTCACTGGAGCAAGTCGTTTTTTCAATCTTTTCCCTAAAATGCGGTGTGTGTGTGTGTGTGCGTGCGTGTGTGTGTATGTGTGTGCGTGCGCGCCTTATATCGTATTAGCGCTCGGTGTTGTGTCAGTGTCGTGTGCCAGTCACGTGACATACGTCATCGACATTTTAACAACTAGCGCCATTTCTAATATCTTTTGAAAACTAGTTTAAATACGAAAGTGCCGTCACATACATTGTAAGATATAAATACAAAAAATAAAGAAAAAAAGAATAATGATGATGAAAATTGTTTATCTCTGTTGCAGGATTGCCTGGACCCACCGCTGACTGCTCTGCCGACAGGACGCTGGATGTGTCCTAATCATGTGGAACAATACATTGTGAGTGTAATATCAACCTCTTTAATGTTCTTGGGCACGCCACAATTATGGCGGTAAGTCCCCTCTTTGAGGCGTGGTTGGAAAGACCTCACGGCGTCCTCACCTTCCGCATGACGCAGGTTCTCACCGGACACGGTAAGTTTGGGAGGTTCCTGCACCGGATTCGTGCGGAAACGACGCCCGGGTGTCGCCACTGTGTGGCCCACCCGGAGGATACGGTAGAGCACACGGTGGAGGTGTGCCCCGCTTGGGCAGAGCAACGCCGTGTCCTCGTGGGGGCAATCGGCAGCGGCGAACTCTCGCGCCGGGCCTTGGTTCAGGCCATGCTCCGGAGCGAGGAGGAGTGGCAGGCGGTCGCCTCCTTCTGCGAAGCAGTAATGCTAGCTAAGGAGGCGGCCGATCGCGTGAGGCAACGGTCCTTACGCTCTAATCGCCGCCGCCGGGATTCTGATCCCGATTTCCGGCCACCGTAGGCGCGGGCTTGCGGACTGGGAGCAGTGGGTGGCTCGCCGTCCGATCGTCCGGTAATCGGACCGAGCCCAAGTCGTCGACGGCGCGTACTGTTCCACGCGCGCCTCAAAGAGATATCAATCGTAGGGGCCCAGCAGGGTCGAAGCCTACTGGGGCCACGAGTAGTGTGAAAGCGAAACCCGGGGCCCTGGGACGAAGGCAACGAAGGAACAGGAGTGGGTTTTTAGTCAGTAAAAGTCTGACACTCTCCCGCTCCACCCAAGAGCGGGTTTTGTCATAAGATGATTTTCCCACCCAATAAAAAAAAAAAACCTCTTTAATGTTCTTCAACAACTATCATAATTAGTCTTATAATGTTCTAACTGTTGGGACTTAGTTCTCCGTTGTAGGAGAGAGAATGGGTCGTAATCCACTACGCGGGCCCTCTGCGGTTTGGTGGATGTCATCTATCTTCGAATTTTTATTTCTAGGATGTTTTCTCATAATCAACAACTAGCATTGGTTTGACCATTAATTTTAGAGTCAATATCTGAACCATACCAAAAGGGTGAGACACATCGTCCTTTTGGTATGGTTCAGATAAAAAAGAAACAAATTATTTCTTGTGAACCACAATCGAAAAAAATAACGTTCCAAGGTGTACCAACTTCACGTTTTACGTCATGTCTATGGACGAAACACGAGCAAAAAAAGTATCAATATCGACGAGTCTTTCAGCCGAATCCTTAATTATAAGTCTGAAGCCCGCTCTAGGGTGGAAACGGAACTTACCGCCATGATTATGACGTGCCCAAGCGGTGACCACTTCCCATACATATAAGGTGTATGGCATAAAAAATATCTTAGGGGTGTTTTTGATAGAACCTTTATGTATTTCTTTTTAACCCTTAACCAAGCCGTGGATATAGGCCACAAACATAGATTTTTCGATGCTGTAGCCAAGTTTTGACCGTAGAATGTCTGTCAAAATTGATTCTTATCCAATCCTAATGTTCTTAATCAGGACTGGAAGCTAGTGAACTCAATATCAGCAACTGAGCGCGTGGCGCTGTGGGAGAAGTTCTCGGGCCCCGTGGACCAGCAAGAAATCAAGGAGAACTTCATCAGGCGCGCTCGGAAGGCGCGGCCTGCCTTCCGGTGAGTTCACTATTGTTAGTAGCAGCAATCATTCCTCTGGTTCTGAAGGTAACGATTAGTTGCTTGTTTTCCGTCACGATGAATGTCGATGAAGAAACATTACTTTTGCTTGATGTGTTTTTATACGTTAATGCCAACGGCTTCTTCTTTTCTGGATACAATATAGTATTCGCATTCAAGACACGGACACTGATCGCAACTCGTCCGTTGGCGCAATGCTGTAGAATTGTTTTGAAATTAGTTACTGTTGCGTGTATCTTCAACTGCCAAATTACCAAAAAAACACCAAAAACTGTTTGATTCTTAATCCGTATGTGTGAAGTTGAAGCAACAGCACGCAAATAGTGTCAATGTTTAGTTTAATGTTTGCCCCAGTGTAGGGACACTGGTAATGTGTGTGAGTGTATATATGTGGTTGTAAGTATGCGCGTAGAGGCGGCTGTGTTCGCCACGTAAGTTCAGTTGCAATAAAATGCAGTTTACGAGAACACGTATTTATTTTTTTATTTGTATCTCTGATACAGTAGGTAACCTCCAATCACCCATATTCCCTAAACCCGGCATGAACACACCTTTACTTTGCAGTTGCATTGGTAATTCACTATTTTCTTAACGCGAATAGACTAGTATAGCATAGTAGATACAAAAGTGTGTATTATGCGATTCAAATAAGTATAGGATCGACTTAGCGCCATGTTGTAATGTCATAGTTGTCAAATCGAATCAGGTAGAGTGAGCAAAACGAGATATTAATCAATTTAATTTATTGACAAATTATGGATGAAAAAGTAGTCAGAATTTGGCTCTTCAATTTTGCTCATTTCTGCATCTGCGTGAAGTGTTGGAGTAGTAGAAAATGTAAGAAGGTGAATTGTAGCCAAAAATGAAAATAAGAAAGGAAATAGTTTTTTTTTTCAAAACTAATTATTTAGCTAATTTAGATTAGGCAATAAGGTTTGCTTAGATTTACTCACTTAAATTTACCTAACATTTGGTTAAACAAAACTAAAAAAAAACCTTTATTGATACGCAAATAAGTTTTTTTTTGCAAACCATACTTTTTAAGTAACAAATATTCCTCAGAAATCAGAAACATTTATTTCAAATAGACCATTTACAGTCATTTACAGAGTTATGAGTTTACATGTGGATGGATGGAGAGGGAGAGGGAGACCAAAGAAAAGATGGATGGATTGTGTGAAGAGTGATATGAAAGAAAAGGAAGTTAGTAATAGCATGACGAGTGACAGGGCAGAACGGAAGAAAAAAACGTGTTGCGCCGATCCCAAATAACACGGGACAAGGGCAGGAAGATGATGAGACCATTTACAGTCACTTTTGAATTTTCAGAATGTTGGTCAGACAAAAAAGTAAAGCTAAATTGTATGTTCCAAAGCGTAGATCTCTATAGAGAAGAATGTGTAAGAAACTCCATGGACACTCTTTTAAATGACATTATGAGTTACATTTAATCTTGGTGACATTTTATTGTCGCTTCTATTAGATGATGAGCACAGTGTATAAAAAAAAGTAATAAAAAAATATAAATTGAAATAAGTCAATAGCAACTAAGAGATGATCAGTCAGTTCTGATTGTAACATAGTTTGTGTGTTCCAGCATCAAAGTGCCGGTAGCGCTCCGCGGGCGCGTGGCGGTGCCGGCCATGGTGCGCCACCACTACGCGCACCCGCCGCCGCTGCTGCCGAGCCGCCGGGAGTACGTGCGCTGCCGGAATGGTGACATTATTATCATACAACTGCCTTGTCGTAATGATATGCCGGTGGAAGTCAGCGACAGTATCGCTTCCTACCTGCCAAATACTTTTTTAGGGTTCTGTACCTCAAATGGAAAAAATGGAGCTCTTATTGGATTACTTTGTTGTCCGTCTGTCGGTTTGTCAAGACCCTTTACCTCCGGAGCACGTGGAGGTATTCAGTTGAAATGAAAACCTTATACTTAGGTCTGCAGTCTCTTGAAGCTGTGAAAAATCTAACTTCTAAGTTAACGCAGAAAAAAGATACGGCCGTTTATGTCACAAAAAACGTATATTTCAACACTTTTAAAGGAATCAAAATTCATAGGGTACTTCCCGTTGACCTAGAATCTAAAAATTCGACATGAAGTAAAGTCTCATAGCACAAGTATAGAAAGAAATCTGTAAACTGTAAATATGTAGTTACGTCACAAAAAAAGCACTTTTGCAATACGTAAAACTCAACTCGGAAATTGAACTGTTCTCTTAGATAACAGGTTTGTATGGAACCCTCAGTGCGCGAACCCGACTCGCACTTGCCCGGTTTTTTTTTTAAATGAATACCTCGCCTATTTATAAAAAATAAAAGTAAAAACTCAGATGGGGCCGCGGCAGACCACGAAGGAGAACGACCTGAATGGCTTTCTTAAGAATTGAAATGAGAAAGCGAAGAACCGTGATCATTGGAAAGAATGGGAGGAGTCCTTTGCCCAGCTGTGGGACAATACGGGCTAGCTAAAAGTAAAAAGTTTAATATTTATGATTTTATTTTAACCTTGTATAAATACGCATTTACTTTGCAGTTGCACTGATGAGGTCACTATTTTCTTAACGCGAATAGACTATAGTGAGCGCAAAAAAATAAAAACCAGTCCACTCAGCACATTAACCGCGCTTCAATCTCTTGCAGTGTAGGTGGACATAAACAGCATCGAAGGCCTCTCCTTTCTTTTTTCAAACCTCTGTCTAGGGCGATCTCTGGCCAAGTTTACCCCGCGAACATGATCAGATCACACCACCTTCGCCGCGGAGAACCTTCCTCAGGCATCCAGTGGGTCATAATCCTCGCTCATCTATTCGGGGGTTCTGTTTTTTCCCTGACATCTGCTATTACACAGTTTAAAAGCAAATATTTAAATAAACTTGTGTTCCTGACAGTAATCAACAAGCAGAAAGCCAGTGGCTGCTACGACGGTAGCGACGACGAGGACGCTCCCAAGCACAAGATCTGCATGAACCTCACCTGTCCGCAGTACAGTAGCGGCCACTGCGACGAAGCCCTGCGAGGCGTCACCGAGGAAGACGCCGCCGACGACCTGCACGCCATCAGCTCCGAGCCCAGTATTAAGGTAACTGTTTCACGGCAACTTAGGTCCAAATAAAAAAGCTTTCTTCCTAGTACACCGGCCATCCTTGATCTAAAGAAAGAATAAAGCTTTGGCTAGAACATCACCTACCACCATCCGACTTCTTGAAACCCCAAGAACATCTTCAGCTTGGAAGCGATTTAAAGTGGTCCCACCCCCCATATTTGGAGGGGTTCGCATCGACGTCGGGTCGACGATGTAGTACCTGGGACTCGTCCTCGACAGTCGGTGGAACTTTGTGGAGCACTATCTACGACTGACTCTCAAACTGGAACGAACCGGGGCTGCCCTCCTGCCCAACCTTGAGGGTCCAGGCGCCTCCTGCCGGAGGCTCTACGCGGGAATCGCTCCGTCTATAGCCTTTTACGTGGCGCCGGTGTGGGCACCGGCGCTGCGAAAGCGACCGGCGGCCATGTTGAACTCATGCCAGAGGGTCATAGCCATCCAGATGGTGCAGGGATACCGCACGGTTTCCCGCGAAGCGGCGAGCCTTCTTGCTGGCCTGCCACCGTGGGATCTGGAGGCAACAGTCCTTGAACGCATACACGATTTGCGCATGGAGATGGAACGCCGGGGTGCTGTGACAAGACGCGGTATGGTGGACAGAGTTCCGGCGGGATCTCATGGCGGAATGGCGACAGCAACTGTCGCAACCCAGTGCTGGGCACGCCATAATCACTGTGGTAAGTCCCCTCTTTGAGGAGAGACTGGAGTGGCAACACGGAGTCCTCACCTTGCGCATGACGCAGGTCCTCACCGGACATGGTAAGTTCGGGAGGTTTCTGCATCAGATTCAGGCGTAAAAAACGCCCGTTTGTCACCATTGTGTGGACCGCCCGGAGGACATGGTGAAGGTGTAACCCGCTTGTCTTGGGCGGAGCACCGCCGTGTCGTCGTGGAGGCAATCGGCAGCAGCGACCTCTCTCGTCGGGCCCTAGTTCGGGCTATGGTCCGGAGCGCGGAGAAATGGCAGGCGGTCGTCTCCTTCTGCGAAGCAGTAATGCTAACGAAGGAGGTAGCCACACGAATGAGGGAACGAAGGTCCTCACGCCCCAGCCGCCGTAATTCCGACCCTGACTACCAGTCACGGTAGACGCTGGCGGGCGTACGGACGTCGAGCAATTCACGACGGGACCGAGCCCAGTTGTCAACAGCGCGTTATACGCACTATCATTCAATCAATCAAAAACATGTATTTCAGGTAAACCATTTACTGGCACTTTTGACTTTTCAAAATGTCGGCCAGTCAGAAAAGTGAAGTTAAATTGCATGTTCCAAAGCGCAGATCTCTGTTGAGAAGAAAATACAAGAAACTCAGCGGAGACTCTTTTAAATCAAAACAGGTTCAAACTATAAAGGCGGAAATTGATTATTGAAACGTGACGCGACCCGACGCAACGCAACTTGAAAAATTTTCATCCGACTCATTATTTATTAAATCCATAAAACACGACCCATACAATACATGACCCATACAATACACTGCTGGCAGACAACCATGATCTAAAATTGCTTGTGTGTCGTGGCATCGCGTGTTGGTAATGTGCACGGTGCACGTCGGCTGTCGACACGTGGTGTCGTGTCGCGTTTCAATAATGTTTCCGCCTTTAAACTATTATTGTGCCCCACTATGGTGCAGACCTCCACTTTCTCTATCCAGACAAGAAATATTTTTTGTCGACATCAGATCTGCCTATAGTTCCATCTCACAAATAACTCCATATCTTCGACAGCCCGACCGCCACACAGATTCGTCGAGCGAGCTGTCGGACTCCGACTTCGAGTACCTGACGGCCACCGTGAAGAAACGCAAGGTGTCCGTGTCGGAAGACAAGAGCCCCAGCAAGCGCGGCAAGAGTGAGCGGCTGGAGCTGCGGCCCGAGGGGAACGTGGAGGAACTGCTGGCCGTCGTGGATGAGCAGCTCAAGAAGCTGGACGAGAGGCTCGTCAAGCTGCTGGCGTGGCAGAGGCTGCAGCAGGTAATTAAGGATTTAGTTTTTCTTTGTGTCCTTTCAGATGCAAAGGAATTTGTATGTTACGAGGTTGGTGATGAGAGTTATTCGACTTCAAAAAAGAAGGTCATCAATTAGTTCAACACGTTTGTATGTCAAAAGCGATCTATCGCTGCTGGATGTGGTTCGTCCCGTGGTCGGCAGTGCCGATCATGCATGCACGCAACGGCCGTCGTAAAAGGTGATAACGCCCCCTTTCAGCTCCCTAAAAGATCCACGGTCGACGGATTAGGGGACATCCGTCGTTTCATTAATTTGGACCTTGGATGGTGGCGCTTAGTATTTCACGCCTGTTTTAAACGTAGAAGAGAGTGAACACCTCGCTTTCCACTACGGGACGGGGCTTGTGGGTCGCGGGTTTGTACTAGTTCAGGGTAGCGGAAGTTACATCGTATCTGCAGCCTTCAATGCAAGTGTAGGAAGGAACATGAGTGGTTTTAGTCAGTACGATTTATATACGAGGTTTTCTCTTCGAAAAAAGGGTAGTGATATGTTTTTAGTTGATATCTATAATGTAGTCACCGCGAGAGAGTGCTATGCCTAGCGCGCAGTGTGGAAAGTTCCGAACATTCCATATCAAGCGAGTAGTAAAATCAATATTTTAGTTTATTTATTTATTTAGTACATGGAGTTACCTGTTAGTGCGTTTTTGGTTTTAAATAATGTTTAAAGTTGATTTGTTTTAGTTATAATATCACTTAATTTAGATTAAGGTGATTGCTACGGGTTGTTCGTGGCCATTTTCCCGCTAGATGGCGCTGAAGTCAACATTTTCAGTTTTATTTTGTTTTGAGTGTAATTGAAACAATATTAAGTCACAGAAATAGTACAGCGTAAATCGGACATTCCACTTTATCGAAGTTAGTCAAATTATAGTCTCAAAACCCATCTGATTCGCCAATTTTCGAAATACTAATATCTAACTCTGCTTATAGTATCGTTTACACACACATAGACACGAACGACTACTTTAAAATCTAACAAAATTACCACTAGATGGCGTGCATTTAAAAGTTATAAGCTTGGTTTCTGTAGAAATTATAATTATGTCTGGGGGAGTACCTGTTATGATTATATTATAAAAATAAAAGGCGGTATTTCAGGTGTAAACTATTTAATTGACCTCTAATTTTGTGAATCAAATGAATGTCAAGAATGCATTATAAGACAGTTTTATTTTATTACCTTTTATTACATTATTTAAAATAACATATATTCCAACTAACAATAATATTACAAGTAATTATAGAGACATAAATGCTTGATAAATGACCATTTACTAAAAAACAATCTTTTTCAAAATTAATTACACACCAGTACAAGACAAACGCAAGAAACTCTATTTCATAAACAAGACAACAAATTTAAAACACAAATTAGAATAAGAGATTGCAACCAAGAAGGTGGAAAAATGTTTGATAATATCTAAGCATCCATAATCACATTTTTATTCTTGTAAAACTTAAACATAACTAACAAATGGTTATACATATCTGCTAAAGTATTGTTTTAATTGTAAAGGAAATAAAAAAGCAACAAAGTTCTTTTCATTCACTCATTGATAATGTAGATTCTAAACATACAATTAAAACAATCATTTGATCCTGAAGTTCTTGTCCGGAAAACCACCACTTAACAGCTGCTGCGAAAGAAAATGACTATACTTAGTATATTTTGTGTGTAACTTTTTATGTGGATGTTGAAGAACAATTTTCCACAAGAAAAAATTAATATAGATTGAAATTTATGGAAATTATGAAATAAATAAAAAAGAGTAATAATTTAGTGTACCTTTCATATCTATACATTTCACATTTTTTTGACCATGGTTCAAAATGATTTCTGGCAGAATACAGTATTTTAAAAAGTCTAATGGCTTTGGCATCATATTGCTGATAAATTCATTATCTCGACAAACTTCTATAACTGTCTAAGGTTCATTGACTGAAATAAAACATTTGAAGTAGCATTTATCCATGTTACTGACACACATTCGTCCTTGAACCTGAAATAAATTTAATATTATAGTAAGAGTAATTATCATGCTAAAATATAGTGGACATGCAATAGAATTATAAATTTTATTAATTCTGCTAACCATTCTTCACACCATATTCTCAATTGTAGTTCATCAATATCAATTGGATCACTCGGTTCAGGTCCATAATTCTTGTCTGGTTTGTGATTTTTTCTCTTCGAACAAAAAATTGTTTGAGTGTTGACAAATCTTATCGTATTCTGCTCTGTTCCTTTCGCTCTATGTATTTTTTTAAATGTGTTCCTGGACTCTGTGTGGTCTGCTTTTTCCATGCAGTCTTATACCATTTGTGTCCAGTAGCAAGCGATAGCCCTGAAAATAAAATATAATTTTACTAGAAAATATGAAAAAAATAGATAGAAATTATATCTATGTTATGTACAATATAAGTATAAGGAAACAGTACTGATAAACTTAACATTTCTTTTTGGTTCCAACTTCTGTTTGTTCTAATAGAAAAGTAAATGTTTATAGTATTTACCTGCCACATGAACACATTGGTACGATTCCCCTTTACCTAGATTAATTCGTTTTCCTCAGCTGATTTTATTTATTACGCTCATAAAGTTTTCTGCCACATTTGTCGTCTCATTTGACAAAAGGCCTGCCTTCAAGGCAATTTTTTGATGGTGGCATAAATCAGTGCCCACACTTCTGGAGCATCCTTTTTTTAGATCTTCTACGAAGTTTCCTTCCTTGTTTTCAGTTCCATTGACATTGCAATAATAGTCCTTGCAGTTCAGTCGCCATATAATCGTTTGAATGCGCTTTTCACTCTTTTTGTCAATTTACGGACGCCTGAATATTCGTGGCGTTTGGTACGCTATCTTTCTCGCAGCATCAGACAGTAGGAACCAAGATGTAAACCTAAACTGAAATACACAAAAACAAATGATATACAAGACAATATGTTAGGTACTTTTATAAATTCGGAATTCGTTCGAAATGCAATCTCATGTCATGCAAAGTAATGTCCGTAGATAATACAGAATATTACAAATATTGACGTTCCAAATTACGTTCAAAATTACATTCGCATTTTGAGAAAATTATAGCAGTAAAATTTTACTTACCCAAATAATTTTGATATAATATTGATTGACAATTAAGAAAATAATATCTAGTGGGGATAAATCCCTGCAGAACAACCATAAATAATAAATCATAATCCATAATTATATGTAACGGAATGCATATTATGACGCGATATAGTTTTACTTGGTACATACCAAGTAAAACTAATGTTTGTTTGTCCATCGATAACTATTTGTATTACTAATCTGAAAAAAGAATATGACAGGAAATATATATATTTAAAGCGACTTATAAATTTGATTTACATATGATAGATAATACCTATATTATAAAGTAAAAAAAAAATTATATACTTGATATTAATTAAGTATAACTTAACGAATCAGTCAATAATATCGATTGGTGATTTCTATGAGAAGATTTTAGTTTGTAATAAATAGCCAGCTAAACTCACGGGCCGACTTGCTAATACCACCGAAATATTGGTACCTACTTTTATTTTAAAATAAAATTGCGTCTATGCAACTTTTACTACAATACATTGCTATAATTACATTAAATTGGAATGAAATACATACAAGAAATATTTGTTCGAATCTATGAAAATGCATAAAACTCAAAACATACAAGAAATTCCGCGCGTAAAACCTATCACTGCACAAGCTAGCCTAGAGCTTCAAAATGTATTTTATTACAAGTCAACCGAATTATCGAATCGAACGAAGTTTGGCAACGGTTTTTCTTAGAAACATTACGGGTCAAAGGGTCAAGTAGGAAGGAACTAGGAAGTACGGCAACGTCGCGTTTTGTTTCTCGTAGGTTTCGTTTGACGAAATTGTTGCTAGTAACAATAATAATAACTAACGCTAACAATATTTGACAACAACAATGTTTTATGTTTTCGTTTATGATAGTTAGTTTTACGTTATTATAATGCTTTTTTTAATGGAAACCATTATTATAAATTTAGTAAAGATTTTTCAAATTTATAATATCGGTTGCACGCCATCTAGCGTTAAGTATTATAATCTATCGCATTCATGGCGGCAAGCTTGGTTGTCAAATCGCACTCACACTAGTAAACAAAATGTCTAATTTTGCCCGGTTTTCTAGACTGTTTTTCTCAATATATAAAGCAAATTATTTACCAAAAAGGTGCATGCGGAACTATTTCATTGTAGAAAAGTGATAAAGTGATTCGTTTTGAGTAAAAAGTGTCTATGTACGGAGTATATCCCGAACGAAAAATGTATGAACAGGCCAGCGGAATATTCACCTTAAATCTCAATAAATGGAATGAGATTGAACAAGTGTGTGTGTGTGCAGGTGCTGGCGGGCGAGCAGGCGTGGGGCTTGTGGCGCGGCGCCGGCGTGTCGGGCGCGCTGCGGGGAGCTGTGCGGCGCGGTGTGGACCGTGCGCGTCTTGCGAGGCTGGGGCTCGTGCGCCGCGCGCTGCCCTCCGAGCTGCTGAGCGGCGCCGACCGCGCGCGCATCGCCACCGTGGTGTGGGGCGCGCCGCCGCCCGCGCCGCCCGCGCCGCCGCGCGCGTCCGCGCACGAGCTCAGCGACGCCACCGTCAGAGCTACGCTGTGCGCCATCACCAGACCTGACAGGTAACTCGTGCGCCGCGCGCTGCCCTCCGAGCTGCTGAGCGGCGCCGACCGCGCGCGCATCGCCACCGTGGTGTGGGGCGCGCCGCCGCCCGCGCCGCCCGCGCCGCCGCGCGCGTCCGCGCACGAGCTCAGCGACGCCACCGTCAGAGCTACGCTGTGCGCCATCACCAGACCTGACAGGTAACTCGTGCGCCGCGCGCTGCCCTCCGAGCTGCTGAGCGGCGCCGACCGCGCGCGCATCGCCACCGTGGTGTGGGGCGCGCCGCCGCCCGCGCCGCCCGCGCCGCCGCGCGCGTCCGCGCACGAGCTCAGCGACGCCACCGTCAGAGCTACGCTGTGCGCCATCACCAGACCTGACAGGTAACTCGTGCGCCGCGCGCTGCCCTCCGAGCTGCTGAGCGGCGCCGACCGCGCGCGCATCGCCACCGTGGTGTGGGGCGCGCCGCCGCCCGCGCCGCCCGCGCCGCCGCGCGCGTCCGCGCACGAGCTCAGCGACGCCACCGTCAGAGCTACGCTGTGCGCCATCACCAGACCTGACAGGTAACTCGTGCGCCGCGCGCTGCCCTCCGAGCTGCTGAGCGGCGCCGACCGCGCGCGCATCGCCACCGTGGTGTGGGGCGCGCCGCCGCCCGCGCCGCCCGCGCCGCCGCGCGCGTCCGCGCACGAGCTCAGCGACGCCACCGTCAGAGCTACGCTGTGCGCCATCACCAGACCTGACAGGTAACTCGTGCGCCGCGCGCTGCCCTCCGAGCTGCTGAGCGGCGCCGACCGCGCGCGCATCGCCACCGTGGTGTGGGGCGCGCCGCCGCCCGCGCCGCCCGCGCCGCCGCGCGCGTCCGCGCACGAGCTCAGCGACGCCACCGTCAGAGCTACGCTGTGCGCCATCACCAGACCTGACAGGTAACTCGTGCGCCGCGCGCTGCCCTCCGAGCTGCTGAGCGGCGCCGACCGCGCGCGCATCGCCACCGTGGTGTGGGGCGCGCCGCCGCCCGCGCCGCCCGCGCCGCCGCGCGCGTCCGCGCACGAGCTCAGCGACGCCACCGTCAGAGCTACGCTGTGCGCCATCACCAGACCTGACAGGTAACTCGTGCGCCGCGCGCTGCCCTCCGAGCTGCTGAGCGGCGCCGACCGCGCGCGCATCGCCACCGTGGTGTGGGGCGCGCCGCCGCCCGCGCCGCCCGCGCCGCCGCGCGCGTCCGCGCACGAGCTCAGCGACGCCACCGTCAGAGCTACGCTGTGCGCCATCACCAGACCTGACAGGTAACTCGTGCGCCGCGCGCTGCCCTCCGAGCTGCTGAGCGGCGCCGACCGCGCGCGCATCGCCACCGTGGTGTGGGGCGCGCCGCCGCCCGCGCCGCCCGCGCCGCCGCGCGCGTCCGCGCACGAGCTCAGCGACGCCACCGTCAGAGCTACGCTGTGCGCCATCACCAGACCTGACAGGTAACTCGTGCGCCGCGCGCTGCCCTCCGAGCTGCTGAGCGGCGCCGACCGCGCGCGCATCGCCACCGTGGTGTGGGGCGCGCCGCCGCCCGCGCCGCCCGCGCCGCCGCGCGCGTCCGCGCACGAGCTCAGCGACGCCACCGTCAGAGCTACGCTGTGCGCCATCACCAGACCTGACAGGTAACTCGTGCGCCGCGCGCTGCCCTCCGAGCTGCTGAGCGGCGCCGACCGCGCGCGCATCGCCACCGTGGTGTGGGGCGCGCCGCCGCCCGCGCCGCCCGCGCCGCCGCGCGCGTCCGCGCACGAGCTCAGCGACGCCACCGTCAGAGCTACGCTGTGCGCCATCACCAGACCTGACAGGTAACTCGTGCGCCGCGCGCTGCCCTCCGAGCTGCTGAGCGGCGCCGACCGCGCGCGCATCGCCACCGTGGTGTGGGGCGCGCCGCCGCCCGCGCCGCCGCGCGCGTCCGCGCACGAGCTCAGCGACGCCACCGTCAGAGCTACGCTGTGCGCCATCACCAGACCTGACAGGTAACTCGTGCGCCGCGCGCTGCCCTCCGAGCTGCTGAGCGGCGCCGACCGCGCGCGCATCGCCACCGTGGTGTGGGGCGCGCCGCCGCCCGCGCCGCCCGCGCCGCCGCGCGCGTCCGCGCACGAGCTCAGCGACGCCACCGTCAGAGCTACGCTGTGCGCCATCACCAGACCTGACAGGTAACTCGTGCGCCGCGCGCTGCCCTCCGAGCTGCTGAGCGGCGCCGACCGCGCGCGCATCGCCACCGTGGTGTGGGGCGCGCCGCCGCCCGCGCCGCCCGCGCCGCCGCGCGCGTCCGCGCACGAGCTCAGCGACGCCACCGTCAGAGCTACGCTGTGCGCCATCACCAGACCTGACAGGTAACTCGTGCGCCGCGCGCTGCCCTCCGAGCTGCTGAGCGGCGCCGACCGCGCGCGCATCGCCACCGTGGTGTGGGGCGCGCCGCCGCCCGCGCCGCCCGCGCCGCCGCGCGCGTCCGCGCACGAGCTCAGCGACGCCACCGTCAGAGCTACGCTGTGCGCCATCACCAGACCTGACAGGTAACTCGTGCGCCGCGCGCTGCCCTCCGAGCTGCTGAGCGGCGCCGACCGCGCGCGCATCGCCACCGTGGTGTGGGGCGCGCCGCCGCCCGCGCCGCCCGCGCCGCCGCGCGCGTCCGCGCACGAGCTCAGCGACGCCACCGTCAGAGCTACGCTGTGCGCCATCACCAGACCTGACAGGTAACTCGTGCGCCGCGCGCTGCCCTCCGAGCTGCTGAGCGGCGCCGACCGCGCGCGCATCGCCACCGTGGTGTGGGGCGCGCCGCCGCCCGCGCCGCCCGCGCCGCCGCGCGCGTCCGCGCACGAGCTCAGCGACGCCACCGTCAGAGCTACGCTGTGCGCCATCACCAGACCTGACAGGTAACTCGTGCGCCGCGCGCTGCCCTCCGAGCTGCTGAGCGGCGCCGACCGCGCGCGCATCGCCACCGTGGTGTGGGGCGCGCCGCCGCCCGCGCCGCCCGCGCCGCCGCGCGCGTCCGCGCACGAGCTCAGCGACGCCACCGTCAGAGCTACGCTGTGCGCCATCACCAGACCTGACAGGTAACTCGTGCGCCGCGCGCTGCCCTCCGAGCTGCTGAGCGGCGCCGACCGCGCGCGCATCGCCACCGTGGTGTGGGGCGCGCCGCCGCCCGCGCCGCCCGCGCCGCCGCGCGCGTCCGCGCACGAGCTCAGCGACGCCACCGTCAGAGCTACGCTGTGCGCCATCACCAGACCTGACAGGTAACTCGTGCGCCGCGCGCTGCCCTCCGAGCTGCTGAGCGGCGCCGACCGCGCGCGCATCGCCACCGTGGTGTGGGGCGCGCCGCCGCCCGCGCCGCCCGCGCCGCCGCGCGCGTCCGCGCACGAGCTCAGCGACGCCACCGTCAGAGCTACGCTGTGCGCCATCACCAGACCTGACAGGTAACTCGTGCGCCGCGCGCTGCCCTCCGAGCTGCTGAGCGGCGCCGACCGCGCGCGCATCGCCACCGTGGTGTGGGGCGCGCCGCCGCCCGCGCCGCCCGCGCCGCCGCGCGCGTCCGCGCACGAGCTCAGCGACGCCACCGTCAGAGCTACGCTGTGCGCCATCACCAGACCTGACAGGTAACTCGTGCGCCGCGCGCTGCCCTCCGAGCTGCTGAGCGGCGCCGACCGCGCGCGCATCGCCACCGTGGTGTGGGGCGCGCCGCCGCCCGCGCCGCCCGCGCCGCCGCGCGCGTCCGCGCACGAGCTCAGCGACGCCACCGTCAGAGCTACGCTGTGCGCCATCACCAGACCTGACAGGTAACTCGTGCGCCGCGCGCTGCCCTCCGAGCTGCTGAGCGGCGCCGACCGCGCGCGCATCGCCACCGTGGTGTGGGGCGCGCCGCCGCCCGCGCCGCCCGCGCCGCCGCGCGCGTCCGCGCACGAGCTCAGCGACGCCACCGTCAGAGCTACGCTGTGCGCCATCACCAGACCTGACAGGTAACTCGTGCGCCGCGCGCTGCCCTCCGAGCTGCTGAGCGGCGCCGACCGCGCGCGCATCGCCACCGTGGTGTGGGGCGCGCCGCCGCCCGCGCCGCCCGCGCCGCCGCGCGCGTCCGCGCACGAGCTCAGCGACGCCACCGTCAGAGCTACGCTGTGCGCCATCACCAGACCTGACAGGTAACTCGTGCGCCGCGCGCTGCCCTCCGAGCTGCTGAGCGGCGCCGACCGCGCGCGCATCGCCACCGTGGTGTGGGGCGCGCCGCCGCCCGCGCCGCCCGCGCCGCCGCGCGCGTCCGCGCACGAGCTCAGCGACGCCACCGTCAGAGCTACGCTGTGCGCCATCACCAGACCTGACAGGTAACTCGTGCGCCGCGCGCTGCCCTCCGAGCTGCTGAGCGGCGCCGACCGCGCGCGCATCGCCACCGTGGTGTGGGGCGCGCCGCCGCCCGCGCCGCCCGCGCCGCCGCGCGCGTCCGCGCACGAGCTCAGCGACGCCACCGTCAGAGCTACGCTGTGCGCCATCACCAGACCTGACAGGTAACTCGTGCGCCGCGCGCTGCCCTCCGAGCTGCTGAGCGGCGCCGACCGCGCGCGCATCGCCACCGTGGTGTGGGGCGCGCCGCCGCCCGCGCCGCCCGCGCCGCCGCGCGCGTCCGCGCACGAGCTCAGCGACGCCACCGTCAGAGCTACGCTGTGCGCCATCACCAGACCTGACAGGTAACTCGTGCGCCGCGCGCTGCCCTCCGAGCTGCTGAGCGGCGCCGACCGCGCGCGCATCGCCACCGTGGTGTGGGGCGCGCCGCCGCCCGCGCCGCCCGCGCCGCCGCGCGCGTCCGCGCACGAGCTCAGCGACGCCACCGTCAGAGCTACGCTGTGCGCCATCACCAGACCTGACAGGTAACTCGTGCGCCGCGCGCTGCCCTCCGAGCTGCTGAGCGGCGCCGACCGCGCGCGCATCGCCACCGTGGTGTGGGGCGCGCCGCCGCCCGCGCCGCCCGCGCCGCCGCGCGCGTCCGCGCACGAGCTCAGCGACGCCACCGTCAGAGCTACGCTGTGCGCCATCACCAGACCTGACAGGTAACTCGTGCGCCGCGCGCTGCCCTCCGAGCTGCTGAGCGGCGCCGACCGCGCGCGCATCGCCACCGTGGTGTGGGGCGCGCCGCCGCCCGCGCCGCCCGCGCCGCCGCGCGCGTCCGCGCACGAGCTCAGCGACGCCACCGTCAGAGCTACGCTGTGCGCCATCACCAGACCTGACAGGTAACTCGTGCGCCGCGCGCTGCCCTCCGAGCTGCTGAGCGGCGCCGACCGCGCGCGCATCGCCACCGTGGTGTGGGGCGCGCCGCCGCCCGCGCCGCCCGCGCCGCCGCGCGCGTCCGCGCACGAGCTCAGCGACGCCACCGTCAGAGCTACGCTGTGCGCCATCACCAGACCTGACAGGTAACTCGTGCGCCGCGCGCTGCCCTCCGAGCTGCTGAGCGGCGCCGACCGCGCGCGCATCGCCACCGTGGTGTGGGGCGCGCCGCCGCCCGCGCCGCCCGCGCCGCCGCGCGCGTCCGCGCACGAGCTCAGCGACGCCACCGTCAGAGCTACGCTGTGCGCCATCACCAGACCTGACAGGTAACTCGTGCGCCGCGCGCTGCCCTCCGAGCTGCTGAGCGGCGCCGACCGCGCGCGCATCGCCACCGTGGTGTGGGGCGCGCCGCCGCCCGCGCCGCCCGCGCCGCCGCGCGCGTCCGCGCACGAGCTCAGCGACGCCACCGTCAGAGCTACGCTGTGCGCCATCACCAGACCTGACAGGTAACTCGTGCGCCGCGCGCTGCCCTCCGAGCTGCTGAGCGGCGCCGACCGCGCGCGCATCGCCACCGTGGTGTGGGGCGCGCCGCCGCCCGCGCCGCCCGCGCCGCCGCGCGCGTCCGCGCACGAGCTCAGCGACGCCACCGTCAGAGCTACGCTGTGCGCCATCACCAGACCTGACAGGTAACTCGTGCGCCGCGCGCTGCCCTCCGAGCTGCTGAGCGGCGCCGACCGCGCGCGCATCGCCACCGTGGTGTGGGGCGCGCCGCCGCCCGCGCCGCCCGCGCCGCCGCGCGCGTCCGCGCACGAGCTCAGCGACGCCACCGTCAGAGCTACGCTGTGCGCCATCACCAGACCTGACAGGTAACTCGTGCGCCGCGCGCTGCCCTCCGAGCTGCTGAGCGGCGCCGACCGCGCGCGCATCGCCACCGTGGTGTGGGGCGCGCCGCCGCCCGCGCCGCCCGCGCCGCCGCGCGCGTCCGCGCACGAGCTCAGCGACGCCACCGTCAGAGCTACGCTGTGCGCCATCACCAGACCTGACAGGTAACTCGTGCGCCGCGCGCTGCCCTCCGAGCTGCTGAGCGGCGCCGACCGCGCGCGCATCGCCACCGTGGTGTGGGGCGCGCCGCCGCCCGCGCCGCCCGCGCCGCCGCGCGCGTCCGCGCACGAGCTCAGCGACGCCACCGTCAGAGCTACGCTGTGCGCCATCACCAGACCTGACAGGTAACTCGTGCGCCGCGCGCTGCCCTCCGAGCTGCTGAGCGGCGCCGACCGCGCGCGCATCGCCACCGTGGTGTGGGGCGCGCCGCCGCCCGCGCCGCCCGCGCCGCCGCGCGCGTCCGCGCACGAGCTCAGCGACGCCACCGTCAGAGCTACGCTGTGCGCCATCACCAGACCTGACAGGTAACTCGTGCGCCGCGCGCTGCCCTCCGAGCTGCTGAGCGGCGCCGACCGCGCGCGCATCGCCACCGTGGTGTGGGGCGCGCCGCCGCCCGCGCCGCCCGCGCCGCCGCGCGCGTCCGCGCACGAGCTCAGCGACGCCACCGTCAGAGCTACGCTGTGCGCCATCACCAGACCTGACAGGTAACTCGTGCGCCGCGCGCTGCCCTCCGAGCTGCTGAGCGGCGCATATTATGGTGCCTACTGGGGCCATAAGTAGTGTGAAAACGAAACCCGGGGCCCTGGGACGAAGGCAACAAAAGATTTTCATGACGGGACTCCCTCGTCCCTTCCACCGTCACCGCACATAGACTCTGGCCAACGAAATATGGCACAACAAAAAGAAAGACGTATTAAAAAAAAATTGAAGCTGTTCACTCTAGCTATACGCCGCTTAAACGAAGTTGATACTTTTGATTAATTATTCATGAAAATAATAAATATGCAGTACATATTATTCAACAATTAATCATGTGCTATTTATTAAGCCACGATATTCAATGCCGCCTAAACACAAGCGTGTCTGTTCACTGCCAAAAGGAGCTCGTTTACCTTGGCTCCTGCTTTTTAGAATGTATCCTTGAAGTGAATCAACCGCTGGTTCTCAATTCGGATGTTTTTATTTTTTGTAGAAACGGAGTTGGTGATGGCTTAGGCAGACCTATCCCAATGCGGCTCTCATCCCTGACAATCGGCACGGACAGCGGCTGCGACGTGCGGCTGGACGCCGGCGCCTGCAGGCACACGTCGCGCAACCACGCCGTCATATTCATGGACGAGGTGAGCACAGAAAGGTTTACGCAGTTTATGAGTCCTGTATTGTACATAACTCGCGCGCCTTGCAATCAGCACTTTTCCGCCATCGTCATTATTTCAGCCGATAGACGTCCACTGTTGGACATAGCGTCTCTCATTATCGCATTCCCGCAAACCTCACCAGTCATCGGTCCACCTTTCAACCCTATTTCTTCCGGTATGTGGTCGTCACTCTAGAACCTTTAGTCCCCATGGACCATCTGTTCTCCGAGCAATGTGCCCGGCCCACTGTCACTTAATTTTGGCGATTCTTTGGGCTATGTCGATAACCTTGGTTCTCCTGAGGATATCTTTATTTTTGATACGATCATGCAAAGAAACTCTAATCATAGCACATTAACCAGTTGATGTAAACCCTTCAGGCAGTTCGGACGCGACTTTGTCAATTTTAAAAATGACCTCACTTAAATAAATTAAACAGTAAAAAACAATAAAAAAAAAGTGAAAATTCTGACGATTATGGTTAAATTTCAAAATAATTACTGATTTTATTAATATTAAGATATTGTGTACTAAAAATAATTACTTTAGTATTGATGGTTTAATTTTTACCAGTATGAATAGGCCTTTATTTTGTAGAAGCACTGACAAATCAGAATATACTATAATTTTATAAATACATATTTTTTTAAATTTATATTTAAGAATGTATTAATTTATCCTGTAAATAATTTTTAATAAATACTGTTTCCATTATTATTAATTTATTGTTTCCCTCCTCAGGTGAGCCGGCACTTCGAGCTGATCAACTATTCAGAATGGGGCAGTTACGTGAACGGCGTACTATACGCATGTGACGTGCAGCAACATGACGCTCCCTCCGACGAGGCGCCACAGGCTGACGTCAGGGCTGCCGCGCTCCGAGACATCGTGAGGCCGAGGATGAGGGAGCCGCTTAGGTGAGGATACACAAAGAAAATTCAGACCCGAGCCAAAAAAAAAAAACAAACAGAGGGTGACGACGGGATATCTGAAGCGAAGAGATTTTTCTTTATTGGATGTTACAGGAATTATCAAACCCGTTTCAGATGATGGTATCGTTGTTAATAACATGAACAATAGCGTGTGATCAAAGAGTTTTTTTTATCATATTTAATGAAATATTATAGTAAAGTAATACCATTTGTCTGGATACAGTAAAGACAAATAATTGTAGACCAGTATCCTTGTTGACAGATTTTAGGAAATGAAGATAAATTGAATGCTCTATTGTTTTAACTTGAATAACATTTTGTACAATAAACAGTAAGGTGAAATCTTCTTGTAAAAATCAAAACATGGTGTAAAAGTGACACAGGTGTGTCTAATAAAAGTATTTTATTTTTTGCGTAGGTAGAGGAATAAGATGCTATAGACATTTTTTGTGACCTATCTAAGGCGTTTGATTACGTAAATCATGAAGCAACTCTTGATACTTCAGCATTACGAACTAGGCAAAATAGCTTTAAGCTTAATTAAATTTTATTTGAATGATAAGCAGCAATTAAATTAGAGAAATGGTGTCAATTCGTCGGGACTCAATATGAAAATAGGGGTACCTCAAGGCTTAATTTTAGGTCCTTTCTTATTTTTAGTTGATATAAATAATTTTACTTTTATTGTTGCAAAGCAAAATAGGATAGCTGGCCCTATAGCTATGAACTTTTATGAAAGTTTTGTAATAAATTGATTTGTTTACCCACAGAATAAACGGCAACCTGACGAGTCCGCTACCGTCCGAGCCGCGCTGCCGCTGCACGCCGCCTCCCGGACGCGCCGGCGCGTGGGAGGGCTCGGCGCTGGTGGCGCACGGCGCGCTGCTGCAGTTCGGCTGCCAGGCCTTCGTGTTCAGCATCACCGACGCGCTCGCCTTCCCCTACGACGTCAGCGCGGACGACGCGCTATAGCCCTCCGACCTCGCGGTGCCAGGCCTCTGTTGGGATGCCTGACTTGACGTCGGGGTCACTGTAGACTCGTTTCTGCTGCCCATTGCAGATTCTTTGTGCTTTGTGCGAAACTGATTCATACATAAAGTATCCGCATTGAAATTGGTGAGTGACTTCACATTTTGTTCCGGCTAAGTGAGCTGTATGATCAGTAAACACAACTATATCGGAAAATTTACAAAAAAGTTTTAAATAAGAAATCCTTGACATGAAATACTGAAAATTAATGTTAATATAATTGTAGCAGTGTTATTCGACTTGAATAACCGATCATACATAGTAACAATAAGTTATAGACAGATAACAGTTAAAAGCATTCAAAGCTAGAATAATGCGATACTACTGATTATAATAGCTATCTATTAAAATCTAAATACAATAAAATCTAGTTTTGTGGACCCTGGATATGTGAAAAACTTCTGCGACTGAAAACTACAATGAGTTCACAACACTGTTTTACATTAAAGTACCTACTGTTACTGAGAATAGCATAATCAGCCTTCCCACTGCTGGGACTCAAGCCTCCCCTCTAGAAAAAAGTATAGACCGTAATCCACCACGCAGGCCCAATGCGGGTTGGTGAATGTCACGTCTTAAAATTTTTAGTTCTAGGACATACAAGTTTCCTCAAGATGTTTTTCGTTTTGAGAGCAGTGGTGATGAAATAAATTAGGTACATAAAGTAATACGTAGGATGGGTTAGAACCCGAGACCTACAACTCAGTAAGTCGGGGCCAAAGAGTTTTAAAGAGATACAATAGGAGCGGCTATCAGAAGAATGGTCTTAGAAAAACTGTCATCCAAATGAGTCAGTGACGTCATCTAGCTTGGAATAGTAAACATGCTAATTAAATTTGTCAAAATTTATATAAATTTAACTGTTGCTTGGTAGGTGGCCAGGGGCTTTACCATGATATTTTTAAATTTCTACAAGAACTTTACACTCTATAAAGCTCTATTTCTCTCATGTTTGACGTGAATAAACACTTTATCTTTCTTTTCTTTCTCTATCTCTTTAACAGTTCGGTTTAGGTCGTAAAATGGATCACGTTATGAGCTCGTGATAGTGGCTCAGTGTGTGCTAAGTAAAGTTAAGCTTTTCAGCAATAGATGGCGTTATTACAAAATCAGCAAATGTTCTAGAACTATTTATGAAAATTATTGAATTCTAAATAATTACTGCCTAAATACCAAGAATAATTACGAAAATAAATCGAAGTTAGGTCCAGTCATTTTACCATAACAAGATTTGCAATAGTGTAAAGCGCAGCAAGGCATATTTTCTCAGAAAATGATTTTCTTTTAGTGCATAGAGCGGATACAAACACGATTTGACGTGTAGAGGTGTCACACTAGACTGAGCGACTTATGACTACTAGGTAATAAGTATCGGGTTACGATTTTGTTCGCTATGTTCTGTCTATTGGTAGTATATGCTTAATGTCTTTGGTCACTACTGCTTGGATTTTGTTCACCTACGTGTGGCAGCAGAATTGACGGTCTACTCTCACCATAGCCCATATATACATTGGTTTTATCAATGGTTTAAGTTAATTCTTAATATACTATTATGTTTACTTGTTAGTGTAATTTTATTACGGTTATAATGCAATGTTCTAAGTATACAAGCGACATTTATGTTATTATGTTGTATTTTCTACTGATGTTCATTCAGTTGAACTCTTAACTACTTAATTTTGCACTAATGTTGCAGATTTAATGCCAATTGTATTAATTTATTTATTATTAAAATATAGATCAGTTCTTGAAGTTGGATACAGTATAGTAAGGCTAGAGTGAATAGGCTCTTAATAGTTTGCCTCACCATCAATGATTGCATCTCTGCTTACCATTTGGTGGGATCACAGTTAAGCACTGGTTTATATCAATTTTAAAAAAAGTATTTTATAATTGTCCATTTTTGACTGTCGGATTACTGGTCAAGGATCTATTTTTGGGATGAAAATTATCGTAAAGTGTATCCGACTCATGGCCAACGACACCCCAGGCGCGTCATAAGCAAATATCACGGGAGGCCTACGACGCACCCGGCGCGTTTCATCGAACCTACTTAAAAACAGATATAAAGATTGAAATAAAGAGAACTACCACTTTTTATCCTAAATTAAATACTGAACTCGTGTAGTCTTCAGGGCCAAAGACGCTCTAGGTGCGGCATTCTCGATGTAGGCCCATGACACGCCTGGCGCGTCATCGTTCAATGTTCGGGGCTTGGCTAAACTATGCACGAAAATGATGGTGGCAATGAGTCGGGTATGAGACAATATTAAATGCCTGTTAACAGCACTGACTGTTTAGTTAAATGAACTTTCTACTGCCAATCTCATAGACGCCGCTTCCGGTTTTACTTGCAGTGCACGAGCAATTCAATTCACATTCCGTCCACTGTTGGACATAGACCTCCTCCAAGTGTCGCCACAAGGGCCGGTTCTGTGCGTCTCGCATCCATGGGGTTCCCGCGCACCGCAGCAGGGCGGCCCTACAAGGCTGTGGCTTCCGGTACGAAGTCCTTACTCCATAACCTTTCTGTTCTGCGAGCAATGTGCCCTGCCCACTGACACTTAAGTTGGCCGATTCTTCGATTTGGAATGTGCAATTAACATAATTTTTTTGACTGACTCACTTCTTGACAATTCAAAAGTGCCTGTAAATGGTTTATTTGAAATAAGTGCTTTGATTCTTTTATTCGGGCTATGTAGGTAACCTTGATTCTCCTGCGTCCTGGTTTTTTGCAGTAGCCGGGGGCTAATCTCTGATTATTCAACTTCAGTTAAATTATCTATCTTAAGAACTCTTTAGTTGTCAAGTGTGGAACTCCTAATGTCAAGATATCCTTGTACGTTTCGAAACCAATGCCTAATGAATGTTTTTATTGTCCCTTATAAAATATCTCTTTTTTTCGCTACTTCAGGAACTGATCTACTAATATTTTTTATATTAAAATATGATTTCACTACCGAAAGGTATTGAAACCTTTAGGAGCGCAAGCGTCGCAAGTTTTGTCTCGTTCCTTGTTAGCTTTCTGTCTTGTTCCTACAAAGCTTGTGAGGTTTGTGAGGTTTGCCTTGCCTTATGTATTCAAGCTCCATTCGCGTTAAGATTCAATATTTAAACAAACCTTCTTTACTGTCCGTTCAACCGGTTTTGACTTCTATTCCGTAGGCATAAGGATGGCATTGAGAGCAGAAAAGTGGTTACAATACCAACAATTTACTGCAGTTGCTATTTATCATGCCATTAACGCAATAAAATTCAAAATATATACATATATACGAGTTTATATCCCAAACACATGGTCCTTCGAGCCGGATTGAATTGGACGGACAGTAAAAATAGGTTTTAAAGGTCTCGACGCGAATGGAGTATAGGGAGATACGAAATTTGCAGGTGTTTTGTGACTACTCAAATTCTGTTCTATTCTATTAATTCAGTAGGTATTAATTTTATTTTAATTATGTTTATACTGAATTCCTTCCATTATTCTCGGTTCTTCGCCTCTCTCATCTCCTTCGTGGTGTGTAGGATACTGGTACCGATCCGACTAGACTAACCCCCACATAGATGGGGAATGGTTAGGTACATTGGTTGGTGAACCAAGTCTTACATAGCACTCGTCACAAAAATACCTGTAGAATATATAAATCAACATACTAGTAAATCTGTTAATGTTATGTTCTGTCATAAAATGTTATTCTAATATTAGCTTTGCATGTTGGTCAAGCGTGAGCGGAGATTGTAAATATTTAGATAATCAATTAATTAATGGGCGCTTTCCATTGTGGATTGGATTCTATGTATGATTATAAAGATTTGAAATGTTCATTTTAATGGTTTTAAGGTTCCCACACAAAATTGCGATGCGATGCGATACGACGCCTCGTCGAATAGAAAATATGCATGTAAAAAAATATTTGTTATCATCAATAAATATACAGAAATAGAATATGGATACTGAAAACAATATCAATGTTGGTAGAAAAACAAACGAGACATAACAATTTTAAATAAATATATATGGCTCTTGTTAAAACGCCGTTTTCTATGGCGGCCGTATTGGCGTCATGAACTTTGACGTCAAAGACCACGTCGGGCTCCTCTTATTAGCGGCTTCGTCCGCGTCAATATTGGTTATTGCGGACGCGAAGTTACAGTCGAAGATGGTTAAAAAGTAGCCTGTCTATCCATGGAGTTCAAGCTTCCTTCGTACTGAAATTCATCAAAAGCGATTCAGTAGTTTAACCGTGAAAGTGTAACAGACAGAGTTACTTTCACATTTATAATAAATTATTAGTATGAATTAGAGCCGAAAATGATTTAATTTAGGATATTAAAAAATTGCATGCATATTCACTATTGCTGTGATGCGATTTCGTGCGGCCAAGTATCGATTCAGGTGACCATACGACGTGCGACGCGAATCAATTCACAAGTTCTTGCGATGCGTCGTGCAAGTTCGGAGATTTTTAACGATGAGACCTCGCTTAGCAGTTTTGTGTTTGGGCCCTTAAAGGGATTGCTAATCATCTACATAGTATAGATGCAAATCTTTCATGTCTTCTTAAAAAAGAGGCGTTAACTAAAACCCTTATCTTCGAGTGACTCGAGCCGTGTAAACGACTTCTCGATTTACTAATATACTCATTAGTAAATTGAGAAGTCGTTTACACGACTCGTATTCAATAAATAAGTTTTGAGTTAATGCCATCTAGCGATTGGTTGTGATTTCAAATTTTTAATCAATTTACCTATTTTCATAAAATGCTTTTTTAGCAATACTAATAAAATTATATGCCCACTTAATTTATAGTAATGCTGTTATGACTTCAAAATCCATGTGACACCTGATTTTTAATAAAAAGAAAATGAATGCTCATGTAATATTCAAAATAAAATATTTTTGGAAATAACCACAGTTGGTTCGATGTCTCCATGATTGGTTTCATTTATGTAATATTGTGTGAAACATAAACTATTGTAATTAATTATTAAGAATATTCGGCCGAAATGGACCACGTATAGATTTTGGTCGGTTGTTGTAAACACACGTTATTGTAGAATATTATGTGTATACTTACGGTACCCATTGTTAAGGTATATGGTTGATTTGCAGTAAAAATAAAACATTAAACAAGTTTTTAGTATTATCTTTATTTTTGGAATACCTATATAAAAAAACACCTATATAAAAATATGTATCTACAGTGGGTGCGTTTACAATCATCTAAACTCTCACGAACAAGACCTCAGACCTGAAACAACGTTATACAAATGTTTGTTCCGTGCGGGAATTGAACCCGCAACACGCAGCGCAGCAGCCAACAGCTCAACCACTGCGCCAACCGCCCTTACAAAAAATAAAATAAAATAAATTTTAAAAAGAAAAACAAATAAGCAGAATTAAAGTTACATTGATGACTGTCAAAATGTGGAGGGGTATATAAATATATGGATAGGAAATGTCTTATTTAGGAAAGGTGATGTCATTTTTAATGTAAATCAGCCGTATATCACTCAACTTTTGTGTTCTGGTTTGATAATTAGCCGTCGTTTAAAAAATCCAATAAATGATAAATAAATGGTAAGGGTTGTTGGTTTTTAGTGTACCCTTGCATCTCTCACCTAGCGTCGTTTCTGCATATGCTTTAAGCCGGGTACAGACTGTCGTAATGTAACATGCAAGGTAACATGAAAGGAGCGTTTCGTGCGTGTGGTGGGCGCGCGCACTCGCCTCGCGTGTACCCTCTGACAGTTGAAATGCTCTGTTTGCGCGCCTGGTGTGCACGGTTCATGCGCAAGGTGTGACACGCACAATGGGAATATTATTACATTGCACAATACTTTGTTTATCTACCTTAGTGTTGCATTAGATTTTAATAAATAAATAAATACATTGCGACATTGTGAACGGATTCTTTCATGGCAAATTTTTTCATTACGTGTTACATTGCATGTTATAGTGCAGCGGTCTCTACCCGGCTTTATGTCGAATGTGTACGAATGCAGCGTTGACGTCATAGGCCATTGACACACATCGGCGGCTACGACTAGAAATGGCATTGTCAATGGTTTTTTGGCGGGACCTCAGTGGCTGTACTAATTATACGCAAATCGATTTCCATTGATACGATTTGTGATGTGAAATTGGTGTAGTTTTGTGTCTCAAGTGTCTACACGTCTGTCGGGTCTCACGATCTGAAATAGCGAAAAAAAAATCAGCAGCTCCATACATTTTGACGATTTATGCAAACATAAACGTATGGAGCAGCTGATTTTTTTTCGCTATTTCAGTTTTGGTCCCATAGTAAAAGTTGTTCATAATGAGGAGTACAATGTCCCCTCGAAATTCTTAAAGTTAATTTTTTAACACCTTATATACCTATAGATATCCATAGGTTAAAAGAGAATTTGACGTAGAGCTTGTTTCGGTGTTTCTTCTCAGGGTAGTCAGCTAGGAAAACGGCCTCATCTAGTTTAAACTGACGATAAAAATGACGTTTAAAAGTGTGTTTTTAAACCTATTTGCAAAATAAATATCATTTAGGTACCGTAAAACGGAGTGAATAGAAACGCAGGCGTGAATAGAAACAAAAATTTGGTTTGGTTTTTCACTTTGATACCATATTATTATCGGCTTCTAACAAAGCATCGACTTTTTAGAATAACAATTCATTAATAAATTGATACTGATAATGAGTTAAATGCTGCAAAAAATATTAAATATCGTAAAAATACCCTTTGAAGTTTTGTTTCTTTTCACCCCATTTGACTGTTGACGCCTTTCTGCTGGCAACTTTCTTAGGGCGGAATTCACCAATAAAACTAATCGCGATTATTTAAATCAAAACTCAGTTTGAGCGTCTAATCGAGATAACAGCTGAATTTTGCGTTTCACCGCTATTAATTGAATCTAGTTTAAGTTAAACTCAGTTATAATTCTAAACGCCCATGTTTTCGACGTTTGACTCGCATAATCGCGTTTAGCCACTGTCACTAGTGTCACTTGTTAATGTCATAATATTAATAAACATTGTGTTTTTAAACAATTTTATATTATTACGATTGGTTGTCATTTCATTAAAAATATATTACTCCTAAAAATATATTTCGCTGTAATAGGTCGCTGAATTCGCTGATACATGTTGTAGATACAATCATAAGTTTTGGTAAACGCGATTAAAATGGTGCTGGTGAAATCGGTTTGACGTAAGCCTAGATCAACGCCAATCTATAAACTGGATTACGCTGAGCTGTTTTGTTGAACTAAGTTTTTATAGCGACTGATGAAATCGGCCCTTAGTCTGTAGCAGCTCGGAGTCTGGACCTGTCTCCGGTTGATGGCAATAGAGTTACCCTCTTTTTCTATAATTGGCAGCAAAGACAATCTCCACAGATGGGGGTTCTCAGACGGTTCCGATCTTCAGTGTTTGTGCGGCGTCTCTCCGCAGACCATATCCCACCATCGATCCTGCATCGCCCTGTGTCGCAGTGCCCTGTTACCTGTTCACGTAGGGAGCTAATGACAGTACCAGCAGACGGCACTGCCGTGGCCGAATACTGGGCCATGCAAGGAATTTAACTAGTTTTGCCATCGATACGCTAAGAAGAAGACTGGCGAAATACGAGTGTGTTGGTGTTCTTCTGTTTATCCTTCTGAATCCCCTGGGGTATATTATATAAACGAGATTTGGTGTCAATATATTTTGTTATACTAAGAGGACATCCATTAAATGAGTGGATTAAGGTTGGGGGAGAGGGTGGTCTAGACTAATCTCGCTCAAGCTCAGGTATGTAGGGATTATGAATTTTGAATAATCATATTTGAGATGAGGTGAAGAGGTTCGAGTCAGTTCTCTCTGGGGTTAGGAGGGAGTCATTAAATCCCCAAAATCATCATGATTATTATATCAGCTGAAAGACGTCCACTGCTAGACATGAACTTTCCCAAGCTTCGGTCCCATCGACCATCTGTTTTGCGAGCAATGTGCATCTGCCCACTGTCACTTAACTTTTTCAAAATCGCTCATTGTATTCACGCACGTTCAATTACATTTAATTTTATTTAAACGCGTTTACTTATTGATTGTGAAGAAGGGCCTTACCATTAAAAGCAATATTTTGAATTCAGTCAAGTCTTCCATCCTCACTAGCTAGCCACGTGTCTCTTAATATTATTATATCAACTAAGTATTTAATATAATTGATATTTATATGAAACCTTACCTGTTATATTGGTAGGTTAATTAAAATATAATTATTAAATATTGTAAGAAAAGGGATGCTCATTCGTTCCCAGTCCTCTTATAGAGGCGCGTAGATCATGACCTGTACCATGATGTTCAAAGTAACATTGTTTTATTCTTATTTCCAGTGTGGGTAAGAGATGGCGCTAGACAACCTGTATAGCTCTGTCTCTTACCCACACTGAAATAAGAATGAAACAATCTTACTTTGAACGTCATGGTAACCCCGAATGTTATAGACTAATAATGCATATCGACGCTTGAAAGGCAAAATGTATGAACGACCATTTCACAAGTTGTTCAATAAATGGATTTGAAATTCTACTTTTCACAAAAAAATTCATAGTAAATTAACTAATTGAGCATTTTTGTTGATACTCAGAATAGTTATTATTTAATATATTTGTTATTTAATTGCTGTGTCAAAACCAATTTATAAGACCTTTTTGATAGATTTTGAGGAGATAATACAAGGCTGTGAATAATCTTGGTTAGGTAAATTTGACTTAACTCACAATATTCACATAGAGGTCCTGTAAAAAATGTTTTAACGATCGAATAGCTACATACAACCTACAACTAAAGTGTCTTACGTTATTTTCTGTAAACTTTTATATTCCAATAAAATGTTTCATCAGGCCAGGTTGTTCAACACTGGAAAACTAAAATATCTTACTCATAAAACTGAGTTCCGTCTAGGATGAAGGTATTATATCCCAATATTATTATATTTTTAACAATAAGTAAAAAATTAAATAAAAAATAAAGAATAATAATAAATTTAATTACATCACAAAATAGCACAAATATATAAAACTTGTTATAAAAAAAAAACAAATTCGAGATTAATTATATGTACTTTTATAATTAAACAATAAAACTACTTGAGATCAATCAGTCACATAAAAATGATGCAGATGTTCGTATAGTAATTATGTAGTATAGGTATTTTAATGAAATAAATAACTACTCAACTTTGACATCAATCACTCCTATGAAACAAACTGACGAAGAAAACGATTAAATATTATAGTTTATAATTATAAGCTTATAACTCAATAGATCACAAACTATGCGCCGACTCTGTAGTAAGAAACGATTGAATAGATAGTAGAGCCATTTAAAAAATTATCGAATAAAAAAATTATACGCTGTGTTCAATTGAGAAACGGATAGGGAAATAAAATCAGGAAACAATTATAAAATTTTGTTGAAATACCTAACTTATACAAAAGAATTTAGTACCTTCCTAACTTCAATCGTCGACGTCTTCTACATTAGTGT
This sequence comes from Mythimna vitellina, assembly GCA_949316375.1. Lineage (NCBI taxonomy): Eukaryota > Metazoa > Arthropoda > Insecta > Lepidoptera > Noctuidae > Mythimna > Mythimna vitellina. The sequence goes on from OX438704.1 coordinate 1,593,316, forward strand.
CTGGCAACAATCCTTTCAAGTTGCAAGTAGTCCAGGCATCCCGATTTGCGCGGAACGTCCCGATTTTTAGGGATCTAGGGACACGTCCCAATTAGCACTTGATCGGGACGCTAAATGTCTCGATAAATAAAAAAAAAATAACGTCCTTATTATTACAATAAAACAACCTGTATCGCATTCGCATCACTATGTCAAGTGCATTATAAATGACACACAATCCATTACTGGCTAGTTGTCTCTCCTGTCTTCCATCACACGTGACCATAATGTCTTCTGCTTTACTCCACATAATTATAAGTAATCTGGGACTCAATCGATCTTCGTTCATCCTTTCCATTCATATACATTAAAATGTAACCAATACAATTTTAGTATAAAAATATTTGAACTTTTAAAACAACGGCAATCACTTATAACAATGTTTTTTTTTTCGTTTTTGTCTTTTTCAACACGGTGGAGCTTACGGTGGAAGTGTGCCCTACTTGGGCGGAGCACCGCCGTGTCCTCGTGGCGGCGTTTGGTAGCAGCTCGCTCTAGCGCCGGGCCCTGGTTCTGGCCATGGTCCGGAGCGAGAGGGTATAGGAAGCGGTCGCCTCCTTCTGCGAAAAGGAGTTGACCGCAACCGTGAATCAATTGATACCCTCACGCCCCAGTCGTCCCTGAAGATGTCCCGGGCGTCGAGTGTCGCACTTTGATTTCCGGCTACAGTAGGCACGGGTTTGCAAACGACGAGCAATGGGTAGCTCGTCGTTCACCCATCCAATAAAGACCAGGCTCGAGTCGACGACACGTCGCGTTGCACATGCTCCTCAAAGAGATACCCTCAAAGAGATGCCGGGTCCAGTAGGGCCTGCTAGGACTGCGGGAATGTTTGAAACAATGACCGTGGCCCTGGAACGCAAAGAGCGACTGAAGAAGTTTGAGTTTTAGTCAGTAAAAGTCTGACACGCCCTCTTGTTCCACTTTAGAGCAAGAGAAGGAATTGAATGATTTAGTTCCTAAAAAATAAAACATAATTTTTTTTTAAAATACCCCGATTTAAAATCCAAAATCCCGATTGGTTTTGCCATCCGTCCTGATTTTTATCCAATCGTACCTACCTGGCATCACTAGTTGCAAGTTTGCAAATTAAGGGCGTTTTACTACTTTTGAACTTCTGGAAATCCACAAATATAAAAGAGAACACCATGAAAAATTATTTTATTATGTGACTGCAACCGTCTCTCAAAGTACTCCTTCATGATACCTAAGTGGAAAAGCAAGTGATTTTACAAAGCTTTACCAAATCAACACATTTTTGTTTAGGAATAGGAAGTTTGTTTTCATACAAATTATCTCCTGGACCCCTGTTCTTACCAATAACTTCAACTTTTTCGGTAGCTGCTGTGTTTTCCATGCTGTATTTTATATAAATACTAGCTTCTGCCAGCGGCTTCGCCCGCGTGGAAATAGATTTCTCCAAACAAACTTTGGTAGATATTTATAAGATCTACAATTAATTAGAACATTTTATGGTTCTATCTTTTATAGTTTAGGCAGCGTACGCAAAATAAGTAACTTTTCTGGTTGACTTTTTACACCTTGTGTCCGAAAAACTCAAATATCTTACGGAACCCTACTTTTTTCTAAAATAAATATAGCCTATGTTACTCGTGGATAATGTAGCTTTCGAATGGTGAAAGAATTTTTAAAATCGGTCCAGTAGTTTTTGAGCCTATTCATTACAAACAAACAAACAAAGTTTTCCTCTTTATAATATTAGTGTAGATTAGCTGAATCCTTTTTCTTAAATGTAATAATTCTGAGTTTACTAATTTTGCCAACAAGATTGTTATTAAAGTATTTTTCGGACATAGAATCTCAAGCCTTGAAATCTTGGTGACATAAATATAATCTCTATATTGTACGGTTTTGGATTTTTCCTGACTAATTCAAATATGAACGATCAACTGAGCGTTGCGTGGTTGACTGAAGCACCCACGCAACGCTCAGACCATACACGCAGCGGTTCGCGCGTATAAAATACGCTCCTTAAGTACAACTTATCCACCACTTTTTCAGCCAACAAAGATTTTTTTACGTAGGTTTAACTCAGTAACACAAAAAACTTTGCTATAATTAAAGTATCATAAATGCTAACGGATGGTCAAAATCGTTTCAGGTAAAAATGTATGATCGACGAACTTTTTACTAAAAATTGACGACAAAATGCGCTTAACGTCCGAGTGATTGTAATACGTAGAAAGGTAAAATGTTTTAACGGACAATAGTCAAAAAATTATACACAGATAAATTGTTTTATTTCCAAAATTGGAAAAAGTGACCAACTTGTAAAACGTTTTATTGATCAATAAAAATGAAAAGTGATTTGGTAAAGTGTTTTAATTTCAAATCTTTAATATTACAAAAAAAGCAAAATGAATTATGGCCAATATTCAAACATTATGTACGGTTTATGAAACAAATGTCGAAAATGGTTGGATTTAAAACAAAATACAATGCGAAAATGACTGAAATCACCGTTGTATTAACGACCAAAAAAGTGCTCAGATTTTTTTGAAACCTAGACCATTCGAAAGAGAAAAATCTGCCGATTCCAACGATGTAAATAACTCAATTTTGACTAAAGTGGTCGTTCATACATTTTGCCTTTCAAGCGTCGATATTACAATATATATTGTAGTATTATGCGTGTATTATTGTAGCGTAATCTAGAATAATGATGTTTATGTTTGTCAAATAAAGGTTAATTAAGAAATAGTTTTGTTTATTTTTTGAGCACAAATTCTAATCTACAATATTTATTTTACTTTATATATATCAACGAATACTTAACACTAAAATGAAATATTTTCCTTGAAAACAACAAGAATTGGTTGACATGGCAGCTGTAATCTCTAAAAAAAAACCAGACAAGAGTCGGACTCGCGCACTGAGGGTTCCGTGCAAATTGCGTGCAAACTTACCTATGTAAACAGTTCATTTCCCGAATTGAGTTACTACTAGAAATTTAGTTTTCAGATTTTTTCCTATACTAGTACTATAAGACCTTGCTTCATGCAAAATTTCAGGATTCTAGGTCAACGAGAAGTACCCACCCTATGCTTTTTGATTCCCTTGAGTGTTGAAATATATGTTTTGCGACATAAACGGCCGTATCTTTTTTCTTCTTTAATTAACTCAGAACTTTGCTTTTTTTCACAGCTTCATGGGTCCGCCGACCTGAGTTTGAGCCGAGGTTTTAACTTCAACTCTATACCTGCACGCGTTCCGGAGATAAAGGGTCTTGACAGACAGACAGACGGACAACAAAGTAATCCAATAAGGGTTATTGGGTGGGAAAATCATCGGGTTCCGTTTTTTCCTTTTGAGCTACGGAACTCTAAAAAGGTGCCAATACTCCTAATCATAAAAATAAAGTGCTACAATGTGCCTTGGTTACTGACGCACAAATTAATCAGTAGCCAAGGCGATACGCCAACACTGTTAGCGCAGTGCATGAGCAATTGACTCCAGTGCTGCGTGTCGCGGGTTTGATTCTTGTACGGAACAAATATTTGTATAACCTACAGATAATTGTTCCGGACTCTACGTGTTTGTGAACGTACCAACAGGATGTGGTGCAAAGTATTTTTAAATCCAAGAAACATGATAAAAAGCAAACACCAAAATAAAAACAAAATCATTTAATCACCATTCTCATCACCAGGTTCCTCTTCATCAAAGTCCCTGATCTTGACATCAGCATCCTCTCCATACTGTATAATGTTATCTATTGTTATGATGATATTCTCCACACTCTCCTCGTCCTTTATATTAAGCGGATAGAACCGAACTAGGCTGAAGTTCTCAATGACCTCTCCAATAGCTTCGGTCAGCTTCGCGTACTTTTCATGCCATTTTGATTTCGCGTTCCTCATGTCTGCCAGTAAGATGTGTGGATCAGGATCGAGGTAACTGGGGAATAATGAAAGTGGTGTCAAAACGTGTTTGATGAAATTAGTGTAAAGAAAAGAATTTCTTTCTTACAGGCAACAGATAGCCTAAAATATTGGATTTAAGAGGGTCCTTTTCCACTTGCCTATCGTCAACGTCGAGCATGGTTTAAAAGCTTGTTGCTTCATCTAACGCAATCTAACGCGATGTTTGATGAAGAGGCAACGCGAAAAAAAGGAGATAACGCCTGAAAACTCTGTTGGCATTCGGTGATTCCGTGATTTACTCGAATATTTTACAAATCTTGTTCCAGGAAATACGTATTTTTTTAAAATCCTTATGAGTTTTTCGGAAAAATTGTCGTCATTCAGAATTACGATTAAATATGCAAGGCTTCTATGGATGTACTTTTTATATTTTTGATATATGAGTACATTATGGAGGGCTAAAGTTTACCAGATTTTCAGAGGTCTTTATTTGATTAATTTTACACATTTATATTTTAATTTCTATAGAAGCCTAGATAAGATCCAAAATATATAATAACATCATATATAAAGAAAGATATGTACAGTACGGCCGTTTTAATTTGGCGACCCTGAAGTTTGCGCAGAGGCGACGTGCGCGGGGCGGAGGTGTAAGCTAGAGATTACTCTATGTAAACACAATCGACCCTTTACTTAATCAAATATCGCAATCGATTTTCATCGATTTGGAATTTATTGATTTTTGTTTATATGACATATTGAACGAAATAGATTTACAAACATAGTAAATGTTGTCGCTAGTAAACGAGATTTCGACTTTAATAATAAAAAAACTAATAATGTTATATTTTCTTGGTTGAAAGATATGATTTAGTTAAATATCAGTTAATTATAAACGACTACTACAATAACGACTGTTTGAGAATATTTTAAACCTCCTTATAAAATTTAATAAAAACCGTAAAACTTCGTGCATAATCGTCGCATAACTCGTCAAAATGTATGGAGCAGCTGATTTTTTTTTCGCGATTTCAGGTTTGGTTCCATAGTAAAAGTTGTTCATAATGAAGAGTATAATGTCCCCTCGAAATTCTTAAAGTTAATTTTTTAACACCTTATATGTGCTATTCTAGGACACGATCTACCCGTGTGGCAAATTTCATCCAAATCCTTAGAGCCGTTCGATCGTGAAGAAGTAACAAACATACACACTCACAATCTATCTACCTTTATGATAAGTGTTATCTATATTGCTTTGAATAGTTATATGATATTGTAAACTTACTCATCAATCTGTCTTCTTGCACTTTTACTGAGCAGATCCATTTTTGTGAGAATATTCACATGTGGGAGTTCTAAGTTGACCATCACGCTTAGTGCTGCCATTGTGCCTGGAAAAAATAAGCAAAACGATTTTTTTTATTGGGTAGGAAAATCATCTTATGATAAATCTCGCTCTTGGGCGAAGCGAGAGATAGTGTCAGACTTTTACTGACTAAAAACCCACTCCTGTTCCTTCGTTGCCTTCGTCCCAGGGCCCCGGGTTTCGCTTTCACACTACCCGTGGCCCCATTAGGCTTCGACCCTGCTGGGCCCCTACGATTTGCTGACATCACAAATAAAACGAATTGAATATTTGACTCAATTTTTATTATTTGTATCTAAAAGTAACTTTGGGGCCATTCAAGTATTACGTAAGCACCAAAGGGGGTGGGGAGGGTCTTTGCTTTGCATATTTTTGATGACATGGGGATGGGGGTAATTTTTTTTTAATTTTTTAAGATAACAATGTCGATGTTTCAGAATCACAAGAAAATGAGCAGACACACATCATTAAGTAGCATACATCTAATGTCATTGAAGACTTAGTGTAATGGATTACTATGTCATGAACTGAGAACTGTTCATTTGAATTAATAACGTCAAAATTTTAAATTAACTTTGTTTTTTCCTTTATATCAAGTATTCCATTTTTCTAGACTTACAACTACTGTATACTGCTCATAAATTAATAACCAAACTAACACATTGACAAATGCACGCATGTTTATGTACGCATTTGAGAGCTTTGCATACTTTTGCTGGGGAGGGGAAGGGGGGGGGGGGTTAATATTTCAAAAACTCTGCTTACGTATTACTTGAACGGTCCCTTTATCCAAAATCTCAGAGAGAATTTTTCAAATCCGTTCAATATTAATCAAATTAGAAACGTTATAAATCTAGTGGAAGGGGAAACTGTCGAATAACAGTAAAAGGATGCACATACTGAAATGTGACGTCACCGCCATTAGGTTACGTGTGCTGAATCGAGATAGCGTATAGATTTTAAAATATTGTGCGTTCTATTTGTAGTGTATTTATCCAAAAATGTAAATAAGTTCTTCATAAAGAACTCTGTAAATATCGAAAATAAGATCTTCAATGAAGCGGGAGAGAGCGGATGCGAAACCTTGTGCGATGAAAAGGTTTTAGCAAGTAATCGTTAACAACGACTTAATTAGTTTACATACTAGCTGCTGCCTGTGGCTTCACTCTTGTGATAGTAGAAAATTATCCCAAGGGAACATACTCCCGGGATATAAAGTATCCTATGTACTATACCAGGACATGGTCTATCCGTGTTCCAAGTTTCATCGAAATCCGTTCAGCCGTTCGAGTGTGAAGAAGTAACAAACACTAACAAACTTTCGCCTTTATAATCCATACTAATATTATAAATTTGAAAGTAACTCTGTCTGTCTGTCTCTTACGCTTTCATGGATAAACTGCACCGATTTTGATGAAATTTCGTATGGAGTAAGTTAGAACCCCAAGGAAAGATATAAGCTACTTAGTAACTGGCTTCAACTTCGACTTCACGGTCGCAATAACCGACATTCATGCGGACGAAACTGCGGGCAGAAGCTAGTATTATGGTCCTTTCAGCATTTTATCCCATACCTGATAAAAACTTAGCCCCATCAATCATGAACTGCGAGTCCACCATGAAGACCACACATATCCTGAAGTTCCACTTCTGTAGCAGGTCGACCAGTTTCCTCATGACGGGTAGGTGTGTGTACAGCTCGATCTGGCCGGGGCAGTCAAAGAGGAGGTAGTCATCATCGACGTCACCTAGCTGTTCTTCCAGCCAGTCACAGTTTTCAAGAAGGGTTCTGAAACAGTTGTGGAATTAATTTTTAGTACTCCAGTTTTTAGGGTTCCGTACCTAAGTCGGCAAAAACAGAACCCTTGTACGATCACTTTGTTGTCTGTTTGGCCGTCTAACGTCTCTCTGTCTGCGAAATCCCTTTTTCTCAAGAACGCATGAAGGTATGAAGCGGAAATTGATATCAAATACTTAAGTCTACTGTCTACTACAAGTAGCAATGAAAGTCATCAAATCAACTTCTAAGGTATTTTTTTTCTACAGGAGTGAGAAAATACGGAAAATATGTGAAAAACTCGGCATTAGCAAAAATTTGTATTACATCAGTTGCCCCAACGGTTCCATGCGACTCCGCCCGCACCACTTGGCGATAATTATTTATGTGATGATAAGTAATTATAAAGATCTCGTCATTACTATAATATTAAAATTTAAAAAAGTGCCTATTTAATGTTTTTTAAACTTTATGGTGACATAATAACATCAATCATGAAATCATGAAGGATGTTTGAATGACGGAATTTTATCGCCATACGTTTTTCGTTATGCAAACGTCAGTCAATTAGACGGTAGATTTTTCGTCAATCAAAATATTTGACTGAGGCAAAACTGACGGTATACCGCCGTTTGCCCGAATTTTATTTAACCTAATATCATTTGCCATAATAGTCAACAGCCATAATATTATACGACGTAATATTCAATTGCCCTACTCTTATTTGCTATATTAGTCACGTGCTAGAAGCTTTGTTTCCCATAAAGTCACTTAGTATAACATCATATGTCATAATCATTGCAAGCCCTAATTATCACATGCCATAATTGTCATATGCAATCGACATTGGGTACGTAACGGTTGTTATATCAGGAGAAACTGGATGCAATCGGGACTTTAGGGCACTCCGACTTTATTTTTTTATAAACCACACAGAACGGAGCCCCGCGAAGCGGAGCTCCGTCAACCAAACCCACCATCAACCATGCATAGAATTTTAAATGTTATGTCTAATAATCATTATGGCGTTTAAATATTATGTTTGATAATTATTATGGCACTTAAAAATATGAAAAACAATACGTATGGCACTCATATCTTATGGTATCTAAGTTTCGGGCAATTAACAGTATGTCATATGTCTTTTAGAGCAAACAAAACATTCGGGAAAATGAAATTCGGTTAAATGAAATTCGGGAATATGATGATTATGGTATATAATCTTCGGGTAAACAATAGACAACCAAAACTGACAGCAAAACCTATCGTGTAATGGACGCCTAATAAAATAAACCGATGGATTAAAAATCACGAGTCAATTTAATACACGTCGTCGTTATGTACGTGCAGCAACCGCAGGGAACGAATCACGAGAGAGGTTTATGTTGCGATGCGTGGCGAGCCAATCACTGACACTCCCAGCCTCCGCGTCTCACTTCATAGCACCAAAGATATTTATATATATTTTACTTCTGCGCAGGTATCAGGATCTGTTGTAGTAGTAGTAATGATAGTAGTAATAATGTAGTAGTAGTAAATGTAATGATAGTAGTAGTAATTATGTAGTAGTAGTGGTAATTATAGTAGTAGTAATCATGTAGTAGTAGTAATGATAGTTGTAATAATTTAGTAGCAGTAGTAATGATAGCAGTAATAATGATGTCTTAGCAACATTTAACAATATAAAATAACATACTCTATACAGAATACAAGTCCTCCATTGGGTCCAAACTGCAACTCCTCATCCTCCATAGCATCGTCTAGATGTATTAACTCCCGAATGTCCACGAGAGGTTCATACTCGAAGTGTTCTGCTGCCGGGTCTAGGTTCACCACTTCTACGATACGTTTTGCGTCACTTGCATGTTTTACTATGGTTGAGCAGTATGTGGACTGGAATATAATTGTTGTTATTCTTAACACATTTTGTGCTATGGACCCAGCACGCAGGTCATAAAATAATAGAAGAATCTACTGTAAATATACGCAGTGTTGGATTTGCTATTCGGGTCCTTACTATGTCGTGTTAAAATGTCAGTTGTGCAAGCGAGAAAGAGGGATGGAGCTATACACTCTATATAGCTTCCTTTAAGGCCTGTGCAGACCGGGACGGCATGGCAAAGGATTTAAGTTTTTACCCATGGACATTCAACCATATAGAAATTCAAATACGACATAAATTTCTATGCTTTAAAATCATCCTGTGGCATTGAAAGGGATATTATCGTACGGTATTAAATAATTTTGGAAAATCCTCTCTTAGTGATCGCCTACGTCATAAAAGGAAGCCTTGTGCACAATTTCATGTTCATAGTCCCAGTAGTTTCGGCTATGCATTGAAATGTCAGTGAGTTTCTCCTTTTATATATATAGATAGAGAGACTTCTATTTACATTGTTCTTGCATAATAGAAGCAACAAAATATATGTAACCAGGATGGATTTCAGATTCAAATTCATTAATCGTTTAGTTTAAAAAAGTTTTCATTCACATTCTTCTCCAAAGTCAGATAAGCTTTGGAATGAGCAATTATCTTCATCTTTCTTACTAACAGATTTCAGAATAGCAAATGGTCTATATGAAATAAATTCTTTGAGTTTGAGTAAGAGAATTTACAAGTTACAACTTGAAAACTACTGTTACGGATAAACGCAATATTGTCTTTAATATCACATACCAAAGTGTTCTTTACGAAGCCAAAGTATTTATCAAATCCTTACCTTTCCACTGCCAGCTGGACCTACTACTAATTGTGCGTAACGCATTTTGTATTATAAAAATATACTTTAAACAATTCAGTTTAGAGGTTAAGTGACTCTAACACGCAATACTTATTCTTAGTTTGTACTATTGAGTTGGCCGGTAGTGCTTGCATCAAACTTAGGTAAAACAAAGCATTCAAAAATTATAAAGCGGACTTGCGTTACTTGGAAAATAAAAAATGTTTCAATTATAACTTAACTTGCTTGTTTTGCTGTTCTTTGATTGTTATTTAAAATTAAATGATGTCGCTTTGACATTGACAATTCAGTACCAAGTTTGACATTGACAGCAAATTGACAGTCTTTTGGGTGTGTTCCTATTTAAATGCCTATCTAGTAAAACTTTTTAAAGGAAAAAATACTGACTGGAATTACCTAATTAAATATATCATGACAACAATAAGTTCGAATTTTGTAAACTGACATCATAATGTTGAATTGTCAAAATAACTAAACTATAAACTACAAAAAGGCTACGGAATCTAAAATAAATAAAATTTAACAATGGCTGCAGTCGGAATTGATTTGGGAACTACCTATTCATGCGTTGGCGTCTGGCAGCACGGTAATGTGGATATCATCGCTAATGACCAAGGGAATCGTACAACTCCCTCGTATGTCGCTTTTACAGACACCGAGCGACTCATAGGAGACGGTGCAAAAAATCAAGTAGCTCTGAATCCAAGTAATACAATTTTCGACGCCAAACGTCTCATAGGACGAAAATATGACGATCCTAAGATACAACAAGATCTCAAACATTGGCCATTTAAAGTTATCAATGATAACGGAAAACCAAAAATACAGGTTGAATATAAAGGTAAGAATAAACGTTTTGCTCCCGAAGAAATCAGTAGCATGGTACTGATCAAGATGAAGGATATCGCTGAAGCCTACTTAGGGAAACCAGTAAAGAAAGCAGTTATAACCGTGCCGGCTTACTTTAATGATTCTCAAAGACAAGCCACTAAAGACGCTGGTGCCATTGCTGGGCTGAATGTCCTTCGGATTATAAATGAGCCAACCGCTGCTGCATTAGCTTATGGATTGGATAAAGACCTTAAGGGCGAGCGAAACGTATTAATCTTTGACCTTGGTGGAGGAACATTCGATGTTTCAATACTAACGATTGATGAAGGCTCCCTCTTTGAAGTCAAAGCAACTGCTGGAGACACACATCTTGGTGGAGAAGATTTTGACAGTAGACTCGTCAATTTTCTAGCTGACGAGTTCAAGAGGAAGCATAAGAAAGATTTGAAGTCCAATCCAAAATCTCTTCGACGTCTGCGAACAGCGGCCGAGAGAGCAAAAAGAACGTTGTCCTCTAGTACAGAGGCAAGCATTGAGATTGATGCTCTTTATGAAGGCATAGATTTCTTCTCAAGAGTTTCTAGAGCACGATTCGAAGAGTTGAACTCTGATTTGTTCCGCACTACTTTAGAGCCCGTTGAGAAGGCTTTGACTGATGCAAAGCTAGACAAAAGCTCCATACACGACATCGTTTTAGTCGGAGGATCTACACGCATTCCTAAAATACAGAGTTTACTGCAGAATTTCTTTAACGGAAAAAAATTGAATTTATCTATTAATCCTGATGAGGCAGTTGCTTATGGAGCAGCTGTCCAAGCTGCTATACTGAGTGGTGATCGCCATTCTAAGATTCAAGATGTTCTTTTAGTGGACGTTGCTCCTTTATCATTAGGCATCGAAACAGCCGGTGGAGTCATGACGGCTATAGTTGAACGCAATGCAAAGATACCTTGCAAACATTCTCAAACATTTACTACGTATTCTGACAACCAGCAAGCGGTCACTATTCAAGTTTACGAAGGAGAAAGAGCTATGACAAAGGACAACAACTTGTTGGGAACATTCGATCTGACGGGCATTCCTCCAGCACCACGAGGTGTGCCACAAATAGACGTAGCTTTTGATTTAGACGCTAATGGCATTCTTAACGTTTCAGCTAAAGAAAACAGTACCGGGAAAAGCAAGAACATAGTCATTAAGAATGACAAAGGACGTTTATCTCAAGCAGAGATCGATAGAATGTTGTCTGATGCTGATAAATATAAGGGTGACGATAATAAGCAGAGGAACCGTGTAGCATCCAGAAATAAGTTAGAGTCTTACGTGTTTAGTGTGAAGCAGGCGGCTGAGGAAGCTGGAGGCAAGTTGGGCGAGGTGGAATGTGCGAAAATTCGTCGTAAGTGCGACGATACTCTGCGCTGGATGGAAAGCAACTCTTTAGCCGAAAAGGAGGAGTACGATAATAAACTTAAGGAGCTGAGTAAAGAGTTTGCACCTCTTATGAAGAAGATTCATGCAACTGGCTCCAAGAGCGGACAGGGTGGGAGCGATGGACCAGTTATTGAAGAAGTTGATTAGATGTTTTGAGGAACAATATTTAGTTTGTTTGTTATTAATAAAGAAATTCACCGTGACAATGTTGTCTTTACTAAATACTCGTCCTTTCTCACGACTTAATTGCGCTAACTCATACTACTGGAATATTACATTTTTGGGAATATTAAAAAAGTAATATAATATATTGGCACCCGGCGATTTCCTCTTAATAGTTAGGTTCTCCACAAATGACAAATTCTTTTCCTACTTTGAAGGTAGACCGGTCGATCTGTAGACCGCAATCTGTTTTTTTTTTAATTGATATAAACCAGTGCTTGACTGCGATCCCACCTGATGGTAAGCGGAGATGCAATCATTGATGGTCAGGTGCACTAGTTTATTAAGAGCCTATTCACTCTAGCCTTGAAGACACCTATATTATAGTTGGACAGGAAGAACGCAGCAGGCAAATTGTTCCAGTCCTTCGATGTACGCGGTATAAATGACGAAGCGAAACGCTTAGTCCGGACCGTTGAAGTTTCAACAACGTAAGGGTGGATACTCGCCGTTCGCCGGTTTGTCCGATGGTAGAAAGGAGATGACGGAATCAAGTCATGCAATTCCCGCGCACACTCTCTATAATGTAACCTGTAAAATACCGATAGGCTGGCTACCCTGCGCCTGTGCTCGAGGCTTTGTAGATTGGACTTTGTGTATTGCTAGAGCGACGTCTGTCCGATTCCTAGGTTGAGTAATGTGTTGATATGTGTTTTCACACATCAGGTCCACTTTTTTTTTAAATGATATAAACTAAGTAGTTGACTGCGATCTCACGTGCCCCCCTTGCCAAGTTACGATCATTTCGTTTGCGTCGAACGCCTCGAGTAAGCCACGCTTCCGATTCCTTTGTTTTGACGTCATCTCAACGCACAGTCACGTGGTCAGAACAAAGGAATCGGAGGTGTGGCCTGCTCGAGGCGTTTGCATCGAAACGAAACGATCGTAACTTGGCTAGGGGGGCTGATGATAAGCAGTGATGCAATCGTTGATGGTGAATCACACTTGTTTTTTTTTTAAACGCACCCATTGTGATTAGTGTCATCCCTTACTGCCACAATTTCTTTTTAGCCAGAGCTGTCGATCAGATTCCGTGCAAAATAACTTCGGCCAACTTTGTGTAAAAACAAAGATTCTAATTTCTAATTTGGACATCAAATTTCTCTGGTTTTTTTTTAAATAATATAAACTAGAGCTTGACTGCAATTCCACCAGATGGTAATAAGTGATGTAATTGTTGATGGTAAAGCGCACTATGGTTTATTAAGAGCCTATTTTTAATTTATTTCTTTGACTCTCACACACCGCCATCTAGTCCTAAACTAAGCAGAGTTTGTGTTTTGAGTTTGTGTTGTGTTATGATATCTGATAAACATACTTACATATTTCTAAATACATACTTAATATAGATAAATTACACCCAGAGACAGAACAAATGATTGTGCTCATCACTCAAACATATTTTGTCTTGGGTGGGAATCGAAACCACAACCTCCGGCTACCCACCGCATATTTATTAAGGCGGCTATAGTGAACAGACACCTAAATTATAATCAGCTCTCTTTCAATTATTATAAAATTCATTATTTCCAATTAATTAATTTTAAACCCTGTTTTTTTATTGGGTGGGAAAATCATCTTATGACAAATCCCGCTCTTGGGCGGAGCGAGAGATAGTGTCAGACTTTTACTGACTAAAAACCCACTCCTGTTCCTTCGTTGCCTTCGTCCCAGAGCCCCGGGTTTCGTTTTCACACTACCCATGGAATTTTAAACCCTGCGCTTTTATTATGTCAGAAACTATAAAAGCTAGGTTGCCATTAAGTATTTGCTGAAGCTATAAGTAACTCTTTGAAATTAACTCTGTTGGTGGCTTTGACTCTCCAAAATGTTGCGCTGCTAGCGAGCCTGGATTGAGATGTGTAGAGAATATCACTTTCCTCCGATTTCTGAACTAAGAATTTGACATTGAATGAGTACCCTTTTCTTAAACTCTACCTTAACCTGAAAAACCTGTCAATCTTTGGCATTAAAGTAGGGTTTGGCACAATTACTCAATTTAAAAACCGCTCCTTTATGTGGTGTGTTCCACTCAGTAGGGATTATTGTAGGACTGATTTCCTCAGTACCGATGCGAATCACAATAAAACAAAATGTGATTAGCAATTTCTTTATTTTTAATTTTAATAACTTTAGAAATTGTTCGGAAAGAAGACAATGGTTTTCAGCATCATTATTAATTAATATTATGATATGAACAATAATAATTATCGCTATAATTTTTAATACTATTCATTATTATAATGGATATAACGCATAATAATAATCTATTCACTACCGGATTACTATTTACATTCTAACCTGGCAACACTCAACGTAACAATATAAAATACAAGATGGCGTATCTTAATTATAGGTGCTTCTAATATTTTGATACTGGCAGTAACACCTGCAGCCTCTATTGTTCACAGCTGTGTATAAAGACATAGGCTAGCTTTTGACGCGGCCTATGTCCAGCCGGAGTATAGCGTGGGCCTCCAATCAGCTATCGTTATTAAAACAGACGATAGGTTTACAGACCATCCATTTCAAACAATTTACATGGCTAAATCATCATTTTCCGTAAACACTGTATGTATTATGTATTTGTGGTTATATATTATAAAATCCTGGCGCTTAAGATATAGAGCATAAGTGTCTTTGTTCCCAATACGGAATAATGCATTATTACATTCAGCAGTTTCTGCCTACCCACTTGAGAGAAAAGACTAGCTTCAAAAAGTGAAATGATCACTAAGTAGGTATTTACCTAATTAAAAGAATAACAAATTAAAATAAATAATTAATTCTGTTAACTCTCGTGGACCTAACATTTCGAATATATAAAATTATACTGAACAAAATTTTTTTTTTCAGACTTTCCTACGCAAGACTACCAACTTCGTAACGAAGTTATCGTTACGAAGTTGGTAGACTTGTAATATCATATAATATAATGTATAGGTAGTATTTTTTATACCAAACCAATTATTTTTTTTGGTGTGGTAATCTCTACGTGACTTCACTATTCAAATCAGTGTGGCCAACTTCAAAATCGTTATAAATACGTGGAGGCATTTTGATAAGGTACTGTCATATCAAATATATTCGAAGCATCTATATCGAATAACAATAATATTCATAATATACGTATATTATTCTTTTAAAAGCAAAAAGCTATGAAATGATTCTAAAAATCAATATTTAATAAGTTAAAAAATTTCCTTCACTTCTTACAACGGAGTTGGAGAGTTAAAATAACTGTTTTTTTGTAACTGTTAAACAGCCTAAGATTTTTCTTTAATATTGACTATTACACGCTATTTCTTATCTAACTTACTGTTTATATATAACATCGATATGTATGTTGGTATTTCTAAAAATGGATGTATTTTTTATAAAGAATTAATATTCTCCATGTAAAATTGAAGTATTCCAAACTGTTCATTTTTTATTGAAACCTGGAGGCCTAAATCTATTCTGACATATTTAATTTCGTTACAATTTTGATACACTTTTAGAATGACAATAATTTCGATTATTTATGATTTACCCTTTTACGAAGTTAAATTTTTTGGGTTAAACTATTTTCCTACTTAACTATTTTTACTCTAACGTGGCATTTCAATTAGATATTTACATTTAACTGAACATAATTATGTACATCGTGATGCAAGGAGTATGGTTCCTTTAAAATTTACATTTTTTTTTACTTATTCCTAAGAAAAAAAAAGGAAAAAAATACGGAGGTAAAATAAAATAAAGAAAATAAGATTAAAAGCAAATTTATTGCTAAAATAAAATAAAACTATAAACCATAAGCAGTACATTACTTGCTTTATCGTATTATTTTGTGTCTTGATTTGTACATTTTCTAAAAAATATATAAAAATGAAAAGAAACAAACAATATAGCTATTGTACGGAATTAGAATTGACAGTTAATGATAACTAAACGTTATACAATGACAGCTAAAATCACAAAGTTGAGCGGTCCCGCGGCGTTTTATAAAATAATGCAATAGAAAAACATACAATAGTATAAAATAAACATTAATAATTTAAATGTTAAACTTATATAACCCGATTATAATATTTTAAACCTCGCCGGTTCTAATAAACATAATAATACTTTTCAACTGGGGCTCGTTAAACCATAGCTTAAATTTACATCTGATTGCACTTTATAATTTTTCATTAACAATTAAATGAACCTTCCCTATCCCTAAATTTATCAGCATCTGAGATTATCTTACACGAATAGTTTCTATCCTACTTATATACAGGGTCTGGTTCACAGGCAATATTCGACACATATTTGGTATATTTATTTACAATCGAATTAAAAAGCCGTAACTTAAAAATACTCAGATATTTGTACCTAATCAGGGTACGTGTTTATATTAAAAAATTAAAGCAAAAATGCATCTTTTTGTATCGCAAGTTTACCTCGTCCCGGTCGGGGACGCGCCTGGCGTATCACGAGAAGCTACGAGGGTATTATTTACAAAGTCTTTGGCCTTACAATCGAAATACAACAAACACTAGCTACACAGTAACATTTGCACTGAACGTCGCACCGGCGCGACGGCGGCGCCCCGACCACACGACTCACACAATAAATAATCGTTCGAACGTGATATGGTACAGTCAACACCTCACAGTTCGGGACCCGTTTTATCACACTCGGCTTGAGTAAGAGCAAGTAAAGTCTTAGTACTCCCAGCCGTCATCGGTCTCGGATTTGATCTTGTCTTCGGGGATCACGTCGTCAGGCGTGTGAGGCGGGCGCGGCGTGTGCGGCGTGTGAGGCGTGTGCGGCGTGTGAGGCGTGTGCGGCGTGCGCGGCGCGGGCGACGCCGCCGGCGAGCCCTCGCGCGCCACTGGCGACGGCTCCACACGCACCGTCTCCTCCGCCTCTCTCCGGAAGTCATCACTTCGCATCACACAAACTCCATTAATTATCACTTCGTCAGGGTTACGCGGTTTCTCATCTTGCCAGTCAGGGTTGACCCACTGCGGCGCTGCAGGCTTTCGTCTGCTGGATCGCCCTGTAGCGTGC
This sequence comes from Mythimna vitellina, assembly GCA_949316375.1. Classification (NCBI taxonomy): domain Eukaryota; kingdom Metazoa; phylum Arthropoda; class Insecta; order Lepidoptera; family Noctuidae; genus Mythimna; species Mythimna vitellina. The sequence continues at coordinate 1,610,647 of OX438704.1, forward strand.
GGCGTCGACGCTGCCTTCGGCTCAGTCTTAGATTCCTCGTCCAACGAGTCCTCGGAGCCGAGGTTGCTCTCGACGTCATCGTCCTCGAAGTCATCACCATCGGGTTCTCGTTTCAGCGGCATCGAGAGGTCGAGGCCGCCGGACTGGTCCTTCACCTGGTCTTCGGGGGGTATTAGGCCGCGACCAATTAACGCCGCTAAGTTGGAGTTGGCCGCGAAGTACGGCGGGTAAGGTAGGGGTACGCCTGCAAGACCCATCCTCTCTTTCTGAAGCTCCAATAGTCTCTGATTGAGGAGAAGACGGAACTGGACTGGGTCGAAAGGCGCCGAAGATTGATCCCGCGCGGGAGGTTCCGCGGGTAAGCCATGAGGCGCTTGTTGTTTTAGCCGCATACGATGGTTGTGGAACCAGTTGGTGATGGTTCGCGAAGATAGACCCAATTCTGCGGCGAGGAATTCGATCGTTGGCATGTTTGGGTAGGGGTCGAGTGCGAATGCTAGTCTGAGTGCCTCCTTCTGTTCTTCGGAGAACAGTACTCGTTGTTTCTTGGCACACGGCGCTCCCGCTGTGGGGCCCGGCGAGCTCGAGTGGTAGAACTCTGACGTATCATTAGACGATGTGTCAGACGAGTTATCTTGTCCGGGGCCGCTTGATCGTCGTCGTTTACTTGCTTCTCGTCGCTCATTTTTCAAAGCCTGAAGACGGTCAATATTGTGGGCATCGCTTAACCATAGCTGCATGCGTATGAATGGTTCTCTACCCTTGATGCTAAGCATATGCCAGGGTTTCGGTTTCGATAGCAATTCACTGACAGAACCCTGTGATAGACCTAGAACAGCTTCGCCGAAGATTTTTTGACCAATATTGTTTGCTAGAAGCGCTTCTTTAATTTTGGTAGTAATGGTTTGTGTGTCTAAGTCTTGTGTGAGCGCGGCCATCTCATAGACGCTCGGCGATATGTGCTGGTGCAGGTTACGCATGACGGGAGGCTGGTGGTGAGGCTGCGGCGGCGGCGGCGGCTTGCGCTCCTTGTTGTTGTTGTCGAGGTGCTGCGGCGGCAGCGTCACGGCGTGGTGCGGCGGGAAGCCGGGCGGCGTCAGCAGCAGCGGCGTGGGCTGTCCCAGGTGACCCAGGTGGCCCGCGCCCAGGAGTTGCTCCTGCTGCATCTTGCTCAGCAAGGAGGTCGCGTCGGAAATCATTTTCTGTGTTGGCGGCATGGGTTTGTTCATATTTGGCGGACATGCTGTAAGAACAGAAGAAGAAAATACAATTAATCTACTTTTCTCACCTCACTGAACATTTAATGCAGATATGTTTTCAAATAGAGATGATACTTACGAGGTGCTCCGCTGTAGTTTCCAGTCCTCATTAGCTTTTCCGGTGCGATTTTGTACTGTGATGCAACCAACTTGTGGACTGCATTGTCATCTTCTAAAAACATCTTCATGCGGATGAAAGGCTCTCGTCCTTTTTGTGTGAGCATGTGCCAGGGCTTCGGCCTCGCAAGCAAGTCACTCACGGATCCTTGTGATAGACCAAGGACGGATTCTCCAAACAGTCTTTGGCTAATGGAGTACTGGCTCAGAGCCTCTTTCACTCTCCTCACTATATCTTCTGTATTCAAATTGTTAAAGAGATCAAATTGTTGTTGTGTGATTGGTGGAAGAACTGCTTTCATGGATCGCTGTACAGGAGGATGATGAGGAGGGTTTGACGGTTGGGAGATGAGGCTGTTTGTGATCGATGCCATCCTCTGTAGTGGGCTAGCTGCCGCTGAATTACTGAAGTCCTCATTTGGAGTGATAGCCGGAGGTAGTATCGCGTTCCCCAGTGGACTGGACGCGGACGATCCCGTCGATTGCTGTCCCGGCTCTAGTTTTGGTCTTACTAACGAGAAGGCGCTCCCCGCGTGCCTAATAGCCTCTTCGGCATCCATTGACCTATCCTTATCACTATCAGTCATTCCATTCATTTTGGCGTTTTTATCTTTAGGCAAAGAGAGATCTTGGACCGCTCCTGAGCCGTTCATCTGCTGGTTCTGAGCTTGTTGCATCGCTTGCTGTTGCAACGCGAGGAGGTTCGGAAAGGGCGGCATGGGTGGCAAGTTATGGAGATTGGGAATGTTGCCAGTCGGCTGGATCTTGGCAAGTTCTCTGTGGTACGCTTCCAAGGCCATGCGGATGTCTTCCGGTGGCCTCTCCATGTGTGGTGGCATGCCGCCGCTGAAAAAAGGAGGAAACATGCTGTTCGTTAGTTTTAGATATGCTGTTCTCGTTAATTTTTTTAGCATCTCAAAGGTTTCAGAAAATTATAGACTTGTTTTATGAGAGTGAAATGAACACATACCCAGGGAAACCTTCGCGGCGGATGTCTTCTACTCTCCTGGTCATGATTTTGGCAAGCTCCTCCTGGTATATGCGAGCCACTTTCTCTTGAGGAATGTCGTCATTTTCGTACTTCTTGAGTCTTCTGTTTTGACTGCCGTCCTGAAGAGGTACCAAAAAAAGGAATTAGTAATTATCAATGTTATTCATTTTGCTAAATTTTAAGTGTGTGTATATGGATGTATTTTGTTCTGCAAGTTTTGTAATTAGTTACTAAGGTTTTACCTTATTGGAGAAAGGTGAGGGACACTGAGTCCTCGGCGAACTAGAGTCCTCATTGCTTCTGGAGTCATCGTTGTGGGGAGGTCCGCTGGGCGTCTTCATCAGATGCGCTTCACTCAGGATCGCGTGCGTAAGCCTGTCGTCACCCTCTCCCTCCGGCCGGCCAAACACAGCGCCGGTGCCATCCTTCGTTCCAACTAGAAATAAAATCAAAAACAATGTTACCCTCAAATCAATTAGCGTTCGGCCTAACTATTTAAACTAAATTTAGGTTGAGTAAATATTCATGATTGCTCGAGTCGTGCGAGATTTCCACGAATTTTTTACGACTAAGCGAATTATAAAATTAGTTTTATTGGTTTTTACGTTATGATAGCTTGTTTGTGAGCCGTGAAATCGGAGCAGAAACAATAGCGTGGCGCATATGGTACAAAAGTGATGCTGTTAATAATACAATGTAAACAGCTATATTTCTACAAAATATATTGCAATCGTTTTGCATTCGAATCCGCACACGAACAATTTTAATTGCCGCTAAATTGTTCGCGCACACACACGTAGGGCTGTGTACATCCGTGTTAGTAGCATTAACTGTTGCCAAGTAATAAATACGCGAGTTATATTTGGTACAATTGAAATTAGGCGCTTCATTTAAACTCTACCGCGATGCATAGCGCTTTAGAGATAATCGTTGAATGGGAACGAGCACTCATCGCCTAAGCCCAGTAATCCTAAAACTGCGCCCGCGCACTCATAAACAAATGAAGTTACGCGTGAATCCCGCCCGCCATACTGTGGTCATTCATCCTGTCAACATATTGTCTCCGCTCTCACAATGAAACGACACTATTTAGATGGTGATATACGCACAGAATTAGTTTAATTAAGTCGCGTAATTAGTTTTAGACGTTCGCCGAGATGATTATAGAATTAAAGTGCGCTCATAATGTTCGGATACTCGGATCTCTTGCGGGTAATATTTGTTACAGTATATTTCGAGTTCAAAGAATTTTTGGTGTTAAATCCGAGCAGTGTTAGCGCGGCGCCCTCATTTATTTTATCTTATGAACATGATAATAATTGGACGGCATCTCTTTAGATAACTATACTCTTATTGTGTCTGTAAGTAGGTACGTATTGTATGCCAATGTACGTTAAAAATCGGCCACATCCGTCAAGTGTTTAAAGAAAAACGATAATGTTATTTACTTTGCGGTATTTTAACAACTCCGAAAACGGATCGTTTGTGAGTTGACGTATTAATTTTCAAGGATCACAAAGACTTAATTGCATCCTTAAATTTAATTTTAAAACCGACAATATGTACGCTAATTTCCTCACAAGTATTTCCACTTGGTTTATTTTAGATTTGACTGTTGTTGCGCCGAGTTGCTCTCTAATTATTTGACAATAAAAAGCATAATGATGTGCTGTGTTGTTTTTCTTCGAAAACTCACAACGGGCTTTTATTGGAACGTAAAATGCATTTTATTTATTGAGAGTTAAAAATGAATTAAGATAAAGCGAAGTGACATTGTTTATACGTTTTGTTGAAATGCATTATTTGATGTTGCTTTATTCTTCGCATATTAACAAAAAATAGAATAATATCACAGTTACATACCATGAGACTACCAAGGTAACCCTTTCTAAACTAGGTAGAAATCAGTGTACAATTTCTAAATGCTAGATATCAAGATTATAATAGAGAAATATATCTGCGTTTTGGCAGTCGAAATGCCTTTTTTAACTTTCACCGGATTTATGTGGCTTTTTGTCTCTCAAGTAAAACTTTATTGTTTTCACTTTCAAAAATATCATTGGCAATGTTGTCACTTTCCGGTGATTCTCACGTTCCAAATCATACAATAAACGCGTTGATGTCCTTCTATACACAATTTTTTTTTGTGAAACCAACCGTTCACGAACTTAACGACGAACGTGATACAAATATTTTAAAACATATCCCAGATTATGATCTTGTGTGACCATAATTTTAGACAATAACTCTAAATACGTGATTCGTTTGTAAATTAATTACATTTCTAATGTTTGCGTCAATTGCCACTTAAACTTAATGGTCTGCGAATACAAAATCCGCTGGCTTTTCCAGTTCTTTCGTGAAACGGAAAAATATTGAATCACGGTGACGTTCCAATTTTAAATCGAAACGCACGATCTGTCACTTTTTATTTTATAGGTACAAATGAGCAGTGACAACTTTTCAAACAGCGATATAAATGTATTTAGTCATCTGTAGTCGCTGAGGACCGTACAAAACTGCGAATGAGGTAATTTCTGTATTTTCCCGTCGCTGACGGAATAGGCCTCCTTCAATATTCAATTTTAGTATCAAAAAGACACCCGTTATGTCAATAAGTACCGATCAAAACATAATTAGAATGTCAGTGGCGTCTCGTCCGCTAGCTGATTATTTAGTTTATTTCTAAGTTGCGGCTCGCCTCGGGGCGGTCTTCGCGGTTTTTCTTTTATAACATCAAAACCGCTTGACATATCGTAGCGAATCAAAATGTGAAGCACGCAGTTATCTCTTATGAACCGAGTAATTTAATGTTCAGTGTAAGCGGACGGACGTAACGTAAGTACAAAACTTCAAAAGTAGTCTATAAATAAACGTCTTGCAAATATAGTAGATAATTTTAAAATCACAGACAAACGGCTCGACGCGATTTGTATGTATATATTCATCCTTCGACATACGGGCCGTCGATAAATTTCAACACACGTCTATTAATGCCTTTGATCTTGTTGCAGACATTTTGTTATTCTGTAAACGGCACGCGGGCAATTACTGCGACGTGCTTCGAAATATTGTCAAAAACTGAGGTTATTTCCACAGATGTGTGACGCAACACAGGTCGCGCCATTTTGTGTCTACGTCAAACTCGTCAACATGGCCGGCCGCGGGACCACGGGCCCACGGGACGCGGCTACTCTAAATATTACATTTTTATTGATCTAGTTTCATTCGCATTTCTTATCTGGTAGACTATAAAGTATGTAACGATATCAGTTTTTATTGTAAGCCATTAAGATGTGCATTTTTGATGGATATTTTTAAAAAACGCGCTCAATTAACGTCGTCCAGTCACGGAAGTTTAAAATTTATCGGACGCCGTTTGATCGCTTCTGACCGATGGCGGGAAAGGGGCCGTGTAAATTCGAGTGGCAATAACATAATTCAAGGATAACAATAAAAACGAAGAAATTATTTGTTTATGCGACATTATATCGCGTGCGTGCACGCGAAAACTATTTTCTTTGTGGCCGTTATTGATTGCTATAGTCGTATGAATATTCAAAGGCTTTGGAAAGTAAAGGGGCGGTGCCCTAAATTATAGTGTCACTGTGACATAGTGAAAAAAGTAACGTTCGTAATTTAACCGTATAGGTTGGATTCGAACGGGGAACTCGTATCCGGGATTGTAAATCAAGTTGGCGGGTAGTCGCAAGAAAGGGGTGAGAAGTGCGCGCTCTATACGTCACACAGGCGATCGATGCTCATTTGCATTCGAGTCGTCGGCAGCAGCGGACGTCAGGGCCGCTCGAAAGTGTTGCAGAGCACAGAAAAAATACCGCATTTGAATTGTTAATTATATGCAAAAGAAATAGTTGCATAAACGGGCATCTGAGTCAAAATTAGGTGCTAAGTGTTGCAACAATGAAATGGTACAAATAGTATTGCATGTGTCGGAAGCATTTCAATGAGAAGCCCCTAAACTTCCAAATACTGTTCGATAACGACACGACATAAATTTTTCGTTGCGTTGAACACGATAACGTCGAAAATGAAGAGGTAAAGTCTGGAATGATATAATTTTCGATTGGTAAGTTTCTTTTGTTCGACGTCGCGTGCGTAGGGTCGGGTGATCGGGATCGCGTGCTAGATGGCAATCTGCGGCGACGGGGGCACCGACCACAATTGATTCCACGAGAGAGAAACAGAATGGTCCTGTGCATGTGACGAGAGCCACACACATCCACACGAGTACGTGCGCCGGAGGAAGCGAGCTCATGAAATTAAGATAAGGACGAGTAAGACAATTCTAGGAATGATTTGTTTGTGCGCTCCGCACACCGGAGAAATCTAACAGTAGATATTTAAGTGGCTCTGGGAGGTACCTTCGCCGAATCTATGTTATGTAAACATGCGATCCGCTTGTATTCCGGTGATCACGCAGTTACACATAATGGACAATCACGTTCGTTGATTGAGCCGAAAATTACCGAATTTCAAATTGCGTGCATTTGATTGGCTGGTGGCTAAACTGTCGAGACGTCACGAGCGCGAAAATCACACGATTTCGTTCGTTAGTATATTGAGGGTGAGGTATTTTATTATTCAGTAGTAAAACCGTATTAAAATCTGTCGCTTTATAATAGTGAAATAATTTTAAAGATTTACGGCGCAGTTGTAAAGTTTAGATTATTATTAGTTTAGGAAGAGATTACATCGTAGGTTGAGTTTGGTATTTAAATCATTTTTATAGATCAATTTATTTGAATGTTCCCTGTGTTTTGTCAACAGTCTAATAATTTCGGCGACTTAATATCTACCTACATCATTTCGAGCTCGTGTGTATAAAGCTTGGTTCTGGCAATTTTCTTTGTCTCCGATATGATTAATCTATGAAACAATCTTCGCGTCATAATATAAATTCCACAGTTTATTTATTACATATTCCTATCACATTCTGTTAAGGCCAGACGTCGAATATTATCTTCATCACGAAGTTACGAAATATTTACAATGTACGTGGGATAAAATAAAAAGTCTTTGCTGCTCCCTCCGAGAGTTAAAATCTCGGTACCCGCTAGTTTGTAACTAGATTCAATAATCAATTTTGCTAGCTCCGCTCAGGGGCTCGTCCATATAGATTAAACTGAGTGAGTGTTATCACTACGTCGTGGAATATAGATGAAATTCATCAACTACCTACTAGAAACTTGAGTTTTGACAGTAAATGGGTCATGGTGCTTCCTTCATTAGTTGCACCATATCGTAATTAATGGTAAAGAAATCGTACAGGTTACCTACTTTCAGTAATTCACCACTTAACTTTAGCAGTAAACACAATAGTCTTCTTTTTTAACTTCCATTACAATTCAGTAGTTTTCAGTCCCAGGTAGACAGACGTTCGTACCTATCCCATCGTATTTGCTGTGTAGGTGCAGTGAGATGACAGTACAAAAACTGCAGACTACACCCTGGCGTCTCCCCGGAGCTTATCTGTATAACTTTTAACGATAGCGCAGCGAAGTTTTTTAACGAAATAACCGAATTCCCGTTAACTACAGGCGGAGTAACGCGGTTAGTCCCGATCGCGTCTGCCGCTTCATGTGCCGTTTTTAATTGATTTTAAGGTCTGTGCCATGCCTTTGTTTACAGTTAATACTTCCAAACTTTTTTTTCACAGAATTTTCTCTCCATATTTTAAAGTTTCACACAAACACCGTTTACTTGTTACCGGTAGTTTAACTGTTGAATTTATAAAATTTTCGTTCAATCGTCAAACGCATAATTGATGACTAAACAATGGCGTCGAATTTGAATACTTTGCCGCCATCTTCTAAACGTCAAACCGGTTTTTCTACAGATTAAAAAAAAACAAACGTGCCGTGACAATGTAGCGATTTTTCACGTGTACCGCATTAATAGTAGGTATTAATGCATTGATTTCGCACAGTTGCTTTATTGATTGTGGCGGCGATTGATTGCGGCGCGGCACGCGAGCACGCGCTAACGCGAGAGGGCTTTTGTTGCGTGAAAATTGAAAAAAGAAAGATCGATGGCAAGTCTATAGGTTCCCCATACCTAACGTCGAAAGATTAGTGGGCTCTACTATGAAGCGTGAGTTACATCACTTTCCACAAATACAGAGTAGTGGCTAAGAATAAAATTGATGATTAAACAGAATATTCATGTCAAAATCATCGTCAAACATTCTCAAGATCAAAGAATTAGACCGAATTGATCGCTTCATTGATATCGTGTTGAAAAAACAAAGCACGTTTAAGAAATAAAATTGAGATGTATCAACATCTGACATGAACGACCTTAGTCGTAAAAATTTCCAGGAATAAGTATACCTCAAAGAAAATCACAGTTTTTGCTGTGTAAACGTTCTTTTGGCATCGTAAGTGCGGAAACGTGGTGCATTAAAAATAGGTGACAAAAGGTCAAAATGTGATCTTGGCAGTCATTACGAACGTTTTTCGCTACTAGAGCGCGTTGTTTTGACATGGAGTATCTGTCAAAACGCCATTTTGAAATTGCGGTCGCGTTTTTAATAACTGGAAATATTTCCAACATGCTGCACAATTCGCAGTCATAAATTCTGCGACTTTTATAGATAAATCTAGAGCTTGATTTAATTTGCGAGTGTGTTGGATTAAAACTATTTCGCGGCACAATGACGAGTCATTCATAGCTACACATTAATCCTTACTAATTATGCAAGACGGGGAGCAAAGATGTAAAATGGTCGGTCACAAATCGCGTCCGAACTGACAGTTTAAACAACCCATCTTGTGAGACAGATCCCTGATATATAACTCTGGGTTTGCTAAGGAAACGTGTGTAATTAATTACGACAAATAATACGTCAGGATGCACTTAATTTCCTATTAAACTGTTGTGAAAACGGTTCGCAAAATGGCGACCGCGATTTGGCGCGAGACAATTTTGATCTTTTCTCTGAAATGCTTGTATAGTTTCTGTTGAAGCTTGGTCAGAATTGTTTTTATAGCAGCTTAGCCTAGCAGCAAGAAATAGCTTTTGCTTAGGTCTTGACTAAATTGTTATGCGGAAGAGATATGAGCAAGGCGCCACTAAAACTCGAAGATAACTAAAAGCTAAGTGCTAAACTATTCTAAACATAGATGCCAATTAAGGATCGCAACGCGCAATTAATAGCAGCCAACATTCTGCGGATCAATCAAACATTCAACAAAGACGCAGGCGCTGAACGTCTCGCTTCGCGCTTCATCATCAATCCAGACAAACCACATCATTATTTTGGCCGGAACAGCGACAGTGCGGGTGCATTCTCGATCACATTTGCGCGAAAATCGAAACGTTTGAAAGTGAACGGTGGGCGTTGACGTAGCGACGGTCGCGCGACGTGTTTACGACCGTCGGTGCAACTGCGGCTTTATTAAAATAATTACCCGCGTTTCGGTCGCGCGCTTGACGAACGAGAATGCCCTTCTTTTTTCTACGTATTGTCGACGAATTAAGAACCTTTTTTGGATAATCTGTGCGGATTTTGAATGCGTTCGATTTTTGATTTCGTTTTTAATATTCACAAATCTTATGATTGAACTAGCTTCTGCCAGCAAGAAAGCCCTGTGCAAAATTTCACGCTCCTAGTCCCAGTAGTTTCGGCTGTGCGTTGACATGTCAGTCAGTCAGTTTCTTCTTTTATATATCTAGATTATTGTAACTTACATGGTTCAATGTTTCAACTACAAAATTTGGAACTTCGATAGTTATGTGGAGTCGGGATTAGAAAAGTTTTCAATGAGCTTAGAAGTCTATCATAAATGAACATTAATTTAGCCACAAGTTGGAATGAAACCTATCAATTAACTTTCCTAAGATAAGATGACGAGCAATATAATAAGCAAGGTCGTAAAATGTCTGTATACCACCGTAGATGAAAATAGTTAACCCCAATATTTCTCTGAAGTTAATTCCCGTGTGTCAACTGATATACATTAAAATATATTTGTCTGTTCAAATGTAAAACGCAACAAAATTATTGCAACGGAACGCTTTACAACAAGAGCTCTTGATTGCGATAATTTAACGCCATCTTATTTTAGTTTGGCTATTAAAAGCTAATTGTGTTAAGGACTATGAAGTGAGTCCACATTATATAAATAAATTAAGTGCGGTTGAATGTAATGCCATCACCCTGGAGTTTAATAGCTTTGATGACACTTTCTCCAATATGGCGGAAAAAATGACAACCATTTGACATTTAAAGGTACTGGCTCAATAACATTAATTCCGTAGTCAGATTTTTAATTTACAATTTCCCTTACCAAAAAAAAAGACTTGGACTTTTTGGTAATAAAAAAAAGCAATTGAATTATACAAGTCTGAATATTAAAAGATCGTTGTCCTATTAAGATTTCAAGAATGTTTATTTGGTAATTAAAATTTCTTATTATCACAATTACGAAGGCATAATTAAACAATTAACTAACGAAATAATATTTGCTTGCTTGTAAAAAACCAATTGTGGTTCTATTATTATGTTATTAATTACGATAAAAGAACATCCCAACTATAAGCTATTAGTCACTAAGAGCAGTCCACTCTGTCATGAAAATTTTCTACAATTTTATTGGCTTGGATTACTATTAGTTAGACAAGGACAGAAGATGACTGTCTCGCTTGTCAAGTCGTTTACGCGTGCAGCCGTAACAATTACTTAGGTATTATTATCTTGGACAGTCGTTTAGGTATAAAATCATAAAGTATATAATGAGACACGGTATTATAATCATAAATATGCCCGTAAAGAGGTCTGATTGCTTCGTCGGAAGCCATCAAAGCAGCCGCGGGACGACGAACATTCTTCGCAAAATAATTTCTTGACCTCTGCTAGCTTTACGCTACTCGGCGACAGATGGCGTTACGTACACATTGTTGCGTGCATACCACACTTTTTTCCAAGTTATTTCTGCTTAAACGTTCTTAAACGAGCATTTAGTTTTTCAAAGGTGCTTTCTAAGTGGCCGTCGCAAAACTTTTTGCTGGAAATGTCTTTTGTAATAATACTTTAGCGATAATTGCGTCGTAAATTAAATGTTTGTCTCAGTCATCGTAATTTCATAAGTGTTTGTATGATGCATCCAATTTATGTCACAGCTAAAGCCTGTCATTTTCTAGTAACCATTTTTTTAGTTTTCGCCACTTGCCACAAGATGGCGCTAGGTGCAGTGTCTCTCAAAAGTTCTTTGTTCGGATGCACGTCAATGAACCGATTTATCAAAAACTTTGTTCGTTTGAATTATAATATAGGTATCAATGAACAAATATGTTGCCAATTTTATTCTCATTACGAGCTATAATCCCTTCGATCCCGGCGGGTTTTATCGGGTCGGTAATTATTATGTAATTATCAACACGAATTTTCGTGTTTCAAAGTTTATGATTTATGTGTTATGGTCTCGTTTGTTCGCTACTTTTAGCTGATACACCCTTGTTTGGGTATTTATATTATAGAGGAATCGATTTACCCTCCCCGATAGTTTTGTAAAGTGGATTAACGAGATTTATATATAGTTTGCAGTTAACAAAAAAGTAATTTGCCAAATCGTCCAGAGGAATGTCTGAAAACATATTTGCTGTTTTACAGCGATTCCAGTTACATTAATTCTATAGATTTATTCTTCCTTACAGGAAATCACTTATTATTGTGACATTTTGACTAATGTATTTAGTTATTTGTGGATAAATGTAAAAATTACCATCGCATCAAACTTTGAATAAATATTAAAGAATTCCAAATAAAACTTGGCATGATGACAAGCAGCGGTATGGACCATTTTTAATTTCTTATAAAAACTTATTGTAAAAATTGCATTCCGAAAAGTCTTTAACTCAACTTTAACATTAGTAAAAAACATAGACAATCTAATTGAATCGAAAATAGAACACATTCAAATAAATCGTGAAGAAGACTGTTCGGTTTCAAGTCAGTGAGTTTAGACGGTGAGTCGTGTCCGCGCGCGCTCGATGCGCTGTCCACGCGCATTAGTCGGCCCGCTAATACACTTGCCAAGTTCCCAACTCCGCTCAGTTCTAAACGCCTTTGACAGTCCCGGGTGCGGGCTGCCCGCTGCCTTACGTGACCGAATCGATCACTTATTAGCGAAGCGAACTTTACATTCAAACTTTAATGGTTATTAGAAGATGTGTGGCGACTTTAATTGTGAATAATTGGCTCTAAAACAAACGACGGGTTAGACAAGAATATTATCGAGAGATAATAATTGGCTCATTAAAGATAATTATGCTTTATTGCATATGGTGTTATGGCAAACAATAAATTAACTGCACTACATGCTTGATATGAACTGTAACTTAAAGCTAAATCAGAAAATATCGACCAATTTAGTAACCACTAGTTTCAAAACTTCAAGTATGGAGTAGGTACTATAGTGAAACAAATCCCAAACATGCAAAAGCACAATTGAATATTAAAATTTGCTTAGCGTTAAACTAAGAGGTCTGCAAGGGGAGTTTACAGTATAGGAGCATCGAGGACGCTTAACTTCGAGCATAAAGCCTTTGGCGGGTGTCCTGTGCCGGCCGATAGTGGCCCATTGAAAATAGATTTTCACGCTACGCTTGAAATGGTTTTGAGAGCCGAACTTCGTCCAAATATTGGGTTCTCCAAATTCTCTGCGTGTATCCGAACATTAACTCGAGCTCTATTTACAAACGACTTTTTGGAATGTTGGTGCGGTTGGTGGCATTGATTTTGACATTTAGATTTAGAGCGGGTCTTATTCAGATAACAATATCGGTTTATTTATTTCAGTATTTATTCGACGCCAAAGATAAGATTAGACGTGATTACTTGGAACTTTGCATATCTTGAACTTTTGAAGTCTTTCAAAACATTAATTTAAAAACTGTTGAAATTTGAAGTTTTTGAGATAATTTAAACAAAAAAATTTAATAGCTTGCTTTGATTTAATTAGGTGAAAAAGAGCGCGTTGAAGATTTACTGGCTCACATACGAAACACGATACTTATCTCTACCAATAAGCTTTTAAATCGATTTTAGTGATCATAAACAACGAGACGTCTACGTTATAGCATTTCGTCACTGAACCGTACAAGTAATAAGAGCAATAATTACGACCACCATTATTAAACTTAATTGGAATGAAGGATTATATGAATAAAGAACGTAGCTAACTTACATCGCGGTTTAGTGCCCGTGAAAAATAATATAATATTATTGTCTTGTGTAGATCCGATGTACGACGATAGTTTACCAATTTATTTGTTGTGTGCCCGTTTGGAAATTGAATTCAGTCACGACAGCCACAGGTATCAGTTTCATACCGTAAAATTAGTACATCACTATTTTCCTGTAATTAGACCGTGTAATCGTGAGCTTCGAACATAGAATATCAAAAGTTTCTGTAAATAAGTTTGTTTTTATTTGATTAGGAGAAATGTTGTTAGTCTAACAAGCAATTATCGGATATAAAACTATAAATATGGACGTTTGATTTACGCTGTGTATAAAATATGCATTCATATAGAATTTATGACTTAAATAAAAAAAGAAAGTAAAAAATAAATAGTTAATTACGGTAAAACTTACCTATATGTAAACGAACAATAACACTATGAATCGTTATTATTAGAACTTGCATTTATAATGTTATAATATATGACGTCATAAACCATAGACAAGAAGTAAAAACTATCGATGATAGAACATAGAGTGCGGCATTAATAAATACTCTTTACGGTTTTTGCACGCTGTATTTTGAAGGGCGGGAAGTTGTAGCTAGTTTTAATTGATCCGCTATTGTTGCGGCGCGTGCGACGTTTATCCAATTATGTTTATGTTGTGTCGACTTGGGAAGACGTCGATGTAAAGCAAAGTTTACTTAGCCAGATAATCAACATATAACTAATTAATAGATACCATTTTTAGAACGGCTTTTGTAGAAAATCATGAAGTAAATTAAAAGAATATTGTATTTAAAATCTGCTTAAAGCCTTCGATTATGAAACGAAAATTATGGAACGGTCACTATACTAGAATTGTGAAAGCTGACGGATTCATACAATGTATATGTAATGTAATGCATAGCTCCCTAACATTTTCTCTCATCTTAAAGATGCATATTTTCGTCCTGTTGTCATCCTACCCATGCTATGAAAAAGACTGTAGTTGTACTAAACACATTGCAAATCTTACCCAACGCGACACAACAGACGTTTGACAGCTAAACGTCACAAAATGGCGGTAAGGTTCTATTCTTATTTTGAACGCAAACCACAGCCTACCAGCCAGCATTGCCACAACGCTGTCGCGTGTGAACGTCGAACAACAATTGTTTCGCAACGGACGGACGAACGGACATTATGCATATGTAGCGTGGGAACTGGGAAATAGCCGACACCCATAACGTTACAGCGAAATGATACGTTGCTGTTGCTGCTTAGTGGTTACGTAACAGTATCGACGTTATTGCACGTTATTTGGTGCTGTATCTATACCAGGAGAAAACAAAAGCTGGGATTAAAAAGGACCCTAAGCGTCAACCTTCTCTCTAAATTTAAATAGAAGCGACAAGAAATATGTAACCAAGATTTTATGTAACTCTTAATATGCTTTAAAAGAGTGTACATGGAGTTTCGCGCACGTTCTTCTCCATAGAGATCTACGCTTTGGGACGTGCAATTTAGCTTCACTTTTTGATTGACCTCGACATTTTGTCAATTCAAAAGTGTCTGTAAATTATCTATTTGAAAAAAACGTTTCTGATTTTGAAATGTTCTTCAGGATATCAGTTCGTTACCATAGCCCTGAAATGGAAAGGGCAACTGAAGGAACACAGGTGGGTTTTGGTAATTTGATGGTTCTTTACCGAATAATGCCGGATATCAGTTTTGTTGTATTAAACGCATTTGAAATTATCTTATTAAACAGTCAGTAAAAGTTCTTCTGAAACTTGGCTGTAATTATAAATTCAAGTACAGCCTTTACTTGATAAGATTGAATAGAAATATCCCAAGATACAAACTACAAGTTGATCATGTGTAATTGTCTCTGTACTGATTGAAACTTGAAAAAGTATCTTCAATCGGAAGAAATTGCTTCTCACGACTTGCTAGATTGATTACGTATGTAGCGTGACGGATGAGCCGTCATTACTACCTATTACCAACCTCGGATGTACCCGATGCCTCATAAAATTTAATCTATCGATAAAAATACAGGCGCAGAAAGAAATGAAAGGATACACAAAGCTGTTGTTTTTATTCCGACGAATTACAGCGATTAACATTTTCGCAGACAAACGAAATCCGCTAAAAAGGGAAAATGCATCCATCTTCCCTGCATAATAACCCCATAAACGTGGCCAAAACACCAATCAGCAATAACCAGAATAGAAAAACGAAAACCGCATAACATCGCAGCGAAATAAGAAAACCGTAACCCTTCCGGGAATTATCTGAAATTCAATCTATTTGAGCTCATCCCTATCGATGGGGACAAAGGCTAATACACAAGAGTCCATTGTATTCGCAGATTTATACTTTGTCGTGCATTGTCGGTAATGTGTACACAGCCTTACAATGAGTACGTTCTTTTTAATTCAACTGAATTTCTGTTCCTATTGTGGTCGCATTACGTGTCGGTTTTTAAATTTTCAAGCTTTTATTGAAAGCAATGTATAGGAATAGCGATTGTCAATGGAGAAAGGTAAAGTTCAATGAAGTTATTCATTAAAATCAGTCTACTCTATAATATTATACAAATAGGTTTAAAACAAGTAAAATATATTGAATGCTCACCATCATATGTATCTAAGCAAAGTTCTATAGTCCGTATATGTTAAACTTCAGCTTTAGTGTACATATACTTGTTAAAGTTGTGCCATGCACTATACAAAGCAGCTCGAGTGACAGTAGCAGTTGCTATGCTATGTAACTGAACGTGAACGCTATCGCTTTGCGGCGAGTTCGTAGTTAGCACCGAGTGCGTGTCCGCTCCGCTTTTCATTCATGTAACAAATGGACTCGTATTTTCAGATAAGTTGCTTCAAATTATTTGCGTAAATCTTGTAATGTGAAAACTGAATGGAATTACAAATTTAAAATTTGGAAAAAATGTCTCCATGATGAATAAAGATCGCGAGCTTAAATAGGACCTGTATGAAATTACAAAGAAAATTATGATAAAATTTGGAATTGAAGAGACAGTAACAAGATTGTCAATTAGAAAATAAAATCGTAAATAATAATTTGTGTGGGGGATGTTTACTTGCCCTCGCTTCCTTTAGGGCAGTTCCTGATATTTCCGCACGCCAGGATACATGGACAAAGGAAAAGGATTATGGGACAGGTCTAAAAGGAACAAAACAAAAATAAAATAATAGAATTAAAAAAAAAAAACAAAAAAGAGTGCGGAACTATAAGAAGAAGCTTCGAGTGCGTTCTAAAACATTATTTATAAAAATTTAAATTACGAATTTTCCTAACTGACGAGTTGATTGACCATAAACGTGATGATTGATCAATATTCGCGTATCAAGTAATTGACGCGGAAAATGTAAACATCTTTTGTATTCGTAGCGAGTGGAGCCGTGATTGATGACTTGTATTGTCAGGTAAACTTGACAAGCTAAGATAACCGACGCGTCAAACAGTTCAGATGATTCGTGTAAAAGGAATTGATGATCATGGCCCGACGTACCAAACATGATTAGATAGTTTTCTCACAACGGCGTAATAAGTATCTTGAACGGTTCATATCACTTTGGTACGTTGAGAGCCAGAACATGCGACATTGCGAATACCATTGAATCTGTTATTTCAATTAAGTGGCTAAATGGGTACTGTTGTATGGACACTAAGTTCTAAAGCTTATTGGTCGATGCAGTGGTATTCGGATCAAGCCAGACCAGGGAAATTCGCACGACGATATTTACTCAACGCGCAACGTAGGACGTAAATCCCGCAGTAAAATCTTACAGCCGTGAAAGTGTTAAGAAAGGTACCTTTTTTAGGGATCAGTGACTTGAGCAGCATGATGGCGGCCTCGTCGCAGGCCCACGCGTGCATCTTGCGGTATGAGTCGCGCCCCTTCTCCGTCAGCTTGTCCCAGGGCTTCGGTTTCGACAGCAGCTCGGACACCGTCCCTTGCGACAGACCCAGCACGTACTTAGCGAACAGCCTCTGTCCGATGTTGTGGACCGACAGCAACTCCCGCACTCTCCGGCTTATATGCAGCGTGTCCAGGTTCGTGTTTGCATATTTGTCGATGTTGTATCTTAGCATCTCTTGCAGTCGCGCCTCCATCGGGTCGCCTTTCGGGATTAGGGAGTCGCCGAGGCGTCCGACCAGCGCGCCGGGCGGTAACGGCCCCATGTCTTCCGCGAACCTGTAGGTGCGGTGCTCCTCGAAGCGGAACGGACTCGGCGGTGGCAGCGGCAGCGGCGTGGGCCCGTTGTTGTTGTGGTGCGTGGTGTTGTTGTTGAGCGGCGGCGGCGTGCTCGGCCACTCCTCCACACCTGCGGCGAGAGTACGGTTACGCGGGAACACGAGGAGGGGACGGCGGGTGCAGGTGTCAGGGGGGCTGGGCGGGAGGGGCAGGGCTAGCTCGCACGCTCGTAAGCGTCGCAACCATTCGGCAACGGCGTACGAATGTCTAATGCGCGCGCGGCGTCTCTCATGTCGGCATCATGGCATGCTCCGAATTCTAAAGCCTAAGTTTGAAACGATTACGCGCGTCCGTGAGCGGCATGGCTGAGGTGGTGGGAACTGGATATTCCTCGTACTCCGCGCGTTTTTTTGCGAATTGTTGTTTTTTGCGGACAGAAAAGTGAAGCGAACACGAACTAGCTACGGACATACACAAGGTTTGAACATCGAACGTGCATAGCTGATGGCCGCGATCGATTCCCAATGTTCACTTGACGACGATGGCACCGAGCATCTGGCTCGAAAGGACGTTACTAGAGACTCAGTTACTTTTTGGAACATGACGTCATCATTCGTGCCGAATGCAAGGAGTCTACAACGAACACGACTAAACTGAGTGGAACTCAACCATAATCTTTCCTTTGGTCAGGTTGGCCGTCCATTCAAGTTATTCGTGGCTCCACACTAGTGACGTACCTGTATCCCGACGCTCGGCGCTTCGCTCTCGCTCAGCCGAATGGTCTCGGAGTGAAGGTGCGGTGCTTGGTGAACGAATCTCAGGTTTTCGCTCTAAAGATCGCTCTCCACCGCCCAGGTCGAGAGCTCGGAGCATGCTGGAACAAAAGGAAAATGCGCTGTTAGAATTGGCCGGAGAAAAACATAGTGAGAACTGCTTATGACTGTTAATGGCAGTTGATGAGAATTGAATTATTATGAAAAAAAAAAGAAATAGATGTGGGATACAAAGCAAACTTGAAAAAATACTTTTAGTATTTTTTAACGTTAATATCTAGCAGAGAAACTTAAGATCTTACGGCGGAAAACCTAAGAGAATTACAGTAAAATACAAAAATTCTACGTATTCTTATGCAAAGGCCTGAACGAAAAGAGGGCATCGGAAAAACGTTTAAATATAAGGCTTACATAAGTGCCCCTTCATACCTAAATCTCCTCACACCGTAATCATAATTAAAACACAATTCTATAGATTACCTGATTGTAATATTAAGCTTTTAATTATCGCAAGGCGGGTCACAGACTCAGTTCGATTTACCCCAATAAATTGGGTCAAAAGTGAATTGATTAAACAATTTCCAGGTGAATTAATTAAGTATTTTAATTAATAGGATGTGCTGGGTCTCTATTGGCAATATTCCTTTAATAAATTTATTGTGATTGGGCTCCTTTGAACGCTATCTTATGGCTATTAGAGAGATAAGACCCTCCGTACCTGTGCCGCTCATTTATTGGTATTATTTTATGTGTATTTAAGGTAGCCGACGGTTGCTGCCTTAAAGGGTAGTTAATGGGTCGCTAGGATTAGATATTATTAATAATACATTGGCTGAATATAAAATATTACTGTCACAACCAATGGCAGACAGATTAGTGACGAGATTTGCAAAGATACATCATTGTGTCTATTTTTCACGCCTTGATCTTTTATTTCCTTTTTTAATAATTTGACGTGCGCAGATTTTGAATACTAAATATACGTACCATGACGTCAATTCCTAATTTTTTTACTATTTATTGTTTAATAGTATAAACAATAGAATTAATTACGATCATTACGATACATTAATTGACGGTTGGTATTAAATTATCTTCTATAATTATCGTTTTTAAACATACACTTGCGTAATTACTTTCGAAGGATTATGAACCGGATAGACGAAAATAACTAAATAAAACATTGTGGATTACAGATGCTAATTTCAAGGCATTTTTGACCTCGATTCTTACACGTGTAACCGCTTATTTGCGAAATTCTCAATTTGACATTTCCTCAATGTCAAGTCTCAATAATGAGAAAATGCTTTGAGTATTAGATATTATAAGACCAAAGCTTTCTTTCTTATGTCCACAAGGGACCAAGCTGAGGTACCAATAAAACTATCAACAACATATTGTTTAGGTAACTTACGACACTCGACTTAACTTTCGACGAATCGATCGACTACTCGAAACTTTTGGTCAGTCCCTTCCGACTCATCGTCCAACTTCGCCTTAAGATCTCGAATTTTCATTCAGTTGGCAGACTAGTGGTGCGACATATCGGTATTACCTCCGGCACAATAGGGTTGCACCTTAATTACAATTTAATATATCGCCAATTAAATCGTTGATCGGTAGTGCCGAATCTCGGAGGTGTTGCCAACTTCATTCTCTAATTGGAAGGTGTATTATACGACTTTGGTTGGAAATTATTTTGGTGGTGTCTGAAATTACTGTGATATTTTCTACTTTTATTACAAGTTTCTTTTACTGAGATGTGTTTCAAAGCGTGACTGCAATGCACCTGCAAGTAATCGAAGCTTCGAAGACTTTTTTCTCAAGATGGCGTCATAAGCTGTAATGATACAGTTTTTGCGGCAATAAACACTGAATTTAAGGGATCCTAGCATGCATAGGTAATAAGCGAAAGGGGCCATTACTTACTTTTATTATTGGTACATTTCTTTCCTTGTAGTTTTTACTGTTTGTGAAGTGAAATACGCTGACAGCCTTTTGTACTTTCAATAAAAATTGTTATTCAGATCCAATTAGGTATTTTATTGAGTTTTTGTGGCAGTAGGCGTCTTCAATTACATGCTACCTACAGCACCTATTTCTAGTTTTTTTTATATAACATTTTAAAAATCCTTATAATTTATAATATGATGATAAATTTATCAGTCATTGTTTCTGTCATTGCGAAACTGTGTAGAAATAAAAATACTAGAAAGATTCTAATAAATACTCCATATCCCATCATACTAAAACAATTGAAGCACTAGTATTAAAATGGTTCATATAATCGCACGTACTGGCATTGTTCGAAGCTTAG
Organism: Mythimna vitellina; assembly: GCA_949316375.1. Lineage (NCBI taxonomy): Eukaryota > Metazoa > Arthropoda > Insecta > Lepidoptera > Noctuidae > Mythimna > Mythimna vitellina. The sequence continues at coordinate 1,631,519 of OX438704.1, forward strand.
TCGCGTTCGTTGAAGCGACCGCTTCACAGGGAATACAGATAACTAGTGTTGACTCCTTTCGCCGTTCAGCAATGTTTAAACGATTTAATACCATTTGAAATGAAATGAGACTATAATAAGAGAATCTATAGATTTTGACGACGGTGTTTACTTGCATTTATCGAAAATGGAAAATGAGAATGCATTTTACGGTAATTATAATACCTATAGGAGTTCTGTTTCATGCATTTCTGACAGTTAAGGCTGTATGGTCTTGTATCCTTGTCCACATTTTCTTTTTTCACTCTAAATCGGATGGCTTATAAAAACAAAAGCTCATAGAGAGGTAAGTGAGCAAAATATACGTGAAAAGTTCTGGAACTCCCACAAAATGTAACTACCTCACAAGGAAGACCGTCGGCTAATGTTTACGAGGGTTTTAAAACTGATACATTATAAACAGCGATGACACAGTTGGGAAGTGACGACATCCCACGAGTAGCTTAGTTTAGTGGCGTGGAGTGGCGTCGGGTGCGAAGGTTTCTGTCTTTTTTATGTCTATGGTTTTATACGGCAGCTCTAGTTTGAATATGGAAGACATTAATCCATAGATATACGTACTACCCGTGTGTCAGTCAGCTGCATTTTGTAATTGGAATAGAGAATTGAATTTGAATTTTTGTAAGGCTAGTTTTAAATAGTTGAAAATATAGGTAATTGTACCGATTATAATTTCTGATAAGGAATATATACTATTCAAAAATGAATTGTTTGTGTTTGAATTTATTTAAGTTTAAGCTACTCAACACCTTTTCTTAGTCCTAAACGAAAGCTTAAAAGCATCTTTGTCTTCGGCCAAAAGCCTTTAGTATAAGGCGTGTACACACTGAATATTTGATGCGCCGAATGAAACCGATGCGCGCTTACCTAACTTTGAATTAATTAGTGGGTTAACTTTTAAAACATTCGTGTGTTCAGGATTTAAATATTCTGCTATCGGTATAGTTAGGGTTGACTTTGATTTTGGGGTTAGTTTTGTTTATTGAGTAAGAAACTTTCAACTATCTTGTCATGTAGGTATGTTAAAGATTTCTTTTACAGGATTTCAATATAAATAAAAGAGGTATTATAATTAGTAATTTTATTTTAGAAGAATTATAATTTTTGTGCAAACTGTCTTCTTCGAGTTTTCATGTCTGAGTTGACTTTACTTTATCTAAACAAAGAGTATTTAAAGCATACCTATATAAAATGGCGGCATTAAAACAGTCATAAGCTAGAACTGTAATCAAAACTTCCCAAAGGAAAATCCATAGACAAATTCTTTAAGAAAATTTTCAGCTTTTCCACAGACAAATAACCCGCGAATGACGATCATATTTCAAAATCTGTGACAAAATGTCGATTGATCGTCCCTACACTGTTCAACCCTTTAAAGGGAATATTTCAAAGACATATTTCCAAAGGGGTTGTTCAGTAAAGGGATGTTTCAATATTGATTAGCGAATTAGGAATTCCTGTCGAGTTCTTTACCTTGTTTTATTGTACTGTGTTATTGGGGAGCTTAGCGGTTTGATTACCAATAGACTTTAAGAGATCATCTTGTGGCATAATCAGCCTAGAGATCAGTGGTAACGATCCCGACTTACGAGTAGTAAGTCGCGGGTTCGAACCCAGCCAAGTGCATTACTTTGTGAATTTATTTTATCAGCACTGCTCTCAAAACGGTGAAAAAAACATCGTGAGGAAACCGGCGTGTCCTCAAAAATTGTAAGATATGTGACATCCACCAACACGCACTGGGCCCGCGTAGTGGATTAAGGCCCATTCCTTGTTTTGGGATTAGGGCCTGTATCCCAGCAGTGGGAACATTATCATCTTGTAGTTAACAAGATTTGTTAATTTATGTTTCATAAATAAATCTATTGTCATTGGTGTGAATTTGATCAAGGTTCTTATTAATAATAACATAAAATGGCGACATTGAAGGCATTCACATCAGTCTCCACGTGTAACGAATTCAATTGTATTCAAATATCGAACTCGCACATTGCTCCCATCAATGGTCTGACAATAACGTGACGTCACAGCTCACTATCAACTCGATCGCCGATAACGTGGCCCCGCCCCCGTCGCGCTGACCAATCACTGATCGATCGGCCACTAACGCCTTTACACACCGTTGGAATACTTGAAAATCTCAGAAACGTCCATTGGCTATGTCTAAACAAATTCCTATTGACTCAAGCTTTCTCGCTCTCAGACTGAGCTACAAACGTATGCTCGACAAACACAGTAAAGAGCTTAGGACCCGTCGGGCATTCTTTATGGCATCAAAAATCGTCGGGCAACGTAAATTAGTTGATAATTTGTGTGCGACAGTGTTAGACTAAACTTGCGTTAAATGGAAGACAAACATCGCCTAAGCAAATGAGAACAGGTGTCTGCGATAGCCTCTCATATTGATATATAGGCACAAACACACCACACATAGTATAAGAGAATGTTTCTTTGAAATTATGTAAATCTTGTGTGCTTAGATGTTAATTAAACACGAGATAACTAGATACACTCTTTATTTGACTTTCTTTAAATTTCATCTTTGACGTGTCAACACTGTGCCCGTCGTATTTGGGCTTTAGTGAATTTTAATTATAAAGAAACCTCGAAAAGCTCACGATCTTGTGTGATCATGATTAGAATGTATAAGCTTTTTGAAAAAACAAAATCGTCTAGCATTCCAAAATACTGTTTATCATCATAATCCGTGTTCTATTTTCGAATAACTAAGAATATTTTTTTTTTATAACAAATTTGGCTTGGATATTAAGTCCTTTAAGCCTGTCTTTGTAGTCACTTTGTTTTCTATTAGCATGCTGATTTAACACGTTCTTATGCTTTTGGGGTTTTTGGCAGTGTCTTGAATCAGCCTTCTCAGCAAACTTCGTTGAAGTAGTCACTACTACAATAAAATTCTCAGCTCGATTTTACCGAAATCGCTCCTGTTTCAATTATTCCACATATTGTTCAATTGAGCGGACATTTGAGATAGAAAACTATATATATAATATACAGATCGTCATCATCACAATATCCACCAGGAATTAATTTGCGAATAATTAAAACAGAAACTGAACTTCACTTCCCAATATCATGTAGTACGTGACTGTAGACTAAATGATTGCATTTTATAGTTGCAATAGTTTTATCAATATCTTAACATTATATTTTCTTACTCGTAAAGAATTGCAAATTCAATAAAAGTCTGTTATATTTATTTTAAATCAAATTAAACAAGGAAATGCAACGAATAAAAATTCCACTAAGAATTCAATTTGAAATAAACCACAGATTAACCAAAAACCCTCAAAGAAGCATAGACAACAAATAAATCGAACGTAATGACGCCCGAGCCAAGTTAAGCGGAGATTTGGCGGGAACCGCGTTCAGAAATCAATCCATTGCTCCCTCCATTAAGCTTTAATCTTCGGGGGCTGGCTATAACTTAATCCTTACTTGAGAACCGGAATAAATAAGCAATAAACCAGTGCAGGTGCCTTCTATGTTTATATCGGGAATTATAGATCTTATAGGATTAGAACTTATCTTTTGTTGGCGAAGGAAGCGATCATGGGAAAGACACCAAATGGCATCCATTCGCGTGTTGCCAGCAATAATTGAAATGGGTGTTTTTCGTTTATTTTTCTATCATATTGTGTCGTGTGGACAGATAATGTGTCAGTTATGTGTGCTTTGTTATTGGGATGTGGACGGATTTTTGTTTCTTACTCTTGGGGTTCGATCGTCTGTCAAGATTTTTTTTGTCTTGCCCACTTCATTTTTCTTTACAAAATAATGGATGGATTGTAAGTATTGACGGATCTTCTTCAATCTACTTCATATTCGCACTCAAACTAGCTTCATTTAAAGTTATAATTTAACTTGTTTGCTCATCTATGACCTTTAGCTAAAATAAACCAGCTATAAATACTTTTTTATCATGATTTACAAAAAAAGGCAGCAAATCACGTGGATTGCAGTCAGCTGATATAAACTTTTATATATAACTCGTTCCAATTTCCGATTTCCTGTCGTAAACCGTAATCGATCGACATTTTATTAAAGTTAAAAAACCGTTTTTATCGTGTTTGCACAGTCTTGATTTTATGTCGCGATGTCGGCGCCTGTGATCTGATCTTTGACGGTGGATCAAAGGCGCCGCCGGTATGACACCGTATTGGTGGAACAACACATTAAACAGCTCAAAACATCGGTTTTGGGAAGTTGTTGTGAGATATTTATAGACTGAGTGGGCTTTGTGATGTGGCTTGCCATTGTATTGGACGAGATGCATCTATATCTTGCTGTAGAAGTTTGTTTCAGTTAGGGACTGTGTAAAAGAGATCATATGAAAATTCGCCAACATCGATTTCTTGCGCTTTAGAGACTTGATGTAACAGCAAGACTGTAGATATATTTGTTCTTTTACTGCTGACTTTTGGTGTCTTGTGTATGTGAGTTTACATGTTTGTGAATGCACCCACAATACAGGAGTAATTCCTAGTATGGGGCAAAGATTTCATTTTAAAATAAAGAAAGAAAAGAATCTACTGATAGAATTGGCAACCAATTCTTGTACCTGTGTCAACAAAAAAAAAAGTAATTTGATTTGATTTAAGGCCTCATTTATCTTTGACTTCTTTTACACCATTTTTTAAACTTTAATATCCCTTAATATCTCAAAATCACTTTTCAGTAAATTCTCGTCACCTACCAACACCAATTGATGCCAAAAACTAAATCCAATACCAACCACTAAGTGCTAACGTCAATCTTCCACATCCTGTGCCTCATAAGTGACGAAAGCACCTGATGTGAAACTTTGTAGATAGTGCTAATTAACGTTATCAGTTATCAGTGGAGCAGGTGATAGATTGTTCTCGAGGATGTTGACTGATCGCCTGATTACTTCCCTACGTGGGAACAGAGCCATCGATGGTGCGGGAAAAAGGACGAAGGAGGCTGTGTATATTTCTGGAGAGATAATTATGAATGGAATATAAAAGGCTTTTACGATGTGTAATACATATCTAAGTAAAGAAGTGGTTTGACGTCGCAACGAGAACTACCGATTCCAGATAATATTGTAGCAATATAGAACTAAACATCAGAATCGCAATATTAGAGTTCACCTCGCGATTAGAACATATACAAATCAGTACAGTCGTCCGATTCTGAAAATCAACACCCGTCTGGTCGGGAGCTCCTCCCTTTTCAATGGAGATTTGCGGGACTTTACTTACACTCTGTTCCTCTTATCTCTAAAATAATGTAAATACGTAATGCTGATCAATACCTAAATGGATGCTTGTTTTCAAATATATGGATTGGACAAATCAGTGGGATTACAGAAGAGATTAGAACCAATACGAAAATTCAGAATTAATGAAAGGAAAACACAACGACATTCGATGATATACGAAATGAAAAGAAATTGCTGGAATTAACACCCTAATATAATTTCCGCCTACGACTATTGTCTCCAAACCGAAATAAGTTCCCATTCGTCCCACTATCGCGTCAAAATATTAACATCCCTCGATAATTCTATTTATATTTCCCACTGATGGCACAGGAAAAATAAAAAAGGCACCTTTTAAAGTTCTCAGGGAGCGATTTTTGTATCAATATATAGTGTAAACTTAGGGGAGGCCGCTAAATTCCTTATCTCGAACGTTTAGCGTAGGAGTGCGAGGTAGGACACAACTTCGGGACAAGTGGTTTTCGATTTGTGGTAGAAGAAAAAAAAGAATGTGTACGGACCTCCTCGGTGACTCTATGGGAGCCGATGGGTGTATACTGTTTACTGTCGAACCTGTCGTTTACCAATGTATACTTGTCGGTTTATTTGGTCTAGAAATATGTTTACTTTAGAAATATGTTTGTTAGTTGTGCATTTATGTGTCCAGAAGTGCTCAAATACTTTAGGGTTGTAAAGCACAACTAAAAGCTGAAGTCTTTTCAGAGTCAAAACGTAAATTTTAGGAGACATGACAATGACGTAAGTGGTGCATGTTTACGTAAACTTACAACATAAGTACCGAAAGAGGAAGTATCTCAAATATCACAAACAATACGAAAACCACGGGCGTCAGATCTCAAAGTGACGACTCAATCCTTGTTTGAAAAACAACATTAAATACTTGGAACTCCATAAAAGATCCTTTAGGATGGAGGATGGTAATTAACTGGTACTTGGGGAGCAGGCTGTCTAAACATCAGGGTGACGGCAGTTATAGGGCTTGTCGTGATGTGTGGCAAGTTCTATTAGAAGGAGATTTGGGACCCATTGGTCAAGATTGATGTAGTTCTTGCTTCGTGAGAAAATTATTTAGAATAAAAGTTTGCAGAATTAAAATGTTTCTTCATTCAGTACCTACTAGTGTCTCGCCCCGGCTTTGCTCGGTGCAAATCTACACTAATATTATAAAGAGGTAAAGTTTGTTTCTATGTTTTTTTTTTGTTTGTAGAAAGTACTGGTTTGATTAAGTTTTTTTTTTCACCGATAGAAAGCTGCTGTATTCCTGAGTGACATATGCTATATTTTAAGCACGCGGGCGAAGCCGCGGGCAAAAGCTATTTATATATATATATAAGCCTTTCTTGTTTATTGCTCTTTTTACCCGACTGCAAGAAAGGTTATGTTTTTATTAGTGAAAACCGCATCAAACTCCGTTGCGTGGGATATCAGGTTAACTCTGTAAAATGTATGTAAGATAAAAACAGAAGCAGAAAAGTTTATTTAAACTTCATGTACCTACAGTAGTACCTAAATGAAGTTTAAATAAATAAATAAAACTATGTCAAGAAGGACATAAAAAATAGAAACAATTATTGTAAATACCAATCAATTAGAAATCGATAAGTTCTGTTGAATATCGTTATTCAACGAACGAACGAATTTCGTTATTCGTTATTATCGTTTTTTCGTTGACAACACGTCAACGAAAAAAAAAATTGTCGTTTTGTCAAGGTTTTTTTAGTTTAAAAAGTTTTCTAAATTTTCAGTTACAATATTAATCTTTAATTGGCCTTATAGTTTGTATCTTAACTACTATGAGAGTTGGTATACCGAGCTACTGTGTAATTTTTATGGTGTACCTACAATAAAGATATAATCTATCCATATAAAATAACTTACTTCATTTCCTCTTTACGTGTCTACAACTTGTAAAAGCTATATATCAAGTAACATCATAATCGACTAACGAACTATACAAACAAAGACAGGGTGTGCTGGAAGGCGCCTGCTTATCAGTCAAAGGTACGTTCAACAAACAAGTGCGCTCAAAGCACACAATGATACATTGAATGTATGTACTCAAGTGACATTAAGTTAACTTGGATTATCATGCCGTTTCTAGCTTTAGTGTTTATTCTATGGCGAAAGAGTTAATCTCTGCTGTCTTGATAAGACAACGAACTTTCGTTTTATGCCTTTGGGCCTGTAAAATGGCTGCCTATAAGATAGTTATAACGTTACTAATTTGATTTACCTGCTAACAGCAGCATTTTATTCCCCAGTTTGATTAAGATGGAGTACATTTTGATATAATTGGAAAAGGTGTGTCATTGCGAGCGACAAATTTTAACGTCCATCAAACGACGTTTTTCAATACACTTGCAAAAATATAAGTAAACGTGCGTGGTCACTTAGCGCCCAGTCTGATACGATAAATATAATAAAAAGTGTCGAGGGCGAGCTCGCGTACTTTTCCGCACTAGTGCCAAAAACAGTAAGTTGCGTGCCTAAAAATGGTAGGGTAAAGAACGGATTTTCGAGTAAGTGAAAAATAATTCACGTTAAATAAACATTCGATTCATGTCACAGAAATAATGCTGAAGACTCCAATACGTTTTAGGGTGACAATTGTTTCGTCCGGAATGATGTTTATGAAAAAAATGAACTTTTGACTTTTCATATGTCATATAAAATGTCATGTAACATTGACATGTATGTGACTATAGACTAAATTATTGTATTTTTTTGTTGCAATAGTATTACTTTTCTTACTCGTACTGAATTACAAGCTTAATAAACCTGTTTTATTTCATCTAAACCAAATCAAACAAGGAAATGCAACGAAGTTCCCAACGCCGCGCCAAGATCATGCTTGCCAGTACCTCGACCACATTCAAGGCTTGTTCTGCAAACACTATATAATCTGTGCGCAGGTGAATGACCGAGATACGCGCCTTATCAAGTTTATTAACACGTGCTCTATGGTAGACTTTTTAATTTTTCATGTAGACTGTACTTTGTAGGGATGTAGACGTGGTAGCTAGAAAAAAAAATTACGCTGTATTTTTCGTTTCGTTTTTTGTTACATTTTTGTCAGCTGTAATCTAATTTATAGGTACTGACCAAGGTTTGATTGCTGGGTTTTTATTATTAGTATATTTTTTTCAATAATCATAGATACCTACTACCGCTATTTCGATCACAGATTTGTAGGTGATCATGTTGTTTTTGATGCAAATATGATTTTAAATGCCTACCAATTAGATCTACAATCATTTGGTCTCTTTTCTTATCTATCTATATATATAAAAATCAATGCCACTTTTCGGTCGGTTCTTCATTTATCAAGAAACATGATTCTGTATAAAATACGTTAACATGAATGTAACTTATTGTTGTTGTTTAATTAATGTAAAAAAAGAAAACACCCTTAGATGCAGACGCGTTCAAGGCGTTGTTATAATAACCATTTAAAATATATAATTATAATATTATTGAATTAACTATTAGCATAACATAGTTCCTATTACACACGTTATCCACGCGGGCCCAGCGCGGATTGGTGGATGTCACATGTCTTCGAAATTTTGGTTCTAGAATATGCCGGTTTCCTCACGATGTTTTCCTTCACCGTTTTGAGAGCGGTGGTGATGAAATAATTTACACAAAGTAATGCGCCTGGCTGGGTTTGAACCCGCGACCTACAACTCGTAAATCGGGGCCACCACTGCTATCACTGAATTAACTATTACAAACACCTAGTTAACATATATTTAAAGTATTTTTTTTTTAGTTTTATTTATAATATTTAGCATTTTTTTCTTCGCGTCTATAGCCTGTTAATCCTATAATTAAATCGAAAACTATAAACTTAACTCCTTAAAAACCAAAGTCGCCCCAAAAGCTTATCAGAACGATCAGAAGAGAACAGATACTCACCTGATTTCTCTTTTGATATCATCATAGTCCCTCTGGCCGTCGAGCCTCGCCTCCAGCCTGGCGATGTGCTGTTTCTTCTCATCCAGCCGCTCTTCTAGCCGCTGCAGTTGCTGCGCGTGCGCCTCCTGCAGCGCTGTCAGCGAAGCTTGGAGACGGCGTACGTCTTCAACTAGTTGGGCGATCTGGGGAGGAGAAGATTAAGTTATTATGGATGTTTTTTTTAAAGATACATTTCGATAACTCCTACGTATAAGGTCGTAAGGCAAAAAGTTTATTTATACAGGAAATCCGTTTTTGTAATTGTTAATGATATGAAAGTAATTGGGTAACCAACCCGCACTGGGCCAGCGTGGTAAATTACGGCCCATTCCCTCTCCTAGAGAGGAGGCCTGAATCCCAGCAGTGGGAACATTGAAAAAGGCTGATTATGCTTATGCTATGCTATGAAAGTAATTTGTTAAAAACATTTAATCGATATTTTGCATTATGCAATCAAAATTAGTGTACGATCACAGTACCAGACATTGGATGTAATAAGAAATAATAATGTTTTTTTTTTTTAAAATATAATGCTACTCAAATAATTTATACAAAAAATATTTTACGACTTTATGTGTAGGAGGTATCGATTTGTTTGTCCTGTGTTCACTATAAGGTGTTTAATAAAGTACCTACAATAAAAAATAAATAGTTAATATAATATAAATAATATAAAAAGAGACGATTATAATATGTTCAAATTTAAAGCGTTACCGTTTATGATAGTTTGACTAAACTAATTTTCTTGAATCAGTTACGTCACTACTTTATGATGCGTTCGAAATACAAAACAAGAATCAGAACACGTAACAAGACGAATACGTTATCCCTCAGACGGAACTACCAACATTAAAATAATAACATTATGACATTAAAAATGTCGCCAGTAAAATATTTTCTAAAGAATTTAATTGCCACATAATTATCTTATGTTATCTGTGTGCACAATAAAAGCATCTAACTCCGTAATTATGTAGATCAATCTTTAACGATAAAGATGGGTGACGCTTACGGACATTTTAAAATTAAATAAATATTTAAAATGCTGTCACGTTCTTGTGATAATATGGGTAAGGGGTATCAATGCACTTTACATTTAATCAAAAAATAAATAATATGTTTATTTCTCATTACAATTGTTATGGTGAACAGAAAGTATTTATTCTAACATTTGTGAGAGACTGGTGCTCGAAATAGGCCAAGAATACCTGTGTTACGGGTCATCAGGTCCCCTGAGACTTACAGGTATACAATTTTCATTAATTAACAACTTACAAGTACACGATATTTTTTTTTATAAAAAATAAGATAATCATAATTACTCTAACATATATTATTTATGTTTATAAGAGATAGTGTTATGAGTAAGTAATTGGTTAACAATTATTACTTTTCATATACCTAATAATACTCTATCTAAAACATACTCATTAATGTTATTTTTCTAAGCTATGATATAAAAACGTGTGCATCTCATGGTTTTTACACAACATTCGCCTAGCAACACACAAAAATAATTACGTAAAAATATGATTGCTTAACAATTATTTCGTGTTTCCCCGAATTATCGACTATAATAACAGACCTAAAAACAAAAATAATCAACAATTAAACTGTATCATAAAACAAGAGAAGTCCCAATCGTTTTATTTAGAAACATAGAACTCTAAAAACTAATTTTAGTTCGCGTTTCCGTTCGACAATTGACGATCTATTCATAAAATCAGCACCGCCATGACAAGGCTATATTAGATCCCACCCGAAGCCACAATTTTTCAATTTTATGTCTTATCACTTTGTAATAAGAGTTACACAAGTTTTATATGTGTGTTGGAGTGCGTTGGTCGGATAACTCTCAGCATGTTATTATCCGACCTTCGGAAGATATCAATTGTTGGCGCAGCGTCAGGTGGGGTGTCGCCGGCGCTCAGGCGTGAAGATGCGTATCGTCTAGATGGATGCGACGGATATCACGGACGGCACATGACCCTGGCTGGATAGTACGTCTTGAAACGGCCGTTTTTCCAATTGCTAGTTTTGAGTTTTTTGGCGGGATTTCGTCGAGTGAAGTTCAATGGCTGTTTTAATTATCCGCTAATTGATTCCTAGTGGATATTGTGATGTTAAATTGGTGTAGTTTTATATCTCAAGTGTCTGCGCAACTGGATAACAAATATTAATATGTGGAATCATTGAAGTAGGCGCGATTTCGGTAACATAGAGCCGAGAATTATTGTAGTAATGACTGCCACAGCGAAGCTTACCAAGAAGGCTGACCCGTTACTATATAATGCCCAATACTATAAAAAAACATTAGAATGTGTTTCAATGTAAACTCAAAGTGACTGAAAACTTAATACTTTGTAATCTTGACACTGGTTGAATGCACAAACCGTGCGAAGACAAAAATAAATAAATAAATTGCGAGTTTTATAGAGCTCTTTTCTAATTGATATTGGAGATGATTGTGTTTTGTTTGTTATTGCTGAGTAGTTTACGAGGAAAAGTTGTAGGCACAGCGTTGTAGCCTTTTGGTTATAGTTAATGAAATATTTTCCAATGTCTAGAGGCTATTCCAAATTGAAAGCTTAGTCACTTCAGTAAAGTCTTATGAGGTTACGGAGTTTCAACTCCCGATTCATTGATTGGTTTTGATAATTTATTTATTTAAAATTTTATGCACTAATGAAACATTGTACAAAGTCGGATTTAATGCCTTAGGCATTTTCTACCAGTCGACCTTAGGGTGAAGCAGAGACATAACATGGCAAGTGTAGCTTAATAGAAGACTGACAGAGAGGAAATAAGAACAATAATAAATATATACTTAGATACATACATACAAATAAAGAATGATATTGAGAGAAAAACGAATACAACAAATCAAGATAATTCTACCTACACAATTGTATGAATTGTTAATTAATTGTTTTCTTCCAGTTCACTATCTGATTAATTTTGACATTACTTCTAGTAAGATCTATTAAACCGTGTCTTCTTTGGTCTAAAAAATAATAACGAGACTTTTCTCGTAAATATAGTTTCACGAAAATTTTCCACGGCCATTTTCCGTGTTGTTTATTTATTTTATTGTTTTATGATAGTCATAATAATACCTCGTGATGATTGTAGATAAGTAGGCAAGAAATAATGATATTTTAAAATTAATCTCTAACGTAAACAAATAATTTAATAATAACTAAGTAAGTAATTATATAATTATCTAAATTTTACGAACTGTTTTTTTTTTTCACGTCTAGACTAAGTAGTAATTTTGTTTCAATAGAAGATATGTACCTTATATATCAGTTTTCCTTAATACAAATAAAGAAATAAGTACACAACAATCATAAAATTATTAAAAAAATATTTAGTGAACTGTCAGATTTGCTTGCTCAATATATAATATTTCTTATCATCTCCAAAATACGGTTAAAAATCACTTTAATTAATATCACACCTTGACATCGATATCTATATACATATCAGTGTTATAATACTTCAGTAAATATTGTCAGTTCTGTTTGACGCAGCCTTGAAGAGCTGTCGTAAATAATCTTTCATTACAACCGGCCTCTTTATAGAATGTTGTAAAAAACTGAAAAATAACCTTCAGACATCATTATGATTGTAGTACTTATAATAATATGGAATAACTAATGAGAACAAATGAAATATTTTGACGTTGAGAACGCGCTTATAAAAGATGGCCGCCACTATACGTCAACTCGATTTTTTGCGACATTTTTTCTCTACTTTATTGACATTGGTGTTTTTATTTAACAATTAAGTAATATATTTTATTACTGAAAATGTTTTTGTTGTATTACTAAATCGTTTTGCTAGAAAATATCATAAGTTTTCCTCAATATTTTTAAAACATTGGAAAATTTTCGCTGCCAATTTCTAGTAATCTTTCACCTTCTAATAAAGGCTATGTAAACACGCATCCCGCCATTCAGAATAGTACAGTCACCATAAAAAGTATTAGCCGAAACGAAAATTTGGGCGGACGGCACCGCGAGTAATTATTGTCTTAATTCGGACCTGCACTGACCGCTATTAACTTAGTTATATGTCATAAGCGGTAGCGGGGAAGAAAGGAAGACGCCATGGGCCGTACCACGAGCTCTTTACGCGATTCATTTGACGACCTAAACTGAACTGTTCAAGGGATGGATGGAGCGGTATAGGGTGTATAGCTTCATCCCTTTTTCTCACTTGCACGCCATACATTTTCACATGTTATGTTATCACGTAAAATTTATGAAAAACACAACTGGTCAACACACACAAAGGTTTGTACGGTTTGGTGGTCACATTCACGTTCTGATTTTTTTGTTTTTCGTAACCCCGGTTGTGGGAACTCGCTCGCTGTCCGCCCGCATCTTACAGCATCCAAGGGTTGTTCCTTCAGTGAAGGGTTAAGGGTAACCCTCGCACAATTACCTACAATCATTACTATAGACAATTATGTTTTCGACCGCCGCCCGTCACAGTTTCAGCTTTTTATTGAAGTCTACCACATTTTTAGTATAATTACAGCGTGGCCGCTGGGGTCTGTGATCACCCCACTGTGACGCCGATTAACTCGAATACCTCTCTCGTGCGGATCGTTTAAAAAAGACCTTTTGCACAATTTGGTGAGATTTACATGTGTTAGCAAGTTTGTTTCGAGTTCTAGATGGGATTTTTTGGGACTTCATTTGAAGTTGGTAGTTTATTCGGTGATGTTAAGTCGTCAGTTGTTAATTTGGTTGACTGTACTTTTGACGACAGGGAAATGAGACAATTTATTTTAGCTATTACTACAGACTATTATTCTACCTTTACTTTTACACCTAGCAGTATAGTTATTCATTCATTTACACTTAAAAGAAAAACACCGTGAATGCAATTCATTTTTCAGGCTAGAGTTGTCAAGCCACACACAGACCCGCGGCCTGCGTGCGTCGCCTCGCATTCCTGCCGTGTTCCTTCCGATGCAAATGGTCGAGTCTTGGGCCATAAATCCGCCAGCGTCCCCGGCGGTTTATCAGACGTGCTCGATTCTACCTTACACCTACTTTTATATGGTGATAATATGCTTAGGACACTTATTTATGGCGCTGATGATACTTTGAGAGTGTTAGAATAAGGAGTAAAATAGTAGTTAGACAAAGTTCTTCGTGAATGATGAAATATGTGTACCTTTAATATTTCTGGTATGAAAGTTTCATTTCAATACACAAAGGAACCAAAGCAGCACGAAATGAGAATAGCAAGTCAAAAGCCAATCTATAAAATTGAGGTACAAAGGACGATTGCTTTTTATTCTCTTTCTCAAAACCATAACCTCTTTTATCTGTCCAAGATCGATGGAAAAGCAACAACGTCGGAGACCACGTCGATTGTCTAAAGCCTAATAAAGTAACAAAACTGAATCAATTTGGAGCACAATGCGTCAATGCAGCTCAATCACAAAGGAAGTGATGACAGAAAACTGAGTAAAAAACCTAATACGCCATTTTGACGTCGGAAAGAATTCATGTTGGCGATCTGTCAACGTGGTCAAACAGTTTAAGGGAAATATCAGTTGCGAGTTTCGTGGGAATCGTCCCGGTTTTAAGAAGAGGTCTTTGGGAGAAGAGAGATTCATGCAATTTACCTTTTACTTTTAACTTACCACTAGCCGGTTCTTCGTGCTAAACTGTCTATTCCTTTTTACTATTAGCTTAACCAGGTCAGATTATAGCAAGGCTTCTTAGACCACATCTAATTAAAAAAAAGGTTTATGCCTTTCAGGCCAATAAAACATTCGTTTCTCTGCTATATTTACCTGCAGTGCCCTTCAATGCCAGTCATTTTGTTACAGTACACCGCACTAAACTTCCACAATAGAGTGCAAAGACTAAAACGATAAATTCAACCTATTAATGCATTAATTAAACGTTTAAATCATGTCCTAAGTCTTTGGTTGTAGGTGGTGACCCTACGAAAATCGCGAATCGTCGGGAAACATTTATTAGGCCGACGTTTAAGCGGGAAAATTCAAATTTCGTATTCGAACGCGCGAGCAATACCAACTGAACGAACAAAAAGACGTTCGGAAAGCTTCTACGGTGGGACGGCGGTTTTTCTTTTTACGTCATCTATAGTCTGTCTAGTTTGACGCGACGAGTTTCGTTTCGTTTCGAAAAAAGATGATAAATGACGCGAATGATTGAACAGTTGGACGCGAGTTTCAAAAAGATTTCTACTATCCGTTTATTACGTGCTCTTCAACTGTCATCGCATTTATCGGAATTAAAACGGCCAGATGAAAATTATTATTTTAACGTATTGCACGGGACAAACATTTGTGATTCATAAATATTCACATTTCGGCAAATGCTTTTACAGTAACAGTGTGATTGACAATGGACGTCGCGATCATCAATCACGTGTCATATCGAACGTGCGGCGTGAAAATGGTAAAAATTAATAAGCATGGACAAGCGCGGATTGTAGCACGTTATTATTTCTATTATTGTGTAGGTGTTAGGGTTGAGTTTGGCTTGGTAATTTGTTTTTGGAGTATATTTTACCGGCAAACACTGACATGGAACTTGTCCATGCACTTTTGACATGATACGTCGGTGGCGTTCGGATAAACATAGCGATGAATCGTGATCATTTCGATTATTACTTTTTCGACGCTGTCAGTTCGTGTTTGGGAACTTTACGCGCGGAGATTCTGTCAGTATTAAAGAGTAGATAGTTTTTAATGAACCGTGTAACAGACGTGATTAACGTTGAATGAAGGATATTTGTGGAACGCCGGGCGAATTTATAACTCGGGATTGACGGTGCTGTATCAGTTTTTTGTTCCCTTTTAATTTCAAGACTAGGATTAATGAAAAGCTTAGAGATTTTTCTTTTCCAGATAAAAAAGACACGAGACTAATTAGGTTTCCAATTCTTTACGTCATCGTCAATGTCTACAGATATTACGATCGCTGAAAAATTAAAGCTTCAACTAAGTCATACTTGGTTACCTGTCATGTGATTCCAGGTGATTTTTATTGACAAATCCAATTATCGTTTGGAAACACGACATAGACAAGCCGAATGCAAACTGCATAGTTCTCGGTGTGAGTCGACAACGAAATGAAGCAATTATAAGTTGTGGGAGCTCATTTATTGCCTGTCTATCGTTCGCGTTATAAAACCGAATGGAAAACTAAGTTTCGCCTGTTGTGGTTTCGACTCCGTGTTATTGGGGTGTCGCTGTTTTGATTTCGATGATAAGTTCGGTGTGTACGTGGGGCTGGGAAGGTATTGGATACCGATTGTTGAAGGTTGATTGGGTTTGTGTATTCCTCGTGGAAGTTTACTGAGCCGGGACGTTTGATTGTTGTTTCGTGTCAGTTGTGTCGTTTAAAACTTTGCATTTACGATTAATTATATCTTAATTATTTGAAAACTGAAAAGTATTTGTGTGATGACTTAGGACAAGATGTATATGGAAAATAACCACAAAAAAAAAGCGCTAATAATTTTGTCAGTCAATTTTTGCCACACATTTAAATTCACACGGAGCTACCAACATAACATCGCATGCTACCACACACACGCGACTTGAAAATAACCCGCCAATTACGTACAGACGTCATTCGGGATTAAAAGAAAAATATCAAGTGAAACGTGTTTCTTCCGTGGCAGAGGCAGTAGATCACATGGGGTGTGCGATATCTAGCCTAGATTATTTTGAGTAACGGCCCGCCGTCGGGGTGGTCGGAAAAAATGCATACCATGGATAAAATATCGCTTCGTGTTGCAATTAAAATTGCTGTTTCAAGAACGGTGCTAGGGAGCGTTTTCTTTTTATATGTTTGCATTGAACCTATTTTTGAGTGTGAATAGGTACCTACTATTTGACATTATTTCTAGTATTCAAATTAAATGTTTTTCTTTTACACAACATGGCGGGCGTGAGAAATTTATTATAAAGCTAAATTTAAACTATTACAAGATACAGTGACTACTATAACTAATTACTATATTCCGGGTCTTGTTAATATGCACGTCTAGTTAGTTTTATATCAGCCTGAAAATACTAGGTTTTTTCTAGAACAAAAAAAGAAGAACTAAGAAACAAATCACTATAATCAGTAGAAAACAAAATATAGCGCCTTCGTGCAGTTTGCGGTGAACAGCTGATCGCGAAGGCTTTGCATTCTACCCCCGAAAAGAGGCGATAATTATTTTAATTTATAGTTACGTATCGCTCGCTTCTATCACATTTATTTTTCAAGAATTTCTACCTTTTCGTGCGATAAGGTGTTGGCTTTAAATTGGGGGTAGAAATAAATAGAAATGCTAACTCATCGCGGATAAATTTTCAACCCCATTCGTGTGTTGACTTTTAACGTTGAATCGTTTATTGAATTTATTTAAGTTCCTAATTAGTTCGTAGTAGAAATCAAACAAAACATTATACAGGAAATCTCAAGATAAACAGTTTCCCTAACAAGGCTTTTCTTTACGAATCCATTCTAGTTTTAATCGAACGATGTCGGAAGCTGGTTCAATTCAAGCATATTCCGATGTCTTCCTAAAGTGTTCCGTCCTTGAATCACGTCTTACTTAATCGGGACACGTTCCGATTCGCCGGAACGGGCCGGAGATTGACGAAATTGTGCCTGTCTCAATGATACTGTGATACTTCGATACGTCAAACTGTTAGAACTGACAGCCCAGGAAAACTTGAAAGAGGGATATCTATTTGACATATTTTTTTATAATGTTGGCAGTTCTTACTTTTTAAACTGTCATTTTGATACCATAGATTTAATTTTAAGGCGAATAAGTAAAAAGGACGTAACTGAAAATCGACGTGAATTACCTAAGGCTCCTTTTTAATTGACTTCGCAGTACGAGCTCGTATGGGCTGTCTAAAGAACATAATTTGATAATACGAAGACGTAGAAAAACAAAAAGGAGCTAAAATTCGATATTAGCCATTAGTAGATTCGGAGTTTTCTAATTAGACTAAGCACACAAACGAAATAAAGCATTAAGGACTTGTGCAAATAGAATGGAAGAAGGGGGAATGAGTGCAGATGTAATGTTACTGGAAATGGGTTCTGTATGGCGATAAAACTTAATGCAAAGGTTTGATAATAGAGGTTTTAAAATTTTCCTTTTGTTGTAAGATTATATTCATGTGGATGGATGGAGAGGGAGAGGGAGACTAAAGAAAAGATGGATAGATTGTATGAAGAGTGATATAAAAGAAAAGGAATTTAGTGATAGCATGACGAGTGACAGGGTAGAGTGGAAGAAAAAAACGTGTTGCGCCAACCCCAAATAACACGGGACAAGGGCAGGAAGATGGTGATGTTGTAAGATTATATTCTGATATCAGGCAAAACAAAATTACACGATGTACTATAAATGACTGTCATCTTTGACAGTAGAATCCATATTCAAATATCGAAACGCCATTTAATCCTATTTAAAAACCGTATATTCTACAAAGAAAATCTTTCACCACACTATTTTCCACAAAAATTGTAACTCTAAAACTCGAACAATGAAATGAAATTCAAACTGCGCTCCCTCTCTATTTTAAAACGCGCTTACAATGAGCTCCGAACATCCAGTGTTGCCATACTTCGGTGTCCGCCCGTATGCAGGCTCCGTAAGCAAATAATATGACAAGATAAAGGAATGGAAAACGATATTTTGTTTTGTGCTTTACAAATATCGTTAATTCTCTTGTCTATTACGGACAGACTGTAAACTATACTGAATTAGTAGTCTATAAAATATAAATGAATGTAAAAACATCTGTAAGCTTAATTATTATCGGAGAAAACATGTTTAGATGACTGTATTGTTCTTTTTTTGTGGCGAAAATATTCTCGTCAAGGTACAGATATGCAAGGCAGGTTCTATTTTCATCATATTTGTTTTTTTTTAATCTTCATGCCATTCTCTATCAGTCAACCTCGACTGTAGACCATATTTATGACTAGCTTCTACCAACGGCTTCGTCCGCGTAAAAGTAGTGAACAGGTCTTATTAAAAAAAAAGTTTTATTAGAAAAAGTCTTGTTATTATTTAAGTAAAGTCTCAATAAATAATATTCATAAACAGCAAAGTTATGAGCGTTTGTTTATATCCCAAAATTTCACTCAATTTATGGAAATATTGTGCAGGCTATTTATTATGAATGAAAAACTAAGGAAAAAAATAATTTGCGGGTAGTATTTTCTAGTAGCAATTGTTATAAATGATTGATTCAATTATGAATTTACCAATTATGACAAATATTTGTGGACAATTTTGGAATTTCGTTTTTTTTTTTACTTTTGACTACACAAATGTGATCAGTAACGGGTACGGGTACCCCCAAATTTTTTTTGTACTAATTAAAAAATATGGGTGTATGTAGATTTATTCAAGTATTTCAACGTAAGCAAATACATTTCTCGTTGCTATTAATTTCAAAGAAGTAACCGAGAATTTTATTGAAAAGGGAAGACCTAACCATTTCAGACGAAACCATTACATGTAATTACGGTTCGCAAGTGATACAAGACAATATAAACCTTGCCAGTCAACCTGCGGCCATTAAAGTAATCAAGGAAGCTAACATAACCTATTTATATCGTAAGATCGTCACCTGCACTATTGTGCGCACAAGGACGGCCCACAATGCAAGAATCGTTACCATTGTTGTAATAATGCAGCTAATTGTACTGAATTGTGGCTCATATCACTCCATACGACAGTTAGACACTGATGCCAAGAAATTACAGTCTTAAAACGACGTATTGATTGTTTACTGTGAGGGCACTTACGACCTTTTGCATCAGAAGCGCGATATGACGTTTGTAGTCCAAGACCATCTACTAAATAAAAAAAAATATGGTGTAATATTTATGATGGCATGGCAATATAAAGTTCGCACTTCTATTAACAGATGCACAAGCCAAATTATTCCTTATTAGTTTTAAAAAATGTGACCGAAGAATGCGGTCATAGATTAAAATAATAAAATTGTAGCACAGATACTAAAGTCTAATATTGCAAGAAATATTTATATTATCGCATAGCTCATGGGCCGGTCTCGTTTTTACGCAAATACCGCCATCTGGCGGCGCTCGCGACGTAATTATAAATAAAATTGACATTAATTACAAGT
This sequence comes from Mythimna vitellina, assembly GCA_949316375.1. Lineage (NCBI taxonomy): Eukaryota > Metazoa > Arthropoda > Insecta > Lepidoptera > Noctuidae > Mythimna > Mythimna vitellina. The sequence goes on from OX438704.1 coordinate 1,651,951, forward strand.
CTCCATGTTTTTTCAAAGTGGGTTAGCAATTTCTAGAAAATAATTCCTTTTAATACGAGAAAAGGTAAATGCGTGTAATGAAACGCAGTTACTAAATGTTGATGCAATTATTATAATTTAACAAGATAGAGATTAATTTCGTAGAGTAGCCAGCTATGCAGTACAGACACTTGGGACATTAAACATGGATAGCTAAGAGGTAAGGGAATTTTTTTGTTTTTTTTTTAGGGTTTCGTACTCGAGGGGTAAAAAAGCAACCCTATTGCTAAGACTTCGTTATCTGTCTGTCTGTCACCACCCTGAATCTCATGAACCGTGATAGCTAGACAGTTGAAATTCACAGGTGTTGTATTTCTGTTGCTGCTATAACAACAAATACTAAAAACAGAAGAAAATAAATATTTAAGTGGACTTCCCTTAGAACAAATGTGTTTTTTTTTTTGCGTTTTTTGCTACGGACGGTACGGAACCCGACTCGCATTTGTCCGGTTTTTTCGTATTGAATAACAACATTTTTGACTTACGGGAAAAACTTTATTCTTATGGAATCATAATAATCATGTCTATAATAAGTTTAATTGCCATATTATGGATTAAAATGAGAAAAAAATTCAAGTCATGCAACCACTCAGATACATTGACAACAAAAACACAAATCACAAAAGAGATGAATTTAATTTGTTTCGCGCGTTTTATTTTTAGTTCCAAGTTTAAATGCCAGTCTACATCTTAGTCTATGGTCGAGAAGGAATTATAGACAGGTTTGCTAAAGAGCGGTCTCTTTGGTACTATTTTGTGCCATAATTATATACTTCGAGTGTTTTAACGAACTACCAATGAGCGTGTTTTGTTTAATCTTTGTTTATATGAATTACACTTTTTTAACATAATTATTAAAGTCTGGGGTGTAGTTTAACCAATTAGTGTAATAACTTCAGTGGTTTAGGCCTTATGGATTACTAGTTGTCCAGCGCGGTTTTGCTTGAGACTTTGGTGACTGCTGACTTTCCGTGGGTCGTAGCGTGATATTTTATAGCCTATAGCCTTTTTTGACAAACGAGCTAAACAACACTAAAAAAAAAACAATTTGAACCAGTAGTGTCTGAGATTACTGTGTTCAAAGAAACTCTTCAGCTCTGTAACATTTATATGTATAGTACTAGCTTCTGCCGGCAGCTTCGTCCGCGTGAATGTCGGTTGTAGTGGACGCGAAGTCGAAGCCAGTTAATAAGTAGCCTATTTCCTTCCTTGGAGTTAAAGCTCACTTGGTACCAAATTTCATCAAAATCGGTTCAGCAGTTTATTCGTGAAAACGTAACATACAGACAGATCGACAGATTTACTTTCACATTCATAATATTAGTATCTCTATATAGATATAAATAAAAAAACACCTTCGAAGTTCGAATGTTTACTTTTCATTTAAAAAAATCCGTAACAAAGATCAAACACTCATACATTCCCTCTGTCCTCCGAACAATACAATCATACTCTATAACTAAATGAATATACGAAACATACTTAGCAGACCCCCATCCCATCATACATAGAGACACATTAAAAAATCAATAGCAAAACTGCACGCTCACAATTAAGAAGTCCTCTGAGTCGAAACATCCCTCAAACGTCATGACACCCTTACACTACAAACAAAACATTAGCACACATGCGAAAACAACGATACACTCGTATTACCATGGCATACGGTTGAAAGTTCAGTAACACTCTGTAAAAAACCGGTAAACTAAAGAGTTATCCGGCCAGCAAAAATGTACGCTTAGCGGCGAGGCTAAGGGAGGTAGGGGCAATTTGGGCAATATGCAAAAGATGGGCGGTGGGGGGAGGGGAGTGTCGTGATTAGGCCGTGTGTGCCGATGCGCATCTTATGCCCGCATTACCCTTTCGTTTTCCTTCCGATATCTGCCTTTGTGGGCCCCTTTAGCTATCTGTGCAGCCGAGATCATACGATACCAATTTTCTTTTGACGATTTTTTTCGAGAGCCATCGATTAAGACCGGATTTTTTGAAGAGTTTGTGATATTGAATTTTTGATTTATTTTAATGGATTGGCAGCGGTGGTTTTCTTGTTGAGACGGGTGGATGGAGGTGGAGTACTTTGGTTTCAGTCAAGGGTCACATTCTGAGTTCTGTGATCTTTCAAGATTTGACGTCTCAGTTTATGATTAATTTGTTGAAACTATTACTTAACCTTTTATATGCATGTCATGGGTTGGCTTCTGAGAAGGAAAACCCGGGGTCCTGGAACGTAAGGCAAAGATGGAACGTAGGAGTGGGTTTTGGTCAGTAAAAGTCTGACACGCCGAAGTCATTGGATCATTTTCCACTTCAAGAAATAAATCCTTATGCGTATGTGCCACAGGCTATCATTACCTGTTAACACTTAATCAGTGCCATACAAATGATTGAAATTTTCTCTTATAACATGTTAGTGAATGTAACCGATCTGTAGCGACAAATACGCGCAGCTTCCTTTCGATACCCGAATCAAGCCATTAGTGCAGTCAGCCGTCACCACTACTTACTTAACTTACATCAAAAGTTAGTTGAGAACTGACACAATCGACTAAAATGTTATACCCATTAGGAAAATCGACTACACTCGCTGGGGTGAACTCGTTAACACACTTTCCAAGTTTCCATCGAAAACTACCCCCGTTTAGACTACCAAATACGTTGAGGACAAACTAATAAACGTGAATGTTTAATATTCGGAATCTTCTCCCCGCCCGTTTCAATACGAGCTTTAAGTAATATCGAATTCTGGCATCACGTTTTCACGTACAACGCAGTAAAGGGATCCGCCATTCTTCGCGGCGATGCCAACAGACGTTATGGACTGTTCCAAAGAGTGATTTCCCTTGAAACCAATGTAGCATATAAATACCATTATTCTGAAACAATTCACGCTTTGGACTCGTTCCGTTGTTCTGGATTGAACGAGGGTATTCAATAAGACGCTTGTGTATAGACAACTTTTGAGATTTCGTATATTTTGAAGTGAAACTAAGTTTGGGTGATGTATTCAGAAAGTTGAGGGCTTTTAGATTTTTGGTTTATTGTCGATGTTATGTGTGTTCCACGCGTGGAAAATCTCTTACACGTGTCTGCTCCCTTTCCAATTTTAATTTACCCTACAACGACGATTAAAAATATCATTCTATTTAACCCTTCAACAAAAATCAAACAGGCTAAAATAAAAAAAATCGTAACACAAACCGTACCACGAAACCAATATCGCCAAAAATTTGGCTGCAAAACTTTCAAGAGCATCCATCAATTCTGATACTTACTCCCCCCCATGCCCCCTCACACACACAACCGTCTAATGAAATCAGACATGGCAACGCAATTGTAGATTCAATTAGTACAGAGCAGTTACCATTCTTATCGGGACGAGACGATTTCACGAACGAATTAATCCGAAAACATACGATTTCTATCTTCCCCAGTCTCCCCCGTCTTCGGTACCTATCTGTCTATCTATCGATGTGACGTTATTGTATTTGCCAAGAGTAATTAAGTACATGCAGAGAGTGATAAGTAATGGAGTTTAAAATGTACCAAGTTTTGCCAAGATGTGTATTTATTGAACATTTTCAAGTTACGACTGTTTTTGAGCTTTTGAAGCGACTGTGTGCGACTCCATTTGATCATAGAATAAGATTAAAGAGAGTTCGCCGTATTGAAGTTATTTCAATATTGTTTTGTAAAAGTTCAGCCTTTGATTGATTAGATCTGTTGTTAAAACTAAAAGAAATACGAAAGTATTCGTTATAAGCTAAAACCCAGTATGTCTAATTCAATAGAACCATAGACATCTAATCAATTCGCTACGTCAAATTCAATTGATTAAAATTAAAGTGACAACCCATTGACAATTGTAGAGACACCCAGACACATTCGATTATCAAAAATTAAGCTATAACCGTAAACAATTACCGAAATCGAATTATTCAATCGGAATAAATTAAACTGAATCAGAATAAATCACATTGAGGAATTAAAATGCGATACTCGATAATTCAATAGACAACACTGTGGAGGGTCTAATCACAACAGACGATACGAATCATCGATAAAATAGTAATAGAGAGGGGACGAAAAATAGGGTATTTTTTTATTATCGTTTATTGATCACTCACGCCTCTGTATTGAGAGCTATTGATAGATTGATATTAATGTCGGGTTCCGTGGGGTGGCAGTTTTTTTTATTACAGACCTCGTTGACGGAACCACAATTGGATATTGTGTGTAATTCTTTTGCACACAATGGTTTTATTTTTTTATCGTTTTGTGTTGGTTGATTATTGGCGTTTTTATTTTCATGTTTGCTTTTTTTTTCATTGATTGTTTGTTTACAAATGTTTTTAACGGGCGGATATTGTGTTTGCACAGATTTGTGTGGTGAGTGATCTAATTGGGTCAGGTTGTGTTTACCTACTATAAAAATAACATCCTCTTTGAAAACTCCCGTTACCATCCACTTCATACTTCAATAAAGAAAATGTCTTGCATTTTAAAATACTCTTTAAGCCTTCCAATTTCAACGAAGCCTCAGGATCCAATTTACCAGATCAGAGACAAGCAAGTTCATAGACAATATAGATTCAAACAATGGCGTTCCATATTCGTGCTCACACTTCAATATGCGAAATTGACACCGCAATATTACAAACAGAAATAAGATTGCCTGAAGGCACCCCCGCGTGGGGGGACACTTTATTATACGAAATGTCTTCGCGATTGAAACCAATTGTTAATTGAGCTATATCTATGAAAATTGCGTCTGTGCGTCGCCGATTCTTATCGGAATTTGTCGTTAAATTTATTATACAACGGCTTTTCGGTTTTCGATGTGAAATGGAACGTTTATTGAGGATTCGGATTTAAGTATTAATAAGACGTCGATTTTACGGCTGAGGAATTAATTACAAGTAATATTTAATTGAAAAGAGACAGACTTAGGTCGAGGAAATACAAATCATTGTTAGGCTAATATTAAAAGTTACGTAATGATCTACTAAACTCTATGGTTAACCCGAGATTGGCACACAACACATACGCAAATTCACAAATTTGAATATAGAACATCGAAATGTTGGCGGCAAAACAATTATTTTAATATACAAAATAGGAAAGCCCGACAATAGTTAGACAAATGAATAAATCCAAATGGAAATTTCCCTATTCGTGAACAATAGTTAGATTTGGAGGCTGTATCTCGTACAGACAGATTGATTGGGCCCTTCCTACAGATGCGGAGGTGAGGATGTGGTTATATTGTTTATGATATATAAAATGTTAAGTTTTGAGAAGTCCTTTGTTATTGTCGGGCGCGTGACGTTTCGTCTCAAGAGATATTTTCAGAAAGGGCTGCTACAATTCTTCCTTCTTCTGTCTATAATATGGGAGCAAAATAATCGTAGAAGGTAGCTATTATTATATCCATTGTTATGGTATTATTATATTCATTGTTTCGTGTTACCTAAATATAGTGTTTGTGCCTTGTGCTGTACCAAATAAATTCTTTTTTTTTTCTCTCATTGTCCAATACAACGATAGCACAAAGTAGCCGTACACAGACCGATATATCATCGAAATCTCGCGTCCGTCATCCAGGCGGCCATACTTCCACCTTGCCGACAATATCTCGAGCAAAATCTCAAGTTTCGACATAAATAATCACATTGCGTTCACATAAATTTTGGATCTCTCTCCATATTTTGTTACCTGCGCCGTTTGTTACGATTTTATTATGAAAATGAATGGCAGGCGAGAGCGGGCGCTAGCGACCGTGGTGGAGGGTGAGACGATCAAAAGGGTTCCTAATTCGTACATTCGGCAACGGTTGCACACTATAGCAACTATGAGTTTTATGGCCCGAATCTTTTATGGGATAATCAAATTTTGTATTATTAATGCTTTTAATTCGCAGACGGGAATTGATTCTGTGCCGTTTAGTTTCTGTGGCTGCTTTCGTTTTCAATTCAAATGATTGCTTGTTGTGATCTGTCGGGTTCGTATGCGCATCCAATCAAGTACTTACTTCAGTTTTGAGATTTTACGTGAACACTTGAAGTTTTTTGGGGCAAATTCAATTTCACGGTGCAGAATCCAAAACAAACTTAATTTTCATACAGACTAAACATTTATGCATATCAATCTCATATTCGTTGTATGTAGTTAGTTCAGAATTCTCACGTAAGTTAGTCAAAGTTTGGGCTTCTTCAAACATCGTTTAAGCGAAGAATAACAAGCGAATAAAATACTTAGGTACGGAGGAAGGTGTTTCTCTAACACAAGACGTTTCCTTTTCCTCCGAAAATAAGCAAACCAACACACAAACCGACATCATTATTTATGTAACAAACACATCCCTATCATTATTTTAATTGAATATGCTTTGACGTTAACTTATTTTTGACGTTCCTCCTTTCTTTGGAATTAATTTGCGTGTTCTATGGTCCTCCGTACAGACGTCATACGTTTAAACCTTTGTTTTCATTATTTAGTATTCGCAAGAATTAATTGGAATTTACATTGTATAAAATACACGTGTAATTAGAAAACACGTTAAATTTGACAAAGAAAATTCATCGTGGAACGAAGCACGTGCCAATGTTTTTTTTGTTTATGGTTTTTGTGCGGTTCTCACTTCGGGCGTTCTATTATTTGAATTTCGTAAGTTAAACTTTTGAATTTGAAATACGCGAACTGTCAAATATAATTTTAATATCCTCCATCATATAAAGTAGGCGAAGGAAACTATCCCAACAGCCAGGCAATCTAACAGCATGTGAGCTCGAAAACAGGAAAGTATCTTTAACGTTCACGGTTCCGCATACATATCTAACATTAAATGTAATCGTGGAAACCTGTGAAAATATGTAAATTGATCCTTGGAGATGCCGGACCGACGGACTGAGTGAAATTTGAATATAAACTTTCCACCAGTACCGTATAAGCGTCATTTATTTTGGCCGCCCATAAAATATAATGATTTTTGACGTAGCTCTCGGCTATATTAATTTTGTGGGTTTATAGGGGTGGGTCTGATATATCGACAGGTATTTGTGTGTGTGTGGGGGCGCCTTAATTACGTCATTGACCTCTTCATTAGAATATAAGATACTTTGTCTATCATACATATATTTCTATAGAAATAGATTCATTTTTAGATTCGTTATTTTGAGTAAGCTTTACCGAAATAATAGTTTCTGCGAAATGTATTAGGTGTTTCATGTACTAACCTTACCTTACTCTCTCCCTTTCCTAATCTACTCTTTTTCTCTTCTGGAAATCTCTGAACCGACTGCAAGTTCAGGTTGGCCGATGCAGAGATAATCTGGCCAAATGGGGTATCGTTGACCTATAGCAAGTACAGTGCCAATTCAGCCTAATGCCAGCCTTCACAGGATATTCCATCATATGCGACGCCAACGACGGAGCTGTCCAGGTGGCTATATATTAGTCGGACCAGGTTTGAGTCAGATCAACACGAAAGAAGAAGAAAACCTAACTGATTAAAAGAATTTCAATTAGTTCATAAATATTGCAAAGAATCTCTCAATGGTGGACCTTTTTTGTTTTTGTGCACCTCTCTTACATCAGGAGTGAAAAGTTAATGACAACGCTCATGACAACACAATAATAGATATAACGAATTAGAATTTTCGAAATAAGTTATACCAATATGCAAACACAAAACCCATTATATTAATATATTCCAACGTCTAAATATGTGAAAAGGGAAAAAATCCGCAAAATGGATGCCACTCGTCTGAATAAGAGATCGAGAATATTTACATAAAAAACAAATAATACACGCCGAGACGGGATGCGCGCATAAAATTAAAATCGATGAGAAATTCTACCCTTCGAATTAAATATCATTGCCCTGTCTCACACACACAATACACACACACACCCGCACGTTAAGATCTAGATTAATGTTGAAGGGGCTGTGAAGCGCCATCATTTAAAACCATAGTTGAATTCAAATTTAGAATCACTATTCTAAATTCAGAATCACTTTGGAATTCTAAACTTAACAAGCCAGTACTTGCACTAGAACTATTTACGATTCCAATTTCAAATGTTAAAAACAAGCACATTCTTCCGTACCATAAACAACAGATATTTAAAAAAATGCGCTATTTCAATGGGGTGTAGGTTAAAATATCGGTCCGCGCTTATTTGCATACTAACTAAAATAATTTATTATTTTTTTTCGGAGGGTCGCGGTCGACGTGGGGTGAGATTGTATACAATGAGAATAACTAGAAACTGAGTGTTATTGGCCCGATCACAGAGCACCGGAATATTTTAAATAACGTTCATCGGAATCGCCGTTTGAAGTTGAATTTCAAATATAGATGATATACGGGCGGTGTAGTTCCAAACAAATATCAAATTAAACACACACGGAAATGCAATATTCGACGTCAAAACACGAATGCTTAAAAGTTTGAATCAAAGCGGTTCGGAAATCAAAGTACTGTTGGCAAAAGGATGAGTGGAGATCGCGGTTCGCGACGCATCCTTACAACAACGTGGCGTATGATTGCACGGAACAAAGCTCGAGCAACTTTCAGAGCGAACTCGTTGCGTCGGGAAAAAGTTTGCCGACTGTACTGAGTGTCACGTGCCGAATGACCGTACCATCGAACCGTTTGATTTTGGAATGTTTGTTTCGAAATTCAAATCCTTAATGATGGCTACTTTCAGTTTTGATTTTGGGGTTCGGAATTTAAACTTTTATTAAATCCTCCTTATCTTTGAATTATTTGTGTCCTAGATGAAAACGTTTGAAAATAAAATGTTAGAGAGTAACATAAATAAATTTACTAGTTGGAGCATAGTTTAAATAAACAACTTGTAGAACCTCCTATTTTAATATATAAAACTTGATTTTTTCCCAGAAGTCTAATCCGAGAACGAAAACTGAAGCTGCTACAAAACTTTTCTAGCTGAGTTTATATTTTGTAAGTTTTCTTCAATCAAGTCTACGCTGTCACTAGCTACGAATCAATCGAATAAGTTTATTTAAGGAACATTCTAATGTTTCTGTTGACGCTGCAAGTCTGCGAATGAAATTATCTTCCGTATCAAAGGGAATAATTTTAAATATCTACACACGGCTATGGCTAGTCTGCCAGACGGCCACCCCGAAAGATTTATACATTTTACACACCCCGTTCCACGATACTGTTCAAATTCTAAAATTCACTGATGCATTATATGTTTCCCGTTTTTTTTGGCGTCAACCCACGCTTTTGTTTTGGACGACGTTATTAATTGTATATTTCTGATACGCAATTGGTGTTTCAAACATCTTATTGGGATGGAGAATTTTTCTTGCGTGAAGCGATCGAGTTTTGCTCCTGTTTCATTGAAATGGACATTACTTTTAAGGCACGGGGACTTTTTGCATGAAAACACGAAGGTGTTTGAGAAAAATGAGTAAATCATCGAGGTAAAGTAATTGTTCTTTTTAAAGACACCATGTTACTGTAACTTTTATGAAATCAGAAATTAGGGGAGTTAGTATGTGATCTTTGATTATTTATCGCAGGTTTTTTTTCTTCGTTTTAGTTGCGTGACAAAAGGCTCAGGTATTCATATGCAAATGTCATTGAAATCTGGTAGAAACCCGACGTTAGATCGACAGGAATCTTTACAAATATTAATGACAGGGAAGTTTTTAAATTACACGGTGCGTAGTTTTTAGTTTAATGGGTACTGTATTGTGTTACTTTAATCACTGTGATACTAAGAAACACTATTGAGACACCCATGGCCTGGGAAAAGAGGGATATATGAAACTGTTTCGTAGGAGATAATGAGTGATTTTAAAGAAGAGATTATTTTGGCTTTGATATCATAAATGTTCCACGTTTCTTCGGGAGGTATTTTTGACCTTTGCAATATTAATATGATGAACAACATTACCAATTGTCAACATAAGCATACATACTCTTACCAAAACAAAACCGACAAGGGGAGATGCAGTGAGCAAAGATATCGGACAGGAAAAGGGGTTGATTTTGATTGAATATCTGTTATTAAGACCCTCCGTACCCACACAGGCGCAGATATAAAATAATATACACATTAACTTTATAAATATGCATGAGTTTCGTTAAAACTTGTATGTGTGCGTCGAATTTATAACTGTCTATGTGTGAGTGTCTATTGATTGTAATAAATTGTGCTCATTGTATGAATGCTAAGCCTGCAACGAAGTTTTTAGAATATAGAATGAGAGATGGATATAGACAATTTTGGAGTGTTCTATTTTTGAAATTGGTTTTGCAAGAAAACGTTATTCTATTATTTTTTTAAATAAGTACAGTTTTCTTTTCTTTAGTTGTCAGTATTGATTACGGAGTTTAAAAAGACATTGCTCAAGAAAATTTTCCACAAATATACCAAGTATTTCTTACATATATAATATACAAAATACGAGTTTATTATGAGCGTTGATATCCGTCGTTGGATGATGACACGGAATAATTAATGGCGGTCGAATTGTGCGGTTTCCTCCGAAGTCTTATTGTTTTGCAGTTTTTTTGTTCCACTTCCAGAATTAATTTACTTTTCAGTTGCCAGCGATCGTACGCAGATATTTAATGATGTACGTTTTGTTTTGATTACACCGAGTTTGTAAGGTTTTGGGCCATGGTGCCGAGATTTTGGCACTGGTCGGCTGCAGATGTTATCGTAATGATTATAATTATTTCTGCAAAAATCTGATATTTGAATTTTATTTTTAACATTATCTCACATTTCTCGGATAATTAGGATCCTTAAATACAATTCTTTGAATTCCATTTCAGCATATTTTCCTACCTAACAACTGATGTACAGATAATTAAACATATTTTAATATATCAAGTTGACATCGAGACGTGTTCAAGAACGTACAACAAAATTGGCAAGATGGCCGTCAGAGGGCGCCTCTTGTCAGCTATCATTAACGAGCTGTCAATGTCAACTGTCAGTTGAAGCGAAATGTTGAGGCGATCGGACGTCTAATGACAAGAATTATATTAATTCTTGGTGATGCATCGACTGGGGAGCGGTATTTTTAGTTCTGTTCTATATTGAGATGATTTGTTTGAGATTTTCGTTTATCAACCTCTTATTAAGGAGCATTAAAATTAACTTAGATGTTTTATACACAGGGTTTTGTTCCTTTTTTGTACACTTATAAAAAGGTTATAATACAACATCCACATATCAATAATACAACAATTGAAATAAAAGCTTTTGATCTAGAAATTAATAACGAAGCGGACATTTTGGACGCGTTCCAGATTATTTCTAAATGAACGATCCTTTTTTTAAGTTCAATATGAATATTCGTTTGCATGCGTGTCGCCCTGCGGATAAAATACGAGAACTGCGAACAAGTTAGGAGAGATAGCGGGATTCAATGATAGATGAGTAATAGATGTCAATAATTCACATTATTTGTTATGAAGTCGTCTCAATAATCCCTTTCTTTTACTTTATATAAATATATATGTATATATTATATTAAATTATACATGTATGTTTATTTTTTATACTTTTAAACTCTTATTTTCGTAATATACTTTTGTATGTTTATGCACCTGCCACATTTACTCTTTACCACCCTAGGTTGACTGGTAGAGAATGTCTAAGGCATTAAGTTCGCCTTTGTACTATTGTGTTGCATGGAGTTTTAATAAATAAATAAACAGAAGATTTGAAACTAGGATATTTTTTAAATTATACATGTAAAAAGCTTTTTTTTAAATTAAAGAATTAGTGGAAATAAAAAACTTTTTACAAAAAATAAATAAATAAATAACCGACTTCACTGAAAAAACATTAAAATGTTCAAAATAACTTTAATTTCGAAAGTTGATGTTTCTTGGTATTGTTAGTTTCGACGGACAACAAAGTAATCCTATAAGGGTTCCGTTTTTTCCTTTTGGGGTACGGAACCTTAAAAAGAACTGTAAGAATATGCTACGTAGTTGTGCAAAAAAATCTAACCATTCGTTCACAAACATGTTAGTACAGTCGCCAAAATCGCCTATCGCCCATCACTCAACACGGCACAAGAAAGTCCCGTTTTTAACTGGGTTGTTCACCTTTCTGTATCGAAAGGGTTAATTCTATGCGAGAGGGTTCCGCATGTCCGTCTGAGGTGCCTACTATATGTTTTTATTGTTTTTGAGGGTTGGATGCTACTGTCGTCTGCTTTTGTTTTTATTTGCAATATTATGAATCATTTTGGGATATTTTGTTGATCGTTTCGGGTTTTTGTGGTAAGTGGGGTAGTAAGGTTGGAGAAAAAGGAGCTTTAGAGATATGTGAAAGGCTTTTTTGTCATATTATTGTTGATTTTGTGACTTAAGTTACTTAGATTAAAAAAAAAGTTTGATTTTGAATAAAATTTTCGCTATGTGCTGCTACCATTCCGACGCCATGTTTGACATTTACGCGCCAAAAATTACCATCAAAATGTCTTCGAACCGTATTGCGACTTATCGTGAAATAGGACTGCCCCAAAAGTAACACCCAAGGGCGCAGTTTTAATTTGTATGTATGCAACTATAATGTATAATTCTTGTATATAGTAGGATCGAAAAGGGTGGGTTCTCTCGGGACCAAATTTGAGATGGGGATCAAAAATCGCGATTGAACCCTATCGAAAACTTACGTGTCTTAGTGTGTACTGGTTTGTGTGTGTGTGTAAGGGGTGACAGATTAGGGGCTGATTTTTTGGACATCGTTGTGATGGCATTGGATATTGATCGGTTATTGTATAAGTAATTTTGAAAATTTATTGTTAGTACTAAGTTTCATCTTCTGTAACAATATTTGAGGGTTGTATCCTCATATTAACAAGTATACAGGCGCGTGGAAGAGCTTTTTCCTTATATGTATATAATTAACCATTTTAATTGTTTCCCCAAAACGACAGCTCTACACGTGTTAATTCATTTAAAAGTCTCCATCGTACACGTGTAAAGACTTAAGAAATGTATTTCTAAGCATTGAACCAAGAGATACATGAAAAAAGATACTTAAATACAGCCTCTATTTGATTTTATATATGTCAGTATGTAGGCATAGCGTGACGTTATGTGCCAACGCAAATTATTAACCAAAGAAATATAGTTTTCTAAGGAGTATTATCTAAATTGATGCAGCAATTTCTGAGATTATCTATCTCAAACGTATTAAATTTTTGCAATTTTTGTATAAAGTGGCGTAACTAAAGGGTTTTTTTGTGGGGTTGTCATCTCTTATATTTAATTTTGTTGAGATATTATATATAAGTAGTGTAGTTTTATATGGTAAAGCTATCAGTAAATAATAAGGGGTGGTCAGGTCCAATCGATTGATCGCAAAGTCGCAATCAAAGGGTTAAAACGTAGGGGTAGTTTAAAATATTGCCGGGGGTTGGACTGACACTGTATGTTCGTAGAATACTTGTTTATCCTTATTTGTGTAGAGATTTGTATTTAGAGAACAAAATTAAAAATTCGTATTTGTTTTAGTTGGTGCAGAGATAAAGTTCGTTGGTGGTAGTGTTGTTTTAGATAGGTTGATGTTTATTGAAAAGCATTGAGTCAAACGCTATATCAGAATCGAGAATCCGTTAGCTGACTTTGAGCTATGGAAGAAAGTTTTGTTTATTTTTTATAAAACACTAGCAAACCCGGCGAACTCCGTTTCGCCACTCACTCACCACACTTTTTTTGTTTTATATTTTTCCTGAATTTTCTTACTATAAACCTTACGGAGCCCGAGACCTTTCCAACGAATGCAAAACCGTGGAAATCGGTTCGTGCGTTCTGGAGTTATAGCGTCAGGAAGGAAAACCCGACATATTTTTATATAGTAGATTGCCGCACTGTAGGAATTACTCCTGTATGGTATGTGTGTTCACAAACATGTAAACTCACATACACAAGACACCCAGACCCTGAACACCTTGATAGGTATCCATCATCATCATCATTTCAGCCGAAAGACGTCCACTGTTGGACATAGGCCTCCTCCAAGCGACGCCACAACGACCGATCCTGTTCGTCTTGCATCCACCGCATTCCCGTGACTCTCACCAAGTCGTCGGTCTCCCACCTTGTGGGAGGACATAGCACCATCTATAGGCCCTACAAATTTTTGTTCCGTACGGGAATCGAACCCGCGATACGCAACGCAGCAGTCAATCGTTCAACCACGCTCCAGCTTCTTTTCATATTCTGTACTGCGATGACAGTACGAATGGCCAGGTTCGGTCATAGCTGTAGTGCAGCCTTGAGCGCAGCGTTAGTCGCAGCGGCGAAATCCAAATAGGTACATTGGATTGTTCCTAAATTAATGTACCTATTTGGATTTCGTCGCTGCGGCCAGCGCTGCGCTCTAGGCTGTTTTCTTACGGCCCGTTCACGACCTTGTCGCTGTGAGCGGTAGCTAAGCGCCGGGCGGCATGCATTAAGATCAAAAGTATGAAAACTGTTTGAAGCACACCACGAGACGAAAAAAGATGCGTGGGTTTGCAAAACATGGAAAAAGTGGTGTGAGGTCATTACCCAAGAGTGGGTCAGGTTAAATTAGGCAAGCATTCCATACGTCTTCCCTTTGACTTGAAATTGGTCGAAAATTAAAGGTCGAAGTTAATAAAAGAAACTAGTCAAAAAGAAACACAATGCTCTATTTCAGTTCATCTCTAGTTTCTGAATTTATCGATAACCTTTATTAGAAAACCAAATATCTATCTATCAACCACAATGAGTGCTAATTTCGCATTATTACGTAGTTAAGCGTATTTGTGCAAAAAGTTTTATACAATGTTTTGCCAAATGCACTTTTATTGTGCGGTGACATGCGATACTTAGGATACAGGCAAACTATGATAACATTTTGAGCTCACCCCGCTTGCACACAGCAGGGACACTGTGTAGCAAATGCTAGAGTGGATGTTCTCATTTTCGACACGGTGTCGGGTTGTTGGGATACGTTTAGGTATCGTCGCGTGACTACCCCCATAGTATTTGACACGGCATCGTCCGTACTTTTCACACTCAAATTTTCGCGTTTAAAGGCTTGCTTTTTCGGTGTGCAATTAGTGATGGTTATCTTGTTTTGTATTGTTACTTTTGTTCGTAACTAGGCACCGAGGTTTTAAGTGGCAATTTTTAAATATATTACTGAAGTAATTGTGGCGTTGTAAGTAGGTAAGCGATTTAGGTGTCTGTTCGATTTCTGGTTAAACAATTAGAATACTTTTTCCTTTTCAGGGTTCCGTACCCAAAAAGGTAAAACGGGACCCTATTACTAAGACTCCGCTGTCCGTCTGTCAGACAAGGTTGTATCTCATGAACCGTGATAGACAATTGAAATTTTCACACATGATGTATTTTTGTTACCGCTATAACAATAAACACTAAAAAAAAAGAATGAAATAAATAAATATTTATGGAATACAAACAAAAAACGTGTTTTTTTTACCGTTTTTTTTTTGCTAACGACGGACCCTTCGTGCGCGAGTCCGACTCGCACTTGGTCGGTTTTTGAATAAAACTAAAGTCGATTCGTTCTTGAACAAAACTAGCTTAATTTCTTTTTAAAACAACATCACCTACAATAATAACTATTAGCTACATTAAACCAAGTCATTAATAAAATAAAAAAATACACGGACAAAAAAGTATGAATCATTTTACCAACCAAATCAATCAAAATGGCGAATTCTCGGCGCTTAGCAATCAATCCTTGGTATAACTTATGCATACGAAATAAATATTAATAGCACACAACCCTTTCTTACACCCCCTTACACCATAGGACGACTACCCTCACTTTTGCTAATAAATGTGTATAATTAATCATGTAAATATGGGTTGATGTGTGTTGTAAAAACTGTGAATAGAAAATTATAAGTAGTAATACAAATTAAACAATGTTATTTCTAGAAAAGTAATGGTTCATAAATTTGATAGGACTAGGCTGAATGTAGACCCATCTTGGACTTTAAAAAATTACGTCA
The DNA here is from genome assembly GCA_949316375.1 of Mythimna vitellina. Taxonomy (NCBI): domain Eukaryota; kingdom Metazoa; phylum Arthropoda; class Insecta; order Lepidoptera; family Noctuidae; genus Mythimna; species Mythimna vitellina. Next base: position 1,668,008 of record OX438704.1, read on the forward strand.
CCGTAATCGATAGCGAAATACTAAAAAAATATAATAATTTATGTAAGTTAAATATTATACAACAGTAGCTTCTAGTAACACTTTCAGACCCAGACTACGAAGAAAAACCTCTTTTCTCAATTTGACCTACAACTGACAAGCCGATTAAAAAAAAAAATTTGGCAGTTGAATGACAATGACAGGCAGCTTTACTTTTCATATCGTTCGTTTTTCGAACAATTTGGCGGGAGCTTAACCCGTTCGCCGCATACTTAATTCCCTCATAATTGTAACTCGAGAATATTGATTATCCATTATTATGCGCTGTCATTAATAATTTTAATTAATTACGTGTGTGTGGGAGGAGGGTGGCTTCTGGGGGGAGGGGGTGTGTTTATAGATTCTGTCCATTGTCGTAACATCGTGTGAGATGATTAATGCGCTCATCTTTTAGAGAGAAGACGCCTCATTGATTTTTGATGACTTTGTATATTTCTAACCGTTGAAGGGTTAAACTTGCACGTACGAAAATATGGTTTGAATAATGAATTGTTTACCATGCTATTACGAATGGCTGGTACTGAACAAAAAGAAATAAAAATCATTATTCAGTTCTCAAGGAGGTTGTAACTCATTCTCAGACGTTCCATTTTCCAAAATGGCGTTTCGCGTGCAGTCGTTAAACGTCCGAGCATCGGATCATATCTAAGTCATTTTCAGTTTCCGAACCATAAACTGTCAATAAAAATAATCGTTAAAAGACCCATTTGAATATTTGCGCAGTTAAAAAAAATTAAATACGAAAGAAAAATTAATAACCCGTTCTAAGCTATTTATACTTGTTCCGTTTGTTCCACTCGAGATTATCGATTTTACGTTATTTTGTTACTTTATTACTCGCCTGTAGTTTTATTACGCAATTACTTTAAAAAGGGCAATATTTTTTTTTAAATATAAAATTTCACCTGGTCGTAAATTGGTGTTATACACACCTACACTTTCTAGTGTTTGTTTGTTTAGACCTTTTTATTAGCTACTTTAATCCAGCTTGACATTTGATAGACTTGTACATATTTCCACGTCCAATGGTTTACTAAAATATGACTTGTTAATTGTGGTACACACGTTACATTTGCATAAGTTATTTGTAAAAGTAATTAGCAATAGCAACTGTGAAGTTACCTCAAAAACGCATGACCGTTCATGTCATAATATAGGTAATTACTTTTCGAATTTCGAATCAAAATGATAACGTCTCAAGACAACTATCTATACAGCCAATAAGGACTGTCTACAATACGACCACGCGATTAGGATTTATATAAATCTGTGGTAACTAAATGCGACGCGATACGGCTCGCTCCTTCGTTCGCTGTGGAAAGCTCTTTACCAACGGCTACTCAAACGTGTTATCGTTAACAAGTGACAGTCGATAAGTCGTGTTTAAAAATGGTGGCTTTTTATAGTCACGCGACTTTTTAATCGTTTGACGTTCAAAGATTAACGCTATTAATGGCTCCTCGGTTCGAATATTGACAAATTTCTACGGGTAATCGAGTGGGTTTAATGGCAATTGTTTTGGTATCTGTTGAATTGTTTCACTTTGATGTGTAACTGACAGTTGGCGCCAACGGATGACGTTCGCTTTTTAAATGCCAATAGGCAAAAGAAAAAGTATTTGAAGTTACTTCTGTTGTCTTTTGTTTCACGTTTTGAATGTTTCTTGTAGTTTTGTTTCGACTTACCCGTGATAATCAGGAGTTTTCTAAATTTAATATTGTGTCTATAGACAGGTCGCTTTGATCTTACCTGAAATAAAAAAGGAGATTATTAGTATACAAGTTCAACAACCTGGCAACACATTAGGTTTATTAAGCTCTATGTATATATATATCAATCAGTCTCTATGATGATAACTTAGATACCTACAAAAAGTAACTTATTATTAATGCCTGCCTATCAAACAGTTAAAGAAATTCTGTTTCTGTCATTATCTTCAAAACAAAGTAATAAAATATCATCTATATCTGTATTTGAATATTAAGGCGCCATATTTAAATGTTCAGAGTCGCGCCGGCCAAATCGGCAAACCATCTGGAAATGGGGAGGGAGGGGAGAATCGCACAATTTGTTACTAAATCATCGATAGTAGTTGTAAGGTTTCAAAATGAGTCATGTCTTTAGAAAATTTACATGCTTTTCGTGTAGTTACTATCTAAATACTTTTTTTTTATAGGTATTGTATAAACTAGTGCTTGACTGCGATCCCACCTGATGTTAAGCAGTGACGCAATCGGTGATGATGAGGCACTAGTTTATTAAGAGCCTATTTACTCTAGCCTCGAAGACACCTAAATTATAATTGGACGGGAAGACCGCAGAGGTATAAAAACGAGGCGAAACGCTTAGTTCGGACCGTAGGGACCGTGTTAACAATATAAATAATGCTATATGTATATATATTGTAATTGAAAATATGTTTTGACAAATATCTAAAAATTGAGTTGGTAGGTATATTTATAACGATAAACAGAATCCGTTTTTCCAAATCAATTGCATTATTATTAGCTTTATCAGCGTGAGTCAGAGTTATTTATTCAGTTAGATAATATTAGTGATTCGTAAGGTCATCGGGTCAGGATATAGGTCACGCGTTCCAATTTTAATGACAGTTAAAATTAGCAAAATATGTAGTAGAGCCTCTGTGTTGGCATAAAAAAGAACGCAGTTTGAAAATGGAACAAATTTGAAAATTTATACCAAAAACAACTTAAAGACATAGACAAAGTAACGTTATATTTACTAAAAAGTCTAAAATGCATTGACTTGCATTACCAAAATGTCATGCGGTAGACAAGTCCTAAACATTTTGAACTTTTCACAATCGTTAATACCTAGAATTTTATTTTGTCTATAGGTAGCACAAAGCATAACCAAATTACAGATAACAAAAGATCCTCCTATTACAGCTACTTAAGCCAAAATCACTTCAGAAAGGGGTAAAACCAACCCAATACACGCAGAGGAACGCGTCAAATAACTAAATAACGAATACATCGCGGTATTATGAATATGTTTTTGTGTTGTGTTGTAGCGGATCACAAAAGATGCGCTCACTGGATCAGGGAAGCAATTACTGCGGAGTCTCCGGTGTCTGAAGTGAAGGGTGAACATGACACATACAGGACTCGGCTAAGGAGGTTCTACACTGACGGGAGCTTTGGAATCAGCAAGATCGAGTTAGAGAAGGGAAAATTTGGTAGAGTTTTCTAATGGTCGTTAAATTTACCGTTTAAATATCACTTCTTTCTCAAAGATTAAGTTAACGTTATTTATAACGTTATAAAAGTTTTAAAAATATAGTAATAGATAGTGCTGAGTGGTTGCGCTTCAAATCTAATTACTATCTAATGAGTGCAAAAAATAATTCAAACCCGCTGTACACATCCAACATGAAGCCTTTTGAGAATCGTAGAGAGAGGGATACTAAAGCGAATATGCAGTTTGGATATTCTGGATTCTTTTTTTAACTATATAGCTTTCAAGTGCCTAAGCTTAATTAAAAAAAAAAAACATACACGATCACATTAACCCTGACCAAAAGGTGAGATACTAGTCAAGCACGAGCCTATCAATAATATAATATATATATTACAGTACTTTAAAATATATGAATAAAATAAAAAAATATTGGCAGTTTACAAAAAATTAACTAAGTACTCGGTTATTTAAAGGGTTTTTTTTACATATATTTATTATAACAAATTTCGATACATGTTGAGACACTTTAAAGATCCAATAATTTAGAAACAATATATCAAGAATATGAAAAACTAGAAGATCATCGAAATCCAGTGTAAACGGTCCCCAATAAGGGTTGCGCGTAAGAAATTTATAAGTAGGTCTCGGCATAAGGGAATTAATTGTATTATTGTAGGAGCCCCGATGAGGGATCGCGCAAGAATTATCAATTAAAGAAAGAAAACGCCGAATTCGGGGAACGTAGGGCTGTGCTTTTGGCGAAAAACAATTTGTTGTATATTTGACATACAAGAAATTGTTTTTCGCGGCTAAGGTATAAATGTGACTGACAAATCGGTTATTGAACCGAACCCTACATAGCTTGGACAAAGTTTGGTATCTGATGATGAACATTTTGACTAGAACTAAGTGTAAAGCATTACTAAAGACATGGATAGAGGCGAGACGCACAGGACCGTTCGTTATGGCAACACTTGAGGGAGGCATATGTCCAACAGTGGATGTCTTTCGACTGAAAATGATGAGGATGATTAAAGACAATCATTAATTACACATGAAATAGTAAAATTTTATGTTTAAGTTTTTTTTTAAATATCAATTAAAAACAGCTATTATTAATTAGATTTAAAAAAATAATACGGTATTACAAAAATATTATTTTTAATTGGTACATTAATTGCGTATGAAAATCTAACAATACAATTAGATATACAAAAAAAAATTTAGAAGGTTAAGATTTCCCAAGCCGGTCTTTTCAGTCATTAAACCGCGCGACATAACAATCTTGAATATTTATAAAAATTACAAAATAACAAAACCTCATTCTCCTCTAGATATCGTAAATCAGGCGTCCCTGCGGCCCTGGGGAGGCTGGGGGTAGGGGAGACGCGTCGATTTTACGCAACATTCGTCTTAGCATTAGTACTTACAAGTATTCTTGTTTTCCTCTTTAATTGTGTATCGGTTTGGCCCAACCACCTCTTTGTATATAAGATGACGTAATATATTGATATATTTATGTATGTCTTTTGAGTTGTGATTTGTATTTGGAGATACTTTATAATGGTTTTGTTATGTATTTGTGGCTCAACATAGTAAATGAGTTTGTTAAATTAAATCTCTTCTCAAAAATAATTGTATTACAAGCACTAAATCAGTAAAAATGTTATACAAAGTGCATCAAAAGGTTTGTCTGAAAATCTTTAATTACAGACACAAACGAAGTTACGGAGAAAAATAATATAAGCCACAGCTTACTCCCCGATTCAAATCCTTTACAGGAAACCAACAATTCTGAACCTAACCAAGATCACAATAAAGCTGAAATTGAATTTTAAATTGCAGGAAATATAAAATAATTAGTAGGAGTTTTTTTGTCAGTAGTCAAAGCCTCAGGTGGCGAAACTCTTAAATAAATAATCGAAGGTTATTAAGAGCCCCTCTCAATTATCGAGAGCCCCCTTGCGCACCAATAGCTATTGTCTTTGGAGACAAATACCCTCTTTTGTAAAATAAATAAACAGTGGCTGATGCTAAACAATTTGTCGATCGTTTTGGTAAAACTTTCGGAGTGTTCCAGACTAACGTTGACCTTTATAAAGGGTTTAAAGAAACTTTAGTAATAAGAAGACTGGTGTCGATTTTTGACAAAAATGTTATGTAGAATTTGTATTGGTAAGTTTTTGGAACAAATAAATATTATTGTTTGTTTAATGATAAACAAACAAAACCCAAATGTAGACATCAGTGACATTTAACTGAAATAGAAGAGAAAAATTATGACAATAGGCAAATATTATGTTATTCATGTAAAAGACGAAGGCGCTTCAGATATAAATTAACAATCAACTGCGAAATTTTGTACAAACCAGCGCAAACATTCATATGAACTTGCCAATATGTTATTCAAACAACATCTTTATGATAACAAAATCATTATATATACAGAAACAATTAACTAGAATCAAATATTTGATACAGGGAAGAATTTTGATCCAACATTTGACAAACATCATTTATATCAACTACTGTTTCGTACAACATTGTCAATTGTCAACAGTAGTCTTACAAGTCATTGTTCCGAGACGATCATAAAATAAAAATCGGCATATTATAGAAGAAAATTGCTTCCCGCGGAATCGAACCTCATTATCCACGGCAGGCTGTTACTGCATGGTGGATTTGCTCAACCGTGCCGCGCTTCTGAAAATTATTGCAAATTGAGTAACTCGAATCGTTGACATTTTTATATTAGCCTGTGATGGATCGGTGCGGCGACAAGCTATGGGCATTGGTCATGGGAGCCTAGTTGTTGCCAATTATGATAAGATGCTCTACTGTATGAGATTTATTTCTTTGCTTCTTCGGTTTGTAAGTATGAGATTTGCAATAATTCTCAGTGCCAAACAAAATCTTGACTACTTGAAGAGTTTCATATTCAATATGCGCCTCCTTATTCTGACAGATTACAAAATTATTCGCAAGTCCATCAACATTATAAATGGCAATCAAACAATTTTCTACAATAACCAAAACGCACACTATTCTCAAATCAGTAAACACCAGAATCGCTCGTACATCACTCGCAGCGGATAATGTCACAGTTATTTGTATTCAAATACATTCATCAATAAAACTAAACAGTGATCCATTGCTGGCCCTCGTTTGGGGCTAATTCCGACTGTCATAAATCGTGGCATTAATTTAACGACAATACATTAGACCTCCATCCTAAGAGAACTATTCCGATAGATTGGTAACAATCCTCTTCGGAGTGACGTAACTAAGAAGATGGAATCGACTCACTGTCGACCGAGCCGTGTCGATTTAGAGTTGATTGTACTTTGAGAATAGTATCCTTCGCGTACCGCGTTTAGATCGGATGTTTTCAAGGACGGTTGGATCTCCAATCGAATGTCAATCTTATTGATTGTTACTTTAAGATTGTTATTGATTGCCGGTGATAAGACATTAAGTAAATCGCTTAATGTGTTCAAAACGGATGGTGGAAACGTTTTGTTTCTCCGTAACTATTGCCGTGTTTGTTGTTGCTTGTGTTTGTATATTATTAAGCCGTCTATTGAGGCAGTGATGGAAATTGTCTGCGTCTCGGTAGGCTTCTAAGATATTTTCCTATTTACAAGACACGATTCTTCGTACTTTGTTTGTTTGGTACCTTCTGAAATTCTAATTTACTTGTTAGAATCAATTGACATTTAAGCGTGATTTCAGATATGGCAGAATTATGTTAATATCCTTATAGCAACACAGTTTTTCTATAAGCACATTCTTATTCAACACAGTCTACTAATAACAGTAATGAGTTTTAATAATTAATTTGTTTCTACCAAAGATACCAAAGTTATAGTAAAAGATAAAATATCAATACACGAAAATATAAAACCGACCTCATCACCAAATATTCCTGATAGACATCAGAAGTGTCAGCGACCACTATCACACACAAACGGATGCAAGTCTCTGCTACACCACCAGCTAACTAAACTGATATGTGTAAAACAAAATTACATTATATAAACACCGCTTTATCAAACTAGTATCGAGAACATTGTTTTTGTCAAAATGCGAGTATCGATCTGTTGAGTGTTTGTCAAAGTTTTGGATGTTCATCTTCTTTGGTTTAAAAGTTTTCTTTCAAAGTCTGTTTTGAATAGCAGAAAGAATTCTTTAAGTAAGTAATATTGTTTGGCTTTTGTAATAAAAAATCACATCAGTATCTTAAAGTTCATAACATCCGTAGTCGTTATCGAAGTTCTTTCTTCAATTTCTTATTAGAAATCACTTTTAACATGAATGGAAATATTCCTAACTGGATTACTCAACATTCGTATTAGTATCATCCCAATTCGAATTCATACAGTTGTCTAAAAAAACTTTGACATACATTGCTCTGCGCAAGAGTTCAGATAATCGTGAGTTCGCTCAACTAAATTATACCGAATTATTGACCCATGATAAGCAGGCCGTTGACTTACCGTCTAAATCGTCGCCACTATCGATTGTTTTACAATCAATTTTTGCTTACACGTGCTTCGTATTGCGTCAGTATAAGTCTTATCCATCGGAAGCTGTCTCTTTTACTCTTTATTTATCGGCTTTTATTATTATATAAACTTCACTGCAGTATAGGTAGTCAGTATTTAAGGCCTTATCTTTGCTTTCAATTCTGTTGCGTTCAGCCTTGCCTTGGTCTTTCACGGCATTTATCTATGTAATATTGTCTATTGTATCTTCTTCGACGGATTCAATCCTTCGAAGAAGATTCTATTTTATACAAAGCTCCATAGTCATTTGTTTTAATTATTTGTTAAAATAGAATCCCAACCCTAAATCGTCCGATGAATTGCAATGAAAGCAAATAGAAAAGTTCTTTGACGAAGCTATAGATAGCAACGGGAATATCGGCAGCCATTAAAATAACAAAGGGCTGTATCACGAATATTAAAGCCTGGTGTTTCCGTGTCAAAAAATTAATATTAACGATATCTTCACAATGAAGTGTTGAAAAAAGAGAAAAAATAATTTATGCGAAATATTCCTTTTGACGCCTTTGTTTCGATGGGAGCTGAAAACGTTCAATTAAAGTGTCCCTTGAAGATAGGGATGACATGCTAATCATTTTAGTGTTTTGTTGAGCGCAAAAACTGGGTTTTTTATGTAGATATCTCGTGAAGCACATTCGTGTTTATATTTCATTATGTTTTTATTAACACGTTCTGGGATTTCCCACCTAGTATTGGGATCTATTATGTTTGTCAACTCAAGAATAGATTGTGATATGAAAATCAAATATTTAGGATTTTTCTAAATATATTCCTATGTAAGTAAATAATCAAATACGGAAAACGGTGCTGAAGAAGTCTAAATATAGAGTGAACTTTCTGAAGATATCCTTAAATAAACCTAAATTTGAATGAATTTGCATACTAGTTACAGGTCGCAATAACGTTTGCAATGTTCAAATATACGAAGCACTTAACCTGACATTTTAGAAATCACGATTTCGTGACGATAGATTTCGAAGGTTTGCTCAAAGTGTCTGAAATAAACACAGTAATAGAATAGAGTCTTCCATAGCAAACGCTCAGGGCTCTGAAGCTCCGAATTATATTGAAATCGTCACGCGATGCTTTATACATACTTGACCATTAATACAACAATAAAAAACCGTATCAATAGATCTCGTTCGATTAAATGTGACCAGCTGGACATCTGTGTAGATTCAAATCTGGCGAATGAATAGGCGATCAAAATGTACCAATCACTACCCTGGTCCAACTTGATTTTATCACAAAATTCTCGCCCTTATTTTGCATGAATAGAGGTCAGAATAGCGTGACCTGTTATTGTAGAGTTTCTTTATATTAGTGGTGGATTGTACGAAATTCGATTGAATGGTATTTCATTAAGAACCGGTTGCGACCGGTTTTGACCCCCGCCACGTGGTCATACGTTTTGTCATTCAAAGTATTATTAAAATTATCAGCTGTTTTGTGTTCTATTGTGTTATGTTAAAATCTGTGATTTATAGCTTAAATTTTATTTTTATTATTAATACTTTTGCAAATGGGTGAACGATTTCTTTTTAAACTATTGGTTTTTCATCGAATCTCAAGTTAATAGGCAAGCTTGTAATATAAAACTCATAATTCTTCAGCACCCACAATTCGACACACACCAACTGATATAAAATTTAATTTCAATTTGTACCAAAACCGAATGTATCAAAGGAAGCCAATATCATTGTGAATCTGCCACCCTTCTTCCACGAGGCGGGCACACCCCATGAATGCTTAATGAGTAAATTAACAACACCTATTGTTTAGCACCACTGTTTTTTTACAAGGAATATTAATAACCATTTTCTATTGTCTCTGAGAGAGGGGATGAGAAAAATGGTCCGAACAACAGGGGACGATAAGAAAGTTCTGAATTGATTGATTTTCAGAATTAATTTTAATAAAAACAATAGTCGAATGTTTTCGACGGGCTGTAATTGCATTGGGACGAAGTTACAGGTAGGGAGGTAGAAAAACTTTTAAAAATTTTAATAAGCCCGAAATCAACAGAATAAGGTTGAATAAGCTTTTTCGTTTCTTGAGTTATGATTTGATTAGAACGATGAATATTAGACGATATTGTGTGAAGATGTAGCTGATAAATAAAAATGTATTCATGGACAGATGACCCTCTCAACTCACTAAACTTCTAAGCATTGAATGATTCATACAAATCTTCCCATTCATCCCAAACCGAAATTTTCGACGATAACGTAACTAGAATCGATAATACGAACAATAAACAGACAGAAACTAATTAAACACATAATGACAGGCACACACCGACAAATTTCGTCAATTACTCAGAATTCGGCGGTATCTACACACGAAACAATAAGTCCTTAATGGATGCATGTACCAACAGATACCGCATTATTCTATAATATGTCACAAATCATCTTCTATACGACACAAAGTTTATAATGAATTGACATATTCTGCACACGTGTTCGCTCCGAACTAACACGTCCCTACATATGGAGGCACACCACCATCAAACCATATTAGACTCTACAAGGCTCTGTCTTAGGTCTAATTTCGAATTTCAACAAATTACAGTAGCCGCGGAACAAATTGGTTCTTATTGAAACCCAATAAGGTTTTAGTTAAGGTAATATGGCAGTAGTTCCGATAGTTCAAATACTCCTTGATCGTTAGTTGCGACGATAATTGCCTATGTATTAGTATTGGAGCCATTTTCATTTATAATTACTGGTTTTTATTAAACAAGATTGAGTTTAGAAGATTGGTTTTTTATTGGGACTGTGGATTAATGTAACGCGTGATTATCTTTTTCTTTGTTTCTTTCACGTTCGATCATATCGTGTGTGGTGTGGTCATCAATATGGTCTGCTCTGTTGTTGTTTCTTGTCCATTCAAGTGTAGATGTATTAGTGTCTAACATGCCATCAAAGTATAATAATTTAACATCACTAGACCAGAAATGACTGCCATATCCGCGGCTTAATCAAATAATTAAGATTAATTATCACCAGACGTCCATAAACCATAATTTATTAACAAGAGCAAAAAATTTAATCCCCCATAAAAATGGTCTCCTTATAAAAAGTTGAATGATCAAACGTTCAATATTGAACAAAAACGTAGCTAGTAAATCATGAATAAACAAAACGAATTAAAGTTTAATGAAACTGGAATGAACCTAATCATGTACAGAGGCGTGATATTGTAATTGCAAATTAATATTGATGATCAGAAGATCGAACTAATTACGACGACATACATAAAACATTAGGTGATCAAACGAATAGTGAAGTGATGTGTAGTTTGAGGAACAGTGGGAATCTCTTTGCAAAGTGATGCTGAGTAGTCTATATTTGGTTAATTGTATTTGATAGGATGTTATAGTGTTTGATTAGAGGTTTTTAAAAACTGTTTAGTTAGGTGTAGACTGTGGGTTTAGGTTTTTATCATAACATCTACATTAATATTATAAAGAGGTAATTTTGTATATAGGAGGTAATCTTTGAAATTACTGGACTGATTGCTAAAATTTTTTTACCGATAGACAGCTGTTTTATTTCTGAGTAACATAAGCTATATTTTACGCAGGCGAAGCTGTGAGTAAAAGCTAGTTATTAATATAATTCAAATGAAAAGCTACCATAAACTTTGTTTTCAGTAACAGAAGTCAACGCTCTAATTTCGAAACAAATCCACAAAACGATTCCGTGAGACACATTATGAATAAGCCGTTAAAAATATTGATATCTCTTCCCGTTGATTTACTCATCTCACCGTGTCTCAATGAGCCATCGAAAATTTTTAGCTCCCACAAAAAGAAATCGAAATACATCAAAGGTGTAAATCTGTAAATATGTCTGGAAACCACAATCCTTAACACAAGGGTGTAAGGTTTACAATTGGCGGAAAAAAGCTTCTGTAACCGAATATCTACGCTGTTCACTATATGACGTTTCAAGACGATGTCCCCAAAATATAGTAGTAACAGATGTATCTTATTAAACGTGAGACACTCTGAGACAAAGACAGATTTTAAATATAAAAAAAATCAACGGAGAGTTGTATAGCAAACAGATTCCTTGGCCTTGTTGTAAAATCGAGGGCTGAATCATAACATGAAAGGCTAAACAAAGGTAACGATGTCAGTATCATTTGAGTTGGTCACGAAATCGGAAGAACTGAGAACCATAATCTAATTGGAGGTGACGATTTTTATGTGTCAGTTTCAGTCAATTGTAAAGTCTGTTTCATAGCCTTTGGTCTTTGAATCATCCCTGTTAACTAGATCATAATGTGACTATAGTCATGTAATGTTTTAATTCAAAATCATTGTTAAGAATTTATGAGAGTGCGTCAGTTTCACAGACTTTCAGAATGAGTCAATTTGTCAACTACTGACTAATACACGTCCACATATTTATGTACACAGTGACATCATGACACGACCCATCCTCTTCGAATCCTGCCAAATTGTTATCATACCAAACGCTGTCTTTGAATTTATGATCCGTTCTTAATGCATCAAGTCTATGATAAAAGAATACTGGCGTTTACTTAATAATGCCAGTGACGTCTGTTGTAACGCCAGGAATTACCGCGCTAAAGAAACAAAAGTTTCAAAATAAGCAAGTCTTTGATGATAAATAATTTATCGCTCCACTAAAACCTGCATAAGAAAGAAATGTTGATAAACATCGAACATTAAATATGTAACTGTTGACGATCGTAAAAGATGGAAGCCAGACGTAGTACATATATAAATATCACTTCGTAGGAAGTATAACTTTTATTAGTTTGGCGCAGTTGAGGCGTACTTACACCGGCTGTCATTTAAAAAACGAAACGAAACGCACGATTTGAGCGGAGAGCCATCGCGCGGTGTCATCGACGTCGGTGCTCCAACAGATGTGAGCGACGCTGATTTTTCTCAACGCATCGCATATTATGATGTACGACAGTGCGACACATCAGCCCAGTGCCGACGTGTTCGATAGTATCTGGTGCGGGCCGCGCACACGTTAATAGATTCAACAGGTGTACCGCAGGGTGGTCCGATCGGCCCGCCACACTTTTTTATTTACGTTTTCACGAATTTATTGCACATAGTCGACGTCTCGAGGCGCACGTTTGATTCATATGCTTACGTTGTCGCTTTTTAATACTGATTTACAATAAAAACAGAAATGTTTCACCGGCGATTGATGTGAGTTATGATTAATGTACGCTCTTTGATGTTCGCTGCTATGAATCTATCAAGTTGGCTTCTGAATATCGACGCGGGACCGTGTATAAATAAACCGGGACGAATTCGACGAGCCGTCTTCGTTTTAGTTAATTACGAGGTTATTAAAGTAACATTGCTGACTGACTAACAAAGTTTCCACTCGGTTGAGATGTACCGAACACTTTCCGGTCATTATTGAGCCCGAGTCACGCCAGGCGTTGTCACGGTACACACAAATTACATATTTGTGATGTTTTTTTGTCGGATAAAATTAGACTAATCAGCATCGAGTACAAAGAAGCAGATCGCTTTCATCATCGACACGATGATGTTTACATCGGATCTTCCGAGAAGCGAGCGCAGCATTCAATACTAAGAAATAAATATGTGAGTTTGACATTTGCTTTCAAGTTGTGCTCGCGTGTTTGGAGCGTAATTACGGGCGTCGCCGACGAGAGCGAGAGAACCCGCGCGCACACTACTTACCATTTATTTTTGTCCTTTTTTCTAATGTAACTCTAGGCTTTTTTTGTTATTAAATTAACGTGCGTGCCGATTTCTGACAAGATGATAGGTTGCGTTTGATGGGGCATCTGATTGCTTCTCTTGTCGACATCCCTCGATGCTTTCTCTCTGATTTGCTTGGAAATCAGAACGTAAAGGTCACGTGTGTTTGTATGTGCGCATATATCTATAATCAAACATGGATTTACATTTGCGAAAACATTATTTTCTTTAGTGTTGTTAGAGTTGATTCAGTTGCGATTGAGAACTCAATGTTGAATGTCAAGCAAATGCTTGTTTATGTTGATGATCTTTTGAAAGTGTACTGCGTGTGTAATTTCTATTTCAAATATGTTATTTAACAAGCTTGAGGTTAGTCATGTTTATCGGGTCTCGTATATTTATCGATACGAATCTATTGGTCGATATATTGTCATTCCTCAGGGTGTCAGACGGTCGCGTTTTGGCATCGGCTTCGTTACATAAATTATCAACGAATAGACCACTGCAAATTAATGTCGATAGATCGCTCCAGTTGTTAACAAAATTTATCATTAGCTTTATTGTGCGATGGATAACAATAAATTAGACCAAGACGTGAACGACAACACTGTTATTGTACAGTCAAAAATGAACATAGTGAGTGAGACGGAGTTATTTAGAGGTACGAATGTTAAAAACTTTGATGAATAAGATCTTGATGAAGATGATTTGAATGAAATATCAAATAATTAGTACATCGCTAATGTTGTAGACAGAGATGAAGGAAAGCATGACATTTATCAAAACTAAATGAGTCTTGCTAATATAAGAACGTTACTCCAAGCTAAATATAATTTGGAATTAGAAAACAAAAAAAGTGTGGGAGGACGGAATGCGTTATATCAAACTTAGTAGTCTGGTTTCCGGCGTAAGAGTGGCCGATCATCGATAAATGTCAATAAAGTCTAAATTAGATATGCTGCCGCCATCATTAGTCAAGTCAGGCGGGAGATAATTCAGTGTCGAACTACAGCAGTTTACGACAAGCGACACATAATAAGAGCACGGTCCCCGAAAATAACAAAATTAAAATAAATCGAACTACAGACAAACGTCATAAACTAATTTCGAGTGTTTTCGTTTTGGTGTGTACAAAAATAGCATCGTCACTCTTTCATGTCTCGCCGTGAAGTGACATTAAACTATAATTTACAGTTGGATTTTAGTACAGCGCCATCTATGAGCCCGAAGATGAAAGTAACGTTTTTACTGCCTAAAAAGAGAGGTGTTTATGATTTATATACGACTATTATTGCTTTCTGAAATTAAATAGTAGCATCGTATAAATGTGTATGTATTGTGATGTTTACCTAGTTTTGAAGCCAGGTGTCTGGCTGTATACGTTTAATGACAGGTGCCTGTTATGTACGCATGAGATTTAAAAAGGTTTTTCAAAAATAAGTTTTTATTAGTAAAGGGCGGTATCCGTCGGCGTAATTATGTTACTAACTGCTTGTTTACGCTTCAATAAAGAATAAAGCAAGCTGTATGATGATTTGATTGTGAAAGAAAAACATGTCGGGACCGCGTTATCTTTTGTCGCAATGTTTAAGTCAATAGTGTTGAGCCTTGATACTTATGTTGCCGATGAGTAATCCGCTGCGGTGGACAAAGTTAATTATAATTAATTATATCAAATAGGAATAGTTATTCTTGTTATATTATTTATTTATCACCTCTCGTCTTGATAGTTAGTTTTTGATTATGAATATCAGTGTCAACTACAAATTAATAATATCAAGAAAAATGTCAATCATACTTAAGGGGCTTATTAGAAAAGGTCTTGTTATTATTTAAGTAAAGTCTCAATAAATAATATTCATAAACAGAGGAGCTGTTAGCGTTTGTTTATATCCCATAATTGTCATTCAATTTATGGTAACACAGTACAGGCTATTGATTATGAATGAATAAATGGTGATCAAAACTGAAAAACAACTGCACGTAGTATTTTCGAGTAGCAATTGTTATGAATGTTTGATTGTATTATGAATTTATCAATTGTGTCAAATTTTCGTGGACAATTTTGGGATTTCGTTTTTTTTTACTTTTGACTACAAAAATATGATCAGTAACAGGTACAGATATAGCCCCATTTTTTAACCGACTTAAAAAAAAGAGGAGGTTATCAATTTATTTATTTAAACTTCATGTACAGTAGTGGTACATAGGCGGACTTAATGCAACTAGGCATTCTCTAACAGTCAACCTTTTTATCAATTTGGTTGTACGTTTTTTTTTATGTGGGTTACCTCAGAACTCCGTCGTTTATGTTTTTTTTTTGCATTTTTTTTTTAAAGGTTTCATGATGGGATCTATGAGGAATTGAGGAAACTCCTCAAATATTATAAGCAACCATATAGTGATTTACAGTCAAAAAGGAACATTTGATGAAGTGGAAATGATGAAGAAGACCAGAAATGGCCAACGGAAATTCATACTCAGAAATCTCAATGAAGATAGTTAAGCGACTATGACAATAGAATTAAATAAATGGTTCAATCATTTATTTGCTATAATTTTTTTCACATATTTAAGGCACCGCAGACTTGAATAGACGGTTTTAATTTCAACTCGATACCTCCACGCGGTTCCGAGATAAAGGTCCTTGACAGACAGACAGACAGACAGACGGACGGACAACAAAGCGATCCTATAAGGGTTTCGTTTTTTCCTTTTGAGGTACGGAACCCTAAAAACTGTCAAAAACATCTCACATAACATTAAAGATCTTCTTATAATCCATTTGGTTCGACGGAAGCATGGGTTATTGTAATAAATAGACAATTTATAAAAAAATAAAAATCATCGCGCATCATTTATCGTAATAATGTAGCGATGAGACATGTTAAATCTTATTTCGTTAATTCTAATAAGCCAATAGATAGGAATGACATACTGAGAAATGATATTTATTTCGATAAAAATATTAAAGAATTTAAGGTAGAAACCTAACATGGCTGAGGCGAAATTAGTAAAGAAATTATAAAATAATATATTATTTCGGATGATGAGAAAAACGAGGACCAAATTTTAAGAAACTGACACATTTCATTTCATAAAGAAGACTATTTCCTTAAAGGTTTGCTTGGCTATCAAAACAATGAAAATTTTTCTTCGCACCTCAAAAAATTATTCTTTAAACAAACAAAAAAGTTTGTGATGAAGTATGTCAGCACAAAAAACACCACAAAAGGGTTCAAAGTCAAGATATCGCTACAATGAACCCCTGGGCATGTATTCTTTCATACTCTTTGATTGTTCGACAAATTTGTGGAAAGGAAACAATTTTTCAGTCTTCAGAGCCACAGTTTGGAACTTATTAGCTTTATCGAAGGGTCAAAAGAGTTCCTTCGGGGATTTTTTGCGAAGATTTTAATTAAGTTGCCGAAAGGGTGGCGCTATGTTATTCCTTTTTGATGACATTCCGATTATAGGTCCTCTTTTCGTTTGATAACTTTGCTCTGAATTTGATTGCACGAGTTTTTGATTTAGGAAAGTTTTTAAGAAGTTATTGATTGGTCTGCGGTTCGAGTTTTCTTTATAAAATACTGGCGTAATTCAAGACAGTACAGTTATCAAAGAAAGTAAATCTACCTCGAACCACGAACTACAATAGAAGAAATTGAAAACTGAACAACATGAATAAATCCAGAAGACAACGCTGAAACTCGCTGAACACATCGATATTTCGCAACGCCATACGAATTTGCATAAAAAGCGGCGTACTATCAAAAGTTGTTCGTTCGGTACCTTTATCAGATTGTTTATGGCTAGTTTGTGCGCGGAACTATGGCTGGGGATTGTTTGCATTGCGGCGTCGCAGTACTTTGTACCCGTAGCAGCCCGAGCTCGCGCAGCGTTGTACGGCAATCCGTCTTTAAGATAGTGCTCGTAAAGGCATTCCTCTGCACAAAGGCGTTCGTTACGGCAAATAACAGCTTTTATATCGCGAACTCATTGAGTTTCGACACTGTGCAAGTATTCTGGAGGGCTGCGTTCAACACTATTGATATTTTCGTGTTCTGCATTTTTGTGTCTTTTTGTCGCTTTTATTGGTGTTGTAATAAAATTGTTATTGATAATTAGGTTGTTTAATTTTTGTCTTCTGTATATTCCAACTTGTTAAAATAAATATTCTTTTAACATCGTAAATCTAAAATCTCACCCCCACTTACTTTAGGCTTTACAGCGTATATTTTTCACCAATAAACCCAAACATACTTGTAATTATATAGAGCTATTGAATCCCCAACAAAGAGATGAAAATTCGTTTCAAATCCGCGTTTTCGCTTGCTTTAAATTCGGTGATTCAATGGACTAATGATTCTGAAGCATGAATGGGTGCATTCTGAAAGGCTCGCTTGCAACTAGGCTTCTTTGAAATTCGGCCGCATTGGCGATGAGCACCACTTCAAATGGATGGGGGTCTGTTTTTGACTCATGAATTGTTTGTGTAGTTTCTTTCATGTAAATGTTGTTTGTGTTGATACTTTGTCTATAGAAGGAATCTTCAGTAGGTTTCGTTTGTATAACTTTGCCAGCATAATAACTCTGCATGAGTTATATGCTGGCAAAAAAATCTGCTCATTCATCTACAATTTTTGTTACACATATCTAAATCTGAACTTAACAAAAAATACAGCCTCATCTATTGCTATCTGCAGGTCAATCAAACCCAAGACTTCAATTGAAATGCTTTTTACAAGTTTTATGAACAGCCATCAATAATATCTAAGATATAATACTTTCTACACACATAGTAACGACAGCTAACTATCGCGCCATCAGCTTACATTGTAATATGTTTCTCACCATGCGAAGATGCGTGACTGCTATAACTGCAACCTTCAACACATTTACTATAACACATTTTTCTATATTTATATCAATAACTACTTCTGAAAGTTCACACATGGCTACTTTATTAATATAATAAACGATCTTGTGTTCTACGAGATATTGAACATTATCTCTGAGTCAAAAGAACTGAACTGCTCAGAGGAAGAAAGCCTTTGCCCGGCAGTCTCCAGTGGAAAGATAAAGCCGTGCAGTAACCAGTAGTAAGATCTTAATTACTAATTTGAAGGAATAAAATGTGGTTACAGTGCTATTGGCCTTACTTAAGATTCAGACTACTATGAGCATATTTTGCGTGCTACACATAACACCTGTGAGACTTCCTTATCATCGACTGGCTATATAATCCCTCCCCCTTCCTCCTCTTTCCCTCTCAGCCTCTCTTATAATCCAAATGGCCTTAAAACCCAATAGTCAATAGCGTTCGTCCCCTAGCGTCCACATGACTTATGCGATCGAGGTCAGCCGGTCAACTGGTTAGAAATTGTGAGTAAAGGATGCAGCACAAGCGCAGCTCATCTTGTATCGAATGTAACGTACGATCAATAAATCAATTACGTGTGCGGGGGCAATGCTGAATTGGGTTTGACAGTCGGTTAGATCTAGGGATGTGCGTTCTATCTGTGGGTGGGATTTTATCGATAAAATGTGGAAATAACTATCGATTATTTTGATGTAAATTGTTAACGAATAAAATTGTAGATTGAATAAATTAATAAAAACAGTAATGAGTAAAACACAGCGGAAGCCGCCAAAGAATAAAGGTTGAATAGTATAGAAGTAACCACTGAGGTTACTTAGCACAATAATAATGAGGAAGTTATTACATTAACTAAAACAGGAAGCTCGTAACTAGACATTAGGATCGTCGTCGTCCATTCATGGTTATAATCATAGAGGTTATGACGAAATAAAATAGTCCGTGAAGGTTTTATTAAACGTAACTATTTCAGTTTAGATAATAGACTTTATATTTTATCGATATCGATGATCACGATGAACTATCGATGCTCAATCGGCTTGTACATCTCTAGGCAAAGGAAACAGGATACGTTCAATGGGATGATTGATCGGCACCGAACGAACGTAATCCTTGCACTGAATAAATATCACCGTTTATGAACCAGTTCTAAGACACGCGACACAACTGTTATTTATAGTGCGCCACCTAATTGGAGCGACATTGATATGATTGGGATTTGGGAAAATGTTAGATGGAAAGTAATGAATGACGGAAAAGTGTTGCACTGACCCCCAACTTCAGTGGACTATAAACATAAATAGGTAGAGAAATATATTTTTTATTATACACCTCTGAAAATTTTAGTAGGAGCTAAATAATTTGTAGGGTGTAACAACAGGCGGTCGTTAAAAGCGATTTTTACAGTACGTTTGGATGGATTTCATCTTCACTCATTCATATAAGATTCTTTTACGGTCGTTCCATTTCTAAGATTTACAGAAACAAACTAATAATTTAATTTTTATTTCATAAGTTCAATGATTTGACAGAGAAGTGAAGATGTAGCTGAAGCAATATCATTTCTTAGTTTCCTGTGTATCTTTGATTTGGTAAGAAGAAGTTTCTTGCTTAGTCTTTCCTTTTGTTTTATAGTGTCTGGTCTATTTTTGTTTTTAATTTGGGTTTACTTGAGTGGAATCATTAGGTAATTTCATGTTTTGTTACTCTTGCTTGATCCTTTCAATGAACAGACTGATGAGATTATTGTTCAGGAAAATAATTACATAGTTTTACATGTTATATTTGGGATCAATATTATTAGACTCTGTACTCATTAACCCACTTCGCAACCAGATTATCAACTGATATGAATTTTTTTTTACACGCCAGAAATTCTAGAGTTAGATCTAAATCTATCATTGAACATATGCCACATAGAGCTATAGTTATCTAATACGACATTATCTTTTCTGTCTTAATTGGCATTGGCAAGCGATCAGAGCGCGCTGCTAATTTCAATTAGTGTTGTGCCAACAACGATGTCGAAATGTCGACAAGACATGATAAGTTTTTTCCGCACCTCTTAAGAGCGCTTGTTTCATTTCGTGATGCCACTTCTAAATTGAGTTTCCATGTCCAACACGTGATTGTCTTCGCAAATTTTTGTGAAATCGATTTTTCTTAGACATTTAACTGGGCCAGTTGTGTTCCTAACTGTTTTATTTTATTGTTGTGTAACCGTAAACAAGCTCTTTTAAAAGCTTTTGTTAAGAAAGTTCTAAGAAAAAGTTACCTACCATCTACTTACGCTGGCATCACGTTTCTTTGTTCAACTGTGACATTGACAGTAATTATTATTAAAAGAAAAATAGTTACTTATTGTAACTGAAGAGCCCCTATTTTTCTGAAATTACCAAGTCATTCAACTTCCAAAAATGTACACAATCACCTATTAATTTAGGCGTCGATAACAAATGTTGGCCGCCCACCAATCGATCAATCAATATTATCGATACAGTCAATTAACGCAACTTGGCTGGGCGCAACTCTAATTGAGAGCAATAGAGCGGTGATACAGCGTTTGAGTCAATCGGCTGTGTTGTCATAACTGGTGGATGGCCGCCCACATGCGTCTATGATCGTGGATAATGGCAGTGATATATGGAAAGATTCATGTACATTAATAGGACGTGTAATGTGCCTGTACTACATAGGTATATGACATGATTTCATTAGAATTTATAGGATGAATGATAGATATAGCAGTATGGTGTCTAAGGCCATTATCAATTAACGTGGAATCTGACGATTTATCAATATTAGTTTCTGCCATTACATTTAGGTACACTATGTCTATATGTTATAAATCATCTAAAAGTTAATTTCAAGGAGAGCAGGTCTGCATCTAAGCAATAGGAACATTGAAGTTGATATATTTAAAAAGTCCACATACCTCTTTCTCCTTTGCAGCAAGCTCGCCCTCAAGATTGGGCTGGTGCACAACGGGACTACTCCTTGAAGAGTTGCTATTACTTCTCCCGGTGGCAGCCATCTCCATCTTCTGTTCTACGTCGTCATCAACGTCGTGCTTCTCTTCCTTGATGTCAGGACTGAACCTGTCGATCCTCGTCTCTGTGGCTTGGTCCCTGGTGGGTTCTATGTGGGAGCCATTGGTCTTAGGGACTGTTGCCTGGGGAGGGGTCGGGCTGGTTGTGGCCAGTTGTTCTTTCAACGTGGTCACTTCTTTTTCGGCCAGTGTGGCTCGCTGGAACAAGGGAGAAATGGTTTTGAGAATTATGTACTAACTTACTGCAACATTTGCAACTTCAAATAGGTACTTTCGTAAATGGTTGGAATACTTTTAAAAAGTGGAAATTAAGTTGTTTTCCTCACGATGAATTTATAGAAACTAAAATTTAAAGTTTGAAAAGGTGTTGTTAAAGTTTCTGTACATTTTTAATTTTTGTTTTCTAACAGGTAAATAGAGATAATGCTTCTAGGGTTAATAAATGCTCGAGGTCAGCTTTCATGACGTTAGCATGAAGGCTGATCCAAGAGAGATAAAAGGACACAATAGAACTAATATTAGATACAAAAACAATTTGAATCCATCAATATCCTCAATTAAAAACCACAACAATAACATTCTAGAGGAAGTAAATTTTTCACAAGCGCGAGCGCAAATGAATTAATGTAATCTAATTACCAGTTCCCATAGTGACGTACTTCCGGTAACATCATCATTGGGCTATCAGCGATCACCGGAAGTACGCAGCTATTGGCGGTTGGATCGGTGAAATAATGAAAAGGTGTTGTTTGCTTTTATTGTTTATAAAAGGCCATCAATGTGTTGTGGAATATATAAATCATTTGACGATTGTATTTTTTTTTCTGTATATACCTATCTTTGATGACCTGGTATTTCGGTCGGTACATTACAAGTAAAATTATATTATTTTCAATTTTGAATCCAAATATATTTAAAAAAAATAGTCTATTTTTTCTTACCAACAAAATAGAAAAATAAAAATAAATACTAAAATCAATTACAATTCCAATCTCACCTAAAACGGTACCACCAAAAATATATATTTTCGAAACGACTAAAACTTAAATAATGAGTCATTAGTTAAAGAAAGCTAAAGTATAAAACTGAGTGAACACACGCGTGACTGCACGGCCCCTGCACAGATGGTATCAGCGTGATGATATGGACTCCGATTAGAAGGGTGGTGCCAGACCAACGGCGGTTTCGCTGCGGATTTCGGTTATTCAGACACACCTTTCGAAGACTATAACCAGCGCATAGACAAGCAAGCAATTTTTGAAGAAAAATCTGATAATGTTGACAGAAACATTAGACACATGTAATGTCATTTGCAATAACGAGGCAGAATAAATCTTGTAAAGCTATTGATGACTGCGAAAGTCGATTCATTTTTTGCGTGCTGTAGATTTATGAATAATTATAAGTTTCGATGAGTAGATACGGCGTTAACGCAGCGTATGTATCTAATCTGAAACGTCTCACAAACACGCACAGTTTACGCACAAGACGCATGTTTCAGATGAAACCAAAGATCACTGGATTATACGCCATACATGTCTAATTGTATTAGTTAGTCAACTTTCTTTTGTATCAGCTTAGTCTTAACTTGTATTTGAAAGTCATTGTACACTCTCGCTGTTTTCATTAATGAATTAATTTTAAGTTCGTTAATTAGTAATATAGAATGTACACTTAAAATGTTTGAGTGTTTAGTATAGACTAAATTAGATCTTAAGCCATATTTGCAAAAATATCATGATAAGTATGAAGACAGTCAGAATTTTTTTTTGTAGACATAATCACAAAATTAATAATCTCTGATTTCAGGAGACCCTTATACGAATCAGTAGTTAGGCTGAGAACATATCTAGACATGCTATAAGTAACATAAACAGGAGATACTAATGGCGTAGTAACTGGAACATGCCACGACATCTCATAACGATCAGGCTTCCAGGAAAGTCTTCCAATACAGCGATAGCTAAATATTTACATGCTTCTCTGTATCTTAACGTTTTGCTACAAAATTAGTTATTACTTTAAATATTATTTTAAATCCAAAACATATTATGATAACTCTTGTAGGATACTTGGGATCACATTGATAATTCAAGAGATACATTATATATTTGGTAATCAGTTTTTGGATTTCTAAAACTAAATTAATATGCTTTTACTTTATTGAGAACTTCTAAAGTGTAATTAAAAATTAATTCGGATTATTGACTGATAAATCTATATATATAAAAGGAGAAACTGATTGACTGACATATCAACGCACAGCTGAAACTACTGGGGTTAAAAGCGTAAAATTTTGCATAAGGTTTTCTTTTATGACGTAGGCGATCACTAAGAGAGGATTTTCCGAAATTCACCCCCTAAACGGATAAAACGGGAGACCAAAGTTTGTATGGAGAAACATACATTCAGGCAGGTAAAGCCGCTGGCAGAAGCTAGTAGTCTATATTTGGATTAATTTCTTCGTCCCAGATTTACTTGTAACCAAATATTCGATAATTTCTATCACCTAGTACCAAATTGACGGTGTCCCGATTACGTAACGTCGCTCAATTGAACAAGATTGATCACTCAGCCTCGTCGCCTGACTCAGTGCAGTGTTTTAAGAATAAATGCCCTTGGAGCCTATCGTCATCGAGACCTTAGAGCAGTGACATTGTACAGGAGGTGAAGGATGAAGGTCTAGTAGATAGAAATGGTGAAGTAGGGGCAGATGCAAGTATAAGAGTGGAAATATTTAATCGTAATAAACACTTGGGATCTATGATCGAATAGAAGTCTTTCAAAGAAGCACAAAAGTGTATGTTATAGAAAGCATAAACTCGGATAAATAAATCTTCTACGGTAATTTCTAAATGTATCTATTTTCCAACAATATATCAGTCCCGAAACATAGTTGCAGGCGTAATATGTACATTTATCGTGTCATCTCTGTGCAGCCAGCCACGAAGCCGACCATTACTAGCTATCTATTCAGACTATAGAAAACCGCCATCGTAAAGTGCGTAATTCAAATTAAACTTTAAACAGAAACGATGTACTTCGACCGAATAATTTTATGTTTACAACTAGAAAGTCGAAACACACGAAAGTATGAAAGTAGTCATTAAAGAGGAAGTAGCACATTCAATTAAAATAGAAGAAGAATTATCAGCATTGTGTGAAGTGTAATGAGAATGTAATAATTCTGAATAATTAAAAACAGTCGATGTCGTCAAAAA
Organism: Mythimna vitellina; assembly: GCA_949316375.1. NCBI lineage: Eukaryota > Metazoa > Arthropoda > Insecta > Lepidoptera > Noctuidae > Mythimna > Mythimna vitellina. The sequence goes on from OX438704.1 coordinate 1,692,693, forward strand.
TGTTTTTATAATAGCCCAAGAGACATTTCAGATGCGTATAATGTGAGAAAGTAGATTTTTTTCGATTGTGTGGACAAGAAAGGTGAGTCGCAGTCGACATTGATGAATTATAGCTTTGAACATGAAAGAGATAGGAACTTTGATGACTGTGAAACTGGGGCGAATTGACGCGACGAATTATAGATATCATTGTTCTAAAAATATTTGTGAAAATGTAAAAGAAGTTGATAATATTTCGAATGTCGGCCTCAAGAACTTTTTGAAGATATTTTATTTTGACATTGATCTTAGATTTTTGTATTGAAGAAAAACGTGTAGCTGGAAATTAACATATTGGTTCTGAACAAAAGGTAATTAATTCCGAAGATTAAATCGTAAGGCTGTCTACGAAATTACATTACCAAAGATAGCAATCAATGACGATCCGTTATTCAAAAAGAACCTAGCCGAAGTGCACGATTCTTAACCAACAATTAAAGCGATGGCGACTTACCAACAAAGAATACTTATCTATTCAAGTCATCTGATTCTAAATTTTAGTATGTTTGTGCAATAGATTAAGTCGGAGTAATTTCAGTAATTGAACTCTCACGGCTAACAATTACAGTAACGGTTGTAAGCTTAATGATTCAATGAGTTATTGCACTGTTAGATTCGGAAAATAACGTGGTTCAATCAGATCTTGTTGATCAATGTGGTTAATTGCTGGAAATTCTGGCGATGGGTTAGTCACCTGTTAATGTTAAGTCATCATTGTTTTAACTGTTTGTTTTAAAATTGTAGTTGTTATTTTTATTTTTATGTTTTCACAAAATTTCTCGCATAGTTTAACTGTAAATCGACGGTTTTATTCTCCAGGTACGAAACAACAACTGTGTTTACGTCTTTTGTCAATACTTTAAAAATGAATAACTTTGATTGATTTTACTGTTTTGAAGAAAACATCTTCAAAACAGTAAAATCAATCAAAGTTATTCATTCTAGCGGGGTAACTAATCAATAAAATATAAAGGCCAGAAATTCGAATTGTATTGAAAGTTCATTGTGATGAAACTCTTTTGTTCTCAATCGAATGATATTTTGTTTATTATTTCGAATTTGATTTGTAAAGCGGTTACGGTCGTTGTTATTGTTGTGAGTTTCAAGGGTTGCGAGATTTTCTCTTCTTTAGAAAAGTTTCACAATGTTTGTGAAGCTTGAATTTTTTCGCCAACATCATTAAAGGGAAAATTCTTAGAAATAACGTGAAAGAGCAAATGGCTGCTGCAGATAGTCTTGACACGTTAAAAGAAATTATATTAAGAGTACCTACGTCTGAAACTGTAGCAATGAAAAGTATCGTAATTACAAGACGCTGACTACGAGTGCCGGGATGGAGAAATATATTAGACGATCTTTAAAATTCTTTATAACGTTAGTTATTACTTAAATGTTTTACAAATTGTATAATAAATAGTCTTTGCGTCAAAAAGTGTCCTTTAAGAAAGAATTTTGATTTCGCTATGACTACGATCTTCAGTATCCTTCAGCAATAATAAAACATCAAATTTTTTCACAAGTTACTTGAGTCATAGCACGTGGCTATATCCAATAATCAAAGACACAAAAATACAGAAAACGATTTAAAAAAGCATAATTTACATTTCAACGACACTGTCAGTGTCATATTTATAATTTAGAAGAAGATTTGTGCAATATTATTAAGACAAGTAGACAACGATGTATATTGGCACAGTTTTGTATATGAGTCAAAGTACACAAGTCTGTCCGCTTATGACTACATCGGCATTTCGTGTATCCTAATGACTGATAATGACTACAAAAGAAAAGAAATAATGACTAAAAGTATGACAATTCGTATGTTTACGACAGCGGAATTGCTAAACTGACTTTTATAGCTGTTCTTCGTATAGATATGTCGACAGTTAATATTCTTTACAAAGGTTGGAATACATTAGACAAGAATTAGTGTAAAGAAGTTAAAGATGTAGACTAAGAATTATCTTAGTTTTATTTTGAAATCAGTTGAAGACGTTTGGATTAATATAAAAGTATTTGGAGAAATAAAAGGAAATGTAATTTCAATCCAGTTGAAAGAAACAAAATCAATCCAAACATTCTAGATACAGTTTTCTGATAAGAGAAACAGAACACAAGATAACAAAGATCGTTGGCACCAATCGTATCCACGTGTAAGTGAACCAGCTAAAACAATAAAATTATAAAACCTAACAGTAAAAACGTATTAACAAAAAACATGGAGCCGAAAAATTAAGATTTAATTACAATGAACATGAAACGACCAATTAATATGATACATGGTACGTTAGATCTGATAACAGAAAGGTGAATCTCAATGAGTAACGCATCCGTTTTCTAGAAAATTATAAAATGTGAAGATAATGAAGGAAAACATATATGTTTCGGTGAGAGCGGTTACAGTCCAGCGGGTATAATAAAATGCTTATGAATTTGTTAATGTTATGAAAGTATGAGAGACTTGTCATCCTTTAGTATCTAGTAAGTAGGGAAGTAGAAGATTATAATGTTCAATTATGGCTTAGGAGTTAATAATAACTATTATTGACTTATTTTTGTTGTTAAATTTATTTGACTTGAATTGGTTGACTACATAAATAATATACTTATAAAAGGTTGACCTTTCATCAATTTAAATTTGTAAATATTGTATTAACCTTTCATGTAGTATAAAAGACAACAAGAAGGAAAAAGAAAAATAGGTACAAAGGTGATGCTTATTTCTATAGAAAGAAATCTCTTCCTGCACACTGCGAAAGGAGAGTTGGAAAAATAGACACTGTGTGAATGAGTAATAAGAAAATAAGTACACACAAAACATTTACCATTGATATCATCTGATGAGTGATTATGATTTCACAAAAATTTCGATTCGCCTATGACTTACTCTACACCCCAACCCTGCGGCTGCCGCCAAGAAAAATTAACGCATCCTCGCGAGGGGTCGCTCAGACCCCGCATTATACGGGGAGCGGTCACTAATTAATGGAAAAGGATTAAATTCGGACCGAATTGAAATAAAATAAATATGACGAAGGACGCCCTTTCTTGCCTCGGTCGAAGGGCTTCGGGTTTCTGTTTTTTTTTTTTACCCAGTAGCAGAAGGATTAGGACGTCAATACGAACCAGACAATTGTTTATTTTGGCTCATATATTGATAATTTATAATGAGAGAACTCAATTACAATTAAACTGTATGATTGATTATACATGTCTTATGCGAATAAAACATATGATCTTATACGATAATTGTGTAAAAAACTATGCTTAGCTGTACGATTATTGTCTTGTGAGACATGCGATATGAACAATATTCGGATAATATCTTCTAATAAAAAAAGATATAAAATTGATAGTTCCTATTTTAAGTTTAAGTATAGTTATTATATTGAAGGCAGTAAAGAAAATGCTATTAATAATTTTTACTTCGGCTGGTCAAAAAACTTTATGGTTTACTGCTTAGGGTTAAATGTAAACATCAAGTGGCTTAAAGTACCTGCTAATTTGGTGTTGGTAAGTTGAACATCTTATCAATTCTAATTTTAGTTTTATTTAATGTAGTTTCAGAAGTCTAAGAAATTATATTTGAAATCCAATTCGTGAAAAAAAGCGTCTGTTTTTATTTTGTCCATTTATTCAAACCTTATCAATCTGAGAAGTCATATTATTGAAATATATGATTACTCTTCACTCTAAAAATTACTCAAGTATAATGTCGGTTCTACAATGCATGTGTTCTGTGTTTTCAGACTTTATTAACCCTCATTGGCCCTCACAACCCTCCGTCTTCGGTCGCCTGACCATTGTCAGATAATTTGCCTATTAATTTGTACATGTCACCCAAGGTATTGAGGCTTTTTCTGACTCTTGACTTAAGCATACGTATTTTTGAGACCAATATCTGTTTTTTTTTTAAAAAAAGAACAATGGAATGTAAAAAGCAAATATTAAAAATTAAATCAACAAAAACGACAAAATAAAGAAAAAACATCACATTCGATTTTTCATCCGAATGCGCGATCAACATATTTATTTTCCACGCAAACTGTCGAAACGCGTTTCCTTGTCTTAACTTCTGAAAATAAAACTGTTGGGAGGTAACATGAAGCTGGCAAATTAAGACCGACATTGAGATATTAAGCGCTGTTCAATAGATTTAAACGAAAAAAAAACCCCGTGTTTTTAATAACGTCTACGTAGTAATTTGATTAGGCTCTTAGATTTCCAATTTTGTTTTGCCGATTTTTTAAGGAGATGATATTTTTGGATTAATGGTTGGTAGTTTGTAATAGGTATTGCAGGGGAGGGTTGATTGAGAGTATACGAACGAAAATTTGATTACTACAGGGTAAAAAAATATAATATATAGATTTTCAATTCGTCAATATTGAAGTAATTAGTTAATTGTGGTGAACTCCTGAACAAATTGACACGACCGACCTATTTTTCCGCATCCCAAAAGGTCGTTATTGATGAAATCGTTCGACAAAACAAAACCCTCAGAGCATGCACACCTCAGATAGACAAACACAAAACCCAAACAGACTCGAATCGAAAACTAAATAATTCAATTCTCAACAAAGTCGGATTGACAAATTCAAACAGAAATGTTCGAAAGGCGAAATTTTCGTTCAAACACCCTTCTATCGGCTATAGGCAGGTAAGAGTTGATCATTATTAGATATTGAATTTTCGTAACTTTGGACTCATCCGCTTTCTAATTTACTAATGAATCCGAGTGGTACTGCCATTAGCTACACCCTGGGCCCCTTCCCTCTCTCCCCCCACGCGTCCTCGTCGGGGTGTCGGGCAAAGGGGTAAGACTGGGAATTTTCGTCTTTTATACATGTAGAACGATAATCCGATTGGTGATTCCGGCGTTCCACATTTGAATTTTCGTGTGTTCCCGTTAATTCTGAACGAGATTACAATTTGTGTAGTATCATGTTGTTTTGGTAATAAGTGTCTTTTGTGATTGCGTCTTTATGTATTCGTGTGTATATTGATGGATTACTGTTTAGGAATAAAGCTATTGTTGGTGGCGATTGTGTATATTGACCCCAGTAAACATACAGGTGACACATATTTATTATTGACAGTCTCTTCTTTGACTACAGCCTTGTCTGATAGTAAGTGGTGATGTGGTCGGCGTTGGCACAGCACACATGATGTTTTGACCACTGTTTCAAGAATTTATCTATTTATTATTTTATCTTCATGCAAAAGGTATAAAGGCGGACTTAATGCCTTAGTCATTCTGTACCTAGGATGGTGGAAAGACAACATGGTAGGTGCATAAAAAATATTATTTAGAAAACAAGAATTGCCAGCACCATACAAACTTAATAGACTCAAGAATGCACAGTTCGAATTTCTTTAAAAATACAAAAATACATATTTCGACGATTGCAGACATATCCACGATGTTCGGACAACCATATTACTAGATTGAAAGCGACAACTTGGCACTGCGACCGAGTATGATATATCTTCAATTAACTATTTTTTTTTTAGAAAACTGATTACTTTTTGATTTCGAATGTCGTAATTCTTGATGTTAGGAATTCTAGGCTGATTGAGTAGAGTTGGTGTAATCTGAAGAGCAATTGGCACTGGCTTAGATTTATTGTCATCAGCAACTAGAACTTCATCAACGGCTTGTATATTATTAGAATAGAATAAAATTTTATTGTACACCAAAATAGTAACAAAACTTTTAAACTAACTTAATCTATGGGTACAATGGCGGTCTTATCGCTAACAGCGATATCTATCAGACAACCTTAGAATGGACTGTAAGAACTTAACATAAAAAGGGGGGTAGTCTGCGGTGTACTGCAAATTAAATTCATTATCATAAAATCCTTACTAATATTAATCATATTCTTTATTGAACATAAAAATTTAGAAACAAAAATCATCAAGACAGCTGATGTATACAGGCGAGTTTTACTCATAAATTGGGTTTTCTTACAGCAATCATTAATGCCACAGGAGGACAACAATATATGCACAACGAACTCACATTCACATTCATTAAATCCTACTTAAAAATAATAAACCATTGAAGTTCTTTTTGTTCATCTCTATCATCATTCTAAGATTTGATTCTTGCTATTGATTGAAAGATATTGAGAACTACTAGTATATGCTACTATTAATATTAGCTGTATATGTTAAAAGAGCGAAAAACCATCTCTGCAGTCCATTTATAGTCCTCTAAAAACTCAAAAACCAGTTAAGATATCTCCAAAAGCATATAATTCTGCTTTAAAAGGGACTATATTGGAAATATATTTACTTTTTGCTGTAGTTGTTAGTAAACTAAATCAAAAACTTGTGCTCACCTCCCCGGTCGGGCGGGGCGCCAATAAAACTCAATATTCGCACCTGTAACTTTGATCATGAGCAGTTATTGGAGACAGAAGGGTAGTTGCTGAAGGTATGTTGTGCCTAATTTTGTTGATCTTCTGTGAGGCAAGTTTTTGTTTATTCAGCGTGCTTGTTTTGTTTCTTTTTTAAGAAACAAGATAATTTTCTTCTATCTCTCGCCTATATCGTATCTTTTTTTCCATTTCCCCATACTAAACTTCACGTTTTCTCTCACTCCCTTTTCATGTACAATGCATCATTAAATCAGTTGTGCTATCATGATCATCTCCTATTCCATCATCATTTTTATTTTGTTTTCTTATTAAATCATCGCTAACTGTTCTATTATTTTTTTCTTTGGAACTTATTTTTGACGTTGCTTTTTCTCCATGTAGGCATGAAACCTTCCCTTATTTGACTTCTATTCTCTGTCCAATGTTCGAAGTTCACAAATCAAGTACGGTTGTATACCATTGCGCACAAGTTGTGCCGTAGCGGGACCTTTATTCGCTTGTTGTAGAACTTTCAGTACGGACGCTCTTGTGGGGCGCATTGTATGCTTATTGACTGTTTGTTTAGTTACACGCGAATTCTAATGTAAATCCTTTGTAATTTGTATTTTGAAGTTGCTTATTAGGACTTCTTAACTGCTTTTTTATTTTTGATGCAGATTCATCAGATTTCATCTTCATGTGTTCTTAGAGCTGTATTACATTTTTTTGCCAGTAGATGACGCCTTTTGGATATAAAACAATTTCTTCTTAACTTCTTAAATTTTTGGAGTTCTAACACTTTAAGAATATAAAAAATATAGCTCGAAACATATTTCCCATAATATATAGCAAAATTCTGTCACGCTTCCCTTCCTAAGTTGCGTACGGACGTAACCGCAATTACAATGATCAAGGAAGCTCCGTTCCATACAAAGTCAACGTTCTCACCTATCTTAGATCACTTGCTACCCACTCGAGCCTATGATTAAGCCAAAAGAGCGCATTTAAACAATATTTAACTCGGCTCATTTAGATCTGTATCGTCGGCATTGTTCGTAGCCGTTCGGAAGCGTTCGGGCGAGATCGTACGCTGCAATGATTCACATTGTCTTGTTATTGGTCCGGTCAACTGAGAATGGTGGAATTAACTGTAACAGGTTGCCGCTTGTTAAATGTGTATTAAGGTTTGATTTTGGTTCCATTGAGTCAATAAAAAAACTGAAAGGTTTTTTTAGTTTTCATGTAACTTTTGAGTTAAGAAACTTGCGATGTTTTTTTTACGTTGGCATTTTCATCATAAAATATCAAATAAATCAGTAAGTAATATCGTCTAATCAAATGTTTCAATTAATTACTCCGTACACGGGCTCCCCCACGAAAGTACATTAAAAACTGAACGTACGTTATTAAATTCGGCTCCGTTCGGCTAACATCGGTAATTTCCGTCGCCTCTTAATTCTGTTCGGCTCAATAAAGGCTTTATTGGCGCGTTATTAGCTAGGCTTTTATCTTCAATCGTGTTCACAATGAGGTACTTGTTAGGGATGCTGCATTTTCAATGATTATATCAGATACGACACATTTGAGAAAGCTCAGTCTATATGACCTAAAAATTGCAAATTTAGTCATAAAACACAATGAATATTTATTAGTTAATACCTATAAACAAATGAATGTTTTTATTGCTCAGTAACTTCTAGCAGTGGCTTCAACCGCGCCTAAGTAGAAAATATCACTCAATGATAAAAAGAATTACACAGATTAATGAATTTTTAAAATCAGTTCATTCATTACTAACAAAAATATAAAAAATCTATCCTCTCTATAATTATGGAAGTACAATATCTTTTCGATATATTTATTTTTTTCAACAAATCTAAGTATCCTAGACTGTAGTTGGCATGGTACACTATACCTCCATATTTATGATTTAAACATTAGAACTTGAGCAGTTCTCAAATTCAACTTTAGCCTCTGAGACATGCTTAAAGACAAAATACTCAATTCAGAAACTCACCCTCAATCTTTAACTGTTAACACTTAAATATACCCAAAGGGCAATGGAAAGGGCTATTCTCGGAGTTACCTTACGTGATCGCATCTGAAATGAAGATATACACAGGAGAACCAAGGCTACCGACATAGCCCGAAGAATCGCCAAACTTAAGTGGGCAGGGCATAACGGATGGTCGTTAGAGCCGAAATGTTCTGAAGTTGCGATTATGTACCGAAAGACGCAGCGTTGGAAGGACCGATGACCTGGTGAAAGTCGCGGGAATCCGATGGATGCGAGACAGGACCAGTCGTTGTGGCTACGCTTGGAGGAGGCCTGTGTCCAATAATGGATTTCTTCGGCTGTAATGATGATGATGATGACTTAAATATAAAACTGATCAACTGATGAAATTAATAAAGGAGATTGACCGCCGATGGGCCCCTTATTTGCAGTGCCGGGCGGAGAATATTTACTTCTCAAAAATTAAGTCGTAATTTTATAAGTCCAATTTTATTTCATCAACATCTCTTTCACCCTAGCACTAGAAACAAATATTAAAAAAAAATATTGTTTTATAACCTCAATTTCATCATCTGTAAAAAACATTTTTTTTCTGAAAATAGGGTGTAAAACTGAAAATTGTTTTCAGGATCTGAAAAGGTAATTGTTGTTCTTCAAAACCAAGTTAAAACCACCGTTGCCCGCGTTTTTTTTTCTAGGGGCCCAAATCTCCTAACAAAATGGGCAATGTCCTTTAAATACAATATAAAATTAAGTGTGTCCAACGAGTGTCCTATCTTCTCAAATTGGAAATTAATCTTTGTCTATCACCTCAAAAGGGAGACGTTTATTGGTGACTACCGATGCTCGCAGGCGCGAAACAAACCGTCGCACAATATTACACCTCACATGTACTAAATAAACATCACGTTATGAAGAAATCTTTTGAAAAGTTTGCTAGGCGAAAAGCTATTGGGGAAATTTTGGCTCGTTTTTCCTCAATAATATGATAAAATATTGAATTTTCTTGGGAAAGACGGGAAAAGATATTAATAACGATGGGTTGTAGATAGTTGCTAAAAGAATGATGGTGAGTGGGAGAAAAGGGAGACAGTGGAAGCGTTAAGAAGATAAGATGGGAGTTAAGAAGAAAACTCTTGAAAGTAACATGGAATATGGGCAGGAAGATGATGAAGAGGAAGATATTGGGAACTTTGTACGTGAGCTAATTCGTAAGAAGTTAATAAGGCATTAATATCCTCATAGCATTAATTTTTTTTAATTGTCGATATGGAGCAATTGTTTGACTATATTAGTGTAGTTAGTGTGTGTGTTGTGTTTGTTTATTCATTTGAGTACACACAGTGTCTTTGACATCGACGCACAATCGAATACCACGAATTCAGTACATGATTCTAGACCCCCAGTGGTGGAATTTTTCGTCGGCTTTTTCCTAATTAAAAAAAAAAATTATGAAATCGTCATTGTCCATGGTATTCGTTTGTTCGTTGATGTCAAAGGCACCCTGTATATTATATAATTGCATCATATCTATGGTTTATATATATTCTTTGTATTCGCGTTTATCTCTCTCTTTAGTGCTTTTATCACCCAAAGGTTGACTGGTAGAAAATGCTAAAGGCATTTAGTCCGTTTCTGTATTTTTGCGCATATCATTTAATAAATAAATAAATGACCACCAAAGAACTATTATCTTGATTAAAGTAAGAACAATGATGTCCTGTTAAACCAGAGGTAACCGTTTAGGTAGACACTTTAAGGATCCAACTACTTAAGCTCGCATTACTCACAATTGTGTGAACTTTCAAAAACAATTATTTGATGAAACAAGAACCTAACAGCATCCTTTTTAAGTCAATAAACTTGACAAATGTGCACCATTTAATCGACATATTTTCTTAAGGACCTATTTCTGACATTAATTACAGAAAAACGAAAAAAAAAGTCTCTTCCGTGATCAAACGACTATATTAAGTGCAGACGTAAAAATAAAACATCATACTATCTTGATTTATGCGCAGTCGGGTAAGATGGCGTAGATCTATAGATCGGAGAGAGATCCATGTAATGATCCATGCGCGCTGATTGATCGCTGACGAGTGAATGGAGGGGGAAGGGATCCATTGAATCGGCGCGGGCGCATCTTTTGGAACTCTGCCATTTTATAGAGGATGGATTTTTGATTGGTGTGTAAAGTATTTTAATTAGTCTAATTAGGAAATGTTTCGGTTTGTTGATAGGAAATGCTTTTCTTTTCCGGTAAGGTTCCGTATCAAAGGGCTAAAACTCCCCTGTCCGTCTGTCTGTCACTAGGCTGTATCAAACGAATCATGATAGCTAGAAAATTGAAAATTTTACAGATGATGTATTTCTGTTGCCGCTATAATAACAAATACTAAAAACTTTTTTGCTACAGACTACGAAACCCTTCATGCGCGACTCCGATTGGCACTTGCCCGGTTTTTTTTAAATTATTTTTCCTGTTAACATTGACACTTTTAACTTAATTATAAAAACAATCAGACACCTTTACCCTAAAGTTAAAAACTCCAACCCTTCTGCGGTTTATTTATATAAAAAAACGTCATTTTTAAAACAAATTCTGAGAAAAGTCAGCGTGCAAACGTAATTACAATTTATAAGTGCCTATCAGTAAATTCGGGAGAAAATCAAGAGGCTGGAAGGGGCCGATCAAAGTACCTGAAGGGGTACCAAGAAATAATTAAAAGGCGTACAGAAAACCGACAGAAACTTAATTCCGATGCCTATTTGTAGCTCATCGAGTTCCAAGTTCTTCAAGTTGGGCCAAGTTGGACCAAGTTGCGTCAAGTTCCGCCAAGTTTGCGACACCCGACGTCTGTCGCTTCGGTAATATTTGCAATCCACGGACTTTTATGGTCCTCGTTACGTAAATCTATAATAACTGTTAATTGGTTACTACGTACGGTTTACATATGTTTTAGAAATATTAAAGAATATTTTTCCTTTCTGAAGTTAAATGTAGTTAGTTGATTTTCTTGGTCACAGATGACAACCATGTGAAGACCTTCGACGCCTAAGTATATTTGATTTTGTATATGTCACCGGAAAATTGCATTTGGTAATCTACTAATATAATGGCGTCATTATGACTTTCCAATGGTCAACCACTGACCCTCCATTGAAAGAAGTGGCATAGAATAGTAATCTCGTAAATATTGACAAATGAATGTCTCACATATGGGGTAATCTGTTAAAATTTTGACAGTCTCTTTGATCTAAACCTACTATTAGAACGTCATTATGCAGTCATTGCTGTTAATAAGCTCGATATTGTAATTCTACCACAACTCTATTACAAGACCATTGACCGATCAATGATCGATCATTATGAATTAGCAGATTATGAACTTTTAGCAAAATGACAATGGGATCTTGTTGGAATGACGAATTTATAAAAATAGCAGACTTGGGCCCCAGCATACGCGCAGCTCGCAAGCGACTCGCGAGCGGCTCGCGAACGTCTCATGTCAGGTCTGGACACACCATTAGGGTTTGGGCTGGGCGATGATGAGTCAATGAGTGAGTCCCTTTGCCTTTTATACTTATACTAGCTTCTGCCAGAGGCTTCGCCCGCGTTATAGTAGTTTTCTTCATGCTAACTTTGGACCCCCGTTTCATCCAACCCTTAGGGGGTGAACTTTGGAAAATCCTCTCTTGGTGCTCGCCTCCGCTATAAAAGGAAACGTATGTCATACATACGATATGTCAGTCAGTCAGTTTCTCTTTGATATATAAGTACAGATTATTATCTATAAACTATACAAGACCACCTTACCTAATACTAAATTCATCTATGCAGACTTAAAAGTCAAAGTAGAACTTCCTTAGTCCATCAAAGTCCTAATTGAATGACTTCACTGTAACATTACCCCTCAATGAATCAGAAACGAATCTTCGAATTGATTCCTATTAGAATAATTGCTTCATCTATCATTTGATCAGAACGAATTAGTCGCGTCGTTTAAGTTCGAGGCAACACTAGTAATCGATTAGCACATCGCTAGCGCTTCATTAATCGTTTCAAATCGATTGCAATATTTATCGAGTGATGTGAGTCGTGACGGGAGAGTGAGTGATGTCTATATGTCTATATCAGTCTTTTGTTTAGTGTTGGATTTCTTAGTGTGTGAAATCATCTAATCATTTTCAAGATTTTCAAGTAATATCTTAGTACAGGCACATAACAAAGCCATTACCTTTGTTTTATTCCTAAGATTTTATATGTAACACAAATGCATTCCATAATATCTAGGTAATTTGAATGAATTGACTTAGACACAACTAAGTAACTGTCTACTTATAAATTTCTAAACTAATATATATTATAACTTAAAAGGTATATATAAAAACTAAAAATTATAATATTTACAAACGGGTAAAAAAGTGCTTATTAAGCATCAAAAAGTTCATCCACATCGATATCAATATGAAAATTTGAACCAAGGTGATGTGATGTGATGTGTGCTATCAAAATGTCATGTGTCAATCCTAAACATTTAACAACCCCTTTTCACTAAATAAAAAAATTATTAACTTAAGCTTGAAAATAAATATTGTTTGCTTCTCCAACCTTCATAGAAGTAACTAAAACATCGAATCAGTACAATGTGCTCGTATTGAGTAATTAATTGATTAAAAAGGGTTCGTAGGCATTCGTTAGAAGTTTTTCTAAGCCCCTCTGGCCCTCACACGATTTTAAAACAGCCCTTTAATTGATTTAACTCGAAGGGATGTAGGAGTGTGTAACTTTTACTTTGCCGATGGTTGCCGAAAATGGAAAATTTTTGAGCAACACTTGTGGTTTATTTTTTTTTTCGGGAAAAAGTTGTAAATTATGTTTCTAGAGCTTGCGGAATGGAAATTTAATTGCTTTAGCTTTTTTAATATTAAATATTGGTAGTTTAAACGTTAATCATTTTTATCTAAAATAAAAAGATCTACCCAACTGGACTGTCTGCCCAAGATAGACGTAATCGTCCACAACTTCCAGTGTAGAGTCTCCAATCTTGATAGGGGTGCTACATGGCCCATTCATACCTGGGCAAAAATTTTAAGAGTTTTTCTTAAAATAGCCAGATACGACGACGATTCTAGCGAATTAAGTCTGTCTTAGTACCTTTGTGTTGAATGAAGTTTTAAATAAATAAATAAAAATAGATATTAAAAATAATACACCAAACAACCCTTTCACCCCCAACTACCCCACAAAACCCTATTTACCGTCAATAATTATGTAGAGCCCAAATCCTTTCAAACGAGACCAATACCTTATAACTGAATTATCATTTGTTTACACCCCCAACGAACTCAAAGAGATCGATAAGATTAAAAGTGAACTTTTTAATAGAATACAATTAATATTTGAACGGATTTCAGCGCCCGACGTCTGTCGATACAACAACTTTGCCCAACTTCTAGAGGGTTCAAAAGTTTTAAATGTACTTTACAAATAGATGCTGTAATTAGGTTAAAGATGGGACGTGTGTATGGTCGTAATTGTACTTAGAAGGAAGTCCCCTCTAAAATTTTACTCTCTAAATATGTTTATCTTTTTAGATACGTCTACTCGATCTTGAGATAAATGGTCTTGACAGACAAACAGACAGACAGACAGACGGACGGACAACAAAGTGATCCTATAATGGTTCCGTTTTTTCTTTTTGAGGTACGGAACCCTAACAAACCTTCTAAAAATATAACAAGACCATCGCCTAAAGGTACGAGCTTGAACTTTGCCAGAAAAATCAAAAACAAAATCCGACTTCCACGTGTAAGCTATCTAACATCTCCCCAACAAGAACATATTAACAAAATCACCTTTTAAAAAGTTAATTAATATCACAGCCTTTGATGGTAATTTTTTAAACTGTATCGCCAGACATCGGGCTTTTTGCGGACCGTACAAAGAGGAAAGGTTCCGTACATAAAAACCCTTTAACTTATGATGAATTAGCGATCTCCTACGCTTTATGTCTCCCGTTATCTACCCTTGCCTCCCAGCTCCCCTCCCCGTCGATATTAAGGAATTAATATGAGTGGAAAAATTATAAAGGCCTGAGTGTCCGACGGGTTAGTACGAAAGGATAATTTTGGCTTAGAAGGTGATGGCCGGTCGCTTGTTTAGAAATGTCTATGTGTTGTGATGTGGGGGTGTTCCGGCTTGATTATTACCTTTTAAAAGGTTTGTGCTAATCGATGATCTGCATTAGATTTGGTGACAAAGAATGTGTATATAATATAATAATAGTAAAAGTTTATTGACATATGGTATTACATAGAAATGAATCCCCTGGTCCATAAACTAGTGTAAACTGTATCTTAGGGACCAGTGTCTTCGTCAGCTTTCGTAGATACATTATGTCAGGAGTACTTTTAAAATTAAGGTTAAATAACAAAATAAATACTTAAGTCTAGATTTAAAATTAAGCATTTTGTGGAGTGTGTGTGTGTGTGTTTAGTTTTGTTTGGGCCAAGATTAAGAATGCTTGGAAAACTTCATTAATTTGTGGTTAGGTTAAGGTTATCTGTTTTTCTCTATTTTCATACAACATGATAAGCGCACATCTTGAAAGTGGTATGTTTAGTATCTATTGGCTACTGAATTTTCAGCTATTTTTTCTTCAATTTCTTCATAAAGCTTGATTACTTCACTAGCGTTTTTGTGTGTGCGTGTGTACCAATAGCGATGCGCTATCAGTGTAATGTGTCGATTTCTATACTATTTTCCTTCAATTAGAATAACTAATATCTTAAAAATGCACTACCTTAGTGTATTGTAAAATTTCAATGCTTCAGTTATGATTGTAGTATTTTGTTTTTAATTAGATTGCTTATTTTTAGTTACAAGTTATAGATACCTACAATCTGCGTGTCTAGTACATTTCTATGTTTCTGAAGGCACCACAGTATTTTTTTTTAGGTTGGTAATCATCTAATGACATCTCCAGCCCTTTCGTGTCAGACTTTTATGACGGACTAAAACCTATTCCTGTTCGTGTACCTTCGTTCCGGAGCTCCGTGGTTCTCTTTCGCATCACCCATGGCCCCAGTAGGGTTCGACCCTGCTGGGCCCCTTCGGTTTTGCTGAAATCCTTGAAGCGCGCGTGGAACATTACGCGCCGTCGACGAGTTGGGGTCGGTCCGGACGGTTACAAGACGATCGGCCGGCGAGCTACCCATTGCTCGCCGTCCGCAAGCCAGCGGCACCACAATACTTTAGCTTTCTTACTTGATTACTACCCATACATATGAAATAGGTAATCTAATAATACTTAACGACACGTCCCTCTAAACACAATCGCTCCAAAACGTCAAGTCACGCGAAATTGATCCCGCCATCACGATTAAAACCATCTCGTCATGTATTACCTAATCCTTTTTCCTAAAAACTGTACCCTTGGTCCTTCTGATAAGGGAGATGTTTTGATAGCCCCCCATCAGTCACTTATTCGTATACTTATACGGTCCCTCCGTGTTTCTATAGAAAAACATTGACGTAAAAAGTGGGTTGAAATGGGGAAAAAGGGGGCGAAAGGGGCGAAAGAGGGGGTGTTGGGGCAAGGTTGGCCGCTGTCGAAGTGACCGCTGAGTCGGGTCGTATTATATGGATAACGTCGTTATGTGTTGATCAATTTTAATGTGTAGCGTCAGCGTGGGCAAAGATGAATAAGATGGATGCTTATTTATTTTTTTTTGAAAAAAATTGTTAACATTTTCGGTTACATTGTCGATTGGGCACGAGTATCTATTATTTAATTTATTAGCGACAAAAAAAAAAAATTGTTAAGGTGATCATCATCATCATTTTAGCTGAAAGACGTACTGTTGGACATAGGCCTCCCCCAAGCGTCGCCACAATGAACGGTCCTGTGCGTCTCGCATCCATCGCATTCCCGCGACTCTCACCAGATCGTCGGTCCACCTTGTGGGAGGCCTTCCAACGCTGCGTCTTCCGATGTGAAGTTGCCACTCCAGAATCTTTCGGCCGCATCGACCACCTGTGTTACAAATGATGTGCCCTGCCCACGAAACTTAAGACTGGTGATTCTGCAGGCTATGTCGCCGACCTTGGTTCGCCTGTGGATATCGTCATTCTTGATGCGATCACGTAAGGAAACTCCGAGCATAGCTCTGTCCATTGCCCTTTGGGTGACTGTAAGCCTACTGATGAGGCCCATTGTAAGTGACCATGTTTCAGTGCCATATGTTATCACTGGCAACGCACACTGGTCATAGACTTTCGTCTTGAGACACTGCGGTGTGTTGGACGAGAAGATACCGCGCTGCTTCCCGAACGTTGCCCAGCCGTGTCGGATTCGACGATTGACCTCTCCTTCAGAACCAAATGATATTTTAGCAGAAACTTTCAGAGTTAGCTACAGCTGTTCTCAATACAGTTCGCTATAGCCTGATACATTTGAGTGAGTTGGTATAGCACGTAATAAATGTTTGCGATATCATGTTTAGATTTAATCACAGAATTGAGTGAAAACATGCAATACTTGGAAACGCATTCGTTCGCGAGTGTTGAGCCACCATATTTATTTCTGTGGAAGTTTACTTAAAGTAAACATTGTTATGATGAACTAGTTATTTTCCTTGGTTTCACTCTCGCAGCCGAACCCACAGGAACTGTGCGTTTTTTTTACTCGACTTCATAAAAGTGTTCTCAATTTGTGAGAATCTTTTATGTATGATTCTCGATTACTTGAAGATGTTTGAACCAATTGGTAATTTTTTTTTTGTTTTAATAGGTATATTTTCCAAGACGTCGAAGTACTGCAGCAACCAAGTCTTCATCTTCCGATGCTTGGTCGCCACTCCAGAACCTTTCGTCCTCATCGACGATCTGTTTTGCGAGCAATGTGTCCTGTCTACTGCCACTTACGAGGGTCCTTTTCCATTCGCATATCGTCAACATCGAGCATGGTGTAAAAGCTTGTTGCTTCATCCAATGCAATCCAACGCGATGTTTGATGAAGATACAATGCAAAAAAAGAGAGATAACGCCTGAAAACTTTGTTGGCATTCGGTAATTCCGTAATTTACTCGAATGTTTCACAAAACTTGTTCCAGGAAATTCGTGTTTTTTTTAAACCCTTAAAAGTTTATCAGAAAAATTGTCGTCATTGAGGATCTCGATTAAATGTGCAAGGCTTCTATTGATATACTTTTTAATATTTTTAATATATGAGTACATTATTGAGGGCCAAAGTTCACGTAAAATAGCAGATTTTCAGAGGTCTTTACTAGATCAATTTTACACAAATTTATTTTTTTATTTCTATAGAAGCCTAGATAATATCTACAAGATAGCTGTGTATCCAAAATGTCTAGAGAAAGATGTGTAGTAACATCCTAATCACGTAAGAGCGGTTGTATGAAAATGTACCTCGAAAAGGACGCTCTTAAATTTGGCGATTCTTTGGGCTATATCGGTAACCTTGATTCTCCTGTGGATACAGAAATAATGTTGCCTCTTTACAATATTTTTTTAGTCTAACAATAACACATGCCATTATCATTGATACACAGGAAACCGCAACTTTTATCAACAAATCCAATTAAAATAACAGCAAGACTTAATCAAAAAGACCAGTAAAAAAGGTTATAATTATTATCGTCTTCCAAAACCGTTGGAAAAGAGACGAGTAAAGCCGAGTACAGACTGCTGTAATGTAGAATTCCCATAGTGTGGACGCCTTGCGCACACGAACCGTGCACACTACGCGCGCGAACCGAGCATTTCAACTATGTGAGTAGGTACATGTTCGGTTCGCGCGCGCGCTGAGTCTACACTTATGAAATGCTACTTTCGTGTCACCTTGCATGTTACGTTATAGCAGTCTGTACCCGGCTTAAGGCTGGTTACAAAAGCTTCGTGTGGAACTGTGAAACCTCAGCCCACGTAGGATGGTCGCATACGGGCGGATAAAAGAAAAATACTCGTCTTTCGCTCGTGTAGCTAATTTTCGCCTCTTAATTACTAGAGTTGGGACGCGTGGCGCTACGAGCATACCGTTTGATGTGGTATTCCACATTTGAATTTGAGTTTTTTTTTTTGTTTTAGTAATCAGGTTTTACCTTTTGTGTTTGCCATTCTTTTTTTATTCGAATGTGTTTCGAATAGTTTTTTGTTAACAAATTATAATTATTCGAAAATGTATTACTTTAAATGGTAAATGATAGTTATTTGGCTAAGTAATAGGTTTTTAAAGAACATTTCTATACGTAATTTTTTTCGTCAATTTTAACTAGCCAGTGGTTCCTAGCTGACTATCCTGAGAAGAAACTCAGGGGTCAACGTCTCTTTTAAAGTCCATATAGCAAACATGTAATGGTCAAAATCATATAACTTAAAATTTTCATTTATCCTTTTTATGTTTGTTTACGATTATTTTAGCTCATTAATCGTTATGATGTTAAATTGAACACACAAATAGGAAAGCTGTCGTTCTAATAGACTAGTCATTATCCTTTACTACATTTTAATTGAGAACACACATAATGATCTTCAAGCAATGAATATAACATCTTGTGATAATGACTCAATTTTATCTCGTGACAACCGATATCAATTATAAATGCTGGGATTCTAGATCAGCATGACATCATATGGAAAACAATGTGATAAGTTCTACAGAGGATGTCTGCGTCATTTGAGAAACCAAATTATAGACTATTATCAACAAGCGAATGATCAAATTCTTGATTCAATTTGAAGGTTAATTTGTTTTTTTGCTTTTTGGTACAAAAAATAAAGGTTTTAACTTGTTTTATTAGTTCTCAGCGTATAATTTGAATTAAATTACGTAAGTTTAATTAAAAAAGAATAATCAAAACATATTTCAATAGGCAATAATTCTCAAAGCAATAAGTTTTTTTTTTTGTAAAAAATTAAAATATTTAGTAAAAACGGCCAGTGCTGCTTAATCTTCTCTTTACATATAATGCAGTGGCAGTGGGATGATTAAAGGTCGGACCCAATCTAATCAGTTCGTTAGGTGTCACTGCTGGGAAAAACCTCCCATTTCCCACACGCTTGTATTGAATTCCTATATTTTTTAATTATAGATCTAATAAAATCTATTTAATTCCTAATGATATGCCGCATCCTTCATCCCGTAGGTTCGTGATTAAGGTTGACCTCTTCAATTAGGTATAGATTCTCTTTTCATACGGTCCTGAACAAGTTAGAACCGGGATACAAAAGTACTAACTACTGATCGGTCGCTACTTTGTTTGTTTTACTTGTCGTGCTAACTAGAAGGGTATTAGGGTTAAACTGTTAATTAGCAATTGCTGTTTGGATTGTAATTTTTTTTTTTGTTGACTTGTAGCAAATTGAGACCGCTTTTTCTATTTTTTTTTTGTGGAGTTAACCTTTTTTTTAAAGCACTGTTGTGTTTATAGAGGTCGTGAAATTAAATAATAATCCCAATAAAATCAAATATACACAGTTCAAACA
The DNA here is from genome assembly GCA_949316375.1 of Mythimna vitellina. NCBI lineage: Eukaryota > Metazoa > Arthropoda > Insecta > Lepidoptera > Noctuidae > Mythimna > Mythimna vitellina. The sequence continues at coordinate 1,712,623 of OX438704.1, forward strand.
TATTAATAAATAATGAAAAGAAAATTTAAGAAAATTAACTCCCTTACCTCATGATAATAATTCCGAATTTTCATAATTTCGAAAAATGTTATCTTGAGCCTGTCACAGTAGATTTCGTTCATGTGCACTGTTTTTATTTATAACAATTCTTGAAAAAGTTCTAATTTCAATCATTGATTTGGTTTCACTTTAACTCAAACCCTGAAAATATTAAAAATAGATGACATTCTGTTTGAAAACAACTTATAATTATTGTTCGATTAATTAAATAAAAAATCGAATTAAAAAAATATAAAACTGAATCGAACGAAATATAAAGTAAAAATCGAATAGGATTTTTTCAAAATCGAACAATAATTATAAGTAAAAAATTTTTCAAACATCGAACGCTTCGTTTACACTTGAATTTCGAACACAGCGATTTTGCCGCGCGTGACGTTTACAGAACCAAAGCGCGCGACCAACTAACTGAGTAAGTTAGATAAAGCCCCATCTCGCCACGTTATCGCCTCATTTACATACGCACCCAAACCTCACAGTTTCCCATACTATCGGCTCCTTGTAAAAATCGTATCAAATCATTTGCATATACAAAGAAGATGTATGCAAATCGATGCGAGCATGCATCTTACGCTATTGTTGTTCAACATTTTATATCGGAATCGAGCTATCAATCGGTAAAACAGGTTTAAATATATGTGATGGGCCTTTGTTCGTCCTGAGATAGGATTAGGGTTAAGACTTTTTAACCCTTCGGACCAGATGTCAGTGTCGCATTCGAAGTATTGATATTTAGTTCATTGTTCGGTTCAAGAAATTCGGAAATGGGTTTTTTATAATGCGATGCGATCGCTTGTGTGCATTAATGTCTCAGTATTCAGCATTGACGATTTATGTCGTTGACAATAATCAGTGTGGAGAAAAATGATGTTTTGAATACAAACTTTCTTTTTTTGATCTGTTAAGTCGTGAGATAGGTGCGCGGAAATGCTTTGAGTCTGATTTTTTTTATTGGCATTCTTTGGCAATAGAGTTTGTGAGTAGATTTTATGACAGAGAAATATTTAAAGAATACTAGTCGTGATAATAAAATTGTAAAATTAATATTGTGGTCGAATAATTTATAATTTCTTCCAAGCCTTATTTCGATTGTTCGAAAGTATCAAGTAGCCTCATTAATTATTCCAAAAACAGGACAGATTTAAATAAAACGGCCACCCCGATAACAAAATACGAGTATCCGATCAATCAACCCCATTCGTGAGAAAGTGACTCAAGAAAAATAAGGAAACACTAATTGTTATTCGCATATTAAGTAGTTTCGACCTCCGTAATAATTATTCGAATTACCATATGCAGATCGATCGGTATAAATCATAGAACAATTGAGGGGGTTACGATCGGTAAGAACCGGTTTAGTGAATTATTTTTAATTTTATTTTTTTTAATTTATTGACCTACATGTGTCGGGTTAAGGGTTGAGCGATACTCTGGTTAATTATTTGCATATTAAGAATCCCCGAATGTCTTCAACTGGTTTTTTTATTTTGTGAGAATCTTTGACTCTCACCGTGGGTTCGATCTTGATTTATTATTTTTACGCACGATCGAATTTCTTGATGTATTTTTTAATTCTTAATTTGAATTCGTTTGGTTGATGTTTAGATTTTATTTTTATTATTGACGAATTTAAGATTGCTAACAGATTTCATATGTTTTCTTTTAAACAATTTTGTTACAATTATTTTAAAATTAGCTTTGCATTTACTTATTTTTTAAATTAATTTATTTTATACCCCTTATATTTTGTCTTATTTTGTAGAGAATACAGACTATTACGCTCATAAAACTAGACCCTATTTATGTATACTCCTTGAAAAGTAGTACTTTTTAATTACTCACTATCGCTATTTCCGTAATTTCTAATAAACGTATATACAGGAAGAGCATATTTAGCGATTTCCGTTGGGAAAAAAAGAGTAAAATTAAAAACAAATTAGCCGATGATTCAGTCGCTCTAATTGTAATAACTTTTGACACGTTTCAATGGAGGACATTGTAATTAAAGCGCTTGTCCTAGTTAGTGAGATATTATTGGCAAATATTATGTTTTACATGTCTGAATTGTTTTGTTATGACTCGACTACCAATATGAAATATAAGGGGTAAACACTATTTTCCTCTTGTCTAAGTTAAGCTGCGTTATAGCTGGTCCCCTAGGTTCATACTTAATACTAAAAATGGTAATTAAAATCTCGAATAAAAATTGTTATGTAGGTAATTATTCGGATGGAAAATAAATCATAATTATTCGAAATTAAAACACGAAATTCGAATACCGAAACCTAAGTAGCTTTAACGGTCATCAATAAAAAGCTAATTGTAAAAGTATATCGTGGTAACGGTCCGAATAATAAAATTAAACAATAGCTGTAAGTGCCGGTCTCACGTCCAACGATCCGTTGACTCCGAAAGAATTTGGAAATGTTTTAGTAGATATATAATCTTTTTAATTAATTATCACTATTAAAACATAACTTGCTAAAGGAATATCGCCTTTATCAAGAAAGTTGTAAGGTTTAAAAGTTTTGACAGTATGATCTACTTTGTATGAGAAAATATTATTGTTTTGTCCAATGAATGAGCGTTGGATTAGTGCAATTTGAATTTATTTAGTAATTGTGCGCCGTAAACAATAATTCATATTAATTCGTTCGAATTATTATTTTCGGTACCGCAATTGACCTCTTTGCTAGTTTAGATTGTTTACCGGTTTTGATAAGTTTAGAATTAATGAAGTTTAATTAAGAAAACTTAGTTACTTACGCACATTTTATTACTGAAGCATAAGGTTGTTAAACTTGGCCTAGAGATTACATTGAGGATAACTGAACAGAACAGAAAGATTTGTACGATCAGATAAAAAAAAACATTAAATAATTCATTTATATTAATTGTTTTATCTGGTCAAAATAAAATCCGTAACCTGGATTATTCGAATATGATTATTCGAGATTCAAATAATTTGACAGCTTGCGAAATCCTGAACAGAGAATAGATTTTTTTTTACTGCGTAATTACAAATAATCAGTGACCAATTACTTTCTACCTTACCATAGGGGTAGGTTCACACATTAAATAAAAGGCAAGTCAAGTAGCTGACGTCGTGGGCATTCTTGATCCGTCCCAGGGAACGACTAGACGCCATTCTTAAGTTGTGCCTGCTTACTGATAATTTGATTGTTTAATTTATAAACCTGAATCCCTAACTAGTGATTCTAGTGAGGCATTGAGACATTGCCTAAGGTAGGTAGGTACTATTTCGATATCGAATGAACCAGTCTCTCCGAAAACGTGCGTTAACCCCGCCACGGTACACTTGGCGCATGTTTAATTAATATAAATAAAAATTATGAATAAAAGAGTTTTTATGAAGCGCTCTCATTATCAGATTTCAAACGTAGCGGCAGTTGCTGAATTTTTTAATTTATCTACCGTGTCCGCTGTATTTGAACACGTAAATGGTGTATTACGCTCCGTTTGGCGAACGTTAGCTTTTGGATTTGTGCTTTTTGGTTTATCAATTAATCGAGTTTTTTTTTGGGATTTGATGGAGTTTTTTAATTACTGAAGACATTTTTATGTTTTGTTTTTTCTTATAAAGTTTATAATTGTGTTGTGTGATCGACAATTTCTTTTTTTAACGTTTGAAATTATTTTTGAAGTCCGAGTGCTCATACACTTTTTAAAGAATTATCTAAACGCTAGGTTGACACTTCGCGTGACCCAAAGGCTGGCTTTTACCTCGGTTAGAGATTAAGCCTTGCCCTACAACGTGGCAATGCCGCCAGACTTTTGGGCACACTTCTAGTCGACAGCGATACGGAGGAATTTTTGACGCCATATTTTAGCTAGGAGTTATTTGTCTTCAGTATATGTTTTAATTATTTAAGTGTTTTTTATGTTTCTTGTATTATTAATATAAAAAATTTAATTACTATAAAAAATATTGAATTTAATTCACTGTCATTTTTGATATAAACATTAATTCCTATTTTCAGCTCTTAATCTTTTCCACCAATTTTCTCAATTTTCCGCGGATAATTTACGCGTTTTACGCACTTCTTTGAAAGCCACAATTTGATCGGGGCACGCGTGATCGCTCGCGAGTTACTTTCGAAGGGAAAGCGACCGATGCACCCCCTAACGACTCAATCTACGCACATTTAAATTGCCCTTTCCGAACGAAACCTCATTACTTCCCGAAATATAACCTCTATGGAGCCCATAAATAACCTAACGGCGTACATATTTCAAAACAAGAAAAAAAATAACACATAAAAATTTCTTTGCCCCGCGCGTCTAATGTTTGTGTGTATTTGCATTGTCTCAGGACGATCTCGTGACGGAAGATCTTCATCGCTGTCATAATCGTTCGACTTGCTACAATACTGAATCGAACTGTCATATTTGGAAGCGTTTCGAAAATTAGGTGCTCGTATTTATTATGTGTTTTTCTTGGTATTGATTGTTAATGAAATGAGACTGCAAAAATTTAAGAAAAAAAAAAATCAAATTCACTTGATTCTGATTTTTTTTCTTAAATTTTTCGATTTTTTATTGTACACAAAACTTAATATTTAATCACAGTAATTTGACAATTCATGTACCTACGAACGTACGGTTTTGGTTAAAGGTTATAACACTAAGAAGTTAAAGAAGTTACACATAATCTTTTAAGAGTCTGAAGAATCTACCTTAATGTTCTCGTTCAGTAAAAATAGTGCGAAGTTACCAGTTAAATTGGAATAACTATATAATAACAGTAATGAATTAGGCATTATTTACCTGATTTTCGTAATAAACCATAGTCATGCTATTACATCCACTATGTATAAACCAAATCTAATAAGATTTTTCATTAAAAAATTCAAAAAACTTTAAAATCATTTCACGGTTGAGACTCTGCTCTTAATAGACGATACGACATAAAATTCTCGTGTGCAAACGCGAACGCGCCCCAAGTGCGTTCCGCGCATAGATTTTTGCATTATTTTAGTATGCAAATGTTCGGAGCGATAGCGAGTCACTGTAAGAGCAATTTAAATTATTTTTTATAGCGCCCGTGTGTATTGAGAGTTCGCCAACTGACGGCATCGAGGAATTGCCTCCGTTCTTCGTAAATTTTATATGAACCGACATATTTGATATGAAAGACGACGTATCCGAATAGATTTTGTCTCCACTCGTGGGTATAGAATAGAGACGCGTTCTAAATTCAAATTGTATGTGTGATAGATTTAATGCGTGTGTTCGAGATTATGGTTTGAATAAAAAAGTAATGCAAAATATGGTTCCTAGTGGAATGTGCGGGGATGATCTTATTTGAATATTTTATCATTCTATCATAGAGTTTAGAAGAGTTGTGCTTATTAGAATAGGTAGATACTGTAAAGGCAGACATATTTGCAAAGCACTTCCAATAGATTCAAACTCACTGGGGTGTGTAAAAAGATAAATGATAGATCCAACAAAAACACAATAAGTATTCGCATAAAAATGAAATCTTGCAACGAAACTACTAAATTATCCTCGTCTCAACGTGCCCTATTTAATCCCCGAAACATTTTACCAAATGTACGGAGCAAGGAAAAAATCTGATTAGCTTCGATGATATATCGCTAAGAATTCCTCGCCTTAGTGCCTCTAATTTGAATATTAGACGCGTTATTGAAAAGAAAACTTTCGGAACGGCCCTCCGCAAGCTTTTAATGGTTATTGCCTTCCCTTGCTATCTGTTACCGAACGAAATATTCAGAACGGTTCAGGTGTCTCGAAAAAATTAAATTCTTCAAATCGTTCCCAATTCGAACAATCGCATTCTCCATTCGAATGATATCGACAGTTGTCATTTATTTAGAACGGCGTTCTTAATTCAAACGCGCGAGTTCAAATATCGAACGGAAGCGGAAACGGTACTGATTCTAATTTCAAACGAAATATCGCAACGTTTCTATTGATAAAATGTTGTTGCGCGACACAACGCATGTTATTATATTGAACGGAAATTTACGATAATGACTTATAATAGGCCGTTCTATGCAAATGTAGGTGGATGTACGATGGACGGGTTCCAGTTAAAGAGTAACATGTTATTTCGATAATTTCATCGTTTATTGTGATGAATGCCAATATGTAATGAGTACGCTCGCAATATCACGCAATTTTAACTTTTTACAAGTGTACGTGTCACCTTAGGGGGCGGCATATTGTGCGTCTATTTCGACGGGAAACTCATAAAACATGATTACCGGTAATGTCGCGAGGATTCGTTCATTTTTGACGTTATTCCTTTTCATATTTGAGGGTACCGTTACTGCCAAATGCCATTTGAACCGGCGCCTAATAAAAAGAGCATACCCCTGATTTGTTGACAGAAAAACTTTGTTTACGACGCGACGGAAGTACTCGTTTCGATATTCAAATATTCAAAAGCAGATACGGTACAGACGTTTGGTGTTCGAAGTTTGAAACTGTAGGCACGTCAAGTTCGAGTGACGCGACATCTCAAAACTATAATCGAGAATCATTGCCCGCATTCATAATCGATCGATTATACCGCGAGACTGACGCGGCGCAGGGAGGTCCGACGGAAGGATTACAAGACACATTAGCATACGTAATTTGTGAGCACATCTGTCCCAAGCCACACGTGGGCGACTCTCGCTTTCTTATTGTTCAAATATATCATTTCGCTCCTTTGTATACATTCGAATCGCATTCTGATTCGAGATAACGCGCGCGAGTAATACGGAAGTTGTAACTGTCAATTTGACAGTTTGAGATTTTTTATTTAGATAACGTTTTGTCGTTGGAATTGAAATAATGAGTTGTTGCCAACAAAGAGCAGTTTAATTTGGATTTTAACATTAATCTTTGTGCGATAAATGTAATTATATTGAAGGGTTATTCTAAAAAAAAATGTATTCGTCCCACAAATCAATTACGTTCGATTCGAAAATCAAAAATTCAAATCGTTCGAGACAAAGCGACACATTGCCTAATGAGCCAATAACTTGCGAGACAATGGGACAGCGTGGGCGTGCCGAACTCAAAATTATCACAAAAGAATATTAATGTAACACTTATTCAAATATACCGCGATACATATTCAAAAATTATCTCGTCGTTTAATTTGAATGGTGACGGTGACACAGATTTTTTTAATATCGTATGCATTGTGATCGATTTTTTTTTTCGGAACTATGAAAGAGTCCCCCTGTGCGTCTGTCGAGTCGCATTCAAATATGGATGCTTTATTTAAATTATTTATTCTTGTTTATGATTTTTGTGCGGCGTACACGCTTTATTACTATTTCCTGTGCTGTCAACACTAATGAATGTGACGCCGATGACGTATGACATGTGCACGCGTACATACAGACGAACGTTACGTCTCTCCGTACGTCACGTCATATCTAATACAAGGACATTACAACCAGTTATACTAAAACATCAAATATTAAGGATGATCGTATTAAAATTCTTTGATGGCATTTAATAACACAAAAAAGGGGAACGGTAATCACGACTGAAATTCGTCTCGATCGAGAAACTCAAATTAGACGAATGGCGGTCGGAAGATTTCTTTGTCTTCGGCCTAATGAGTTTTTAAGTCGATTATAGCAATTTTTCATAGAAAAACGCGTTTAGTGATGTATCGGTGGTATCAATCAGTGTTGGGGCTAAATTGTTGTTTGTGGCGAGACTGGCGAGTTGGTATCGGATCGTAGGCGACGGACAAATGGCCCGATAGCGCTTCACAAGAAAGGTGGCCCCTTTGATTGTAGCTTTTTGTTTGCTCCGATGTCGGCTAACAGATGTCTGTTGTATACAAATAGATTGGATTATTTAGAACAATGTGGATTACCCAATCGCTTTTTGATATTATTTTTTACCTGCTAATGGACCAAACTTTGTTAGGGTTCCGAATTGAGGCCGAAATTATAAACCCTGTTACAATAAGACTTAATAAAGCCGTATTAAACTATTCCAACCAATTATGCTGTCAAAAAAAGCAAACACAATCGCAACGGTATCGAATTCGAAATTCGAATTAAACAGAATCCGTCAGAATACAGCGGCATCACTTAAAACGTCATATTGATAGACATTTTACCGGCGATCCGTGTCAATCAATTCGTAAAAAATAATGAAATCCTTGACACAGGTTGCGAATTGAAATAAACAGTTAAAAGGAGCCTGTTGGGTCTGTGGGTCTGTCCGTCACGTTATATATAATATACAAACGGGGCACAAAATGAATGGCCGTATTGTTTTAAATCCTAACGCATAATGAACGCGTTCGTTTTTCAAAATCGGTAATCGAGTTCTTTCACTTCATTTGTTTCGATCGCTTTTTAATCGCATTGTGACTGCGGCGTATCGCGTTCAGCCTCATTCGATGTGTACACCTCTAGCAGTCTGATTGTTCTTCAAATTGGGATTGTTCTAGAACACTGGTTTGAAACTCAATACGAATTAACGGTAAGCGATTTGAGACTACAATTCGAATTGCGTTCCATATTTAAATTCGCTCATACTCTTGTGTGTTCCAATTATGACCGTTATCATTCCGATTTTAATAGTATTCTTACTCATTTATTTATTTAAACTTTATTTAGGTATAGTGATGGTACATAGGTGGATGAAGGCAATGGGACGTTCCCTACTAGTCAACCTTTGCCTTAAAAATAATATACTATAGCAAGTTTGCAATAATGAATAAATCCAGCAATCACAATCGTCTTCATTAGTTTAAACGCTACAAAAAAATCTCGACAATACCCCAACAAAGGGATTAGATACTGTTTTTTTATTGACATTGCTAATACATCTAGGTTATCTGTATTTACCTGATAGAGACACAGCATCTTAACGTACCTGGAAAAATCAAAGCAGAATGAGATAAAGAAAACATTATCAACAATGAAATAAAATAATATACGTCTTATCTCGATATATTGCGGGTACGATCGAGGGAAATAAAAAAAGTCACTCCTCATTTTTCCATATAAGACTTGGGCGTGTCCCTCTACGGGAACGCCTTGTCGACTAAAACCTTTACGCTTGCTCTATAGAGGTGTTTTTCCAATAACGTTATATCGGCGTTCGATCGGTTCCGAACGCCCAGACTATCTTACAAGATATCGAGTACGCCTTCCAAGAAAACCACGAAAACTCCAAACTCAACCTTATTCGTGCCCTACTAAAATATGGATTCGGTTGCAGAATGGCGCAGTAAAACATATTGATGTCGTATCGGTTTTCCATTAACACAAAAACACGATATTCGACTCTATTCCGTTGTGCTAGGGACGGTTCTCGTGTGTGGGTGCTGTAAGGAATGTATTGACGTGTTATCGGAGGTGTTGGTGTCTCTTTCGCTCCCGAGTTTTTTTCATATATGCGTCCTTTTCAGCGGCGCAGGTCGTCCTGAGATGAGGACCGGCTTTTTCTCTGCGCATTCTTTCTTATGAAGCAAGCAATAATGGGCAAATAAAATGTATTAAAACGCTAACCGTTTATGAATGCCTGGTACTTTGTTTAATTGAAATATGCTTGTTTGTTTTACATTTTATGTAAATTAGGTGTTGTGGGAGTTCAGAGGTTGAAAATACGTTTAAGTTCAACTAAACAGTTTACTAAACTGTGTTTTATGAAAAACTGGACTGTTTGCAGGACATTAAACAAGTTTTATTGTTGTCAAAACTGTCTTAGTGCTGTCAAATGTTTGTAATATCCGTCTGTGAGCCTGGTTGACAATTTTCAAGGCTTTTGTCCCCATTTATAGGCAGAACGACACAATATCCCTTATTTGGCGGGAGTCTATAAATACAGCGGGTGGGATAGCCTCGCTTATTGTTGGATCTGCGAGTTTATTATTAGAACTGTTTTTTTTTTAAACGCTTTTCGGAGTATGGTGTAATTATTGTCGCTGGTACCTACATAATTATTGTGAATGGTTTTCTCCAGCCAGAAATAGAACACGCTCTACGAAAACTCTGAAAGTATTGATAATTTCATTAAGTACCTACCTATACTAATAGTTCTCATATGTTAACTTTTCTAAAATACCTTTTTATATTTTTTTACTGTCATGTGTTCCAGCTATGTAAATAATTGGTAGGATATAAAGATGTTAGGAATTTACATAAAAAGCTGTCATTGCTTCTCCCAAGCAATGACATCAATCATTCATAAAAGTTTAAAGATTCAAAATCTTGATTTAGAATAATTTTGAACGAAATCAAAGATTCGTCTATAAAACCCTCAAAAGCCAATGTCCCCAAATATGACATTTTAAACTATTCGAAGTTTAAATCTCAGAACTGTCAACCGACTACCAACCTGCACCTAAGTCAAAAATCACAGAAAAATAAAACATAAATAATACCAACCGTCAAATGTTTAGAATAATTTTTATTATGTTGTCTTAGTTTAGTAAGGATATTTGTATAAGCCAGTTAACGTGTTATTTAGATTCATCTAGAAATAACTTTTCAAAACATAAATATGATACATGTGGCGTCTCAATCGTATGGAGTTTTGTTTGAATTTGTTCATAGAGATGTATTTATGTTATGATTATTTATGTATATCTATAATCCTGCTGTTTTCTCATGTCAGTAATTAGTTAGTAAAAGATATTAATGGGACTTTGTTTATTTAGAAAATATATTTAGTATCTGTGTGTCGTTAAAAACATTGTTTCTAATGTTTTTGTCATATTTTATGACGGTTACAAATTACAAATATAGATTTTTTTTTGGTGTGGCATTGAAAATCTGAGTTCAATCACATCAAATGGCGTGTGTTTGATTATGTGTGAGTCAGAACAATGAACTAACTGTGTGTATACGTACTCATAATATTTATTTGGATGTCTGATGTTCAAAGCTGCGAAAGACCTTAACAGATTCTAGTAATTGTTTGAAGAATAAGTACTTCAGTGATCTTGAATCATTTCTAGGCGAGACTATAATTTCTTGAGTACAGATTGCTTATGCAATCTTACTTTACGTTGTTTATCTAAAGTGTGTTTAACAAATCCATAGCATAGTAACATGTGAGTATCACAACAATAACAATTCCTACGCAGCCGTACCTTTAGCCGACTCAATCATCTTTATTGCCAATAGTCTGATTCAGTCATAACATTAATAAGCAATATCCGCTAACCTTTCGTAAACAGATTGCACGTGTTGAGAAAAGCACATTCAAATCTGAACACTACCTCTTTGGCAGTAGAGTTCTTTTTCGGGTGTGAGTTCTGTTGTTTTTTATCGTTTTAGAATTGGTGGTTCTTTGTATCTCGATCGATCAATAGATGAAAGAGATCAATGGTAGGAATTCGTCACAGGGATTAGGTTTTTTGTTCGTCTGTCCTGACTTAAGCAGGTGATGTCAAGGTGATCAAATTCATAATGACATAATCTCCTTTATTAGTTATTGCATTAGTCTATTGAGTACTATACATTACTCTTCAATTTCAATGTCTTCTTTAAATTTAATAGGATTATACTAAGTAGCTGTTGAAAATTAAAAAGTAAAACTGTTATGTCACACCCACATCTTAACAGTAGCTAACGAAACACCAGCTAATACAATTTACGGTAATAGTAAAGTCAAAACTTTCAATACTGGTTCAATCAATGGGTTGTTTATGTCTGCTCCTAACTCAATAAACTATTCGATAACAAATAAACCAATAGGGGTGTTAGTTAAAGTAACCGACAGTTTACACTGAACTCGGAACTATTGACCCTAATTAAGGCGATGGCCCATGACAGGATACAATGGTAATCCGGGATTATCCCAATAAAACACCTCTTGACCGAGTCCACTAACATCTTTGCTGTTAACTTCTTTAGGATGACCCCTGTCAATTTTGTAATAAGTTGATAAAAACAATACCAAATTGTCAGTAATTGGCACAAAAAAAAATGTTAGTTTAATGTTTGTTAGTTGGACTCAATCCAGTCATAAATATGGGGAAAATATCAATAAAGATGTCAAGAAAATTAACAAAAGAAAGTTAACAGAGCTCAAGTTATATTGGCAAATAACTGGATCAAACTGCTTCGCGTCGGTTTCAACCGGACTTTTCTCGCCAACGGAACCCTTCTCTTCTATTATTTAAAGCGACCTTTGCCCTCTAGTCCTGAATTATGTGATGTTACATGGTGATATTTTAACTTTGGATTTCGTAAGTTAATTTAAATTAATTTTGTTAAACAAATGGATTTTGGTGTATATTTGAATAAATAGACGTGTTACGAAAAGTTCGTGGATTTTAGGGTAATTTACTAAAAAAAAGATGTCTTCAACAATTTCATCTATGTCTATACTGTACCTTCACTCGAATCAGTCTACAATGAAACACAGTATTCGAAAACCAATGTTTATCAAATCTAATAAACAAACAACCGAATAGCTATTTCAGCCGAGGCACCCAAATTAACTAACATTTATAAACCAAAAGCCGCATTAAATGCCTTTGCCATAAAATTTCCCACTACAAATAACTAAAATACATTCAAAGCATGTAAACCCTTACCCTCTTACCCTCCCGGAGGGCAAAAGATCGAAGGCCGGACATCCGGTCAAGTCGCCCTCAAACCGATACTATGAAGTATTTATTGAGTTGCGGCTCACCAAAAGTATTTTATTGTTGAGATATACCCTTTTGCTCAGCACCCTTTGTGTCTTGGTTCTGACACACGCAATTTTCAACTGTATTTGTATCAAGTTATAGTATAATTTCAATTGTGTTAGTAAGGGTCAGAGCATCAGTTGCAAGGTGTTATATTTGTATTAATTGGACTTTGAAATGTTTTCGTTTGTTAGTTTGTGTTAATCGTCGTATTGTTGTTATAATTTTTTGTTGTATTGTTATTTTCTTATGGTGATTAGTTAATGACTGGAGGGGTTTGCTTGAAGGGCTGCGGGAAATGTTTGAAAGAGTTACCGCAAAAAGGAACACAGGTGGATATTACTCAGTAAAAGTCTGACACAAAGGATATGGTGCCGTCTGGGAAAGGAGAGTGACGAACGGTGAAAGAAGAATCGAGGAAAAAGAGCTTTTAATACACACTATTTTTGAAACGACGAGCGGCGAGTATCCACCCTTATGTTGTTGAAACTTCAACGGTCCGGACTAAGCGTTTCGCTTCGTCGTTTATACCGCGTACATCGAAGGACTGGAACAATTTGCCTGCTGCGGTCTTCCCGTCCAACTATAATTTAGGTGTCTTCAAGGCTAGAGTGAATAGGCACTTAATAAACTAGTGCGCCTGACCATCAATGATTGCATCTCCGCTTACCATCAGGTGGGATCGCAGTCAAGCACTGGTTTATATCATTAAAAAAAAAAAAACTTAAAAGCTCTTTATATAAGTAGAAATTATTATGAAAAATCCTCATAATAAAAAATATCATTTATTATTTACACAACCTCGTCTTCATATATATTTTTTCTGTCACAAAAATAGGTCGTCAGATAAGTGAGATGTACGATCTGTAAATAAAGCGAATGTAAAACATTTTCCCCGGAATATATTAAAAAAGAAATTAGTGGATTATATTTAGCCAAATCCCGCTGGAGTTATCCCGATAGTTGAGCAGATGCTTGTCGTAACTGTCAGTCGGTTTGATTCCCGGCACCTGTTGTTTTCAAACTCTTCGATTACGACCCATTAGCGAGGACGGACTCGATATTTAATACTATTGGGTTTTATGTTCTGTACTCCGAATAGTTGGTTCAGGTCGATGACTTGCTGTAAGTGGGTGAGACTGTACTAACTCAAATTCGACGGTTTAGAACAATGGTCTTCAAACTTTTTTGATCGGGGACCACATTGGTTTTTTTTTTTTTTTTTTTCCGTTGGGAAAATCATCTTATGACATCCCCCGCTCTTGGGCGGGGCGGGAGATAGTGTCAGACTTTTACTGACTAAAAACCCACTCCTGTTCCCTCGTTGCCTTACGTACCGGGGCCGAGTCTTCCTTTCAGAATCAGACCCTTGGCCCAAGTAGGCTTCGACCCTGCTGGGCCCCTACAGTTGCTGACATCTCCTTGAGGCGCGCGTGAAACAGTACGCGCCGTCGACGACTTGGGCTCGGTCCGATTACCGGACGGCCGGACAGCCAGCCACCCATTGCTCGCCGGGGGACCACTTTGGTTGCTTTGTTGATAATAGGGACCAGAAGTTTAGAAGAAAACTAAACAATTATTATCATTAAAAAATTGGAAAACAACAACTTTTTGATAGAAACTTAAAATCAGTTGGATAGTTTGGAATTTTCAGACCTTTCGCGGACAAAGAGTCTTAGACTCTTATGGATCAGCTTGGAAACCATTGCTCGAAAAACGAAAAGGTTACACGTTGTGCTAGCTTGGCTTGACCCACCTAGGACCTCATCCATCGATTTCCATCACGTGAAATTTAGCTCACAAGCATCATTGACAGGTTATCAAATGCCAATAACGACATGTTTAAGTTTTAAGCTAATAAAGCAATGGAAAACACACTTTGGAGCTGTATTAAAAGATATTCTTATATACAAACATCCTGTCAATATTTCATGTCACGTCCAACACCATTGGTTCATAAAAAAAAACTTTTCAAACTTGTATTGGTTGAAGTCTTTAGTTATTTATTTAGTATTTCAGATAGTGTCCTTATCTACCAACGTATATGTGACAGTTATAGCGTATTTTTTCATATTTTATAACACCTATTGAGTCTAATCATGCTGCAGTATTTTAATTACTGATAAATGGTATCTGTATGCCTGTAAACAAGACTTAGTTCCTAAGTATTGATATGGCATGAAGTTCTTTATTATTAACTAGGTTTTTCCTTCGACCTTCACTTTTGCGACCTATTCTACAAGTAATAAAGGCTACTTCTTTTTCTCAGTGAAAAAAATATTATCATTATCAAACCGTGGTGGTTTTAAATATAACATTCTAAAACGTCAAAACTAATATTATCGGGACGGAGGCGTATTTCGTCCTCTATCAAACAAATTAAAAAAAAAATTGAGAATAATATAATCTAATAGGAATAAGGAGTGAAACAAATAAAAATAGATTTAGAAGTAAATTAAAAAGATATCTATTATTTAGAAACAGACAGTCGGACAACAAAGTGATCTTACATGGCTTCCGTTTTTTCTTTTTGAGGTACGGAACCCTAAAAAAAGAACGTCCTTATTATTAATTTTGACAAATACAGAATAATACCACTTAAATATCAAAACAGATATACATATTGATATCATGGAACCTCTATTAGAAACTCCAATCACAGTATAGGTCCCCCATTAAATTCTATTACAATATCATCAGAGCGGTATCGTTTGCTCAGCCATCGATGGCGGCTGACAATCGTCGTCCGATTTGCGGTCACCGATACCCGACCCACGGGACCGCAGATAAGGATCACCGGTTATGTGGTCTCAACTGAACACCATCGCCCGTTTCACTTTATAGCCGATAGGAAGCCAATTGGCGGCGATTGTTAAACTTAATTAGGGGTTTTAACTAATGAACAGGAGGTTTAGCTGCTTTTGAAACATACAGTACTGAAAATTCAGTTTAGAAATAGAGGGAAATTGAAGTTTGCCCCATAAAAAAAAGCTTCCAATTTCGAAAGTCGTGAATTCTGGCACAATAGAATCATTGAAAGCCAATAAAAAATATGAAATAGAAAATATGACCACTTTACACGAAATCAATGGGGCGAGGGTTGAGAATAGACGTATCTTTGTCGGTGAAACTCATCCGATTTCCGAACGAGCACCGATAGCGGAAGCGGCGCCCCCTGCCGGATGTGCGTTGAGCGGGAAAATAGGCGGAAGTTTCTCGCCGGGGAGAAAAAATTCGGAAAAGAATCCCTCAGACAAATTTGCATTCGAAAAGGGCACTTTTGTGTGTTTTGCTCAGCGATCGGTTGTAAATTTGTCAGATTGTCAATTCACAACAAACGCTCCTCTTCGTCACTTTTGTTATGTTAATCATTGTTTTCTTACACCGTTTTTATTTTTTCGCGGTTGCACCACTTTCGTTATCGGATTGAAAATTCAAATTTTATCAGTCGTCGAGAGAGGGAAATAAAGAATTCGAATCGAAATTCAAAGTTTGGATTTGCGCGTAATTAGACAGGTGATTCGCTAATTCGTAAAAAGAATTCGTCTTAATTCCACCGCGGGGCCTATTCCAGCGATCGCTCGAGTCGGGAGCGCTGTGGGAACGTCACGTCGAATAATCGGTATCCGCGCAAAAACCGGCCCGCGAATGTTTTGAGATCAACCTTTTTATAATTGCGGACGTCTAAATTGATTGACAGTTAATTTTGAGCTTTCTTCCTTTGCGAGAAGCGTCACATTTCAACCCTTTCTTCCATAATAGTGTATTTAAAATCAGAACATTTCCAATGTTTTTTTTCCTGTTCTTATTTCTCTGACAGAGACTTGTGATAGTAATGTACGTGAATCCTGTTAAGTTATTATAATAATAATAATAATAGTATTCTACAACAATCACAACGCCATTTAGTCCCTAACTAAGCAGAGCTTGTGCTATGAGTACTAGACAACTGATAAACATACTTATATATTTCTATAGATAAATTACACCCAGACACAGAACGAATGAACGTGCTCATCACACAATTATTTGTCCTGGGTGATAATTGAACTCACGGCCTCCGGCATAGCAGTCAGGGCCACTAACCACTAGACCAACAGGCCAGTCAAATATTACGACCGTAGTATGTTAATACTACTAAAGTTACCTTTAACCGCTTTCGTCGGAATTCTCCGACGTGTGTTTACGTGTCTTATTCGCTAGGGTCATGTGTGCGACTGGGTACTCCATCTTGATCGACGCCGAGTTGCTAGCCTGTCGGTTTTCTACCGGTTGCATTTCGGGGAGTGTGCGTCGGAATTGCATAACCTAATTCCGCCTAGCTCGTTCCATCATCGGACCACCAGGCGTACGGCAATGCACAACCGAAACATGGTGGACATCCCACCTATACGCACAAAACGTTTTGGGAATACATTCATTGTGCGTACAGCTAGGGAGTGGAATTCCTTGCCAGAACCTGTGTTTCCTGATGGCTAACAACCCGGGAATCTTTAAGTCAAGAGTGAATAGGTTACTTCTAGGTAAGCGCGCTCCATCGTCGACCGCATCGTCGCTTTCCATCAGGTGAGATAGCGGTCAAGCGGGAACCTATCAAGAATTAAAAAAAAAAAAAATTGAAGATTGAAAAGCAATCCCCACTGGTGACAGAAGAGCTGACAAGATGGAGTATTTGGTCGTGGATTTGCGACCCTGCCGGATAATGTTTTTGGTCGGATAAATCCGACGTAGGCTAAAAGGTTAATTAAGCTTCAGGTGAGTTTCAGTAACTCCTTGAAATGCATTTCATTGTCTATCCTGTGTAAATGGGTCACGGAGCTTGTGGAGTTATTCATAATGAATTTTACAGTTTGATTGCGTCATCGCTTAGTATGGCTACAGCTTATAACAGCAGAAAATATTTGTTCGTTATACAGGGTCTGTCTGCATATCCACGCTAGGATATGTTGAATATTGTATTTTTTATAGTCATAGTCATAGTCGGCCTTATAATGTTCCCACTGTTGGGACTCAGGCCTCCTCTCTAGGAGAGGGAATGGGCCGTAATCCACCACGCGGGCCTATTGCGGGTTGGTGGATGTCACATGTCTTCGAATTTTTGGTTCTAGGACATGCCGGTTTCCTCACGATGTTTTCCTTCACCGTTTTTATTTTTTATTATTGGTAGGCTCGCGTTTGACCTCTACCTCACCTGATGGTAAGCGATGATGTGGCCGACGATGGAGCACGCTTGCCTAGAAGAAATCTATTCACTCTTGACTTAAAGACCCCTAGGTTGTAGTTATCAGGATACACAGACTCCGGCAGGTAATTCCACTCCTTAGCTGTACGCATATATAAGCTTGAAAGTTTTCCTTTCAGGTTAGCAAACTACATTATGTATAAATTTTACATAAAAAAATTTTTTTTTTAGTTTTATTATATTTTGTGAATCATATATTTTTTTTGTATAAGGTGGGAAATCATCATATGACTTCTCCCACTCTAGGGCGGAGCGAGAGGTCGATCAGACTTTTACTGAATAAAACCACACCTAAGTTTCTTCGTTGCCTTGCGTTCCGTACACATACGACTTAAAAGAAATAAAGCTGATCAGTCAGAAGCTAATACGGAATCTTTTTCTCTTTCAAATATCAAAAGCTAAATGTTCCAGCATCCTTCACTCAGTACAAACTATTAGCACGACACCTCCCACGCATAAGGTCGTAAGGCAAAAGGAACATTTTTTTCAGGAGAAGCGTTTTTGTAATTTTTTATTAGGTAAATAATTTGTAAAAATCCTTTTAATCGATATATTTTTATTATTTAATAAATAAATAATTTTAAAATCATAGTACCAGAAGCTGAATGTAATAAGAAACTTATTTTACATTTTTATAATACAGTGTACACTTGGTACACTGCCAATTGTACAATGGATCCTAGATCCCCAAGAAAACTCAACCTTGTGTTAAGCTCGCCTATGTACAAGAACTCTGTCATACACTTAAATTATAAACTGTTATTGTGTACAATGAAGAATTAAAGATGAAGATGTACTCAAAAGATTAGTTATAACTTTATGCATTGGAGGTATCGAGCAGTTTCGCTGCACAAGTGCGTTTGCGCATCGTATCGTCTCCCCTCGCGCTCGGTTCCCGTCGGCGATCGCCGAGGTCAGGGTCGTGCGCCTCATGCGTTGAGTAACAACATCGCGTTTGTGAGGTTTTGGTGTTAACGGTCGAAATGTGTAAGCAAAATCAAAATCAAAACACATTTATTAGATTTTGGGCCGAAAGCTTTTGAATTTTACATAAAGACAATGTTCCAAAAAGAAAATAAAGAAAGAAAGAACGAAAAAAAATATATTTGTGACTTGCATAAGACAAAAAACAAAAAAAAAAACTAATCTATAAATACTTAACTATAAATAAAAAAAAATCATTAAAATGAACCAAAACCGCTTGCTCGTCATCACTTCCTAGGTTAAGCTAGTTTTGAGGTTTTTCTTCTTTATTCATTAAAAGAGAGTTTAATCTAGACAGATTGTCGTCGGTTGTTGTGACGTCAATTTGTATAATTATGTTTTTAAGGTATCTAATACTATTAAGATTTTAAAACAGTCAATTTTTTTAGTTACCAACCCGCACTGGGCCCGCGTGGTGGATTACGGCCCATTCCCTCTCCTAGAGAGGAGGCCTGAGTCCCAACAGTGAGAACATTATAAGGCCGACTATGCTATGATATGTAATTTTATTAGGTACGTTATTCTCTTTTCGAAATTAGATATTTATTGGTTTCTTTGTGTTTTGTATTTTTTGTAATATCGCAGTATTTACAACCATGAAATGTAAAAAGATAAAAGAAACATTTTTTCAGAGTTCTAACGGAGAACTTACCTTTAATATAAAGTTTTTTTTGAACTTATAATTCCAATTCAATCCAAAGATATAACGCTTCAAAGCAACCCTTTTTAAAAAACGGCAATTTCATAGGTAAAGACCCATTATGTATGAACGTATCTAGGTACGATAAGGGGGTAATTCATACAAAAAAAAAAAAAAATAGAGCTACACAGAAGCTAATCTGCACTTCATTAGTAAATATGACTCCTCGATAATTGCTCATACGTTTCGGAATCCGTAAGTCTCACAGCGGGGTTCGTCGGCGACATCAAAAGCGACGCGAGCGCAATTTTGACAATTAAAGCGCTGAGCATCGTGCGCATGCGCATCGCCCGCTACCCGTCGCGTGGCCTTGCCAGGAATCTGAGAAGCGAAGGCAACTTTTTTACCAGAATAGGGAACCGAAACCGGTCTCATTTGTACGTATTTACAACCTTTTATCTTATACTAGCTTCTGTTTGTGGCTTCGTTCGACTGAAAGTGGAAATTATCCCGAGGGAACTCAACTCGAAGCATTTACTTTAAATAATAATTAATTTAACACTAGCTTTTGCATGCGGCTTCGGCCGCATACATAAAATATAGCCTATGTCCCTCCCCCTGTTGGACATAGGCATCTTTCAAGTGTCGCCACAATGAAGTTTGGCGATTCTTCGTGCTATGTCTGTAACCTTGGTTCTCCTGCGGATATCCTCATTCCTGATCTCAGAGTTTCCTTGCGTGATCAAACGCAAGGAAACTCTGAGCTTAGCCATTTCCATTGCCCCCCAAAACCCAGGCATCGGACCTGCTGGTTCTCTCCAGTTTTGCTGACATCCTCTTGAGGCTCGTGTGGAACACTACGTGCCTTTACATCTGTGGTTTTAGCGTAAGATTTGGAACGTTGCACTCGTTGAGTCGAGGCTTCCGAGTCTTGAGCATCGACGCCGAGTTGCTATCCTGTCGGTTTTCTACCGGTTGCATTTCGGGGAGTGTGCGTCGGAATTGCATAACCTAATTCCGTCTAGCCCGTTCCATCATCGGACCAACAGGCATACGGCGATGCGCCACCGGTACATGGTTGAAATCCCACCTATACGCACAATACGTTTTGGGAACACATTCTTTGTGCGTACAGCTAAGGAGTGGAATTCCTTGCCGGAATCTGTGTTTCCTGATGGCTACAACCAGGAAATCTTTAAGCCAAAAGTGAATAGTTAACTTCCCCGGTAAGACCGCATAGTCGCTGTCCATCAGGTGAGATAGCGGTCGAGCGCAAACCTATCAAGATTAAAAAAATAAAATAAAAAAAGTATTTGATCGCGTTAGCGTAAACGAAAATGTATACTGAAACTGTAACCAACGATTTGACATAACTGAACGTTTACGTGACCGCATTCGACAACGTTAAACAACTCGCGCTTGGCCCTCTAGTCATACACGCATGACGGATGTGAGTGCTACGCAAATTACTTTACAACCTATTGACTTTTAATTTACATATATAAAATGGAATGTGTAACATTGAAGAGAGGAGGAGCGTTATCAAGACCTAAAACATAATTTTTTGGAGTTCTGTACCTCAGTCGGCAAAAACGGAACCCTTATAGGATCACTTTGATGTCTGTTTGTTCGTATATTTATTTATTTATTTAAACTTCATGTACAGTAGTGGTACATAGGCGGACTTAATGCAACAATGCATTCTCTACCAGTCAACCTTTGGGTTAAAAAGACAACACTGTGGTAGGCTTGCACAATAAACAAATAACAGATAATTCAAAAGGAAAAAAATAAATAAAAATAAGTTATTTGTAACAAAATACATATAATATGCTAAAATTATAAACAACTGGAACAATTTGCCTGCTGCGGTCTTCCCGTTCAACTATAATATAGGTGTCTTAAAGGCTAGAGTGAATAGGCTCTTAATAAACTAGTGCGCCTGACCATCAATGATTGCATCTCCGCTTACCACCAGGTGGGATCGCAGTCAAGCACTGGTTTATAACAATTAAAAAAAAAAAAAAAAAACTAATAAATACTATGAAAAATATCAAATTATAAACTATTAGGAAAACTTAATAATAATTGTTTTTATTTCATTTTTTTTTTTTGTATATCAGATTGTACGTCTTTTAAAAGGCTTATTTTCGGGAATGCGTGGAGGTGGAAGCAGAAATTGTGTTAAGCAGTAAAAAAAAACTTTAATTCAACGCAAATAAAGATAAGGCCGTTCATGCCGATCACTATCTCATCTGACGTTAAGTGATGATGAGGTCGACGATGGAGCACACTTAACTAGGAATAGCCTATTCACGTTTCGGTCAATAATTCACATTAAAAAATGTCATTTTACGATCATCTGATTCTGAATTACGTGCTGCAATCAACGTGGTATAACGATACTGTAAAATTTTACGACTCTTTTTTCATCAAATCGTATATATACGTAATAAAAATCATCAATTTGTTGTGTATCTATATATTAGTTTGAAAAAGCCCTATCGTTTAGTTTTAAACCGCCGTAAATTAGAACTTTTGGTCGTAATATCGAATTTTTAATGTTTAGAATTCTTTAGTGGACGTACGTGGCGACTGAGGTCTCAAATAAGTCAAGTTTTTATTGCTCGTAAAAATTTAGGAGGTCCGGTAGGTGACTCTATTCTTCAAATCGATTTTCCGAATCGAATATTGGATGATAATGGCCCAAAAAATCTTTTTTAATTAACAGATTATAATCTTCTTAAATCGTAAATTGAGTGAGCGAGACACTATAAATATTTGTCAAAAACTCATTTGGTTTTGTATAATAAATATTTGATTTGTTATTTCGTCGAAGTTTATGTTCTAATGAAAATAAAAATGAACACTGTTTTCTCACGGTTTTTATCTTGACTAGGTATGTTATGCAATAGCAGGTGAATATAGTTGAGAAAAACTATAATAAAAAAATTAATAGCAATAACATACGATACAATTCAATTCACACTCCTCGAAATCCGCCATTACGTCTTCTATTTTTATCACAGTTTTCAATCACCACCCAAAGACAAGTCACTTCTAATCCTCGGCGAATCTATGCCACGCTCACAACAGAACATCTCGAACGCTCTAAATCGAGTTCAATTGGCTAACGATTGATTATTCAATCAAAGCAGATTGATCGGCATTATCGGATAATAGGCGCACAATTGTCGACCGGTGCAGTTGAGCGGTCACGGTGAAGCAACGTGCGCAGAAACTAAACGTGGCTAAGGCATGTTTTTACCTTTATTTTGTTATAAGAATTAGATTTAATAGTCTAACAATAATAGTCCTTCTTCTTCTTTTCGATTCGATGGTAAACTCGTCAAACTTTTTGGGCCCAATAGGTGGCTACATTAATAGCAGCATCGGTAGCACTCATCATCAAATAATAGTCTTCTGAATAATAGTCCTGTTTTGAGGTTAGACGTTGGTCTAAGCACTTCAAACTGGCTGGAAATATAGTTTCTATGGAACGACCACCGTCCTAACCGTCATGACATCGAAAAAAAAAAACAAGCAATAATGTCAATAAGTAACAATGCTTTAATTGTCAATGTGATGAATTGAGTTAGAGTTTATTGAACCTACATAATATTATTATAAACAAGGCACTTCTATAAAATTTTAAGGTTACTATAGTTACTTAAGTTTATTGAAGTCTAAAAAAGCTAAAAGTCGCGCCAATTTTAAATAATGAATCAAGTATCACGCTAATAACCCCCGTTCCCAAATCCTTTACTCAAAATTAAAAAATCAAACAAACTTTTAAACTTGGAATCAATAAAGCGCGTTCGATTTAGAGTTGCACGTTCATCGTTGCGGAGGGGAAACAAAGATGTCTCACTTAAGGACATCGAACGTGATCTGTTTGCAAAAAAATACCTTTAAGCACCTCTTTACCTGTGTCCCGGTCTCCGGGACCCTTCGAGGGGAACGCCGGAGTTTTCTTTTGAACTTGTAAACATCGACTGAAAGATGTCGGGAAATCTTTGCGGTTAAACTTCGATTGCCTTTATTTGTTTCACTTTGTTACTTTTCCTGTTTGAAAGAAATCGAACGCGCTTTGTTTGCTTTTTAAATTATAGATAGGGTTACGAGCGATGTTGCTGGAAGGGAAAAAAGGGAAGTGAAATTTAGATTAAAATTTCAGCTGTAATAAAAATTATTAAATTAAACATAAATGCTTAAGTTTTAAGATACTGAAAGTGCTGAGCAGGTTCTATTTTTATTGTTATCTTTCTCCAAAACCATCAAAGACAACCAAGATTGTGCTTGCAAACTGCTCAAGTGTCCAAAAACATAAATTCGCGAAAGCTCCGCGTCGTTTATGGTCCTAAAGTAATTCTTTAATTTCATAATACGCAGAGACATAGCAAGATCATTGTCTTGAAGTTTTTGCGGATCATTTTCAAAACTACCTTTCCTTATATTTACACGCAACTTACAAAATTACTCGTTTTTAGCTCTTATTTCAAACAATACATGGTTGACATTATCATAAATGTATAATGCATTTACTGAATTTTGTCACGGACAAAGAAAAGTCGCGTTATGTGCAGAATTTTATCCGCCATTTTGAATTATAATTCGCAGCGGCTCACGCGCAAATGTTAAAAATTTCGCCGCGAAAGGGATAATACATATGGAAAAAACCCGTCATAATATACAATTTATGTGTAATAAATAATTGTACTGTGAATTAAAAACAAGTTTACCATTTCTATGAATTTTTATATTGTTGCTTTTGAACTAGAAAGTTATTAATTAGTGCCGCTGTTCTAATAATGCTAATAATGTAATTTATGAGGTTTCTTGTAGTGTACGTAAGAACCCTGATAAGATCGAGGTTATGGAAAATTACAGCTATAAGTATTATTTTTAATGATAATTATTAAACAACAATGTAATGAGTAAGTAAACCTAACAGCTTGCTTAAATTATTGTCGATGAAATGTTTTTTTGTTGTAAAAACTATTTTCGATAAAACATTATTCGATATAAATTGTAACTATTATCGGTGAAACTTTTTTTGCAATAACTATTTTCGAGTAAACATCATCTATCTCTGTCGTCTACTAAAAAATATCAGTCAAAACTCAAACCAATCGATATTTCGGTTTCCAACACATTTTTTCTCGTTCACCCTCAAATTCTTGTAAAGTGCTATATTGGTGCATCAGTTTACGACACGAGGGTGTTACCTACGTGTTTCAACTTTCGAATGTCGATGCTAATCAATTTTATAGCTTCATCTACCCCTGTGTGACGGGGCTGACTGATGGACTGATGGCATTCAGAGACAATTGATTTTAAGATTTGTTTACAGATTTTAGTAGCTTTTGTTATTTTTTTGACACATTGGCATTTTTGTAATATAAGAAAAATTGCTCCTAGGGTGACGTTGGAGCGAAATAGTTTTGTGAAAAGGCTAGTTTTCAAGTAACTCTTTTTCGATTACGAGTTGATTTAAAAAATTTCGAGTGATGTCTTAATAGGTACAACCCCCTGTTCGTCATTTGATTCTATCAAAACACAATATCGATAGCTCCTGTATTAATTTCAGTTTACAACTCTTCTTAATTCACCGTTTTATAATGTCTACAGTACGTCGTTTGTAATAGAGTGAACTTTACACTCAAATACAACGCACTGCCAATTTTATATCTTATTTGTCAGTTGGTGAGATCCACCCTTTTATTGGCATGTTTTCAAATATAATGGCGTTTGTTTTCTTGCAAAGTTTTTCTTTTGTTCGATTGTAAAGTATACATTTTCTATCAAGTTTTTTTCTTTGTTCCATCTCTTCATAGTTATTTTTATAGTCTTGGCTACATTTCAAAGTGACGTATCTATGCATTTATTTGCAATATGTTTTGCCACTACTACTTACTCTATGGACAGTAATCTGTCCATGGACATCTATTTGTGATCTTCATAACTTTGGTTTTACATATTGTAATTTGTTTCCTATTTAAATTTACTAGAATTTATAAATTCTTAATAAGATGATTCATAATCTAATTTTTAATTTTCTTCTTGTATAATATTTCCAAAGTCAATTTATTAACACAATACTATCTATATTTATTTATTTTCTAGTTGGAAGAGAATGCTTGTATCACTTATTTGGAAAAAAAAGAGTATTCATTATATTTGATGTAATTTACTTCTGCCATAATTGAGGCGTTTAACAAACAAAATAAGATAAATGCATGAACCAGAACGCAAGGAAAGATGGGGTTCTTAATTTTTTTTTTTTGTAGAAAATACACTCATTATGAAGTACGATAATTATTTATTTTAATAATTCATGTACTTACATATATATAATGAAAAGACAAAAATAATTTCTACAGAAATCTCTTCCAGAATACCTGCGAAAGGAGAATTGGAGAGGAAAGAGAATAATGTAGACACGGTGTACGTAAGAGAACTTAAAAAAAAAACCAAATGAAAATCATAGTTTTTTTTTAAGCTGTCACAAACAAAAATGACATGATAATTATACTAGTTCTGCCTGTTTAGTATTCTGTGTGCCTAATATGAACTGCAACACGTTTAGACATAGATCTCCGACTAATCACAACAGTGTACAAACACAGTTTCAAGCCAGACACTACACATAATACCTATTAAGGCTCTTGTTCGCAATGACACATGTTATCCACATATCACTGTCCATCGCTGCATTTGTACGCGCAATGTTCGTCAAAGTAGTTAGTAATCTAACAGTGTACGTCAAAATTGTGCTATACCAGCACAATAATTTACGGAACCCTAAAATGCACACGTAACGTTTGGCAATGGTACCAAATTAATAATTAATTTGCAGCAGGGGGCGCTTTTTTGTTCCAAATACAAAATTCATTGATGTTCTAAATTTGGAAAACGTGTTCGTATTTTCGAAATCAATTGTTTGTGTGCCTTTATAAATTGATTCTGATATTGTTTTCGAATGTCGAATTTTATTTGACGTTTATTATCTTGACTTTCTTTTTGTTGTGTTATTAAAAAAAAGAATGAAAATTTATTATGGAAATCATAAAATAATTTGTAGGTACTCACTGTAGCTTTTCATACAGGAACTTAATTTACCTGAAAAGATGAACGAACTTATTAGAAAAAATCATTAGGATTTAAAATAAGTTTATAATCATTGTGCGCACAGCTACAGTCTGTGTTTTTATTATTATTGATAGGCTCGCGTTTCCTGATAGCTCAACCGAAGTGTATTTAAGTCATAGTGAATAGGAATAGGTTACGTCTAGGTAAGCGCGCTCCATCACTGACTATTAGGTGAGATACTGGTCAAGCGCAACCATAAAAAAGTTCCATTTATCAAATGACTGTCAATGAAAATTGGATCATAGCATCATCTCGCTTCATCAAAGAGTGGGGTTAATGTATTATTTTAAATAAAGGATTATTAGCATCAAGTAGTGATGCGGGCATCGTCATAAAATTACAACAAACACATTATTCTACATATCTTTACGAGTCCGTAATCATTTTAACAGCCAACATTAAAACTTGTATTGAATTATAATAATAGTAACATTAGATTGCTTTTGATTTTTCGATACTAAAATTTAAAAAATATATCTATTTCAAATGTTGATGTCGAATTGTGATAACGGAAAATAATTTTCCGTAACTATCTATAAAGAGTATGTCCTTAGGGAGTACTTATATTTAGTATTTTAGAGAGAAATTCCAGAGTTTCATGAACAGGGATATTTTCTTTTTGTTTTGATAAGGTTTTATTCCACATCGTTAATACTGGAGAGTAATTTAGGATTTATATTAATATATCTAGTAACCAGTTATATAAAAATCATGATTGCAAACTTGATGTAGAGATTGCTAAATGTCTATCGCTATTCGCGATTAACCGACCACAGATAAGTGCACTGCGCTGTCCCTGACCAAGGAAATGTCATTTGACTTCTAGGATACCATAGATTAAGAATTTTGCTTTTCTTTTCAGATTTGAATTCTTGACTTGGCTTTAAATTATTGAAGAGACATAATTTTTATGGACTATTTCTTCATGTTGAAAAATTATTGTGTAAGTTATTTTCTATTTGCTTATAGGTATTACTACTACTAAAAAGTGGAGCTGGAAGGCTCATCAGATTTTTCCTAAGTTATACCTACCAGTGTCCTTCATATGCTATTTGCGTTCATGGGTTACAATGACTCTTGAACAATCCTGCGCCTTTGATAGATATATTTATAACCACTTAAAATAAATATTTTTTTAAGTAGGTAGTCTCTTTTAAATGAATAAGGTATTGAAGTTGGAATCAGAAAAAAATTTCGAAGATCGAAATAACATTTTTAACATCCGATCCGCTGGCCTCTAAAGTCCATCTCTGAAAGGACCTACCTGCTCGAAACCAAATAAACCTTTAATTATCGATACATTAATAGTTCCACCGCCCTCAGGAACCGATGACATTCATAAAACGATTTTATATCACTATAAATAACTATAAAAACAACATTAAATAGTTTACTCGGTCGCGATCAATACTAACAATTTTACTACCATTTTTATAACCCAATGGGAAGCCGAAAATGCCTAATTTGACTTCATTAAGTGCTCGAAAAACAATAAAATTATATTTAACAGGTTAAAAAATATCCACCCTGGATATAATCTGTGTAATGAATCGATATATTTACATATAAAAAGCTTATTTTCTGGTTCAAGTTTTACCGCGAAGTGTCTACATATCGGTGTTTACTAATAAAGCCACAATTGTGATAAGTGAATACCAATGTGTGAATTAAAATAAGCCTCTTAATGATTTTACTGCATTCTTGAAAATCTCATTTTTGTGCGTAAGTAAAGATGTGAAAAATGCTAGCGCAATTTAAAACAAGAGTCGTCGAAACCCGAGTAATTTATGCGCGTTTACGAAACGCAAATGTCAGACCTTAAGACAATGGCTTTTTTTCAAAAAAACAACACGCAACATGTCAATAAGAGCTGGCTGGAAAAAATAACCCCTTTTTAAATTTCGAATCGATCCTTTCACACTTGGAACAAGCGGCCGCGACGGTTGATTTCCGTTCTTAATTCAAACAGAAGCTTCTTTTAAATAGGTTTTTATTTCTTTTCGAATTCTGAATGAGCATAGAGTGCGGAACTCAATCGGTAATTTGAATACCGAATGAGATTCGAATTTCGATTATAGATTCATTCGATAAGTGACCTTGTTTAAAGGATATTGCTTATTTTATCGATACGACTATTGAATGATCCAATCAAAGGGACTTTTTATTTAAATTAAACTAATTTTAAACCAGAGACTTGGTAAATTTTATAACATAATAACCACGGTTCATCTGCTTTGCATATCACTGTTTAAATATCTTAGATCTGTCGATATCTTCGCGTATTTATTGCAAAACATGCGGTCAGGGGGGTTTAGGATATTAACATCGTGTGTACTGGCAATAACGTTAAATAATTTAATTGGCTGTTTGCTCTTAACTAAATATTAACGACCATTTCTTGTAAGTAGTTATCGAGCATTAGTTTTCGAGTTTCAATACTCAGAAAAAGTGTCATTCGTTAAACTCTTCAATAAATAACGTGCGAACAGGTCTACGTCGTAAATTTCCTGACGTTCCGAATGTATCCGATCACGAACCCGGTGTGACTTTCATTGGATTAGAAAAATAAAATCTATAAAAACTCATAAAGTGCTCATAAACACGAAGGAGGTAATAAAAAGCAGTCCGATGTCGTCTCTCAGCTGTCGCGCGCTATTTCCGAACGAACGGCATTCAAAAATCGAACGCCATCGAACCGCGAGGGGGATATCGTTACGATTTTAAAATAAGAACTTTTTTTTTTCTTTTAACGTTTTCATTTCGTGTTATTACTGATGTCCTGTTCGTATTAAAAAGTGTCTCTGTGATCTGTGATGTCATTCGACATGCTCTTCACATTCGAAATTTGAAAAAACAATAAAGAGCAAAGACCGATATTGCACGAGACTGTTTGCTTCGTTATTTGATGGATAATTTCCAGTGATAATTAAGTATGAATTATTTTTAATGTTTATTAGTTGAGTAAATATGGCAATTAATTGGAATAGCTCCGAGGGAGTTGTTATTAGCAATTAACAAAGTGCGGTAAAATACGTTTGTTAATTATTATTGAATAAATTAAATTGATACATAAGTTAGTCTTTGTGTTTAGTTGATAATGCCAGTTTATGTACTGTATTTATTTATCTTTTGCTGATTGATTGTAATGCTATAAGAAAAGCGCCTGATTTTCCGAATTTCAGTCTTTCATTGCAACCAAGAAAATCTGTATCTTGATTTAAACAACGAACACGTTAACAATTAAATACGATCACTAAATAAATACATCACCGAAAATATGAAAAACTCCAATGTTTTCGTAAGTAAAAGCGTCATTATCCCAAATACACGAGCCAAGTGGGTGAGTGTCAATGGAACAAAAACACAATGTTTTATATTTTTAGACCATTTTCATTTAAATATTACTTTGTTATAGAAATTAATGTCATAAAAAAGAATTTATTTTTGTGATCGTTACAAAATCGGTTACAACACCGCTCCATTTTACGGAATGTTGGAGATTATTTTTTTATAGCGTTACACGTGTTCACACTATCGCTGAGACATTGTTGTCGGGATGAAAGATGAGTGAAATGAAGTGTTTCGTCGGAAATTCTTAGTATTACTAGATGAATGACGGTGAGTCAGCCAACAAAGGGAATTCAAATAATAGTTCGGAATTTCATAGTAGTTTAATTATTGTATTAATTTTTTAAGTTTTTTTTAGGGTTTTGTTTTTAAATTAATTTCTTGGTAAGAGTTATCGGATTACCAGTTACTAGGTTGTCAAATGGGCAGTCGTTATTTATTTTTTAATAAATAATTTCTGAACCAATAAGAATCAGATAATTTCATAACACCAGTTTTACGCACAACCATTAAATAACATATTTTGAATAATTAATAAAGCTATAAAAATATGACACTACCTATAAATCTGTGAAAAAACCGGATTTGGACATAGTTAATAAAATATGTTTGATCGATTTTTATGACTTTATAAATATAAATTAAATATATATTAAGGAATAAATATTAGTATTATTAAAGGCTACTTTAATATGGAATGTTTAATATTGAATAATAATGAGATATTTTTCGATACATGTTCAATAATGTTAATATATTGAGGCCTTCTTTAGGCTAAGAAATTAAGGTGTTCGTAACAATAAAATTTAACGGCATTTTTTAATGTTATTTACATGACAAGTCAAGATAATGATCGTGATATCTTGTTCGTAGTGAAAAGGGCCATGTTTTGGTTCAATTAGTTTAACGTAAGAAGTAGAAAACGCATTTCAGTAGGGTCTTCTTTTAGTAAAGATAATTTAGGTGTCTTCAAGGCTAGAGTGAATAGGCTCTTAATAAACAAGTGCGCTTCACCATCAACGATTGCATCACTACAAACTACCAGGTGAGATTGCAATCAAGCACTTGTTTATATCATTAAAAAAAAGTAAGAAAACTCTGGTTGAGTTTCTATAAAATTGATTCAATACCTCATCGTCATCGTGTCAGCCAAAAGCATCTGCTGCTGGACTTAGGCCCTGGCCTGGAAATTGTGGTTATCTGTGGCCCAGGTAGGCCGATGAGTTAGTGAGGGTCGTGGAAATCCAATGAATGAGAGAGGGCCAGTTGTTGTGGTGATACTTTGGGGATTCAATACTTTACCTACACACATAATTTTGTAAACACTTCTTGGTATTAGCAATTTAAATTTATGATCAATCTCTACAGCAAATAATTATTTTTTATTTTTTTGGTGGGTATCTATCAATCAAATCAAATCAATCTTGTCCAAGGTAGGAATCGAACCCACGAACTCCGGCATAGCAATCAGGGCCACTAACCACTAGAATGAATACAAAATAAAATTGGATTAAATATTGATTTAAATACATTGACTACAACTTCAATTGTGAATATGCCATTTTTACTGACAAAAAGTCCTCCGAATTGACCTTTGCGTTCCCAAGCTTTGTTAACTCTTAAACAATCCCGCAGCCCACGTTTAGCAATCCTGATATACCTTTTTCAAGAATGCTAAAGAACTTTGTAGCTGTACTGAAAAGCTGACTACACACATTTAGCTAAAAAAAGTTCCCAACCTTTAACAAACGAAAGCCTACACGTGTACAATATTACATTGGCACGTGTACCAGCCTACCAAACCATAAATAGACGTCTAATACAAATAATAATATGAATTAATTTCCCTATTCTAATATCCTTTACGGTCCAATCGTCCCTAGGGCTGTGATCACAGACGAAGCCAGTTGCAAATCCTAGCATCCGAGCTGTCAAAGTGACGTCTACGGATGACAGACGGACTCGGGTTTATAAGGGACTCATTGATTAGACCCTGTTTTGGTAAATTGGAGATGGAATGATGGAGATGAATACATTTTTGGGGCTTGGTATTATGGGGGATGCTTTAGAAAATGGTGATTTAGCAGTAATGTGCTGAGATAGGAGCCTTATAATTGGTCTCGCACAGGTCTTTTATAAGTATTACATATTTGATTGTTTTGATGATTTCTCTATTTATAGGTAGTTCCTGCACAAATCTTAAGATAATTTTTACTTTATATTGTTGTCAAGTTGAATGTAAAAGCTTTTCCCAAGTTAATTATGAAAAACATAAAATGTAGTGAGCTCTGCCCGATCATTAAAAGCTTTATTATTATGACATAACATCTTAGTTACGATAATCACCCATCAGTAGCGTTGAATATTTGAAAATAAACCCCACCCACGTACATAAAAACAAAAAGAAAAATTGTTAAAAGCGCAAATAAATTTAATATTACCAATCTCGAAATGTTTCGTAACGAAAATCATTAAACTGACAAACATCGTAAAGTGGCGACGAAATAGAACGCGTTCGTCGGTTTATATTTTTAAATTAAGAATACGACATATTTTTAAAGTTCGAACGGCGACATTTAAAACTAATCGCTGTTTTCGATTCCCGCGTATTTTGAAAGAGTTCGAACTTCGAACACGGGCGGGGGTGTTCTAAATTTGAAATGTTTTCGATTTTCGAACGGCTGCCGGGACGCGTCAATGGCGGCGCCATGAAAAATTGCGCGTGAGTTATGAAATGCGTTTGTTTCTTATTTTTATTGTTTGCGGTGATGTGTTGGTTGATTTTTCTCGTTTTTCGTTCAGGATGCATGTTTCTGTTACAATGAAATGGGGCACGTCATGTAAGAATGCCAAGCTTGCGTAAGATTGCTTGATTAAGAGGGTAATTAAATAATGAAAAATTCTCTCAGAATGCTTTCAAGAAATCTGAAAAACAGTGGCTCATTTCCACAACATCATGTAAACAAACTCTTCTTTTCCCATTGTTCCCAAATCTTTTCTCAAACAATATATTTTTTGTCATCGCCTTAATCATCAGAGCTCATCAAATCTTGGTATCCGGGAAAGCCCCAATGACACAAACTCAATATGTACTGTAAAATAAAACAATTCTCCGTTACGTGTCTTGACTACAAGTTATTTGCTATTTAGGTAATTTTACGGGAAAACGTGAGATGTCATCTGTCTAATAATATGACTTTCTGCTTATCTTTCGATTGTAATATTCATGTTTCTTTGTTTAAATTGTATCTTCTGTGCTTGATCTACACCTGGGTTTTTGCCAAGTGCCCCTTTACTTGAAAAGTACATTTTAGTTCGATGATTTCATTCGTTAGTCTATTGATTTTGTAACTTCTTAATCGTTTAGTTTAGGTATTCTTTGATTGTTTCGTTGGCTTTCTATAATGAAACCTACAAGCTGGTATCTTCTATTAAACTTGGGTTGTTTACATAGATGATATGATCAGTTGATCCGACATAGTTTAATGTTTTCATCGCTTGATAAAAAAAATCCTTCCTAGTTTTTACTATTTCTAAACTATAATTTACCTAAAGGTTCTTCTAAAGAGGTTTTTCTAAGCATTAGGTCAACTTTATGAAGTCATTTCTCACAACCAACGCGTGGGCAATTCTAACTGCGATGCGTATCGCTTCAAACAATGGGCAGCTTTACTTGTAGCGTCAGAAAATGAGGAAAATTTGGCAAAAAACCGAACATTTTGTGGTTTTATTGGCGTGCTGCTGATGAATATCGATTTAGGTTGCATAAGAATGGTAAAGGGACTTTTGAAGATGAACGAGTGAAGAATTTTAAGCATGTAGATCCGGTGAGTTTGAAAGCCGACTGTGAGCATGGTTAGGGAAAAACCAGATAGGTGATGATGACTGTTGGATAGTTGGTGAGAGATCTCTATATGTATTATTATGTTACTGGTACTGAGCACAACAGTTAAGAAAGAAAAACAGCATGTGCACGTGCGCATGCAGCTTACAGATAAAACTGGAAACAATGTTTTTCATGACTGTACGGCTATATCTATTGGCCAGCTGATCTTGATATTACACTGGCACTCACAATTGAAACATCTATCTCCCAAAGCGTGCTTAGAAATCTGGCAACCATTCAAATCGTTACTTTAATTTTGAAAATCGATCTCACTGTTTCAAATTTTATGTACCGACGGTGCACGTGCTGGTTGCCTCTATTTATTGGCATTACTGTGTAATAAACTGTATTACAAGTTTTACAAGAAACGTTTCCTATCTCCTGGTTGAATCTCTATTCAAACAATAAACCTTTGTTGCAGTCATGCGATTTTTTTGCTATCCGTACACGGCAACATTTTGCAGTTCGATAGCAATCAGTCAAACATGAATGACATTTCAGTTGGACTTTTACAAATTCTTCTTTTTCACAATCTTAGCATATTTTTGCGTCTTGTTCTTATGTCAGTAAGTTTAAAATCGCGTGGCAGGTTGATCCGAAACTGCGTTTTTAAGTTTGCATGTTTTGCTCAACGACGTATAAATTGTTCTCGCTTAGGTAACTAGGAGATATTTGATAAATGCTAGGATTTCTAATGGAAAGGTTTCAGGTACTTGTTTTATGTAAAAATCTTCCTTCGCGTCATGATCTTCGTTGTTTCCATTTTTATCGTCTATCGTTCCCAAATCGAGATCCATAGTCATCATTTCCTGCCCGTGATATATGTTCCGACGTTAATACGATTTCTAATGAAATCCTCTAAATTATAATGCATTAGCTTCATATTTATCACCGCTCGATATCTGGGCACTCTACATAAAGTTTTACGATTGGTTATTTTAGGCGTAAAGAGTACCCAATTAACCTTTTAAGTTTGTGCGACATCGCTTAACTGTCGCTTACTATAATGGTATCGTAAATCACTAACACAAGCTATTTGTATCTGTAACTCGATTCTCGATGCGTTATCGATACATAATTAATCGGTAAAACCATCGACTTAACGTTATCGATTAATTAAGTGCCGATACAACACTAGTTAACGGTTAAGAATTCTAAATTCAAAAGTACTTACGTCAAACTAAATCTTCGATTCGTGTCGTGTTTGTTTTGAATTTGGAATGCAGACGCATTCTATATTCAAATTTTTTTGTTCCACGTTTGAATGTGGTAATGATGATAGTAAAGGTGGTTTGTCATTGACAGTGTAATATTGTTTTTTTTGAATTGTTAAGATATTATTATTGTTAAAAAAAAGATAAACAATAATCTATTAAGGGAAGGTCATCCTTGTGTAGTAATATTTTTCATTCAAAACTTTTTGTTTGTCAATACTAATAGGAAAAGTCATCGTTTTTATTTTCAAAGGTTCACAAAAGAGCTGGCAAATGGTTCAAGGTTGCCAGCCCACTTATTACCTCGTTCAATAGGCCGCGCTCATTACCAGCTGTTAGTCTGTTAGTGGAATATTAGTGTTAGTACTGACACTAACATATACTGATATTATGTGTACATTTTAGAGCAATTATCGACTGTTGACTGCTTTATGAGCTGTTTTAAACCTATAGTTGATGGTTTAATCAATTTTGTTTCAGGTTTTAATGAATGGTTTGTTCATATATTTAGTCCTAGCTGACTCGGCGAACTTCGTACCGCCTAATTGTAAGGATAACGCCATGTACTGGCATTACCAGAACAGCATAATTCATTTTATGATGACATTTTAATTAGAGATGGCGTTTTATTCAGTTTTTTTTTCATGATTTTTTCCGTTTTTTTTCACCGTTTAAACCTCCCTGGACTATCAGAAATATTTCAAGACCAAAATTAGCCAAATCGGTTCACCCGCTCATTTTTATATATATAGATATATTTTTATAATTTTTTAAGCGTTTCCTAGCCTTCAGTACATTTGCTTTCTTTTATCTTATTCAATTTGAGTGCTTTTTTTCTCTACGTTTTATATCAGTTATATATTTTCAATCGACTTTGCGGACAATGAAGAAGATGGTAGGACGTATTTGACAGATTTTGTCAAACTAGAAGGAGAAAGCAAGCAGTTAAAGATGGAAGAAGTGGAGAGGAATGGGACAGAAAATCCTAGCAAAAAGAAAGAAAGGATCTAAGCTTGTAAGCCAAACTTAGGTGGGGGACTAGTTTAAGATTATTTATATATTAGTTTAGTAACAAACAGTCAAACTCCAAAAAATAACTGTTCAGTAACCTCCTGATTAGAATTCAATTACAATTATGTATCCGTCCATTACACTATAGCGATTAAATCATAATTCTCGTTTTATATTCTTTACAGGTGTCATGGCGTCATTGAATTCAAAACATCTGCTCTATTAATGACGTTAGAAAGAAAGCTGTTTTAAGTGTAAAGTAATTGTGGTATATATAATTTGAATATTAAAAGAAGTAGGTACTAAGTAAACATTTCACCGGAAATAGTTATTATTTTATTATGTTTAGTGCAATGTAAAATAGACACTATATTGACTATTAAAAAAGGAAGTTGTTGAAAGAAGAAAAACATTACTTATTTACTCGTCATCGCTTTAATTGCATCTGTCTATATTCAAAATTTCCTAAATTCAAATCCTTTCCAAATTAACAGCTCATTCATCAAACATTCACTCACGTGCGGTAATAGTGATGCTCACACCAATCAAATATCGATACATTCACCGAACCATCGATACACTCATTCATAAAGTTATGTTTACAAACATTTGGTGAGGTGCATTAGTGAACTAAACACGCGAGCGGCGAGTACGAGCGGGAAATTAGTCGAAACCAGTTGAAAGCGGTTAAGATTATGATAATGAGCACTCGACTCCCGGCGCCCGGTGGGATGTTACCCGCGTTCGCTATTGTTCGCTAGTTTAGACGATTTTAAACGATGCATCGATATTAGGTCCGACAAAAGTAGCCAAGAAATAAATCATAACAGTCGCTTCAGTTGATCAAAGAGGTAAAGTAATGCTTGCTGAGGCCAATCCGTGAATAGGTGTGCATTCAGTATATACTAAGACTCTTCGCGACCCGGAAAGCATGTTAAGATGACTACAGTAGCTATTGGCGAGTTTTGTAATGAGTAAAAGTATACGATTCACTGCAATAAACAGAATCAGAAAAATATATGTTGTTCTTCAGGATAAATGCTAGATATAGTGTATTAGAAACATAAGATACCTGGCTAATTTATTACGATAAAAAAATCACGAAAATGTCTCTTAAAATAACTTATATCGTTTGGGAATCGGTCTAATATACATGTTTATTAGATTATTCTACAAGTAGTGTTTTAATTTTATAATTAATTCTGCATATTTTCTTCATATCTTGCAAGCATTGTGTTTTTGCCCATCTCTTTCATTTGTATTCAGTCCAAGAGTGACCGTGCTTTAAGTCTTGTAGTCATTTGAAGATCTTTGACAGTCATTAAGGTTGGTCAGAAGCCGGGAAAACTGAGAGCTGTCTTGTCAAGCGGTATTGTTTTGATACTGGTACTAAACTGCTTCGCAGACCTATCCCACCCGATAGTCCAGCTTAGTGAGAAATGAGATGGTAAGGTTGAGTTGAATTTTGTCACGAAAAAATGCTGAATTGATTCGGAATTTTTATTGACCTAAATAATATACAAAGAATTCAGCGTGGATTAAAAAAAAAAACAAATGGCTGAAAGATATTGTTTAGAGTTTAGATTCTCTATAAATATTACAGTTGTCTAGCTGCACTAAAGCGTTGATTTTTATTTCCATCCAATGTAAAAACGAAAGACAAACAACTTACGACATATCACGCTATAAGTTTTCTATTTTGTACAACATTCACAATTCTTATAATTTTTGTATGACGCATCATGGAGATGTTCCCACCACAGCTGAACTATACGACCACATGGAAATACCACTAACAGCTGACGATAATACAGGATTTTGCCCTTTACCTAGTGGCGTTAAAGATCAGATTAGTGTAAGTGAGATTCGTAAGGCGGTGTTAACTGTGTCGAAGTCTTAACATTCATGTCTCCGGGCACTCGCCTATACCTAATAACCATCAATGATCGGGCCGATTGTGAAAAATATCATTAAAAAACCATCAGCGCTTGATGATTTGAATGTTCCACAGATGATTCGTGCGGCCGGCCATCAACCACAATCGATTCTTTTTTTTTCTTAGTATTTTTTATTAAATTATTGAGCTACGTCGTGAGCAGCGCTCGTTTATAGTTCGCGGTATTTAACTTCAATTTTGCGCTACCGAAAATTATCTCTATCATTGATGAGAAATAAACTTCAGACATTGTAAAAATATAAAGTCTTAGATCGTGGGATTGCGTTCGAAGAACTTGATGAGTCTATGGTAATGATCGAGCTAGAGGATCGATAGGGTACGCCCACTTATAGATGCAGGGGGAGGGGCGCAAATCGAATTAGTGAGCTCGATGCATCGATTAGCTTCGAACGTTTCGGCAAAAAACACGATTAGCCCCGAAAATCATTGACAGCCGAAAAAAGGTAACAACCGTCGGTTAATGGCGGTTTTTGTTCGAAATTCGAAGATTTGAATTCGTAATTTCAACCACAAGGCGTTCGAATCATTTGTCAGTGACAATTTTTTGGTTGCAATCGATTTTTAAATACAGGTTACAGTTTTTATTCGGGCTGCATTCGCGCCACAAGATTCCACGTTTTTGGGGACTTGAAGCTTTTTTGCCCGATAATAAGATAATTGGGGTAAAAAACTTACTAAAAATAAAATTCGGATACTTAGTGCTCATTTGCTTAAAAGACGCGGAGGCAGCATCCCGTTTTGTTTTAGAGTGTCACCATCCTTGCCGGCGTCACTATTCGACTGCGCGCTGACGTAGGCATGGGAAAGCACGCGATTTTTTGCTCTAAACGGGACACAGGACAAATTCTTCGGGGCATCAAGGCTGTGGGAACCGATTGCATTCCTCTTGCGACTCGTAGGGAAATGCTCTTTTTACGATCCAAACCGATACGATCGGCCGATGAATCGAGTCGATTAATTACGGCGTCGAAATTCGAATGTTTGCGGAGAGTCGGTGACGTTCCTCGGTCAACACTAATTAACGTTCAGGACGACGTTCGGAGTTTAATTTTTAAATATAAATTTATTTTGGAAACTTGGAACGTGCTTTCCTACCGTGAATAGTTTTTGCGTCCTAACGTATTATTTCTACTAATGAGTTAGGTACTGAGCATCCATGATCAAAGATTGAAACAAAAAATAAATCATATAAAGACAGCATTGCAAATAATTGTAATGATGAAGAATTTTGATGACTTAACTAATGGTCGTTTGTGCCAAAACTCAACGAAGCGTCAATACTTAGTCCTACGATATGTAACAACAAATTATCTTTGTCAATGCATCTTTTTGCAACCTGAAGTCTCATCAGACAATACGGTCCAGACTGCACAAGACTTTTTGCAAGCACTGGCTGTCCTCAACATCCTTATTTTTTGCCACTCACGTCGCTAAATGATATAAAAACGATTGAATCGAAGCTCTCTCGACCTTATTCAATTATAGTGTCAATAAAATGATGCGAAGCTATAGGCCACCACGATTTTATTGATGTTAATTGTTAGTTTTATTTACAACCTCCTTTGAGTACCTGGCCGTCGAAACTTTAAAACAGGTACCGCATAAAAAAAAGTTGCAGTTGCCGCGAAAAATGACAGTTGACAGCTGACATGACTGAATCTGTGGTCGGCCCCTTCGTTCGGTCTGTCGTTCAATCAAGATGGGAGGCTAATCTTCCATTTATTACTATTGGTTTTGATAGCGATTATACGAGTTTTATGACTGCAAATGACGTCTTTGCGATTGAATAGTGATGTGATAGAAACTTTAATTGAAAATTTAATTGACTCGTGCACTTGATTACTTCTTGTGGTATTATATTTGATTAGTGATGTAGAAAACGAGACTAGGTTTTATTTTAAAGTCAATCTGAATACCGTCTCAATTATTATTAAAGCTGCAGAAGAAATTGCTGTTGTTGAACTGAAATATACTCTATTGTAAATTTTTAAAGTAATTTTTCAGTTGTAATGTGTTTTTGCAAAAAGCTACGTACTTACTTTTCTAGTAATAAAAACGATTAAAAGAAGTGCAGTTTATGGTTACATTAATTACCATTTTAATTAGAAATCTATTTACTTTCGCTACTTTACGATTTCTTTAATACAACTTTACGGAAATATTGGCAGCTTTCTTTATGGAAGAGACTAATATAATTTGGTGTTTCTTCTTATTTTTAGATTTAATATATTTTTTAATAAGTTCTTAGGTAGCTGCACCCGCATGGAATAAGAACTTACCTTCATTATAAATCCAACTTAATGATATGAAAATAGTTCGTTCAATTCTTTTACAAATTATTTTCAAATATATATATTTTTTATCAGCAATTAAATACGTAGCGTATGTATCATAAAAAGGAAGAGTTTTAATGAATGATGATTAACTTTAAATAGCCGTATAACGTTAACTTTAAGGTCAGCTGACAATTTCGTCCTTCACTTTCGAACGCAGCTTGTAATTCCTTCAAGTACACACAAATCCATATTAATGAAGTCCAAAGTCCCGCAATATACACTGACATATTAACGAACACGCGAACACAGCTTTAAAATGCATATTTATATGCAAAATAGTAGAGAAACATCATAAAATTAACTACGAAATTAAAACAAAGCGTCCTTGCGAACTTCTAATCGATAAGTGCAATTCGAGGCACGGACTATGCAAATTTTGTATGTAAATATGCTTTTTAATCAATGTTAAGGCTTAGTGTACTAACAATACTATCGGAAGGCAGCATTCAAATGTGTTCAGTATCAGCGGGACGAATCGGTAGCCCGTTCCTTGAACGCGAATGAATATTTATTTCGCATAGCAGTTTATATGATACTATTGTTCGTAATTTGT
This sequence comes from Mythimna vitellina, assembly GCA_949316375.1. Lineage (NCBI taxonomy): Eukaryota > Metazoa > Arthropoda > Insecta > Lepidoptera > Noctuidae > Mythimna > Mythimna vitellina. Next base: position 1,753,661 of record OX438704.1, read on the forward strand.
CGTTTAATGTCGTATCGGAATCTAGAATAGGGATGCGGAATTGAATTTGCAATTGTTTTTATTGGTCTGGATGTTAAAATTCGAATAAAGCATTCGAATTTTAAAGTTGCTTCGTTTGAAAATAGAATTTGCTTCACTATTCGTTTAGATCACGTTTTAATTTATATTTTTTTTGTCCATATTTGAATTTTGAATTTATTTATTTTTTGTTCTGGAAAATATAATAATAAGTTAAAAAAAGATACTCGTATGTGTCACTGTCTATAAGACAGAAATACACATTTTACAATAGTATTAATTGCAGTTTTTAAATATAAGTAGACAAAACAAACTACGAAAGAATTAATTAACAAACCACAAAATACCCACCCAGCGAATCATTTAGCATTCTTCAAGGAGCCATTTTGACCCTCCATAGCGGCCATTTTACATGTTAATTTAAACGTGTCTGCCATCCAGGATCGATGTTATTATTCAATATTACACACATTAGACGATAATGCGACGCGTAATCATTGAATGGCGTTTGACATAGCCAATGCCGTGTCATAGATCAGAACTCATTATCTATGATATTCACTTGAAGATTTATGATGTTATTTCTGTTTAATTTTAAATTCAGATTTGAATTTTGTTAATTTGAGAATGGAATATAGAGAAATAAAGGTCGCTTTGAGCTAACCCTCAAAAGAGTAAATGATAAATTTAATATTATTTATAGTAATTGATTAAAAAAATCACAGTTTAATCTTTTTTGTTGTTAAGATATAACCGGAGTTTTTTAGTCGACTACTCTGAGAAAAAAAAAATGCCGAAACAGAGAGGTTTTGAAAAAAAAAAAAATTAATAAAGATTTTATTTTCCCAAATCAATTAATTGCTACACTAATTATACGATTCCTATGAGCATTAAATCTTTAAAATTTGGAACTAAAGAGCACATTTACATAAGCCATAATTACTGGATATTACAGACTATTAATCTTTCAATACATAAGTTTTTATAGCGATTCCTGCATAATGATTCGGACTCATCAACTGTTTCCTTTGTGTGGTAACATCCTGTGACCTTACTATTGACGATACAGATCTCAGTATCGCAATAGATCAGATGAGTTAAAACTATTGTATTGTTTTGTAATAATTACTGTTGGGTCTTTAGGGGTTGTCGGTAAGTTTTTTAGTAGCATATTTTTTTTCAAAGAAATTTTTAAATAAAAATGCTTACTAGAAATTAATGTTTAATTTATTTTTATGGGTTGTGCTAAAGTGAACCCTGGGGCCCTAGAACGAAGGCAAAGAAGGAACAGGAGTGGGTTTTAGTCAGTAAAAGTCTGACAAGCCTTCTCGCTCCGCCCAAAGATGGGAGATGCCATTGGATGATTTTCCACCTAAAAAAAAGGGTCCGGTTGTTTAGGCTGAGAGATTATTTGAAAGAGTTACCGCGGCTCTAGAACGGAAAGTTCAACTCAAGTAGCACGGGTAGATCTGAAACTCCCTCTCGCTTCACTCAGAACGGGAGGAGTTCATTGATGATTTCTCATCAAAAAAAGGGGTTACATACATCCAAATAAGAAAACTTAACATAACTCTATCTAGTACAGTTGAATCTACTCGACTGATTTTATATTTATGCTATTCTGAAATACATAAAAATCAGACTCATCATTCTAAGCACCTATCTTTGAATCACAGCTCGTTTGTTTTACAAGCTAAATCCATAATTCACTAGTAATATAAATCCTTTAAGAATAGCCCTCTATCTACAAGGTACGCTAACCTCGGCGTCTACGCAGTTATTGCTAATTCACCAATGACAATTAGCATACGAGACAATACAATAATCACGTCTCGATGGTCGCCCGACCTGCGAGTTCTGCAGGTTAATTGTGTCTCTAATGTTCCTCTATTAATTGATTTTAGTTCTGGGCTATTCTAGATATCGACGGATTGTGAATTGTTTTTTTTTTGCTTAATAATCGCGTCCCAATATTTGTCTCTGCATAAGGGAAAATGTCGATGGAATTCAGTCAACTTCGGTATAATAGTGTGTAAAAAAAAAACGCTGTAATAGTATTTATTTTGTAATTTTTTTAAATACATTTTTAACTAAATTAGGCCGATGTTTCCTAGTTGAATAATCTGAGAAGAAACATCGAAACAAATTCAAATGTTAGTCTCTTTTAAAGTCCATAACAGTGGAACAGTTACAATTTTAATTGTTTTTTCTTATTATCCTTGACATACAATACACTAACTTTTGTCCGCGGGTTTCACCCGCGTACATAAAAATAGCATATATCACTCAGGAATAAAGCAGCTGTCAATCAGTGAAAAAATTTTAGCAATCGGACTAGTACTTTCAGAGATTACCTTACAAACAAAAAAAAACATAAAAAATAACAAAAAAAACAAACTTTACCTGCTTATAATATTAGTGTAGATAGTGTAGATTAAATCATTTTTATTCAAATAACAAATATGAACTAAACAATTTATTAAATTTTATCAATAATTATTTAATACTAGTTAATTGTCCCTCAAAAACTAGAATGGCCCTGCTACGTTGTCTCCTACTTATAAACTATCGGTATTCAATTGTTTCAAATAGTTCGAATAATAGGGGTGTAGAAGACCCCTATGGCATTTGCAGGGTTAGGTACAATTGTTATCGTGTTGGCACTTTGAAAAGATGTTGTTTTATTCAGTTGGTAGTGTGTGTGTTTTGATTGGTAGGTTAGTAATTATTGCTTGTTTTTCTTGCAAGGACATTTTTTTTTAGAATTCTACTATGGTCCTTTTTTTTGTTTGGGTAAGGTTTTTTCTTTTTTGGCTGCGTGATACAGGTCCGGTCAATGTGGCGAGGCGTGAGGGAGGCCAATGTCTAGAAGTCGACGGGCGACTTTCGGTTAAAATGGTTACGATGAAGATTCTTAGTCTGTAATCTTACCTGTTGCCAGAACTGCGCGAGTAGATATATTCTCTCTTTCTTGAAGAGCCAGTCCATCGAGTGCATAGCTTGCACCTCCGCCTCAGGTGCGGCGGGCAGGCTGGCCGCGCCCGTGGGGTGCATCCGTCCTGGTCTCAGGCCCGGCTCATACTGACCACGTCAACGTTCGCCACATACAGTTGAACATCAACCGTTGACATTCTATTTTCAAAAATGACAGAACTTCACCATCGATTGTTCTTTCCTTTGCCTCGCGTGTCAAATGTTTTTTTCTTTTACTTTCTTGTTCAGCCTGTAACAAAAAAAAAGACGATTGAAAGGGGAAGGTTTCGTTTTTCATCGATTCTATTGTCTGTAGACAATCGGCCACTCGGTTTTCGTGTCGAAACTAATTTGCTTGCCAAGTTTGATCAAAGCGATAGCTTACGAAAAAGTAAATTGACAGGTCGAATCGAAAAGAACAATCGGGAGGTAGACGATTGTGAAATACAAAGGAAAAGAATGAAAAATGGGTGCGGGTTTGTCAATGACGTAAGTCGTTAGTATTGGTCAAAGGACAAAGATTACGGGCGGTCGAGTTTTGACGATAATTATAGTCTGTATTAACTGTTTGCTATTCTACTTAAGTTGTAATTTGTCGAACAGGAAAATAGGTTAAACTGCGTAGGCGAGCGTCTAGTAACTTGTCGCTGCCATTGTGAAACATAAACTAAGCTAAACATGTTACTTTCGTAGCCACACTTCTGAAAAATTTAACTTTATGAACGTTAACAATAGTAATGGTAATCGAAACAAAAAAAAAGCTAACCGCTAAATGTTAATATTTGAAAATCAAATACTTTATTCGAATATTGAAAATACATCCTCTCAACGTAACACTGGCAGAATAGTCGCAACCGGCTCAAATGCCGTAACAAAAAAAAAAAAAATACATCCTTGAATTGCATTCCAAATTCAAGTAAAGAAAGACTTTATTTTACCGGGAAAACGATTTTTAGCTCCTTACACGAAGTCGTTTGTTTCTTTATTTATTTCATGTTATAGTAAATACTAAATAGTATAATAAAACATGTAAAAACTTATCGCCACCCAAACAAAGAGCCGTAAACTGCTACCTGTGAATTTGTGACGCCGGCCCAAGGTATGGACTTTGGCGACATAAAGAAACTGTTTTATTCTGAATACTGAGATTTTTTTGCGGATGCTATCGGATTTAACTTCATTATTTATCAATATATAAAGTCAAAGTCAATTATATTTTTTTGTAATTGGGACAATAAAAATATCTTTTGAAGGTCATAACTCTAGTTATTTCAATAAATTAAGAAAAGTATGGATTTACCTTGTCGTTTAATAAGAAATAAGTAAGCTTTATATTTTAGTCATTTTTTTTAAATATTTTAATATGTTTACAGTTCAAAATTGACTTAGTAAAAACTAATGTCTTTGTAATTTTGTGTCAATTTTTTTTTTAAAGATTTTTTCCGCCACCGTCTCCCAAATTACACAGCGCCCGCAAGTCAGCCGCTAGGGTTGGTACGTTGAATTACTGCCATGTCAATCAATAAACATGATAAGTGCGGGACTTTCGTGCTACCCGATATGCAAACAGGATTGCTCGCCTCACGAACATTACACGCGTTGAATCGATTAGCCGATTGTACGAATCGATTGGTGATGTTAATTAGTTGAAACTGAATGTGACAATACAGGCTGTGTGATTAGATGTCTGTGCGTAAAGGAAAGCAGAGACAATGATGTAACTAATGTCAGTTGTATTGAATTATGGAGTTAGTTTGTTGAGTCACGTTAATTTGCATGAAGTATGGACTTCTTAAGTAACATGCTAGACAGATAAAGAGGTGCCATTTTTTTTTTTCGATTTTTATGTCCTGCCGTTAAGTCTTTATAAGTCACTAATCTTTAAGTATAAAACACAGGAAAACTATTGTAAACGTAAATAATTGCGCTTTAAGTTATGTGCTTAGGTATTTGTTACTCACTAAATCTTTAAGAAAAATACAGGAAAACTGTTTCGAAGTACTAAACAAAAAAACATAAAAATAAAATTAAACTGATTTCCCTATTTTAAAGTGAGTCACCGAGTCTGACAAAATATATGGCTGTAAGCATCCACTTTGCAGCAGTTCGTATTAGTTAATATTCATTAGCGAGGGAGGTCAGATGCTACAGATAAGCTGCAGTCGTTATTAGTAACGCTTTACCCCACGTATTGTTAAATTTGTGTTACATATTACATACATAAAACAAATTAATATTAAACTGCCATATGACAATAATAGTGCAGGAAAATTGGCTAAACATTTAAGTCTAAAAATAATTTTGACAGTTCGCGTAATTGACATAATTTTGACAGGCAAATGTCACTCTAAACAACACTGACAATTTTATTCTAAATGTTAATAGTGGAGTATGTTATTTTTAATTGGCAGTAAAAAAAGTTAGTAGAGACTATATTTTTTCTTAGAAACTATCATAAAAACGGAAGCAAGCGTCGAATTCTACTGCCATCTTAATAAAAAAAGAAATTGGCCCTTTGAATTAATTAACAGAGCACACAAAAAAAAAATTGAAACGTCAATTTAAAAAATCGAACGTCAACTTTTAGAGTTTTTGCGTTTTGACAGCTGAACTTTTTTTTTGATGGAACTAAAGTCAATGGTATAAGGATTAGTTTATAAGAATTTTAGTTTATTCGATAGATATTGGTAAGTTGGTTAAGTTTGTCATCGATAGTAATCTCTGGTCGCGTGCTGGTCGCTCGTTCGCTGCGTCCCCTACTACAATGGCTTCTAACAACTTTATTTTTCGACAAAATCTTAAAATATGTCTTGAAATATAATATAAATTAACTGTGAATTAGAATTGTAAATTATTTTGTCGTGTCGCTAAGTGGCTTGTGTTGTGTATACACTTGTTCGGTCGAAATTGGCGGGTAATTGAAAACTGTTGAAGGAATTGTTGGCTAGTGTGTGTTGGCTGGTGAACGAAAAGATGGATTCCTCTAGAGGTGTCCACTGAGAATTTGTATTCCTCATAGATTAAAAAAATATGTCAAATTGACAGTAGGCAGGTATGTATTTACGTACCATCTTGCTTTTTGATAAGAAAATAAAGTGTTTTTCTATGGACTTTTCCGTTCAACGCATTTTTTAAATTTTACGATCACCACGAAACACGGAAAGTGAACTGTCTCAATGATAAACAACTAACATATAAGTTTTTAATATCTATTAAAGAAATCGCTCCTATAATACTTTTTCCTTCATACCGAACCTTAGGCGCATCATTATAATGATTTAGTAAAGCATTAAAAACTATTTTACGACTATCCAAAGACTACTCAACAAAAACGAACGAATACACGGCCGCAAACATTTTTATCACTGTTGTAAATAAAAAATACCCTCAAATTCTAAAATACATCGAAGAAATCTAATACAATGCACACAAATCATTCCTTTGAAAACTTTAATGACCTTTATCTTCAACGGGTAAGGTGTATTTTCGTGTGTTCTTCAGTTTTTGGGGGGTAAATAAAATTTTGGCGCGCAAACGACCGATAGAGAAGCTTGCTATAGTAAAATCTATCGTGCATCGAAATCGTTGTGTTCGTGACGGAAAAGTTCGCTAGTACCATTCAATCGATGCCTTTTAGTTCGGCGTTTTTTCACTAACTTTCTAACCTAATTATTTATTCACATGCAACGGGTTTGGAGAAAAAAAAGTAAGGGATGAATTCCAGTAGCGTTTTTATCCTTTTTTCTCGGAGTAATCGTAGAGTTTCTTGATTATTTGCAAAATGGAAACAGATTTAGGTACAAACCATCAAAGAGATCAATCAGAGTATAAAAAGTTTTATAAAACTCGCTCAGATGCAATTGAAATGAGGATTTCAATAAAACGGTTGTCATTCCGTAAAAAAGCTAGACCAAACAATCAAATCCGGCGAAATGACTTCGAATTTCAAAAAGAATCAATTCCCAGCTCTCTGAACGTTCCATTTCTAAATACCTTCCCCTTCCGTTTCCTTTTGTTCATATCGACACCGAACTTTGTACCAGATATTAGTCATGTTCGGCCATTTTGTTTCTATGTTCTTTTTTTAAAAATCTGTTGCGGTCTTCGCTTGTGCTCTTTGAACTACGCTCGACGTTCTGAAATTCGATTATTTCATTTCTGTTCTTTGATTGATGCGTTTTTGTTTTCTCTTTTCGGAGCGGAGCGGTTTTCGAACGTGTGCTAAGTGCCCTTTTGTCGTATTGGTTTAAAACGAGTGTACTTTTATTGAATGGAGTTACGTTTTTTAGGATTTGTGTTCGATTCGGTGCAGTGAGCTGTGTGTGTAGTTTTTAGTAAAGAGAACGTACTGACATAGAGGTAGTAACATGAGAACTAGTGTCTACCTTTAACGCATAGGTATTTAATTATTGCATTATTGAGTTGCTGATGATTCGGACACAATATATTCGAACATAGTGTCCGGATGGACAAATTTTATTTTAAATATTTTTTCACTGATGATTTAGACACCACAAAATTTATTGCAGCTCTTTAGTACAGTCAGATAAAAAATCCAGCCTAAAATAGTTTTGGTAACGCTTTTTTCCCTATATATTATATTTAAAACTTTTTATCTGACTGTACTAAACAGTGAGTGTCCGAATGGTCACTGAAAAAATATTGAAATAAAAATGTGCTAATTCGGACACTGTGTCCAAATCGTCAGCAACTCGAACAGAGGTAGCATCATGAGACCTAATACCTTTTACGCATAGATACCTAATTACTGCACTATCAAAGTCTCAAGTTAGATAATTAACGACGTCTTCGTGTTTATAACCACTCAAACCTTTCTTCAGCCTATGATGTTAATCAATAAACTCATTAAAAATATTAATTTACGTCTAGTATAAACAGACATAAAACGGCGCCTCAACACTGAACATGTATAAGAAAAAATATTTTAAACCAATTACTTGACCATACGACAAATAACGGTTATCATTCCAATAAACATTAATTCTACGAAATTATCAATTTCAATTTCACTTGCGATAAGGTACATCACTTTTTAACGTCCTCCTATCACGATAGTGACGCGCCATTCGATTATTAAATGGTCGATTATCGATACAGTTGTATCGACTCGCGTGTCTGTTTATCACTGGCAGGTGCGGTGGTCAATTTCTTTTTTTTTTTTGATCGCCATTATGTTATTGTCGTAGTTTTCTTTATTAAAATGGTGTAACAGTATAAATATTGTGTGTCACTTGGAAAAGGTCTTGTGTGTGACCGTAATATGTCGAACGTTTTGATGTTGCGGTTAGTTTTTATAGGTCAGAAAGAGTTGCTAGTATGCCAACGTGTATTCTTACTATTTAAAGCAATACAATTTGCATTAAACAATAATAATAATATTCCACATCTTTACACAACGCCATCTAGTCCCAAGCTAAGCAGATCTTGTGGTATGAGTAAGTACTAGACAACTGATAAATCTAATATATAAAATTCTCGTGTCGCGGTGTTTGTGGTTAAACTCCTCCGAAACGGCTATCCCGATTCTCATGAAATTTTGTGTGCATATTGGGTAGGTCTGAGAATCGGACAACATCAATTTTTATTTTTCAATTTTAGATAAAAAAATTATATAAGTAAAGTGCAAAACAACGTTTGCCGGGCTAGCTAGTATTCTTATATATTTCTAATTACATATATAATATTAAAGATAAATTACACTCAGACACAGAAGAATGATCGTGTTCATTACACAAAAATTTGTTCTGGGTGACAATTAAACCCACGACCTCCCGTATAGCAGTCAGGGCTATTGACCACTAGATCAAGTAATTAAGATGTATTTTTATGGAACAATGCCCAAAAGAAATTGAAGATGTTGATGCAAACTTATTCCATACATTTTTCATATTCAGACTCTACTGTATGGATCGGAATGATGGGCTGTGAAAAGGACTGATGAAAAAAGATTGCATGTGGCGGAGATGAGAATGTTGAGATGAATGTGTGGTGTGACGAGAATGGATAAAGTGAGAAATGACCATATTAGAGAAAGTTTGAAAGTGGCGCCAGTGACTGAAAAGTTGAAGGGGAATCGTTTGTCTTGGTATGGTCATGTAAAGAGGAGGGATGAAACGCATGTGACTAAAAGAGTTATGAACATACATGTGGATGAATGGTGAGGGAGAGGCAGGCCAAAGAAAAGATGGGTGGATTGAATGAAGAGTGTTATGAAAGAAAAGGTAGTTAGTGATAACTTGATGAGTGATAGGGCAAAATGGAAGAAAAAAACGTATTGCGCCGACCCCAAATAAAACAGGACAAGGGCAGGAAGACTATGCGAAAGATAAAAAAATATCTATTGTAATGTTATAAAGTGACTCCGATGACTTAGTAAGTTCTTAAAAATGTAAAATTAAGGTCATAGTAGTGCCGACGCCTAGGGTTGCGAGATTATTTCAAAGAGTTACCTAGGTCCTCGCAAATGTGAAGGGATACTGTGGGTTTTTTAGTCTGTAAAAGTCTGATACTCCAACCAGAGTGGCAGAAATCATATTTTAACAATTTCCCATGTAAAAATCAAAACATACCATACATTAAACACGTTTATTTTAACGTTGTAACTAAAAATGTAAAATCAAGGTCACATAGGAAAATGTTTCAGACAATACAGACGACATGCACTAATAGGTGTAATCTATTGGAATTAATAATTAGCAACAATAACTGGGGCCTGTTGAATGGACGAGAAAAAAATAGCATTGTCATGAATGAGTCAAGTACAAAAAATGTATCGTTCAATGCACAAGTGGCTATGTAAAAAAATACATATAGGAAATAATTTGATTGTTAGGAATTTGTTTTTAAATCTTCAGTTTCTTTTTTTGAGGTTTTTCAAATTGGCCAATTGATTTTTTCAAGTTATACAAGCCAGTGGCGCAGCTAGTCCCAAAGGGGCCCCAAATCTGAAGTTATGGAGGTTTTTTTTCCAAGTAGGCACTACTAGCACAGAGACATGAGACAGAGTCACGATAGGCCTCGATAGATATGACCAGACTAACCTATGTCCTCATGTATTCTGGAATAGAAGAGAGATTAAGTTTTAATTGTGATTTTATGTACAGTATGCTAGAACGAACGGAGCGAGCTATTAAAATGGAACATCAGTAATTCATTAACTACGTATCTCTCATCAATAAGAGTATTGAAGGTTGGGGATAACATGGTATGATTTTTTACAAATGTCGAGGCCCCTGTAACTTGGGGGCTCCATATCATTGATATGGCTGATACAGCGGTAGCCATGCCCGTGATACAAGCTGAAGATATTGTTTGAACGCGCTAATCTTAGCAACTACTAATTTAAATTGAAAAATACTTTTAGAGTTGGATTTTCAATTTATCGAGGAAGCCTATAGGCTTTACTTATAGTATCACGCTACAGCCAAAAGGAGTGGAGCAGTAACTAAAGATGTGATTGAAACTTCGGGGGTCAGTATCGAAACTATAAAATAGGAAGTTTAAAATCAACATTTCAGTCGAAAGACGTCCAGTGCTGGACATAACCCCCGCCCCCAAGTTTCACCACAGCTAACAGTCCTTTGCTTCTCGCATCCAACTTGTACAAAACATTATTTTCATCCAAAAAGGGATAGGAAATATTGGCTCGAACAATAAAATATTTGTAAACATTAATTATCACAGATTCAGAACACGTTCGTTTCACCTCGTCCTTTATACCGCGAACATCGAAGGATCGGAACAATTAGCCTGCTGCGGTCTTTTCCTTCCCATTATAATTTATTTAGGTGTCTTGAAGGCTAGAGTGAATAGACTCTTATTAAACTAATACGATTCACCATCAACGATTACATCACTGCTTACCATCAGGTGGGATCGCAGTCAAGCACTGCTTTATATGATTAAAAAAAAACAACATTGAACGTATATAAAACTATAATGTAATCATGTCTATGTTGCAAGAAGCTGTCATCAAGTAACATTAATTACAAAAAGTATCGCGTATTTGAACAGGTAATTAATTAAATATGAGTAATGTTCAGTGCATTATTGCATTTCCAATGGCTGTTTATGAACACATTTGTATGCAAAACGACCACTGGTAGGCGAGTGTTAAAATTTAATATGGCCGCTGGTAAACCGCAAATATTCAACTTTTTTTACTTTCGATAACTAAAAGATAGATAAATAATCGAATGCGCTTCACTATCAACGATTGCATTACTGCTTACCGTCAGGTGGGATAGCAGTCAAGCACTAGTTTATAAATCAATTAAAAAAAAAAAGGTTTTGCATCCAAAAAGCATTGCTTTCAAGTTAAAACGTAATAGACAATGTTAAAATCTGCATAGTAGATACAATTTATTGGTTTGCAAAACTTCTGCTTTGCAAATCTATTTTGTGTAATAAATCCTTCAAGCCGACATTGAAGCATGTCAAACTGTGGTTGAAACATTGCAGTGAACTGCTTAACATAATTCATTCGAGATACCTAATAAACTTAGCTAGAAATTAAGCAAAAAGTCAAAGAAAAAAGAAATAACAACATTTTTTTATTTATTTTTTCACACTATGAAAAAAAAGTTTGAGTTTATTTTTCTTTTTTTCTTATGTTTTAATGCCACTTTTCTCCGCGACTGCACCAATAGGCTTCACACGCGACTCGCGAGCGACTATGGCATTACTTATGCCGTCGCTCAAACGTTCACTATGATCGATTGAGCGTTATCTAAGCGATAGAAACTATGACCTACCGTATTAAGGCTTGAGGCTTTTTTTATTAGTTTTTTTGTATAATACTTTTTATATAATATGTATTTTTGTATTATAGTTTACTTGCTACTCTCTTATCAAATACCTTGTTTGTACTTTTTATGTTTGACTTTTTTTTATATAAGTGTGTCTCTTTAAATCATTGGTTTGTTAGTCTTCTAAAAAATAAAATAAACAATTAAGTAATGATTATAAGTTGCTTTTATAGATATAATAACAATTGATCGATACAGCGTATATAGCGTTTCCCCTCCCTTAGCTTTATGATGATTAATAGATACGGGATGATAGTTACAATTTTGTTACTTGCACCAGTTTTTTAAGTTCCTAAAAACTTCAGACTTCCTCTTATGCCAATTAGCTGTTACGTGTGTAGCAACACTGCCCATATTCAATGTCACAATGTTGCCCCACAAAATAAATGACACTTCTCTAAATTAACAAAAAAGTAAAATAATGGTAATACTAAATATACACAGGGGTATAGTTATTGGTTAATTTAAAATTCATTTGGGATTTAACGTTGTGTGAGTTGACATAATAGTGTGCTTAAAAAGCTCAATCGAAGGGGAAGATGGCTATAAAAAATTAGTTTATGACTAAAACAAAATATGTTCATGTGTTAATGAACTTTCAATGGGGAGAGGATGAGAAAAAATGGAGGAGGGCTTCTTAAGTAATATTTAGTATGATTTAGCGTGTGATTGACGAAGAGATGAAAAAAGCACTAACTAATGTAGATCCGCAGTTTTCAATATCATGTGACAAATAAATGAGTAAAAACGCAGGATAATTAAAAGTTTTCTGCTACCTAAAGTCTTAGAACACACGAGAGTGATAATACCATAAATATAGAGTATTAAACAGAGATAAGATATAGACATAACTGAAAAAAGATATGGACCAAGTGTATTGCCCTGAAGAAGAACACAATTTAAGCCTGAACTGCTGTACGCTCTGGTATATCTTTAGGTTTGATAGCCTTTGCCGTTTCACTCTTGGAAAAAAACCTCGGTTTACTCCTTCCATTCATAATATTAGAACCAGGATATAAAGCGTTGATGAAGTATTGCAAAAAAAATTACTTGAGTGTTACTAATGCACTCATTTTTCTTTAAACAGTGAGTCATGTTTTAAGTTCAGTCACGGTAGGCCAGATCAATTTCTTCCCAATAGATGGACACAATACACGATTGACTGAGATAATAGTATGTTCAATTATCTGTACACGCATCTCACATAACATCACGCTATTTCCTATAGATGAGGAGGCAAAAAATGACATCCGAATATGTAATATTGTACTACTGTTTTTTTGTTATACTTGATTGTAGGGTGACTCTGAACTCTGTATTTTAGGAAAGGATATACTTAGTTAATAATTGGTTTCCTCACTGGGTTGTTTAAATTGTTAAGAACCAAGGACTTAAGCAACAACATGTCCGGTCTTGATCTCAATTTGATGGATCCAGCGAGCCTAGAAGATGCTAGTTTCTTCTTGTTTTGAAGACTTTCCTATAGATTATGTTACTTTTTTGCCTGTACTCGTATTACTGAGTGTATCTCTCTTCTTTTCTTAATAAACTGCAATCGTTTACCAGCATATGATGAACTATGAACATTCGTTGTTTAGTTATTCTTCAGCCCTTGTCATACAGTATGATGACCTTTTGATAACTAGAACTTGATCAAGCCCAATCAACTTTCACTCAACAATATTAATGCTAAATATCGTTCTTATGCAAATTCTGATTTATTACAGAGTATTTACTTGAACGTTAATTGGTTATTTGCATATTAACCTGTTTAAGGTCATAAGGGTAAGTTGATATAGGTCTTTCTAGAAAGTTTGTGGCAACATTACAATTTATGCTGGACGATGAGGTAGAAAACAAACTCATAAATTGACTTGATCAATCGCAGGACACAAAAGTTAAGTACTTGATTGAAAACGATCTTAATGAATATGGGACGGGTTTTTGTTTTATCTTGGTGTGTGGGACCGGTGGGTTAGGATCGGTCATTGTGGTGACACTTCGGAGAGGCCTATGTCTAATAGTGAACGTCTTCTGGCTGAAATGATGAAGCTCGCATTTGACTTAGTAGTCGTAGTGCTCATCGTGAAGGTAAGCGATAATGTAATTGAAGATGGAGCACGGTTTCCTGTAAGTAACTTTTTCATTCTTAACTTACAGGCTTTAGAATAGCGATTAGAATACAGAGTCTTCTTAGGTCTAAGCACTATATAGGTGACTTTTTCAGTTTTCATGCGAGATTTTATCAATGTGAGAATTTGAACGCAGCTTATAGAATTAAAAGATGTCAAGCACCTTTTAAAAGAAGACGAAAAACGCGAAAAAGACTTAACACATCTCAAAACCTTCGTTGATATCGTGAATGTGGACTCTAAAGAAGTAGTGTAAGACGTTGGTAAAAGGCTGGGTTATATTTTTCCTATCCCTAAACTCCACAAAAATAACACTAGTAATAGGTAGACATTAGTAGACTAATAGAGAAAGCTTAGTTGCATTAAGCTCACCTATGTACTGCTATTATATGTGAAGTTAAAATAAATAAAAGCTTTGTAGAGATTTAAAAAACTCCCAAATCTTTTAAAGGAACTATCCCAGTATCTTCCATGATGTGTCCACCCTATAAATCCAAGGCACTATGTCATTACACCCTCGCGTGGGATGTATATTTCGGGAGAGCTGTCGATTCCGTGTGTTACGGCTACATCAATAGCATGGGAGAGGATATTGATGGCACTAGTCTTTTAAACCTTATTGAGTTCGTGATTGATGTTAATGGGAGCATGATGTCTTTTTGAGAAAGGAAAGACAAAGAATTTCTTCAGATTCAAATGCACTATCACGAGTTTTTACTTGAAACACTGTGATGTTCGTACAGTCTTAATGCGTAAGTATTTTTAAATCTTTGTATTAAAGCCTAGATTCTTTTGAGTAAATAAATATTAGGTAATAATCGACGTGACCTAAGAGATGATGATCATCAATTTCTTATCAAGTAAATCCTAATCATGAACTCAACCAATCAAACTCCACTCACATAATCTACGCAGATAGTCTTCATAACTCCAATGACATTAATATCGACAATGCTGGCGAGTTGCTCGACAATGACAAACTGACTTCGTACCATACATAAATACATACAAACATAGAAACATACACACAAGATGATGTAATGAAGAGCAGGTGACTGAAGTGGGTATATTTAGGCTTGATTTAGGGATGTACGGTTAAATATATGAGGTTGTTGCTGAATCAATTTATGATTCGATTGTAGTAGTTCAAAGCGTTTCTTCGAAGGTGTTTGATTGGTTTTTAGTTTTTATTTCTTGCTTTGTATTGATAGAATTTAGATATATGATTTACTTGAGTGTTCTCGTTTAAATTATTTGAGTTTGTTTGACAATAAAGCTTAGTTTGAAATTTTAAACTATTTATTATTAATGAAGAATTATTTAATTTGTTTTTTCATTAGACATTCAGTAGCCGGTAATTTAGCTTAAACTTTTAAAAATCCTTTCAACAGCTCTAAACATCACATTAAATAAATTTGAGAAGTTTTGAATTAGAACCAGACACACAGTCAGATCTTTGTCACCATTATATTGTGTTATTCTCTTTACCTAGCCATCAATATCTTTTATGTCTATCATAATCATATTTAATATCTCTGCCTGACATTTTGTCATCTGGCAAGGGTTCAAAACTATTGGATATTGGCAGGTCACTGAGAATTGCACAACTGTTATTATGACTAACTTGTATAGTTAGATTAGAATGGCAAGTTATTTTAACCACAGTTACATTGTCGTTGTCAAAGGCATGGTTAAATAATTGGGTTATTTTTGACGGTGAATTATTAGTAATGTCTATGATATTGATTTAGATTCAATGACTTTATCTACCGTGGGAGTGGGGTATGCAGTTGGCGGTTGAATTATTGATGACACCTAGGACTGCTATACCTATAGACAGCCGCAACCACTTATAATGGTATAGATAAGCGTCAGAAAGATTGATAAAGCATTAGATTTCTCTAGCAGAAAAAAAACTATTGTTCAAACAAATAAAAATATTCAAAAACTGCAAAAAGAAAAAACAGAAAGTTCCAAACAAGACGCTTTTCAAGCAGTCCAATGCGGTTGGTGAAATGTGAGTATTGAAGTTTTTAACAAGAAGGATCAAAAAGCAGAAACATCCCGTCCAAAACCTCGAACACTATAAATCAATTGAGGACAGAAGTTAACAAACATTTTGGTGTAAAAATTGTCACCCAAACTTCATCACAGTCGCTTTAGAGTCCATCCAAAACCGATGTTACTTCAATCCTTTATTTGTACAAAGCTCAACTAACCAATTTTATTACCATCGAAGCTTCGAGCATATGGCGAAATCGGTGCCTCCGATGACTGAAAAAAAAAGAAAAATTTGTACTCTATCCCTCTTTGGCGTATAGCGCTGTCCTTCTCTTCCTCCACATGTGTTTCCAGTCTGGGATCAATGGATATTGTCCTTTTTTTCGAATAGTTTTATTAACGGGTTGATACAAAGAAGTTATTGGAATGATTATTATTTGTTTATCTTGAGTTGGGTTGATATTGTTGTAAAGATTTGAAAGATACGAGACCTAGGTCAGCTCAGGACTAAGATTAATTACAAATCTAATCAGCTTTATAATGCTCCCACTGCTCGGACTCAGAACTTCTCTCTAGGAGACGGAATGGGCCGTAATCACACGGGTCCAGTACAGACTAGTGTACGTAACCTGTCTACTAATTTCTGGTTCTAGGACAAGCTGGTTTCCTCATGATGTTTTCCTTTGAGAGGAACCTTGTATAATGTTATGATTATCATCAACAAAAACTTATACATACATCTTATGAGTAACAATTTCCTTAAAGACGGAAAATTTGACAGATATTACTTATTCCATATACTGGTCAATAGTAGATCGAAGCCCTATGGAGGCCTATGTCCAACAGTGGACGTCTTTCGGCTGAAATGATGATGATGATGAGTAGATCGATGATCAAAAGCTGAGCATAGTCAGCATCGCTCGTGCATGGCGCCTCTAGAGTCGGTTCACACTACACACATTTGAGCTCGGCTCGTGCTCGGCTCATGCTCGACCCTTTAGCGTATATCTTAAATAATGATAAGACAAACAATGACAAAATGCAGCATAAGTAACAAACATCTTTGAAATATGTATACTAGCCCTTCAGTCAATCATAGGCCTCTCCTAAATTGCACCACATTTCTTCACCTAGCTTTAAAATTAGCTTCGATATTAGGTGACTTTTCAAGCAAGAGTGGAGCGAGTGGGCATGTCAGATTTTTACTGACCAAAAATACTTACCTATGTCCCTTCATTTGCATTTTGCCTTCAAGGGCCACAGTAATTCTTTCAGTTGTGACTGTAATCCTAGTAGGCATTGGCCTTATCAAGCTCCTTCAATTTTACTGAAAATATCTTTGAGACGCGCGTGGAACATACTTTTTAACCGTGGTAAACAAATATAACGTTGTCTTGCATGCTTTTCTCATTGACAAAAACCGTTGATTCGTGTCGTATAGTATGTTTCGAGACGACCGATAGTCATTCATGAGACGGTTACGGTAATAATACACCATTAATTGATCCATATGCCCCGTGACTGTTTGTTAGTGATATATTACACCGCGCGGTGTGAAGGAAAGGCAGAGGCGGGAGCGGATTGGTTGTAGCGATTTGAGGTAATGTTTTGAGTGAGTTAATTTGGGTGAATTCCAAAAGGTTGAATTTAGTTTAGAGTTCGGGAGAATGGCATGAATTTTTTGATTTATTAATATTATGATTTAGTCGTAAACTAGTAAATGTAAATCTCCCTTATACTTACAAAAAGGGTGCCTATGCATCCTTACAAATTATAAAACAAAGTCTCCTGCTGCGTCGGTCTGTTTGCACGATAAAGTCAAAAACTACTAAGCAGATTTTCATCCAGTTTTTACCATTAGACAGAGTGATCTATGAAAAAGCTTTATTACAGTGAGATAAGCTAAGAATTTCAATGATTTCTAACAGCCATGTGAAGCTGGGGCAGGTCACTAGTGATTTTTATTTGTATAATAATCTACATGTAACTAAAAGTACCTACAAAAGCGGACTACAATGCAACAAAAAATAGAAAAAAAAAGTTTATTAAAACACCTACTAGCAATACACTGCAGATTGCATTTCTCTTTTAAGTTCTTTCCGTCCTTCCAAAGGTTGTCTGAAAGATATCGCTGTCAGCGATACGACTGTCATTATAAGTACTACATATATTTAAGTTCGTAAGGAAGGTCAAAAGGGTTTTGTAACTTTTATGGTGTATAATAAAGTTTATTATATTCTATGTTTTTTTGTAATCGTAATTGCTTTATACAACATTTAAAACAAGGTTATCAGATATTAGAATGACTTTAAATAAATTAATGATATCACTGTTTTTTTATTTAGTTTTGGCATAATAAAGCTAAAGTATAAATAAATCAAGTGATTTCTTGTAAAATCGCTTGCGCTCAAAACCAATAAATTTTTAAATCGCTTCCTCTTTTACCATACCCCAAACTTACTTCCTCAAACAGACTACTCAATCGATAACCTACTCTGCCTCCAGACAATAAAGCTCGAATTCCCTTATCACAGCCGTGAGAAAATATGTCAATACATCAACATGATAAGAAGGTGATGATTTGTGGAATGTGATACTAAAGAGTTTTTAATTCGTAAACATTTTAGTTTCCTTAAGACTAGTTTGTTATTTTTATATAACTGTTATTGATACTTTGTTTTTACTAGAACAATTCCAATAAGTGTGAATTTGCAATAATTTTGATTGTTTACGTGGCTGTTTCATGCGTTTTTTCATATTTTTGGTAGGGTACCTATGTATCCAAATTCATGATACTCATTCTTGATTCTGTATTAAGAATTTATACCTACATATAATGATATACATAATCATATTTATTTACATCACATCAAACATATCACAGCAAGGTTTAGTTGAAAACCAGCGTCGGGCAACTGCTACATAGTGGCCTGGCATTATGCTGAATTGGACCTATTTGGCGCAGCCGTGAGACACACAATGTTGATGTATATTTTTAAGTTTAAGCATTTAAGTTTCTATATTGTAATTGTTATCTCATTGTGTGTACCTGTGTGTCAAATAAACGTGTTTTCTTTCTTTCTTATTTTGCCATTTCTATTCTACCATCGAACAACCCGAAATACGGCGCGTATCCACCGTACTAAGCGTTTCGCTTCGTCGTATATACATACCACGTACATCGAAGGACTGGAACAATTTGCCTGCTGCGATCTTTCCGTCCGATTATAAATTAGGTGTCTTCAAGGCTAGAGTGGCTATACAAGCTATCAATAAACTAGCGCGCCTGACCATCAACGATTGCACACTGCTTACCATCAGGTGGGATCCTAGTCAAGCACTAGTTTCTAATCTATAATCTTTTAATATTTCCTCTTAATAATATTAAGTAATTTAGATCAGCTGGTAAAGATCGACTGCGGACCCAGGTTGGCCGTTGTAAAAACAATTTGGCCAAATGGGGCTTCCTCGACCCATCTCTAACACAGTGCCAGTGTGGAGCCGCTGCACAGGACATGCGTCATTTGCTATGCAGTCCATCCTGCACAACCACCTGCAGTTTTCAGGATCTATACGAGGCCAATAACAGAGCCGTAGAGGTTGCCAAATACTGGTCAGAAAAAATTTAGTTAGAGTACATCGACACGAAAAGAAGAAAGAAGAAGAAGCTGGTAAAGCATAGCATAGTCGGCCTTACAACCTAAACATTTAAAAATATTAGTCCTCTGGTATCGGGAGCAAGGTCCAAGTTACGGCTTCAGAGACAGGAACCTCTTCACAATGCGAGCCGTATCTAGGAGTACTACATTATTATTATTATATTATTACTCAACACTGCTAATTCTCCTCTCAACACTACATATTTTATTAATAAAATAACTCAAGAACAATAGCCGATTAAACGGACTAATAAAAATGTCGATCTCCTGTTTCTTCCCACAGACATCCTGTTCTAGATCTATAGATCTCATGTATTTATTGATCTGAAGGGTCGAGTGGCTGGGCGGCTCGGTTTACCGACTTGCAGATAAAGATAAAGTAAACAATATCGGACGCTGGATTACATACAGGCTGATTATAAAAAAACCGTGAAATTTTTGTTTTTGGAAAAAATAATAATAATTAAAAAAAAAACAGGGCAAGTGCGAGTCTGACGCGCGCATTGAGGGTTCTGTGCAAACTACTTATGTAATAGTTCAATTCCCGAATTGAGTTACAAAGATTTTTTCGAATCGCAAAAAAGTTTTATTTTTGTGATGTAACAACAAATTTACTGTTTCCAGATTTATTCCTATACCTGTACTATAAGACCAAATTTCAGGATTCTGGGTCAGCGGGAAGTACCCTATGAATTTGATTCCCTTGAGATTGTTGAAATATACGTTTTTTGCGACATAAACGGCCGTGTCTTTTTTTTTCGAAAACTCAGAAGTTTGATTTTTTCACAGCTTTAAGGGACCGTAGACCAAAGTATATGATTTTAATTTCAACTCAATACCCTCACGCGTTCCCGAGATAAATGGTCTTGACAGTCAAACAGACAGACAGATAGACTAACGGTTAACAAAGTGATTCTACAAGGGTTCCGTTTTTCCTTTTGAGGTACGGAACCCTAAAAATAACAGTGTCAATACAGTACAAAGAAATTTAATTTTACTATAATTTCATAGTCATATTGTATTGGACACAAAAGTACCGTGTTTAAAAACTTTATTATTATTATTATTATTAATTCTAACATAAATATTTTAAAACTTAATAAAAAATAGTTTTGTATTAGCTGCATATATATAACATTTAACGACTATATTTTAATAAAATATTTACTTAAAAAAATGCGTATCGGAATTCGTAATAATTGCGCATCTCCGTATTAAACGTATTTGATTGCGCATTTACGTTCAGAAGCCGACTAAACATTCCAATATTTGTTTATTTAAACGATTTCGTATTTCATGGGGATAATTTTGATAGTTTTATTACTTGGAATTCCTGTAATATGTGTGTGTGTTTAAGTAATTGATGGGTTATATTTTCGTGGCCATTTTGATGGTCGCTCCATTTTATTTTGGTATCAACATTAGAAAGTTTCATTCAGATTAACCGTGAAGTTTTTTTTTTTTTTTAGTTACAGTCGTTCTAGCTGAGTATATTATCCGTTATCTTTTGGCACGTGATGAACAAGGAACTAATTATAAATGTAATAATTTTGACGTATTGTTGTCATTTGTCTATTTTAAGCAGCTCACTATAAAATGCCGTAATACACTGATCTTTTCATATACCATCACATAATATTCATTCATGTCTGTTCACACCCTATGGTGTGTGTTTATTCTGTTAAAATTATAGCCCCAACACAAGTGTATTATGTAACTTATTGAGGTAACTTCTAACTTTGTTAAACAGAAACAATAAAATGTTTTTTTTTTTCATATTTTTTTTTTAATGTACTGATTATTAAACAACAGTGCAAGTCTTTTAGTATTTATAACATTAAGACTTCCAAAGGTGACTGATTCTCCTAATTAAAGTAACATTAATTAATAGCGAAGAACAAATCCATTTTATTTCTATAATAAATGATTAGTTACGCCCCCTGTCTCATTACTTATAATCTGTTCTCATTATTTTATACTCTAACACATTGAATATACTATCATTAAGATTATTGATAGTAACCATATCAAAATGATATGACAAAACAGCCCAATTTTTTAATTTTTTTTCTTTTTTTTTTTAAACCAAATTAACTTATCGTCTTGTAAAAAAAAAACGCATTTTTTATTGACAACTTTTTTTTTGGAAAAAAAATCCAAGCAATTAGCTGTAAATCCAAAGCTGCTGTTATTGTTTATCAAGAAACACCTGAATCAATATCGATGTCTATAAACATTTGTGCAATAATGAACATGTAAATCGGTCACACCCTGTATAACACTAATAATTACGTCACTAATCGAACGATATGGGAGCACCTCGGCGGACTGCGTCCCACGCGTTAGCTGTACCCGCCATTTTGCTATCTGTACCTATGATCAGCAAATAAGCAGTACCAAGAAACTATTTGATTGGCATTTGGAAACAAATTGATGACCTGCCTTTGTTTTAAACAATGATACTCTGTGATTAATAAAACGCATATTGCTAAAAAGTTATGAGTATGTAGAGCGAGTGCGAGTAGAGCAGTGGTGGCCGAATGTTGCAGGTCCAAGACAACCAGGCGCATTACTTTGTGTAATTGAATACATCGCCACTACTTCCAAAACGGTGAAAGAAAACATCGTGAGGAAACCGGTCTGTCTTAGAATCAAAAAATCGAAGACATGTGACTTCCACCAATCCGCACTGAGCCTGCGTGGTGGATTATGGCCCATTCCTATGAATGGGTCCCAACAGTGGGAATATTATAAGGCTGACTATGCTTATGCTCATACATGTGGACAGATGGAGAGGAAGACAGAGGCCAAAGAAAAGATGGATTGTATGAGGAGTATTATGAGAAAGGGAGTTAGTGATAACGTGATGGGTGGGAGACAGGACAGAATGGAAGAAAATACGTGTTTTGCGTCGACCCCAAACAACATGGGACTAGGACAAGAATATGATAAAGAAGAAGACGAAGAAACGATAAGAAAAAGAGAAGGAGACGATTGTAACAAAACAGATAAGAAATAAATAGGTACTTATATTACCGCTCTTCTTTTCTTCTACCATTTGTAATGTTGCTGTACCTGTCAGGGTCCATAATTGTTTCCATTTTTTATTATTTATCACCTGACATAGAACTGGACTGGATTTTTTGAGATATTGACACCTGACATGTACAATAAATATTTGAGAATTTTTGAGATTTTGACTTTGTGATCAGTTAGGTAAGTTGTACCGGTATTGTACCTGATTGCTTTTTGCTATAAATTATCATGACGTTATGAGCAAAAATAATATGTTAAAGATCTCTTGTCCCTTTTTTTGGGGGAAAGAAATTATTCAATGACTTTTCTTGCCCTAGGGTGAAGCGAGATGGCGTGTCAGACTACAACCCGGGAATCAGACAAACCAAAAAATCTAAGACATGTGACATCCACCAATCCGCACTGGGCCCGCGTGGTGTATTACGGCCCTCTCCTAGAGAGGAGGCCTGCTATGCCAAGCGTGCTCCTTCATCGACTACATCATCGCTTTCTTTCAGGTGCGATAGTGGTCAAGCGTAAATCATTAACATTTTAAAAAACAATCTTGTAATTATTGTTTCAAAATCATTTTAGGTAAGTCATTTATAATTTCACCATGTTAGTTCTAATTATAATCCGATTACTCAATTGAGAATTTCATACTGAAAACTTGAACTTAATGTCAACACTAAAGCCTTTTTTTTTTTTGGGCGAGAAATCATTTAATAACTTTTCCTATTCTGGTGCGAGAGGGGGGAAAACACGTGTTTCTTCAGTTACTCTTTGCGATCTTGGGTTATAGTAACTCTTTCAAATAATTCTCATAATAAACTTAGCAACATCAGCATAAAAACTTAACTAATTGTAGTATTTAAGTAGAGTTTGCTAAGTTTCAAACTTCAAAATCTTAATATGGAATAAATATGCCTGCAATTATTGTACTTGCTAAATTATATTATATTTAGCTAAAGTCAACTAAAAAAAAAATTAAGTAATAATGTTCATCAACAACGAATCTATAAAGGTTCAAACTTGCTAATAAGAAAGAGAAGTTCGATATGGTTTTTGACGTCAAAGTCTTTCATCACGCCCGTACGGCAGCCATAGAAAACAGCATCTTGGCGAGCTGTTCTGCTAATTTTAATATTGTTTTCTCAGTTACTTTTATATTTTTGTATATTTATTGATAAACAGGTTACCTAGTTAGCAAATGTTTTGTTCATGCATTATCTCTATTCTTTTTTTTATTGATATAAACTAGTGCTTAACTGCGATCCCACCTGATGGTAAGCAGTGATGCAATCGTTGATGGTGTGGCGCACTAGTTTATTAAGAGCCTATTCACTCTAGCCTTGAGTATATAATCGAAAGGGAAGACCGCAGTGGAATCAGAATCTATCTGTAGTATAAACGTCAATGAAGTCATAAATTTTATGATGGTTAATATTCCTAAGACAGTCTGCCCATTGAAAATATAACTGAAGCATCGAAATATCAATAACAGCTTGTTATACAATATACTATGTAGCACAAAGTAACATAAACTTTGATCTGAGTAACGATGATATACCAACCATATGTTATAATCGTTTAAACACTGCTTCAAACGTTGTGAAGAAAATTATTGGTGTAGGGGACATACACACAGACATCAATCTAGCATAGCATAATCAGCCTTATAATGTTCCCACTGCTGGAACTCAGGCCTCCTCTTTAGAAGAAGGAATGGGCCGTTATCCACCATTCGGACCCAGCGCGGGATTATGGATGACACATGTCTTCGAATTTTTAGTTCTAGGACATGCCGGTTTCCTAACGATGTTTTCCTTCACCGTTTTGAGAGCAGTGGTGATGAAATAAATGATACAAAGTAACGCGCCTGGCTGAGTTTGAACTCGCAACCTACAACTTGTAAGTCGGGGCCGTTACCTCTCGGCCACCACTGCTCTTTAATCAAAATACATATTAATAGTTAAATATTTCATCATCGGACCACTAGACAGACGTACGGCGTTACGCCACTGGTAATAGTGAATATCCCACCCATACGTACAAAACGTTTTGGGAACACCTTCGCTGTGCGTACAACGTAGAATTCTCTGCCGGACTCTGAGTTTCCTGATAGCTACAACCTAGAGATTTTTAAGTCAAGAGTGAATTGGTTACTTTTAGGCAAGCGTGCTCATCATTGCTTACCATCAAATTTGATAATGGTCAAGCGTGAGCCTATTAATGAAAAAAAAAATGTTAAGTTCAAAACTCCAGAATTACTGGACCAATTTGGATATACTTTTTTAAAACTATTTGTTAGAGGTAAGTTTTTATGAAGAGAAAAACTTTTAAAAACAAAATATACATATTACTTTGTTATATTCAAACTGTGCCTAGCTGAATAGTATATTAGTGTTAACAGTCAATCCTAAGCTACTAACTTTAATTTATCCGTAGATTTCACACTTTTTTTTTACGTTACAGGTACCTAATATACCTGAGATTGTCAGTTAATCAGTCCAATAGATTTGGACAAAATGACGTCTGTCAGGTCATAGCATAGTCGGCCTTATAATGTTCCCACTGCTGGGACTCAGACCTCCTCTCTAGGAGAGGGAATGGGCCGTAATCCACCACGCGGGCCCAGTGCGGGTTGGTGGATGTCACATGTCTTCGAATTTTTGGTTCTAGGACATGCCGGTTTCCTCACGATGTTTTCCTTCACCGTTTTGAGAGCAGTGGTGATGAAATAAATTACACAAAGTAATGCGCCTGGCTGGGTTTGAACCCGCGACCTACAATTCGTAAGTCGGGAGCGTTACCACTCGGCTACCACTGTCTCTCTCAGGTCTGTCAGGTCAGCTATTAGTATAATAAAGAACAGTCTGTTTGTCTTGGTTCAATACTGATCTACTGATTTTGTTTTTAATTTTTATCTATCTCTAATTTGACATATCTTTTCTTTTTGTAAGACTAAAACTTTCTTCAGATTTGAATTGAATTGTTGGTACTTTTTTTATTTTTTTATTTGATATAAACCAGTGATTGACTGGGATCCCACCTGATGGTAAGCAGAGATGCAATCATTGATGGTGAGGCGCACTAGTTCATTAAGACCCTATTCACTCTAGCCTTGAAGACACCTGAATTATAGTTAGACCGCAGCAGGTAAATTGTTCCAGTCCTTACTTCACATAACTTTAAGTTTCGGAAGAGCGAAGTGCCCTAACACAGGCCATTATTGTCTAAAAGGTTACTTCAACAACCAGACCTAGTACTTCATTTGTGAAAGGAAATAAAGTATGTGTATTTGACCCATCAAGTTCAATTGCATCAATTTTAGAATTTTATGTTTACAGTTACTGTCCCTTTTCATTTTCGTTACTAATAAATATACCTACTTGATTTTTCAAATTTAAATTGGCAGTATAGTCGATATCGGCTCTACTTGCTTTATGAGAAAAATAGAATATTGTAAATACTAAAAATATTAAAAATAGAATATTAAAATCTATTTTTAATATTCTCTTAATATTCTATATTGAATATTGTAAATACCTGCATTCTGAGCAAATAAATCAATATTCTATTCTATTCTAGAATAGATATAATATTCTATTCTATTCTAGAATAGAATAAAAAATAGTCGTCACTGATCGCTAGTTATCTCGCAAAGAAAGTCCTACCCCGGTTTGACACAGTAAAGAGATAAATTTTGAAAAATAATTTTCCGATGGATGCGAGACGCACAGGACCGAACGTTATGACGACACTTTGGGGAGACCTATGTCCAACAGTGGACGTCTTTCGGCTGAAATGATGTTGATGATGATTTTCCTTTGACCGACTTCTTTGTAAAATCGATCGTCATGGCTAGATCATGTAGCGGGGTTTTTTGAATGAGTTACTGGTTATTGAGGAGGGACGAACTGTCCACACGATAGCACCTACAAGTTTATGATAACAAAATTCTATATAACAATGAAATATTCACAAGGATTGTTTAGAATAACCGACCATGTATACTTAGAGTAGTTAGTTTTATTTCAAAACAATATTTAAATTTAAGTTTACAGTAGGTACAATAATTAAGTTAGTTAAGGGCAGGGAAATGTGATTTTTATTGGCAATTATTGTAGATTAATTCATTTTAACTTTTTTTTTTGAGACTATGCAATTCATTCATTTTTACGGATTGGCATTATGTCCTTTTTAGAAATTAGTTTGCGCCTAATGGGTATTTAAATTAAAATAAATGCTATCCTTTAAACTCTTGGTAGTAGATACTAAATAACTAGATTTAATTAAAACCATATAAATGATAATTTACATTTCTATCTTGCGTAAATTTACCTTAGGTAAATGCATATTATTATTATTTTATTTATTTATCTTTATTCCAAAAAGGTAAGTAACTTATAAGATAAGCCCCACAAAACCGTTGTAATGGTTTGACTGTGGAGTCGGTGAGTCTCTAGACATACTTAAATGTACTTAAAACATTTTTAAATAATATAATTTTAATTTGCGTATAAATCTATTTGTGTTTGTTTCACTCCTTATGTCTGCCGGCAGACTGTTCAATAGGTATTGTTTTCTCTTTTTTGGTGTTCTGTCACCAAAGTAATTGGTGACTCTGGGTACATTGATATATAATTATTTTATATTGTTAACCCCGTGTAGATATTTCTTTTATTAGTAGCTAAATATAAAAATCCCACAACGCATATAAAAAATTAAAATTTTATCTTTTTTCTTATTTATAGAAAAACCATTAAATTGTAACGTCGTCTCATCGAACATGATTACTGATTATTATTTTTATGTTTCAATAATTCGACATTTTATTACCAAAATCATTTGATCAAATTAATACTTGAACAACTATCGTAGTATCAAATTTAAAATCAAACTATAAAATTTTATACATGAAAATATATCAATCAAAATCATTTAAATCGTTAATTAAAAATGACTTGCTAATAATAATTGAAATAGCACTGAGTTCGCAATACATTCAAACGCGTGCAATAAAAATAATTCTCTCACATAGAAAAAAAGAACATGTTACACGAAAACAATGGAATAATCCCACATTATCACGTATTCGCGTTATTCGATTCACTGTTAATCGATACTGTTTAGAATCGATTAGGTTTTTGTCGACATTCTAATTAGTATTAACTGTAATTGATACAGATGGAAAAACACTTGCATGGGACTTTATTCAATATTCATTATTCGTTTATTATACGAAGGGTTATTTGAATATTGCATTTTTTGCATGTATAATGTTTCCTGATGCAATCGAACTAGAAATGATAGGTAGCTGTTTTTTTTTTATCTCCATATTCAAGGTAAATATTTTTTTTATATCTACTTAATTTTTTTTTTATGCCCTGTATAAAAAGTTGCAAATATAATATAACTTGTCACGAAAATAATATTTTAAAATATTAATTAATTATTATGACTACGTTGTTATAATAATATAATAATTAAGGGCCGGAAACAGATTTGTTGAACAGTAGACGAAGTTAACTCTTGGGGTCAACGACCCGGGGGCGCCATCTGTGCCAGAATTATTTAACTTTACCTGGTTACTTAATTTGTACAATCTCTATTTTAAATGTTTTTATTAATTAAAACACAATGGAAGTTTTTGTACGTTTTTGAATAACATCAATACCTACATGAGTGTTATTTTTAATATGATAATTATAATATTATTTTTCTGAAGAAATAACAATGAATGCGTTAGATAATTTGGCACTTTTTTCTCTCTACTCAAATATAATTCATTTTGAATTCCCGTCACTAACTTAATTTGTTTTTATAAAGCAAAAATACTCATTGACAATGAGTTGCTTATGTAACTAACAATTTAATTATAAAACTATTTAAACCAATAGTAAAGAGAGTAGCACAGCAAAAAGTTTTATTTATCACTTTTAATTTTAGATATTTCGTTATCTTTATATTCGCCATAGGAATTTATTATTTTACTAAGGCTATCATAACAAACATAATTCATTTATGTTTTCAACAGCATTCTCATCGCAACACTCCAAAAAGAATATTTTTATTACGTCCATGTGTCAAAAACACAAATACAAAAATAAATGAACTATATTTAGAAATTATTAATTTATTTCAGTTCTATGTCAGGAACAAAATCAGTACTTTTCTACTTAAAACCGGTATTTCGAAACTATTTCTAAACTTGACCACTCAATTAAAAATTAACTTTACCCAACAGAGGAATACAATTTAAGTCTTTAAGCCTCTTCAAACTGAACCCACAAATTGTACAAAAGAAGATTGTGAGGTGAGAGAACCAACTATCGTCCAATCAATCACAGAATCATCCGTAGTCCGTGTTTCCGAATCGTCGCTCGCCGGCAAGACACCGTCGCGACGCGCCACAGATTATTAAACTTTCGATAGCAATTGATCATTTGATTTACCGATCGACTCCACTCTCTGCTCTATTTCCAACTTTTTATTTTTTAATGAGAAATGCATTCCTCGACGATGTGTTGAGCAATTTTTATTATTCGTTTTTAATAATTTATTGTTGAGAGTTTTAGTTTTAATTTAATGTGCTGTGCTGCATGATCATAAAGTTTTGCAAGTCTGGATAAATTGATTTTTTTTTCGACTGAGCTGCGATTTGATCGTCTTCTTTTATATTTTTGTACGTTTTGTCATAAATTATTGTGGTGTCCAGTTGGCCTAAATCTTGTTGGAACTTAGAAACAATGCTACAACAATGAAACAACTTTGCAAGTCTTATAAGATTTTTATCTAATTGACACTTGAAAATTATTCTGATTACCATTCCAAGTCACTAAAAAAATCACATTTCCCCTGAATAAAACAATCAAAAACACTTAATTAACTAACACTTACGTGTGTTCTCAGACGAGACTTGTAAAATCACAATTATTTTCAATGTATGTCCACATAACACTTCTAAGTCCAAATTATTTCACAAGAACTGTTTTCAAGAATTGTTGTCCAGTATCACACGCACTAGTAACAATACTGTTACTAAATTATAAAAGCGAAACACAGTCAGCTACGCCCAAAAATAATCTTAAGTCCGAGCGAAAACAAAACAAAAACATGACACAGTGTACACAAAACTCAAGTTCACAAACAGCCGGTACGGAAGAAAAAAAAAAGATTAAATTAATAAAAAATCAGTGTGAGATTATCGACAGTTTACAATCACAATCGATTATCGGACAAACGGTTTCGATCCGATTAGTTATTATTACGTAAGGTGATCCTGATCGCGGAGCGCGGCGTGGCGGCGGGCGCGCGTCGTTGGCGCGACACACGACTGCAGTGCGATCCTTCGGACGAAGCCCCACCAACTCTACGCGCATCTGAGGCTCACTCCTTGGCGCGGCCCCGCCCAGTGGGACGCCACTCGGTAGCTAAGATGACCGTCTCCCTCTTTATCACTCGCGCTCTGTTCCACGCTTCTCGTCCCTTTCCCCCGCGGCGACAGTGGGGCGCGCCAATAGGATCGGTTCGGCGGATCGAGTCGAGACGATGAATCGAGATGTGTACTTAGGTATCACTGCACAAGTCCTTTTGTTGTAGTCGATAATAGGATGCGCTTTTTTGCGGCGCGATCGACTGTCCGCTTCTTGGACCGCTCGGCGGCTGTTTGTGTTGCCGTTCATTTGTTTACGTTTACTCTGCTGCTTCTACTTGTGACCACAACAAACACGCCTACCTGATTTTTTCTGTCTGTTTAAAATGTATTGATCAAAGCTCCACGCCTTGGGTGCTACTACATTATCATACATACTCTCGAACAGTACATCTATATTTTTCTGCAGTTTTTAGGTAGTCTTTAGCGATTAAAAAACAATGACACTTGATTTTTATTGCATTGTCAATATTGGCGGTTGAAAAGAATAAAAAAGGGGAATCCGTTCTTAGGCATCACCTTGAAATAATCGAAAGTGCATGAACACAACTGTAGGGCAAGACGCGTAGGGTGATCGTCTCATCGTCGGCAGGGGTGGGTGAACTCCGTAGGGCGCCGATGTAGGTCAGTTTTTGTTTCGCGCCACCCGAAATTCGGTTACTAGGTTCATTCGTGTTTCGTTCGGGTATTAATCTTTAACGGGGCCGATAATTGGCACTTTTACCTCGTTTTTTGGTGATTTAAGAATGTGTATGGTTATGTTTTCAAGTAGGTAAATAAAGAATTACTGCGTAATGTAAGTTGAAGTTACATTCATACGTTCTACAACCTAAAATTACTTAAACATTTAAGAAAAGAACAATATATTTTCAATCTTACAAAGGTCTTTTGCGATTACTACAAAAAACAAAGGATTTTTACTAGCTATCAAAGAAAAGCAGATCAAATTTATTTTAAAAGTCAAGATCACTAATTAAACATTTATTAAAGTATAAAATAAATATGGACTGTATGTAAAAAAAAAATCTCAACCTCACATTTCCGTGCGAAGAAAATTACACTAAGTCAGTTGCATTCCTCTCGCCGCTAGATGGCGGTAGGCGGCGCTTTCCCTCATTTTCCGTACATTTTCCGACCGCTAAGTATAAAAAACATTAGTAGAATTCATTTGATTGTTAAAGATGGTGAATTTACTTAAAAAATATGAGTTTAAGAGCTGAAAAAAAATAATAAGATTAAATGAAATTCGTAAAAGCAGTAGTTTTTTTTTGTGCAAACGAACTGCTTTTGTGATTGATATTGCTTAGCAAGCCAAGTGTGTGTGTGTGAATGTTGATTAATATTAATTTTCTGATACGTTACTAAAATATGGATTTTATAAAACTTGATTTGTTTTTTTTTTTCTTTTTGGTAAGCTCGGCTTGACCACTATCTCGCCTGATGGAAAGCGACGATGTGGTTGATGTTGGAGCACGCTTGCCTAGAAGCAACCTATTCAATCTTGACTTGAAGATCTCCAGGTTAATTTGATTTTACCATGAACCCGCTCTTGTCTTCAATTACACCTGATGGTAAGCGATGAATGAGGGAAACGATGGAGCGAGCGTGCACAGGAAATACCTTTTATTTCTTGATTTATAGGGAAGGTAGGGAACATCCAATCAGGAATGAGGATATCCGCAGGAGAACCAAGGTTACCGACATAACACGAAGAATCGCTAAACTTAAGTGGCAATGGGCAGGGCACATTGCTCGCAGAACGGATGGCCGTTGGAGCCGAAAGGTTCTAGAATGGCGACCACGTACCTACTGGAAGATGTAGCGTTGGAAGGCCTCCTACAAGGTGGACCGATGACCTGGTAACGGTTGCGGGAGTACGATGGATGTGAGACGCACAAGACCGTTCATTGTGGCACTTTGGGGAGGCCTATGTCCAGCAGTGGACGTCTTTCGGCTGAAATGATGATGATGA
Organism: Mythimna vitellina; assembly: GCA_949316375.1. Lineage (NCBI taxonomy): Eukaryota > Metazoa > Arthropoda > Insecta > Lepidoptera > Noctuidae > Mythimna > Mythimna vitellina. Next base: position 1,785,697 of record OX438704.1, read on the forward strand.
TGATGATGATAAGGGAACATAAACACGGTTTTATCCCTGCAAAAGAAGTTTTTCGACGACAAAATTCATTCGCAGTTTAGTGGATACACAACTATAATCAGCCTCAACTCATGCCTTCTTTCTAGAACGATAGGGCCTTAATTCACCACGCGGGCCCAGTATAAGTGCGGGTTGGTGGATGTCAGATGATTTCGAATTTTTCTTGGACATACCTGTTTCCTCATGATGTTTTTTGGTACATTTACGATTTTTGTAGAGCTATGTCAAAGTAATCTAGGTCTAACTATACTTCTATAAAAATATATTAATTAGTAATCTAAATAAAGATACTATTATACTATATTAATAATATAAATGAAAAAAAATATATTTTCGTTTGTAATTAATAAACTCAAAATCTACAGGATCAATTTAAAAAATTCTTTGACCAGTAGATTGTTTATTTGTCATTGACGGATATAGGCATATATACTATGACGCGGACGAAGCCGATGGCAGAAGCCAGTGTTTTATGACTTAGGTAATCATATTTGACGGTTCGCCTGAAAAATTAATACCGCCGCCTATAGCGTCAGGAGTATGGCAAATTGACGATGCATTTTTTTTTATCTTTGTTTTGGAGCTTTGTCAATAATGACTATGTCGCTCCAACATAGCTAAATTTTGGATTTGAAATATGATTGCAGTATATTTTGTAAAGTAGTCTTGCTTCGTCTGACGTTGGCTTAGCTAATATACTGTTTCAAATACAATTTCAATCATATGAGTGCTAAACAAATTTCTTCTGAGGCGTTCACCCGCTCACATTCCGCCAGAATATGATGTACGTCCTTGATTAATTCACATTTTTCGCAATTAGGTAAAGATGTGATACCCAGAAGGGACGTAAACTTCCTCGATGGGATGTGACCAGATCAAAGCCTCATGGCAGTAACAATATCATTGGCTACAACTTAAGAAGGCAAAGTTAGTAGAAACAGGATATTTTCGCTATTCTTACATATTACGAGTATATTTTGAAACAAAGTCCCACTGCGTGTGTCTGTTTGTATGAACGTAATATACTCAACGATGGTAGTCACTGAGTAGGTATTTTATGTATATATCAATATTTTTATTTTTACGAGGCCGTTTTAAAAAACAAGTTTTATTTTTTGTTTGTGTGAATAATAGGTATTTACTTATGAAATTGCCATTTTTTAAAACGGGTTGCTTTGAAGCGTTATATTTTTGGATTGACTTGGAATTATAAGTTCAAATAAACTTATTAAAGCTACGTTATTCATTTTTCGAAATTTTCTGGAATATCGCAGTACTTATAACCATTTTTGTATAGAATCTAAGAATACTCGCATTATTTTCTAATATGAGTTCTACTGTAGAAACAATGTGTTTCAAGCGGTATGCAATATTGAAGATGTATACGGACTTAAAACTGCTAATGAATGGGATGTCTATTTTTGTTTCAATTACTCTTACATGGGAATTTTTATCTCACGAATAACTTTTCTTCTCAGGGCGGCTACAAGACAAAATTTCCAAAACGAAAGCTATTAAACCGAGAACACAGAGTTCTTTTGTTAGCTCCAGGACCTAATCGCGTAAGAATAGTCTGTGGATCGACGCTTTTGGGAGAGAAATGTGTAGTGGTGTACGATGAAATTATGATGATGATCCATTGATTACAGTTTGATCTCACTCATACGTACAAAGCGTTTTGTCAGTACCTACATTCTTTGTGTGTACAGGTAAGGAGTGGAATACCCTGCCGGAGTCTGTGTTACCGTGATGTGGGAATAAGTTACTTCTAGTCAAGCGTGCCCCTATAGTCGGTCACATCATCGGTTACCATAAGGTGAGATAGTGGTCAAACGCGAGCCTATAGCCGGGTATTCATTAGGCAATATTTGTTGATAAACTGTTTACGACGTGTTTATCACTAAGTTTTCCGTAAACACAGTTTCTGAAACTTCTCCGTCCACACTTGTCAGTTGTTGTTAGGATGTCGCCCGAGAAAGTAGTGATGATTACATAATAATTTATAAGTGTTCTACTAGATAAAAAAAGACGGAAACGTGGTAGATTCGAAACTATCTCTTAAATAGAAGTTACACACACACATGACATATTTGAGATTAAGACTGGCCTGTTGGTCTAGTGGTTAGTGGCCCTGACTGCTATGGCGGAGGTTGTGGGTTCGATTCCCACCCAGGACAAATGTTTGTGTGATGAGCACGATCATTCGTTCTGTGTCTGGGTGTAATTTATTTATCTATAATATGTATGTATTTAGAAATATATAAGTATGTTTATCAGTTGTCTAGTACTCATAACACAAGCTCTGCTTAGCTTGAGACTAGACGACGTTGTGTGATAGTTGTGGAATATTATTATTATTATTTAATTCTGCATCAATGTCGGCCCAAGCACATTTTTTTATTTTATTTCATCTTTATAATATTTATTTGAAGAATCCCAAAGTACATGATGCTGTTGATAAAACTCTATGAGCATCGAAACCTGGTGTTTGGACCACACTACTGCCATGTTTACTAGATGTTTCGTCTTGCTCTCCATTCGAAGTAGGGAACACTGCAATATGTTTCTTAAACAATGTTTCGTCACCTTTGTTTATAAACTGTTTCCAGAGATGATGAAACATTGTGAAACACTGTTTATAAACAGTGTTTTATTAACAAATGTTGCCTAATGAATCCCCAACTTATCAATAATAGTAAAAAAAAAAATATGTTGTTAGCATTTTTTTTTGTGGAACATGGGTAGATTTCGGTGCACCTTTGCGTCTCAAACAATCCCACCACCCAGTTTGGTGTTACCTAATTTGTCAAGAACAGCTTTCAAAAATCATCAAAATTACATAAACAAATCTTTTCATCTCAATCTATTCAAAATTACATCGAAAACAAAAGAAGAAATTAAGATTCATGAAAATTGTGACAAAATAATTGCGACGGAGTCGATCGTGCGAACGTAATTATTATAGCTCGGCGCTCACGCAAGCTCAGTGGCGACATCCGAATAGCGTGGATAGAGCGGACAGCGGGAATCATGTGAAAAACTGGATTTTGGAAAATATATTGGAATTGGGGTGAAGAATTACTTAGGAGTGGGTTGCGAGATTTCTTAAAAGAGCTACTGCGATCGTTATTAGGGTTCCGTGCCCAAAGGTTAAAAACGGGCCTCTATTGCCAGACTCCGCAGGCCTGTCACTAGGCTGTATCTCATGAACCGTAAAATCTAGACAGTTGAAATTTTCACAGTTGATGTACTTCTGTCGCCGCTATAACAAAAAATACTAAAAACAGAATAAAATAAATATTTAAGTGGGGCTCCCATAGAACAAACGTGATTTTTTTTTGCCGTTTTTTTTTGCTACGTATGGTAGGTTTTAGTCTATAAAAATCTGACATTACTTCGCTCCACTCAGAGCCGGAGAAGTTACGTAGAATGAAGAAGCACTAGTGTAACAATCTGCCTGTATAGAAAATATAACTGTAATTTACTGAATATACACATACCCATGGAGATTATTTGTGAAGATATTATATGGCAGAATTATAAAAAAAAAAGATTGACTTTATATCTCGATCAGCTTCCATTTCTTATTAGTTAATATACTAATGGTCAAACGCGAAACACCTGGTGGTTAGCGATGATGAGGTTGACGATGGAGCGCTCTTGTCTAGAAATAACCTATTTGCTCTTGGCTTAAAAGCACCACCTGGGTTGCATCTATCAGGAAACACGGACTCCAGCAGGGAATTCCGCTTAGCTGTAGGCACAATGTATGTGTTTTCAAAACCGTTTTGTGTATGGCATATGCGTGTTATGTCCTGTCCACCATGTACCGATGGCGCATCGCCGTACGTCTAGTGGTCCGATGATAGAATGGGCTTGGCGGAATTAAAATACCCATTTCCGACGACGCACACTCCCGACATGGACCTAAAAAAAAGGTTAATTGAACCCACTATGGTTTCAACAACTTTTTACAACACGTGACGGCTTTAATTTTTATTAGCAAAATAACACCGAATAACACGCAGGCGTCGAAATGCCGAAACGCCGAAATGTAATGGCCGACGGCAGACTTACTACGGTGTGAATGTGTGCGTGCTGGCTTGTCTACATAAGCACACTGGCTTACTATGGGTGCTTCGGTTATTGTTAAAGGAGACGGCGCCCGTCTTTTTTTTAGGTAGTTGAAACCGACAGGCTAGCCACTCGGCGAGTGCATCATTGCCAAGATGATGTAGATGTTTTTGTTTTGGGCGGGAAAATCATTTAATGACATCCCCCGCTCTTAGGCGAAGCGCAAGGGCGTGTCGGGCTTTAACTGACTAAAAACCCACTCCTGTTCCTTCTTTGCCATTGTTCCATGGCCCCAGTAGGATCATCTAGATGTACGGCAATTTTTATGTAGTATCAGATGTATAGATAGGCTCGCTAGACTACTATCTCAGCTGATGGTAAGCGATGATGAGGTCGACGATGGAGCACGCTTGTCTAGAACTAAGGTTTACTCTCCACGGATGCGTAGCTTCGTAGACGTGTATTCGTCATTATACGCTCGGTGTAGGTACGCCTGCTCACCGCTTATATACATTATCATCATCATCATTTCAGCCGAAAGACGTCCACTGTTGGACATAGGCCTCTCCCAAGCGTCGCCACAACGACCGGTCCTGTGCGTCTCGCATCCATCGGATTCCCGCGACCCTGACCAGATCATCGGTCCTTCTTTTGGGAGGCCTTCCAACGCTGCGTCTTCCAGTACGCGGTCGACACTCCAGAAACTTTCGTCCCCATCGACCATCTTTCTACGTGCAATGTGTCCTGCCCATCGCCACTTATTTTTGGCGATTCTTCGAGATATGTCGGTAACCTTGGTACTCCTGTGTATATCTTCATTTCTGATGTGATCATGCAAGGTAACGCCGAACATAGCCTTTTTCATTGCCCTTTGGGTGACTTTAAGTCTTCGTATGAGGCCCATTGTAAGCGACCACGTTTCGGAGCCATATGCCATAGACTTTCGTCTTGAGACACTGCTTGAGCCAATATACGAATCTATTTAACTGTGTCGACGAAGCAGCAACGAAACGACGCTACTACGTTGCCGTTTCGTCGACAGACTTTCATAGTTTTTTTGTTTGTTTTATTTTAACGAATACGCGTCTATGAAGCTATGCGTCCGTGAACAGTAGCCATATACATACGTACACGTTTATGCACTTAGATAGTCAACAAGTCGATTTTTACGTGCTATTATTTTTTTTCATAATCGCTCCTGTTTCCTCTCATGACTTGCGCCATTTCGTATAATTGCAGGTCGGTTAGCAAATTGTATTATTTTAGCGTCATTGTTATTGTCATTGGGCAAGTCTAGATTAATGTAGTTTTCTTCATTTCGTTCAAAGATGTAGGTACCTAATTCTAATTTACTTTTGGTAATATTAGCTAATAAAATTTAAAAAATTTTGAAAGAGTTGCCGTGGCCCTGAAACGTAAAGGGCTACTGAAAGAACGCGGCTGGATTTTAGAAAGTAAAAATCCACCATTTCATCTCGTTCCGATGTTGATATACCAAAAAAAGTTTTAAATTGCTTGTTGCGAACTGTTACTGCAAGCAAATGTTGCCTTCATCTGTGATTCTCGGAGGACGTAGCTACTGGTCAACATTTGATCATCGGAGGACGTAGCTAGTGGTCAACATTTGATTCTCGGAGGACGTAGCTACTGGTCAACATTTGATTCTCGGAGGACGTAGCTACTGGTCAACATTTGAGTCTCGGAGGACGTAACTACTGGTCAACATTTGATTCTCGGAGGACGTAGCTACTGGTCAACATTTGATTCTCGGAGGACGTAGCTACTGGTCAACATTTGATTCTCGGAGGACGTAGCTACTGGTCAACATTTGATTCTCGGAGGACGTAGCTACTGGTCAACATTTGATTCTCGGAGGACGTAGCTACTGGTCAACATTTGATTCTCGGAGGACGTAGCTACTGGTCAACATTTGATTCTCGGAGGACGTAGCTACTTGTCAACATTTGATTCTCGGAGGACGTAGCTACTTGTCAACATTTGATTCTCGGAGGACGTAGCTACTGGTCAACATTTGATTCTCGGAGTACGTAGCTACTGGTCAACATTTGATTCTCGGAGGACGTAGCTACTGGTCAACATTTGATTCTCGGAGGACGTAACTACTGGTCAACATTTGATTCTCGGAGGACGTAGCTAGTGGTCAACATTTGATTCTCGGAGGACGTAGCTTGGTCAACATTTGATTCTCGGAGGTCGTAGCTACCAGTCAACATTTGATTTTTGGTTTTTGAGGTGAGCAATTCTCCCGCTGTAGTGTGAAGCGGGCCTGACTTTTAGTCAGTACCACACCTGTGTCCTTCAGTTACCCTTTACGATCCAAGCTTTCAAACGTTCTCGCAGCCAGGTCAACATTTGATGTCTTTGCTATAAAGCCATATCCTTATTGCTATGTTTTATTGACTACCATAGTCAGCATCTCCCAAAGCACCTGGATCAACTGAGTACCTGACACATCACAAAAATTTCTTAAACAAACGCTTGTTTAAATAATAAGAACCCTTGAATATCGCAAGTTAAGACGGAGTACAATGGCTGAATGTAAACACTGGCCGGGGGTGTCTCTCCGATATTAAAAACATCTGTTCCGATCCCTCCAATACCTACCCTCGCAGTGAAGGGTTAAGGCGAAATGTTGTGGACATTCTTTTGGTTTTTTAAAGTATTGACGTATTTTGTTAAGTCGTCATTATCATTTCTGGGCTTGCGGACTATGAGCAAAGATAGTTCGCCGTGGTTAAATATGGGCCGGACATTTGAATCAAGAAGAAGAGATCATCATTTCAGCCGAATGACGTACCACTCGCTCCACTCCTTAGCTGTACGCACCATGATGTGTTCCCGAAACGGTTTGTACGTATAGGTGGGATGTCCACCACGTATCGGTGGCGCATTGCCGTACGCCTGGTGGTCCGGTGATGGAACGGGCTAGGCGGAATTAGGTAATGCAATTCCGACGCACACTCGCGGTTGAGACTGGCCTGCTGGCCTAGTGGTTAGTGGCCCTGACTGCTATGCCGGAAGTCGTGGGTTCGATTCTCACCCAAGACAAATGTTTGTGTGATGAGCACGATCATTTGTTCTGTGTCTGGATGTAATTTATCTATAATATGTATGTATTTAGAAATATATAAGTATTTTTATCAGTTGTCTAGTACCTACTCATAATACAAGCTCTGCTTAGCTTGAGACTAGACGGCGTCGTGTGATAGTTGTGGAATATTATTATTATTATTACTCCCTGAAATGTAACCGGTAGAAAACCGACAGGCTAGCAACAACAAGGCAAAAGGTACTACATATGCCATGAAATTCTTTATAAGAACTTACTTAGTGTGCTATTAAATGCTTCTACTAATCTACTTCCATGACATTACATAACTTTTCAAAACTCACCTCGACCACATCCCCCCTAATCGTACTCCGGGAATCGGAAAGTGAGCGCTAAAAAGCAGAAAAAAAACGGTTACGGAAAAAAATCCCTTCTTATGCAAATAACTCCTTAGAATTTACGTTTGATTTTAGCGGCCCGTCGCGTCCGAGTGTTGCTATATTAATTATTAATTTCCAAGTGATTTATTAGCATTTTTTTTTGTTCGGAACGATTTATGAAAAAATAATTTGAAAAAATGCCGGATTCCGAATGGCACCCACTTTTTCTGACGGGCCTTTCAAAGGGTTATGAATGTTTCTCGACTTTTTCGTTCAATAGAATTAATTAACGCGAAAGAAAATCGAGGTTTTTTGAAGTGTAAATTGTCCTTTTGTTTTTTTATATTTATGTAATCAGAATTCCGGATTGTGTTCGTTTGGACGTTGATAGAAGGATTTCTGAAGTTTAACTTGTGTTATTGTAGAGGTTATTATTATTTAAATGTAGATTATTAAAACAATTTTCCATGCTAACAAAAAAGAAATTAACTTTTGCATGCCTATTGGTAAAATATGGCTGAAACCACCTGTTATCAATTAATGACCATGTACTGAACCCATATTTGCAAAATGAATGACTTACTTCCGTACGGGAATCGTGCCCGCGACACGTAGCACAGTAACCAATCGCTCAACCATTACGCTATCCTTGCCATCAGATCAACTACGATCTCCGATCTACGATCTATATACGTATTTTATTATTATAAGCCACCTAATTTAACGATGCTACATTCTATTTCAAAAATATCTGTTATTTATTTATTGTGCACACCTACCACAGTGTTGTCTTTTTAACCCAATGGTTGACTGGTAGAGAATGCTTTGTGGCATTAAGTCCGCTTATGTACCACCACTGTACATGAAGTTTAAATAAATAAATCAACTAATCAATGTTTATAACTATCGGGGAGAAAGATGAGTCATATTATTTCCAATTCAAATTATCATCTAGAATCGACACGCTACTCTCAGTGAGTTCATACAAACTTTTTCCTTGTTTCCAACAAAGCCCACCACACAATGCCAGGATCATTCAATCCAAACCAGCTCGGTTTGTAACCAGTTCTGATACATCATCGCTCTTGTTCCTTACACAATGTTGGCCACGTGTTGGGTGACAATAGTCACCCACTACTGACTACACAGTGGTGCGCACAATGGGATGGGCGATGAGAGACAAGCGGGTATGTGGTTCTTAGATTGTCTTTTGTTTTATTTAGTATTCTTTTTTCGTTTGCGAACGGTTTGTGATCTATTTGAGGCACCCGTAGAACACTACATGATGTCGACGACTGGGGCTCGGTTTGGATGGTCACTGGGCGTCAGGACGACGAGCTACCCATTGGTCGTTGTCCGCAAGCTGGCGTCTGTCGTAGCTTGTATTCGGGATCAGAGTCTCGGAGGCAGGGGTGTGAGGATGTCCGTTCCCTCACGCTTGCGTCTGTCTCCTTCGCTAGCAACCGAAAACCCGCGCCTACGGTGGTCTAGCCTATTTAAGGAATATCGTGTTGCCCAGTAACTGGATTGTGGAGGTCTGATGGGCAGTCGCTCAATGTAAAACACAGGTATTCAGCCACATCTACTACTACTACTACTATACTGTTATACTGGAAGCCAACCCCAAGTTAGTTGGGAAAAGGCTAGAGAGATGATGATGAGAAGAAAGCCTTGGCCATAATCTGTTTGCTTTAAAATCAACCAAAGATGTGTAAATAACAGGTCGGGATTCTCCTTCAATTGATATTCCCAGTTTATAGTCCATACTTGGAAGGGCGCCATGGATTAGATTACTGTCAGTGCTGAGCTACCAGCTTCTATTAATTCGAGGAATTGAAGGCGTTATGGATATCAATGACGATCGCCAAAGGTAGAGAGAAATATATGTAGGTTTGGTTCTTGAGTTAGTGTTATGTGTTTGTTGCCTTTGAGCAGTTGTGACGTAAATGTCTGGCGCTGAGAAGATACGAACTTAATAAGTTTTTTTTATAGGCACACGTTTAGCCGCTATCTCCTGATAATAAACGATGATGTGGTCGACGATAGAGCACGGCTTCTACGGTAAGTAACCTTTTAATTCCTAACTTATGGAACTGGGATAGCGATTAGAATACGAAGTTTTTTGTAGGGATTTTTTCCTCTTAGTACGCACAATTTAGGTGACCTTTCTTGCATATCAATTTATGAATTTGAACGCGGCTATATGAATAAGAAAGTGCTTGAAAGAGAAGTAGGACGCGAAAAAGACAAAACATTTAAATGCCTACTTTGGTACCATGAAAGTGGGGTCTGAAGAAGTAATGTAAGACTTTGTTAAAAGGACACGGTTTAGTTTTTTTATTTTTTATTCTTGATAGGTTCGCGCTTGACCGCTATCTCACCTGATGGAAAGCGACGATGGGGTCGACGATGGAGCGCGCTTACCTAGAAGTAACCTATTCACTCTTGACTTAAAGATTCCCGAGTTGTAGCCATCAGGAAATGTAGTTTTTCCTATCCCTAAACCCCACATTAATAACCCTGGTAAAAGGTAAATTATTAAAGAAAGATTAGTTGCATTAACAAGCTTGTCTGGAAATAACCAATTTACTCTTGACTCAAAGACTCCCAGATTGTAACTATCAGGAAACATGGACTCCGGCAGGGAGTTCCACTCTAACTCCTTAGCTATATACACAATGAGTGTATTCCTAAAACGTTTTGCGTGTGAGGGTGGGGTGTCCATAACGTACCGGTGATGATTGCTGTACGTCTATTGATCCGAACCAATTATGTTTTACGCTAAAAGCAGTTAGATCTTTCTCAATTAATACTTTTGTCATCACATTATTTTTTTTTATTTTTTTTTTAGGTTTGGATGGGTGGAGAGGGGGAGGGAGGCCAAAGAAAAGATGGATGGATTGTGTGAACAGTGATATGAAAGAAAAGGAAGTTAGTGATAGTATGACGGTTGACAGGATAGAATGGAAGAAAAAAACGTGTTGCGCCGACCCCAAATAACATGGGACAAGGGCAGGAAGATGATGATGATTTTTTTTTAGGTGTAAAAATCATGTAATGACAAATAAATCCCGCTCTTGTGCGAAGCGAGAGATAGTGTCAGACTTTTACTGACTAAAAACCCACTCCTGTTCCTTTGTTCCCTTCGTCCTAGGGCCCCGGGTTTCGTTTTTACACTACCCATGGCCCCAGTAGGCTTTGACCCTGCTGAGCCCTTACGATTTGGTGACATCTCCCTGAGGCGCGCGTGGAACAGTACGCGCCGTCGACGACTTGGGTTTGGTCCGGACGGTTACCGGACGGTCGGACGGCGGGCTACCCATTTCTCGCCGTCCGCAAGCCCGCGCCTACGGTGGCCGGAAATCGGGATCGGAATCCCGGCGGCGCTTGGGGCGTGAGGACCATCGCCTCACGCGATCGGCCTCCTCCTTTGCTAGCATTACTGCTTCGCAGAAGGAGGCGACCGCCTGCCACTCCTCCTCGCTCCGGACCATGGCCTGTACCAAGTCTCGGCGCGACAGATCGCCGCCGCCGATCGCGCCCACGAGGACATGCCGTTGCTTTGCCCAAGCGGGGCATCACATTATGAGTATTTTTAATTGGTGTCACAAAGAAAAGTGACGAAGCGAGATGCGTTTTCAAAATCCCTTCAGCTTATCCCTCGCCCCACAGCCTAACATCAAAGCAGCTACCGTCTTCTGTTATAAGAATTCTGTTCTTACATTAATTATTTATGAGTCGTGAAGTCTTTATAGCTGACGTCTATCGTCGTATGCTAATACATGCTGTTAGATCAAAATTATTGTGTTACTGTATCGGGTGCTCCATGATTTTTATCCTATACTTGCTGTGTATGTTTTTGGATAGATAATCTGGCCTTGAGCAGTGGTGGCCGAATAGTAAAGGCTCCAACTTGCTCGAGTGGTGACGGCGGCCCCGATTTACGAGTCGTAGGTCGCAGGTTCAAACCCACCCAGGCGCATTACTTTGTGTAATTTATTTCATCACCACTACTCTCAAAACGGTGAAGGAAAACATCGTAAGGAAACCGGCATGTTCTAGAATCAAAAATTCGAAGACATGTGACATTCGCCAAACCGCACTGGGCCCGCGTGGTGGATTACGGCCCATTCCCTCTCCTAGAGAGGAGGCCTGAGTCCCAGCAGTGGGAACATTGAAAAGCTGATTATGTTATGTTATGTTAATCTGGCCTTGTATTTGTGTTGTGATGGCCTAGTGGATAAGACATCTACCTCTCACGCATGAGGTTGCAGGTTTGAAACCAGGTAAATACCAATGTAATTTCTTCAATTCATGTGCACTTCCCTCTCAAAGAGAGGAAGCCTGAGTCCCAGCAGTGGGAACATTGTAAGGCTGATTATGCTTATGCTATGTGTACTTGAAGGTAAAGCAACGCCGAGAGAGAGAGAGAGAGCCGGACCTTGTTACAGGTCATGGTCCGGAGCGAGGAGGAGTGGCAGGCGGCCACCTCCTTTTGCGAAGCAGTAATGCTAGCAAAGGAGACGGCCGATCGCGTGAGACAACGTTCCTCACGTCTCAACCGCCGCGCGCCGCCGGGATTCCGATCCTGATTTTCGGCCACCGTAGCCGACTTACCTGTACCGGTAACTGTCCGGACCGAGCGTGACCTGGCCTGGGTATCTTGTGTATGTCCCTACAATACAGGAGTAATTCTTAGTATGGGGTACAGTTTTTTTTTTAAACTGCGTCTATGGGTACTCAGGATTCTTGTAGATTGGATCAACCTTTGACCACGTGCTATTAGAGACACAGTTCCATTTTATTATCTTTTATTTAATCTGTTTTAATCTTTGTTCAAAAAATTACTGTTTGACATACTTATCTGTGAAAAAATTATTTCATTTTTATGTGTCCCTCATCTTTTAAATTTATAAGCATCCAACGATATCGTGTAATGTTGATCATAACCTCAAAAATAATGTCGACAACAAAATCCAAGAAACACAATTCAATAATCCATGACTCTGAATCTTTGATAGCCGCCATGCTTGTCACAGAGTAGTGCTAGATCTAGAGGCTACATGTAATGTTTCGTGCACTATGGTCGGGCCATTGTGTGACCAGTCAGACCACACAGGTGGTCAAATGTTAGTGTTTACTTTTATATGGGCGTTACCTTGTTAAGTGATGATTACTGGAATTAAGTCGTTTTGTGACAGGTGTTGGGAGGAAATTTTGTGTTTAGAAATGAGAATATGGAATTAATGACGTAAATGTAAGTATACCTAAATAGGTACGTTTTTTTATTTTGTTTCGGGTGGGAAATCATCTAATGACATCGCCCAAGGGGCGGGAGATAGGGTCAGACTTTTACACCCACACCTGTTTCTTCTTTGCCATTTTTTCAGGGCCCCGGAGATCTCTTTCGCATCACCCATGGCCTCAGTAGGCTTCGACCCTGCTGGGCCCCTATGGTTGCTGACATCTCCTTGAGGCGCGCGTGGAACACTACGCGCCGTCGACGACTTGGGGTTGGGTTGGTTACCGGACGATCGGACAGCGAGCTACCCATTGTTTGCCGACCGCAAGCCCACACCTACGGTGGCCGGAAATCGGGATCGGAATCCTGCTGCTGGCAGCTGGCGGTTGGGGCGCGAGTGCCATTGCCTCGCACGTGAACGTACGGCCTCCTCGTTTGGTAGCATTACTGCTTCGCTGCTTCACTGCTATTTGCTATCCTGAATTGCTTCCGATTTGACTTACATGCAGCTAGAGGTTAAACAACATTACAGAAGTCTATGTTTCTTTACAATACTCTGTTTGCAGTCTCTGCATCGGCACTACTCTGTTACCTATTATCGAAATGCACATCGCGGTTTCGTAAGGGTTGAATATTTCTGTGCCACACTTACAATCATAATCCTACACAAGACTTGCGTCTTAACCCTAAGCCATAAAGGCCATTATGGTTTACCGCAACTGTATATCCAAGTTTGTTGTTCAATATTTACTGTCAGACAAAGTACTTACCGAAATTGTACTCTTTCACAAAAGCTCGATATCTTTGGAGTATGTTAGTATTGAGTGTTCTTGCGACATCTGTTTTTATGTGTTTAGCTTAAGCTTTCTACGCGAGCAAAGCTGCTGGCAGAAGCTAGCTTAATATTATTAAAATTACATATTTTAGAAGTTTCTTATACTTGTGAGCAAAACTTTTGCATTCGATAAAATTATCTCAATTCATTGATGAAATGAGTGGCGACCGCGCACCGAAAAACGCAGCGTTGGAAGGCCTCCCTCAAGGTGGACCGACGACCTGGTGAGAGTCGCGGTAGTGCGGTGGATGCGAGACGCACAGGATCGGTCGTTGTGGCGTCGCTTGGGGGAGGCCTATGTCCAACAGTGAACGTCTTTCGGCTGAAATGATGATGATGATGATTGATGAAATAATGTATTAGTTAATCTCCACTTTCAAACATTGCAATTCCGAACCACGATTTGCACCTTTAATAATATTTTAGTTTTAGTATATTTATAGGCACTGTAATTGTATGGGAAACCTTGTTACTGTTAAATTAATGTTATTTTTTTTTTTGTAAGCGTTAATTGAATAAAATTTATATAGTTTATATCTCGAGCAATGGTGGCCGAGTAGTGACGGCCCCGACTTACGAGTCCGTAGGTCGCGGGTTCAAACCCAGCTAGGTGTATTACTTTGTGTAATTTATTTCATCACTACTGCTCTCAAAACGGTGCAGGAAAACATCGTGAGGAAACCGGCAAGTCCTAGAAACAAAAATTCGAAGACATGTGACATCGCACTGCACCAACTGGCATTGGGACTCGCGTGGTGGATTACGGCCCATTCCCTCTCCTAGAGAGGAGGCCTGAGTCCCAGCAGTGGGAACACTAAAAGGCTGATAATGCTATGCTATATAATCTATATCTCTACAAATATTACAAAGAGAAAAGATTTGTTTTTGTATTTTTGTTATTTCCAGTGAAATGCTACTTTATCACTGAGTGACATAATACTTTGGCGCGGGTGAAGCCACTGGAAGAAACTAGTAATTCATATTATAAAAAGTAAATTTATTAATAACATTTAAACAGGGCTTATTTTCTTAACCGAAGAGTTTTTATCCATGATCAATTATACAATTCAAATTCATTAAAATTTATTTCAAGGAAAAAGTAAATGACTCATTTTTCGATACTTACTACATAAATAGTATGTTTTCCTCCTTTCTACCACCGGACAACCCGACGTACGGCGAGTATCCACCCTTACGTTGTTGAAACTTCAACGGTCCGGACTAAGCGTTTCGCATCGTCGTTTATACCGCATACATCGAAGGACTGGAACAATTTGCCTGCTGTGGTCTTCTCATCCAACTATAATTTAGGTGTCTTCAAAGCTAGAGTGAATAGGCTCTTAATAAACTAGTGCGCCTCACCATCGATGATCGCATCTCTGCATCGCTGCCATCAGATGGGATCGCAGTCAAGTACTGGTTTATATTAATTAAAATAAAAAGAACAATATCGATAACAGCAAAATTAAATGACATCACAAAAAAAAAACAAAAACAGAATTCAACAATGTACAATAGATTTCATAAAACAGTAAACTGTAACAATACAACTTTTATTTATTTATTTATTTAAACTTCATGTACAGTAGTAGTACATAGGCGGACTTAATGCAACAACGCATTCTCTACCAGTCAACCTTTGGGTTAAAAAGACAACACTGTGGT
The DNA here is from genome assembly GCA_949316375.1 of Mythimna vitellina. Classification (NCBI taxonomy): domain Eukaryota; kingdom Metazoa; phylum Arthropoda; class Insecta; order Lepidoptera; family Noctuidae; genus Mythimna; species Mythimna vitellina. The sequence goes on from OX438704.1 coordinate 1,801,002, forward strand.
AGGCTTGCACAATAAACAAATAACAGATAATTCAAAAAGAAAGAAATTAAATAAAAATAAGTTATTTATAATAATAAAATACATATATATGCTAAAATTAATTATTACAACTGTAGATACCGGATCGTAATAATAAACATTGTGCAGCCAATAACCATCAATGGTCTTAAACACCATCGGCGCAGTTCCCCTGCCCAGCCCCCATGGCTCACAGGAGTCGTTCACCGCTGACGCATTGTTTTACCGCAATCACCATAATTAATTAATCAACATTATTATATTCTTCAAAAAATCGCCCTCGCATTGACGGATACATGTGAAATGATTGTGATGTAGACTTAGTGGGCAGATAGAGGTCGCAATAAGAACCATTTTTTTTTTGAGAAATGATTCAATGACTTTGCCCGCTCTAAGGTGGAGCGAGAAAATGTGTCAGACTTTTACTAACTAAACCTACACTTATGTCCTTCAGTTGCACTATTCGTCTTAAGATCACAGTTTTCCATTTCAGAAGTTTCTCTGCTGAGCCCCTGCAGTTTGCTGACAATCTTTTGAAGCGCAAGTATTTTTTTTTATTTGATATAATCTAATACTTGACTGCGATTCCACCTGATGGTAAGCAGTGATGCAATCGTTCATTATTTTTAACTTCTTGACACTTATTTTCCTAAGATTTTTCGTCAAGTTGGTTGAAACAAAAATCATTCTCAATTATTTATTGGAAAAAAAAATAACTAATTTTAAAATTAGCTGAAATCAATTCGCCAGCGAATTCTGAATATACTACTATATGTGCATTTACTATTTTAACTACATACATATTGTATATTATAGAATCTTCATCAGCTAAATAGTAAACACTATACACAGAACAGAATAAGACATTATACTCCATTCAAAATAAATTATAAATAATAAATTCATTTAAACGTTTTTACTGCCAGTTCAACCGATTTTGACTTCTATTCCGTAAGCATAAGGATGGCAATAAAAGCAAAAAAAATAGTTACAACACCAATTCTTTACTGCAGTTGCCATTTTATCATACCACCAAAGCAATAGAAGTCAAAATCAGTTGAACGGACAGTAAAAGAGGTTTGTTTAAATATTGAATGGAGTATTATTTAGATACCTAGTTTATTTATTTATTGTATCCTTTATTGTACACCAAATATAGAATAAAAAGAAACTAAAACACATACGTACATACAATGGGCGGCCTTATCGCATTCCGCGATCTCTTCCAGTTGTCACATTCCATTTTTGAAATCAGAAAAACACAAAAATACTGGCCACCTCTATTCACTCCTAACTCTATAAAAGTAATGGCGTCATTGTAACAATTAAAATTTGATGATGCGGGCTCTCTGTTCTCTCGAATATGACTGCACCCGCCCCGTGACATCGCCTGCATTACGTAGTATAGTATACTGACCTGTTGCCACTTGTACTTTCTCTTTTAAAGGGCTTTGAGTACTTATTTGGTGCTGGTGAAATTTTGGAAAAGGGTAATGGTGAGAGAGTAATGGTGGCTCTGTGGTAACAACCCCGACCTATACGTTGTAGGTCGTTGAATGAACCCAGGCACAGACAGGCGCTTTACTTTATTTTAATAAAAGTTGAAGGAAAACATCGTGAGGAAACCGGCATATCATAGATCCAGAAATGGGTCCGCGTTGTGGATTACGGCCCATTCCCTCTCCTAGAGAGAAGAATTTTTCTCACACTTGAAATTTTTCTTTCGATTTTGGTCAAATGTGTACCAGTTATATCATTTTTAGGGTCCCGTAGACCCGGGTCTATCTGTCTCTCTGTCAATACCCCTTTTTATAGGGAACGCGTGGAGGTATCGACCTGAAATAAAAACCATATACTCAAGTCTGCGATCCCTTGAAGCTGTGAAAAAATCAAACTCTTAAGTTAACGAAAATAAAGATATGGCCGTTTATGTTGCAAAAAACGTGTATTTCGACACTCTCAAGGGAATCAAAACTCATAGGGTACTTCCAGTTGTCATAGAATCCTGAAATTCGGTATGAAACAAAATTTCATAGCATAAGTATAGGAAAAAATCTGAAAACTGTAAATTTGTTGTTATGTTATGTCACAAAAAAATCTTTTTTTGCGATTCGCAAAAACCTTTGAGACTCGGTTCGGTAATTGAATTATTTTTTTATATGTAAGTTTGCACGGAACCCTCAATGCGCAAGTCTGACTCGCACTTGCCTGGTTTTATGTATTTCTCATTCTTTAGGTGGAGCGAGAGGGGGTGTCAGACTTTTACTGGTCTAAACCTACCTGTGTTCCTTCAGTAGCCCTTTGTATTCCAGGGCCAAATTAACTCTGTTAAACAATCTTATAGAGGACTAGTTCTGTCTGTAGGTGTCGAGCACCAGCATAATTACAATGATTGCATTTCTGATAGTGTCCTAACTGTCTTTTCAAAGAGTTATTCAATAAAAAAGAAAAAAAAATATATATATATATATTCCACAACTAACACAACGCCGTCTAGTCTCAAGCTAAGCAGAGTTTGTGTTATGAGTACTAGACAGCTTATAGACAAACTTATATATATTTAAATACATACATATTATAGATAAATAACGCCCAGACACAGAACAAATGATCATGCTCATCACACAAACATTTGTCCTGGGTGGGAATCGAACCCACGACCTCCGGCATAGCAGTCAGGGCCACTAACCACTAGACCAATAAGACAGTCAATTTTTTTATCAATCCAACGCCTCAAGACGGTGGCTTACGAAACAGTTCCTTCTTCATTGTGTTAATAAATAAAGGGTTGATCTAAATATAATAATACTAAGATTTGGATATGAATGAATGACATCTGTCGCAGAGGAAGTGACGATGGTGTAACAAAAAATATAAGGAAGGGTGTTTGATTTATCATTCCTATGTTAATTAATGTGTATTGGTAGGTTTGAGTGTATTTTATTATGGTTATATCGGTTGTAGCCTCTGGGTTGGGTTGAAATGCACCCATGGTCAACGGGAGCAAAGTGAAAAATGAAATAAAGGATATAATAATACTATTAATTGACTGACCTGTTGGTCTAGCGGTCAGAGGCCCTGATGCTATGCGTTTGATTCCCACCCAGTACAAATGTCTCCGCGTACCGGAAGACGCAGTGTTGGAAGGCCCCCTATAAGGTGGACCGATGACCTGATGAAGGTTGCGGGAATCCGATGGATGCGAGACGCACAGGAACGTTCTTTGTGGCGACATTTTGGGGAGGCCTATGTCCAGCAGTGGACATCTATGGGCTGAAATGATGATGATGATGACAAATGTTTGTGTGATGAGCATGATCATTTGTTCTGTGCCTGGTTGTAATTTATCAATAATATATATGTATTTAGAAATATATAAGTATGTTTATCAGTTGTCTAGTACTCATAACACAAGCTCTGCTTAGTTTGGGACTAGATGACGTTGTATGAAAGTTGTGGAATATTATTTTTACTATTTATTAAAAAGACAACAATGTAGACGACAATTGCAATATTTCAGTGCATCATTTTAAATGACATAGACTAGTACTTAACTGCGATCCTACCTGTTGGTAAAAAATTATGCAATCGTTGATGGTGAATGGTACTAGTTTATTATGAGCCAGAATTGAAGATCTAAATTGTAATTCAAGCCCTTCGATGTATGCGGTTTAAATGACGAAGCGAAACTCTTAGTTCGGACCGTAAATATGTTAATAATATAAGGGTGGACACTCGCCATAAGTCGGATTGTCCAATGGTAGAAAGGTGATGGCGGAATCAAGTCATGCAATTCCTGCGCATACTCTCCAAAATGCATTCTAGAGAATACTGAAAGAATGGTTAACCGTAGGCCTTTGCTAGGCCTTGTAGTATATAAATAAACTATCTTCTGCCGAAGCTTTGCCCGCGTGAAAGAAGGTTGCATCATACAAACTTTGGAACCCCGTTTCATCCCCTTAGGGTGTGAATTTTGAAAAATCCTCTCTTAATGCTCGACTACGTCATAAAAGGAAGCTTTGTGCAAAATTTCACGCTCCTAGTCCCAGGCTCTCCTAGCCAAGTTACAGTCATTTCGTTCGCGTCGAACGCTTCGAGTTGGCCACGCCTCCGATTCCTTTGTTCTGACCACGTGACTGAGCGTTGAGATGACGTCAGAACAAAGGAATCGGAGGCGTGGCCTACTCGAAGCGTTCGGCGTGAACGATACGATTGTAACGTAGTTTCGGCTGTCCGTTGATATGTCAGTCAGTTAGTTTCTCCTTTTATATATATAGACAATAGACCTTAAAAATACACATGTTTCTAAGTGACCAAGTAAAGAAAGTACAGACTTATAAAAAACGTCTCCCCCTCGTATAGTTCCGTCACATGCGACATTTATCGACACTGTAGATCGGATGACATATTCAAATATATCCTGCCGTCAAGGTGCACTGTTTTTGTGACAGCTCACTTTCTATAGGGTGAAAACGAAAGTTTGATTGTTTTTTTTAAAACAAAGAATTGTTCATTTATAGTTTTTATTTAGTTTGTCTTGTTCATTCATGTCTGTATGTATGTGAATATTAAGTTGATATTTTGAATAATCATTCAAACTATTGTTTACGGGCAATTACCACAGGACGGTATTAAGAGAATATAGTGCAAAATGAAGTGTTACTAACATATAGATAGCGGCACGAATCTTGAGCGCTCGGCGAAAGAGCTGGGATCGCTTTGCGCATCGTACACATCAGCGAGCCAATCACTGTACAAGGATTGCATTTCCCACCCCCGCATCTCTGTTCATACCACTAAAGAGACGCAATATTTCACTTCTGCGTGCTTCTGCGTAAGTTGAAATGTAGAAGTCAGCGCTCAAGATCCGTGCAGTGTATTAATCTTTAAGGTATTTACGAAATAGATAATGTTACCTGAAATAAAATGATTGATTATTCTTTTATTTTTGTTCTTTTAGAACATTACTGACACCCTGTGCCTCGGAAAGAATTTGAAGCAGTTGGTCCCGGTTGTCATTCGTAGATCTTTGACAGTCGTTACAGACTGTCAGTTGCCAGAAAGCCTGACCATCAGTCTAACCAAGAAGTGTCGTGTTGTCCAGTAGCTGGGTTGTAGTGGTCTGATAGGCGGTCTCTCCATGTAAGACACAGGTATTCAGCCGCATTCAGTTAGACTGGAGGCCGACCTCAAGCTAGTTGGCTACTTTCTTCTTTCTAGCCTTTTGCTAGGGAGAAGAAAGTCAAACTATTAGGCGATCTCTAAGCGTACAGCTAAGGAGCGGAATTCCTTGCCGGAATCTGAGTTTTCTGATAGCTACAACCCGGAAATCTTTAAGTCAAGAGTGAATAAGTTACTTCTAGGTAAGCGCGTTCCATCGTCGACCGCGACGACTGCATCGTCGCTTTCCATCAGGTGAGATAGCGGTCAAGTGCGAACCTACCAAGAATAAAAAAAAAGATCTCGTTCAACTGAAAGACGATTCTGAAAAGAAAAAGATTTGATCACTTAATTGGGAATGCGATGGATGCGAGATGCACAGGACCATTCGTTGTGGCGACACTTGGGTGAAGTCTTTCGGCTGAAATGATGAATGGTGACTTAATTCATTTGCAGTTATTGTCATTGAATAAAAGCTCCATGAAATCTGTTTTACTCTTGGAGCTTCTGTTTGTCTCTTTCAGTTAATTTCGTAGTAAGCATTTGAAAGCAAAGGTGTCTATCCTATGTTGAGCAATGCTGTCGACCTTGACGTTCACTAACCTAGAGGTAACCTATCCGATTTGTAACCATCCAAGTTAGGTTAAGTAAGGGCTGCAGATTGCTCCAAGGAATCACCGCAGCCATTACAATAAAGGGTGACTGAAAGAGCACTGGGTTTTAGTTCGTAAAAGTCTGACACTCCCTCTCGCTCTATCCAGAGCAGGAGAAGTTGTTTGATGATTTCCCACCCAAAAAAAGGTAAGGTTCAGTAAGAATCCTGCGTTAGAAGGCCTCCCGTACGGTGGACCGATGACCTAGTGAGACTCGCGGAAATGTGATGGATGCGAGACAAACAGGATCGTTCGTTGTGGTGACATTAGGGGAAGGCTTATTGGACTAAGTCTTTCGGCTGAAATGATGATGATTTGGAATTCTTGATAGTCGACAAAATTCAGTTCAGTTCAGTTAAAGTTACCAACGACGACTCACCTCATAAACCTAACCATTAAATTAGTCCGCACACATCATCATTAAAAAAAAATGCAAATACAAAATGGCGATCCATTTTCGAACATCATAACACCCCAACAGACAAGTCGATGTCAAAAATAATTTATTATCTATCAAAAAATAATTGTTCTAATTACTTATGCAACGCTGAGTTTCTCCCCTTTGCTTCATCCAAACTTTTTTTTTATTATTCAAATATAGTAATGACTGTGGCTTTTGTTAGAGGATGTTTGATCGGATACCTTTGCCATTATTTAAAAAAAAATAGAGCACAGATAATAGATTTGGTATGATGTTTCAAGGAATAAAATCAGTGTTTGCTTTTTTATTGTTATTTGGAACTTTGTCTTTTAGACCCATAGGCTGTATGTTTCCTGTGTAGTTTATAAGTTGAAGTTTCTGATCTGATTGCAATCTTAATAATTAATCTATTTATAATATTACTTAATTTTTATTATAGATTTGCAACAGTTGCTAAATCCACATAAATATATAAGAAACTTAAATATTAACTAAACTAAGCATTTATATTAAACCTGACTATGTACATATAATACAAAACACAAAATACACTCCTCCCTCAAGGTAGACCGATGACGTGGTGGTGGGAATCCGATGAATGCGAGACGCGTAGGACCTATGTTGGGGGAGGCCTATGCCCAACAGTGGACGTCTATCGGCTGAAATGATGATGATGATGATGGTGAAGTTTATCTTGTACATCGGTTAAAGAAACCATCGTAAGGAAACCTGAAGTTATCCATACCATCCATCTAATATATAAAAATCTCGTGTCACAGTGTTTATGATCGAACATCTCCGAAACGGCTAGACTGATTTTTATGATTTTTATATATTTGGTAGGTTTTTGAATAGGTCGTAGGATATTTTTACAGACAGTAACTGGGTCTGTTTGTTACTTCGTCAAGTTTTAATGGATTTGGGTGAAATTTGGTAATTAAACACAAAAACTTTACTTGACAATCAAATTAATAGCGTTTAAACTACACAAAAAGATATCACCTTTTTAAGAGTTTTAACCCTCAAAGCTATATTCACAATATAATGTCACTACTGAACAAAAACTTACTTTTGAAATCCTCACAAGATAGGCGTAAAACGTTTAGTGACAGTTTGTCAGTACCGCTGTCTGTTTCGATTTCTTGTAATAATGACAGAAAAAAGTTGTGTGAGCGTAGCTTATTGACTGGGTTCCGCAGCTAGATGTGTTGTTAGGATTTTGGCATTACCAGTGGACTTATCATGACGTGTGAAAATGTCAATCATGCGAGCGTGAAAGAAGGATGGAGATATACACCCTATATACTTAGCTCCATTTATTCAACAATTCAGTTTAGGTCGTAAAATGGATCGCGTTAAGAGTTCGTGATAGCATTGCAGGCATTGGATTGGTAAGAACTTTAAGAAGTAAGTTATTTATTTTTTATCCAACCAATTTTTTTTTATTATATTCTTATTAAAAAAAACGTACCCTTAGTGTGTAAGTGAAAACCGGGGCCTTAAATAAAATAAGGAACAGGAGTGGGTTTTTTTTTTAGTCAGTAAAAGTCTGACATTATCTCCCGCTCCGCCCAAGAGCGCGATTTGTCATAAAAATGATTTTCCCACCCAATCAAAAAAAAAAACTTCAATAGGAAAACATAAATTAAATATAAAATAATAGGCTAGTTGCAAATATTAAAGATAACTAATTAATTAATAATTAACGAATATACATAACTAACAATAGATAGATAATTTAATATAAAGAATTTAAACCAATATTACAAACAAATGAAAGAGTTTTTCAAATTGCACTACAGCACCCTAATATCCTAAAAACCAAAACAACAATGCAGGCCAAAAATCCTCTTGATATGCAAAACAGGGTTTATATTTTTGACATATCCATAAAAGATGGATCGTGTTATAACAGAGGTCTATTGAAATCATAGACAACGAACTATATTTGGTGCTGGTATCATTGAACTGTTTGATAATGCTCTGGTTATTATTATTTGATATTGAAATAGCTGGCGGCTAGTTTGTTCTGGAAATATAAGTAACAATATATATGGATAACACACTTTTTCTAATACATTTTCATTTCATATGAATCATAAAGAGAATCATAATTCTTCTTGTGTCGGGAATTTCTGTTTTTTATCAAATAACACATAATTTAATTTTGAGAAACATAAAGCATACAACATAATCAGCCTATCAATGTTCTCAGGCCTCTTCTCTAGGAGAGGGAATGGGCCGTAATCCACCATGCGGGCCCAGTGCGGGTTGGTGAATGTCACATGTCTTCGAATTTTTGGTTCTAGGACATGCCGGTTTCCTCACGATGTTTTCCTTCACCGTTTTGAGAGCAGTGGTAATGAAATAGATTACACAAAGTAATGCGCCTGGCTGGGTTTGAACCCGCGACCTACAACTCGTAAGTCGGGGCCGTTACCACTCGGCCACCACTGCTCTATAAAGCATACAACGATTGGTAAGAAAACTGTTATTAAGACAAACAACAATGAACGAAAAAAAAATTTGAGCTCGCACAGGTGCACAGGATAATCTTAAGAACATTATTCATAAAGACACTCAAAACGTAGTAACTGTCGATGTAGTCGAAGAACCAAAACATCTTGATATCAAAAAACAAACACTCGAACAAGAAACTACTAACTCCTCACCAGATGACAAGATATCCAAAGGTAACACGTACTCAGAATCAGAAATTAACTCGCCAAATCGAAAAATTACGCACAAAGGGGAATATGTTATAAAAAACACACAATACAAATCACAGTATCGCCTGTTAATGATCTTGATGTCTCGCGATGATTGCAGAAAGAGACAGAAGATATAAAAAACTCTAAACTAAAAGAGATGCAAGATGTGATATCTCTCCGGAAACGGCGTAATATATGGTGCATTGTTAGTAACGAGATCGGTTTGTGTGTCTGTTCGTCCGTGGGCGGACTTGCGCACGCGTTCTTTCAATAGTGTACGTGAATTAATTTATTTTTTGATATGAAATTCTACGGCTCTTGGTGTGTTTAAATTTAGATTTGATATTTTGTACCTGGATATTTTAAATTTTAAGTATCTGGAAGAAATTTGAATTTTAAGTATTTGTGTTGCTCGAAAAACAGATGGCCGTTGGGGCCGAAAGGTTCTGGAGTGGCGACTGCGTACCGGAAGACGCAGTGTTGGAAGGCCCCCTACAAGGTGGACCGATGACCTGGTGAGGGTTGCGGGAATCAGATGGATGCAAGATGCACAGGACCTTCTTTGTGGCGACATTTGTGGGAGGCCTATGTCCAGCAGTGGACGTCTATCGGCTGAAATGATGATGATGATGAAGTATCTGGGATGTGCGTAAATTTAGGTTGGAAAAAAGATTCTGTTCATATCTAGCGATCTTTGCAATGCATATTTCTACCCATAAATTTAATAAAACATTGATGTAATGATTTCAAAAATGTTAATATGTACAGCGCTATTCTATTAATCGTATTTGATATATTATGTACTTCAAAAGCTCATTTTTAAGACTATCCAAAGGTTGTACTTAGCAATTGCGATTCATTGAGGCTAAACAATTAAGGTTAGTAAAGAAGCCGAAGCTCCTTAAAATATAATATTCATGCTTTTTTCATAAATATCTGATGGCTCATCAACTCTTTATAATATTCTACTTATCCCATTCTCACCATATATAAGCACGGTAATCAATGATGTGGTTGACGTAGGAGCACGCTCATCTAGAAGTAAGTAAGAAGAGAAGAACACAGACTCCGGTATTCTTTCTTCAGATATCATATTTACGGAAAGCTTCAAAACACTTTATGCTACAAAATCACACATGACCACCTTCCCCTAAACATTCGAAAGGGGTGTTTCACGCATCTCAAAATGCCACCAAATCATTAGTGGGTGACAAATGATTCGCAGACGCGTGGCGAATACGCACATTTATCTGGTTACAGAGATTTGGTTAACGCAAGCGGAGAGGATGAAGTTTTTAAGTATACAATAATTATCGGAGTTGTAAACGGTAGAAATCGAAGTTAGATGCAGTAAGTTTGGTTGCTTGGAAGCTTCTTTGGGTAATTTTGATGGAAAAAATCAAACTCTTCTTTTAAAAAAAAGAATCTTTGCCCCGCATTACAAATTAGGTACTCCTGTATCGTTTTACATTCATCGGATTCCCGTGACAATCAAAAGGCCATCGGTCCTCCTTGTAGGAGGCCTTCAATTTTGGTAACTGGGCTTGAGGTCCCTCTCTATATTTGACCACCAGGTCGATGGCGGGCAGCTTCTTCGGGCTCTTTTTTATTCTGATAGGGGATTAGGGCCGGGCTAAAGGCTGTGTATGATGTCACAACCAAGGGCATTCAATACCCACAAAATAAGGTTTCACTTAGCGTAGCGCACCTAAAGAAGTATACACTTCAAACAATTGAAAATTAAAGAGACGAGATTTTTTTTATAATCACCGATCAGTAACCAGCAGTCATCGCAGGCGTCAAGCATTAAGCCTTCGTCATAACATCCCCATTAATTAATCAACATCGTGTAATATCGCCAATTATGACTGTAGTCATAAGTAGACATTATAGGCGACGCAAAAAGCGCGGCCGTCACAGAGACTGGTCAAAGTCATACTGACAGTGTCGGCGTATTATGGGGTATCGATATGGTATAATTTTTGAATTAGGAACGTAGCTTTTTTTAAAAAAAGAATGCATAGATTGTTGCCTGGCACTGACTCTCTTGTGCTAAAAAAAGATAGCAAGAATTTTACTCCAGTCAAATTAGTCAGAATTTCGTTTGCCATACAATTTAAGACTTGATTTCAGAACTTGTAGATTAACGGTTGGGTAAGAATATAAAGAAGTGCATCAAGTAAACTAATAGTTGTCGAGTTGAGTTCCCGGACAAATAAGGTTGATGATTGTTTTTCTCTTACTCCAATTTTGTGTTAGGTAACACCTAAAAATGTTAATTTTGTCTATAAGTTCAGTCCATTATCAAGCTACAAAGACCTTATTTTGGTTAACATAACATTCTATGCCATTCTCATCCCATTTAACTTTTATACAATCTGCCAATATCGACTTCAAAAATATGATTGATTCATATTTCGAAAACACGACCAATAGTTCGTCAGGCCGATACAGAATCACCCGAGGACGCTCGACTGATCCTTCCAATCCCATTCGTATTTGAAATTCAAATTTGGAAATCCATTAGTGCGACTCGTCATTTTAATGTGACAGAGTATTGAGTTACTCTAATTGATCGGTGCTCTCCGTTCGTTTTTTTTTTGGTTCGGTTCGTTCGAATTTCAAATTTGAATATGAAAGTTCGTTGTGAAGTTCTTTTTTTAAATGTAATATGTTCGATATTATTGTTTGGGCTTCCGGATTTTGGTTGGGGTTGTCATTGTACCGGTAGTAGGCCGGAAGGAGTTAGTTTTATCAGTAGTACTTTATTATATTAGTGGCATAAATTAAAAGTTGGCGTCCATTGGTCAAAATAATTAACATTTTGATATACGATAAGATGAAAGGTGTGGAAGTTTTATTAATCAGAACAATATTTTTTTTGGTGTTTAGAAACAGGCGTAGTTCTGTCTGCATTTTTACTGAATGTTTCTTTTTTATGGATCTTTAAGATCTGGAATTAAGATTTATTATTAGTATCATTATTATTTCTTTAAATGTAGCTTCTATTAACTCTTTTGCAGATGTTCCACATCTTTAGTATGGTTAAAATTACTTCCATGGTTGCGTATCTCAGCAATCGTACCGTATAATTCATATTGATGATCAATTCGATTCATAAATATATCGATTTGCTTGTCAAACCTAATGTGCGGACGACCATTAATCTATATTTTTCGGAACTCGTTCTTATAAAAATGTGACAACGGCAGTTGTTGGTAATTGATGCAAAAATAATTGATGTTTTACGATTCGTACGAATACACGATTGTATTATTTTTGTATTGTGAATATTTTAGAGTTAAGTTTGGAAAGTGACATTATTATTAGGATATCTGCTAGGACTAACCTCTTTAAGTTTGCCTCTTTATCACGAGCCATACATATAATTAATGCTATAGCGCTATCAGAGGATGTATTTGGTCAAAACTTACCTATTTTATTAGTGTCACAAATAATAAAGGTTTTTTTTTAATAAGGAAATCATCATTGACATCTACCGCCTTCATTCCAGGGCGTTGGGGTTCTTTTTCGCATCACCCATGGCCCCTTGCTGGACTCCTACGGTTTTGCTGATATCTCCTTAAGGCGCACGTGGAACATTACGCGCCGTCAACGACTTTGGCTTGGTAAGGACGCTTACTGGATGGTCGGACAACAAGCAATTGCTCGTTGTCCGCAAGCCCGCGCCTGCGGTGGCCGGAAATCGAGATCAGGATCCCGGTGGCTGGGTCGTTCGCGCGTACGCCTGCCTCCTTTGCTAGCATTACTGCTTTGGAGAAGGAGGCGATCACCTGCCACTCCTCCTCGCTCCGGACCATGGCCTGTACCAAGGCCCGGCGCGAGAGATCGCTCGAAACAGCGGTGCTCTACCCAGGCGGAGCACACTTCTACCGTATGCTCCACCATGTCCTCCGAGCGGTACAGACAGTGGTGACACCCGGGCGTTTCTTCCGCACGAATTTGGTGCAGGAACCTCCCGAACTAACCATGTTCGGTGAGAACCTGCCTCATGCGGAAGGTAAGAATGCCGTGTTGTCTTTCCAATTACTGCTCAAAGAGGGGACTTACCGCTATAATTGTGGCGTGCCCAGCACTGGGATTCCGCCGGAACTCTGTCCTCCATGCCACGACTTGTTTCGTCAGCGGAGTTTCGCACCGGCGTTGCATCTCCACGTGCAGATTGTGCATGCGTGCAATAACTAAGTGAAAAAGGTTTGGACTTATAATTTATATTCATTGCTGTAATAGATCATTTAATAGTAATTATTAACCGACGCATTTTAAGTTTTAATTATAATATCATTTTCTTAGTGTTATTTTTAGTTTAAGTTCTTACAGTCTATCCTAATGTTGTCTGGTAGATATCGCTGTCAGCGATGAGATCGCCATAGTACCTATAGATTTAAGTTTGTGTAGGTTTTGTTACTATTTCGGTGCGATGTACAATAAAGTTTAAGTATTCTATTTTTTGCACCTTGGACGCGTCTATAAGGTTGTTATAACATAATTAAATAAATCAATATAAGTGTTATTTGTTGTTCTAATTCTTGCAATTTTATTCATTTACCTATATATTTTCAATCACTATATCGTCACTTTAGTCGAAAGACCAAGTATTGGAAATACCCATATCTCCTGTTAACCACACCGACTGGTCGGTACCAGTCGGTAATTACGTCGCTGAATGCAAGAAGCTCAGTAACTTCTTGCATTCAGCAAAGGTATTCTCAATACATATATTAATTACAACGTCAAAGACTTCAATAAATAAAGTAGCCTGCTCTTAAGTGCATTGGACGACTCATTCAACTCACCAACCCATCCGCATTCTACGCCCAGATTCGCGTGTTCGATTCTTACCTGTTATGGTACACCGAATAAATATAATAACACAAATAAATCAGACCTTAATGAAGATCCACACAAAGCAGCAAAAACAGACGATATTGACAAGGAAACCGTACAAAAGGAAGTAGTAGACTTATCAATAATGCATTCAATCAAAATCGATATACATGAGAAAAAAGTTGAATATTTCGAAAGCAAAACAGTGGTAAGTAAGTTTTTGTCAATTAAAACAGCAAATAGGGTATAAAGTGCTGTCGGCGATGGACATAGAAGCTTTTATCTTGTGCCCTCGTGCGTGGTGGGCGATGAAGCGTGGCCACACCTGCGAACATCTCGCGATACCTGGCTACGCTGGAGATGGCTTCGGTTGGGATGGAGTAGATGTGAAAGGTTTAGGTTTGATAAGCTTATAATAGAAAATTTTAGGATGTCAGCTTTTAACCTTGGTGTTTGCAGCGTCATTTTGAAATCGAGGGTGTTCTGTTCTTCTCTGAGTCACTTTATTGAGAACGAAAATCTGCTTTGTTATTAACAAGGAAATAATATAAAATGCTCAAAAGGTTAAATGGACAGTAAGGTCGTCTATGTCATTGATATTGCTTTTTCATTGATTTAATAGGAAAGTGTAATCACTATATGCAACAATAAAATTATTTTTAATAAGTTATGTAATATGTGAAATAACTTAGAAACACAATCTACTGTATTCAGTTATGTTTACAAGAGCTTTTTCCACACTAACCCACCCCACAAAACGAAGAAAGTAAAACGTCGGTTAATAATTACAGTGTAATAACTCGATTACTCCCCGCTCGTTTAGATCAGCACTATCGATATTATTACTTATCGATTGTCTGTCAGTCCATCCGTCTGTAGTAACCGCAACTTTTTTGCGTTCAAGCGAATCCAACGTGGAAGTGTTCAAAGACGTTTTTATATCAAAATGTGTAAAGAATTGTGAGAACTCGGAAATATATTTAGAGAAAAATTCGATACATTTAATCTTTCTGAAACTATTTTTAGTTTTTCTGAAGACTTTTAAGATAAATCAAGGTTTATCGAAGATCTTGACTTCTACAATAAGAAATCTACCAACGGTTTGAATTCTGATGAAATAGGAACAGCTCAAACGATGCGTGAAGATGACGAATGATAGCAAAATGGTTTGGATTTAAAAATCGTGATAGAGCATAAATGTGATATTGAAGATAGTCATAGACCAGAACTGGGTGTCTATGAAAATTGGAGATTCTTTTAATGGTTCTGATTTGGTTGGATGAACACTATTTAATGATTTTGATGTCGATTATGTATTCTATGTTCAAGTGCAGGAAGTATCGAAAGATACTTAGATGACATTGTTGCTGAGGCGGTCAGTATCTGATGATTATACCTTTAGATATACACTTATTTATTATTAACGGTTATCAGCCCGTATCACCTCACTGGTGGGCAAAGGTCTCCATGAGTATCAGATATTTCGGTTCAGAGCTGGTATGGACCATGATTGGTTTTTAATTTTATCTAACTCGTCCTTCCATCTTCTTAATAGTTAACGTAGGATATTATAACATTTATTGACAATCAATTAGGATTATTGGTTTTAAGGCGTGAGAAATTGAAGCCATTTTAATAATATTTGCAACCTGATGACATAAGAAAAGGACCATCGAAAATACAATCACAGATTCGCTCTGCTCCTCAAAAATGAAGTAACTCGATACTATGTTTATGTCCCGACTTCGCATCTGTCATCGCATATTGAGTCGACCCCCAAACGCTTCTCAATCCTTGCATACGCATCCGATTGACAATGCGGAAATTTGCATACGCCATTTAAGGGTTAGAAAAAATTATCATATGATTACTTTGATAGCCCATTTTATTTGATTCTGATCTTTATTTCTGTAGTGTTATAGTCGAATTTATTTGAAAGGGTGATGCGTAAGATTCGAATGCTCTTTTGAAAGATTTTTCTTTCATAAGCTATAACATTTTGTGCTCTATATATATTAGGATAAGGTACATTTTAGTTTGCACTTTCAGTCCATGGGAATACTCAACCCTCAAATGGCTTATGATAATTTTTCCTTGAATTATTTTTGCTATCATTTTTCAATAGCTCATTAGTGTGTAGCTATCGGCCCGTAAGTGGCATTGGGCCAAGCCGATATTGTTCGGGATCCCTGGATCTCCTCTGCATATTGTGTCACGACCGATTTTATGGGCATCATTTAAATTTTTGAACCTTATTTGCATGATTGTGATTTAGTGTTTATTTTTGTATGAGATATGATGTGGATTTATGGTTTACGTTCAAATGCACTTAATCTATGAATGGGTCGTTTCGGTTCACATAATGTGGTAAGAGGTTAAAATGGTATGGAAATTGGTGATGATAATGCTAAACGTACATGACGAGTCCACTTAGAATCCATTTTGTTTGCAGTATCAATTCTAAAGTGTATTATGCTTGCCGATGATAATGTGTTAAAATTTGTAATGGATGCTACGAAGTAGTGAACTAATCAGTTAAATGTAGTAGTTAAAGTTGTCATACCAAAAACAGCTAAACTATTTACGGGTATTATCAAGGCTATTTTTTCGGTGGATATTCATCAAATAACTTCTTCTGCTCTGGGTAGAGTTCCTTCAAATACCATTTACGTTCCAGAGCCTCGGTAACTATTTTAAATAATTCCGCAGCCCTGGCAAGACCAGGGTACCAACCCTAAAAGGTCTTCCGAAACCTCGTGAAGCGTATCCAAGTTTACAATCATGATAGATCAATCAGTATCTAATGATGAGTCGACTTTTTGCTATTATCGAGACTTATAACACCTATAAATTAACGGGCTGATTGAATGATGACAGAAAAAACGTAGAAAAGAATAAGAGTTACTGATATAGCTCGCAGAAATAGAAAACTGGAGTGGCAAGAACCCATGGCCATTGGTGCAGAAAAGTTGGTCATGGGTAAATAAGACGAAGATGGGGATCCGTAGTTAGATTAACGATAAAAAGAAAATCAGGCAAAGAAAGTCATGGCATTATGTGTTAGCATTTTAAAACCATAGCAGAAGAAATGGAAAAAAAATAAAAATCGATTCGAGCTAGGTCTTTACATTTTATCATAATAGCTAATGAAACAACACTCATATTTCTGTTTAGATTGATCAAACCGTTCTCTATTATTAGCCAAAACAACAAAAACAATTCCTCACACAGTTCTATTTACCTTTTTAATTCAATCCTCTACATTCCACAAAAAAACTAACAATGGTAGTCCGATCACTGACCACTGAACATTTTCATTACGATCAACGCTCACGCACATAACCTCAAAAACACAAAAGCTAAATAAATCGACCGGGATACCATTTATCAAACTGCCGCCTGCATTTTTAATTAGTAAAAAACATATTCGGACAGTGCGCAGTGGTGCGTTCCAATCTGCTTCCGATCTTGGCCTTTCTGACCTTTCGCTCCCACTTATTGACCATATATTTCTCTGTCTCTTTTATCCTCGCTTTAGTAATTAGTTTCTCATGTATAGAGCTTTTGTTTAGAATGACATGTGGCGTCTGTTACCAACAGTTAATTATGGGCTTTTTTTAACGATTCGATGGTATCGATACGGTATCGATGTATCGCAATCGTAATGACTACATCCCTTGTACCGACTTTATTAATTAATGGTGGTTTGTTACTTGGAATAACGTAGAAAGTGTTAGCATTAATGGCACTGTTTGACATAGATTTGTTAGCTTCAACGGTTTTTCTATTTGCGTTGGAAATGTCATTGGGAAAAGTATCACTATTTTATACTATTGCATCTATTTTCAAAATGTTAGTTATAGCTTTTAGTGTAATATATTTTTAATGAGTGTCAAATCATTTGGAATTATTCTACTAAAACTATTTTGTTTATTGTTGAAGTAATTTTACTTTATTTATCGCTTTTATTTGACAAATATGGTTTTATATTTTTACACATATTATTTGTATACTGTTTGTACCCATAATTTCTGTCAGTAGACTTAACATTAAATATGATGAAGAACTAGAATGCTTTCTAATGTACAATTTCATGTTACTACTACACGATATATCCCTAAACGACTGAAACCATTAGAAAAAGGATTAGCTTAAATTGTACAAGACGATCGAACATGAAAAAACGCAACAGTTTTACAACATTGTTCAATAACTTTTACTTTCGTTTATATATCCCTTATAAGACCTAACGGCCTACAGCGAACAGTTATAAATAACTCCATTGTAAGTATGGATACAATGACAGATTATGTTAAATTCAACTTTGACACGCGAAGTTCACCAAGGAGCATTCTTAGGACCAATAGTATTCCTATTAGAAAGCGGTCATTTATACAAGTAGTGACGTTTTTATGGCCACCATGACCGTTGGCAATATTCTATATTCATACTTTTTACATAATTGTGAGTAGCAAAAACAAAAAAAAAACAATGATAGATGGATTGGAAGTAAGAGTTAATTTTTTACGTACTGTGTATAGCTAAGTGAAATTCTTTTTCCTGGTCTATAAGCTGAGTTCGATAGAATGTTGTGGGCTTGTTGAGTAGTTGAAGTGTAACATATTAGACTTTTTTGAAATGATTCATACTGATCTAGAAAGGGTAGAAAAAATAGGACATGTTTATAAGCTAGTTGGCATCTCGTGCGAGTAGTAAAAGTCAAATGAACGATTTATGATTCTACTTCTTGTAATTGAATACTAGAGCTACAATGTTGTTTTACAATATAACAGTTCGTTCAAACTTACCATAATTTGCTACATATATGACGTTTGACACGAACATAAATGGACCTTGAAACGCAGTAATTTACTGTCACAAAAACTGTTGTGGTCAAGGAAACCATAAAACCTTCGAACATGTTGTAAGTAATCAAAAAATGTACCAACCGTAATGTATAAGTAAAAGAGTTAATAATCTAATTCTCAATTGATCCTGTAAATTTTAACCATGCATCTTCCAATGTCCAAGTAGACATAAAGCTGCCAAAACCAATGTAAAAATCAACTCTCTTGTTCTTCGTGAAATGAAATATCAATGGTAATGCTCTAACCGATATCATAAAAACGAATTATTCAAAATTCATAATAGGATCACCTAATCCAAAAATTGTAAATTATGGTACACCAGGTTCCAGTCGGATGCGCTATCGGAACCATCGACCACTTCCCCGTCCATCAAATTCAAATTACGATCGACAACCACCTTTTACTAATAAAAAATCATTCGACCATCGGTCAGTAATTAACGATGCCGAATTCGACCATGCTATTGACCTTACGCAAAGCCAGTATCATTGTTACCGAATATATTTAAGCATTCGATAATGGCCTCTATTACTTTCTTAATACGAATCATACATCGATCTTCAATCGTGTCTTCATCCTTGAAAATACTTAAATCTACTTTAAACTCAGTTTCTTCTTTATCACGGTCGTCTTTAGCTTGTTGATCCGCTTGACTGATGCCCGTTACGCCTGGCTGTGCACCTGCAAGATGGTCACCAATATGAATGTAATTAGGGGCACCGCACATGTAAAAGTGTGTGGTTGCGTTAAGGAAGTCCCTTTGTAACGATGCGGAACCTTGGCTTAAGAATTGAATGGGTAAAATAACTGGTCTTTTGTTGTTTTGTTCAATCAAATGATTGAGAATCAGATGGTGTTTCTATGAATTTAAAGGTTTTTTTAAATGTATTAGGTTTTTTATCGCGTACAATTTTTTCTAGAAAAGTTGTTTTTATTAGGAAATATACTTCGGTATTTTTGGTATAAAACAAAAGTGCTTAATATTCTTCAAAATGCTGCGGTTACCTTCTAGTCAAAATTGCATTACGGTTACCAAAATTCGCTATATATTTCCACATTGTGTCTCAAATATTTGGATTTTTACCATCATCTTCAAAAGTAGGTACTTTAGGTGCTTATAGGGACCTATTTAATCCTAAAAGATTGAATTCCTTATTTGTATTTCCAATCTTAGGATATTTTTAATTTGACACGCTCGTGCTTAACCACTGCCTCTCCTGAGCACTCTTGCCATAAAGACTCCCATAGAGACTCTGACAGTGAATTTAAATGGCACGACATTTTTGTAACTTTAAATCACATCATGTACGTTAGTAGTTTCAAAATTATACCAAAGGGCGTGGATATTTCGATAGCACACTTTAATTTCATACTTGTCTTATATAATTTATAACGTAAATATTGCAAACGATTGCGATAACTGTTTGTTAGAGCATTAAGTAAATAGAATAATGGTTATAAAACCTAAGGGTAGAGACCTGGTGTTCTGAAATATAGGCCCCAAGCCTAGTTTAAGCATCAGCCTTCCACAATATGCTTACTGTATCTACTTTTATCCAAAAAATTATGTAAATGTTGTGTATTGTAGAGAGAAAATAATCTTTTTATTATTATTATTTCGGACTGTTTGATAATAATTTTATCACTATGTGAGTTTTTTTTTTCAGTACCTAATTTTAACATATGTTTGGTAATTTGAATATTTTCGACGGCCTACCCAAATGCCCTTTCCATGGTATTGTTCGTCAACTCGTGAAGCTCCTTAGTAGTCCTGAGTTGAGCTTTACGAATACCGACAAATGCTTGCACTGACTGGACAGGTTCACTCAAATATGTATGGTTCTTTCCTCAAAAGACGATCTCAGGCACCAATCTCCATGGTTCTTATGTGATTTGACCAATACATATTTGTTGTATGGACTTTAAAAGAGACTTTGACCCCTGAATTTGTTTCGGCGTTTCTTTCCAGGGTAGTTAGCTAGAAAACCCAGTCCTTATCTAGTTTAAAATGACAACAAAAATTACGTGTAAAATCTACTTGCAAAATAAATATCACTTTGTCCAGAGCCATATCATCTTCATCAGCTTCATTACCAAGTCAATAGTCCCCATTCTGATCAGCAATGAATCAATTACCGAGTACTTAATTTATTTCAATCTGATTGTGATGAGTTATAGTCTTTCAGGGGAGGTTAGCGATATGGTGTCTGTCTTATAGCTCGTGTATTGATAGATAATGGAGTGCTGGAGGGTGTGTAGACTGATTATATTAGCTATGGGTTGGAAAAGTGACTCATATGAGTTTTATGCTAGTATTTGGGTTATGAATCGGGTGTTACATTGTATTATACAAATGGATAATATAATTTTGTTAAGGAAATGAACGTTAACTTGAGCAAAAATATCATTATTTAATATCCAGTTTTTCTAACGGGTCTTAAGAGAACATGCTCCTAGGATACTCTTGGTATGGACGTGGTAGACCATGTCCTGGAAAAGCACACAATATGATTAACCAGAAGAAAGTCTGTAACTCTCCTGTCCTGTTTTCTTATACAAATAAACTATGTTAATTGCTATTAGCTATTGGTATCGTCAGATTTTTACTACTTATGATAGTTGTAATACCAATATTTTTATAATATATTCTAGTTTAGGTGTCAGGGTATTCAAATTAAATTGACTAATGTATTACGAATTTTTTTGATACTTTATATTTTTCAAATATGTATTTGATAGTAAATATAATTATTATTCCATTTATTTATTTTCTATACATACTCATTACATTTTTAAATATTTCTTCAAAAAATACATAAAAAAAACATTTAAAACAGATATAAAAAAACATTTTATTATTATTACTTGCTTTATTTCACAAATTCAAAAATAAAAACTTTGAAAATATAAAAAAAACTGTATCCTACTGGTATCGGGAACAGGGTCCAAAGAAAGGAACCTCCTAACTATACGAGCCGTGTCCAGGAGTACCACTTTCAGAATCAAGCCCTTGATCCAGCCGCCTAACATGAGCCTCCAAAGGTGTTGGTGAGGCTCTTGGCTATTAAGCCATTGGCTGACAAGACTATTATTATTATTTGGATCACCCACGCATCACTTCTGGTTCGTGGACTGACGTTTCTATCTGGTTAGACCACAGACTATCATAATTTCACCTGTGGCTCACAGACTGCCCCATACCTCGTCAGTGCAGTGACGTATGTACTCGAGACTAATAATAGTATGGTACCTACACACACTATAGTCTTCTTCACCGTCTACGAGTCTATGATATCCCCTCAACCCTCAACTAAGTGTCCAAGTCCAACCAATTTCACAACAAAGAAGTTTTAAAACAAAAGTTGACAACAAAATTCACCAGAAAAAAGGCATAATTATCGTTGAAAAGGGACCCTTTTACACTCATTTAACTAACGCAGTGTATCGGACGGTGGGAGTGTAATCGGTTCCTATCGGCCGACCGATCGGGGTTCGATTCCCGCGGGTTGTAATTAGATTGTTAGTCGCATGCGATATTAACGTGTTATGTTGTTAGGTGAGAGGTCTTGATACTTGGTCGGTAGACAGATGTTTTATGCTGTCATAATCCATAATGCAAAATAAATACTATTAAAATGTAGGAAATTAATTTGAAAACACAAGTTAAATAATTTGAAAAAAAAAAGCTATATTTTCAAAATCCATTGAAACTTAAAACCAGGCTATTTTATGATTTACTAGCTTCTGCCTGCGGTTTCACCCGCGTATAAGTAGGTTTCTCGATACAAACTTCCAACCCCCGTTTTACCCCATTAGGGGTGGAATTTCATAAATTCTGTTATTAACGGATATTTACACCATACTTATAAGGAATCTACCTACCAAATTTCAAGTTTGTAAGTGTTATAGTTTCTGAGATTTCGTGACTAATCAGTGAGCGGTATTACGCTTTTATATATATAGATTATTATTATTGCTGCGCTCACCTTTGACCACTATCTATCCAGCTGGTAACTTATTCACTCTTAACGTAAATTCACCTAGTTTGTAGCTATCTGGAAACGCAGACTCCGGCAGGGAATTCTTTTTCATAGCTCTACACATAATGAATGATTTCCCAAAATAATTTGTACGTGTGAGTGGATGTCTACCATACGGGCAAACGTTATGGCAATGTGTTAGACCATTGCCAATTACATCACACTTCCTACAGCCTTATATAAAGTGAAATATCACAAAACTACTAAGCAGGGAATTTACAGTATAAAAAAAAACTACCTATCAAGTATCAAGACTGCTATCTCCCCTCAGTCGATACATTTTGATGTCGATAAGGAATTCAGTTGAGAATTTAATATACATAATTTCTTTTAACGTATGGTCACTATTTCTATGGCCACCACATTTTACTGCAAACATCGATTGAAGTTGTTTTTGTTTTTTGAGGAAGGTAGACCATAGGTTTAAGAATAGAAAAATTATACATTTTGATACAAGCGGAGAGAATTTGTCATTGCGATCGAGGCGGAATTCGTGCAGAATTCGTGAGAAGTGCTGTAGTGACAAATTTCTACGTGTATCAAACGATGTTCTTACACTTATGAGGAATAGATAAAAGGGGGTTGACCGGTGACTTGTGGATGATAAATACAATAAATTATGGTGGGAGCGAGCTCGCGCATTTTTCCGTACTAGTGCGGAAAACAGTAAATTGCGTGCCTAAAAGCAGTAAGGATAAGAGCAGGTTTTCTAGTTCC
The DNA here is from genome assembly GCA_949316375.1 of Mythimna vitellina. Lineage (NCBI taxonomy): Eukaryota > Metazoa > Arthropoda > Insecta > Lepidoptera > Noctuidae > Mythimna > Mythimna vitellina. The sequence continues at coordinate 1,824,438 of OX438704.1, forward strand.
TAAGTGTATAGAAAAATATTTATACGAGACATAATGCAACGACAATTGATACAAAGTAAAAGAGTAGAGGTGTCGGTGCCATTGGTGTCGGTATCATCTCATCATTCGGTGGACGTCAGATAACCAGCGCTGATCTTCAGCTGACACCCCGCAGTGTCGTAAGAACAAGGTGTATTATATACTTAAACTGAATATTGATATTAATGTAATCAGGTAATCATTTTATTAAAAATAAGTAAATAATAAAATTAATAAATAAAATAAGAACTTTACTACGTTACTATAATAGATGTAAATTGTATGTGTGACTATGAAATTTGTATAAAAGACAATGTGGACCCATTTTATGAATAAATATATTCTACCAGTGGTTTGGCCCGTTTAAATGTAAGAAATATAATGTATAAACTATAAAGTAAGTAGTGATAATGTGGCATTCAACTGTTCACTAGTAGAATTTTTAAAATAGCTCCAGTAGTTTTTGAGTTTATTCATTAAAAACAAAAAACAAATCTTTTAAATCTATGAAATTAGTATATTGATTTATTTATTGGCACACCAACAGCATTATATACACGATTTTTTGTGAAAAATTATATTAAAATTTAGTCACTGGTATGCATGCCTATTATAGGTATGCACTGCTTACACCATGTTACGTATGACATTAATTGTTAGATAATGGACAATGATATAATGAGCAATAATTTTAATGATAATAGATTTTAAATGACAAAAATATTGAACAACTATTTTTTAATTTTGTGATAAATTAAATTATAAGCTTAAGAGCAATTGCAATGGCCCCTAAAGACTTAAGATACAAATTAAAATTTTAAATTGAAACCAAATATAATAACAAATATCGTCGCTTCGAATGTATGTAATCTTTATATATAAAAGGGGAAACTGACTGACATATCAACGCACAGCCGAAACTACTGGGATTAGGAACGTGAAATTTTGCACAAGGTTACCTTTTATGACGTAGGCAAGCACTAAGAAAGGATTATCCAAAATTCACTCCCTAAAGGGATGAAGCAGGAATCCAAAGTTTGTATGGAGAAACCTACATTCACGCGAGTGAAGCCACGGGCAGAAGATAGTTAGTAAATAATTAATAGGTAATTTACAAATAAAATAGGTATCATAGTCGCGGATATAAAAATAGAAAAAGCAAGTGAAGTTATCGCACTAGTACTAAAAAGATAAAAAATATAATTCTAGCGATCTTTATACAATTATTTAATAGAAGAATTGAGTTTCCACCTTCCACAAAATATAAATAAATTTCAATTGAATTGATACTGAAATGAAAACTAAACGCCTTATACAAATTATTTCAATATAGTCCAGACTTTTTGCATACATCATAAACTTACATCTTGCAAAAAATTTTTAGGTTCAAAATGAAAAGAAATTATGTTCTCTTTAAACCTTGAGACAATCTCATAATTAATCTTATATCGTTTCCAATGCTAGAACTCAGGCCTCTTTTCTGGGAGAGGATCCACCACGCAGGTCCAGTGCCCGGTGGTGGACCTGACGCATATTTTGAACCAGTTGTTATCAGTACTGGTGACAAAGGGATATTTTATCTAAGATTGTCTTACCTATTTTCACATCTACTTTTTTTTTTGTCTCGGGTGCGAAAATCGTCTAATGACATCCCTCGCTCTTGGGCGGAGCGGGGGATAGTGTCAGATTTTTACTGACTAAAAACCCACTCCTAATCTCTTTCGCATCACCCATAGACCCCAGTATGTTTCAATCCTGCTGGGCTCCTACGGTTATCTATAACTACTTTAAAGTAGTTACTATATTATTAAGTTTTAAAAAGAGAATTTTATATCTTCTAATAAATCTGGCCGCTATACTCAAAGTGGTACAAAGCTCTGCTCCATCGGTGGGGGCAGAGACATCGGGCTGCACTGTACGATTTACAGCTTTTACGCTATTTTCAATTAAAGTCCTAATGGCTCATGGGCCACCAATGCGCCGATTGTCTAATTGTTGAAGTTTATAGAGTGGTACGACTGTGATTTTGCAGGGTTTTGGTGTGATAGAGTTAGCTTTTACAACATATACAGAGTATACTGGGGCCGCAGTCCAATTCGAAAGAGTGACCAATGAAAGAAGAACGCAGGTGGGTTTCAGTTAGTATTTCATTATTACCTACACGCTTGTTCCACTCTAGAACGGGAGAAGGCATTAGATTATTTCTTACCTAAGAATATACATATATACAGGGTATAACAGAAAGATGTAACAAAATATTAAAAACTGCATAAGCTCATGAAATACTCCAAGGAAATCATAGTAAATTCCAAAACAATGGACCTTGCTTACTTGCAAGGTCCATTTTTTTCGGTTGGAATATCATCCAATGACATCCCTCGCTTTTAGGCGGAGTGTGAGATAGTTTCAGACTTTTACTGACTAAAAACTCACTCCTGTTCCTTCTTTGCTTTTATTCCAGGGCCCCGGGGTTCTCTTTCGCATCACCCATGGCCACAGTAGGCTTCGACCCTCCGACCCCTTCCTTTGCTAGCAATACTGCTTCGCAGAAAGAGGCGACCGCCTGCCGCTCCTCCTCGATCCGGACCATGGCCTGTATCAATGCCCGGCGCGAGAGATCACTGCCGCCGATCGCTCCCACGAGGACACGACGGTGCTCTGCCCAGGCGGGACACACCTCTACCGTATGCTCCACAGTGTCCTCCGCGCGGTCCACACAATGGTGGCACCCAGGCGTTTCTTCCGCACGAATCCGGTGCAGGAACCTCCCAAACTTACCATGTCCGTTGAGGACCTGCATCATGCGGAAGGTAAGGACATCATGTTACCTTTTCAGCCACTCCTCGCAGAGGGGTTTTTAGCCATAATTGTGGCGTGCCCATTTTCAACCGTATTGGACCCCGATTCATTCTTACTTTTGCCGTAAAATACTGCAATAAATACACACGCTTAATTTCTATTCGATAAAAATTAACATTTAATAACAAAGTATTAACAGCTCTATAAACTTCCTCCCCGACTCCACGCCATTCCCTTTTGTAAAAACTTTCCTGTTAATCGCTGGCGTTACAATCATAATGTTCTAAGTTTTCCTCCGCACTGGACCAGATCGAACGGCAGAATATTGGACTTACCCTAAATATTATTGGACTTACCCCTTCAAGAATATCGGAGTTACCCCTTACCTAATATTGCAGCTAATTGTGATCGTAAATGCGTTTTGTTTTGAAGTATTTTGGAGCTGTTTTCTTATGTTAAGTTTTGAGAAACATCATGTTTAGAATGGTGATTTGTTAAGTTCATGGCTTTTATTTGTGCTACGATGATTGTTAAAATTAGGGTTAAAAATTAAAGTTTTCACTATGTTACAATTACCATTCAGGTATTGGGCCTAATTTATCTAGGCTTCATTTAGCATGCAGACAGATTGACCCAATACCTATGATGTCCCCTTTGATTCATGTATTTTTAGGGTTCTGTAATCAACTAGGAAGCCTTATAGTGTAGCCAAGTCTTTCGGTCTGTCCGTCCGTCCATTTATAATTTCAGTGACCGTTAGCACTAGAAAGCTGAAATTTGGTACCAATACACATATTAATCATGCCGACAAAGTGGTAATATAAAATGTGGAAAATATGTTTTATTAGGATACCCACCTACACGGAAAGTGGGGAGTGTTTTTTTTTCATTTTAACCCTAACGTGTGATATATTTTGGATAGGTATTTAAAAATGAATAGGGGTTTACTAAGATCATTTTTTGATAATGTTAATATTTTCGGCAATAATCGTACCAAAAGTAAAAAAAATGTGTTCCCCCTCTAACTTTTGAGCTATAAGTTTAGAAAATATGAAAAAATCTCAAAAGTATAACTTTATAAAGACTTTCTAGAAAAAATGTTTTGAACTTGATGGGTTGAACAGTTTTTGAAAAGTTGTACAGAATTGTTAAAATCGGTTCTCTCAATCCAAAATTACCGACGAAAACCCAACATACATAACCCTTCCAGTTTGTATAAATTAATAACTCAATTTCCCGAGAGATGGCGCTAAACTTTGAGCTACTTCGGGCTGTTAAGATTTTTCCTGAGTTGATGGGGTCGGGACAGATATATTGTCGAATTGTTCGGTTGGTCTCTCGTAGGCATTGGTGGTATTTGTCCTTGCTCATTGTCTCTCATTCATTAACTCTTTAGTGGGGACACATATTGTGACAGACGGGAAACTACTGAACCCTGCACTTAGTGTGGCCCGATACGCTCTTTTCCTTTTTACGTCAAAGGTCCCTATGTGTAGTTGTGATTCGAGTTGTAACTGTGTGTCTGTAGAAGATTGAAATAAATATAAGGAAAACCAATGTGACAATTTCTTTCACGCGCGTTTTTGGATCACTTGAATTGAAAGCAAAAAGAAAGAAACAATTTAACGTTTAATTTGTAAAGAGTTATTAATTTATTTACCTACAGTAACTGAAGGCTAGTGGTTGAAGATTGCACGTACAATGATGCTTATGGGCCCTTCAACCATCAGTCAATAAGGAGCTCTATGGTGAACTACTTTTTAAGTTGGGAAAGACAACGCAGAATTAAAATTAAACCTTACCAGTGAACCGCGCCAGCTTCGCACGGATGATAGAAATCTTTGAAAATTTTCAGTTTTTCCTTACTTATGTTCATGTTTTTACACATACTCGTACACTTAAAATTTTCTTATATATCACTCTCCTACTGGGGCCTCGGGTTGTGTGAAAGCGAAACCCGGGGCCCTGGGACGAAGGCAAAGAAGGAACAGGAGTGGGTTTTTAGTCAGTAAAAGTCTGACACTATCTCTTGCTCCGCCCAAGAGCGGGATTTGTCATAAGATGATTTTCCCACCGAATAAAAAAAAAGTATACCACTCTGTCTATTGGTGAAAACTTCACGAAAATTTGTTCTGTAGTTTCTGAGTTTATTGTTTTCTATAGACAGACAAACGCGGTTGGGTATTTTTGTTTTTTTTTTTTATGTGACGATGTGTTTTAATGAGTTTTTTCTTTAAGCATAAGTTGTAGCACCTTCTGACAATTAGACAAAGAGCATTAGAGCTGAGATCGGCGAGACATTCCGTCGCCTACTTACGTTTGACATATTTTACACAAATCCTACCGGCACGCTATAATGAGTGTCATATTCCTGGTACGGTCAGCAACACACGGAAAATGTTATATGTAGAAAAATAAATTGAACATGTAGAAATCGTTTGTATATTATGTTCCCTTTCAAATTTCGATGATAACTGTTTTTTTACTCACTAATAATTCTCCCGCCCGTATTTCGATCACGGTGGCCACTCTGAACCCAGACCTAACCAGAGATTAGCCAAATACACAGGAGATATTACAGTGCACAGTGCACAAGTGTGTGCACAAACACAGGTGCACTCTCTGTTTCTTTATTCTCATGATCCGATGTGGGACGGCAATCCAACACGACCGGAGAGTGCTCAGGCGCAGGACCAACTGAGTGGTGTGACACCGCCATGCCACGGAAAGCACGTAAAGCTTTCCGAGGCATGGCGGTGTCACACAACCAACTTCCAAACTCCGAGCTGCTACAGAGTAATTCGTAATGAAAAGCCCAACAGCACTTTTTGCCTGATCCGGAAATCGAACCCAGGTCCCCACGCTCAGCAGTCGTGCTTGCGACCACTATCTCACCTGATAGTAAGTGATGATGTAGTCGACGATGCTTGTCTAGAAGTAACCTATACATTCTTGAATTAAATACCCCCCAGCTATAGGTATCCGAAGACTCCAGAAGGAAATTTGACGCACAATTAAAGTATTCCTAAATCTTTATGAACGGCGAGCAATGGGTAGCTCGCCGTCCGATTTTCCGCTAACCGCCTGGACCGAGCCCAACTTGTCGACGGCGCGTAGTGTTCCACACGCGCCTCGCGAAGATTTATTTTTATTATTTATTATTATTAGACATACATATAGCTCATTACAGACAAATCCAATGCGATAGTGTAGTCAAAAATATAAATTACAATAATGTTGTCATGTCAATTTGATCCAATTCATAACATTAAATTAAATTAGTCAATATATCAAAAATAAATTAGTCAATATAATAAAAATTAAAAATCAATATAACATACAATTAAAATACAATATAAGGCAATTAATTATCAGCACACAAATTATTTAAGTCAATTATTTATAAGATGTCAGCAACCGTAGGGGCCCAGCAGGATCGAAGCCTACTGGGGCCATGGGTGACGCGAAAGAGAACCCACGGACCCTGAAACGAAGGCAAAGAAGGAATAGAAGTGGGTTTTAGTCAGTAAAAGTCTGAAATGCCCTGTCGCCCCGCCCATTGGCGGGAGATGTCATTAGATGATTTCCCACCTAAAAAACAATGACTATTACTAATTTCAATTTTTTTTTTAAATTTTTTTAGTACATCAGTTAATGCATCTTTTCCTGTAATTTGGCTAATACATTCTTAAAAAATAAAAAAAATAGTGTATTTTTAAAACAAGTTTAAGTTTTACAATAGTTATATGACTGGAGCCTCATAAAACTGATGGTCCTGCGCCTGATCTCAAACCGGAGTGCCGTCCATTGGACTATGAGAGTAAAGGACTATAATATCTTTTGCGTACTTGGCTTTTATTCGTTTTGATTGACCACCGTAATGGGAATTCGGAAGCATAGCACAGCATAATCAGCCTTTTAATGTTCCCACTGCTGGGACTCAGGCCTCTTCTTTAATGGGCCGTAAGCCACTAAGCGGGCCCAGTGCGGATCGGTGAATGTCACATGTCTTCGAATTTTTTGGTTCTAAGACATGCCGGCTACCTCACGATTTTTTCCATAAATGATGATGTTTTTGAATTCGGTAGCGCTCGAAGGATTATAATCAGTTAAGCATCATTATTTACCTTCAATACAAACAACGGATCTTGTCAATAAATAATAAGTTTCTTTGATATAAAAGACAAAGCCGTCTTTGCGTGCTACCAGCCACACTACCGTAGTTGACTTTATAATAATCTGATATGAGTATCTAGTTTTTATTACAGTTCCTTTTAATGCAACGACTCATAAATCCAACGCAACGCGGTGTATTGTATAAAAATGTGCTGAGATACGTATCTGTCACGCTACGTCTACCTGAATTATATGTTGCAATGTCTTGTCATATAGTAGACAAGAACTTGTGTTTGGATATTGTTGTACAAACAATGTTAGTAAAGGAATATAATAATCAATAATTATTATTTATTATTGTAGTTGTAGTGGCCAGTGGTCATGTAAAGAGGAAAGATGAAACGCATGTTACTAAAATAGTTATGAGTGTCTATGTGGATGGGTGAAGAGGGAGAGGGAGGCCAAAGAAAAGATGGATGGATTGTGTGAACAGTGATATGAAATCAAAATCAAAAAGCATTTATTCCAAATAAACCATTTACAGGCACTTTTAAAATGTCAAGAAGTCAGTCAGTCAGAAAAATAAAAATAAATGATGCTAATTGCGCATTCCAAAGCGTAGATCTCTATGGAGAAGAATGTGCAAGAAACTCCATGGACACTCTTTTCAATCATGTTTTGTAATTACAAATATCTCTGTTACATGTTTCTTGTCGTTATCATGTGAGAACAATGTAAATAAAAATAAAAACTAAATATAGATATTAAAATAGCAACTGGCAGCTAAGAGATGAAAGAAAAGGAAGTTAGTGATAGCATGACGGTTGACAGGATAAAATGGAAGAAAAAAAAGTGTTGCGCCGACCCCAAATAAGATGGGACAAGGGCAGGAAGATGATGATGAGTTGTCGTGGTCAGATTTTAGAATTGATCACTTCATGATATGGTCAATAAAAAATTGGCCAGGTCGTTTGACGTTAACGATTGATGATATGTCAATCCTCGTTTGGCCATATCATTGATGTAGGATTTCTATTATAATAATAGGTCTAAAGAAAGTAGTCTGATTGAGTATTGACTACATATAATAATGATAATAAATCATTTATTTTCAGGCATCTTGGCCCATAGATAAATACCTTACAGAACATATATAAAGTAAATTTAATACAATTTATTCTTAATAAATAAAAGATATGACTATGAGGAGCAGAGGCGGCCGAGTGGTAACAGCCCCGACTTACGAGTTGTAAGTTGCGGATTCAAACCCAGCCAGGAGCATTAGTTTGTGTAATTTATTTCATCACCACTGCTCTCAAAACGGTGAAGGAAAACACCGTGAGGAAACCGGCATGTCCTAGAACCAAAAATTCGAAGACATGTGACATCCACCAACCTGCACTGGGCCCGCGTGGTGGATTACGGCCCATACCCTTTCCTAGAGAGAAGGCCTGAGTCCCAGCAGTGGGAACATTATAAGGCCGACTATGCTATGCTATGCTATGACTGTGTTAGTTACACTTCACACTGCACTTGTTCACTTTGTGCTGTTCTGTGGCACTTGGCATATCATCAAACTTTAAAGTTAAAAACGATCTGGGGCTCAAGTCTGCTATTTTTATAAATTCGTCATTCCGACACGATCCCATTGTCATTTTGCTAAAAGTTCGTAGTCTGCTAATACATAATGGTCGATCATTGGTCGGTCAATGGTCTTGTGGTAGAATGACAATATCGAGCTGTCTCGTAACAAATTAAAAACAATGACTGCACAATGAAGTTCTAATGGTAGACCACTGATCAAAGGAACTGTTAAAATTTTAGCAGATTACCACATAGGTACGTCAAACATTAATTTGTTATCAGCCATTTCTTTCAAAGGAGTGTCAGTGGTCAACCATTAGAAAGTCATAATGACGCTATTATATTAGTAGATTACCAAACTTGTCAAAATCAACAATTATGAAATCAATGATAGACTATTCTGACACTATTGTGATAGCAGACTTGAGGCCCTAGTCAATTTTACTTGGCCATATCATGAAGTGATCAATTTCTAAGATCTGGTCACGACATATACATAAATATAGGGTCTATAATTATAGAAATCGAATGGGATACTGTAGATTTTTTTTATAATATACAAGAAATAATAAATTTACATGAAAACAATGAATAGGTTACTTTAGCTGAATATTTGAGGGATTCACTTTCAACAGAAATCAGTTTTTAATGTAATCATGAGCATTGTTTTGACTTGTTCATTTTCTTAACTTTATGTCTTTCAATGACTATTGCCGTTCTAGAGTTATTGAGAGGGCGTATCAGACTTTTGTTGACTAAAAACCGTCTATATCCTTCAGTTGCCCCTTGCGTTCTAGGATTACAGATTCCCTTTCAAAAATTCCCGATGGCCCTAGTGGGCGTTGGTCCGGCTGGGCCCCTACTCTTGTAAATGACTTCATCATAGATTGTAATTGATGCTTAGTCTTAGATAGCAATAAAACTAATACATTTACCACGAAGAAGGAACAAGCGGGAAGTAAAGTTTTTGGAACACTTTCATCTACACTAATGTTATAAAGAGGTAAAGTTTGTTTTAATGTTTTTTTATTTATTTATTTAAACTTCATGTACAGTAGTGGTACATTGGCGGACTTAATGCAACAAGGCATTCTCTACCAGTCAACCTTTGGGTTAAAAAAGACAACACTGTGGTAGGTGTCCACAATAAACAAATAATAGATACTTCAAAAGAAAAAAATAAAATAAAAAGTAAGTTATTTATAATAATAAAATACATATATATGATAAAATTATAAACTAATAAATACTATGAAAAATATCAAATCATTAAGACAACTTAATAATAATTCTGACGAAGACCAAACTAAAGTTGAGAGGACTTCAAGTTCAAGTTTTCTGTTTGCTGGAGGTGATAATCTCTGGAAGTACTGGTCTGATTGCTAAAATTTTTTCACTGATAGAGAACTGCTTTATTCCTGAGTGTATAAGCTGTATTTTTTTGTACGCGGGTGAAGCTGCGGGCAAAAGCTCGTCTTACATACAGTTAAGGAGTGAAATTTCTTGCCGCAGTCACCGTTTTTTGGCCGCGAGAGCCCGATCAATCTCTAGATCTAGCATCGAATGTCGAAATGGATTGAATCCACAATTCAAAAGCGTTAGACTGGCACTATCAAGAAAAAAGAGAATGCGGCAGTCCACGTCAACTCTAACGTGGAACCGTCTTGGTAGAAGGAACGAACAATAGAATGACGTGGAGTGAGGCAAAGCACAGAGCTCAAGACCAAGTCCAAGTACGCGATGGAGGACTATTGTAGACTCTGTTAAGACTTGAAAAAGTAACAAGCAGACAGACAGACAGAGTTTCTTTCGCATTTATAATATTAACTAGCCGTTCTCCACGATTTTACCTGCTTCTTTAGTTGCTAATTTTGCTACACTGCTTCTGTGAGTCAATGAGTAATGTTATATAGCTTAAAATGTTCCTTATTAAATAGGCTATCCAACACTAAAATAATTTTTCCATACTTCATGACATTAGCGCGCAAACAAACCCATCAGCTTTAAAATCTAACAATTTCCTACATAAAAAATCTTATGTCACAATGTCTGCGGCGGCGATCTCTCGCGCCGAGCCTTGGTACAGGCCATGGTCCGGAGCAAGGAGGAGTGGCAGGTGGTCGCGTCCTTCTGCGAAGCAGTAATGCTAGCAAAGGAGGCGGCCGATCGTGTTAGGCAACAATCCTTACGCTCCAACCGCCGCCGGGATTCCGATCCCGATTTCCGGCCACCGTAGGCGCGAGTTTGCGGACGGCGAGCAATGGGTAGCCAGCCGTGCGACCGTCCGGTAACCGTCCGGACCGAGCCCAAGTCGTCGACGGCGCGTATTGTTACACGCGCGCCTCAGGGAGATGTCAGCAAATCTTAGGGGCCCAGCAGGGTCGAAGCCTACTGGGGCCATGAGTAGTGTGAAAACGAAACCCGGGGCCCTGAGATGAAGGCAACGAAGAAACAGCAGTGGGTTTTTAGTCAGTAAAAGTCTGACACTATCTCTCGCTCTGCCCAAGAGCGGGATTTGTTATAAGATGATTTTCCCAACGAATAAAAAAAAATGTCACAATGTCTGTTACCGAACTTCTCCGAAAGGGCTCGACTGATTTTTATGATTTTTTTTGTGTATATTTGGTAGGTCTGAGAATAGGTCGTAGACTATTTCTTACCCTCCTGGGCCTCCTGACCTCTATCTTTTTCACAACGTTTGTTGGGTTAATTAAAATCATGGATTTAAAAGATCCAAAAGTATCTTAAAAGATTTCCTGCAACACAACACTACCTTCTTTAGAAAAAATACAAAAAACTCCTTTTTAATATTCCAACGTTTCCCATCCGCACCACATTTGCTAACTGTACGCAACAGTCTACGCGATACATCCGACACACCCGAAGAGTAGCGACGTGTAAAATCTGCATTTCTTTGAGATGCACTTGTCCTCCCCCTCCCACCACCCCCTAGACGGCTCTTAGATAAAGAGGGCTCTACTTTCGCGCGCTTTGAGCAGAGTCCCTGGGTTTTGTTAAGAGTGCTGCCTCCTAGGTATAGCAGAGTTAGTTGTTATGTGTTGTTTTGTACACCGTACGTTAGAACGGAGCCAGGTTAGGATTTCTATTGTCTTCGAAAGTATGGGGATATAAATCTGTGTTGAGTTTGGATTTGTGTGTGCTGGAGGTGTTGGAGTTTGAGGGTTTTTATTTTTTGGTTCTGTGTTTGGCGGTGGCAGTTGGTTTTTGTATTTTTCAATGTTAAACAGAGAGCAGTACAAAGCCATTTTACTTGTTACGACAGTTCTGCTATCCTATGAGGAGTTTCGTTCCATATCTTTAAAGTTCTTCGTCAGATCATAGCAATATTTCTATAGGACCAACTCGGAAGCATAACATATCAATAAAAAAAATTATATATTTCAAAATTGGTCCACGATTGACCGAGAAATTGGTGAACGTACATAAATAAAAGTACATTCAGACGAATATGGAACCTCCTTTTTTTTGAAGTCGGTTAAAAATCTTGCGTTAAGGTATCAGAGTTTTGCTTGCGATTTGAACGTAGACAATAGCCCGAAATCAACTGGGCAGTTGCCTAGACCAGAAATAACAATCTTCTGCTCGGAGGATCCTCCCTTTTTTAACGGTGGTTTGCATGACACTCTGTTCCACATACCGCTACTTAATGCAGTATCAATGGGTAGATTGCTTTCTTCACATCTTGAGGTTTCAAGATAAGAGAGATGATGTGAAGAAAGTAATCTAAACCAAACCAAATAACCAAACATTTAGGTTTTTTTTATAAATTGATATAAACTAGTGTTCGACTGCGATCCTTCGTGATGGTAAGCAGTGATGCAATCGTTGATGGTGAGGTGCACTAGTTCATTATTAATAACAATATTCTACAACTATCACACAACGCCATCTAGTCCCAAACTAAGCAGAGCTTGTGCTATGGGTACTAGACAGCTGATAACATACTTATATATTTCTAAATACATACATACTGTAGATAAATTACACCTAGACACAGAACAAATGATCGTGTTCATCACACAAACATTTGTCCTAGGTGGAAATCGAACCCACGACCACCTGCATAACAGTCAGGGCCACTAACCACTAGACCAACAAGCCTGTAAAGAGCCTATTCACTCTAGCCTTGAAGACCCTAAACTATAATCGGATGGGAAGACCTTGGCAGGCGAATTGTTGCAGTCCTTCCATTTTCAGCCACTATTGACTGATTGACAATACCCGAGTCACGCTAAGTATTGTGATTAATACGTAGCCTATATTCCAGGTTTTAATAAGCCAATATGACACAATAATACCATGATTACTATATTATTTAAGTACTCATTGTAAGAGGAAAAAGTATGGAGGAAGAAAGTACAGAAAAAGTATGAATTTCTTGGAATTTTTCTGTTTAACTGTAGCGCTTATTGGCTGCTCTCCACTTGTATGCACGCGAAGCTTTCACCGTTAACTTTTGGATTCATTTTATTTGTCTAAGTGTATAATAAGTGTGTGTATCTGTCGGGAAGCCGTGCTATCGTCTCGTCCAATATACCACAGTGTCTCAAGACGAAAGTCTATGACCAGTGCGTGTTGCCAGTGATGACATATGGCTCTGAAACGTGGTCGCTTTCAATGGGCCTCATCAGAAAACTTAAAGTCACCCAAAGGGCAATGGAAAGGGCTATGCTCGGAGTTTCCTTGCGTGATCGAATCAGGAATGAGGATATTCGCAGGAGAACCAATGTCATCGACATAGCACGAAGAATCGCCAAATTTAAGTGGCAATGGGCAGGGCACATTGCTCGCAGAACGGATGGCCGTTGATGCCGAAAGGTTCTGGATAGGCTTTGGAACTCTTAATATGAAAAAAAAAACGTTTTTCTTAATAGCTTTCATGGTTATTACAGAAAATATAAAATACAATAAATACATAATTTCGGAAAAAGATTATCGTACCTTTAATATAAAGTTTATTTGAACTTGTATTTCCAAGTCAATCCAAAGATAAAACACTTCAAAACAACCCGTTTAAAAAAACGGCAATTTCTTAATTAAATACCTAATAAATAAATAATAATAATAATCATTTAACAGGTCCGCTCAGAACTGTGTGGTTCTTCCTACAAAAGACCATATCCGACTCCAATCTGCATGGTTTGCTGTATGGGCTTTAAAAGAGACGTTGAACTCTGAGTTTGTTTCGATGTTTCTTCTCAGGGTAGTCAGCTAGGAAACACCGGCTTCGTCTAGTTTAAATTGACGAAAAAATTGATTTGTAAAAATTTTTTAAAAACCTATCTGCAAAATCATCATCATCAGCATCATCATTGCAGCTGAAAGACGTCCACTGTTGGACATAGGCCTCCCCCAAGCGACGCCACAACGACCGATCCTGTGCGTCTCGCATCCACCGCACTCCCGCGACTCTCACCAGGTCGTCGGTCAACCTTGTGGGAGGCCTTCCAACGCTGCGTTTTCCGGTGCGGGGCAAAATAAAAATCATTTAATCACATCAAACAACATCCAACAACACACATCATGCATTTCTCATCCAACTCTCCTGTCACAGGTCTGCTGGAAGAAATTTTATTTGAAAATAAGCAGAACCTTTGTGCTCTTCTACCTGTATTTGTTCTTTTCATTTTTAATTGTTTGTGTGTACATAAATAAATAAATATTGTTGATGACAGACAACATCGCTCATCCAAATAAAATTAGGATGTTAGTAACAATTTTAGCTTATAACCTATGAAAGTACATACACACTGCTGAAAACAATTATGTTTTGATAAGATGACTCAGTATGGGGCTCTCATCATCTCTTTTAGCAATAATTTTCAGGAGGCTGTTGCTACTGCTACGCAATCTGGCGCAAAGAGACGTATTCTTTTTGCAGATGACAAGCTGAGAAGCTATCGACTCTGGCTTGAGCAAACATCTCCGAAGCACTGCAATAACGTGGACGCCGTATCAGTGCCCTGAAAGCGTTGTTATGCTAGACTCGCTTGCTAGAAAAAAATATTTATTTTTCAAACAATAAAGTTCACAACTGCAAATGAGCGGGCAAGTGCGAGTCGGACTCGCACACCGAGGGTTCCGTACAAACTTATCTATGAAAACTGTTCAATCCTCGAATTGAGTTACGAAGATTTTTCTAAATCGCAAAAAAGTTTTTTGTTGTGACGTAACTGCAAATTTACAGTTTTCAGACGTTTTCCTATATTTGTGCTATGAGACCTTGTTTCATGCCAAATTTTAGGATTCTAGGTCAACGGGAAGTACCCTATGAATTTCGATTCCCTTAAGAGTGTCGAAATATATGTTTTTTTGCGACATAAACGACCGCATGTTAACTCAGAAGTTTGATTTTTTCACAGTTTCAAGGGACCTTGAGACTTGAGTATATGGTTTTGATTTCAAATCGATACCTACACGCGTTCCGGAGTTAAAGCGTCTTGACCGACAGACAGATTGACAACAAAGTGATCCTATAAGGGTTCTGTTTTTTCCTTTTGAGGTACGGAACCCTAAAAAATAATTTGTGAATGGCAGTAACAATTTAGCTTCCTTATTCTCTATCATAATCTTAACAAATTTTTCCCTAGTCACCATTCCACTGTTGTGCAAAACCCTCCCCCAATCCCAATACAGATACAAGGAAGTCCGGTCTATTACGCGCGCGATCATCGAGCATCATCAGCATGCAGGCGACCGCATCCGATTCGCTCTCGCACCGGGTCATAGCCTGAACCAGAGCCCGGCACGACAGGTCGTCAATCACTATGTCGGTTGCGAATAAATAAGTATTTTACATGCAGCTACAACCTTTCTGAACCCTAACTAGCCAGTAACACTAAAACACCTTGTACTACTTGATTTACAAAAAGGTTGCATATAAAATTTCCCATACGTACATGTAAGAAATGGCTGTGTTACGCAAACGACACACAACTGAAATAAGCGGTCTCGATGTGTCGCAGCACGATTGTTACGTACATAACAATAGAAATATTAATTGTGCAAGATGTTATGTAAAATATGTACACGATTTGACAGAACATAGTTCGAAAATTACTATATCATATGTTTATTTTATTTACAGTTGGGTAGGTCTAACTTTGAAAAAGAGGTCAATCGTCGAATCCGACTCGGCTGGATAACGTTCAGGAAACTGCGCCGTATCTTCTTGTCCAATATACCACAGTGTCACAAGACGAAAGTCTATGACCAGTGCGTGTTACCAGTGATGCCATATTGGCCCATGAAAAGGGCTATGCTCGGAATCTCTTTCGTGATCGTATCAGAAATAAAGATATTCGCAGGAGAACCAAAGTTACCGACATAGCCCGAAGAATTGTCAAACTTAAGTGGCAGTGAGCAGGGTACATTGTTCGCAGAACAGATGGTCGATGGAGACGAAAGGTTTTGGAGTAACCACTTGAACACACTTTTCCGATCAAAAACAGCACCAGAACCCCAAGAAAAATGCAAGAAGCATCACCGTACACACATGAAATGAAGTGTCTGGCACAAGAGCCATCGAGCTCTACGCTAGCACGGCACGGCGAGGCCCTTGAACGGCGCAGAACGACACGGAATGGCAAGGAACGGCAAGATACGGTCCTTGAACAGCACAGATGTAGATATTGCTGTTTTTGTCATCACTTGGATGCGTTGTGTAGTGGTTTAATATGTGTTATTAAAGGTGGTTTGATGGCTCATTTGGATTTTTATAATAAGGATTAAAAGTATACTTGCCTTTTTTAAAAGTGGGTTGTATTTTTTTCGTATGTCTGTCTAGACCCTTTTTCTCAGGAACAAGTGGAAATATTGAGCTGTAATTATATTGAAAAACCAAATTTACTACTTCATGTAGCAGTGAAAAAAAATTAATCATCCAAGTCAACGCGATCTAAAGATGAGTCCGTATATTAGGTACTTCTTTTATGTCGCATATTTTGACTTCCTGTATTTAGAATCATGAAAATTGGCAAGAAGAAAGGCCACATAGTAAAAGAAAAAGTCTGAAAACTTTAAATCTGTCGTTAAATCACAAAAAACTTCGCTTCTTCGCTTTTTGCGATTCGGAAAAAGCTTTGAGACTCGATTCGTGAATCAAACTACTTCACAGGTAAGTTAGTACCGAGCTCTGGGTGAGCGAGTCTGACTCACATTTGATCAGTTTTATATTTTAATTATTAACTGGAATTACCACATACTTGCTAAATAGACAATGATCTTGGATGCCTTTGGTATTAGAGTGAAAATTATTCACATTTGATAATAATATATTTGACTTAAAGTTGGGAATTTACCAACGAAACACTTTAGCATTACAACTTTGACATTTTAAAGTAAGTTCAGATGAATTTTGCCTTGATTCCAATATATCTTTAATGAGGTGGGAAATCATCAAATAACACCTCAATCTCTAGCTGGAGTGAGAGGGAGTGTCAGCCTTTTATTGACTACTAGCTTATGCCCGCGGCTTCGATCACATACATAAAATATAGCCGATATAGGCTATATTACAACAGACTGCGGCAGGAAATTCCACTCCTTAGCTGTATAAGACGAGCTTTTGCCCGCGGCTTCACTCGTTTACATAAAATACAGCATATGTCACTCAGGAATAACGTAACTTTATATCGGTGAACAAATATTTGCAATCGGACCAGTACTTTCAGAGATTACCTCCTACAAACAAAAAAAAAACAAACTGTACCTCTTAATATTAGTATAGAAAACCCTACCTGTGTTCCTTCATTTGCCCTTTGCGTTCCAGGGCAGCTTTGTGCTCCGGTGATTTTTTTGATCAATCATGCAGGTCTAGCAGGCATATTCCAATATATCCTTAATCTGTTTAGAAGTACCTTAAGCAGGGTGAAATGTTGTTAAGGTCCGCAAAATTTTTCGAAAGATACTATGGTCTTGGAACGCAAAGGCCAACTGAAAAACACAAATGGGGTCAGTAAAAACCTGATATAATAATATAATATAATATTCCATAACTATCACACAACGCCGTCTAGTCCCTAGCTAAGCAGAGCTTGTGTTATGGTTACTAGACAACTGATAAACATACTTATATATTTCTAAATACATACATATACATACATAGATAAATTACACCCAGACACAGAACAAATGATCGTGCTCATCACACAAACATTTGTCCTGAGTGGGAAATGAACCCACGACCTCCAGCATAGCAGTCAGGACCACTAACCACTAGATCAACAGGCCAGTCAAGTCGTTGATATGCCCCTCGCTTCATTTTAAGGTGGGGAGATCATTTGATGATTTCCTATGTCAAAAAATGGTTGCTTGTAATGTGGTTTCTATACAAAAACTAAACGTCGATTTTCGACATCCACAGGTAGCAGGAAGGTCCATTTGTTCGTCAAACCACAAAGTAATACCGTCCCACTTACATACATTGAACGGAAAAATCACAAATCCTACCCACCCCCCTTTTTCTCTCCCTTAGACACCCATCACTCATACCCTACAAACTAGGAAATCAATAAGATTTTTACAATTTAATAAATGCTTCTCCACCATTACTATATTACAGGGATAAGTGGGTCGCGTTCCCCATTCCTCCCCTTTCGGGGGGAGAACGGGGAGGTCACGTCATACATCTCGATTCCAGAACTTTGTTCCCGGTTCATGATAATTGAGGGATTCATATGCTCTTTACATTTTAGTTTGAAGAAGATTCCTTTATGAACTGGTTTTAAGCAGGTTCTCAGGTTTTAGGGAGTGATGCATACTTCGTTCCATTGTGAAGAAAATAAGTCTGATTTTGTCTTCGTAAAAGAATGAGAAGCTCTTGAAAAACTGTCAAACTACGCGTGAACGAATTTCGATACCGAAATGTCACGAGGTCAGTATTGATATTTTTATTTCGCTCGGTTTGAGGAGCACGTGGAACAAAATAAACCATCGACCTGGGTTTGGTTCTTATCGAACGGCGAGCTACCGTACATTGCGTCTCCTGCGTCAGAGAATGTTCTCTTCCTCATGCTTCCCGCCCTTCTTTTCTACTAGGATAAAAGGTTTGTGTGTTTTACGAAGCATGAAGAAATATCAGTGTGTTAAGTTCGACAGACAAACCTCGACATGCGTTGCTTAACCTTGAATATGGCTTACCAGAACGGCTGTTATTATTTTATTTATTTTAGCCACGAGTTCTTACACTCGTATAACATAGCAAAATCACATTTTTTCGAATTTTTGATTACTCACGATGTTTTCCTTCACCGTTTTGAGAGTATCAGTGATGAAATAAATTACACAAAGTAATGCGACTGGCTGGGTTTGAAACCGCGACCTATAATTCCGTAAATCGGGGCAGTTGCGACTCGGCCACCTTTGCTTTCACAACTACACTCTATAACTAATCAATATTACTTGTCAAAATTTATTTTTGCACTAGAAACAGCTCAACATCAAATGTATTCTTAACGATGAAAATGTTTACTTGAACTAGCAGACTTATTACTTCGTCTATGAATGAAGAAACTATGCCTAAGTAATTATTCCATGTAGTATATAATTATTTTCTCATTATTCAGTAAACACACCTCCTGACAACGTGTTGACAGACAACCACATTGCTTAATCAATATCTAGCTCTTCATTATCATCGAACCCTAGTACTATGGCTTCATAATCAACTGTTACTAGTTTTTATCCAATATGTTAATTACACTTTTTATCCTAATTAATTCTTAGTACATTATGATCTCCTATAGAAATGGGGACGTTCTTTTTTATGTATACTTCTTACCATAGTACCAAGTGTATCCTATATACAGTTAGATCTACCTTAAGACGTGTGAAAATAAGGTTGATTTTCGCGTGTTTTGTATGGAAATAAGATAGTAATTTGTATGCTAATGTTCTGTCATTACTTCAGGGATGTAAGTATGAATAATTTTCTGCACAATTCATTTGTAGTTGTTATTGTGGAGCAGAAAAAGTTCGCGATAGTAATCATCGATGAATTGTTGTGTCTTCATTGATTATTAGCGCCACTTTGCATTTTTGAATAGGTTTTTTCAATCGTACAGTTATTGGATAAGGCTCAATGGGTTTCTGAAGAACATTTGCTGTGATGAATAATCGTTTTATTGAAATTAGGTTTTTTCTATAATGTTACGAGCATTACTGATGAGGGGAAAAAAAAAGAACCTATGGATGATTAATGTCTAATTTTATGATGCTTTTGATGAAGCATGTGATGTTTTAAACAATTAATTTAAAAATATAACTGCCACTGGGTTGGTTGATGGGCCAAAAGGTCATGGAGTGGCGATCGCGTTCTGGTAAACGCAGCTTTGTTAGGTCTCCTACAAGGAAGATCGATTGGGGTTGCGGGAATTCGATGAATGAGACGCCCAGGACCGATCATTGTGGTACAATTGAGGAGGCATTACTTCAGTCGGAAGCGTCCAAAAGTGGAAATCTTTCGGCTGAAATTATGATGATCATGAATTGGCGCCTAATTTATTACCAATTGATAGGCTCTTTACTATCTTACTGATGGTAAGCAATGATGTGGCCGACGTTGAAGTACGTTTGCCTAGAAGTAACTTATTCTTTCTTGACTTAAATATTACTTAGGTTGTAGCAATTAGGAAACTCTGGCAGGGCATTCCACTCCTTATTAGTAGGCATAATTATTGTGCTCCCAAAATGTTTGGTGCGTATGGATGGCATGTCCACCACGTACCGGTGGCGCATCGCCGTACGTCTGGTGGGCCAATGATAGAACGGGCTTGGTGTAATTAGAATATGCAATTTCAGTGCGCGCTCTCCGAAATGAAATCTATAGAAAACATACAAGCTAGCAACTCGGCGTCAACGCTCAAGGTTTTGAATAAGGTATTATTGCCGATGACTTTCTTGATTATCTTCTAAATCGACTCAAATAAAAAAACATATTTTAATTATGAATAAAATAAAATTGTGATCAGTGAGCTACATTAATATTTTTTCCGTGCGGGTATCGAACTCGCCACATGCAGCGCAGTTGATAAACCTGCATCCTGACATGCTTTTGCGGCTTCATTTACTCAGCACAAGTCATCATCATTATTTCAGACGAAAGACTTCCACGTTGACATGTCTTTGTATTAGGCCTAGAAGACTTAACACCGGGGGGGGGGGGGGTTTTGTAGGTGGGAAAATCATCTTATGGCAAATCTCGCTCTTGGGTGGAGTGAGAGATAGTGTCAGACTTTTACTAACTAAAATCCCACTCATGTTCCTTCTTTGCCTTCATCCCAGGTAGTAGTAGGCTTCGACCCTGCTGGGCCCCTACAGTTGCTGACATCTCTTTGAGGCGCGCGTCGACGCTTTGGGTTCGGTCCGGACGGTTACCGGACGGTCGCACGGCGAGCCACCCATTTCTCGCCGTCCGCAAGCACGCGCCTACAGGGGAGAGGGTGGAGGAAATGTACCTCTTTTTATCTCCTTTTTTTTCTCTTAATATCGCATCTACCACTATTTATTTCTGCATCACCCAAAGGTTGAATAGTAGAAAACGTCTAAGTAGTCCGCTTCTGAACTTTTGTTTTTGCACAATCCTGTCTTTTACAGGTTGGATTTTGGAGAGGGTGTGCAGGAATTGGCATGGGCAGGGCACATTGCTCGCAGAACGGATGGCCGTTGGGGCCGAAAGGTTCTGGAGTGGCGACCGCGTACCGGAAGACGCAGTGTTGGAAGGCCCCCTACAAGGTGGACCGATGACCTGGTGAAGGTTGCGGGAATCCGATGGATGCGAGACGCGCAGGACCGTTCTTTATGGCGACATTTGGGGGAGGCCTATGTCCAGCAGTGGACGTCTATCGGCTGAAATGATGATGATGATGATGTGCAGGAATTGCATGACTTGATTCCGCCATCTCATTTCTACCATCGGACAACCCGACGTATGGCGAACCCTTACGTTGTTGAAACCACTACGGTCCGGACCAAGCGTTTCGTCTAGTTGTTTATACCGCGTACATCGAAGGACTGGAACAATTTGCTTGCTGAGGTCTTTCCATCCGATTATAATTCGGGCGTCTTTAAGGCTAGAGTGAATAGGCTTTTAATAAACTAGTGCGCCTCACAATCAACGATTGCATCACTGCTTGCCATCAGGTGGAATCGCAGTTAAGCATTAGTTTATATCAATAAAAAAAAACTATTCCATCGTTTCATTGGTCCTTTCTAGAATTATAACCATGTACGAGTATACTCACATTCAATTACAGCCATGAGAGTGAATTCGCAAGAGTTTCATTAAATTTTGTTAGTTATATTTAAATATTAGTTTGTGTTACTGTACTAAGTCTGATTTTATATTTTATTTACATATACATTAACGTTTTTTGTTTTAATTTTATTTTTTATGTATTTCTTTTATTTTTATAGTTACTAGTATATATTTTAATAGAGTTTAGTGTTGTTTTAGGTAAATTTTTGTGTAAGATGATGACTTTTTTGTCAATTTTTTTTTGGTTTTTGGAACCACTATTATATTAGGTTGGTAACCGGTAACGGTTGCGGGAGTCCGATGGATGCGAGACGCATAGGAGCGTTCATTGTAGCAGCACTTGGGGGAGGCCTATGTCTAGCAGTGGATGTCTTTCGGCTGAAATTATGATGACGATGATGATTGTATTAGGTTCAGCCTGTAAAGACAGTGTGTTTATTTAATAAATAAATTAAAAAAAAAATCCTTTAGAAACTTCACCAAACATCGCAACATCCCTATTGCACATACAACTATCTAATAACACGACGCTAATTCAAAACAAAATACGTCATTGTCGCCAGAAAACAGGTCAAGAGGAGCAACAGAATGGAACAAAGTCGTAATTTTCTAGTCGCACGACTTTCAAAGATAGTACATAGACTCCTGACGGGCTGCATGGCAAGGAAATAAAAATAGAAGACACACACGTACCTTGGGGATGCAGGCGGATGGTGAGATATACATTGTAAATATATGATAGCTGTGTGGTCTTTGGTATCGTCTCGCTGTGGTGAAGAAGAAAAGTTATGAAAACCTTGAATATTTGACACATTTGTTGTAATATACACATTGCTTTTGCAATATTTTTTATTTTTTATTTATTTATTATTATTTATATTGTTGACATATTGTTTATTAATAATTGTAATTATTTATTTTGCTTGCTTTTGTTTGTATAGCCTCTTTTTTGAAATGTGAATGTGAGAACACTGTAGACTCCGCGAATTCTTAGGTTCCTTTTTATTATGATTATTTTTATTGTACTTTATTGACCAGTCTACACTGTCCTTACATAATAAATCCAATATATTGTAAACAGAAGGTATTGTATTAACAAATTCTTTTTTAAAAGAGTAACCATGGAGTTTCTTGCCGGTTCTTCTCCATAGGAAACGACCAATTTGGAACCGTGCACTAGCTTCTGACGTTTTATAAGTGCCCATGTAGGCCTATGTGAAATAAAAATCTTTGACTTTGACTTTGACTTTGAATATGTTTAAAATCTGGGGCTCAAATCTGCTATTTTTATAAATTTATTATTCCAACACGATCCCATTGTCATTTTGCTAAAAGTTCGTAATTTGATAATTCATAATGGTCGATCATTGATCGGTCAATGACTTTGTGGTAAAATGACAATATCGAGCTGTCTCGAAACAAATTAAAAGTAATGACTACACAATGACGTTTTAATAGTAGGTCACTGATCTAAGGAACTGTCAAAATTTTATCAGATTACCGCATACGTCAGACATTCATTTGTCAATATGTACGAGATTACCATTCTATGGCACTTCTTTCAATGGAGTGTCAGTGGTTGACCATTGGAAAATCATAATGACGCCATTATATTAGTAGATTACCAAACTTGGTCAAAATCAACAATTATGAAGTAAATGATGGACCATTCTGACACTATTGTAATAGCAGACTTGAGGCCCTGTGCTGGTCCTCATTTTCAAAACAATGTTATTTAATTTAATAAAAGTAATTAAAATCTTATACATATTTCGGACAACGTCCATAGACGTGTTTACTAACCAAGTAAACACGTCAATGTACATACGTCTGTACAACTTGAGTGACCTTGAAAAACGCTTTATTTTCGATTCGTACACACGGGTGTACGATACTTATTCGGTGGAAAATTTTGGTCTCTATATTTTCGTTTTTTCTAGAAAAATCCAGAAAAAGGTTTCTTTTTTTTGTGATTTTACGTAAAATCGCGCAATAACCTAATAATAATACCACTATACGCGAGAGGGAATGATGATGTTACTGTTTACATAACTTTTTTGTGTGAAATTATTAAAATAAAAACTACGAAAATTATACTGCCGTACTTTTTATTCTAAGGTACCAATATAATATAACAACTCATTAAAAAAACATTAAATAATAATTTCTTATCATCATCATCATTTCAGCCGAAAGATGTCTACTGTTGAATATAGGCCTTTTCCAAGTGTCGCCACCACGAACGGTTCTGTGCTTCTCGCATCTACATGTTAGGACCAGCTGTGATGCCATAGACACACTCATGCAACGTTAAATAGACTAATTAAAAAAAATAAAAAAATGATAAAAAGAAAATAAGATGGACTAAATACAAAAAAAGACGTGAATTTATGTTAATATGTGTCTATTTAAATATCAAAAAAATATTTAAAAATAGCGTGTATAATATACATACTTAATTTTTTAACTACGTTTAGTTTTTGTAAGTATTTTGTTATTAAAAATCTTCCAATAATCTATATATATATATATATATTTATAATTCAATATAAACTAGTGCTTGACTGCGATCCCACCTGATGGTAAGCAGTGGTGCAATCATTGATGGTGAGGCGCACTAGTTTATTAAGAGCCTATTCACTCTAGCCTTGAAGACACCTAAATTATAGTTGGACGGGAAAACCGCAGCAGGCAAATTGTTCCAGTCCTTCGATGTACGCGGTATAAACGACGAAGCGAAACGCTTAGTCCGGACCGTTGAAGTTTCAACAACGTAACAACCCGACGTACGGCAAGTATCCACCCACTTGCCGTACGTCGGGTTGTCTGAAGGTAGAAAAGAGATGGCGGAATCAAGTCATGCAATTCCCGCGCACACTCTCTAAAAATACCCAAAACTAGGCTAGGAAAGTGAAATTTTGCTCAAAGTTTTCTTTTCTGAGGTGAACCAGTACTCAGAAATGATTTTTCAAAATTCAGCCTCCAAGAGGCTAAACGGGAGGCGAAGCCGCTGACAGAGACTAGTCTTTGTAGATAATAATAATTAATGAACCAATATCCTTTTTTTCTTTTTTGGGCGAAGCTGGAGATAGTGTCAGACTTTTACTGACTAAAAACCCACTCTTGTTCCTTCTTTACCTTCATCCCGGGGCCCCGGGCTTCGCTTTCGCACTACCCGTGGAATATACTTAAAGTCGACTTCCAGGTCCTAAATAACTGGCAGATAAGAATTTATTCTCACTAAAATTTAAGTTCGCCATTCGCCATACATGGGTGGGAATTTCTGCACCGAGTCAAGATAACGAGAGTCCATACAAAATATTCCATACTCAATTAGCTATTCTCTATATTTTTGAAGTCCATTTTAATACGGCAGAGGAAATTATCCATGTGTGTGTAAGATCCTCTGTCTGTAAACGGTGGTCTCTATGTGTGAGTGCCGATTCGTATTAACTATGTAAATTTTGGCCGGGCGAACCAGGATTGCTTTTTTGGTTAGTTTGTGTATTTTTTTGGCTGGCATCATTTTGTGGTGGTCACTTTTGATGTTGTTTTAAGAAGGTGGGCGGGATGAATAAAGAGTTTTGTGGTCTGTTAAATTTTAATTAGAGTCTTGTATTGTTTTAAAGTAGCTGAAATATGGTGTAAGATGCAAGAATGCTGCTTGCGATGGTGTGGCTACAAAATGTTCAGAAACGAAGACCATATGACGGGTTTTAGGCATTGAAGAAGGCAAAAGTAGAAGAGGTCGGCCACCGCGTACCTGTAGGCGAACCATTGAACGACCTACTGACAATGGGTCTAACGCCAGAAATGATAAAAAAACACCTGGAATGGCGTAATACTATCAGAAGAGCTGGCCTGAAGCTGAAAAGGGAACAAACCAGAGGATTTGAAATTTTTGTATCGTCCATGTTTGTTTAAAATACAGATTTCATTTTTAATATAGTTTGTTTCTAACTCTAAAGAATATTAATTTGTAAGTAATAGTAAGTTAACTAGTGCTTGACTGCGATTCCGCTTGATAGTAAGCAGTGATGCAATCGTTGATGGTGAGGCGCACTAGTTTATTAAAAGCCTATTCACTCTAGCCTTGAAGACACCCAAATCATAATTGGATGGGAAGACCTCAGCAGGCAAATTGTTCCAGTCCTTCAATGTACGCGATATAAACAACGAGGCGAAACGCTTAGTCCGGACCGTAGAACTCAATCAAATCAAGTCAAAGTTTATTTGTGTAGAATTTAGATGTTACAAAAAATATGTCTCCGTGTTCTGCCACAGTAAGTGGAATTACAAATATTAGTAAAATATAAGTATATTGCATATTACAACCTACTGAGCAATATTGGGTCGGTAACTTGGAAATTAGTCTCATGATTTTGGTTACCTAGGGTATTAAACTAGGTTCACTCAAGCCTCCTGGGCTAGTAGCTTTTAAACTAATAAAGCAGAGAGCAAAAAAACTTGGTGTCCCTCTAGGGAGACCGGTGGAAATTCATTCTTAAAGCATTAAATATGCAGAAAATGGTACATATAAAAATTATGCTCACATTACAAAGCTATCGTAAAACGTTTTCATTTCATTGCAACATTAAAAACAAATTGAAAAGTTGCAAACATGTCACAGTATCAGCTCAGAAAATAAAGCGAACGACACAGCAATTCCACTACAGCTTGCCACGAGCCCAGATTTATTAAACACAAAGTATTTCTCGAAATCAAATCCCCTGTGAGCAACAAATAGTGCAGACCGTCGAACGAAATCCTCCGGTTTCAGCAAATCCTGAATATTCCTCACGGAAAGCAACCCAAACAGTTTCATCTGAAACGAATTAATTACACCCATTCAGTATTCCACGAACATCGAAGCGACCGCAAATAATTCACACACACACATCCAGCACACAAGCTTATATACAAAAACATCTAAATCGCGCACATAAAATTTCATGTATAAAAATGTCAATAAAACACACACACTCGTGCACGGTAATACGAAACAGCGTTGACACAGAACGCACACAAATGGAAAACCTTTCGCTCGACGAATATGTATTGCTACTACATAGGAGTAATCTTTCATTGACGCACACAGCCGTCTTTTCCGTACATTGGTGAGGTTTTTTCTGTGTCGCTGTGTGTGTTTTTGCTTGAGCGTGGGGGTGGGGGGGTAGCATACATTTTCAGGAAGGCTTCGGCGTCACAGGGCGTCTTTCAGCGTTCCGATGCCGCACACATCGCAGGCTATCGGCGAGACGAAGAAGCAAAGAGTGCCTGTAGGTTAGTCTGAGCTTCAGAGGGTACGTTTTTCAGGAGGATTTTTGTAAAACTATTTTAGTATAGCATCATTTAAAGATAGGATGATGGCTACATTTTCATATTGTAGAACTGGGACCAGATTTGATTTAAGAATACCTACATATTTTTTGGTTATTGTTTATGTGAGTCCACTATGGATAAATTTACTGACCAATAAAACTTTAAAAAAAACTTAAGAATTGGCGAGAGAATTGTAGTCAATATGCTTTTCCATTTATCTTAACATACTGGGAATACAATTTGTTAATTCATTCATTGATAATAATTATTTTAATATTGTTAAAATGTGTTTATTAAATTCAGTACCAACTAAGTGTATAATTATCTCAACAATTTTTTTGACAGGTAGGGCAGTACGTTCTAACTTACTTGACAAACCGAATTTTTTGACAAACTTTCATTTGCCTATTTCAGAACGTATTCTTAAAAACCCAACTAAGTCTTACTTTAGTAGTCTCTGCAGAAAATTCTCAGGCTACTCTACGGTATCGGGCGCAGATCACCGGGGGTTTGGGGGGAGCTAGAGGGAGGGGGTAGTGGTTCGTGTATGTTCGGAAAAATGCCTTATGATCCCGCCCGCCCGATGTAAGCTCGAAGTTTTTTATCCTCTCCTACAATGTCGGCCTTAGGGACAAATAGATTATTGTCCGCATATTGTATTTGTTATTTTTGGAGGCTGGGTTTAAATAAAAATTATGTGAATCTTAGTTTCATCTATATATTTTGGTTATATGGATCACTATTACCCACTAAGACGTTCTACACTGAGCAAGAGAATGAACTTTTTCTTTTCGTGATCACCATTCAATTGTCCAATGTTGGTGATTATAGTTTTGTCTCAGTCATATAACTTGGTTTTATAGGTCACTATTACCCACTAAGACTGTTCTATATTGAGCAAGAGACCTTTTTGTGATTACCATGCAATTGGCCAAGTCTGGTGATTATAGTTTTAGTTTTGTCTAAGTCATATAGCATTGCTCGCAAAACAGATGGTCGATGGGGACGAAAAGTTCTGGAATGGCGACCACGTACCGGAAGACGCAGCGTTGGAAGGCTTCCCGTAAGGTAGACCGATGACCTGGTGAGGGTCGCGGGAATCCGATGGATGCGAGACGCAAAAAGACCGGTCATTGTGACGACGTTTGGGGGAGGCGTATGTCCAACAGTGGGCGTCTTTCCGCTGAAATGATGATGATGATGATGAAGTCATATAGCTTGGTTGTATGGGTCTCCATCAGTCACTAAAAGATTCTATATAGGGCAAGTGAATGGACCTTTTCTTTTCGTGATTACCATGCAATTGGAGTCTGGTGTTTATAGTTCTAGCTCATTTGGCGGTTATTGAGGAACATGGAGTAGAGTTCTTATCTCAAGGGTATTTTAGTGGTACTTTGACATCACCAGAACCAGAATATATAAAGAAAGACACGATAGATTCTAGATCCTAGATCTCTTTTGAGTTAGAAAGTTCACAGAACTTTGGGCACTGGTACCAAGCAAGGTTCTTTTCCTCGCGGATGTAGGAACTCGACTTTAGAAAGATCAGGAGTAGGTCAGGGTATATGTCTTTCTTGGAAAGACTCTCTTATGAGACAAGAACTTAAATTCGGCCTTAATTACTGCCTGGTCTTAACATGACAGAGAGACAATAGACCGTGCTGATTCCTCGTTTTCAAGCCAAGAACTAACCCAGAGCTGGACATAAATCCACTACACCATCCCCGTTAACCAAGACACTACAAACATATAAAATTCTCAATACCCCCCACAGTTTCCACAGTTCAATATAATATAATACATATAAAAAAACCAGTTTCACACGTACAGCGGTCTCCCTCCCCCTTTCGGGGAGGTTTGGGGGTGGCGCGCCCCTGGGGTGACAAGAGCCCAGTGCTACTACGGGCAGGTGCAATGTATTGGTGCAATCTGGTCCCGTGCTGCATTATTAGTTATAACGTTTCTGTGTCGGGTTACTTATTAATTTTAGGGTTAAATTCTCTGATATTTGAGCTTGTGGTGAGGATCTGGAGAGCCGATGGCTTTATTTATGGTGGTTTGGATTCAAGTTGAGAAAGTCTCTCATTGCGATTGAGGCGGGATTCTGGTGTTATGGAGCCGAGTGCTGCAATGATAAATCACGTTTATGAAACGACGTTTTTTAATACGGTTACGAAGAAATAAATAAACGGAGATTAGGTCGCTTAGCGCCCGGTCTGATACGATAAATGCTATATATTGTGGCGGGGGCGAGTTAGCACACTTTTCCGCACTAGTGCTCAAAATGGTCAATTGCATGTCTAAAAGTGGTAAGGACAGGAGCCGGTATTTCGCTATTTTTTTTTAATATATTTATCAGGAACAATTTACATTGTATTTGATACATTATTAGTATTAATATACAATTCTAAAATTTAACATGTAATAAAGGGAAAAAATTAAAATTCTGAATCCTGAATTCCTGCTTACAACGAAAATAACACAAATATTTACAAAATAGAAATTTTGAAATAATATTAAATTATAATTCGTCTAAAGAGTACAAGTCTCTCTCTCTAACAGAAATGCTTTGGTGAGGACCAAGCTTGAGTCGACGGCACGTAGTGTTCCACACGCGCGGAGATGTCAGCAACCGTAGGGGCCCAGAAGGGTCAAAGCCTACTGGGGCCATGGGTGATGCGAAAGAGAAACCCGGGGCCCTGGAACAAAGGCGAAGAAGAAACAGGTCTGATACGCCCTCCATCATTGCCCAAAGGCGGGAGATATCATTAGATAATTTCTCACCTAAAAAAAAGGACATAGGTGGGTTTTGGTCAGTAAAAGTTTGACACGCCCTCTCGCTCCCCTCTACAGCAAAAGAAGTTTTTAGACGATTTTCCAACTCAAAAAAGGGGTACCTATCCCTCTTTATGTTACAACTAGCTTCTGCTTCCAGCGGCTTCGCCTGCGTGAAATTAGGTTTCTCCATACAAAATTTGGACCACCGTTTCATCCCCTTAAGGGGTGAATTTTGAAAAATCGTCTCTTAGTGCTCGCCTACGTCATAAAAGGAAGCTTTGTGCAAAATTTCACGCTCATCATCCTGGTAGTTTCAGTCAGTCAGTTTTTCCTTTTATATGTATAGATAATCTTTATTTTTCCTGACCGCCTTTGCGGTTACTTTTAAGGAGGTAGGAGTGGTTAGAAGAGGGGCCTTTAAGTTAAGAGTGAATAGGTTATCTACTTCTAGACAAGCGTGCTCCATCGTCGGCCACATCATCGCTTACCATCAGGTAAGACAGTGGTCAAACGCGAGCCTATCAATAATAAAAAAGGTACTTAGAAATGAATCATAATGCTGATTAGTCCACAATGAAGTTATTTAGTCTGAACGATAATGGACCGCGTTCCCTCTCTTACGAGCGGTGATAAGGGACGTCGTTAGAGCCATTTATTGGAACAGTTTGGGCACTATTCCAAATCTCTTGGAAACATCGATTTCTTGGATTCTTTTTCCTTTTTTTTTGCATCAAGTTCAAACTGTTTTGGTATAGAAGTCAGATCGATCTAGTAAAAATAATTAAATAATAATAGTTATAAGTATTACTAGTAGTTAAGCAGTGGTGGTCGAGTGGTAATGGCCCCGACTTACGAGTTGTAGGTCGCGATTTATAAATCAAAAACTATAAAAAGTTCTCACGATGGACAGATATAGTTTCTTGTGAAAATACGAATATTGCATAGCATAGCATAGTCGATCTTATAATGTTCCCACTGCTGGGACCCAAGCCTCCTCCCTAGGTGAGGGAATGGGCCGTAATCCACCACGCGGGCCCAGTGCAGGTTGGTGGATATCACATGCCTTCGAATTTTTGGGTATAGGACATGCCGGTTTCCTTACGATGTTTTCCATCACTGTTTTGAGAGCAGTGGTGATGAAATAAATTATACAAAGTAATGCGCCTGTCTGGGTTTGAACGCGCAACCTACAACTTATAATTTGAGGCTGTCACCACTCGGCCACCACTGCTCACGAATATTGCAGAATTTTCTAATTCCTCAACCTCAAAAATTCGCACGAGTTGAAATTCAAACGAAAACAAAAACAGACGATATCCCAAAATGAAATCATATTTTCTATAACATATTCTACGGTAAGGAAGCTGTAACATCCGCTCCGTTGCTCCCAAACTACAGATGTTGCTCTGTAGATTCCGTACGAATACGAATATTGCTCGCAAAAATTTGAACGAAGATCATGACTTATGGTTCAATTTTACGACTGGTTGGGAATTGTTGTCCTTTATAAATAAGAATACGTCAAGTTATAGACAATGAAGTGGCTGCTGGTAGATTCAATGTACCCAAAGCTACTGTACACTAAAAAAGAGAATACCATACCTATTGAACAGTCTGCCGGCAGACATAAGGAGTGAAACAAACACAAATAGATTTAGACGCAAATTAAAATTATATTATTTAGAAATGTTTTATGTACATTAAAGTATGTCTAGAGACTCGCCGACCCCACAGTCAAACCATTGCAACGGTTTTTTGGGGCTTATCTTATAATTTATTTACTTTTTTGGAATAAAGATAAATAAATAAATAAAGTCTTTTTTATCACATTTAACACTCGACTATTTATAATACTTAACCATTAAGAGAGTCCTTTTCCACTCGCCTATCGTCAACATCGAGCATGGTTTAAAAGCTTGTTGCTTCATCTAACGCAATCCAACGCGATGTTTGATGAAGAGGCAATGCAATGTATGAGAGATAACGCCTGAAAACTCTGTTGGCATTCTGTAATTCCGTGATTTACTCTACTCGAATACTTCACAAAACTTGTTCCAGGAAATACGTGTTTTTATTTAATCCTTAAAAGTTTATGAAAAAAAAAGTCATCATTTAGAATCTTGATTAAATTTGCAAGGCTTCTATTGTTATACTTTTTTGATTTTTTTAGTTTTTGAGTGAGTTATGAAGTGTCAAAGTTCATGCAAAATAGTAGATATTCAAAGGTCTTTACTGGACTACTTTTACACAAATTTATAAACTGATTTCAATAGAAGCCTAGATAATATCCAGAAGATACTGTGTTTCCAAAATATCTAATGAAAAATGTGTAATAATGTCATAATTGCGTAAAAGCGGTTGTATGAAAAACAGTGAAAATGTATGTCGAGTTGCATCCCCTTAAAAATTTAGTATAATGTAATATTATTTAAAAACGCATCACCGTTATAAATCACACTAAAATTATAAAGGCGAAAATTTGATTACGTGTTTGTGTATTACTTCTACACGGTCGAAGGGCTGAATGGATTTTGATGAAATTCGGTACACTAGTAGCCTATGTCCTGGAATAGCATATAAGATAGCTACTTTTTTTATCTCAGGAGTGTGATCTCTCCAGACCATTTTCTACTTTTACGCCGTAAGTTGCTAGTAGAAGCTAGTTATATTATAAAATGGTTTTACATTATTTACGTCACATCCTTAGGTACTGTTGAAAACCAGCGTCAGGCACTAGTTGTCTGGCATTTGTGAACCTATGTGTCAGCCATGAAGCACACCATTTTAATTTTGCTTCTTGTAGTCCGAATGTAGTATCCACTGCTACCTGTAAGCTATACAAATATTTGTTCAGGGCGGAAATCGAACTCGCAACATACAGTGCCGCAGCCAATCGCTCGACCACTGCGCCAATGGAACAGTAAAAAAAAACCAAACTTTAAATTTTTTCCAAAATAACTTCTCCGACGTTCGTCATAAATTAATAGCAAATACTTTAACTTTCAATTTCACCCTGTCACATACAGAAGCAACTGCTACAACAACCAGTAGCGAACTACACAATATAGTCGCCGAACATTTAAGTTCCGTGTGTCCGTTATAAATTCCGAGCGGGCGTTCTATATTCAAATTGGCCGTCGCTATTGGCTGCCGCTGGGTGGTATTTTACATCCGAGAAACTATGAAATACTGGATATGGTTTTGTTGAGCTTCTTGTCTTTGGCATGCTTTGTTTTCTATGTTTTTTTTTTTTTAATTGTTTTAGACTAGT
Source organism: Mythimna vitellina (assembly GCA_949316375.1). Lineage (NCBI taxonomy): Eukaryota > Metazoa > Arthropoda > Insecta > Lepidoptera > Noctuidae > Mythimna > Mythimna vitellina. Next base: position 1,857,602 of record OX438704.1, read on the forward strand.
GCTTGCCTGATGGTAAGCATAGCATAGCATAGTCGGCCTTATAATGTTCCCACTGTTCGGACTCAGGCCTCCTCTCTAGGAGAGGGCGTGGGCTGTATTCCACCACGCGGGCCCAGTGCGGGTTGGTGGATGTCACATGTCTTCGAATTTTTGTTTCTAGGATATGCCGGTTTCCTCACGATGTTTTCCTTCACCGTTTTGAGAGCAGTGGTGATACGCACCCAGATATGCGCAATGTGACAACGCGTTTTCAAAAAATTCTGTAGAACTATTCTGACAAATGGGTATCATATTCCCTATACCTTTTTGAAGAAGCGTTTTTAAACCTGTGCGATATACAAAAAAACTACAGATTGACCCATTCCATGAAGTTTTTTTTTGTTTCTGGTGGGTAAATCATCTAATGACATCCCGCGCTCTTGAGAGAAGCGGGAGATAGTGTAAGACTTTTACTGACTAAAAACCCGCCCCCCCTGTTCTTTATTTGCCATTTTTCCTGAGCCCCGGGGATCTCTTTCACGTCACCCATGGCCACAAACCCAGCCCGTGAGGTAAGGGAATGGTCGAGAGTGTTACCGTAGCCCTGGAACGCAAATTGTAACTGAAGGAACACAGGTGGGTTTTAGTCAGTAAACGTCTAACACGCCCTCTCGCTCCAGATAGAGGGCGAGAAGTTATTTTTCACCTCAAAAAAAAAAACTCTAGTCCTCAAAGGACTGATTATACCTTTTTTTGTATAATTTTAGTTTATACGATTGTGTGAGGCACGAATAAACGTTTTTTCTATCTTTCTTTTCTTTCTTTTAAAGGCAATATACTATATAGATAAAGGACTGGCCTGTTGGTCTAGTTAGTGGCCCTGATTGCTATATTTTGGGTGGTAATCGAACCCACGACGGGTCCGATTCCCACCCAAAACAAATATTTGTGTAATGAGCACGATCACTGGTATTGTGTCTGTGTGTAATCTATCGATATATATAAAAGCGAAATACCATTCTCTGATTAATCACGAAATCTCAGAAACTATAACACTTACAAACTTTCAATTTGGCAGGTAGGGTCCTTATAGTGTGTAGACATCCGTTGAGAACGGATTTTACGAAACTCCACTCCTAAGGGGGTAAAACGGGGGTTGGAAGTTTGTATTAGAAACCTATTTTTACCTGGGCGAAGCCGCTAGCAGAAGTTAATTAATCTATAATATATATGTATTTAGAAATATATAAGTATTTTTATCAGTAATCTAGTACTCATAGCAAAAGCGTTGCTCAGTTTGAGACTAGGCGTTGTGTGAAAGTTATCTATATATATAAAAGAACAGACTGACTGATAACGCAGAGCCGAAACTACTGGGACTAGGAGCGAGGAATTTTGTACATGGTCTCCTTTTATGACATAAGCGAGCATTAAGGGAGAATTTAAAAAAATTCTCCCTGTAAGGGGTTAAAACAGAGTTCCAAAGTTTGTATGCAAAATCCTACTTTCACGCGGACGAAGTCGCGGGCAAAAGCTAGTAGAATATATATTTTTTATTATTAATATAACTCAATACTCCTCAACATTTTCTTATCCACGTCCGCAGTTCCTCGAGCATCGGATGAAATTTCTCTAGCACAGAAAGCTGGCCGTAATGTCTATGCATAAAGTATTCTAAACTGGTTAAAATGCAACGTTCTGAACGCGGTGAGGTATCAAAGGGTGTTACTTGCTTACCTTTGAAGAACTTTCTCAGTTTTGAATTTTGGGTGAGGTATCTTCTAGATGTTGTTCGAAGAATGATGTTTGAGTACGTTTTCGAGATGAAGTAATCATGGTTCTATAGTTTAATACTTCTCTTATTTTTTATGTGTGAAAATCATTCCATGACATCCCCCACTTTTGGGCGGGAGGGTGTGTCAGACTTTTACTGACTAAAAACCCACTCCTGTTCCTTCGTTGCCTTTTATACCAGGGCCGAGTCTTCCTTTCAAAAACAGACCCTTGGCCCCAGTAGGCTTCGACCCTGCCGGACCCCTACGGTTTACAGTGAGATCTGTGTTATGCGTAAGGTGAGGACGCCGTGAGGTCTTTCCGGCCATACTTTTCTGATACATCCTGCTTTCAAAATATTGATTATAGGAGTTTGTTGTTTGTGGTATCAGAAAAAAAAATAGTAAAACTGAGTAACTACGAGTCGGACTGGAGCCCTGAGAGTTCTGTACAAACTCACAGTAACTTCCATCAAAACTGTTTTCAGATTTATTTTTATACCTGTGCTATAAGACCTTGCTTTGTATGAAAAATACGATCGTCCGTACGCAGTACGACTCACGCACTGCATCGGCACCACCAAAAAACGCATAAATTGAAAGCACCCTAAACTCGTGCTTAAGTATAGCATAGCATAGCATAGTCGGCCTTATAATGTTTCCACTGTTGGGACTCAGGCCTCCTCTGTAGGAGAGGGAATGGGCCGCAATCCACCACGCGGGCTCAGTGCGGGTTGGTGGATGTCACATGTCTTCGAATTTTCGGTTCTAGGACATGCCGGTTTCCTCACGATGTTTTCCTTTACCGTTTTGAGAGCAGTGGTGATGAAATAAACTACACAAAGTAATGCGCCTGGCTGGGTTTGAACCCGCGACCTACAACTTGTAAGTCGGGGCCGTTACCACTCGGCCACCAGTGCTCTCGTGCTTAAGTGCAAAAAAATATTTTAACCCTTTCACGATCGGTGGTTAGAATATCTTCACAAAATATTCTTCTGAACAATTCATATTATGAAACTTATTGCAATATTCATAGCGCTATATTCAGTATGAAAATAAACTTACTCCTTTATGAAACGTTACCAGGAATATATTTTTAGTTCAGGGTTAAAATAGAGTACTATACATTATCTAGCTGCTGAATACGTCACGCGTATGATGTGTAGAAAGGATGACAAGGTTGCAATAGCATTTATACTGAACTATATTCAAGAGTAGTAGGGATCCTTTTATGTACGGATCCTTTGGAGAGAAGTGGTGGCCTAGTGGTGACGGCCCCGACTTACAAGTGACCACGTGACTGAGCGTTGAGATGACGTCAGAACAAAGGATTCGGAGGCTTAACCTACTCAAGGCGTTTGACGCAAACGAAACGATCGTAACTTTGCTAGGGGGGCAGTACATTAGTTTCTGTAATATATTTCATCATCACTGTTCTCAAAACAGTGAAAACATCGTGAAGACACCTGCATGTTTTAGAACTAAAAATTCGAAGACATGTGACATCTACCAACCCGTACTGAACCTACGTGGTGGATTACAGCCTACTCTCCTAGAGACGAGGCCTGAGTCCCAGCAGTGGGAACATTAATAGGCTGATTGGATTATGTTATGGGATTCTTTTTGTCGTTGGAGTATCTCATTTTTAGACTTCCGCACCTCAAAAAGAAAAAACGAAACTCTTATAGGATCACTTTGTTGTCCATCCGTCAGTCGGTCTGTCTGTCTGTCAAGATCCTTTATCTCGGGAACCACGCATTCCCGGGATACTTGTTCTATAAGACCTTTCGGTCAACAGGAGGTACCGTAAGACTTTTAATTCCCTTGAGAGTGTCCAAATATACGTTTTTTGCGACATAAACGGCCGTATCTTTTTTCTTGTTAACTCAGAAGTTTGATTTTGTTACAGCTTCAAGGGACCGCAGACCCGAGCATATGGTTTAAGTTTTAACTCGATATGGAACTCTAAAAAGGGCAACTGAAGGAAAACTGCGGGTTTTAGTCAGTAAAATCTGACACTTTCCTAGTTTTTTTAGATTTACCACGTTAAAAAAGAAACCTTTTGGCCCGAATCAACACACACATTCAAAACTTTAGTAAAATAGATTATAACGTTGGAGTTGGTTATGTATCTGCGATTCAGAATATGCTGGGTGGTTCTATCAGCCAGACATCTTTCTAAACTTGACATAAAAAAACATATTTAGTTCACTTTTGGCATATTATCTTTTTTCAAATCAACTTCATAATTTAAAAATTAATAAGCTAGAATGTTGCAAAATATTTCATACATAAATTCTCACAATTTTTTCACCTACAAAATATTAGCTAGACATCATATTGAAGTGAACCCAGGATCTAAGAAGTCTTTGCTTACCAATCATGTAAAGATTCTTTTTTCGTTGGTTTCATTGTGGCAAAACTTGATTGCTGAGCGTGGGGTCTAGGATTCGAAACCAAGGGCGAGTAAAAGTGCTAATCTCTGGTGGGCTCAAGTAGGTGGTGCGTTACCACCGTGCCATAAAAAACACGCAAAGCCGTTATTACCATGCCTAATCATTCTCCGGTCATTGGATTTCCATTCTATTGAAATGTGAGAGTGTGCGCGGGAATTACATGACTTCATTCCACCATCTCCTTTCTACCATCGGATAACCCGACGTACGGCGAGTATCCACCCTTACGTTGTTGAAACTTCAACGGTCCGGACTAAGCGTTTCGCTTCGTTGTTTATACCGCGTACATCGAAGGACTGGTACAATTTACCTGCTGCGGTCTTCCCATCCAACTGTAATTTAGGTGTCTTCAAAGCTAGAGTGAATAGGCTCTTAATAAACTAGTGCGCCTCACCATCGATGATTGCATCACTGCTATCAGGTGGGATCGCAGTCAAACACTGGTTTGTATCAATTAAAAAAAAAAGAATGCGTCTGTGTTATATTCACTTGTGCATTGTAATATATCCTGCGGACCTACTTGGTTGATCTCCGTTGAAATTGGCCACCATGATCGAAAATTGTGGAGGAGGACTATAATGAAAATAACGCAGTTTAAGTTACGTGAACTTGTGAACAATATTGTCAAAAAACTAGTAATAATAAGTTATTCTTGTTAAGATTAACCCTTAAAAAAAGCTAAAACGTGATTTGATCATCGAATACTAGATAATTATTGCATCACTGACACGATGAATTGAAAACACGAATTTTTCTTTCTCCTTTACTATTGTTTTTTATCATAACCAGTTCTAATTCGAGTGCTCCTGGTAGGGGCTCCGTTCTTCGCTAGTAAATACGACCATTTTTATGAAGTTCATAAAGAACAAGCCGGGAACTTGCAGCCAACGTACACTTTGATTTTATTTAAAAACAAGGTGAGTATAAGTTTCAGTTAGCTTACCCGGGGAATATTGAAAAATTTTCAAAATTCTTGAATAGTTAAATACACGTATATTTTTGCTGTATTTTCGAACACAGTTTTGGAGTTTGAGGTAAAGGTTGTTTCTGTCTATTGACTTTGAAAAATGGGTTTTAGTATCCCGCCGGAACTCTGTCCGCCATGCCCCGACTTGGCGCGGCAGCGGAGTTTCGCATTGGTGTTGCATCTCCACGCACTCGCAAATCGTGCATATATATGTATATGCGTCTGTGAATTCAATATACACGTATGCGCAATATCCAATTTATAATATAAGCCGAGAGTCATCTGCGAAGGATTTTTCGTGGTGCATCACTATTAAATATGAAATATTATATCGGAAGTGCTGTTAGAGATGGGGGCAGGCGTTGTCGATAGTTCGGTAAAGGTTTTTTCTTTCTCTAGAAAAACTTAATGCAGTAGAATGGATGGAACTTCACAGAGATTACTGGTTCTAATAGGGTTCAGTTAAGCAGTGTCTGTATTTAACTATGTAAGTAGTTATTTGCTTCAATAATTCTAAGAGATTTACTTCATGCATCATTTAATTTTTAACAAATATTCGACCAGGATTGAGTGGAGGTGACGTGCTCTGTATTGTACATATTCCGAATAAATGAACAGTTCCATTTCTATCGATATATCCTCATACAGTACAAATCTATGAGAGCCATATTTCACCGAAATCACGTGGAAATGACTTGCTCGAGGATATATAATATCTCTTGCGTCAGGCAACTGCTACATAGTGGCCTGGCATTATGCTGAACTGGACCTATTTGGCGCAGTCGTGAGACACACAATGTTGATGTATTTTTAAGTTTTAGTATTTAAGTTTCTATATTGTAATTGCTATCTCATTGTGTGTACCTGTGTGCCAAATAAACGTGTTTTCTTTCTTTCTTTCTCTAATGTTGAGCATATTCCGAGCACATAAAAGTTTTGATTTTTACCGATGTATTGGTTTGCAGGTACATCACTACTAGAGCAATGTGTCCCAAGATGGAGTGAAGGCAATGTGCTTTAATATATACTCCCAAGCCAATTTCGGCTACGGTGACTGGATTCTGAACAGCGCAACAATGGGTTACGATCATGTGCTTTGATGTGACTAATAAAGCCTATCCTTGCTGTAAACGTGCGTGCAGAGTGTGGGCACTTTAAAACACCATCGTTGTATAGATATTGGATGTTGGAAGGCGGCTTATTCTTGATGGTATCTCGTCTGAAGTCGAGATCTCTCTTACGTTGGTCTTCAAAGGTGTAGACGTTCTGTTTAACGTCTCCAACCAAGTCTATCTAGTCTGGTCTAAATTTTTAATATGGAGCATTTATTAACACTTTTATTTCTATCGATATATTGGGTTGCAGTGCTTACTTCACTGCTAGAGCAATGTTTCACTGGGATCGAGTGGAGGCGACGTGCTCTATATCGAGCATATTCCAAGCGCACTGCCACCAACTATGTACCGTATATGATAAACTTATTGCACACATGGAGCTGAACTTTGTATTATTTCATTTTCAATATAGCTTTATTATTTTCAGATAGTTGGTCCGGGTCATGTGGATGGATGGAGAGGGAGACCAAAGAAAAGATGGATGGATTGTGTGAAGAGTGATATTAAAGAAAAGGAAGTTAGTGATAGCATGACCAGTGACAGGGCAGAGTGGAAGAAAAAACGTGTTGCGCCGACCCCAAATAACGCGGGACAAGGGCAGGAAGATGATGATGATAATTGGTCCGGGTCTAGGGGTATAGTTTAGGTGACATTCTAAATCACACTAATATTATTTAAGGTAAAGGTCTTTGCGTGGGTTAAGGTTTGTTACTTACTTCTTTACGCTTGAACAGCTGAACGGACTTCGATGAAAGTTGGTATACGGGTAGACCATACTTTTTACTTTACGATACTTTTATCTTGATAGCATGTTCATTTGGGACCATTTTCTACTTTCGCGGCAGCAGCTAGGTTGCAGGTTGTTTGCCGGTTTGGTTAAATTTGAAGTATAAAACGCTGAACCAATTTTATTTATTAAAACTTTATGCATTAGTAATAAACACTGTACAAAGGCGGACTTGATGCCTAAAGGCATTTTCTACCAGTCGACCGAGGGTGGTGCAGAATATAACATGGTAGGTGCAGCTTAATCGTAAATAAATAGAAAAGAAATATAATAATAAATATATACTTAGATACATACATACAAAATAACAATGTAATTATGAAAAACTAATCCAACAAATCAACGCTGTGATGATTACACCAACTTTCTTGCGAATGTGCTCACGTGCCATCACCTTAAAAGTGAACCGACTGGACGCCATCCTGATTTACAGTTCACAATTTCAATTTGATGTTCACAATTTTCATGAATTTTGCTATTGTAATGGATTACTTCTAAGAGAAGAACATATAATACTTTGGCAGAGTTTTACGCTCGTAGAAGCTTTTCTAAATAAATATTATTTCCTCTCAGTGTGTCTCGATAGCAACGAACGTGCGACGCCTCCGCCGGCCGAATGGCGGATATCTCGCTGTGGCGATACTCGATTTTGTAGTAATTCTCCTTCTCTCGTGCGGCGCTACTGACAATTTTATATATCACGACATAAGGAATATTTCAGTGATCATTTGCGAAGCTTTTGGGAAGGACTGGAGAGACGTAAAATGTGATTGAAGCGAAATATGAAAATGATTTGTATTTCCTGTGTTTTTTTTGCTCAGTGTGATGATGTTTGACTATTGTTCGTGATTCATGATAAGAGCAGTGCTGGCTCAGTTGTAACGGCCATGACTTATGAGTCGTTATGCATGGGTTCAACTCCGAGTAGGTGTTTTATTTTGTGCATATTTTTTCAACACCACTGCTTTCATAAGGTAGAAGGAAGCCACCATGTCCTGGAACTAAAAATTCGTCAAGACATGTGACATCCTCCAACCGGGTGAGTCCGCGTGGTGGATTAAGGCCCATTACTCTTAGAGACGAGGCCTGAGTCTTAGCAATGGCTACATTATGAGGCTGATTATGCTTAGATGCTTCGTAATGCGTGGCTTTTGTGAAGGCAGGAGTTTCCATCTTATGAACTTCGACCAAGGGTTATCACGTTTATCATCATTTCAGCCGAAATACGTCCACTATTGGACATAGGCCTCCCCCAAGCGTCACCATAACGATCGGTCCTGTGCGTCTCGCATCCATCGGATTCCCACGACCTTCATCAGGTCATCGATCTACCTTGTAACTAGGCCCCAACGCTGCGTCTTCCTGTACGTGGTCGCTAGTCCAGAAACTTTCGTCCTTAGCGACCATTTATTCTGCTAGCGATGTGCCCTGCCCACTGTCACTTAAGTTTGGCGATTCTTCGGGCTATGTCGGTAACCTTGGTTCTCCATCTTTCACGCAAGGAAACTCCGATCATAGCCGACCATAAGTGCAATTGAAAGTCATAGTTCAGGATCACAATAAGTTATCTACTTAGGTAAGTCCTAACAAATTCTTGTATTCCACGCAGTCCTTGAGGATTTCTAAGCTTTGTAAATTGCTTTAATTTTGGGAATCTGTCTTGGCACAGCAAACCATGACTTCCTCCGATCTTATGCACTAGATATCCAATTAACTAGACCATAACTCACTCCATCCTTCGTATCGGTCTGCATAAGCTAGAAAAATAAAGGCCATCTATCTTTAACCACCCGCATTATAAAAAAGAAAAACATCAAACATAATGCAGTTACGGCTATCTGCAACGGAAGCGACGACGGGACGCAGGAAAAATATTTTTCCATTTTAAATAAGTACACGGGAAAGCATATATATTTGCTTTATCTAGAAGTTCGTTAAATATTTGTAGGTAGTGAACAGTAAAACCCCGGATTGCGCTCTTTTTCCCTATTAATAGCCCCAGTTGATGAGGATGTTCTGCCATTTTTTATCTGTGAAACTTTTTTTTTTGTATCCAGAAATGGAGTGGAACGTGCTTTTTTAATTTGTCGAAACGAGCCCGAGTTTTTTTGCACTGACTGACATCTGTGAAGATTCGCTATACTAGTAAATTATGGACTTATTTTGTTGCGTTTTAATTAACGGTAGGTGGTGATTTTTTCCTTTTTTTTCTGTACATGTTTTAGGAAAGGTATGTGCGTTGATTTGGAAGGGAGGTCGGGAGGGACGTCTTACTTGGTTAATAGGATTTATATACAGTTAGCTGAGTAGCTGACACTGAACTCATTTCGTATTTGACATAATTATGATGTCATATGCCACTTTGATACATACTTAGTAGCTTTTTTTCTTTTTGCAGTATTTTGTATGTAAGTTATGGAACATTATTTCAGTTTATCTCAATACTGATATAAACAAAGTGCAAATGATGATACACCAAACATAAAATAAATTACAATGAATTTTAATTGCGACACTATCTATTACTAGACAAATGCTTTCATCCAATCAGACAGCGTTACGTCACGGTAACGGTCAACGAATGCATACCGAATTCAAATATCACGTTCCAAATTTAAATCGACATTGACGCACGGCGATTGACCGATCGCCGAGCAGGCGTCACAAATCGAATCGATACCTACACTAACACATAGGCACTTGCCTATCGAAGGCGGCTTCATACACACACATACACGCAAACGTCGAACGTGGTAAATACGAAGTATCGGTTCGAGTGTGCGCCGTTGTGCCCAATCGCGCAGAACCGATCAACCAATCACAACGCTTGCTTCGTTCTCGATACTCACCGACTATTTTTGCTTGCGCTCCGTTGCTGGTTTACATTCCCCGTTGCGGTTTGAGTTTCGAGCGGTAATGAGAGGGTGGGGAGGTCTTAGTGAGCTGGTCGTTAATCGTCGAAGGTTCGATACGCCATTGGCTATCGGTTCCATGTTACGTCACGTAGATTTTCCGAGGTTTTTTCTCTGGTAAATGGGTGTGCTCGCTACGGACATAGCCGGGCGCTGAAGCGTCTGATTGGTATGCCTTTCGTAAGTACTTCGTGACCGCTTGTCATGTATTTCAGGTGCATTTTTAGGACTATTTTCTGGAGCGGTGTGTGCATAGCTGAGGGTCGTTTTGTGTTACGTTGTTTTATGAGTTCGTATTAGTTTTGTGTTGAATGTGCAAGCTGGATTGTACGTTTTTATTTCATGTCTGTAGGTAATTTACTGAAGAAGACATTGCTTTTACCTCAAATAAATAAAGGCAACGTCATATTGGTGATTTTTCATAATATGATCTACTACATTTGAGACATGAATTTTAAAATGTGGACGCATATAGACTACTTAGTTTTTTTTTAAAGAAAAACTTAAATCTTTTACGTAGTCAGCCCTGAGCCGCAGCTACTTAATCACTGAGTAATTAACGTTTTTGCTCTTGTTTACAAAAAAAAAAAACAAATTTTCAAATTAAATCTTCGTACATACAAATACAACCACGTATGACAAAAAAGCCACCTTGAAAACTCATAATTAATAATTAAAAGCAACATCAATTTTAAATCTAAAAACAAATACTAATTAATCTAAAACCGTAAACACAATGTCGCACTGTGTCAGCACGATACACAAGAACATACAAGGTCAGGTGCACTGTGTCTATAATGGTTGCAGCTGGAAAACGTCCCCAAGACGTAAAGATCGGGGGGGAGTGCCACCCTGTATAGATTTTTCTTTTTCCTCGGGGCTCCGTTCTTGATATTAAATACTAGTGTCTCGCTCCCAACTTTGCTTATTGAATCAAATAACTCGTTTTTCTTTTGGATTTTTATTTTGTTCTGTTATAGTGGGAAACTATGTTGATATTGTTGGGTAGCCTTTCAGATATTTCTTTGTTTGGTTTGATCGTTACAGTAGTTTTTTTTTGTCGGGTGGGAAAATCATCTAGTGACATCCCCGCTCTTGGACGGAGCGGGGGATAGTGTCAGACTTTTACTGACTAAAAACCCACTCCTGTCCCTTCATTGCCATTTTTTTCCAGGGCCCCGGGGATCTCTTTCGCATCACCCATGGCCCCAGTAGGCTTCGACCCTGTTAGGCCCCTACGGTTACTGACATCTACTTGAGGCACGCGTGGAACAGTACGCGCCGACCACTTGGGCCCGGTCCAGACGGTTACCGGACAATCGGACGGCCAGCCACCCATTGCTCGCCGTCCGCAAGCCCGCGCCTACGGTGGCCGGAAATCGGGATCGGAATCCCGGTGGCGATTGGGGCGTGAGGACTTTTGCCTCACGCGATCCGCCGCCTCCTTAGCTAGCATTACTGCTTCGCAGAAGGATGCGGCCGCCTGCCACTCCTCCTCGCTCCGGACCATGGCCTGTACCAAGGCAAGGCTGATCGTTATAATAGTAGGAACCATTTATTTTATGCTGATCGCTATGTTGAGTAATAAGATTTATGTAACTCATAATATGATTTAAAAGAGTCCATATCCATGGAGTTTCTTCTCCACAGAAATCTACGCTTTGGAACGTTCAATTTAGCTTCACTTATTTTGACTGACCGACCTTTTGACAATTCATAAGTGCCTGTAAATGGTCTATTTAAAATAAACGTTTTTGATTTCTAAGTCCTAAAACTCATAATTACGTCTGGACCGGGAGTTATAACCGAGCAACGTATAGAAACTCGTTTAATTTGACTGTTTTGTTATAAGTATCCTTCAGGGCAAGTAACGGCGCGTCCAATGGCGTCATTAGACCAGACTTTCGTCATTTAGGGAGTCCGATACAATTTTTTCAAATTTAGGATGCTACGGAAAATGGCGCAAAATTTGCGTTTTTTGCTGTCATGTCAGGTGAATTTCCATATTTGTATTTTATTTCATATGGATAAAAAACAGCAGTACCTATGCATACAATAATAACAGTACTTAGTCAATTGGAGTAACTTATGATACACTACAACGCACACTATGCAGGCAAGCATATTATAAGCTGGAGGATTATATTCAAGATAAAAATGCTTGGCTCAATGCTGGTCCAGCTCCACTACCACCGGGGTGTACAAATTGATAAGTTCGAAATTATTATTATTATTATTTCCCCGGAGTTTCTTGCACATTCTTCTCGTCTTGAAATCTACGCATTGAAATGTGCAATTAGCATCATTTTTTTATGACTGACTGACTTCTTGACATTTCAAAAGTGCCTGTGAATGGTTCATTTGAAATAAAATGCTTTGACTTTGACTTTGACTAACGACGTTATCCAAGATTAGATTATTATACAAAAAAGCTGGCTGTTAAAAGACAATATAAATTAAATTTAATTGTTAAGAAGACAGAAAAGGATACAAATGAAGGCTTTTTTCAAAATGACTATTCCTTTAGTTTTATTTAGCTTAGGAATCTTTTTTTCTATTATAATTAGGCACGTAGATGGGAAAAGAACAAGATTTCTCATTTATTGATCTGACCAAATCCGTGCTACTTTGAAGACCATAGTTTGCGATGCCATCCACATCGCCGATGATAGGACAACACGGCGAAATATAGTCCACAAGAAAGTTATTTGTCGAGATCACGACCCTCAGCGGGGGTGAGCTTGAGGATAAACGACGCAAGGAGGAGGAATTAGACATGATGAGCAGTGGTAGCCTAGAGGTAATGGCTTCGACTTACTCGTAGGTCACGGGTTCAAACCTAACCAGGCACATTATTCTGTGTAATGTATTTCATCATCACTGCGCTCGAAACACCAACCCTAAATGGACCTTGTGGTGGATTACGATCCATTTCTACTCCTAGAGAGAAGGACCGAGTCCCAGCAGTGGGAACATTATAAAGCTGTATTTGTGCATATTTAGATATGCTTTTGAAATTCACCTATCATCAGACGAGAGATGCCTTTTATTTTAATACAGGGTGGCCAACTCGAATGAATACATAAACGTACTGCGGTGTGCAAGTCGCCATAACGACTGTTCGTCTCGCCTCCATCGGATTCCCGCGACCTTCATCAGGTTGTGGGGTAAGGTATGTGGTCGCCACTCCAGAACATTTTATCCCCGTCAACCATCCGTTCTGCGAGCCATGTGCCCTGCTCACTGCCACTTAAGTTTGGCGATTCTTTAAGCTGTCGATAATCTTGGTTCTACTGCGGATATTTTCATTTCAGATGTGATCACGCAAGGAAACTCTGAGCATAGAGTCCTTTCCATTGTCCTTTGGGTGATTTTAAGTCTTCTGATGAGGCCCATCGACCACATTTCAGAGCCATATGTCATCAATGTCAACACGCACTGGTCATTGATTTTCGTCTTAAGACATTGTGGTATATTTTCACCTTTTATAAAAAAATAAGAAAAAAAAAACTGAGTGAAGATTTTTAACTTTTTTTTAAATTTCCCTTTGGCAACTAACGTGTTAAAAAATAGAACTTCCCCTTACATTAATATCGCCAGTAACAGACAGACAAACGGACAGACTCCGTATAAAATGGCGGACATCTTCGCTAGGGTACAATATTGCAACCAGTTGGATTTTTAGTTAACTTTGCTGCGAAAATTGAAATTCCATTAAGGAGATTGCATTTTCACGTAGCCTAGATGGGGGGGCTGTATAGGTAAGACTTAGTGGGGGGAGGAATATTGCGCTATGTAGCTTGAGGGGTAAACAGAAGTGATGGTAACTGGTAAATACATCCTGTATTTTTAAGTGATGGGTCGTGAATTCATGATTCCTGTTAGCATAGAGGTGTTATGATGGCCCAGTAGTTAAGGCACTCGCGTCTCTTGTACGAGTTTCGAGGTTTCAATACCGGGGAAGTGCCAATGTGATTTTTTCTATTGTTATGTACTTTTCTAAGTTCACCTAGGACATTACTGACATCTGTCTCATCTTGTCAGTTGTTACAGGTAGACAGACCATTAGGCTATTCAAGGAATATCATGTTGCCCAGTTACTGGTTTGTGGAGGTCTGATAGGCAGTCGCTTCATGTGAAACACGTGTATTCTACTGCCAGTCTAACTAAATGTACCTGGATATCAGTTTTTACATGGAACGAAATCATGATTAATAACTCATGTAGCACCCACTCCGAACAAAATCACAGACTCTACACTCGAAGTTGTAGCCGATTACGTTTACCTGGGACAGACAATCCAGTTAAGTAGGTCTAACATTGAGAAAGAGGTCAATTGTTGAATCCGACTCTGCTGGGCAGCGTTCCGGAAGCTGCGCGGTATCTTCTTGTCTAACATACAACAGTATCTCAAGACGAAAGTCTTATGAACAGTGCGTGTTGCCAGTAATGACATATGACACTGAAACATGGTTGCTTACAATTGGCCTCATCAGAAGACTTTCAGTCACCCAAAGGGCAGTGGAAAGGGCTATGCTCGGAGTTTTCTTGCGTGATCACATCAGGAATGCAGATATCCTTAGGAGAACCAAGTTCGCTGACATAGCTCAAAGAATTGCCAAACTTAAGTGGCAGTGGGCAGGGCACTTTGTTCGTAGAACGGCTGATCGATAGGGCCGAAAGGTTGGTTCTAGAGTGGTGACCGCGCACTGGAAAACGCAGCGTTAGAAGGCCTCCCACAAGGTGGACCGACGACCTAGGGAGTCGCGGGAATGCGGTGGATGCGCGACGCACAGGATCAATCGTTTTAGCCACGCTTGGGGGAGGCCTATGTTCAACGGTAGACGTCTTTCGGCTGAAATTATGATGATGATGATGATGATGATGATGACATGGAACGACTACCTATTCCCGTCAGATTATAATTTAGGTGTCTTTAAGGCAAGAGTGAATAGGCTCTTAATAAACTAGTGCGATTCATCACGGATTGCATTACTGCTTACCATGAGGTGGGATTGCAGTGTATATCATTAAAAAAAAACTGAAAAGAAAGGACATCCAAGAACCGAAGATCATAAACCCCTGAGTATCGCCAACAGACACGCGGAAATCCCAACAAACTATCGAAATTATTATATCGTGTACAAAGTAGCGTGCGCACTTGCGATTAATTTGTCGCACATTGATGCGCGTGTCGGCGGTGCGGCTATATTTAGCGAGTGCACTTCGATCTTATGGCAGTCGGTCGGGTTAGTTATGAACTGGGTGAGGGATTTAGGAAATTGGATATAAATATGGGCAGGTACTAAAGTCGTTTAGTTATTTTTATATCACTAACAATTCATACACATGTAAGTATACAAACATTTAAGCACATATATTAACTTTATAAATGTATGTATGGTGGTGGTTGCAGGAGTACGATGAATGCGAGACGCACAGGACCGTTCATTGTGGCGGCACTTGGGGGAGCCCTATGTCCAGCAGTGGACGTCTTTCGGCTGAAATGATGATGAGGATGATGATATTATATATATCTACACACCTCCGCTTATATAATACATACGTCCTAATGCTCGCTCGCTCTAATGCACAAAGCATGGTTGAATATTTAAGTTTTTGAGGATGGGGGGGCTGGAGTTCTAAGATACAGGCTTAGGCTTAGTTAAGACTACAGATCTCCCACAAATTACAAATTCATCTATTTAAGTTTTTATGTTTTTTCTGCCAAATAACATTTTTTTTTTTAATTGATATAAACTTTCACGTTTATAATATTAGTGGGTTGAATGTAGTTGGCTATAATAAGAAGAGAATCAATGAGGATGAATAGAGTATAGATAGAAGATGACAAGATCGACTGCAAAGCAAACTTTGTGTGCGGACGACGAGCAAAGGGTACGTCGCCGTCCGATAACCCCCGACACGTGCCTTCAAAGTGTATAGTAGATATCAAGCAGTATCTCGATTTATCGCAAGCACTATTGGTGCTAAGGTACTACAGTGGCCACAGAGCACTGTAGTACCTACCTTTCAGCGTCATCGACCACCTGTTCTGCGAGCAATGTGTCCTGCTTATTGTCACTTTGAGTTTAGCAATTCTTCAGACTATGTCGGTAACCTTGGTTATGCTGCGGATATGTCTTAGCAGCTGAAAAATTTGTTGCACCCGAAACCAATAACGCACGTTGTAAAATGCCAATTTGCCAAAAGCCCACATTCCGTTGACAATGTCTTCTGAGCGATTAATTCCTCTCAAATTGATGGCAGTTGGTGTTCGTGTATATTTAGATACTTACTTGCACTTCGATCTTAGCCGGTCGTTCGTTAGTTATGACTCGGTGAACGGATTCGGATGATTTGGATTTGTGAATAATTTGTCGCAATTTCTGCTTTTCGAGAGATTTTAGGCATCCTAAATGTATAGAAATTCTATCATAGTTTTGAATTGTCTCGCTGATGGTGGTACATGTTATTGGGTCATTCGGTTCCCTTCAAAATGGTAGAGCTGAGTGGGCCTGATGCACGCGTTATGCTCGTGAACGGGCGCCGTCAGTTGAGACTGGTCATCTCTTAGCTGCTTTTGGCTTAATTCAATTTCTATTTTTTATTACTTATCTACATTGTGCTCACATAATAGAAGCGCCAAGAAATATGTAACCAAGATTCATGTAACTCATAATAAGATTTGAAAGAGTATCCATGGAGTTTCTTGCACGTTCTTCTCCAAAGAGATCTATGACTTGGAACTTGCAATTGAATTGCACGTTTTTTTTTGACCGACCGTCATTTTGACAGTGCAAAAGTGCCTGTAATTGGTCTATTTGAAATAAACGTTTTCGATTTCTGAACTTTTTTGATAATATTGGTTTAGTTCCGAAAATACTTATTTTCCGAGCTTTTACTTCGAGTTGTTATTCGATCTACTCTCATCATCATCATCATCATCATCTTCCGGACCTAGTCCCGTTTAATTTAGGGTCAGCGCAACACGTTCTTTCTTCCATTCTGTCCTGTCAACCATCACGCTATCACTAACTCCTATCCTCCTTATTCTATATACTATCATTTCAGTATATAACTGGCTTTTTTTGAGTTTAAATAAACAGCCTTATAATGTTCCCATTGCTGGGACGCATGCTTCCTCTCCAGGAGAGGGAATGGGCCGTACGCGGGCCCAGTTCGGATTGGTGGATATCACATGTCTTCGATTCTTTGGTTCTAGGACATGCCGGTTTCCTTATGATGTTTTTCTTCACCGTTTTGAGAGCCGTGGTGATTAAATAAATTACACAAAGTAATGCGCCTGGCTTATTTCGAACTCGCGATCCACAACTCGTAAGTTAGGGCCGTTACCACTAAGCCATCAGTGCTTACACTGTTTGCACTACTAGAGAACCGAGGACTTCACGCTCAGCAGTCGCTTGCTACAAAGTCAGTTAAAAACGTTCATATCAAAATAATAAGACGTGCAATCCGCCTCTGGTTCGGTCAGATCATGAAAGCATTCCAGTGACATTAGGAGCACGTTCATTTTCATAGATTTATCGACGGACCGAACTTATTGCAGTGCGATGCTCAAAGTTCCGCCTTCTAGTTTGTTTTGCTACTGTTTTATGGCGTGTTTACTGCTTTCGATTGACATTGAGGTGTTTCGGTTTGAAGACAGTAACTGTTTTTGTCTTGGCGATGCTTATAAGCTGTTGTAAATTGTAAGTATAATTAATCTACACTAATATTATAAAGTAGTAAAGTTTGTTTTTGTTTGTAGGAGGTAATCTCTGAAAGTATTGGTCCGATTGTAAATTTTTTTTCGCCTGCCATTGTGAGGAGCGAGGAGGAGTGGCAGGCGGTTGCCTCCTTCTGCGAAGCAGTAATACTAGCAAAAGAGGCAACCGCACGCGCGAAGGATTGGCCCTTACGCCCCAGCTGTTGGGATTTCGATCTCGATTTCTGGCCACCGTAGGCGCAGGCTTTCGGAAGATCGTACGGTAACCGTCCGGACCGAACCCAAGTCGTCGACGGCGCGTACTGTTCCACGCGCGCCTCAAGGAGATGTCAGCGAACCGTAGGGGCCCAACAGGGTCGAAGCCTAGTGGGGCCACGGCCCTGATATGAAAGGCAACAAAGGACCAGGAGTGGGTTTTTGGTCACTAAAAGTCTGACACACCCTCTCGTGCCACCCAAGAGCGGATGTCACTGGATAATATTCCCATCAAAAAAAAAGAAGGGTTTAGATAGCATACTGTTACCGGGAATATACTCAACTGAAATAGTTTCCAACAGTCACATAGGCAAAACCGCTGACTAAAGTTATTCCAATAATATATTCTTGTATTAAATATGTAGTCTCTGGTGACTTGATGAGTCCTTAATAAGAGCAATCAGGAAACTCAGCAAGGAAGTGATCACTAGATGCCACACGATAGAATCAAACTAGTGCCCAGAATAAACTTCGACATCCATTAAGATTTATTTGACCTTTTGCTCGACACCCAAGCGTTAAGTGTTGAAGTGTGTCCAAAACAAACAGTGGTCTAACCTATCAGCTACTGCCGCATGTCAAACGTCACATTACTGGTCTTAAATTATCGAGCAGCATGCCTATTGACACTGTTCTCAAAACTATGAAAAAGGAAAATATCGAATGGTCAGGTTTCTAAGTCGTGCGTGTGCCATTCACCAACATGCACAGGGCCCCGAAGGATCACGATGCTCTTTCTGGTTACAATTCATAACGTAGGTCTAGTGCAGAGGATGCTTGTGGCACAACAGTTAGTACTTTGGAAGTTGATCATGCCAAACCCGGTAACAACAACGTAATGGATAAAAATGACAGTTATACCAATTTTTTGACAAATAAAGCTAATTCCAATCAAAGCCACTAGACCAAATATACTTGCCCTATAAATGTAATTAATAAACTTTGAGTACCACGTCAAAATGCCAATTGAGATGGCGAAACCGAACCGGTTGCGATGTATTTGCGTCGAACACCTGTCTTCCCACAAATCATAGGAGTGCCCAACGATGCATCATCGAACCACTGAGAGATTTTTAACGGTATATTATTAGAAATAGAGATATGTACTGCAATTGGAACGATATTGAAGAAACTTGTATGAGTGGTGTGAAATTTTGGAGAAGATTTTAATTTTAGATGATAGATCACAAACCATATATTCTGAGTAACATAGGATATATTTTATGTACGTGGGCGAAGCTGCAGGCAAAAGCTAGTTTTAAAATATACTAGATATTCCTACATCCGAATTTTTATTTTTGAGAAAATGAGAATGACAGTTTGTAGCAATATTTTCTTTTACCTATTTTCTTTATTTTCAAATCTAAAACTTCTGTCAAGCACCGGAAGATGCAGCTTTGAAAGACCTCCCACAAGGTGGACCAATGGCCTGGTGACGGCCACGGAAATCATATGCATGCGAGATGCACAGGACGAGTCGTTCTGGCAAAATTTGAGGGAGTCCTATGTCCAGCAGTGGACGTCTTTCGGGTAAATTATGATGAAATCTTCAACAATCATCTTAATTTTCTTTGGTACTATCCCCTTTCATACCTTTCAATATACTTTCGAGCTGTCTTTTCCATTCACCTCTTCAATCATTTCGAATTTTGCCATTCCTGATTCGCCTCAACACTAAATATTCCAACCTGATCGATGTCCACCGCAGGTGTTGCAATCAACATGGAAAAACATAGCAATTACAACCATAATCTATAATTTAAGAGCTTCTCCGAATGTCGAAGCATATCGTTCGTAAATTTATTGCGTACGTATGACAGACAGATATTGATGGTAATATACCAGATGTCTTGGCACGAATTATTAATCGCAAACGCAATTTTGCATCACATATTTGACGCATCATTGATACTCTATATTTATCACATTATGAGTTTCGACGTGTTATTTTATTATTGGATGGTTATTTAAGATAGCAACTTCAAAAGATTTGATGTCGTCAGATTTGTTTCTGTCGGTGTATGTTTGTTTAGAGTTTGTATTGATTACTGCAGTACTTGGTTCGTTTGGTTTGCATTATTTTTGTAAATATTTCATATTCTCTGCAAGAATTGCACGTCTTCTTGGTATATATGGTAAAAAAAAAATGATCATAATCTGATAAATAATTGTTTTGGTGCAATATAAATCTGAATTCATTTTTTGTTTGTCTAATTATAACCAATTTATTTTTCCAAATACTGGCGAGTGAAATTATTTACGTCCAATTTCTGTTTGACAGAATTCCAAATTATAATTTTGATTCATAACGAGGCTACAAATGTTATACACCTATAATTTGTAATACATTACCTCTGCATCGACCTCATTGGTGTTCAAATCAAAATAAATTTGAATATCCAAAGCTCGAAGGCGTGAATTATTATAACTGTTCCGTACATCTAGTAATGTCATTTTAATACGACAGAGGTTACCTAGCGTGACGTCATTATCACCAACCACTTTGTAACCATCATCTACATTCACTTCATAAACATTTCCTTGTATCTTTTTACCGTGTCCTAAAGTTTAATTTGCAATGTCGTTAGTTTTCAGAATGGTATAATTTTTTTTGAAAGTGTGAAGAATTGTCGTTGTGTTATAAGAAAAAATGGTCGTTTGTGTTAAGTAATAAAGATGAAATTTGCATAGCCGATGAAAATGATTCCGACAGTAATAGAATTACCGTTGTACAAAAGCTGAACTTTCTGTATGCTCAAGACAATAAGGTAGAATTTGTAAGAACTGTACATATTGTAATGTTAAATAAAAGTAGGTGATCGCAGAAATCGCTCGATTGTTCCTGAATAGGTGACAATAAGTTTTTTGTTTTTATATCTAAACGATGCCGTTCATTTCAAGTAGCTTATGGTGAAACTAGGGTTTTAATGGTTTTTTAAACGATCCCCGATTTCTCTCTGTGATATTCCGTTCATTTATATATTAACACGTGCTGAGGTTTTGTTTTGATTGGTAGTAGCAAGACTGTCATAATATTTAGGCTAGTTCTATTTTAAGACAGATTCTAGTCTGCTATATTATTTTTAGTTGCTCTATCAAATTATTTCAACACACTTATTTCAGTAGCCATTTGTGTGATAGTCAGATATACTATTTACTATTTATCAAATCATTTTACTCACACAAAACGTTTTGGAAACATATTCATAATACGTACCGGAGTCCGTTTTCCCTGATAGCTACAACTAGGCAGTTTTTAATACTAGAGTAAATAGTTTACTTCTAGGCAGGCGTGCTTGATCATCGACCACATTATCGGTTACCATCAGGTGAGATAGTAGTCAAGCATGAGCCTATCAATAAATAAAAAAACTTAAAAACATATGGTACATGTAACCGTGAAGGTACGCTAGAGGAGCCGAATATGAGCGTAGTACAAGCCGAGCTCAAATTCATTTTAGTGTCGCTCGTGATCGGCTCAATTTAGCTTCACTTTTATTGACTGACAGACATTTTGTAAATTCTAAAGTGCCTGTAATAGATCTATTTGAAATTGTTGTTTCTGTTTCATCTAGAATCGGTCCACACTACACGAATTTGAGCTCGGCTCGTGCTCAGCTCCTCTAGCGTAGACTTACCTTAGAAGTTGATCGCAACTTTATTCGGCATCATCCAGCTACTGAAGTTGCTACAGTTAGCAAATATACATTTTTTCCACAGTACTGTATAGGGTAATTTATAGTCCCTCCTTTTAATATTCATCTATGCACACTTCACTGGTCCAATGATCGTTTCTAAGCCCAAGATCAAAGTGTAACGTCGTTTCAAATAATGCGTACCTGCGCAAGCGTAGAGAACAATGTGCGGAAACTCACGCGCCGTTGCGCAGAAGACTATCGCTATTGGCGATTTACAAAGTATATTTTGATGATCTTTTGTTTTTTATGGTTGCTTGAGGTTTGATGGGTAATGTTGTCATAAATGTTGGCATGACTGAGGAAAATACTGATCAAAAGGTTACTCTCTTGGTACTAATAAATGATAGTGAAGTTAAGTGTAGAGTATATTACCTATAGGTTTAATAATAATTATTATTATTTATTTATTTAAAGACAAATTTTGATACAAATTATATGTTAGTATCACTTATTTCTATGTTAGTTCGGAAGTTGAAAAATTGGTATTATTACCATAAAACAAATTACATATTATGAAATTACAATTGTCATTAAATTAAATTTAATTTAAAGATTTTTTTGTTCATAAGAACAATCACGGTTCACTTAAAATGAGATACAAAGAGCTTAAAATATAAGTATAGTATATAAAATATAAACGCACCTGGCGTGGTGGTGACATCATAGGGTATATAATACATGTATTTAATTTAGATTTAAACCTATTAATATTATCACACTTCTTTAATTCTTCCTTACTTACTTATAAATCTGTAAGTATGTAGATCAATAATTAAATTAGGTATATATATTACGTTGATATATGTAGTCAAAAATTGTGTAATTTTTACTGGTATTTCTAAATTAAAGTTGGTATCATCTGTGATCACCCATCTGAAGGATAAAGTCTTCCATATCAAGTCGTCCTTTTTGAGAAGCCTTCTAGTTTTAGAAGACTTACAGGTTAGATTCACCAGTGTTAAAGTTATTGCTTATGTTTGGCTTAAGTTCCTGTGTCCCCTAAATAGGGGAGAGGGCGTCCACAGTGCGCCACAATCTCACTCAATCTTGAGCTTCGCGCTTTATATTGCTCCAAGTCTTCCCTATGTTCTTTGCCTCTGCGATGACTGTTTGTAACCAGGTCTACTTAGGGCGACCACGTTTACGATTACCTTGAGGATTCCAGTCTTGCCTTGGTAAATTTATTGCTTGTAAATTCACTAAATAGGTTGTAACTTCAAAGATTCTACAAATTCACTGAAACACGAACATGGCTATATTTTTCAGTGACACTACAAATCATAAACTATGCCAGGTATTCACTGCTATATCAAAAATGTGTCCAAACGGCTGATATATCTTCCGTACTCTACCGGCAGTCGAGATTTATAATCCGACTCGTTATTTTAATAAGACATATGTAGGCACAGATTGAGACATATTAAGGATTAGTGAGTGTTTGTTTTGCTGCTCCAATCGGTATTTAGGCAATGTTTGTTGTTTTTGAAGCTTTGGAAGCGGTTTTGCTAGTATATGGTTGATTTGATGAAGAGTTACTTGCATGTCTTCATCACGCGTAAATTAAGGAAAACATAAATTGTGTCTTAAGATTTGGGTCTACATAGATTAGACTGGCAGATATTGTGTCTGTCTAAATTTAGGTGTGTGTCCTTGTGTTATCAAGCCATACTGTCCCACAGCTGGGCAAAGGCCACTGTTCAAGATCTCAGGGAGATGAATAAAATAAGTGGACTGTATATTCGAGTGATGACAAAAAGAATTAGTAGCTTTACAGTGAGGGGTCGATAGAGGGACGTGTGTGCCTCGGAAGCTGTCGGATTGAGAAGTGTCGCGCCGCTCGCTGTCCACTGCACGCCGGTGCTCTGCCTCGCGCCCGCCGCCTCACCCATCGGTGACGTCAGTCTGTTTGCTCACGCATTTGATGCGTGAACAGTCTTCCTCCATGCCTTTCATTATCCCCGTCTCTAAGCCAATTCTTAAGAGTGACATCAATCAAGTCATCTCGCCATCTCATTTTTGAACTGCCGCAACCCCGTCGTGCGATTTCAGGTTACCTATTTTGTGTTTTAGTAGCCCACCATTCGATCGGCATGTGGTAGACATATCAAACCCAGTCCCAGTTAAGCTGAGCAGCCTCCTGGGCCACGAAAACAATCTTATGTCTTGGTGCGCAGTATAGTACTTTGGACGCTATCCGTTAGTTTAATACTACTAGTGTACTTATTGCATTGACGAACCTTAAGTTTGGAGTTTTGGATTTTAGTCAAGTTCGTCCTTATATTCAGCTTTATTGTATTGAAGGATTCTTTAATCTGTAATTAATATTTTATGGTGTAAGAACTCAACTATTCGTCTTTTCTTGGAGGAAATCAAGTTAAAGAAGAAATCATAGACATAGAATGTTCTGTCTGGCACGAAATAATCACTCAGATATTTTCTTACAACGCTCACGGGAATATATTGAAGATTTGTTACCAGTCGAGATCACAAGACACAACCAGTGTGATAATAACAAACTATAATATCAACACATGCTTCAAAGACCACGCAATTACTCACACATTTGCCGTGTTACAATCTATTCTGATATACAACGGGTTATTAATAATATTTTCTTATAAATGTCGATGCATCTGGCTAGATTCCAGGATCTTCAGAGACAGGCCAAGATGATCGATTGGCGTCGTTTAAAGTGAACTTTGTTGTGCAGCACCTGGCGAAGTCTATTGAAGGCGTGATGGCGAATCGAGAAGGCGTGTTTGATACGGATGACGAAGAATGAGATAAACCGATGTAACATTGTAGTGGAAGCAACACTGTTCTATCTGCAGTCACTTACTTGTCAGTTGCGCTACGTCTTTTTCCTAGATAAAATACTAAATTGCGACGACTGGACGTTTATCCTATTGTTATTTTATCCATATAGACTGGCCTGTTGGTCTAGTGGTTATTGGCCTTTTCTGCTGTGCCGGAGGTCATGGGTTTGATTCCCACCCAGGACAAATGTTTGTGTGATGAGCATGATCATTTGTTCTGTGTCTGGGTGTAATTTATCTATAATATGTATGCATTTAAAAATATATAAGTATGTCTATCAGTGGTCTAGTACTCATAACACAAGCACTACTTAGCTTAAGACTAGACGGCGTTGTGTATTTGTGAAATATTATTATTAGTATTGTTTTTTAAATGTTGATGTTTAAAATTAGTTTCTTTCCAGTTTTATTTGAATAAATGATTTTTGATTACATGTTTTAGTGGATTTTTTCTACCAGCCTGGCTTTGATAGACTTAGTGCACGGTGTTGTCAGCAACAACTATACTGACTAGTGTAAGTATGCAACCAGACAGTAAATTTTCTCATTTATATATCTGACATCTTGTCTTTATCCGTCATCTTAACTTGATTTATAACAACATTACTATCATCGTCTAGTATTTCCTTTTGGTTTTATTTATCAGTACGTAGTATTTCTGTTTGCTTACTATACTTAAAATGGAGAAATTGCTGTTATTACAAATTCCAGCCAATTTAACTTGTTGGTAACATAATCAACATCCCTCTCCACAAATCTCTTAGTTTCATGAATAAATAACACTTAGCAATTATGTCACAATGTGCTACCGTTTCCAAGATTCCGTCTTCCTCTCAACTAGTACCATCATTTACACCAGGAACATTATTCTTATGCACTGTTACTTCATATACTAGGAAAACGGCAATAATTCCTTAAGTTTTTGCACCACCTTAAATCATTCGACGCTATGCTCGACCGAGATACGCTCATCCGCATTTAATTAACCCTTTTAGGATTGTTGCATATTCTCAATTAGTCGCATGTCGTTGATGGTCAAGACGTGTTTGTCAATGAGTTGTTTTCCTGCAGCAAAATAGTTATTTTTGTTTTTGGATTAAATACCTACTACAGTCTCAAGTGGATTGACCGGTGCCCAGTTAAAAGGACTAGAAGTGCTTTTGCTACCAAACACTATAACTACATTGCTGCAAGACTATACAATAAAATCGGTAAAGATAAGGGGATGCGTGTGCGTCTGAATTGTGTAACCTAATTCCGCCTAGCCCGTTCCATCATTTAACCACCAGGCGTACGGCGATGCGCCACCGGTACCTAGTGGACATTCCACCTATACACGTTTGGGAACAAATTTATTGTGGGTCCAGCTAAGGAGTGGAATTCCCTTGCGGAATCTGTGTTTCCTGATAGCTACAACCTGGAGATATTTAAGTCAAAAGTGAATAGGTTACTTCTAGGTAAGCGCGCTCCATCGTTGACCACATTGTCGCTTTCCATCAGGAGATGTGCTCGCGTTTTGGTCAAGCGTGAGCATATCAACAATAAAAAAAAAACTCAAACACATAACAACTTCTAATTCAAAAAAACAGTAACGCATTGACTGAACTGTTTCAACTTTAAGGAAATAGATAACCTAGTAGGATAAGTTACTAGATTCTTTGATATTCACTCACTAACACTACACACCCACTCATCCCTTGCACTCACATCTCACACACCAGGATGAGTGGCAAACTCTTGTCATGTTTTCTTTTCTATTCTAAAAGCAGTATCAGTTTTTTTTAGTATATTTGCTGTTATTATGATTTTGTACATGCCGAGTATATTATTATTTTTACTGT
Source organism: Mythimna vitellina (assembly GCA_949316375.1). NCBI lineage: Eukaryota > Metazoa > Arthropoda > Insecta > Lepidoptera > Noctuidae > Mythimna > Mythimna vitellina. The sequence continues at coordinate 1,883,929 of OX438704.1, forward strand.
TTGTGTATCATGCATCTTTTTATTAAATACCCAGTATATTGAAAGGTCAGGCTCTTGTGATACAGGTTATCCTAGCACAAGAACCAGAGAACCACTGTTTGTGTCTTGTGTGTTAAATGTGTGTGTGTTATTATTATTATTACATTACAATAAGCATTAATTCTTAATCCACTCGAATGATGATGACAATCATACAAAATAGTTTTCGTTTCTAATCTATGAATGACTCATTGGATATCCACAAGCTACTGATTGCAATAAAATCGACTAGATACTACAATTAATCCCGAGGCAAAAAAAAACTAATCTAGACTTTATCTCCGAAATACTGACTCACAAGTACCATAACAGTCACTGATGTACTGTTTATTAGTCGCCAGCTTGTAGCCAGCCTATTCACAGATCACTCTGTCGTATCACGATTAACATGTCCTGGCAACTTGGCAAACATATCTCTACACTTCTAATGAACTTATTTACAAAGAGGTAAAGTTGGTTATTGCTTGACTTCGAGGTGAAGAATTTTGGTAGAGTAGTATCTCAATTTACTCGGTTTGTATCAGTAACTGTATGTTTATAGGATCGGAGATAGGTTAAAGACTGTTATTGGGATGTCCAGTTAGGAATGTTGGTTTTAATGTAGAAGCTAAGGAATTACTTGGTTTTATTTCTAATGCAGAAAATGAGAGCCACTTATTATTTATGTTTGCCGCATTTATTGCTGACATAAAGACTTCCTTTTATTAAATATAGGTGTAGAATTTTAATTTCAAAATCAATTATGCTTCTCTTGGCAAGGTCAGTTCAAAAATAATATTGATGGGCTTAACCACTATTACACTTAAAGACCCCAAATAATTCCACATTTTGCTATGTATGTGTATTGAATGTGTTCCCGAAAAAGGTAGGATTTTTAGCTTGTTGATTTGGGCAGCGGAAGCTAAATTATCGATGAAAATTATGTATAATTACTTTCACATTAGCATACAATTTTTTTAATTTTATTATTCGTGATAGGTTCGCGCTTGACCGCTATCTCACCTGATGGAAAGCGACGATGCGGTCGACGATGAAGCGCGCTTACCTAGAAGTAACCTATTCACTTTTGACTTAAAGATTCCCGGGTTGTAGCCATCAGGATACACAGATTCCAGCAAGGCATTCCATTCCTTAACTGTACGCACAATGAATGTGTTCCCGGTGTTTGTTGGGATATTTTATTTATATATCCGTATTTCTTTTGATTTTCCTAATAATATCAGATGACATTTTATATCGAGGGACTGACCCAGTAGCTGTATTAGGTACTTAGATGGGTATTAGGTATATAAACAATATAAATTGTGAAAATTATCTAGTAATGAAGCTATGCATTTTTTTTTCTCTAAATATTTTCGTGACTTCTTGAAGGCTTTTTTTTCACTCGCCTATCGTCAACACCAAGCATGGTTTAAAAGCTTGTTATTTCATCTAAAACAATCCGACGCAATATTTGACCAAAAGGCATCGCGAAAAAAGAGAGATAACGCCTGAAAACTCTGTTAGCATTTGGTAATTCCGTGATTTATTCGAATATTTTACAAAAATTGTTCTAGGATATACGTGTTTTTTTAAAACCCTTAAAAATTTTTGAAAAAAAAAAATTGTCGCCACACAGAATCTTGATTAAATTTGCAAGGCTTCTATTGTTATGCTTTTTTTACTTTTTTAATTTTTGAGAAAATTATGAAGCGCCATAGTTCATGCAAAATTTTCGGAGGTCTTAACTGGATTAGTTTTACACAAATTTATAAATTGATTTCAATAGAAGCCTAGATAATATCCACAAGATACTGTGTTACCAAAATATCTAATGAAAATGTGTAATAAAGTCATAATCGCGTTAGAGCGGTTGTATGTAAAACAGTGAAAATGTATGTCGAGTTGCATCCCCTTTAAGACAAGACATACAGGTAAAAGCATAGTCATAAAAATATAGGTAAATTTTCACCGACGCACCTCGATTAAAAAGTCGCAAACGTTACGTACATAATTGTGCATTAGAAAGTGCGCGTACGCACTCTCACGCACGTATTGTCTGATATCTCGACGAATATCTTACTGGCTTCACACGACTTGTGCCCACTAATTAAACGGATGTACCCGACAATGTAAGGCTTATCGAAATTGGTTCAGTGATTTTGTAGAGAACATTAAAATACCTAGATAAGTACTATTATAATTACTATAGTAAATTGTTTTTATGCGTGTGGTCTGCTTTTGAGGGGACTTTCGACCATTTTCATTTTTGTGTGATATGTTCATGTCTACGATGATCGATGGCCACATTTATTTAAAGTTACAATAAATTTTTAGGTACTTAAATATTTTATTCCAATTAAAGCGAAATTATGTAAGATAGATATCATAACATTTTTGTATGTTCTACATAATCTATGGGTTGCATTGTATTTTTTATTTATTTTTGAAATATGATGAAAGAGACTGGTCTCCACGACACAGGGAATCCTAGTGTGGAGACTAGTGAAGTGTCTGACGTAATCGTGTGTGTGTGTATTTTCCTGAACAATAAATCATTGTTATTATTAAAATTGAACTTTTCATCATTCATCATCATCATTTCAGCCGAAAGACGTTCACTGTTGGACATAGGCCGCCCCCAAATGTCGCCACAATGACCGGTCCTGTGCGTCTCGCATCGGTCCACCTTGTGGGAGGCCTTCCAACGCTGCGTCTTCCGGTACGTGGTTGCCTTTCCAGAACCTTTCGTCCCCATCGACCATCTGTTCTGCGAGCAATGCGCCCTGTCCACATTTTCATCTTTACATTATATTAAATACGAGTAGGACTTGGCTAGCTTATAAATTATTGGGGGCACAATGCTAGATTTTCTTCGCGTTTGGCTGACACTGGGTTCAAAAATGATCTTAGATTGAGAGCTATAATTTAGGATAATAATATTTCTTCAAAATGTTATTGAAAAATATTTTGTCGCAAACTTAGTCATGTATTTCAAAAGCTTATTCATTTCATTTTCAAATATCTTCATTAAACATAAAAAAAAATGTACTTACCTGATACATTAACACTTACATATAAATACTTACATTAAGCTAATGATTCGCCTTTCAAAGTTTTTAAAAGATTTTTTAATGTTACACACATACAACATAAAATTAACTTTGAATATTATAGGGAACATATATACTTATGCATAATACATTTTGCTGATTACTTGTAGGTGTGACAAAAATAATATTATAATATCACAAATAGATAGACCTCAATAAACTAGACCTTGTTTCCATGGTAACACATACATCTATACATCTTCCTAACTTCGATTAGACGGTGCAGTAACAATTTTCCAGCACACCTAGGCTCGAACCTCAGAACAATCCGACACCTTAGGCCGCAGTGGCTGATAACATCACTTCCTGATTAGACACGGCTTACCATTGTTGTGGCTAGGAAGACTTTGGTACTTAGTAGTTAGTAGGTGGACGTACTAATGTTTCTCGATGATATGAAACTTGGACTTGAATTTACTGTAGATTTTTTTAGAAATTTCTCGTGTCTTTTGAAAACGTTTTTGGTCGAGGTGAGAATTAGGCGAGTATTAAGTATTTCGTATGACCCACGGATGCCCCCCAAGTTGAAAGGTAAAACCTACAAGTCCGTGATGAGACCTGTCATACTGTATGGATCAGAATTTTGGGCTGTGAAAAAGACGGATGAAGAAATATTGCATGTAGTGGAGATGAGAATGTTGAGATGGATGTGTGGTGTGAAGAGAATGGATAAAGTGAGAAACGAGTATATTAGAGGAAGTTTGAAAGTGGCGCCAGTGACTGAAAAGTTGAAGGGGAATCGTTTGTCTTAGTATGGTCATGTAAAGAGGAGAGATGAAACGCATGTTAATAAAAGAGTTATGAGTATACATGTGGATGGGTGGATAGGGAGAGGGAGGCCAAAGAAAAGATGGATGGATTGTGTGAACAGTGATATGAAAGAAAAGGAAGTTATTTTCGTGGAATATTGGTACTTTAGTGTGGGACGCTACCTGTGTCGACATTCTTGCACCATAGCATCTTCCTAGCTCTTCATACTGTGCTGGTGCTGCCGCTGCGGCTGCAGAGAACCTCAAGCGGCGGAAATAGAACAACCTCGTCGGCAGTTATATTTTTGAGCCGCTTGGGGTTTTTTTTTTTATTGGGTGGGAAAATCATCTTATGACATCCCCCGCTCTTGGGCGGAACGGGAGATAGTGTCAGACTTTTACTGACTAAAAACCCACTCCTTTTCCTTTTTTGCCTTCGTCCCAGGGCCCCGGGTTTCGCTTTCACACTACCCGTGGCCCCAGTAGGCTTCGACCCTGCTGGGCCCCTACGATTTGCTGACATCTCCTTGAGGCGCGCGTGGAACAGTACGCGCCGTCGACGACGGGGCTCGGTCCGGACGGTTACCGGACGGTCGGACGGCAAGCCAGCCTTTGCTCGCCCTCTGCAAGCCCGCGCCTACGGTGGCCGGAAATCGGGATCGGAATCCCGGCGGCGAGCCGTTTGGGGTTGAACTCTTGGGTCTACCTCGAACAGAGATTAAACATTGCCAAACAACGTGGCAGTGCCGCCAGCCACACTTTCATTCGACAGCGAAGCGGAGGAGTTTTATGACGCCATATTTTAGCTAGTACTTTTTGCCTTTAGTATATATAGTTTTAATTAGTTAAGTGTCTTAATTGAATTAAAAGTATGTATGATTAAAAAAATGATATAAAAGGATGATGTTGAAAATAAATGACATTATGATATATATAAATTAGCATAGCATAGCATAGTCGGCCTTATAATGTTCCCACTGTTGGGACTCAGGCCTCCTCTCCAAGAGAGGGAATGAGCCGTAATCCACCACGCGGGCCCAGTGCGGGTAGGTATATATAAATTACAAGAATAAAAATAAAATTAAAAAAAAACAATGTCAAATAAATTTGGTAATTCATAACAGAAATTAAATTAAATGAATCGAGGACTGAGGTAACTGGCTTAGATATAACGTTTAAATTCATTCAGACTGTTTGAAAATTATCTACGTTGTTAGTACGTGTACTAGCTTATTGTAACGACACCAAACCCGATATAAAGAAGCAGAATGACCAAAATTTGTTCTATTTTTAGGCATTTCAAATGATTCCGTTTTAAAATTGGATTGGTAATAGCTACGTTGGGGCATGATTAGACTGATTTCTGAAATAACTCCGGTACGTTCGCTAAGTTATGAATAATCTTATAAAGCAAAACTAAATCTGAGCTTCTTCTTCGTTAATTATTATTGATATTTTGTTTGTCTTTATTCAATTTCTTTACCACATCTTTTGTAACTAAAGATTTTGTAGAAAAATTTGTAGTTTTTATATTAGTAGCTTCTCCAATGTAGTAAAAAGCATATAATAATATATATCTTTTCTTGATAGCGCGAAATAATTGTAGGCTTAATTATATATTTTTGTACCAATAAAATCTTTATATCTCTTTTAATTTTCTTCATAGTAGTGGTAACTAAGAATCTAGTCACCATCAAGATCTTGGCAGCTGCGCTCCGTTGCCCAGCGAACTAAAAAAACAACAATTTGTTTATTTACTATAGCACTCTTAATAGCTTGCAATTAATCTGCCTCAGACTATAAGTTGAAGATGTTACTGATTATGTTAGATTTTGTATCGCCGTCTGCATTTTTTGCTTCGTCAGTGTTAATTTTTTCTCAATTTTTATTGATATTAGTTCGAGTAGTAAGACTCAACGAGTATATTTAACTGTATTTGACTGATGTTGATTTTCATGGGAAATAATAGTTTAGTAAATTTAATGCCGAGTGGTAACGGCCCCGACTTACGAGTTGCAGGTCGCGGGTTCAAACCCAACCAGGCGTATTACTTTGTGTTATTTATTTCATCACCACTGCTCTCAAAACGGTGAAGGAAAACATCGTGAGGAAACCGGCATGTCCTAGAACCTAAAATTCGAAGACATGTGACATCCACCAACCCGCACTGGGCCCGCGTGGTGGATTACGGCCCATACCCTCTCCTAGAGAGGAGGCCTGAGTCCCAACAGTGGGAACATTATAAGGCCGACTATGCTAAATTTAATTCAAAGTTTAAAGTAACGAAAACAGAATTGTTAATGACGGAAAATTCTATTCAGATGTAGATTCTAGCTATAAAAGGGATTCAATCATAGAAAATGAAAATAAAGGAAAACTTGAAAGAAAACAAGCGTCCTACAAAAAAAAAACACAATACAATTCCTTGACATAAAAGTACAAAATCCAATTATAAAAACCATGGAGTCACAGTAATCATGCACAATTAAACGCACGGTAGATGACATACAGAAGCAACAAACAAATTACATGGATATGTGTTATTAGATAAACCATTGGCTGGAGACAGATCTAAAGATAACGTCCGCCTTATAGGTAGTCGCAAGCACGAATGAGGATGTCGTTATGTTATTAAATAGGCTAATAATGGTTAGGAAAAAAAATTTGATTGCTTCCAAGTACTCAGTAGAAATAATTTAGGAGATGATATACTACGTTGTTGAAATTTATAAGTATGCATTTAATCATTGAGATGTTTTTAACATGGTGGTCTATACAGATGTAGTAGGCAGATAGATAGATAGTATAAATCTAATTCTTTTCGTAACCATATTTAAATGTGATTTTCTTCTTACATCGTTGCCTAATGCATTTTCTATAGCGTTGAGTTTTAATAATAATAATAAATAGTTTTATTCGGACAACCAAGGAACCATTTTTGTTAGTAACTTACGAGTACATACTAAAACTTAAACACTAGGATTAGTAACATAACAGACCACAAATTATATTAGATAGTTGTAAGTACATTACGAGGGACTTCAGGCGGGCAATGATTCTTCATGAAATGCCTCAGCACAGGAGCTCTCGGATCCTCGGCAACGACTTTCTGGATGCGGAATCCCACGAATCCTCTTCACAAACGATGCTACCTTTTTTCTGATGATCGCATGAAAACCATCTGTACACGATTGGGCAAACATCCTCGAGCTACTACAGAAACGAAGGAGTTTCAACATCATCCTGAAAAATTTATCATATTGGACGCGCAAGGCGATTAGCATTCCATATAAACAGTTGAACCGCAGACTTCCCGTATACAGGATTTGGCAGTAGGTACGCTTTAAACAAAGTTATTTTAACCAGATCAGTACAACGAAAAAATCTGCACGCCAACATGTTCCCGCGAATCGTCAACGTCCTGCGCTCCCTCTCCACGTCCTTGTTTTTCTACCAATTTGACTTAAGGTTTCTTTTGGTATTTTGTAACAGAAAAAACTATATGATTTTCTTACAATTCACAAGGAAGTGGTGGTCTATTTCTAGATAATATAGCAATCGGCCGATCCTGCTTCCATAGATGGACTTGAACTATAGGGGTTGGACTCCAGCCTAACTGGAACCAGATGAGTACCAGAATTTTACATGGAGGTAGGTAGTCCTACCTATCCGACCTCCACAACCCAGTGACTTGTTAACACGATATTCGGTGGCAAGAGTGGTGTTAGATTATATGGTTTCTGATCTCCTATAACTGGTAAAGATCTATCAAATGACAGGAGTCCAACAGTTTAACGTACTTTCTGAGGCACGGAGTGAGTAATCTCGATATACATTTGGACCGATTAAGCTTTGCTTAGCCTTGAAGAACAGCCTGTTTCGTTATTATTAGAAGTAGCTTAATTTAATGATTTTACATTCTAATTGAAATATTTATTATTTATTAGACACCTACCACATGGTTGTCTCTTTTAACCCAAAGGTTGAGCGGTAGTGAAATGCCTTATTACATTAAGGCCGACTATATACCAAAACTGTACATGAAGTTTAAATAAATAATAATTATTATTATAATTAGCGAAATAACTATAAAATTGTACATTCTTATAGATTGGGAAAGAAATTAATATGAATAAGTTCAGAAGCACCAATCCATATCTTTACTTCAATATATTCGTTGTACCCCATTTAACCCGTCACCTCGCGGTGGAAACAATGATGTTAAATTAAGCACGACCAGGCACGGGTCATTAGGTCCCAAACAAGCAGGTGGGGGGTTGATTGATTCAATACATGTCATTTAGGTGCGCAACCAACCGCGTGATTGACGTGTAAGGAGACAGGGACAATGGGTGGCACGGGTTTTTGGTGTGAATTTATGTACTTTTTATGGATTATGATGACAGACTGTTATTCAGTTAATCTCATCATCATCTTTCTGCCCTTGTCCCATCTTATTTGGGGTCTGCGTAATACGTTTTTTTCTTCCATTCCTGTCAACCGTCATACTATCACTAGCTTCCTTTTCTTTCATATCACTGTTCACATAATCCATCCATCTTTTCTTTGGTCTCCCTCTCCCTCTCCACCCATCCACATGTATATTCATAACTTTTAGTAACATGCGTTTCATCTCTCCTCTTTACATGACCATACCAAGACAAACGATGCCCCTTCAACATTTCAGTCACTGGCGCCACTTTCAAACTATTACTCGTATGTTGTTATTCAGTTAATCTACAAATTCAAAATGTTTTTATTTCATATAGCCTACATGGGCACTTATAAAACGTCAGAAGCTAGAGCACAATACGATACGCAAGGTATAGTATCCACATGATAAGGCCTTTTGCATAGAAAATCTGTAAGGGTCGCCGCACACGGGCCACATGCGACAGCCACAAACGCCGCCACTAGAAGCTAGAAGCGGCCACAAATTAGCTAAAGCGCACGACAGCCACTTGTGGCCGGTGGCTGCTACCTTTTTTAACCTATTCGCGTAGTATCATAATGAACTCTGACGAAGAAGGTTTAAATGCGCGAGTGGCGTGTGACGGCTAAAAATAGTATGAAATAGAATCTTAAGGAAGACTGATATTCTTTACTATAAGTATAATAATAATAATATTCCAAAACTTTCACACAGTGCCATCTAAAATAGTCCCAAACTAAGCAGAGCTTGTGTTATGAGCACTAGACAACAATGTATGTGTCTAATGTCCTGTGAAAGTTTGTTTGACATTTCTGGTCGAGAGAATATATCTAATTTAGATAGAGCCGAAAAAGCATTGATCTTTATTACTACTTAAAAATTGTACATAAATCAGGAGAAAAATATCTCTATGAATACATAAAATCAAATTGACACGAAGCTAACCCATTAAAAATACCGACATCCAAACCCCATTAGCCAGAAGCACCATCTTACCATCAGCATATTTCCGAGATGGCATCGCACAAAAGGATAGACAGGAAGGAAGAAAGACATTTCATTGGCGTCGCGACAATCGCCATTATATCATCACGCTTGTGCCAAAGTGGGCAGCCAGGCGTGACGCCCCCACTCAACCTATCGAATTGTGTGTTTTTAGCTGTTGAGTCCTTGGAGCGAATAGTTTTGATTTTTAAAGTTATATGATTTAAAAAAAAAAAAAGATATTCTCAAACAATAGTTTGAGAATAACTTTTTTACTCTATTTGATTTCGAATATTTTATTTTTGTGATGTTTTAGGTTTAGATAATAGCATAAACATAATTATTGGTCTTGTAATGTTTCCACTGCTGGGACTCAGACCTCGTCTTTAGGAATGCATGCAGGCCCAGTGCAGATTGGTGGATGTCACGTGTCTTCGAATTTTTGGTTTTAGGACATGCCGGTTTCCTCACTATACTTTTCGATCACCGTTTTGAGAGCAGTGGTGATGAAATAAGTTACAGTAAATAATATTGCCTGGTTGGGTTTGGACTCGCGACCTACTACTTGTAAGTTAGAGTAGTTAACACTATGCTATCGTTGCTCTTCATAAAATAATCGCAGATATCATAATCTATAGTCACGATGGAAATAGAGAACTTCTAGAATGAAGAACTTTTGTCGTATCAACTAATATTTATTTATTTCATAATGAAGTCAAAGTAGTGCAGTAAGTATAGTAATTTGTATGATATGAATGATTTCCTGTATCTAAAATAATAACTTTATTAGACAAGCAATCGCTGTTATCTGCTACAAGCATTTTGCTTGATTCTTATCCTATTTAAATTAAATTTTTAGGTGACACAGAAATAAAGAAATAAAAAAAGCCCAAAAGAAACAAAGTTACGTTTACTTGGAACAAGCACAAAAGTACAAGTTTAATATTAATAATAATAATAATTTGTCTCAGACACAGCAGATCCATATTTTTGTTACTAATAATCATAATATCATTGATAATAATACTTAAAAATTTTGTTAGTAACCTAAAATTAAATACGCACATTACTTCTTGACATGCATCTGTATACAATATTGGTCACTCTGCTCGATCGGCTACAACGTACTATGCTAAAAATGCTGTTGCCACTGCTGCGGACATGACTTAGCAGTGATGCGGCCCAAACGAAAATAAAACTTGTATAATTTATTAAAAACAGTAAAATAAATCGTTTAGTAAAATATTATCAATAAAAGATAAATAGATCCAGTTCAGCATGCTACTTAAAACAATCAACCAACAAAGCGTTACATCATCAAATTAGGACCACCACAAACAAACCCTGCCATTGATTTTGGAGTACCACAGGGAGTCCCTGACCTTAAGACTGGTGGTGATTGATCAGTGTGAAGCCTGTCGTCCGGTGCCTCGTTACCGGGTTCAACCGACCGGCAACGTTCACATACTTACGAAGGGAAACAGTGATTGGTCCAAATTGTTGGTATATTGAACCATGCAGGTATTGGGAGCGAGTTGAATGTAAAACGTGGGTTTTGATTTGGATTTATTAGTATGTATTATGAAGGAAAGAAATAAAAGGAAGAAATTTCGTGTATGAGTAACTTCAGGTCCAGAGTAACAGTACACTAATATTACATATCATTAATATTTATAAAGATGCAAGTTTGTATGTATGTTGGTTACTTCCTCACGCTGAAACAACTTGACGGATTTGGGTGAAATATAGTATGTTTGAGAGAGAGACCAAGTCCTGGAAGCACTAAGGATATTTTTTTGCCAGTAGTATGTTCCCTTGGTATAATATTTGAATTTCACCCGTGCGAAGTCACTGACTGAAGCTAGCATGGTAAATACATATTTTAAAATAAAATGATAACTATGGGTGATGTAACAAATATAATAATTTTCTATGATTATTTCTACATTCAGAAAGTTCTTCGTTGTCTATGACTTAAATATTGCTATCAACTCTTTTTGCTAATTGTGTAATGTCAGCTATTTTACTGTTTTTATATCAGTCTGTAATGTTTCTACTGCTTCTTTGGTTTTATGCAACAATCGATCAAATCTACTTGAACGAAGAATTGTGATAAAGATTTACACAGAGCTTACATACAATAAACATGTACTAAGCAATCATAGATGTGCATGACTGATTAAAACTAAACTAGCAGCATACTATAAGTTTTGCAATATTCTCACAATTGCGTTTCATAAGTGGTTCAATAAACATTTGATTATCTTCAACAAGTTTCTTTGCTAAATCAAGTTTCTCCTTCATTGCCAAATTTGAATCAGGTTTACCGTAGAACTTGGAGAAACTTAGATGGTCGCTGCTAATTTTTCGTACATAAACCAAGCCTAAAATCGCCATCAGAATTGTGAAGGAAAACACCGTTAAGAATCCGTATATAGAAAAAAGTCATCTTAATCTACACTGGCCCTGCGTAGTGGATGAACCCAAGAAAGACCTGTGACCTAGCTGTTGGAACATCATTGGAATGATAGATTACGCTCTGCTATATATATCATTGTTTTCTTGCATTACAACTTCTTTTTTTTACACTGAACACTTTTAACAAAGTGATCTCGAAAGTTATGATGTCTCTCAACATCGAACCCGCTTATTAATGCGACACCGTTCTTCTCTGACTGCTGTTTTACTTGTGCACTTATGTATGGTTGCTTGTAGCTTAGTTTTGATAAGTCTATTTTATTAGAGATCCCCCATGCGATCTTAGGTTCTCCTTTTCTTTGATTCAGTCGTTGTTGCAACAAGACACTTGGTCAAAGAAATTGAGATTTTATCAGTAACTAATGGTGCTTCTTTTTTCACGTTTGATATTACCTCACCTGGTAAGCGATGATGAAGCACACTTGCCTAGAAGTAACTTAGTATATGCTGCTGAGGCTCAAACTCCGTGGTCTGTGGTATTAACATACTGTAATGACAAACGTGTCTGATATCATCAGGCTCTAAATATGTCTATTGTGACAACATTGCAACACTCCGTTTATCGACATTCGTTCGCACCGCCGAACAATTGACTTGTGTCCATGCGAACTTCCCGCCAGTATTTGCATATTTGTAAACATCGCGTAGAACAGTGTTTGCCACTCTTTTCAGTAAGAAAATTCCATTATAGAGCTTAGTCATTGAAATTAAGGTTCGATTTCCAGAGACTGTTTTTCTGAAACTGCAAAACTATTTTTGTATTTCTGTTTCGACAATTTTATATTATGCCGTTCTGAATATTGTATTTACAGGAATTTGGATCGTATATGTTTGGCTAACAATAAAAGGTTTCAAGTGACTTTTTCGGTAACTGTAAGGGCAAGTTTGTCTATGACAGAAAAGACTTTTGCTATTAGATCGGCATTTTCGATATTTGGATTATTTCTATTATCATGCCAGTGTTATTAGGTGTGAAAAAGAACGATTTCATTCAAAACTGTCTTATCAGAAATATTATCAGTTTTACATATCGCCAACTTTAGTATAATAAAAGTCATCCATTTTTAGTATTCAAAGTAATTTCCTGATGAACCATGACTTTATTTGGATAAATGTCCTTTAGGGTAATGACATCAATCGTCAAGTTCTTCCGTGATATATCAACAGTATATTTAACTGAATTTATGTCACAAATCTTCGTAAGCCTGATATCAGTTGCAGAATTATTACACTTTGGGTGAAAAATTTGGACACATTGTAAAAATTCAGTTACAAACATATCGTAGGCTGTGTTTATCACCAAATTTTTCGCACTTTTATCAAATGTTGGATGATAAGGCTGCGAATTTACAACTAAACCTTAGCCAGTAAGTTATAGAGCCATCGGATTATTTGAAAGACTTTGGAACGCGAAGGGCGACTAATGGAACACAGGTGGATTTTAGTTGGTAAAAATCTCATATTCCCTCGCGGGGAAAATTATTTGATAATTTCCGATCTAAGTATTACTAAGATCCAGTTTAGGTATTAACCTAAAGCCGAAAAACTGGCCTTATTTATATATTCACCATAATACAGGCCAGATCCTTATGAAATATCATACCTATAAAGATTAAGCAACGATTAATATCAATCACTTTTACAATCTTGCAATCCACACTTCAAACTTGTAGTAATCCAAACAAGGACACCTGTCCTCCATCTTGTTACTTGTTGCCATATAGTCTACCGTCATATCCAATAATATTTCACACTCTGACTCACCGCGCTACATCTGAATAATTTATTGATAACATCTAGTATTTCCCTTGAACTTCACCGTATCTTTGTTTTAAAATCTCATGTGTTTAAAAAATAACTTGCGATTACCAAGTTTCATTCGCATCTTCAATACTTTTATCCTCTCCAAATGAAACCTTATCTTCTGTATAATAAAGTTCGGATTTATTTGATTGTTTTTTATGGTAGTAAATGTGTAGTGTCATGAATATCTGTGGTATATTAAGTGTCAACATTTAGCACCTCTTTTGAAGTCGTTAAAATTCATATTCGGTCGTGTTTCGAGTTCTCACGGTCAAAGTTTCATTTCCAAGTATCTGACGTTCGAGACACCTGGACAGGTTGCTGTCAATAGCTGGAGGCGGTCTTAAGATATGCTAATAACTCGGAAAGTTTAATAAAAATAGTTGGAAATAGCAGTAGAAGTATATAGGATGTATAAATATAATATTTAAAAATCCTCCAGGCCAACACGGTAGTTCTTTGAACAAACGCAACATTTTTTTTTTTGGGCTTTAACGTAGAAAGGTAGAGTAACTGGTTTTATACTATGATGCGTAAAAGATCCGCATCCCTGGTACATAGAGTGCGGAGCAGCGCCAACAGCAACCTTAGCATGATCTCTAGTCTGCTGGACTGTGGCTACATCAATCATTGTTCCACCATTTGTCATGGAATGGCGCAATAGTGATTGTTTTTCTTTTTACATGTTTTATTGTGCAACACTAGTCTAAAAGAACATTGTTACTAACAAATTGGACACCATGGCCTGAAATAAAGTATTTATTATTATTTATAAGTATGTTATTAATTATTATCAACTAATATTATGGTTAAGGTGTGCATATATGAGTGTGTATGTTTGTTACTCCTTCATGCTCAAAATTTTCAACCGATTTGAATGAAATTTGACAAGCTGGTAGACCATATCCTGGAATAGCACATAAGTTACTTTTTATCCCGGGAATATGTTTTCTTGACATTATATTCGCTGACAGAAACTTGTAAATTTATAATTATTAACCAAATTGCTGGGTTTCCTCCTCAGGTTTTTTCCGAGGACTTTCAATTTCTGTACATTATATATTTATCGCAGAAGAGCTCAAGGTCCAAAACATTATCACAATATCTCTTATCTTATTATTGTTTAATCGAGATATATTTTTTTTTGTTACACTCAAGGCTCTTTAAACTGCTTTTGTAACCCTTTGAACCCAACAGATTTTAAGATACTTTTAGATTTCTATATATCACAAAGAGCTAAAAAAAAATTTAAAAATCTCAGGTTTATAATTAATTCAGAAATTTACACTGGTTGAGTGATCAAGTTGTTGTGAGGGTACTTTGTTTAAAGTAAAACTTACACTCTTTTTACCTCAGGTGTAAAATTGTAAAGAAACAATGAGTTAATATGAAACATCGTGTCCTGAAAAATAAAAATTCCTGAAGATTAGTTGAAGACTGGCGATTTACTCATGCCATTATGTAAGGTAACACGCGGTGGCGTAAATTGCGCTAATTCACTCACAGTGCGGCTCAATTTGCACGTATCACCTTTATTTTTGAGATGGACATAAATACGAAGTAGCTTGGATGGTCCTTTGTTAGAGAAAAGGTCTTTATCATTTTATATATCTATATATACTAGCTTTTGCCAGCAGCTTCGCCCGCGTGAAAGTTGCTTTCTCCATTCAAAACTTTGGACCCCCGTTTCATCTATTTAGAGACTGAAATTTAAAAACCCTCTCTTAGCGCTCGCCTACTTTATTCAAAGATTCAAAGCATTTTATTTCAAATAAACCATTTACAGGCACTTTTGAAATTTCAAAAAGTCAATCAAAAAAGTTATGCTAATTGCACATTCCAAAGCGTAAATCTCTATAGAAAAGAATGTGCAAGAAACTCCATGGACACTCTTTTCAATCATGTCATATGTTACAATTATCTCGGTTACATGTTTCTTGCCGCTACTATTTTGTGAGAACAATGTAAATAAAGTAAAAATAAAAACAAATTATAGATATTAAAATAACCACTGGCAGCTAAGAGATGACCAGTCTCAACTGACAACGGGTGTTCTCGGACATGACGCGAATATTTGACTGTTTTTCCGTTAAACATTATTATAATCTATGATCATTTATGATCATAAATTATAAACCTAGACGAACGAAGGTTTCTCCTCTTCTCTTAATGAAAAATGCTTGTCTTCAATTAATCCTTAAATTATTTTGTCTAACACACTTCGCTGGTAGACTTAGGCTTCTATTTCTACCAGTTCAAGAAACTGCCTTCTGTTTTGGTTGATATTGTCTAAGATGTAACATCTATCTTGTATCCATCTTCACCTGTCTCGACCACTTCTTAAGAGTTGTGGTTTCAGTGACGAGTCGTGGGAACGGCGGCTGCAGATACAAATCCTAGATTAAAATTAACGTTTGGCATACATACATATGTATGTACCAGGATGAATGTATCATTTTCTGGAGAAATCAAGTTTGGTGTTCCAACTGCATACATAATCATTAGTAGGAATCACTAGTAGGAAATTCTTATTTTATTGTTCATTCTCCGTATTTTGGAATGTCCGAGTGATATATCCTGATGACTAAATCAGAAACATCCAGGGCTCTACTACACCAATATCAGAAGACTTATAGTCACCAAAATGGCATTGGCATTACCTTTTTTCTTTCCATTGGGAAAAAGTATGCCCGAAGTTATCTTGCGTGATCGCATCAGGAATGTAAATATCCGCAGGAGAACCAAGGTTACCGACGTAGCCCGAAGAATCGCCAAATTTAAGTTGCTGTGGGCAGGGTACATTGCTCGCAGAAAGAATGGTCGAAGGGACCGAGAGGTAATGGACTAGGGACCGCGTATCAGAAGACGTAGCGTTGGATGAGCGCAAGATGGCGAGTCACAGGAATCCGATGGGTGTGAATCGCACAGAATCGTTTGTTGTGGCGATTTTTGGAGTAATCAACAGTTGACGTCTTTGGATGGTGGATGATGAGAATTATATTTACTGGTGGCAAATCACAAAGCAAATATAAAAAAAATCTTCCTTTGCAGGAGCTCTCTGCTAGAGATAACTACAGCTCAAGATTTCTTATCATTTCATCAATCTACATCAGTATATACATGTGTATATAGTCCAGTAGTTTGTATGCCACATGTATTAATATGATGACTAACATACTAGTGTTAAACATCTTAATGTAAATTGGAGTCATTGAAAGCGGAACTGGCGACTTTAAGCTGTTGTGTCTAGGACCTTCTGACTCACTCTTCAAACAAAATAATCTGTACCATTTTCTCATACGTCATGATCTTTAAATTAATTGAAATAAGGTTGAGAATAGTAGACTTTGTGTGTATACAAGAAGATGTGGGGTAATTTTCAAGAGTTCCTTGATAAAAATTTGGGTTGAGTCAGCCAGATTTTGTCTGGCAGGTCAATCGGGTACAAGGTCATAATATTATATTAGTTCAAATAATTTTCTGACACCTGCTCGGCTCTTAGATTAGCAGAAATTGATGACAAAGAAGAACTGCTTGTAATGTATGTTAAGTTCCGCATAACCATTGAAAAGGGAGGATCTTCCAATTGAACGGGAGTCGTCTGCCTAAAACTTGATTTGTGAGTTGTTGTAGGTTTAAATCGCGCGAAGAACTGTAATACCATCATGTAGAATTTATGTGACGTCAACGCCGACGCCGATAGCTCGTATTGTAGGAAAACAAAAAAAAAAACGATCGATTTACGATGAACCAGAAAGCTTGAAGTTTTTTCTTGGAAATCATCATCATCATCATTTCAGCCGAAAGACGTCCATTGTTCGACATAGGCATTCATCGGAATCCCAAGACCTTCACCAGGTTATGGGTCTACCTAGTGGACGGCCTACCAACGCTGCGTCTTCCGGTATGTGGACGCCACTACCTTTCGTTCCTGTCGAATATTTGTTATCAGCAAGCAATGTGCCCTGACCACCGTCACTTTAGTTTGGCGATTCTTCGGGTTACGCCGGTAACCTTGGTTCTCCAGCAGATATCTTCATTTATGATGCAATATAAAAACATAATGTGAAAGCATTTGATAGAAGCTGAAACTATTCATCATCATTTCAGCCGAAAAGCATCCACGACCTCTCCCAAGTATTGCCATAATGACCAGTCCTTTGCGTCTCGCATCCATCGGACAATTACTATAGTAGTATGTTAATATCTATAGGCATCTAGACAAGAAAATGGTCTTGAACCCAAAAGTATACCTTATTACTAGAATCATTACAGAGCTGTCAAATAATTCAGCAAATATATGTAACAATACTAGCAAGAAAAATCAAAATAGATATTTTCCTTCATACGTTCAATATACAACCACAATTTCTACATTATTTGTCTCTTCTACATGGGGACCTGAACTCGATGCCAGCCAATTTGCAACTCTATTCTTTGGATAATAAGAAAGAAGCATAATTAATGGTGTGTCAAACAATATCTTTGTCAAAGTATAATGGGTGGTGGAATTATGTCAAACGTCAAATTAGATGTCTGCCTTCCTGTCGTTTGCGTTTTGTGTTACAATAGAAACGCTATTAAACGACAATGGGTGACTGTTACACCGTACTGTAACTACATTAATAATAAAAACCTAAAAAAATAGAAGCATTCCCGAGATCTTTTAAACACAATAATGTTGCCAAGTTGCCATGTTGCCATGTTGTTGGTCAAGGATACTAAATAAGATTATATAGCTATGACAACACAGAGATCTATGGAAAATCGTTTCGCTTCGTCGTTCATACCGCGTACATCGAAAAACTGGAACAATTTGCCTGCTGCGGTCTTCCCGTCCAACTATAATTTAGGTGTCTTCAAGGTTAAAGTGAATAGGCTCTTAATAAACTAGTGCGTCTGACCATCAATGATTGCATCTCCGCTTACCATCAGGTGGAATCGCAGTCAAGCACTAGTTTATATCAATAAAAAAAATAATGCATCTAATTATGGTAGACCAGATAATTTTTTACCATATTGTATGGCTAAAAAAAAAATACGTGAAAGAGTCATTCAATAGGCTTTATAAATAGTTGTAGGACCTATTGAATGTTTAAAAAAATGACAGCAGGCTATAGCACTATCCTGAATCCTACTATGTTGAAAGTGTGAATTACACACTAGCTAAGTTTTCTATATGATATAAATTCTGATAAATCAACGTTTTAGCCAAACTAAAATACGATACAGTTAACGCAGTGATGGAACAATTAGCTGATGTATTGCGTGTTGTTCGTTTAATTCCCATTTGGAAAAAATATTTGTATAACCTACAGATATCCCTCTCTGTCCTGGCCTGTTGGTTTAGTGGTCAGTAGCCCTGACTGCTATGCCGGAGGTCGTGGGATTGAATCCCACCCAGGACAAATGTTTGTGTGATGAGCACGATCACTTGTTCTGTGTCTGGGTGTAATTTATCTATAGTATGTATGTATTTAGAAATATACAAGTATTTCTATCAGTTGTCTAGTACTCATAATACAAGCATTGTTTAGCTTGAGACTAGACGGCGTAGTGTGATATTTGTGGAATATTATTATTATTATTTCGTTTATTCCTTTAACAAAACATATAAATTATGTTTTTAAATATTCCACTATAAAATTAAAAACATTTAAAAATAAAAAAAATAGTAGCCCATCGGTATCGGGAACAGAGTCCAAGCTACCGGCGGTCAGGGCTCCAGAGAGAGGAACCTCCTAACTATACGAGCCGTGTCCAGGAGTACCACTTTCTGAATCATTATTAATCAATTATTATTGTTATTATTTGTAGGCAATCTATATCTATCTATATATTATAAACACGCCCACAATGCAGGAGTTAATCCTAGTGAGAATTAACGCTGCGGGAATGGTTGGAAAGAGTGACCGTAGAACATAAAAGGCAACTGAAGGACACTGCTGGGTTTAAGTCATCTCGCCCTCTCATTCCACCCTAGAGTGAAAGAAGTCATTGGATGATCTCCTAACGCAAAAAAAGAGATGTAGGTTTCCTTTACTTTTACTGATCTAAATAAGGCTACAACCCTTGACCTCAAATTTCATAAATGACCTACATTCTTCAGTTCACTTCGGTGTAACCACTTCCTATATTTACTGGAAGGTTTTTATACGACAAAGGCGCCTTATTGAATTCTATTGAGAAAAAAATGTGACAGTGAAATGATTACAGAAACGTTAGTAGTCCCGATATTATTGCTGTCACCTCGTATTGTGAGGCTTGATGATATGAAAGACAGGTACTAAGGTAAGGAGAGAAAGTGGTCATTTTTGGAATCAAGTGGATTGACTGTTGAATGAATTTTTTATGTGGGAAATTTTCTGGTCTGTCTTAATTTTATGGATTCTACAATATTTTAAAATTGATATTGTGTGTAAGATGGCTGTGATATTAGCTCTAAAGAAAAACCTCTTATTGACAGCGACTTCCATAGCATAGTCAAAAACATCCCGGCAATGGTCACTGATAGGCTAGACTGTCCATATATCCGATGCCTGTGGCAGACATGTTACTATTCCAATTCCTGTTAGGAAATTGTAATTTGATTAATTAATGATGATAACGATCCATATAACTTATAAAATATGGCTTCTTACAAATTCCATCTTATTAAAAGATTGATAATACTAGGATACCCTAATACTTATTCTAACATTTGGGACTTAGTTCACTTTAACAACCGATATCGTTAAATTAGATTGTTAATACGTCTAAATGCATCAATATGTGGTGTCAGTATAAAGAAATTGAACATTCTAAAAAGCAAAGTACTCCTATTATTCCACTTTACTTCGAAGAAGGTACTACTCCTCTGCCTAGCCTTTTCCCGGCTAGCTTGGGGTCGGCTTCCAGTTCATACAAAAACACCAGAACCAAATAGGAATCTGTGTTTTATATGGAGCGACTTACATAGGAATTGAAAAAATCACGTCGGTACTTCAGACTCGCAACCTCATGTATGAGAGACAGGTGCCTTTACCATTAGGCCATTAAGACACTATTATTCAGAAAAAGGTACTAAAACCATATAATTACCATAAAATCCATATTCATTGATGACAAAAACGCTGCTTTATTTAAATTCCCATAAATCCGTAACTTCATGACCTCAAGGACTCTAACGGTAAATATAATGACAAACAGAGTAGATATATACACAAAACGTATTCTTGGGACGTGTATGAACAAGTATCGAATTAGTATTGTATTGTAAAATGAATACAAATGATGGTGGAGTAGGAATTTTAAACATGCTGTGGTTTCGGTCGAGCGGTTCACATGTGCTAAGGGCTGGCGACTGACGAATGCACATTGTGGCTGGCCGATTGGGAATCAAATTGAATCCTTGTTATTAATAAAGAGAAAATAAATTGGGTAAACAGTTTGTTTTTAATGTCAGTATAGCGACTATTGGCCAAAACTTTGTAACTTTTTTGTTATCATTACTATTCTGATTGAAAATGTATATATCTCAATGTAAGCATAAATATAAAGTGTATCTATTAACAAATATGATAGGAACAAGTTTCGGAAGAAAAAGAAACTGTTTGATAGTAAAATCAAAAGCAATATATAGATAACAATAAAAAAAAATCTAGTACTGTCCTAACAGCAATCAATTCTAAATCACACGACTCATTTTATGCATATAATATGCAAATAGCCCAAAATCAGCAGCCACATACATGGTTTGTTCTCCATGACAATGCACATCGGTCCTGTCAATCAGATAGACAATTATCGGACTCCGGCGGACCGTGGCTAACCACTACCTCACTACTGAATTTGTACGACTTAGAATAACATGATTTGGTTGACTTGTTGCTAATATTGGCGATGATTTTTTGGTGTTTGGAATGGTGTATGGTTGCGAGTGAAAGGAATTTATTGATTGTTTGTTGGTTTTAGCAGTTAAGTAGTTTCAGGCAGTGATAGAAGTAAAGACAAAAAGACAATGCTTGACAGCCCAGAAAACAAAGACTTTGTCTATGATTATGTCTATTTTAGAATGGTAAGCAATGATATAGTCTATGATGAGGGACACTTACTTAGAAGTAACCTATTCACTCTTAACTTTAAGATCCGTAGTTTGTAGCTATCCTATATTCCGGCAGGGAATTCTTCTCTTTAGCTTTATGTTCAATGAATATGTTCCCAAAACGTTTTGTGCGTGTAGATGGCTTCATGGGATATCGATTATATGTATCGATTGAATGATCTTATTGGAATTACATTATGCAATTTTGATGCATTAATCTCCCTTTCATTTGTATTTTTTTTCACATTTTGTCTTTACAAAACTAAAGTCCCAACATTTATTCAAATTTTTACCTGACTAACAGACATATCTGCATATCCAACATACTCCTCGCCGGCTGGTCACAGTTCACAGCGCCCATTCATACCTGATGACTGGTTGGCGACGAATTGATTGATGTTCTCGTGTTTATTGAAATGTGTCGTATCCTCTACATCTATTGTGTGCGCTGCGGTTGCTGTTCGAGTAGGTCAGTTGAATTGATGGTGTGTAGAGCTATGTTATGCATTTGTATTTTTTTGTTAGGTATTGTTGATTTTATTGGAGTTGATGTACTTATATGATGGAATTGTTGATGATTTAGAATGTGAACTCACTCATAGTCTTCAAATATCATCGAAATTATGGTCCATTTTACAATTTGGAAATCATATTTAAGACATTTGCGTGATCATAAAATTTTTAGATATAGATTTTGATTTTGTTGATGCAACGGTGCTTTTTTGAGGAGGGAAATTGTCAAAAAATCCTCCTATATAGAGTGGAGCGAAGAGGAGTGTTAAATTTTTTACAGACTAATATTTGTCAGTGTTCCTGTAGTTTAGCCTTTAGCATTCCAGGATATTGTACTTACAGGTTACAGTACATTTGTTAACCTCAAAGTAAAGCATGGCCATATGCTATTTTCAACATCAGCCAGTATTTTTTGTTACATACCAATTATTTCAGATAACTAACTGACACCAAACTTTTTTGCCTTTCTCAAATTTGCATAACACACACACATAGTGTACATATCCCGGGTAATAGTTTTCAATATACTCCACTTAAATTATTTCGTAAAATACATAACAATTGGTAAGTTTTGAACAGCGACAGTGCAATCCATTGTCAAAGTGAACGCACAATAAAATTGAACAACTTGCAAAACATCACGACACGTCACGAAGGAGGTATTGTCTGAATAGCTCATAGGTTGAGCAATTTTTTGATTTGATTTGCTTTGAGCAATACTTTTGGCATTGGTTTGTAGATTAAGTAGCTTTACCTTGGATTTCTTTTAGAAGTAGGCGTATCTCACCTCACTGGGGTTATTATTGACCTAAAGGCATTTACGACTTATTTGTAACCTAAATTGCGTACACGCATGTTTTCTAGAAGATAATAAAATGGGTGTCCTTGCTGAATAAGTGATAGCATATGTCAATCCCGTAGTTAATAATTTTGGATTTTTTATGAAAATTGGAGAAAAAAGGGGTTAGGGTGAAAACTAAACTTAGAAAAGGAAATTTAGGTTCTGTCTAGGCAATTGGCTAAACAAAACCGAAGAATATAACCTCATCAAGAATTTTTGCCCACAAAATTTATAAATGCCTCGAAAGCTAAACTCGAATAAAAAAAAAACTTCGATTCAAAAACTTAACGATACTTATAGCTAGTAAGATGGCCCCGATGCACGTCGATACCGCGGCGGTTTAGATCGAAATCTACCCTCGGTATAAATTTAGACCTGATGGAAGCGATGCGTGAACGAGCGTAATTGCCACCGTGATCGTCTGCTGTATGTGGCGCCATCTCTTGGTGAAGGCCGGGAAGCTAGTATCGATTTATTGGTGGATCGTAACTTTGAAGATGCAAGAATGATGTAATGAGAAATGTTTGCAAGTAAGTCTCAATTTTTGCTATTAGTTACCGTCTGTGCGTAATATCTCAGGAAAAAATGACCTGGGCTTAATTACTATATGAATAGCGATAAATGTCACAAAAGGATAAAATGAGTAGATAAGTTATTATATAAGCTAAAGCTGTCAGTGGGCAAAACAATGTACTCTGCTCGAAGACCTCTTGGGAATCGTGACAGTATTGGAAGGTCCACTAGGAGAATCTGATGAATTCAAGATGCACAGGACTGGTCAAGGTGATGACACTTGGGAAGGCATATGTTCGACGTCCTTCGTCAGAAATAATAGCTTATGGTTATAGTCAGGAAGTAATACGGTTAGTGAAAAGTATATTGAGTAGCAATATCTTCACTACTCTATAGAGACATTTATGTTTTTCGAGTGGTAAAATCATCTATTGACATCCTCCGAGAGCGCGAGGGCGCAGTTTACTGACTAAAAACCCACTCCTGTTCCTTTTTTGCCATTGTTCCAGGCCCCGGGGATCTCTTTCGCATCGCCCATGGTCCCAGTAGTCTTCGATCCTGTTGGGCTCCTATGGTTGCTGATATCTCCTTGAGGCGCGCGTGGAACGCTACGCGCTGTTGACGACTTGGACTCGGTCCGGACGCTTACCGGAAGGTCGGACGGCGAGATATCCATTGCTCGCCGTCCGCAAGCTCGCGCGGTGGCTGAAAATCGGGATCGGAATCCGGCTGGGGCGCGAGGGCTATTGCCTCGCGCGTGCACTTGCCGTCTCCTCTTTTGCTAGCATTACTGCTTCGTAGAAGGAGGCGACCACCTGCCACTCCTTCTCGCTCCGGACCATGGCCTATACCAGGGCCCGGCGCGAGACTTTGCTGCTGCCGATCGCCTTCAACAGGACACGGTGGTGCTCTGCCCGGGCGGGGCACACCTCTACCGTATGCACTCTATTGAGATCTGAGGTCGAGCTGATCAATGAACCCAAAATAAAATCACTTGATTTGGTTTTTCAGTTTCACTATAATGTGATCACTAAAAGCTTTGATAATTACAACAATAATAAGCAAATAGAATTGCAAATCAGGCAGGCTAACGTCTAATTCACACCAACAGAATATCAACTCCACATACCTACAACTTTTATTTTGTCAAACCAAAATTCTTGGTCTTTCCCCTTTGTTTCAATCCGTACCTTGCTACCTGTAGTCAGAGTCTAAATTCTTCTAACCACGACTGAAGTTGCACAAACATGAATGCGATGTTTAATATAATTTTTATTAAAGTACGAGTTCAGAGGAGCGGAGCTATCTTAGCTCTAATCGTCGCCTGTAATGATTACGGTTCGACGTAATTATTTCGAGCTGGCTGTCTTTGTAATGATTTAGAAAATATAGATGTGGAAGGCGGGTGTAGTTTTAAGAGAGGTGTGAGCGTGGTTGGGTTATAATTTTTTTTTTTGCCTTAGAACTTAAAAAAATTGTTTGTTTTTCACCTATAGACTTCATAAATAAGAACAGGTCTATTCCACTCGATGACGTTCGTGAAATGAAACAAGATAAAATTAAATAAATTCTCTAAGCTCTAAAAAAGTACAGCACGGATTTTATTAACAACATCTTCAAGACATTTTAAGGAAAGTGGCAAAACGCAAAGTCATTGCGACACATACATCCACAAATTTGCACTATGACCGCGTTGGAAAAATTTGCTTCGACTTTTAGAGATAAAGCCTGAATCCGATCAGTTTGAATATCATAGGTTTGCTATATTTTATATTTAACTAGCGACCCGCCTCAGCTTCTTTATTTTATATTTAAATAATTCTCATAAATCTCTATATTATTATTTATTGGTGATAACCGCATGAAAATTCTTTCAGTAGTTTTTGAGTTTATTGCGTATCAACAGTCACCCTAAGGGCTTTGGTTTATAATATAGTAGAATAGGACATCATTTACAACATCCCAAAAATTTGCCACATCCAGTACTCCACCACGCACCACTATTTCATTACGGTAATCGTAATTTTTACGTAATGGCAGCCAACTCGTGATAGTATCGCTGTGATTGCAAACTGTTGGTTGATTACTAAATGCTGCGGCTTGCCTTACCCACGCTCCAAGCTATTGACGCTTGAAAATGTGATCGTGTTTCTTAAGATTGTGAAGGACTAAATTGAAGAGTTTAGCTCTAAGTATAGCTAAGGATATTTCATCTTTGTATCTTTAATTGAAGTTAGAAATGTAAAAAATTTAAACGTGTCTAGATTATTGATTCCCTGCTATCCTGATAAACGTCGTCATTACGTTCATCATCTCTTTGCTTTCATAATTATATATATTATATGCAATTTATTAGTTTATGTATTGTATATATGTAAATAGTACACCACGAACTACCTGCGTATCTTTTTTTCTCCTTCTCTGTCAAATCCATCCAAAGATTGTCTGTAAAAAATCGCTTTTAGCGAAAAGACCGCCCATTGTGACACCTTATTAATGTTAATTTCCTAATGTAAATTGTATTTTTGGTGTACAATAAAGAATATCTATCTATCTATCTATCTGTTAGCTTACCTGATGGGCTATTTCTAAGGAAGCAAACTATCGTCAATCACATCATTGCTTATCATCAGGTAAGATAGTAGTCAAGCAACAGCCGTTCAAAACAAAAACCTCACTAACATTGCCATGGAATATGCCTTACTAATAGCTATAAATCAATGCACTATAGAAGCTAAAGTAATATCTATTATTGGTCTTAAACTGTTAAGTTGCTTTAATTGTAGGTATTCTCCTTAAACCACTTATGTTGCAAAGACAAAAGCTTGTATGTATATTAGTTTGTTACTCCTTTCCACTTAAACTACTAAATGCATTTAGACGAAATTTATTACCAAAATTCTATATATCCTGAATTAAACATAGGCTATTTATCTCTGCATTACTCTAAGGTTGACTGTTAGAAAATGCATAAGGCATTAATCCGCCGCTGTACGTTTGTGCATAAAGCATTTAATAAATAAATAAAAATGATGTTAGGAAGTACTAATTCTACGCGGCCGATGCCGTTAGCAGAAGCATATACTTCATGTCTACATGGCGGTTACACCGAGTATTAAACATTTTTATCACAGCACTTGAAACTTTGCATTATTCTCGCTTATCAATTTTTCTCTAACAACTTGCGTGCTTGACAAATTTCAAAATCACACTGACAGACCAATTCGGTTAAAGCGTATAACCATAGTAACACTTAAAACTGAAGTTACTAACTAAGCAAATACAGGAGGAGTCTAAAACGACAGTTTAATTGAGTATCTCAGGCTAGTGATCATAATCTCTCGTGTAATTGCTCTAATAATAGCTGTTATAAGGTTATGGAACTGTTTCACACTCTGTGGCGTTGTATGTACAGGAGTGTCTTCTGGAGATCAGAATTTATTAAGCTTTATAAATTAAATATGGAATTTGAAGATGGTTGAGCTAAATGGTGCTAATGTATGCATCATGTCCATGAACGGGTGCTGTCAGTTGAGACTGTTCATCTCTTAGCTCCCAATGGCTTATTTTAATTTCTGTATTTAGTTTTTTTTTTTTTTTACTTTATTTACGTTGTTGTGTGCGACAACAAACATGTAACCGAGATATTTGTAATACATAACATTATTGAAAAGAGTGCCTACTTCGTGTACATTCTTCTTCATAGAGTATACGTGAAAAACACACACACAGTGTGTTGTTCACGTATACAATAAAGAATATATCTATCTATTGACGCTTTGAAATATGCAATTAGCATCATTTTTCTGACTTCTTGACAGTTCGAAAGTATCTGTAAATGGTTTATTTGAAATAAATGCTTTGAATTTTTGTTATCAATATCCTTTGCTTTCCTTCTTTCCAATTATTGTAGGTATTTGACACACTTATATACTCCTCCGTCTGCCGTTACGTTATAACTGCCTCCTTTTTCAAATACTGGTTTAATTGCAAAGATTCTAACTTATATACTTTTCTTTTTAAAAGTAAGTCAAAAAAGTAAGCTAACGTTGAAACTTAATAAAAGTAAGCTAACAAGGCTAGAGTGAATAGCCTCTTGATAAACTTGTGTGCCTCACCATCAATGATTGCATCACTGCTTACCATCAGGTGGAATTGCTGTCAAGCACTAGTTCATATCAATTAAAAAAACTGCTCCGTTAATTACCTACATTGTTTTTGAACATACGATAAGCGTTAAAAACCACTCAATAATATTTTACAACTTCTCATAAGTGTGTATTGATGATTTGCATATTGATGAAGCTAAACATAATGACCATGTAAGCATCTGCAGTTATTTGGCTATTATCGTTACCTTCGACTACAAAGTCACTCACTGAACTAGCTTTTTCTTGCAGCTTTGCTTCAGTGCCCCATAACACATGATATCGTGGATTATTCCGTAATCAAAGCAATCTATAGGACTCAGTAACAGTGTGGCTTCACAACCACACTACCATTCATCATCATCATCATCATCATCATTCAGCAGCCGAAAGACCATCCACTTTTGGACAACCTCCCCCAAGCGTCGCCACAACGACCGATCCTGTGCGTTTTGCATCCACCTCATTCCTGTTACTCTCACCAGGTAGTCGGTTCTCCTTGTGAGAAGCCTTCCAACGCTGCATTTTCCGCTCCGCGGTCGCCACTCTAGAACCTTTCGGCCCCATCGACCACCGGTTCTACGAGCAATGTGCCCTGCTCACTTAAACTACCATTGCTGTTATGTAAACATTTCACTACTTCACAGCTTCATGCGGAATGACAGGTGGTCGATTCTCAAAAAAAACTCACACTGAAAAGTTATGTGAAGTCAGCGGTCATTCTAATCAATGCAAGGGCTTAATAGGTTACATCACCCAAGTTATGAAAAGATAAATAAGGTCACTACAAAAAAAAAATTACAATATTTTAAAAGGTAGTCATTGATAACGTGGTGGTTGACAGGACGGAATAGTTGAAGGGTTGCGACGATCCTAAGTAATATGCAACAAGGGCAGGAATTCGATGGACGTGTACTCTCAAAGATTACGCCTACAAACATACAAACAAACAAATTAACCTCTTCATCAAAATTTGTTTAAAAGACGAGATAATTTTTCCAGTTCCCCTTGTTCATTCTGATCATTAATAGCTAATACAATCTAGCAGAAATATTTTTTTATACCTTTCACACGTATCTCAGGAGTTTCAAAGGGCATTGTCCTAGGCCCCATATCGACTCGCACCTGATCTTCCCAGAAACTAAACAGATGCTTAAAACTACTATTTTTATGAGTAGAAAAAATAAAAAGTAAGCACAGCTATTATCCACTAGCTACCAGTGTGAGGCGTTTACCCGAACGGTTACAATTTTACAGTAACCGCTATAAGGCAATAAGACATGCGTATCGTACGGTCGTATGCTTCTATCAGGTTTCGGCATCTTGAAAGTACTGCACGCGCGGACGTGTTGAACTTGTGGGTAGATGACAACAGTGGTGGTTTGGATTATTTTTGGTTAACATTAATTTTGAGATGATTAAGTGGTAATTAATCTTAAGCTGTGCCGTGTCGCGTTTTTAAAACTATTGTTCTGTCTATCCATTCTCTGTCGATCTTACCTTATATTTTTAATAACTATTCTTATTTCTATATCGACGACATTAGCACTTTATTTAATCCAGTGTCACCACAATCTAGAAATATACTTAGGTAAATAGATCAAAACGCTTTGTCTCTTAATGGCATAGTTTATCACAGTTTTTGCAACTGCAGGGTAATTAGAATTTTATACCACATCTAAGGGCTGCATATTGCTATTGGTTTTGTATATAAATTAATTGACCTTAAAAAAAATCTGAAGATCTATAGATGCATCCAAATCACATCTGTACCCACCAGTACAAACAACGACACATCACAACTTAAGTATTCCGAGAAACGGCAATAATTCTGAACAAAATCCTCCACTCTCTTGTATTAAATATGAATATCTTACTGATTTATGTTTTGAAGCCGGTACAGATTAAAGAGAAAACAACTGACATTTGACAGTGGAGCTCATTATATCGATCGTTAAAGTTTATCCGTGTCATCGGATAGTCCAAATCGACACCTATTACGATGTCAGCTGTAAAATTGCAAAATATCTACTCCATCGCCATTTTGAGTTTCGTCTTTGATATTTCGTTTCTCGTATTTATTATTTTTTAATAGACTTAATTTGTGTTGGTTAGTTTTATGGTATTTTTTTTTCGTTTTGTTTTTGCATAATTTTGGATTGAATACTTGATTCAGATGCTTGGGTCGTATCATCATTAGATTTCTCAACAACCAACTCTTTGTATATTATATTGATTACCTACTATTATAGTTTCTGCTAGTGGCTTTGTCTGCGGTAAAGTAGAATATATATGCCTATGTCGCTCGATGATAAAGTATCAATGTACTGATGAAAGGATTTTTTTTTTGGGCTTTAATCCACTACGCGAGCCCAGTGCGGGTTAGTGAATGTCACATATCTTCGAATTTTTGGTTCTAGGACATGCCGGTTTCCTCACGATGTTTTCCTTCACCGTTTTGAGAGCAATGCTGATGAAAAAAATAACACAAAGTAATGCGCCAGGCTGGGTTTGAACCCGCGACCTACAACTCGTAAGTCGAGGCCGTTACCAATCGGCCACCGTTGCTCTAGGTAGTTATATATCATTATAAAGAAAATAGAAAAATAAAAATTGTTTTTCTTTATAATGCATGCAATGTAGTCTCAATTATAGCCTATCAGCCTCTAATATATACCAAAAATATAACTCTACCCATATTGGTTCACATAAGCTCAAGTACTTGCTTAGGTTGATCATATAGCAGCTACGTGTGAAAACTTCCTCCTAACCAAGTTTACATACATGCCTTTTTGCGTTGAGGGGCCCAAAGGTAACGGCCTCGACTTACGACTTGTAGGTCGCGGGTTCAAAACCCAGTCAGGTGCTTTACTTTCTGTAATTTATTTCATCACCAATGCTCTCAAAACGACGAAGGAAAACATCGTGAGGAAACCGGCGTATCCTAGAATAAAAAATTCAAAGACATGTGACATCCACCAACCCACAGTAGGCCCGAGTGGTGGATACTGCTCATTTCCTCTCATAGAGAGGAGGGTTGAGTCCCAACAATGAGAACATTATAAAGCTGACACTATGCCGTTTTGTGGAACGTCAAAAAATTCTAAAGAACTTACACACATTCTAAGAAATATAAAATATACGATGTTAAGGAACTAATTATTACACAATCAGGGACTTCTACGATAAGACTTTATACCAATCAATACTAACCACAATCCAGTTAATTAAACCATAACAAACTATCAACAAATACTTGAGGCTACCAACAGTAACCACACATCAAAGTCATTTCCAACCCGAAACCTATCCGACCGATCAGCCATCAAAGATACAGACATAAAATTTTATAGCCTACAGAAACTTGGAACTTCGAACCAAAAAAAAACCGATAAAAATTCGATAAAAATCGGTAAACAGCCGATGCACGTACACGAGACGGTTTTTCTCAGAAACAGTCGATATCTTGGAGTATAGAATATAAAGAAGAGGTTGGAAAGGTGTTAGGAGTTTTGTAATTGATTTGAAATGCAACGCGACTCGACCATGGGCCCCGTAATGGGTTGATCGACAAGCCAAGATTATTAAATACTGTAGTTACTTCTGATTTCAAATGTATGGTTAAATGTTTTATAGCATTACGTGACTATTTATTGTTGTTGAATTAGTAATTTACTACTGTTGTGTTTGGTGTAGTAATGTTTGTTAGTTGGGTGAACAAATTACTTAAATTATCTTCATCATTATGTTACTTTCGATACAACGAGCTGTAAGAATGTTCAAAAGAGTTACCGTGGTCCTGGCACACAAAAAGCAAATTCGGGAACACAGGTAGGCTATAAACAGTTAAAGTTTGATACAGCACATACAGCAGGTGAAGCTTACAGAAAACCATTTGTGGTAGTGAATCAGAATCAGAAACGTTTATTTCAAATAGACCAATTACAGGCATTTTTGAATTGTCAAAAAGTCGGTCAGAAAAAGAAAAAAACAAGTGAAGCTAGATTGCACGTTCCAAAGCGTAGATCTCTATGGAGAAGAACGTGCAAGAAAATTCATGGACACTCTTTTAAATCATATTATGTGTTACATAAATCTTGATTATAAATTTCTTGTCGCGTCTAATATACAATGTAGGTAAGTAATGATAATTAAATGAAAAAAAACGGTTGTGTACTTATTTAAGAAATTGTGTATATGTCGTGGCCAGATCTAAGAATTGATCCCTTCATGATATGTCCAACTAAAACTGGCCAGATCGTTTAAACGTTAACATTTGATGATATGTCAATTCCCGTTTGGGCATATCATTGATGTAGGATTTCAATGATAATAAAAGTTCTAAAGAAAGTAGGCTAAAGGAAGATTGAAACATCATCAAACTTTAATGTTTGAAACGATCTGGCCAGTTTTACTTGGCCATATCATGAAGTGATAATTTTTTAAGATCCGGCCACGACACAAACACATCATTACTATTATAAAGATTGTCTCGTTTACTTAATAAACCTTAGAATCTATTTGCTATTGTTTGTTTTTAATTTGATTATACTATTTCTGCTTAAAGACCTTCCTTGATTTTGCCCACGCACTTAGGTTTACTTTTGTTTGTATTAGTTAATTCGTGGCTTCTTTTTCCTTGTCGACCATTATTATTATTTCTATTCCAAACTCCGGGCTTACCAGCCTGAAGTTTGGAAATTGGTGGTGTGATACCTCTGTGCCTCAGAATGCATGAGTCCTGGTTGTGTTGGGGTTCCCGTCCCATCGGACTATGAGAGTAAAGGAACGCACAGTACACCTGTGTTCACCATCATCATCATAATTTCAGCCGAAAGACGTCCACTGCTGGACATAGGCCTCCCCCAAGTGCCGCCACAATGAACACTCCTGTGCGTCTCGCATCCATCGTACTCCCGCAACCGTTACCATGTCATCGGTCCACCTTGTAGGAGGCCTTCCAACGCTACGTCTTCCGGTACGTGGTCGCCATTCCAGAACCTTTCGGCCCCAACGGCCACCGGCCACCTGTGTTCGCACTTGGCTAATGTCTCTTGAGATCGACCACCATGATCGAAATTCTGTTGGGAGGATTATTTTTATCATCTATACTGATTCAACTCTTTATCAGTTCCTTATAAAGATTTTTCTTGATTCACATATTCTCCCAAACCATACCACGTACACGCCAAACCTCATAAAACGGTTCCAAAACTCAACCCTACCTACGATTTACACTTACAGTTAATAAAATCACCTAAACAAAAACGTAAGGAGCCATTGTACAAAGCGCACATTACCATAAGGACTTTGTGGGCCAAAACTTTGCTCCTCAGACACAATAATTTACCATTTCTTGACTGTTAATAGCCGATAGGATTTTCTGTCCTCGCTCTGCACCGCAGGGAGAATTCGGGAACTCATTAGGGGTATAATTTTCACAGCAATAAACACCCTGCGATAAATATCAGCCCCCTAAAAGGGGTGAGTGTTGAGTACTGTTATTTTTGGAAGATGTTAGTTTGTGTTTAAGTTATAATAGTGAGTTGTAATTTGCAAGCGTTTTGATTGTTAAGAACGTCTTTTAAATATTGAAAATAAAAACTTTTTAAGTTTTTAACTTTTTCGGTTTTGTTAGACTTCATGCACCTAATTGCTCCGTGAAATATATATTTTTTTGTTAACATAATGACAGCTCAAAAACGTTCTCTGCTGCGGTCAGCAACAATTCAACTATCTGTCGCAAAGAGAAGATTTATTTAATTATTAATTTTTATAATACATAATATAATGTGTGTATAACTCTCATTACGGGAATTTACGGTTGAAAATGCAGCATCAAATAAGCTGTTGTATACGGAATGTGGGAGACTTATATACGGAATAAAATAATACAATAGGTATGTTATGCAAGAAATAGCATTTACAAAATTTAAACTAGGTAGGTAGGTAAAATTTAATATAGATGACTTAGGAGGCCGCTTAACTGAAATGGGACTGATCATGTCATTTTTGAAAGAGTGCGAGGTGGTCACAGCTGACCGAGAAGGAGATATCGGGACGAACTAGACAGATTTCGCTACAACTGGCCAGAGGAAGCGCGGGCCCGTCAAAGATGGAAGAAATATAGAGAGACGTTAGCCCAGGAGTGAGACAGAAAACGCTAACAAAAGGTAGGTTACAGGCTCTCAATGAAAATGAAAGCGTCTAAAATAATCTAAACCAAAAATAATATAACAAAAAACAATATTTAAAAAACAAAAACAGTAGCATCCAGGAGCTGTACCACTACTACGCGATGAAGAGATGAATATCATCAACTAAGATATAAATACATATATAAAAAATATCGTATCAGTCGTTCAGTTCGGTGTCGGTTCCGAGTATATCGAGATAATATCGAATGAGGAGAACTCACTAATTAGTGACGATCGTTATTATTTGAAATATAACTATCGAAGATGTCAGAATTAAGATTAGATTATATGGAATATATATACGACCAATCTATGAGCGTAACTAAATATTAATTGTGAATTTTATAAATTGATGAATATTACAAAAGTAGAAATTAGGTTTCAAAATATTTTTAATGGGAAAAAGCAATGGTCATATATAATAAGTGAAAATTTCAATTGAAAAAATGATAAAAACCAATAATTGTGTTAAAAATTTAAGTAATTAATGAGTGGTGTACGTATTTTTTTTTTTTATAAATATTGGTATTATTTTGCCATTTAAAAATACTTTTATTTGAGGTGGGAAATCATTAAACGATTTCTCCTGCTCTAAGGTGAAAAGAGAAGGTGTGTTCTGACACGTCTTCTCTTTTTTGCTCTTCTTTTTTTTTTGTTATTCTGCTGTTACTAACTAAAATCCATCTATATCTTTTCTCTTTCAAACGTTCCCGTAGCATGTCAAAATATATCATAATTCAAAAATTGTTCACTGACTAAACTCTTTAAAAAATAAAAAGCTCGTTTTGACATTTGTGAAAAAACTTAGAATGTAACTTGGAACGAAACTGAAAGACGTAATATAATAATAATTAGAGGCCCTATACAGGACAAGCCGCTAGGTAGTCAAAATACAAATGTCAAAACCGGCTCTTTATTTTTTTACAACTTTATTTGTGTAATAATTTCTTTGTCATATTCATCAGCCATGATAAGAACTACGGCATTTAACATTTCGACAATTGCAAACGAACTATCTCTTCCAGATTCCCGACCCCACTCTTCAATATCTAGTCCATAAGTTACAGCTGCCTCTTACAGGACTCTTCATTTTAATTCCAGTTCCTGATCGGGCCCGGAATGCTGCGGCGTAATTATATGAACCCTTTCGGCACTAAATTCGTACCGTGGCGCAATTTAACTCAATGTTTGAACATGTCCCGTTTTATTGCCCTCTACAAATTAATAGCGTTAAGGTCAATTATTAAAATAATTAAGGGATTTTTGAAATTTCTTCGTTTAAAGAGCTTTTGAGTAAAATTGCAGGCATGTTCAAATGTCTTGTCTAATAATGGTGGTTGTCATTTTTAATCAGGTGCAGGTTCACCTAGGTCGATGTTAAGGGAAACATCGTGAAGAAACTATTAATTAATTTATTTATTTATATATCCTCACATCGGAACGCCTTACAGTAATTATACCAATGAAGCACAATTAGTTCAGGATCTGCCACATTCTAAAATCATGTGCGCAGTGGAATAATCAAAGTCATTAAATATTTGAGAGTGGTAGTCATCAAAGGATGGCGGCTGTGGATCACGTACGCTCATCAGGCAGCATCAAGCCAGCAGCGCTCCTCCAGGATTTCACATGTACCACATCCCATATCGAACACATTTTTTAATATTTAAAAGCTCTTTCGATGAGTTTTTCAAATTAATTTAAATTGAAAAATACGGTATGTCATCTTGATGGTTGACTATCTATCATCTTAACATCCATCAACTCACACTGAGCCTGGTGGTGGATTACGGCCAATTTTTTCTCCTATAGAAGAAGTTTGAGTCCCAGCAGTGGGAACATTATAAGGCTGATTAATTATTATACTAGTCTGATCTCCGCTTTAGCATATAGCATTATTTAAAAAAAAAAACTGGCAAGTGCAAGTCGAATTCGCACCTTGAGAGTTCCGTAGAAACTTACCTATGTAAACAGTTCAATTCCTGAATGGAGTTTTGAAGATTTTTTCGAATACCAATTTTTTTTTGTTTTGACGTAAAAAAAAATTGCAGTTTTCAGATTTATTTCTATACCTGTGCTATAAGAACTTGCTTTATATAATTGCTTGCTTTTGCTTGCTTTTTATATTTTTAATTTCAGGTCTCTGGGTCAACGGGAAGTACTCTATAAATTTTGATTACCTCGAGAGTCTCGAAATATACGTTTTTTGCGACATAAACGGCCGTATCTTTTTTTTCGTTAACTTAGACATTTCATTTTTTCACAGTTTCAAGAAACCGCAGAACCATTAAGTATATTGTTTTAATTTCAACTCGATACCTTCACGCGTCTTACAGATAGACGAACGGACAACAAAGTGATCCTATAAGGGTTCCATTTTTTCCTTTTGAGGACTTTTGAGGACCCTAAAAAAAAAAATAGAAAATCGCCGTCTTCAAAATTTATATTTTTGGACAGTGATGTTCTTTTTATCAATTACAGGCAGACAGTCCTGATGGTTTAGTGGTTAGTGGCCCTGAATGCTATGATCGTGGGTTCGATTCTCAACTAGGACAAGTGACTGTGTGATGAACACGATGATTTGTTCTATATTATATCTTATCTATAGTATGTATGTATTGTATTAGAAAGAAAGTATGTGTAACATTTGTCTAGTACTCATCACACAAGCTCTGCTTAGTTTGGAACTAGATGGCGTTGTTTAAAAGTTGTGGAATATTATTATATTATTATCATTTCTCGGCCAAGACCGACAGATTCATGAGCACTGTTACTGTAAGCTTTAACAGAGAAAGTTTTGTATTTTGTCAAAATAATTAACAGGAGGTCTAAGGATAGTAATTGTAGATGAATTAGACTGACCATGTAAAAAGTAGCTTTAAGATGTATTTTCATTTAAAATTCTGATAGCATAGTCGGCCTTATAATGTTCCCACTGTTGGGACTCAGGCCTCCTCTCTCTAGGAGAGGGAATGAACCGTAATCCACCACGCGGGCTCAGTGCGGATTGGTGAATGTCACATGTCTTCGAATTTTTGGTTCTAGAATATGCCGGTTTTCTTACGATGTTTTTCCTTCACCGTTTTGAGAGCAGTGGTGATGAAATAAATTACACAAAGTAATGCGCCTGTCTGGGTTTGAACCCGCGACCTACAACTCGTAAGTCGGGACCGTTACCACTCGGCCACCACTGCTCGAAAAATTCTGATAATATTACTTAACTGTGATTAAAAAATCATTTAGGTCACTAAAATGTAAGGCAGCCTTACATATGAATGTTGTAGAATAAACATTGTTTCGATAACTGTTTTATTTTGCACTGTAAGACGTAATATTATAATTAAGTCGTATTTTTAAAGTGCATACCATCATTGTAATTAACTTTTTTTTACTCTATCAAGCACGCTCTTCATAGCGATTTAAATGCGAAAACATGTCATTGATTTATAGTTGCATAATTTTTTGCCCAATAAAATAAATAAATAAAATAATGTTTCAATTAATAATATTTTATGATACACTTTATTAACTTAACGTTCCCTAAATTTTTTACATAAATGATGACTAACATTACGAAACAAAGTTCTAAAAAAAAATATTGTGAGAGTTCGGTGCCAAACGTACTACTGACGACGTACCTACTTGTATACGTGAAGATACAGTCAACCTTCTTTTACCCGATTTGCAGTAATTCCGTGAGGAAACCGGCATGTCTTAGAACCAAAAAAAATTCGAAGACATGTGACATCCACCAATCCGCACTGGGCCCGCGTGGTGGATTACGGCCCATTCCCTCTCCTAGAGAGGAGGCCTGAGTCCCAGCAGTGGGAACAGTATAAGGCCGACTATGCTATGCTATGCTATGCAGTAATTCCTCACAAGGCCTAACTCCAACATACGCATGAATGCTGACCGTACAACTTCACCAAAGTTACTCGTCCTCATTTCAACGGTTAGTAATTCAGAATTGAGAACAGCTGTTGCATCTTATAGGTAAATTACCAATCCCTTAAAACCTTCTGCATAATCGAATCCTCCAATATAATATTCTGTCACATTTTTAATTTCATAAATACTCATACATTTGTCTTCAGCTTAAACTTTATGGTCCATTATTTATATATTAATTCTTGAATCTTCAATACTTTACACTTTTGAATTAAATCGATTGGGTTATATTAAAATTTTCGTATTCCATGCGTCTAAAGTGTCATTCGCATAAGTTTTTATTGTGTCATAAATTCTATATTGTTTTATTTCCATATTTTTTTTGGTTTGGCCTTATTTTGCATCGGATCGGAAAGGTTAAATCTGATTTGGGAGGGTTTTACGTAATATCGTGTTTAAAGCATTAATATAATCTGAATAGCAGATTAAAGACTGCTTTGAAAAATTTAAGGATTTCGTCACACCTTGGACATTTAGTTTCGCTACCGTACTTTTTAGGGTTCCATATCTAAAGGATAAAAACGGGACCCTATTTCAATGACTCCGCTGACCGTTTGTCTGTCACCAGGCTGTGCTCATAAACCGTTCTAGCTAGACAGTTGAAATTTTCACAGATGATGTAACCATAAATACTAAAAACTTTGTGTTGTTTGATTTATTTACTAAAAAAATACCGCAGACTACTTCTTGGTTTGAACGAGATCTAGTGAGTAGTTTTTTTTAATACGTCATAAATCGTAAACCGCAATTTACCTTTCAAGTTTGTACGGAACCCTCAGTGCGCGAGTCCGACTCGCACTTGCCCAGTTTTTAAAGTTCTTACAGGCTATCCAATGGATGTCTGGTAGATATCGCTGTCAGCGATAGAACCACTATTGTACCAATAGATCAAAATTTCTGTAAAATTATGTTACTATTTTGGTGTACAATAACGTTTATTCTTTGGAGGTAGGCGGAACAGAGAGTAAAGTCCCGCAAACCTCCGTTGAAAAGGGAGGATCCTCCGACCAGACGGGATGTTAAGTCTGGTGGGCTACAACTGCCCGATAGATGATTTCGGGCTGTTCTATATGTTCTAATCGCGTGGAGAACTTTGATTGCGCGATTCAGGATTTTCTTATGTGACGCGATAGATGTCGCTACATCACTCCCCTCCGGAGATCGGAGATCGATGGTTCTTGATGCTTCTTGATGCGTGCCAGGCCAGTGGTAGGTTGGTTCCAGTGAGTCGGAACCGAATGCCGCATAGTTCTCGGTGAGTCGGAACTGTCTGCGGTGATGCCCCAGTGAGTCGGGGTGGTGCTGTCCCAGTGAGTCGGGATGATGCCCCAGTGAGTCGGGGTGATGATGTCCCAGTGAGTCGGGATGATGCTGCAGGCTCCAGTGAGTCGGAGTAGTGCTGCTGGCTCCAGTGAGTCGGAGCGGTGCTGTGCGACGTAGTGGCTTGACTGCTTGCGTCGACCAGGAGAGGTTCTTCGTTGCTCTTCATGTGACTGGCCGAAGGTGCAGTGTGATTCGCCAAGGTCGCTGATAGGCTGAGGGTGATGACCAGGTATGACCAGGTAGGCATGTTGGTGGTCAGGATACCCTTTAAAGCCGTGGGTGCTGGCTGTATGGCTCGCTGCTCGAAAGCTTGAGGAAGTGATGATGACGTCACGAGGTATTAGCTGCACGAAGGCTGCGCTGACGTTCTTTGTCGAGGGTCACCAGTTTGGAGGTAGGTGGAACAGAGAGTAAAGTCCCGCAAACCTCCGTTGAAAAGGGAGGATCCTCCGACCAGACGGGTGTTATGTCTGGTGGGCTACAACTGCCCAATAGATGATTTCGGGCCGTTCTATGTGTTCTAATCGCGTGGAGAACTTTGATTGCGCGATTCAGGATTTTCTTATGTGACGCGATAGATGTCGCTACAATTCTATTCCATTATTTTGGCTTGACTAGCCTTCTTAGTTGCAGAGGTTTTGTTGCACCAGTTCTTTCCAGTTTCTATGACTAGGAAGTGCTGATGGATAGGCTTTTTGGTGGACTATCTTTTGTATTTTATGTCGCTTTTTAATTTTGAATGTCTGAAGCTGAGGCTGAGAGTCTTATTTGAAATAATGATTGCTTTTTTCAATTATGAGTATCTGTATAGCAGGCCTTATAATGTTCCCACTGTTGGCCTCTTCTCTAGGAGAGGAAATGGGCCATAATCCACCACACGGGCTCAGTGCGAGTTGGTGACTGTCACATGTCTTAGAATTTTTGGTTCTAAGACATGCCGGTTTCCTTACTATGTTTTCCTTCACCGTTTTGAGAGCAGTGGTGATGGAATAAATTACACAAAGTAATGCGCCTGGCTGGGTTT
The DNA here is from genome assembly GCA_949316375.1 of Mythimna vitellina. Lineage (NCBI taxonomy): Eukaryota > Metazoa > Arthropoda > Insecta > Lepidoptera > Noctuidae > Mythimna > Mythimna vitellina. The sequence continues at coordinate 1,924,096 of OX438704.1, forward strand.
GAACCTGTGACCTACAACTTGTAAGTCGGGACCGTTACCACTCGGTCACCACTGCTCTCTCTCTCTGAGTAATTGTATACAGTTTTGTAATGATGGCATTATTAGCGCAGTGGTAGAGCGATTTGCTGCAGGTGCCGTATTTTGTGGGTTCTTTTTTGTGGACGGACTTGAATCATAGTAGTAATGCCAAGTGTGGGGAAAAGATTATAAAAAAAAAAACTCTTGTAGGATCTACGAAATATGTGAAAATGTAAATAAAAATACAAAAAATACGATTTCGGAGTTCAATAACATCCCAGAAAAGGACGATTAATTTGTGCGACCAATCTGGTCCTCCAGCCCACAACCAGAGAACGAAACACCATCCCAGCCATTAACAGTAACCCATTAACACTTTTAAACCCACCCCGAATCAGAAGTATCTTAACCACTGCACATAAATCGAAGAAGGGTGGTACAACCCTTGCAAACATAAATCTAGAGTCTCGTCCACCCCTAACGGGGCGTCTTTGTTACGTCTAGATGTGAGGGGCCCTTAATCGAACAAATGCAAATGTAGTATTATTGTAACTGTCTATTATGGGATAGATCTTTGTCTTTGGAATCTTTATGGCTGATTTTAGTGATGGGAAAAGGGTTATTTCTTCTTATGTGAGGGGTCTTGGCTGTTTGATTAAAAATGTGGTCCTTAAATGAGCATTCATCCGTTAAAACCACGCAGAAGCCAAAATTAATTATTTTTGACGGATAATATAAAAATAATGTGTTTCATTTCTAGATAAGATATTGACGTCATATTATTGGGGATTTCATAATCTTGTGTATGGTTTAAAAACATTTTCAAATGGTCGTATAGTTTTCCCATTAGAACAGTTCTTATCCAAGCCGTTTTTAAAACTAGCGGTCGACGGTCTAAGCAGATACGAGATAGTAGTTAAACCGTGTGAGATAAGTTACAACAATTTTAATTAAAAAAAAAAACGATAACATTTACGATACGTTAAAGTCACATTCCAATCATGTCGCCTCCTCAAATGACACTACTTGTAATTGCCCTAGTTTAATTAGAAGATCTGAAGCCAAATACTTAGGTATTTTACTCGACTCATCGCTGAACTTCAGTGCGCACATTTCTATGCTTCAATCCAGACTTAGAAAATTGATTTATATCTTCAAGAACTTACGACACGTGGCAGATATTTCAATCCTAAAAAAAGTTTATAGGGCACTTTGTGAATCGCTGTTAACTTATTGCATTTCCAGTTGGGGTGGAGCTTCCAAAACCACTCTACTTCCTCTTGAAATAGCACAACGAGCAATTTTAAAGGTTAGCTCCTTTCGACCCATTGATTACCCTACACATCTTTTGTATAAGTCCTGGAGCTTACCCACTGTTCGTCAACTTTACATATTAAATGTGATTCTAAAACAACACTCTCTTACCCCTTTGGATAGGAATAATCTACTCAAACGGCGTCGTAATGCTGTAGTACCCCGTTCCCGTCAATTTAAACATTCTTTCACACATAGGTTTTTCTGTTTCAATGGTCCTTTCCTCTACAACAAACTTAACACAACTCTTAATATCTACACACTAAACAAACAACGATGCAAAATCAAACTACTAGACTTTCTACTCACATGTGATTACCAAACTACTGAAGACCTTCTTAAAACGATGAGATAAATTACACCACAAACACACGAAGCACATGCACACAACACACAATTTTGATTGCAAATTAATATTTTGTTATGTGTTAAATTATATAGATGTTACACGCAAATGCTGTTATATTGATAATTTCTTTTTTGGTAAGAGAACTGCGTCCTGAAATACAGGCTCGGCCTAGCTCAGGCGCAGTTGTACATTTTTATTTCTTATGCATTTGTATTAAGTTACCTTCAATTTACTGCTCAAATTTGTACAATATTTATGGAGAAATAAATTATTATTATTTATTATTATTATTATTATTATTTAATAGCGCATGGCTTAAAAAAAACACGATTGCTGTAAGTTTTCATTCAAGAGAAGTAATCTCAAAACTATCATTTTTAGCCATTTTTCGAAATATTTAACGTGTTAGCTTAGGATAAAATATGAGGCATTTTTGTTTTTTTTTAGACTTATTAATTTACGATATAAGACATGGTTCAATATTTTTTTTAATAACTTATTTGTTTACATTACAATTAATTATTAAGTATCACTATAATTATAATAGACGCGGAATCGCGTCAGCTCTTAGTGTCGGCCGAGGTCTTTCAGATTTTTACTTTTTCACTTTTTCTAATATGCCCATTATTGTTATATTGACCGTCGGAAATAATTGATTTTGGCTTCTGTGTGGTTTTAACAGATGAATACTCTAAGTTACGATAAAGAGTAAAATGAAAGAAAAGAAAAAGAGTTTATTTACATTAAACATGGCGCATACCTTAAAAATAAAAACAAATAACAAAAATGACTTATATAATAAGTGGTAAGATATGGGTCACATCCGCGCAAAACGGCAAGTGCTCAGCAAAATGCTGGGACTCGTGTAAGACAGAGCCTCAGCGCTGATTTTCTGCACCAGCCGTCGTCGACGGTGAGACGTAAATGCTTGACTTGGTATAAACCCAGAACACACAACGTTATGCTGAAAAAATAGTACTCTACTAAAAGTGTAATAAATAATATTGTTGAATTAGAGCAGTGGCTGTGTAGTGAAAACGGCCCCGACTTGCGAGTAGTTTCTTACTTTTATGGATTACTTTAATTTGTGTCATCATCATAGCTTAAGAAACGCTGCATCATCATCATCATTTCAGCCGAAAGATGTCCACTGTTGGACATAGGCCTCCTCCAAATGTCGCCACAATGACCGGTCCTGTGCGTCTCGCAACCATCGGATTCCCACGACCCTCACCAGGTCATCGGTCCACCTTGTGGGAGGCCTTCCAACACTGCGTCTTCCGGTACGTGGTCGCCATTCCAGAACCTTTCGTCCCCATCGACCATCTGTTCTGCGAGCAATGTGCCCTGCCCACTGCCACTGAAGAAACGCTGGGCACACTATGATCATGGCGGTAAGTCCCTTTTGTGACGGCGTCTTTACCTTCTGCATGACGCAAGTCCTTACTGGACATGATAAGTTCAAGAGGTTCTTGCATCGAATTTAGGCGGAAGAAACACCTGGGTGTCACCATTGTGTAAACCGCTTGGAGGACTCGGTGGAGCATACGGTGAAGGTGCGCCCCGCTTGGATAGAGCACGGTTATGTTCTCGTGGATGCGATGCATCCAGAACGAAAGAAGTCATTAGATGTTTTAACACCTTTAAAAAAGCTAAAACGATGAAAGGAAACACCGTAAGGAAACTGGCTTGTCCTGGAACCAAAAATTTGAAGACGTGTGACATATATCAATCCGCAATCAGCCCACGTGGTGGATTACTAAACGTAATTTAATTTCCCCAACCAAGTAAGCGTTGAATTCCAGTCAAACAGGAGACTTTTGAATATCAGTACTTTACATATAGGGACTGTCTATCTGACCTCCACAACCTAGTGGCTGGATAACACAAAAACCCTTGGTAAGATTGGTATCAGATTTCCTGGCTTCTGAGATCTTCAAATAACAACCGGTACCAATGGCTTAACATGCTTTCCGAGACACGAGCTGAAGAACCTTGGTATCTTATTATGATCACCTATATTTAGACTGACCTCATACTTTGTTATTACTTAGCCAGGACTCCAATAACAACTGATTAATACCAACATATCTGTATATATGAAAGGCTCATCTCTGATTCATTGACATCCCAGCTCAAATCTTTAGTCTAGGTCTAAAATTTTGCATAAAAACATGTTCCATGATGTCTACAGAGAACAAGACAGGATTTTCAAAAATTGACTCCCTAAGGGGTTGAAACGGGGGTCCAAAGTTTATATAGAATGGAGAAACCTACATTCATGGTTCTTTCTTTAAAAAACCATCTCAGACAAATCTGCATAGCTCTCATGTTGACTCTCATTTGACCACCATTATCATCATCATCTGCCTGCCCTTGTCCCATCATATTTGGGTTCGGCGCAACACGATTTTTTCTTCCATTCTATCCTGTTAACCGACATGCTATCACTAACTTCCTTTTCTTTCATATCACTGTTCACACAATCCATCCATCACATACCATATTACATAGTTTGACCATTACATATGGACTTTAAGAGAGACTTTGACACCTGAGTTTGTTTCGGTGTTTCTTCTCAGGGTAGTCAGCTAGGAAATACCAGCCTCATCTAGTTTAAATTGACGAAAAAAGAAAATTAACGTGTAAAAGTGTTTTTTTAAACGTATTTGTAAAATAAATATCACGTATCGTACGTATCGTATTTATCACGCGAGTGAAACTGTTGCCAGAATTATTATTATGACCCATTGAATTATTATTGTATCCCACTGCAGAGCAAAGACCTCTCTTACATTCTTCCACTCTTCTGTGTCTGTCCTTAGATACTCTTTCTAGCCATTATTTTAGGTAGGAGTCCAAGTCGTCACGGCATTTCTTTCTGGGGCTTCTGCTGTTCGGGATCCAGTCATTGGTTACGTTCGCTCAATTTCGTTGCGAGATGCGTCAGAAACAAGTCTAAAATAGAAACACCTTTCTCACAAAGTTCCAAACTTCTTATTAAAATTATTGGTCCACCGATCAACGATAAGCTACCACCAATACTAACCTGATTAAGTAATAAATATTTTACCGACTAATCTATTAAATTCTCCGTTTCTAACAAACTCATCGTTTCGAAAACTCTAAAATACATTATGATACCAATAAACACGTGAATAAATTCCGTTTTACGATCGTTGAGAAACGAAAACCGATTTTTTTTATCGATAAATATCGATTTTCGTTTTCGGAACGCCGCTTTTGGGGAGGTAAGTTATTATTTTGTACGACTATTGGTTTAGTTTACGGTTATCGCCGTATTAAGGTGAGGCACTAGTTTTTGCCGCGGTGCTGCTTGTTCTTTTTTGTTGAATGAATGTTTATTTTCACAGGTGTGTTTTTTGAATAATGTTTTAATTACTAGCTTTGGTAGGCGGTTTGGAGATTGTATTAAAAATGATAATGTTTATTAATTCATAGATAAAATGACAATATCAATATATTGCGGTATATTGATATTGTCATTTTAATAATTTACGCTATGCTATGCTAAACCTTCATAAATCAATTTGTGCACTTGTGTAGTCTATTTAAAGGAATTTTTTTTTTGTTTGACTGATTTCTTGACAATTCAAAAGTGCCTGTAAATGGTTTATTTCAAATAAATCCTTTGATTCTTTGACAATTGTCTGTAAATATTAGTAATAGTCATTCATTTTTTTATAAAAAAAAAGTTTTCCTCCTGTATTGTGGGTTTTTTAACAAACATGTAAAGTCACATATTCATTAGTTCATAGATTATTGTGGGATCTCTTTTTGATATTGTCATTTTAATAATTAGGTAATCAAAGTTTAATAATCAATTTGTGTACTTGTGTAGTTTATTTATAGGAAACCCAGACGTACGGCATCGCGCCACCGGTACATGGTGGACATCCCACCTATACGCACAAAACGTTTTGGAAATACTTTCATTGTGCATACAGCTAAGGAGTGGAATTCCTTGCCGGAATCTGTGTTTCCTGATAGCTACAACCCGGGAATCTTTAAGTCAAGAGTGAATAGGTTACTTCTAGGTAAGCGCGTTCCATCGTCGACCCCATTGTCGCTTTCCATCAGGTGAGATAGCGGTCAAGTGCGAACCTGTCAAGAATAAAAAAAAACACTTTTTTCTATTATGACGAGGGTGATACCGCTTGCAGCTGCTTGTTCATTGATAAATCGAAGAAGACACACATAAAGCTAGAACTATATAAGACCGAAGTACACGTATAACACTCCTGATTTGTAAGTAGAACGACGTCGCGTGGCGTAGATCAAGTGTAGCTCTACAAGTCTAGTTTCCATATAAAATGTATGGAGACCAATGCGCCCAGATCAGCGTGTGTGGCACACGTTTGCGCAGTGTAGTTCTAGCTTAAATAAACATCATGCAAAATTATATTGATTGTACATAGAGTTATGGAATTTACTTTTGTAGCAGAGCTTCTTTTAGTCCATAATTAAAATTCCTTAGTGTAGCGTTAATAAAAAACATTGTATCATACGTCATGTCACTTCCCTTGTAAATTTTCACCTTCAAATAAATTTCGAATTTCTGTTTAAATTTTGTATTAATTTATTCATTCATATCTCCTGCAAAACCCGCTTCACTGGTGAAAGACATATGACATCCACCGATTCACACAGGGCTCTTGTGGTGGAAGGCCTATTCCCTCACCTAGAGGCCTGCGTCCCAGTAGTGAGAACATTATAAGACTGAATAACAATGATTTTGTTACTTTAAAAAAATCTTATTTTAACTAATCCAAAAAAACAAGCCATTTTTATGAAGAAATATAATATCTATTGTTATAGAATCAGGATAGTTAACTTCAACCAAAGTACTTCTTATTTACAATAACTGCATTATTACTTACAGATTAAACTCAAACCGGACAAAATGACTTTCAATACAAACAGACACACCAACAAATAAGAATAAACGATACACCGACGACACCATATCGTTATATTTATCGTTATCGTTATTATCGGTCGTTATAACGTTATTAATGATCGAAAGAACAGAAATATAATCGTTATTTGTATTTATATCGTTTTACCTGGGCGTCGCGTCCCTAAATTAGTATTAAACTGATATATGTAGTATTCAACGGTCAATAATAATAGTTTGGAAAGTGAACGTTGTATGTTGGTTTGTGAAGATTATATTTTGGGATTGGTTACTGGCGAGCAGTGGTAACTGTCTCAACTTACAAGTTGTAGGTTACGGGTTCAGGTGACCTTCCGAACCGAGCCCAAGTCGTCGACGGCGCGTAGTGTTCCAGAGATGTCAACAAAGCCGTAGGGGCCCAGCAGGGTCGAAGCCTATTGAGACTATGGGTTGTGTGAAAGCGAACCCCGGGGCCCTGGAACGAAGTAAAAAAAGAAACAGGAGTGGGTTTTAGTCAGTAAAAGTCCGACACGCCCTCGCGCTGCGCCCAACGGTTTCAAAGTTTATTTATTTATTTAAACTTCATGTACAGTGGTGATACATAGGCGGACTTAATGTCACAAGGCATTTTCTACCAGTCAATTCAGTCTCCATTAGGTTAAAAAAGACAACACTGTGGTAGGTGTGCACAGTAAATAAATAACAGATATTTTAAAGTTGCAGGTTTAGATTTGAGTGTTTTTTTTTAAATTATATGTCGCTTCCTGAGTAACATCCGAAGAAAACGTGTCTGTATTTGTTTAATGAAAAAAAAACTGTGAACGTTGCATATAAAGACATCCTATAGTGTATTAAGTATCACCATTGCACCCGTGCGAAGCCGGGGCGGGTCGCTAGTCTATTATAATTTGGGAATATTGTAAAATCTATCATATTTTTTTAAAGAATAACCATGGCGTTTCTTGCTAGTTCTTCTTCATAGGAAACCACTAAACCCGTGCACTAGCTTCAAATATTTTATAAGTACCCATGGAGGCCTATGTGAAATAAAAATATTTTGATTTTGAATAAAATCACCGAAATACTAATTTCTGTTTTTAACTGTCTCGTCATCTTGGTTGCAAGTGGGATTCTGGGTTCGATGCCTTAGGTCGGGCAAAATGTACTAGTAGGTTTTTCCACTAGGTATTAAAGTGCTATTTGAACCTCGGCTGCAGTATCAAATGAAATTATTCATTTAATACTGATCAGCAACAAACAATCAGTAAACAAAGACAACACAACATATCAAAGATAACAAGTTCAAAAAGGCGCGATTGTCCGGTCAACGACACAGGAGCGCACAGCAGACCTGGCGACAAACGGTCAGCGCTGAGGCGAAGAACATAGGAAAGACCTGAAGAAGAATGAAACGCGAAGCTCAATGCCGAACGTGATGGCGGTGCATTGTGGACGCTATCTACCCCATCTAGGGGACACTGGAACTTAAGTCAAGTAAGTCACCGATCAACAATAAACCGTCAAAAAATTCAAAAAGATTCAAAGCATTTTATTTCAAATAAACCATTCACAGGCACTTTTGAAATATCAAGAAGTCAGTCAGTCCGAAAAGTTATGCTAATTGCACATTCTAAAACGTCAGATCTCTTTGGTGAACAATGTGCAAGAAACTCCATGGAGACTCTTTTCAATAATGTATCTATTACAAATATTTTCTTATCGCTTAAATTAAAAAAAAAAACCGTACATAGATATTAAAATAGCTACTGGCAGCTAAAAGATGACCAGTCTCAACTAACAACACCCGTTCACAGACATGATGCGTATATTAGCACCACCTCGGCTCAACCATTTTGAAGGAAACCGAATGATCCAATACACGCGCCACCGAACATCAGTAAACAAAGAAAACACATCATATCAAAGTAAGTAGTCATAAGTTCAAACATGGTGCGATCGTCCGGCCATCGACACAGCACATCCTAATTATGTGCACCGTTCTAAGCGTGTTGATTATTAATTAAAAATAATTACGATTACGACCATATTCAATGACTCTGGTGTTACTGCTATTAACACTTTAGGGATGGGGAGAGAGTTTGGCGAGCGATGTCGATAGTTTTACTCGAGACTATTCTGACTGGAAACTAGAGTAGCTATGATGGTGTAAACTTTTTTAAATTGTTATAAACTAACTGAACATCAATGATTGCATCTCCGCTTACCATCAGGTGGGATCGCAGTCAAGCACTGGTTTATATCAATTAAAAAAAAAAAAACTAGTGCTTCACGGTGATCCCACCTGATGGCAAGTAGTGATACAATCGTTGATGGTGAGGCGCACTAGTTTATTAAGAGCCTATTCACTTAAATCTAAAACTTCACTTAGGACAGTTCCAATTCATAATTTCAGCCGAAATGGACGTCTTTCGGCTGTCACCATAATGAACGGTCCTGTGCGCCTCGCATCCATCGGATTCCAGCAACCCTTACCAGGTCATCGGTCCACATTGTAGAAGGCCTTCCAACGCTACGTCTTCCGGTACGGGGTCGCCATTCCAGAACCTTTCGGCCCCAACGGCCATCCGTTCTGCGAGCAATGTGCCCTGCCCATTGACACTTAAGTTTGGCGATTCTTCATGCTATGTCGTAGTTCCGATTAGTTAAGCTTTTACTGTTTCCAGCTTCAGATAACCCAAAAAAACATATTTTTAACTCTCTTCCCACCAAACAATACTTCTTCAATCAGTTTGACAGCTTGTTATCGATATCTACAACCTATCGATAGATCACCATCCCAACCCTACCCCCAGTTCTAATTAAGGCATCGGCCGTGCACCGAATGTGTGTTTAATCAGGCATGTTGCCGCCACACTCGTTTGCTTTGTCGATGCGCAAGCGCATGTTATGGCGTTTTGAAAAACTTTCATTTATTGTTCGCTTCCGTATTAATTCTGTTAGTAATATAGCTATTTTTAACCGTGTATATGATGCTAGTTGTTTTGTATTAATTCGGTTAGTAATATGGGAAATGTTTGGTTGTAGATCTGTTTTTGTTTTTGTAAACATATCTTCAATGCTATTTGGTTTTGTTACTTTCTTTTGATTAGCTACATTCTTTGAGGTGTTCATTTATGATCTTTGTTTTGCATATATGATTAAGTAAGTCAATTTTTTTGAGAAAGAAGTCGAGATTATTTTTTTTCCTTTAAGCGTAAAATTCGGAATTACTTTTTTCACCATCATCATCATTTGAGCCGGAAGACGTCCACTGTTGGACATAGGCCACCTCCAAGTGTCACCTCAATTAACGGTCCTGCGCGTCTCGCATCCATCGGATTCCCGCAACCCTTGCCAGATCATCAGTCCACCTTGTAGGAGGGTTTCCAACGCTACGTCTTATTTTACTTATTACTTTTTTAAATCCTCTCATACTGAGTTTGGTCTTCATAATCGTTATAAAAGAAATGAATAAATTATTATATATTAAGTTCTCTTAATTATATTTGATATATTTTTCAATACTCAATACTTTATTGCAATCCATATGTATACATAGATGGTGTTGAAAATTGTCGTAGACATACATGGACCCTGTCGGGCACAGCAAAGTTAGGAGAGAGGAAGAGAGCTAAGTGGCAATTCACGGACTGCAATAGAATTGTAGATCCAATGTGATGCGTTTAATAATGCAAATATTTATAATTTTCATAACATTTATTGGTTAATTATTTTAGCATTAATCGATATTCGTATTTTAGTACATAGGTATATCTACTAACCTAACCTGAGGATTCTTAAGTCAAGAGTAAATAGGTTACTTCTTGCCTAGCATGCTCTATCGTCGAACACATCGTCGCTTTCCATCAGGCGAGACAGTGGTTCAAACACGAGTTTATTAAAAGTAAAAAAAAAACCTAATCTTAATGATACTCAATTCTATTTTAAATATTATTTTTTAATACACTGACTCGAAGATCCGTTCTTATCCCTAAAGCTTTTAAGAAAAAAATCATCATCAGTAAAAATAATAATAATAATATTCCACAACTAACACACAACGCCGTCTAGTCCCAAGCTAAGCAGAGCTTGTATTATGAGTACTCGACGACTGATAAACATACTTATATATTTCTAAATACATACATATTATAGACACAGAACAATTGCAAATAAATCATCATTTCATTTCATTTCTTCACACAAACATTTGTTCTGAGTGGGAATTGAACACACGACCTTCGGTATAGCAGTCAGGGCCACTAACCACTAGACCAAAAGGCTAGTCACAAAATCTAACACACTCTTTCGCACCACCCAGAGAGAGAGAGAGAGAAGTAATTTTATGAATTCCAACCCTCGAAAAAGATACTTATCCAATACTGCATATTATATTTTAATTTTTTACAAACATAAGAAAATACACTATGCTATAATTGCTAGTTAAAATAGAAAGATCATTTCAGCCTCACATATTCGTAAGTTACCTTAAACGTATTTTTTTTCGGTGACATCACTTTTTAACAGAACGCTCGCATAATTAGATTACAATTCTTTCAAAAATAACAATTAAAAACCTCAATCAAGAATCTGTCACTGTACAATGCGGTTCAAAAAAACATACCACACTATTTAAACCCGCAAAACAAAAAAAATATCTTACAAATAAGAGGAAGCACAAAACATCAAGGCGCTATAAATCTAAATAGTATCGGACATAATTTAATCGGGACCTCTCGATTTTGGTATCATAAATAACAGATTTTTACATTTTATAAAAACGAAAACAAAACATTTAATACGCCGTATCGGGTATAAATCACTCGAAAGTGGCGTATTCGTCTTTGGTGGTATGCCATCTTAAATCAACTCATCGCAAACCCAACCTTAACATTCAAACACACAGTCCAGAATCCCTTAAACACACTTAACTTAAATTTCCTGACAGCTGTCAAACAAATCCGAACCTAACCTCAAAGTAATAAAGTTTGAATTTATTTGGAGTTTTAAGATGATTTCTCATATAAATCAATGAGTTTCGGTGTCTCCCTGATCCCCGATAACCGAGTATTGATACGGGAACGGAGGTGTTTTGAGATCTCGTTCGTCATGCCGAATTATAAAATTAGTGGTATGTACAGAATTCTTGGCCTCACGCGTACGAGCAGATAGGAGAGGAACATGGAATTGATGGCGGCAGGTGGTACAAATTGTTAGCTCTAAGGTGAATTACTGCTTTATAGACGAATAGAGACATTAATGGTTATTGATTTCTTTGTTTTCTTCTTTAATGTGAGTTTTTTTTTAATATGTATCTTTGTTCCTAAGCCAAGATGACACTTCCACGTCTCATTTCAAAATGAGAGGGGAAATATCATTGTTTAATAAATTTTTAGTTTGTACTTAGAATACTCCCTGATAGACTCCTTCGTCGGCCACATCACTGCTTATCATCTAGTGGTGTAGTAGGTGGTCAAACGCGAACCTATCCATAATAAAATATATATTATTGATATATTTTATAAACAGCTTCTTTTTTATAATGAGAATGTGAGGACACTGTAGACACTGCAGATTCATAGATTGTTTTTCATTTTGAATGACTTTTTTATTGCACTTATTTGGTACTACATTGACTGGTTTATAATGTCTTTTCATGCCTACCAATTAATATTGTTACATGGAAATATTATAAAAAATCAATCTTTTTTCTTAAAGAGTTTCCTACCAGTTCTTCTCCATAATAAAAGACTAATCGGAACCATGCACTGGCTTCTAATATTCCAAAATGGTAAATTCAAAATATTTTGAATCACGATTTTTCTGATTCAATTACGAAAACTATTAGTGTGATGAGAAGCAACACTATCGAAGGCGCGTACTGTTACGCGTACCACGCGCGCCTCAAGGAGATGTCAACAAATCGTAGGGGCCCAGCAGGGTCGAAGCCTATTGGGGCCACGGGTAGTGTGAAAGCGAAACCCGGGGCCCTGGGACGAAAGCAACGAAGGAACAGTAATGGGTTTTTAGTCAGTAAAAGTCTAACACTATCTCCCGCTCCGCCCAAGAGCGGGATTTGTCATAAGATGATTTTCCCACCCAATAAAAAAAAAACACTATCGCAAAGTGCCACGGGCTACTTTCACGGGAAAATGCAAGGTTCTTTGAAAAAGCTATTAAGGAACATATCATCGTTAAACCTTGATATGTAAATACATATGCAAATTTTATCCCAGGTTTCTGTGAATTATCAACTAGATGGGACCTTACTATAACGTGATTCCACGCGCGCCTCAAGGAGATGTCAGCAAACCGTAGGGACCCAGCGGGGTCGAAGCCTACTGGACCTAAGGGTCTGATTCTGAAAGGAAGACTCGGCCCTGGTACGAAAGGCAACGAAGGAACAGGAGTGGGTTTTTGATTTTCATAACGAAAAAAAAAAGAAAAAAAAACCATGACGGAATAAAATGTCAAGCGGGCGAGCGAGAAAGAGGGATGAAGCTATTCATCCTATACAACATTAGTTTTAGTATACGGTAAACCCGAAACACGTGTCTAGTATTTTTGTGTGAAGAATCTGTGAACAAAAATTCGATGAAAAATCACGAAGTCATAAGCTTGTTATGTTACCTGGTTGGCCGCACAAATACACGATCATCGGGCCACCCGGGTGACTGAGAGGTGGATTTACTCCCGCACCCAGCTGTGCGCTAGTGTCTAATGTCCGCTATAACCTGCCGTGACCTGTGTTGTACTTAGTGTCGGTGGTGTCCAACTTGTGACCTTCGTCTCTTATCTGCTAGTTGCTATATTAGTATCTATATTTAGTTTTCATTTTTACTTTATTTACATGGTTCTCACACGATAGCGCCAAGAAACATGTAACAGATATATTTGTAATTACAAAACATGGTTGAAAAGAGTATCCATGGAGTTTCTAGCACATTCTTCTCCATAGAGATCTACGCTTGGGAATGTGTAAATGGTTCATTTGAAATAAAATGCTTTGAATCTTTTTAAATATTTTTGAAAAAAAATATAACATGGTGTAAAAATGATTGAAATCGATTCAGTTACTGATTCTGAACAAACTATATTCAGGTTTCGTATATACTAAAAATAATGTTGCTTTAACAGTTCAGTTAAGGTTGCCAAATGGATCATGTTAAGAGGCTCTACGCCTCAGCAGCTGTAAGGCACGACGTCCATATTGTGAAAGTATTGCCAGATGCAGATCTCTTTAAAAGACCCTGATGATAATTTGTCGAAACAATACTACAAAGTTCTCTTGACAAATGAGTGCGGTGACAAATAAGTGCATTACTGCATTACATGTATCACTTCTCAGTGAAGATAAATAAACTTAATGTTCGATTCCAATTACCGTGATTTATTTTCTTCCTTGCTTCCTTTTGCGGAGTGGTCATCAATTTCGTGGGTATGTAATGTGACTTGTAAGATGTGTACAAGATCTTAAACATGACGGATGGAGTTGTTGTTTTGTCAATGGTCACTTTTATGGGCATTATCGGTATCTGGAAGGTGATGTAAGATTTTTTTTAATATTAATATCGTGGACTCTAAAAATGACTCCATTGCTGGGACTCGGGCTTCTTTACTAGAAGAGGAAACTGGTGCAGTACAGATTAGTGGATGTCACGACTCTTCGAATTTTTAATACAATAGTTAATATATTATTATTGTGATACACAAAGTCCCTATGTGAATTATTTATTCCTTTTCTGTAATTTTAACGTAATTTCTGGCAGTTATTAGTGCGGCCTACCCAAATATCCTTTCTTTGGTATAGTTCGTCAAGTCGTTGCGCTCCTTAGTAGTCCGTAGTTCAGCTACACAATAAATGCTTGTATTAACTGAACAGGTCCACTCAAATCTGTGTATACGAATCTTTACGGTTCTCATATGATTTGACCATTACATGTTTACTGTATGGATATTAAAAGAGACTTTGAGTTTGTTTAAATTGATGAAAAAATTGGGAGACATAAGTGTTTTTTAATAACCTTTTTGCAAAATAAATATCATTTATCATTATCATTTAATATACCCTAAGACATAACGGTTTCCTCTCAAAGTTTTCCTTAAGCGTTATGAATATAAATAATCATAAATTGGGAAGGTTGATAAAATATTAATTTCATTTTTTTCTATATTTTCAATACAATATTATCACATAACAACTCATTTAAATCTAACAATGACAAACTCTCCTCCCAAATCCGAAAAACAAATAGGACAATAAAATATGAATAAATTCATTGAATCGACAGTGTAGTGGGACGCTGCGTAGGCGCAGCTCGCAGGATGCCCAGTTAGTTCGCAATCAATTTTATAGCCGACTGGTATTTGCTGCTTATCTGTACACTGGCGGATCTTATGCTGGCGAAGTAATTGTTTGTTTAGATAAGATTATTGTCTTATGTCGAAGCGAGATACTTTTTTACTTAAAGTTTAGGAACAACTTTCTATCTATGTATATAAAAGGAGAAACTGACTGATGGACATATCAACGCACAGGAACTAGGAGCGCGAAATTTTACACAAGGCTTCCTTTTACGACGAAGGCAAGCACTAAGAGAGGATTTTCCAAAATTCACCCCCTAAGGGGATGCAATTGGGGTCCAAATTTGTATGGAGACACTTATTTTCATGTGGCGAAGCTACTGGCAGAAGCCATGTCGGTAACTTTGGTTCTCCTGCGGATATCCTCATTCCTGATTCGATCACGCAAGGAAACTCCGAGCATAGACCTTTCCATTGCCCTTTGGGTGAATTTAAGTCTACTGATGAGGCCCATTGTACACTGTGAGCGATCACGTTTCGGAGTCATAAGTCATAAAAAAGAAATTTGTATTTTTCCCGTGGGTCACTAATTCTGTCCGCCACAACACACCGCTAGGTAACCTCCAAAATTAAGCGTAAACAAGTGATGATATGAATTGATAGAGGAAACCAGCGTGATGTCAAATTGTTGAATACGACACTGTCTAGCAGTAACGATGTAATCATGATCTTATGTATGACTAATGGCGGTTATACTGACCGGGATGAGCAGTGACATCGGAATTATTTGATGGGCATGATGATGATCGTTTTATTTTGCGATTTTGAGTGGGTAGTAGGCGTGTGTCTTCTTGAACGTTTGATGAGCTGCTGACCAGTCCCAGTTTATGTTTCGATTTCTAGTTCTTGCAAACTGTTGTTTACCTACTTTACTTTTTTGGTCTATTTGGGTTGATGTATGTTCAGGGGTCAAAATTGCTATTCCAGCTTACTAATGCTAAAATTTGTTTGTAGAAGAGGGTCAATGGTTCATGACTGATTTAATTGGTAGCATAGAATCTACCAATTAATACAATATTAGATTCTATGCTGTATATATGTAATTATATAAGTATTGAATAATAGTATAGTAGGATTGGCAATGATACACTCGTTGCGTCGAGGCTTCAGTCTTGAGCATCGACGCCGTGTTGCTAGCCTGTTGGTTTCTACCGGTTGCATTTCGGGGAGTGTGCGTCGGAATTGCATAACCTAATTCCGCCTAGCTCGTTTCATCATCGGACCACCAGGCGCACGGCTATGCTGGTGCATATACGCACAAAACGTTTTGGGAACACATTCACTGTGCGTACAGCTAAGGAGTGGAAATCCTTGCCGGAATCTGTGTTTCCTGATGGCTACAACCCGGGAATCTTTAAGTCAAGAGTGAATAGGTTACTTCTAGGTAAGCGCGCTCCATCGTCGACCGCACCGTCGCTTTCCATCAGGTGAGATAGCGGTCAAGCGCGAACGTATCACGAATAAAATAAAATAAAACTATTTGTGGACTATTGAACTTCTACAACAAAGAAATTTTAGACACTTTAGCATTGATGGAGTCTAACTGCACTTTTGATCCCTGACTGTACCTAGTGTGAGCTAGTAAGAATAATGGGCCTTGAAAAAACTTTTTGAGAATTTAGGCAAGTAACAACCTGCAGTGGAGTTTGGATTTGAGGCCCTTTAAAGTTGAAAATAAATATTTTGGTTTGATTGAAGCGATAACAGCGTTGGCTTAATAGTAACGGGCCCGACGTGTGAGTAGTATGTCGTGAGCTCAAACCCAGGCGGGCACTTTGTGTTTTGCCAGCATTCAGCAACATACAAATCATCTATTACCATCAGAAGAAATAGTGGTCAAGTATGAGCTTTAAAATAATAAAAAAAATCATAGCTTTCAAAACAGTGAAGTAAAACATCATGAGGAAACTGGCATATATTCTAAAAACAAACTTTTAAAAACATATGATATCAATTAATCCTCTGGGTCATGATCAACCACGGATGCCGGATCATTCCCTCTCTAAGAAAGAAGGCCTCAGTCCTAGCAGTGGCAACATTATGAAGGCTGATTATGCTAGGAGCCTGTTGTTGTTACTGTGTCCTAACAAAACTGGATATAAATTATCCAAAAATACAGGCCTGAGAGAACAAATCCTTTAATTTTTTTTTCATATATAAATAATATATATGTAGGTTCATATTATATTAAATATTTATGTATGTTTATTTTTTATAAATATACAGTTGATCCCTTGCTTTCCTATTAATTTTTTTTTTCATGCTCCTACCATGTTTTCTCTTCACTATCCTTGGTTGCCTGGTAAAGAATGCCTGAGGCATTAAGTCCGCCTTTGTACCTTTATATGGCATGAGGTTTTAATAAATAAATAAATAAAACAAAAAGGACAAAACTCAGTACTGCCATATAGTCTATACTTCCCATCGACGACTTTAGGCCAACGAAGCGAATTTACTTGAAACCCACAGCACAATCCAAATTGCATCCGACCCACAAAATAAATCACTCAACTGTCAACTGACGATACCAGAAACGTGACGACAGCAGAGCAATATGTACAACATGACACTGTTTCCCTGACCCATACAAAAACGCAAAACAAGAGAACCCATAGTGCAAGATTAATTGCCGATAGTTCTTGAACAGCGGGCACGGGACAAACGAACAAACAGACATGCAAACAGCAAACCAACAGGCAAGACACGGGGACTCGATATGCGAGCTATAATTTTAGTTGGCCCTGTTACACCTACGGATGGTCGACGGGGGTATTCTGGAATTGTACTGAGTATAGACGTCAGTGATTATAAAATTAGTTGGAAATATTTTGGAGGGTATAATTTATAAGTATGTAATAAAACCTGTTAATCATACTGTATGGATCAGAATGTTGGACTGTGAAAAAGATGGATGAAAAAAGATTGCATGTAGTGAATTTGAGAGTGTTAAGATGGATGTGTGGTGTAACGAGAATGGATAAAGTGAGATATAAGTATATTAGAGAAAGTTTAATACTGGTACCAATGACTAAAAAGTTGAAAGGGAATCGTTTGTCTTAGTATGGTTGAATCATGTGAAGAGGAGAGACAAAACGCATGTTACACTCATTCTTCCTTGTAACGTTACATCGTCCAGTACGCTGTCGTCACTCAAGAACCTTTCGGTCCTAACACTTGGTTCGCACTTCACTACCAACAAGTTGATGATGTTAGTAGTGACGTGCGAACCAATTATCTAGTCATTTTTTAAACACGTACCGATCGCATGCATTATAATTTTAAAAATATTATTATTCATATTCTTACTTACCTAGATTTTTGAAATGACGCACACAAATATTTCTTAGAACAAGAAAACCATTTTAATAAATAAAAACATTAATTTTAAATTCTTTCTTTACATAATTATGTAAATAAACGATCTACAACACATTAATGTTTATGTCCAAAACCAAACAGGTATGTTGATATTATTAACAAGTTAATTATATCAGATACAGGCTAATAAAATACTTATATTATTGAACTGTTTTAATAAAGCGGATCAACATTTCTTCTCCTAGAATTAATTATTAAAATGCCAATAGATATAGCGCAAAAAGCAAAGAATTATAATATGAGAATATTAAAATAATTTAAATCACACTTCTAGCTTTATCATTCTTTTTTTAAATCAACAATTATAACAACAACATTGTAATTAAGCTACATTAAAATGTATTAGCTATCTAAATATGTCAATTGTGCATTTTTTACATATCTATTCTTCGGTGGTACTCGTTACAACCTTTTGAAAGCCCAAATAATGGTAACAGAAGTCTATTCAACTTTTAAAAATACTGATAAACAGTAAATATTAAGAGTAGCATAAAACAAATTTTTAATGATTGTCAAAATTAATCAGCAAAAACAAAAAAAAAGAAGTAGCTATTCATTATATTAATCAATATTGATACTATACGACCAAACTGGCAACTGTTAAATGCAACAGTGTTTGTTTCCTATACGTAAGCAGCTGGTGCTGAAGCTGATGTACAACCACGTAATACCACAATCTTCTTCTTCTCTATTACACTCCTGGCAGAGCGTTTGTCATCATCATGTAGCGACTTCTGTAGGAGACAAATATGATTAGTATCACGATCATTCGCCATTTTTCCGTACTGCTCGACGTTTTGGTGCACTCCTGCAAGCGGTGCGTCTCGGATCGGTCGTTGTGGCGTCGCTTGGGGGAGGCCTATGTCCAGCAGTGGACTTCTTTCGGCTGAAATGATGATGATGATGATGATGCAAGCGGTTGCTCACAGTAAATTAATTTGATCAGAAGAATCCTAAAACTTAAGTAACAGTTGGAAGGCCATATTAAACAGACAGTCAATGATGTTAATGATGAGGAATATGTATCGGAAGACGTAGTGTTGGTAAGCTTCTTACAAGTTGGATATAACCTGGTAAAGGTTGCGGAAATTTGATGGATGCGAGATGCATAGGAGCAGTGTCTAGCAAGTGAAATGATAACGATAACAGAGGCAGTTTACAAAAAGCTGATGCACACAACTACATAACATGTTCAACATTATTTTTCGATAAATATTTACGCGCCATTATAATATTGTCTCCTCACCAGAATACCGCCACCCGATCACGTCGCAGTGCATATCGACTTGAGGGATTGGCTTGCCAGCGAACCCTAAATCAAACACTCGATAAAAAGGCTAAATGTTCGATTGCAAGGCGAGAACTGTTGCGCATAAATTTATGCGGTACTGATAAATTAGGAGATGTTTTCTGTGAGTTATGGTGACTTAGGTGTGTGTAAGCGCTTTCTGTGTTTCGAGAATTCAATAGTTTGCAATATTGTTTACTCTATTGTGGTCTGTTAAAGAATTGTTTGACATACTTGTGAGATATAGGTGCAATTATTCTGGTCTACATGAAGTTTTGGAACATATATCTACTCTCAATAATATTACCGTCTACCTAATTCGAAAGAGATGTCGTCTAAATTCAAAACCCAATTTAGGTGCATTAGTATTCCGATTTCTTTTGAAGAACGTAATATTATTTTAGTTAATTTTAATATTACCTTCATGCTAGTCATCCACAAATTTTTCTTTGTAAAATTTTACGCACTTATCAATGTTGCGAAAAAAAGTGCCATCTGGATCGATCAATTTGCGACAAAAACAGATGCAAAACGGATTCCCGTGCAGCATAATAAATTGGACTATCAAACAAAATTAATCGTTTCTTCGATAGAAATTCAAGAAATTAGTGCGATTCCGACTGAGCTGGATTTTAGTGTGAAAGATACAGATTGATACTAACGATCGTATTTGCTTGAGCTCTGTTCACAAGGACGGTGTTTTCGTGATTATTTGATAATAATAATCGGACCTGATGGTAAGCAGTGATGCAGTCATTAATGGTGAAGCGCACTAGTTCATTGAGAGTCTATTCACTCTAGCTTTGAAAATACCTAAATTATAATCGTACGGGCAGATCGCAGCAAGCAAATTGTTCCAGTCCTTTGAAATTGATCAAATAAAGAAGCTCAAGCTTTTGAACGTATAACGAAGTTATTGAACTCATTAATTTGACTCTAATTTTGTTTATGCCATAGGATGGAAGACAACTAGCGTTGAGGGACTGATCATAAGAGTTACCATGACCCTGGAACTACAAGGATAACTGAAGGAAGACAGATTGGTACATGTTGTTAGGCATTGCCTAGTACTTTTTAATCGAACATCTTGTCTACCTTACGTAGATCTACGAACTTTGAACACGGATGGTCGATGGGGCCGAAAAATTCTAGAGTGGTGACCGCGAATCGGAAAACGCAGCGTTGGAAGGCCTTCCACAAGTTAGACCGACGACCTGGTGAGAGTTGCGGGAATGCGGTCGATGCGAAAAGCACAGGATCGGACATTGTGGTGACGCTTGGGGGAGGCCTATCTCCAACAGTGGACGTCTTTCGACTGAAATGATGAATGATGATGAACTTTGAACACCAACCAATATTTGCGATCACATTACTAACCCTATAGAGGCCAACTTCAAAGCTCTAGAACTGTACTGCTGCATTAAATTTGTTTCAAGCGGGAGGGCCAGGCTTGTTCTGACTAAAACTTACCCATGTTCTTTCTTTCGCCCTATACGTTTCAGGGTCACGGTAACTCTTTCGAACTATCCTGCTGCCCTGGTCACAAAACTGCAACTCTGGCAAGGTATAGAAAGAAAAAAAAAAACTTTTATTTGTCACACGTACACAGATACACACAATGTAGAAACAACTTGTGAATACTTAAGATAAAAGAAAAATATAAAAATAATAACTTTGTGTTTCTCGCGCCTGCATCAAATAGGTCCAGTTCAGCTATTGATATGTCTTCACAGTTCTTTGGTCTACCTGAAGTGGACAAAATAATCCATTAAAAATAACTAGATAACACCTTACAGTAAGTAGCTGATATATATGCACCCTAATAGATGATATCTTGCGCAAAATACCGATCCGCTCGAATTTCCAAGTGTTCATACAGTTTTAATAAAATGCCGTGAAACGGTAGCGCTATATCGCCGTATGGCACCCAAGATTTGAGCGATACGTTGCTCGTAAGGTGACCATACTGCCCTACCTGTTTAGGTACTCTGTACCAACTGTACCTGTTCTGTATTAAATTTTGTATATTCTATGATTCTATGCTAATAATAAAAGAAGGACTTATATTTTGGTTTGCAATGATTAAACTCTAAAACTACTGGACCAATTTCAATCATTCTTTTGCCCATAGAATGCTACTTTTTACTGAGAGACATAGACATATATTTTTTTTGATAAATGGCTGTGAACAATATTGATAACGGAAAAACCCAGTGTCTTGATGAAACAGAAACTAAATGTTGACTCCTCAGGGTCTATGTTGGACATCTCTTCTCTGTTTAACTTGACGTCTAGCTTATGAAAGTTTATCGTCAACGTGTTTGAAAAACTTTTTGTTTTTGATAAAGATGCTACGCGAAAGAAAGAAGGAATAGCGCCTTTGAACGTTCAATCAGCATTCGGTAACTTCCATCGCTCATTCGAATATTTCGCAAAAGTTGTTCCAGGAAATAAGTGTTTTTTTTATAAATATCTATCTTAAAAAAATCCAGCAAAAAAATCCGTCACCCACAATTTCGATTTGATGTGCAAAGATCCCATAAATATAATTTCTATACTGTTTTAATTTATGAATAAATTATGATAATATAAAGGCTAAGATTCACGCAAAAGTGCAAAATTGCAGATTTTTAGAGGTCTTTTCTGGATTACTTTCGCACAAATTAATGTAAATTTTCAATAAAAGTCTACATAATAACCAAAAGGCTTGGCTTTTGCAATATTTTTTATTTATTTATTATTATTTATATTGTTGACATATTGTTTATTAATAATTGTAATTATTTGTTTTGCTTGCTTTTGTTTGTATAGCCTCTTTTTTGAAATGTGAATGTGAGAACACTGTAGACTCCGCGAATTCTTAGGTTCCTTTTTATTATGATTATTTTTATTGTACTTTATTGACCAGTCTACACTGTCCTTACATAATAAATCCAATATATTGTAAACAGAAGGTATTGTATCAACAAATTCTTTTTTAAAAGAGTAACCATGGAGTTTCTTGCCGGTTCTTCTCCATAGGAAACGACCAATTTGGAACCGTGCACTAGCTTCTGACGTTTTATAAGTGCCCATGTAGGCCTATGTGAAATAAAAATCAAAAAAAAAAAAAAAAAAAAAAGATATAATTATGTAATAATTATCGTCATAATAACGTAAAGGCGGTTGTAAGGGAAGTATCACGGATTGGACACTCTTAATCATATATTTTTTATTATCTTCCAATCCAACTGTATATAGCTCAATACCAGTATTTGCCCTCATTCTAATCCTCACAGTTTTTTGATAAATATGTCCTTCTTTTTCTTCTTCATCATGGTAACCCTAAGAGTAATGCTTGCTACTCCATTTTGGGCACAAATTAATGCGCTTGCCGATACTGTTCACAATCGTAAGTGCACGAGTGTGACATTTGGTGTTCGGACCTTTTATTTTTTAATTTTTGTTGACCATAATCAAAGAGGTATTTAAAATCGTTAATATTCAGATCTCGGGTGATGGGGAAATTCTTATAATCTGTAACTGGTGGTAATTATTTAAATTTTAGTATACATGCATTAGTATGATGGCTTTCTTTTCTTTAGTAGGAGCTATATTAATGAACTTTTACTGTATTTGTTTTTGTGTTATTTTATTTGTTTTCAAGATATAATTTGTAAAAGTCAACCTATTAATTCCATCATCATCATCATTTCGGCCGGCATTTAGATATAGATCTTCCCCAAGTGTTGCCACAAGGACTGATCTCATACGTCTTGCATCGGTCAGATTCCCTCGATCTTCACCAAATCGGTCATCCTTGTCGCGATCACCATCTCAGAACACATCTTTTTTACGAGCAACCACAGACTTAAACACCAAAAAAAAATGACTGCTAGAAACCTACGCCACTACCGAGTGCAATAATGTCCTTTGCTTGATGTGAAAACAAACAGAAGCGAGTAAGCCACACAACAAATTATTTCGAAATCAATAAAGTATCCACCAAGAACCCGTCTTCCGATTCCAATAAAACGGACCTTGAACTGAAACTAGACTGATTAAATAAATTATCAGAAATCTCGATAATGTCGCGATAACTGTGGACAAGACGACCGGTGTCGTTTACAAACTAGTATCGACTGTTTTAATTAATGGTATGGTTATTAACATAATCGCATACACCTGCCGCTGATAAGGTGTCGATATAGAAGAGTTATTGAGGTTGATTAGACAAGGTTCCTGCCTATCAGTACCTGGACCATAATAGGGATCTTTCTTAACTCAATCCCTATTAGTGACGACTTGTATCGTCAGATGTAGCGTGAGACTCTATCTAGTTAGGTGGACTAATTACGCGGCGTTGGATAAGCCAGTCTGTACAACAGTGTACTGCAGCTATAGGCTGAGCTCTTTGAAAATTATTTGGTGATATGCGCCGGAATTGCTATAACTTATTTCCGCCAAACCCGTTCAATCATCGAATCATAGTGGACATCTCACCAATATGGATAAAAAGTTTAGGGAACATATTCATTGTGCGTACAGTTAAGGAGTGGAATACAATTTATAGCTACAACTTAGGGGTCTTAAAGACCAGAGTGAATAGGCTACTTCTAGGCAAGCGTGCCCCATCATCGACCAGTTCTCATCGCTTACCATCAGGTGAGATAGTTGTCAAATGCGAGCCTGTCAATAATAATAAAAGGAAGTTTGTTATTTACAAAACTGGATTTTATTGTCATCCTGAGTCACTGTAAAAACTAATAAGTAAAATATTTCAAAGTCCGTTGGTCTACTAAAGTGGACAAAATATTCCACTATGAAGAACTAGACAATACCTAACAGTAAGCAACCGTTACATATGCAACTGGGAATTCATCGAACAACTCCGCCAGCTTTGGACGAAGTAAGAGAAAGTGTAAGACTTGTACTTGTTGAAACCCACCCGTGTCTCTTTAGTTGGCCTTTGTATTCTAATCCGCAGATCTTTTACACCCTGATAATGGATGTGATTATAGTTTCATCAAGAATCTTTAAACATAAGTGGCAGTGAGTAGGGCACATTGGTCGCAAAGACGGTTGTTGGGCTGAAAGATTTTTTTAGTGGCAACTGCGTTTTGGTAAACGTCGCATTGGAAGGCCTCTCTCTCACAAGGTGGACCGATGACTTAGTGAGAGTTGGGGACATACAGGACTGTTCTATGTCCACTGTAGACGTCTTTCGGTTGAAATGATGGTGATGATGACGTTAGTTTCTGTTATGTATGCGTACGTGATGCGCTGAGCAAGATGGCCTTTCGTTTTTCTCCCGCGGAATCCGTCTTTTCATTAATAACATTAGCCACAAAATATTGGGCTATACGTCCTGTATACGTCTTCCAAGTCTGTACGTTATGGTCGAACGTATGAAGTATTTCAAATTGCACAGAACTAGTCATTGTACTAGACACGTGGTGCGTAAAATTCTCGTCGCCAATGTTAGGAACGCGAATGCGAGGGAAAAGGGGTACACGAGTAAAACGCTCTGTAGCTAGCAGCGCCCTGGTTTATTAGAACATTGACAGTAGGTGGCGCGCATGTGTGCGCGCATCACGTACGCTTATATAACAGTTTCATACTGTGGTAGGTTTAAACCTCAGACATGAATCCGATCGTCTCATCTATCTATAATAGTCTACTCTACCAACATAAATACTTTATCTGCGATCGACTGGCCATTTGATCACATCGACTAATAAATTGTAACGGCTCCCCAATCACTCACATTGACAGACAAACAGCCGTATCAATTTATTATAGTTTGCTAATTAACATTCTATGATAATTGCCTCATGGTTTATCGCTTTTTTGATGGATTTCGAATGGGTTTTTTATTGGGTAAAACTTCCTATATCTCATCAGAATTAGTTTGTCCGGGAAGTACTAGTGCCATATTTATTTTGGACGCAAATTGTTATTCTTGGGCATTACCATGATGTGTCAGAGCAATGGGTAGCGTGCCGTCCGGCCGTCCAGTAATTGATCGGACCGAGCCTAGTCAATCCACGCGCTCCTCAAGGAGATGTCAGCAAACCGTAGGGGCCCAGCAGGGCCGATGCCCGCTAGCTAGGACCGCGGAGAATTGCTGAAAAGGAAACCCGTAGTCCTAGAACGCAAAGGACAACTGAAGGACACAGGTGTGGTTTTAATCAGTAAAAGTCTGATACGCCCTCACGCTCCACCCAGCCCGAGAAGTCATTAGATAATTTCCACACTTAAAAAAAAAAAAATACCATGATGTGTCAAAATGTCAAGCGAGCGAACGAGAAAGAGGGATGGATCTCGATACACCACATATAACTCAATCCCTTTAGCAGTTCAGTTTAGGTCGTGAAATAGATCGCGTTAATAGAGGGATTTTTTCAAGAAAAGCTCAGTTGCTATTTTAATTATTCGCAAATTGATTCCTAGCGGATATTGTGATGTATATTGGTGTAGTTTTATATCTCAAGTGCTGACACAACTGGATAATATGTTTTTTTTTTTTTTTTATTGGATGGGAAAATCTGATGAGTGGTGCAATAGCTCTTTGGTGCCGATTTTTGAAAACAAAGGTGATGTGCTTGAGTGCAACAATTATAGAGGAATAAAGCTAATGTCACATACTATGAAAGCCTGGGAGAAAGTTATTGAAAGGAGGCTGAGAGAAGAGAGTGAAATTTCACAGACCCAATTCGGTTTTATGCCTGGTCGGGGTACAACGGATGCCATTTTTGCTATACGCCAGCTGTGCGAGAAATATAGAGGTGCGCATAAAAACTTGCACATGGTATTCATTGACCTCGAAAAGGCATACGACCGGGTACCTCGTGAGGTTCTGTGGTGGGCCCTTAAGGAGAAAGGTGTGCCTGAGAAGTATGTGCAGTTGATCCGAGCGATGTACAGTCGATGCAGTACCCAAGTCCGGTCTACAGTGGGCACCACTGGCAGCTTCAATGTGGCAGTTGGCTTACATCAAGGGTCGGCTCTCAGCCCTTACCTTTTCCTGATGATAATGGACGCTCTGTCGTCGGACATTCAGGAAGAGGCTCCTTGGTGTATGTTGTTTGCCGATGATATTGTGTTGGTTGCCGAGAGTGGCCTAGAGGTCCAGAACAGATTGGAGGTGTGGTGGCACAGACTGGAGAGTGTTGGCCTGAAATTGAGTAGAACCAAAACGGAATACTTGTTCTGCGATTTCGGCGGTCTCTCCAATCCAGTGCCTTTAGCTCTAGCTGGAACGCCCATACCGATCTGGTCTGACTTTCGTTACCTCGGGTCACTCATCCAAGGGAATGGTGAGGTAGACCGGGACGTAACACATCGGATCAACGCAGGATGGATGAAATGGAGACAGGTCACGGGAACAACTTGTGACCCACGGATGCCCCTCAAGTTGAAGGGTAAAATCTACAAGTCCGTGATAAGGCCTGTCATACTGTATGGATCAGAATGTTGGGCTCTGAAAAAGACGGATGAAAAAAGATTGCATGTAGTGGAGATGAGAATGTTAAGATGGATGTGTGGTGTGACGAGAATGGATAAAGTGAGAAATGAATATATTTGGGGAAGTTTGAAAGTGGCGCCAGTGACTGAAAAGTTGAAAGGGAATCGTTTGTCTTGGTATGGTCATGTGAAGAGGAGGGATGAAACGCATGTTACTAAAAGAGTTATGAGTTTACATGTGGATGGATGGAGAGGAAGAGGGAGACCAAAGAAAAGATGGATGGATTGTGTGAAGAGTGATATGAAAGAAAAGGAAGTTAGTGATAGCATGACGAGTAACAGGGCAGAGTGGAAGAAAAAAACGTGTTGCGCCGACCCCAAATAATACGGGATAAGGGCAGGAAGATGATGATGGATGGGAAAATCATCCTAATGACATCCCCGCTCTTGGGCGGAGCGGGAGATAGTGTCAGACTCTTACTGACTAAAAACCCACTCCTGTTCCTTCGTTGCCTTCGTCCCAGGGCCCCGGGTTCCGCTTTCACACTACCCGTGGCCCCAGTAGGCTTCGACCCTGCTGGGCCCCTACGATTTGCTGACATCTCCTTGAGGCGCGCATGGAACAATACGCGCCGTCGACGACTTGGGCTCGGTCCGGACGGTTACCGGACGGTCAGACGGCGAGCCACCCATTGCTCGCCGTCTGCAAGCCCACGCCTACGGTGGCCGGAAATCGGGATCGGGATACCGGCGGCGGTTGGAGCGTAAGGACCGTTGCCTCACGCGATCGGCCGCCTCCTTAGCTAGCATTACTGCTTCGCAGAAGGAGGCGACCGCCTGCCACTCCTCCTCGCTCCGGAGCATGGCCTGAACCAAGGCCCGGCGCGAGAGATCGCCGCCGCCGATTGCCCCCACGAGGACACGGCGTTGCTCTGCCCAAGCTGGGCACACCTCCACCGTGTGCTCTACCGTGTCCTCCGGGTGGGCCACACAGTGGCGACACCCGGGTGTCGTTTCCGCACGAATCCGGTGCAGGAACCTCCCGAACTTACCGTGTCCGGTGAGGACCTGCGTCATGCGGAATGTGAGGACGCCGTGAGGTCTTTCCAACCACGCCTCAAAGAGGGGACTTACCGCCATAATTGTGGCGTGCCCAAACTGGACAATATGTGGAATCATTGAAACAGGCACGATCTCGGTAAATGGAGTTGATTTTTTTTTGTAGCATTGACTACCTCATTTAGGTTTCCATTTAGAAATTTTCACCTTGCTAGCATCGATAAAATGATAAATGATATTTATTTTGTAAGTAGGTTTAAAAAACACTTTTACACGTCAAATTTTTTTCGTCATTTTAAACTAGATGAGGCCGGTGTTTCCTAGCTGACTACCCTGAGAAGAAACACGAAACAAACTCAGGGTTCATCTCGGTTCACATCGGTTATGTTCCTCGTTAATGTAGGATTGTTTGAAATAACCACTACGGCTCTGATTGTAGGAAGGCGTGCGAAGAGGCTAATTGAGGATCCAGATTTGGTTAAGTCCAATCTACAAATCCTCTGTATTTAACAGGTTGCATTTTGGAGAGTGTGCGCGGGGATTTCATGACTTAATTCCTCCATCTCATTTCTACCATCTGAAAACCCGACGCACGGGGAGTATCCACCTTTACGTTGTTGAAACTTCAACGGTCCGAACTCAGCGTTTCGCTTCGTCGTTTATATCGAGTACATCGAAGGACAGGAACAATTTTCCTGCTGTGGTCTTCCTGTCTAACTATAATTTAGGTGTCTTCAAGGCTAGAGTGAATAGGGTCTTAATAAACTAGTTCGCCTGACCATCAATGATTGTATCACTGCTTGCCATCAGGTGGGATCGCAGTCAAGCACTTGTTTATATCATAATAAAATAAAATTGAACATGGGTAAGATTTAGTAAAAGTCTGACTTTCCTCTCACTTCACGCAGAATGAGAGAAGTTATTTGATGTTATCACACCCAAAGAAATTGCTTCTTGGGGACTTAGATTTAACTTCTTTTTATTATTATGGATAAGCACGCGTTTAGCCACTATCTCACCTAACATATCTTCGAATTTTTTGGTTCTAGGACATGCCGGTTTCCTTCACTGTTTTGAGAGCAGTGGTGATTAAATAAATTGCACAATGTAATGCGCCTGGCTAGGTTTGAACTCGCAACCTACAACTCGTAAGTCGGGGCCGTTACCACTTGGCCATCACTGCTTCAGAAATAACATATTCACTCTTGACTTAATGACCCTTGTGTTGTAGCTATCAGGAAACACAGACTCCGGCCGGGAATCCCGCTCCTTGGCTCCATAACTGGTGAAATGTAAAATATGGGTGTTGCTACCTAACTCTTCAGGGAATATGTATAATATGTGCTTGTCATAAATTACGAGTATATTATGATTCACGTGACAAAGAATTTTCTTCCAATCTCTTCGATCCTTTAAAGGTATACGCTAAATCACAATATCGGAAATAAACCAAAACAAAAATTAAGATTTATTACTTTAGAATCACAGTACTAACAGATCAAAACATAAAGGTGTACACCCACTTACACAAGTTCATAAATAAACCGCCACAAAGGTGGGCCATAACTTATTATTCAATAAAGCATTATTTTTTAGCCGCATATTAATCAATGACCGATAGCCAGAGAATTGATTCAATTATTATTTAAAATGCTGTGCACAATAACTGAATGGATGTACCCTTATTTGTTACTTCGCTTTTAGTAATTCTATGTTAATGTTGCGGTCGAGGAGTGTGGAGTAGGTTTTTGTTTAATGACATGCTGCATCATGACTGGTACTTGAATCAGTCGAAGAGTAGAAGATAGCATTGGTTGTTTGTAAAAGTTTTTTTAATCAAACCTAAGAATTATTTGCAACTATATTGTAAATCTGTACCTTTTTTTTTGTGTTGTTGCCTATTGTTTTGCCTGCAGCGAATAAATACTATTCTATTCTATTCTATGTTATTCTATTCTATTCTATTCTGTTATATTCTATTCTATTCTATTTGATTGTGATAAAACATAATTATTTAACAGAGTCTAGTCTCCACAAACAATATGTGTTTTCTTTATTTAAATTCAACCACAGTATATTATCATCTTACCGATGAAACAATGTCAATAACTTGATAAAATGTAGGAAACCTCTCTAGGTTCCCATCATTTTATCTGTTTCGGCAAAAAGTGGATTTGATGGGAATGGAACGTTTCTAAAAATGCTTACTTTTTTGAGTTTGGGAAATCATCAAATATTATATGCTATCTTCCCGTCTGGATGGAGCAAGAAGTGTCATACTTTTAGTGATTAAAATTCACCCATGTCCCTTCAGTTACCTTTTGCATGCCAAGGCCACGATAACTCTTTTAAGTAATCCCGCAGCTAAAATTGCTTCACTGATCTAGAAATGTAGACTGAGCTGTTTGGAAGTTTGGCTTTATCGTAAATTATATTTTCATTATAGTTATCGTAAGGTAAAAAGCTTTCCACTATTCCATCATTCACTATTCATAATTATTTGGCAGTATCAAGTTGTCTATACAAACTTTTTCCTAAAGCCCTTTCCACCCAATCATCCATCTCCACCACGCGAGGCGGGCGGGCCGATCTAGCGGCCGATCGGTCGTGGGCCGCTACTGTGGGCGGTGTGCGCTCGCCTTTACAATGCGTCGTGTGCGCGCGCCCTAAATCATCTGCCTGTACTTGTGTTGTGCATTCTGGTACGAGTGACGCTGGCTTTATTTGTTTTTAGATGGAGTGTTGATGGATGGGGTTAGCGCCTTTTGTGGGCGGTTTATTGGAGATCGGGAATTGTCAATCAAATCATTTTTGGGAGTTATCTGCCATCTATTAACACACAATTGTATTAGCATAGCATAGCATAGTCGGCCTTATAATGTTCCCACTGCTGGGACTCAGTCCAGTAGGAAAGGGAATGGGCCGTAATCCACCACGCGAGCCCAGTGCGTATTGGTGAATGTCACATGTCTTCGAATTTTTGGTTCTAGAACATGCCAGTTTCCTCACGATGTTTTCTTTCACCGTTTTGAGAGCAGTGGTGATGAAATGAATTACACAAAGTAATGCGCCTGGCTGGGTTTGAACCCGCGACCTACAACTCGTAAGTCGGGGCCGTTACCACTCGGCCACCACGGCTCCACAATTGTATTGCTGCTTCTTTTTTTTTTCGTGTTTACCTGACTATTGTGTGCCTTGTGTTTTGCCAAAGAAATTCATTTTCGTTTTTCTTTCTTTCTTTCCATTATTGGGTTTGATGAGGGCAGTGTATATATATTGTAATAAGTTCTATAAACATACCTTCCTTATGAGCAAGCCATTCCAGACAATCTGTGTAGTGATTATTTCTAGTATGGAAGATTGTATGTGACCTTTACGCATTCTGTCCAAGTAGGCTCTATATCATCAAGGTTGCCGACATAGCACGAAGAATCGCCAAACTTAAGTGGCAATGGGCAAGGCACATTGCTCGCAGAACAGATGGCTGATGATGATGTTGATGGATGGTTCTGGAGTGGCGACCGCGTATCGGAAGACGCAGTGTTGGAAGGCCCCCTACAAAGTGGACCGATGACCTGGTGAAGGTTGCGGGAATCCGATGGATGCAAGACGCACAAGACCGTTCTTTGTGGCAACATTTGGGGGAGGCCTATGTGCAGCAGTGGACGTCTATCGGCTGAAATGATGATGATGAGGCTCTATATCGTAGGACTCTAGCGCATTGCCAACTACTTTGTTGCTGTTATAATGTCTGCTATACTTTTGATGTCGTCCTCCCATCTTTTTTTTGGGTAAATAATCCAATGACATCCCTCGCTCTTGGGCGGAGAGAGAAGGTGTCTCAAAATTTTACTGATTAAAAACCCGCTCTTGTTCCTTCGTTGCCTTTTATACCAGGGCCGAATCTTCCTTTCAGAAGCAGACCGCTGGGCCCAGTAGGCTTCGACCCTGCTGAGACCCTATGGTTTGTTGACATCTCCTTGTGGCGCGCGTGGAACAGTACGCGCCGTCGACAAGTTGAGCTCGGTCCGGATGGTTACTGGACGGTCGGACGACGAGCTCGCCGTCGTCCTTCCATCTATGGCGTTGTTTCGATTTCTTTCTTTTCAATTGTTTTTGACACTACTTCCTTGACCTATTTATCTTTATTATTTTTCATCATGTGGCCTACCACCTCCAATACTTCGCAAATTTGTAACTCTAGTCAGCTTATGTGTGTGTTTATGAAATGTTTCTGATTTAATTTTTTTTTCTTTGTTTCATTTTGATGCTTTTTTTAATTCTTGATAGGTTCGTGCTTGACCGCTATCTCACCGAGTTGCTAGCCTGTCGGTTTTCTACCGGTTGCATTTCGGGGAGTGTGCGTCAGAATTGCATAACCTATTTCGGCCAAGCCCGTTCCCTAATCGGATCACCCGGCGTACAGGGATGCGCCACCGGTACTATATGCACAAAACGTTTTAGGAACACATTCATTGTGCGTACAGCTAAGGAGTGGAATTCCTTGCTGGAATCTGTGTTTCCTGATGGCTACAACCCGGGAATCTTTAAGTCAAGAGTGAATAGGTTACTACTAGGTAAGCGCGCTCCATCGTCGACCGCATCGTCGCTTTCCATCAGGTGAAATAGCGGTCAAGCGCGAACCTATCAAGAATAAAAAAAAACATGAAAAGTTTCTCTTATGTTCTGTCAAAGTCCATGTTTCCATCCTTATGTACAGTATAATTATTCTCAAATGAGGGCGTCCATTTAAAACAAGCCAAGTGGTTTACTCTTAAAACCAATCAATTACTTCATAAATCAATAATTTATCTAGTTAACTTCGAACACGGTCGAACGGGCTCACATACCAGTTCTTATTAATGCCTGCGCAAGAGTTGACTAATAACATGTCTCTTGTAATTAACAATGGTGATTACAAAACATTTATGTGGCGATAGGGCCTTGTTTTTGACTTATAGGATGTGTTTTGTGTGGTGTGTTATTGTGTGAAGGAGCTTTGTGAGTTTAAAATATTGCTAGTCTTTGTAAATGTTTTATTTTTTAGGTGTTTAATATTCCGCCGCCGGGATTTCGGTCCCAATTTTCGGCCACCGTAGGCGCGGGCTTGCGGACGGCGAGCAAAGGGTAGCCGGCCGACCGTCCGGTAACCGTCCGGACTGAACCCAAGTCATCGACGGCGCGTATTGTTCCACGCGCGCCTCAGGGAGATGTCAGCAAATCGTAGGGGCCCAGCAGGGTCGAAGCCTACTGGGGCCATGGGTAGTATGAAAATGAAATCGTTGGCCCTGGGACGAAGGCAACGAAGGAACAGGAGTGGGTCTTTAGTCAGTAAAAGTCTTTTTAAGTCAAGAGTGATAAGGTTACTTCTAGGCAAGCGTGCTCCATCGTCAACCATATTATCGTTTAACATCAAGTGAGATAGTGGTCAAACGCAAGCCTAATACTAAAAAACTGGGCAAATGAGAGTCGGGCTCGTTCACTGAGGATTCCGTACAAACTTACCTATGAAAATAGTTCAATTCCCGATTGAGATACGAAGATTTTTCCGAATCGCAAAAAAAGTTTTTTTTTGTGACGTATTTACAAATTTACAGTTTTCATATTTTTTCCTATATTCAAGCTATGAGACATTGCTTTATGCCAAATTTCTGGTTTCTAGGTTAACGGAAAGTATTTCAGGTTCAGTTTTTTCCTTTTGAGGTACGGAACCCTAAAAATGGCTTAGTCTTACAATGAGACAAACGCTGAAATATTGAAACTAAACCAGCTGTTTTATACAAAATACGATAAAAAATATGGTACAGCTGATTTTTCTTATAAGCTCTAGCAAAATTATTAAGTTATATACCTAGTTAATTCTTTAAGCAATAGTTATTAACTCACATTATAATAATTAACTGAATTTTATTATTAAAACTTGGCTATTAATTAAAAAAAAGAAAGAGAAAATTATAGGCTAAGTAATTGGAACACGGCTATGTCACATATTTATGGTACAGCCATATTATAGCAGGCGTATCCGGGAAGCGAGGCATTGGCAATATGTTTTTAAGTGGTTTTTGTGACCCAGTGACTAATTAGGAGTACAATTAGGCAAGTGAAGTCAATGTCGGGTGACATGTTACTGAAACGTTTGGCTTATGAAGGTTTAGAGGGGGCAGATGGAAAACTTTGGTCTGCTGTCTTAAGGACGATGCTCAAAGATAGCCTAGAGATTCAAATATTCATAAGTTTCTTGCATTTTGTAGGCCAGATTTAAGTTGTATGTGTGTTATACTTTTTCATGTTGCTTAACGTGGAATATCAATCCATGGTGAAGTTATTATTCATGTAGTAGACGCACTGAGACCCATGTCTCAGTGCAAAACATATTGGCTCGTTACGTCACCAGCAGTTAGGTTCAACACATTCGTCTCCGTCAATGTATCAAAACTGACTGTCCCTGCCCGTGAACTCGAGAAAAGTATACACACACTACAATTCAGATTAGATCAGATCAGAGACTCTTTTAAACAGGGGCGCAAAAAGTTTTGGGAACACCTTCATTGTACGTACAGCTAAGGAGTGCAATTCCTTACTGGATTCGCTACTGAGCGGTTGGTTCCAGCTGTGATTTGTAGACCTTTGAGAGTTGCTACAGTACTCAGAGAAAGCAATGGTGGTCCAGTTGTAACGGCCCTGATTTACGAGAGCCCTGAAACTTCGAACATAGCCCTTTCCATTGCCCTTTGGGTGACTTCAAGCCTTCTGATGAGCAGTTTTTTACTTTATAAATCAATTAAAAGGTGCCAGTCTACAGACACCTGCAACACCAAGAGGCTTATGAAATACCTTTAAGACATAAGTTGAAATGTCACACTTTCATCGGCATCCAGATAATTCAAACCACAACAATGCTGTTTGACAGCACAAAATGTTTGACCGTAATTTCTTATCTCTTATCTAAATAATCACATCTTGTGCGATCACTTTCATCAAAATATTTCAAGAGTTAAGTTCTTTAAGGGTTTCTTGTAAGACTTCATGCCATTGGAGTCGAGGGACGCGTCTATACGATGTTAAGGCGCTATCACACGAACAATTAGCGATTGAATTTACTACGGAGTCGCGTGCTTGCTGAACGGTTAACCAACGGATAATGTTGGGCATGCGTGGTGGCGATCACCTGCCTTCGATGCGTCTGCGATGCGTTGGATTAGGGTGGATGTGAATTTGCGATTTTTGGTAATTTATTTTGCCATATCTCTTCTCTTCTATCTCTAGTTTTACGAATTGTACGTCAGGAGTTCCAAATCAAGTAGGCATTTGGCTTTGTGTAATTTATTTCATTACCACTGCTTTTAAAAAGGTGAAGGAAAGCAATGTGAGAAAATCAAAATGTACTAGAATTAAAAAAATAAAATAAAGGCATTTGATATCCGTAATAGGTCTGCAATGGTGCGTGAAAGGTTCCGGAATGGCGACCACGTACCGGAAGACGCAGCGTTGGAAGGCCTCCCACAAGGTGGACCGATGACCTGGTGAGGGTCGCGGGAATCCGATGGATGCAAGACGCACAGGACCGGTCATTGTGGCGGCATTTGGGGGAGGCCTATGTCCAACAGTGGACGTCTTTCGGCTGAAATGATGATGATGATGATGATGAATAGGTCTGCGTGATAAATTCCCAGTAATGGTAACATATAAGGCTTATTACGCTAGCAATTTGTCTAGACTCTTTTCAAACATATTTTTTTTTATTTTGTTTATTCAAACTTTAATTTCATTGTTAGAATTTCATCTCAGTTTCTCAAATTCTACAAAACTG
The DNA here is from genome assembly GCA_949316375.1 of Mythimna vitellina. Taxonomy (NCBI): domain Eukaryota; kingdom Metazoa; phylum Arthropoda; class Insecta; order Lepidoptera; family Noctuidae; genus Mythimna; species Mythimna vitellina. The sequence goes on from OX438704.1 coordinate 1,960,040, forward strand.
TAAAATAGTTTGTCGGCAGTTGTTCTAGTTTCATATTTTTACAAATTTTGTTAATGCCAACAAACTTATTTTAAGCTAACAACATAAAACAAACAGTATACGAAATAAAACAATCTTACATTCTACATCTGTTTAGACATTGGTGTTAGCATTCAGAACATAGCATAGCATAGCATAGTCAGCCTTATAATGTTCCCACTGTTGGGACTCAGGCCTTCTCTCTGGGAGAGGGAATGGGCCGTAATCCACCACGCGGGCCCAGTGCGGGTTGGTGGATGTCACATGTCTTCGAATTTTTGGTTCTAGGACGTGCCGGTTTCCTCACGATATTTTCCTTCACCTTTTTGAGAGCAGTGGTGATGAAATAAATCACACAAAGTAATGCGCCTGGCTGGGCATGAACTCGCGGCCTACAACTTTTAAGTCGGGGCTGTTACCACTCGGCCACCACTGCTTATTCAGTGCAATTGGTTGCAAATTAGTACCAGTAATTTAAATGAAGCAACTGTCTATATTATGTCCATAATCTTATAACTGGGTAACACTGACGGACCTGGTGATTAGACTTTTTTATCGTTGATAATCTTGCGGTTTCCCCTGTCTTAGACTTAAAAGTTTCAATGCTAGTGTGATCCCATCTCAAAGTAACACCAACTCGGAGATATGCGATTTCTGGCGGGAGAAGTTTAAAACTCTTATTATTTTATCGAGCCGCCAACCTGGAAAACTCTAAACAGACTTTGCACCCAAGTTGAGCTCAGCAAAGATAATCTCCACAGATGGGGGTTCTCAAACCATGTGTCACCTCCCATATTCTAGTACGTACCCTGTTACCTGTTCACGTAGGGACTTAAAGACAGCATCAGTGGACGGCACTGCCGTGGCCGAATACTGAGTCAGGCAAGGAATTTAACTAGTTTTGCCATTGATACGCTAAGAAGAAGACCAACTGGTAAGCGATAATGCTTATCAACAATGGAGCACGCTTGCCTAGAAGGAACTTTCAATATTGATTCCATCCCAGATTTTCAAAATGGCAGCCCCGACTAAAGGCAAGCTTAACGTTCGATTCAATTCTTGGGTTCATCATCTAGATATGCAGTCATTATTTAGACATTAAAAAAAAACTAGGTCAAAATAAAATAACAATCATGTCCACACAAATCCAACGCCAAATAAATTGCCCCGATAGGATACGGTTTTAAGTCAAATGGATCGAAATCTGCCATACTTACTACCTACCATTGAGGACATGCCTCTGTAATTACTTCCCTCTACATTTAATTAATATAATTACTCTTTAATCTCACCTTTTCTTTATATCTTTGTGACTTACGCGTTTAAGGTATTTTTGATCTTTGGAAACTGTCACCACTTGACACTGATCACGTGAGGCGCGATATTGGCCTATTTGAAAGACTTTTCATCACCTGCCTTAAATTTTATGATAAGTAAGACTTTCTAAGTGCAAAAGCAAAAATACCAAAATCACTAAGTTTATGCCTATAATATTTTAAGAGTTCCCTCGTTTCTGCATAGATCCCATCATCAGAAATGAATAGAAAAGGATATACACCCATGTAGAAGTATATACTTTCCTTTGTTTTTTCTAATTGATGGTTTTTTCTCATTCAAAGCAACGACCATACAGCCCTAAAGTATTTAGGCCCAGTACCTACTGGGGCCAAATATTTGACCACGTTTATGGTGGCGTTTAAAGTCCTCCAATGTGTAATGTAGGGACACTTTGGGCACTCTAGTAAATGGTCCATTATCTATAAATATTATCAATAAAAAGAAATCCATATTGGTTCATAAATGACGGAGTTCTGATGAAATTAGAACCCTTTGGAATAAGAACTGCTACGTAGTGGCCTGGCAATATGTTGAACTGGACCTATTTGGCGCAGCCGTGAGACATATAATATTGATGTATTTTAAGTTCTATATTATAATTGTTATCTTACTGTGTGTGCCAAATAAAAGTGTTTTCTTTCTTTCTTTCCTTTCTTTTTTCGAAGTCGTTTAAAAAAGTTCGAAAACGTCCAAAACGTTTTGAGAATAGGTACGTTTATTGTGCGTACATCTAAGGAGTCGAATGGGCCCCGGGATCTGTTTCCTAATAGCTTCAATGAAGGAGTATTAATGTCAAGAGTGAATAAGTTACTTCTAGGTGAGTGTGCTCTATCGTCGACCATATCGTTACTTACCATTCCGCGAGATAGTCGGTCCCGACTATCTCTCCTATCAAAAAAAAAAAAAAATTAAATCGGTTCACAATTATTATTGACTGAGACATCGGTGAAATACCTTCGTGAACGCTTTGCGTATCTCGTCTCTGGGGGTAAACTCTGTCGCACTACCTCTTCTCTTCTCCTTCGTACGTCGCGTTACACTTCCAGCCGCTATAGCGATTCCTTTTCTGTACCTGCAGTGCGTTTCTGGAACTCTCTGTCACACTCCTTTCGCGACAGCCCTTCTCTGGATGTCTTCAAGAGAAAACTTAAATAAATTAAACATAATATATACACTAACTTATATATACACTTAAATAAAAATCTAAAAGCTATAATATGGCGTCAAAAAACTCCTCCGCATCGCTGTCGACTGGAAGTGTGCCCAAAAGGCTGGCGGCATTGCCACGTTGTATGGCAATGCTTAATCTCTGACCGAGGTAAAAGCCAGCCCTTGGGTCACGCGAAGTGTCTACTAAGCGTTTGGATAGTTCTTTGAACAGCTTATGAGCACTCGGACCCCACGGCCCAAGAGTTTCAACCCCAAACGGCTCAAAAATATAACCGCCGACGAGGTTGTTATATTTCCGCCGCTTGAGGTTCTCCGCAGCAGCAGCGGCAGCACCAGCACAGCACGAAGAGCTAGGAAGATGGGATGGCGCAAAAGTGTCGACACAGGTAGCGTCCCACACTAAAGGCCATATATGTTAAGTGTTTTATGTATTGATAGATTATATATTAGACTAATGTAAAATAATTATATGTATAACTATATATTAGATTTAGTTATGTAAGGCTTATATTGTGCTCTGGATCCTACCCTCGAATGTGTTCTCTCTCTGTAACTCAAAGGTTTGCTGGGAGAAAACTCATTGTTGAGTTAAGCTCGCCTTTGTACATAAACTGTATGATCACCGTGTACTATATATGTTTTTGTGTACAATAAAGAATTAAGAATGTTAAGAATTAAGAACATACAAAACAAAATACATACAGTCGAACACATAACGTCTTTCTTTTTGAAGTCGGTCAAAAATATTAGACCACTATCGGTGAACAATCACCATAATTATTAAAAGTTTTGATAAAAAATAATTCTTATAATATCTCCATGACCATCTCATCTTATCCAAGATAAATTTCCCCATCCCCGAACAAAAACCGCCATTTTTATGCACAAACAATGCAATACAACAATAATAATTAATTAAAATTTCTCAAAGTATCCCAGGAAGTCGATAGTGGAGACATTAAGGGCCACTCGAACTTGGGACAACGTCTGTACTCTGAATGGTCCTTAACTGAAAGGGTTGTTACAGTCGCAGTAGACGGGTGCTTCTCGGGAATTTTCTAACAGTTGATTTGTAGAATTTTCCAATGTTAACTGGGTTTTATTACGTGTCATGATGGAGATTTATTGCTATTATTTTGATAGGTATACGACAACGCTGCCTGTTTTAGAAATATGAGTGTGATGTGTTTAGTTATTTGGTGAAAAATCATCAACCAATATCTACTGCTCTGGGTGGAGACTTTTAGTGACCTGCGGGGTTACTATGACGTTCAAAGTAAGATTGTTTTATTCTTATTTCAGTGTGGGTGAGAGAAAGAGCTATATAGGTTGTCTAGCGCCATCTCTTACCCACTCTGGAAATAAGAATGAAACAATCTTACTTTGAACAGGTCTAAGGCCTCGTTAAAGGCCCGTTTACGACCTTGCTGCTATGAGCGGTAGCTAAGCGCGGGGCGGTGAGCGGGAAGAACAAAAGTATGAAAAGTACGCGGGACAAGTGAAACTAAATAAAAGCTTGTAATAACCTATTCTAATATCATAATTGAGCGAAACCTGAAAAGAAATAACAAAACAAACTCAGAGATCTGAATCTGTAAAATTTTGTTTGATTAATATTTGCTATCAGTACACTGTCTCCTTCATTATCTCCTCTTTTTTTAAGTTCTCACAGTCCATCCAAAGATTGTTTGGTAGAGAGATACTGCTGTCAGCGAGAAGACCGCCAACCTGGACAATTTACCCATAGATTTAAGTTTATGTTACAATTTTCATGTACGATATACTCAGGAGACTGAAATGATTCAACAAAATATTGTCAAAGATAAATCATATTTATTTTGCAAATGGTTTGAAAAATCAATTTTACACGTCGATATTTTAGATGGAACTCGTGTTTTCTAGCTGTTTACCTTGAGAAAAAAAAATACCGAATAAACTCAGATGAGTGCGGTGGATGCGAGACGCACAGGATCGGTCGTCGCTTGGGGGAGGCCTATGTCCAACAGTGGACGTCTTTGGGCTGAAATGATGATGAACTCAGAGGAAGAAAGAAAGTCTCTATTTAACCAACTTCAAAAAAAGAGGAGTTTCTGAATTCAGTTGTATTTTTTTTTGTTTTAAAGTCAACTGGCGTTGAGTTGAACCTTCTCATCATTATCATAAAATCAATAACAATAGCCTCCACAATACGTAATACTCAGTTCGATGGTGATTCGTGACAAAGGTTTGTTTTTCTCTCGTCATTTTCCGACAGATTGTCCCTAGAGCCCTACACTCGATGGCACTTGAACCGGAGTGCTTCGGGGCACTTCGGAGAGGTTCGGGAAATACTCGATCACTCTTCAGTCTTCAGCCATGTCTGTGACGAGATGTTTTTGTTTAAGGATTGATATCTTCGGATTGTGTTTTTATTGTCTCTGAGATTTTAGGGGAACGTATTTCTACGGTTCTCGTTAGCGGAATTGTGTGTATTTCAAACAAGGGCCAAAATGCAGACACATATTTTTAAATGCACACATTTTAGACTTTGGACCTTTAATTAATTGTGGATTTACTACATTTCATTTACCAATTGCACCATTTTAATTTTATTTCTTAGTCTGTTTTGCCTGATACGTTGTGAACGTGATGGTGAGTTCACTAGATAAGTCTCATCTTTTTTCATTATTAACACTCCTTGCGCCACAGTTAAGATAATTGCAAAAAAAATTAAACTTAAATCCGAAGAAAATCAGCTGTCGGATAAGTTGCCATGTTAGTAGTTGATAATGTTTTTTTTTTTATAAGTTCGTGCTCTTTATTTACCTTCTTTGAAATGAAATATACTCTATTTCTTCTAATAAAAGTTGGCAACCCTAGCTAGTGGTCTAACACGAGCCTATTAATACCTAATAAAATAATCCTATAACAGTTTGACCTCCCATTACCAATAAGACAGCAAAGAGACATAAAAAGGACACAAAATATTCAAAAACAATCAACATAAAACCCCATTCACAATCAATACCCCATCACAACTCAATCATACTCGCAAACTCAACAACTCTTATTCGGAAGCCGATAATTGGAAAACTGAATTTGTAATTTCAATCATTTGTATCCATTAAACAAAGGAACAAACAAACAAACAAATCGAATCGGGCAATTTCGGCCGCTGCCGATAGCAGCCGAAATCAATTAGCAGTTTGTAATCTGCAAAACAAAGATATATCTACAACTTTCCAGCTCAAAAATCATCTTTAACTCTCTAAAAATAAGTCTCAAACTCGATTTTTTTTCTTACAACTTAAACTTGCGAACATAATCGTAGGATGTACAAACCAGACGTCTTGGATTACCGAAAATTGCTACCAAACGAAAATACCAACATACTATCATTATTGCTTTTTTCTTAGTTTTCGATATGAAGAAAAAAAAGTCGGCGAATAACTTATGCGATGCAATGACCGCGGGCGGCGACATCAAAAGGGTTACTGGCGAGATGTTTTGTCCTTGTCTGGCTTGTTTATCCATCAATATCTGAGTGAGATGGATGTATGATGTTGTTGATAAAAAAAATGCCCTTTATGTTGGTATGAAGCTTCGCCGCCACATTTGTAAGTACGTTCTGCAGTGTCAAATGAGCAAAGTATCGCGGACGGACTCACGGTCACTTGTGCGTATTAAATTGCAAATGTCGTTGTTTGCTCAGTTTTTAAATAAAGGACGTATGGGTTTGTCAACTGGCAAATCTGACAAGTATATGGCAATTAAGTGTTTTGGCCGGTTTGTCAACTAGTAACCAAGTGTGAATTGGGCAGTGTCGTTTTAAACATGTCTCACCTCAAGCGACATGATGATAAAAAATTTCTACCGCTTTTTGAGAACATCATAAGCAGTCAGAATAGCAGTGCAGATAACACACACACACACATAATACAGTCACACACACACACACACATAATACAGACACAATACAGATACAATACACACGCATAATACACACACACACACAGACATAATACAGTTTCTTTTCATTTATAATGATTGATGAAAAGAAACTGTATTAGTAGTTAAGGCAATAGTAAGCCATCATAGATAGTTTTTTGTTTAGATGAAGTTCTAACACTGCGTAAGTTATTTTTGGCGGTGAAAATATTAATCGTTATTGGTGATATGAAGAAAGATGATATTAGAATAAGAAAGAGCGCATGCTTAGTTTCCAAAAATCCGAAATAAAAAATAACGGCCAAGTCCGAGTCGGACTCGCGCACGTAGGGTTCCGTACTGTTCGTAGCCAAAACCGACAAAAAACAATCACGTTTGTTATATGGTAGTCCCACTTAAATATTTATTTTATTCTGATTTTAGTATTTGTCGTAATAGCGGCAAAATTTTAACTGTCTACCTATCACGGTTCATGAGATACAGCCTGTTGACAGACGGACAGACAGACAGACAGACGGATGGACAGCGGAGTCTTAGTAATAGAGTTTTAAACTTTGAGTATGAAACCCTATAAATGATTTTTCTAATATATAACGATATCTAAGGCAATACTAGGATTATAGGTGTTACTGGTCAACTAAGAACAATTTAAAAAAAAACACCTTTTCCCCATACCAACCACGATCACCATTTCAAGACCTGTACCATGACGTTTAAAGTAAGATTGTTTCATTTTTATTTCCAGTGTGGGTAAGAGATGGCGCTAGACAACCTGTATAGCTCTGTCCCTTACCCACACTGAAATAAGAACGAAACAATCTTACTTTGAACGTCATGGTAACCCCGCATATCCCTCACTCCAATCCTTTTCCCCCAACGCGATCTATATTTTGTTTAATAAGGATGTTTCAAAGAAAACAAATTAAACTATTGTAAAAAGTGTTGTAGATCTGGCTACCAAAGAGCTGAACATCAATGATAAAGTAAAACGAATTCCTTCACGACTTATCCCTTTGAATATAAAAAGGTTTAACAGGGAAACTTTTAATCAGGGTCCATCGTTCCTACCAGGGGTTCACGAGCTCTGCAGAACTCGAAACTTACTTAGCATTAGCATTATCAGCCTTTTAATGTTCCCACTGCTGGGACTCAGGCCTCCTCTCTAGGAGAGGGAATGGGCCGTAATCCACCACGCGGGCCCAGTGCGAATTGATGAATGTCATGTCTTCGATTTTTTTTATTTTAGGACATGCCGGTTTCCTCACGATGTTTTACTTCACCGTTTTTGAGAGCAGTGGTGATGAAATAAATTACGCAAAGTAATGAGCCTGGCTGGGTTTGAACCTACGACCTACAACACGTAAATCGGCGCCATTACTACTTGGCCATCACTGCTCTTGAAACTTACTTACACTAATATCTCTCTTTTACACCAAAGTTAGCTAGTAGAGAATGCCATGTTGCATTAAGCCCACCGTAAGCGCGGGCTTGCGGACGACCATCCGGTAACCGTCCAGACCGAGCTCAAGTCGTCGACAGCGCGTGCTGTTCCACGTGCGCCTCTAGGAGATGTCAGCAATCGTAGGGGCCCAGCAGGGTCAAAGTCTACTGGGGCCACGGGTAGTGTGAAAGCGAAACCCGGGGCCTGGGAAGAAGGCAAAGAAGGAACAGGAGTGAGTTTTTAGTCAGTAAAAGTCTGACACTATCTCCCGCTCCGCCCAAGAGCGTAATTTGTCATAAGATGATTTTCCCATCCAATAAAAAACACAAAAAAAAAATGTTGCATTAAGTGGATCCTTTTCCACTCGCCTAACGTCAACATTGAGCATGGTTTAAAAGCTTGTTGCTTCATCTAATGCAATCCAACGCGATGTTAGTCGAAAAGAGAGATAACGTCTGAAAACTCTGTTAGCATTCTGTAATTCCGTAATTTATTCAAATATTTTACAAAACTTGTTCCAGGAAATACGCGATTTGTTGAACCCTTAAAAATTTTTGAAAAAAATTGTCGTCATTTAGAATCTTGTTTAAATTTGCAAGGCTTCTATTGTTACACTTTTTTGACTTTTAAAATTTTTGAGTAAATTATGAATTGTCAAAGTTAATGCAAAATTGCAGATTTTCAGAGGTCATTACTGGATTAGTTTTACACAAATTTATAAATTGATTTCAATAGAAGCCTAGATAATATCCACAAGATACTGTGTTTCCAAAATATCTAATGAAAAATGTGTAATAACGGCATAATCGCGTAAGAGCGATTGTATGAAAAACAGTGAAAATGTATGTCGAGTTGCATATATATCACTACTGTACATGAAGTTTAAATAAATAAATAATATTGTAAAATCGAAAGTATATGAGTGTGCTTGTGTTTGTTACTTCTTCACACCTGTACTGGTGAATGGCTTTGAATGTAATATGGTACACGGGAAAACATGTCCTGCATACTTTTTACCCCGGGAGTTTCTTTCCATGGGTCAATTTTTAGGGTTCCTTAGTCAAATGGCAAAAAAACGGAACCCTTATGGATTACTGGGGCCACGGGTAGTGTGAAAGCGGAACCCGGGGCCCTGGGACGAAGGCAACGAAGGAACAGGAGTGGGTTTTTAGTCAGTAAGAGTCTGACACTATCTCCCGTTCCGCCCAAGAGCGGGGATGTCATCAGGATGATTTTACCACCCAATAAAAAAAATAAAAAAAATAATAAAAAAAACTCTTATGGATTCATCATGTCTGTTTGTCTGTCTGTCCGTCCGTATGTCACAGCCACTTTTTTCAGAAACAATTAGAACTATACTGTTGAAACTTGGTAAGTAGGTGTATTCTGTAAACCGCATTGAGATTTTCAGAAAAATAGAAGAAAAAAAGACAATAAAGTTGGGGGTTCCCCACGCTTAGGACTGAAAATCATTTTTTTTTTTCATTAAATCCATTCGCGTGGGATATCTACGGATGGGTCTTCAAAAATGATATTGAGATTTCTACTATAACTTTTTTCAAAACTGTATAATTTGCGCGAGAGACAATTCCAAAGTGGGAAAAACATGCCCAGTTTTTTTACTTTTGCTCGGGCGAATAGCGTAGCCGGTATCAAATTTCTAATTATATCATTCAAAGATCTCTTAAATTTGAAAAATTCAATTCTTTTAAGTCTCCTAGATGCTTTAACTTGATCTGTTCATTTACCCTGTCAGTGTATTGTCATATCCTATAAAAACTGTCACTAACTGTAGGAAATAATTGTATTCATAAACGATAAGTCCTGCTTCCATTTCGAGAATTCTTTTTTTTCTTAATTAGCCACCAACATGGATGAAAAGGCACGTATCAAATCAATGTAATATTAAGGTACTTCCACCCAAGGCAGGTTAACATACAGGACTGAAAGATTGTTCGAAAGGTACATCACAGCTTGGGAACGCAAAACGCAACTGCAGAACACAAGCGGGTTTCAGTCAGTGAAAACTGACAATCGCTCTCGCTCCACTGACTGATTTATCATTCCCAACAGCTATAACACCGCACAAGACAGATCATTGTGGCGACACTTAGGGAAGACAAGAAGTGGATGGATGAACTCGAACTAAGGCAATACACGATAGGTTTTACTGTCAATTTTGCCACAGTCAATGTTTTGATTGACGAAAAACCTACTGTCTAATGCGATGATTGACGATTGTATGAAGAAAACCTAATGGCGATAAGATTCCGTCATTCATTTGTTGCGACATCTATGGCGGTACATAAGAACTAATCCGCGCAATCAAAGTTCTCGCCCGAAATCATCTATAGGGCAGTTACCCACCAGACATAACACCCGTCTGGTCCCTTTTCTAAGGAGGTATGTGGGACTTTACTCTCTGTTCCGCCTACCTCCAAACATTCATGATTGATGGAATTGATTAACGTCTACATGACGGTGTACCGACCGGCTAAGATAGACTTTTAAAGATGCCAAATGCAAACTTTCAAATATCATAGAACAACTTGATCATCTTCAATGTGAATACCATTCGAGAGTACCCTTAGTAACCCATCCGGGGACATCGAGCTTAAAAATGAAAGCATAAATCACGATCTTTGGCCCTAATTAATTCCTCCAGGCTTGCAGGGGACTGTGCTATGGGGTTGAATTATTTGAAAAACTTTCACCTCTTTTGTACTTTTCATTATCTTTTGGTCACCTGCGTTCAGGTTTGTGGTCCAAAGTTATGGGTTCTGATTTGGGGCTGGTTTCTATAGATTCAGAAGATGGAAGGCCTATGAAAATAATGGTAATCAATATGGTAGAAATATTAATAGTAGTTAGAACTTACTAATATTTTATCCCTATTATAAAACAAAGCGATATCTCCAACGCATACAGTCGTAACTATGTTTTCCATTTTTATAAAAGTGTAAAATGTTTATTATTATTTCTTATTACATACTGTGATCTAAGATTACTGATTAAATAATACAAATACATTGATTAAACGGATTTTGCAACACTCCTCTCCTGAAAAAAACACTTTTTGCCTTACGACCTTATGCGTGGAAAAAGTTGAAAGTGTCTACCGCGACTGTATGCCTGAATATTCGAGATAAACTCAAAAACTATTGAACGCATTTGAATGTGATTTCCACCATTACACAGAGCGATTCATTAGGAAGGTTTGATCGTATAATAAACGCGTATTATAGTAGAGAAAAGCCGACAATTTCAACGATTTACACACATATCCAGGGGCCCAAGTTCGCTATTCTTATAAATTCGTCATTCCAACGCGATGCTATTGTCATTTTGCTAAAAGTGCGCAATCTGCTTATTCATAATGATCGATCATTGGTTTGAGCTTGTTAAAAGTAATGATTGCACAATGACATTCTAATGGTAGGTCACTGATCAAAGGAACTGTCAAAATTTTAGCAGATTCCCGCATACATCAAACATTCATTTGTCATTATGTACGAGATTATCATTGTATGCCATTTCTTTCAATGAAGTGTAAGAGTTGACCATTGGAAAGTCATAATGATAATGTCATTTTAATAGTAGATTACCAAATTTGTCAAAATTGACAATTATGAAATCAATGTTAGACCATTCTGACACAATTGTAATAGCAGACTTGAGGCCCAGGCTGGTATGTAGCAGGATTGTGCAAGAGAGTCACCGCAGTTTTAGAACGCAAAAGGCAACTAAATTAACATGTCCGTGAACGGCAATGTCAGTTGAGACTGATCATCTCTTAGCTGCCAGTTGCTATTTTAATATCTATATCTAGTTTTTATTTACTTTATTTGCATTGTTCTCACATGATAGCGACAACAAACATGTATCAGAGATATTTGTAATTACAAAACATGATCGAAAAGAGTGTCCATGGGGTTTCTTGCACATTCTTTCCCATAGAGATCTACGCTTTGGAATGTGCAGTTACCATCATTTTTTTTTTCTTACTGACTGACTGCTTGACATTATAAAATTGCCTGTAAATGGTTTATTTGAAACAAAATGCTTTTGATTTTAATTGATAAGTGTTAGTCAGTAAAAGTCGGACACGCCCTACCACTCACTCCCATTCACTACCCCAACAAAGAACCTATTAGGGTTATATAATGTCTTGTCTTTCAATAAAAGCAGCTGAACGATTCCGAAACGTCAAAGAATAATTCTTGACGCAAATTTATCGCGTCCCATAATAATGTATGGGACATTCCATCACGACTATTATGGGCTATTTAGATAGTATCAGTAATATTTCTTTATATACTTCATATTTCAAGAAAATAAATAAAAACTTGTTCAAAGATACCTGTTTTTGTAAAAACTCTTTGATCGAGGCGCCTAGCTTTTTTATAAGTCGAGTTTACTTCAATGCTCTCGTCACACTGATTTAATTTCTATAAATCGAATTCGGATCATCGTACTCCACAAAAACCTAATCCAAATCTCACAGTTCGAAGAATAATTTTATTTGAAGACATCTATGGGAACCACTCCGAAAAACTACGAATCATCTGGGCTTTTTGTGGTCATACTTTTAATAGAAAATCATCTGCAGATTGACAATGTTTCATTTGCTGATGACTAACTGTAAATCAACCTGTATTCCAAAGACATAAGGATAATAATCTCTCTAATTTCAAATTTATTGACAGCAAATAAAAAATTATAAAAGTCAAAACTTTGCATTCCAAATTGAACTTCACAGATCTTCAGATATGGTTTAGTTTTCGTTGTTTTGGGTTTGTTAGTAAGAAGTGATATTTTGGACAATAGATTAAGAATCGATGAGCACAGCTTTGGAATTGATTTCAATCAGTGCGACGGTAGGTGGCAACTGTGTTACGATGTCCATTCGACTGGTAATTTATGAAGAGGAAGGTGCTCTACATCAGATTATTGTAACTTAGTGGTGTATGCTAACAAAGTACGTGATATTGTTCTGGCAGTATTTAAGATATTAGTATATTAAAGTGCTTTAAACAAAGGCGTTTAAATTCAGCTGTGGCAATTGCAATACGTTAAGTACTTTGAGGGCCAATTTTTTAGTAGTTAACTATTCTTTTTTTATGTGAAAAATAGTGATGTTACAGTTTTCGCTATATAAATATAACATTCTTTGTAAAAATAATAAAAAAACGTAATAATATTTATCCGGTAAATAATTTAGAAGATATGGAATATGGATATGGAATTTAAAAAGACTTTGAGCCCTGAGTTTAATCAATGTTTCTCTCAGAGTAGTCAGCTAGGAAACACCAGCCTCATCTAGTTTAAACTGACGAAAAAATTGACGTGAAAATGTTTTCAAAAACCCAAAAAATTATCAGTAAAAGAAAACCTATTTGCAAAATAAATATCATAATTTTGAAAATAGGTTTTTTTTTCACTAATAAAAATTATAACATCATTTTCACCACAATTTTTAATAATCACCAATGCGGTCAAATGACGGCGATATACTGAAGAAGAGCATCTTAGCAGCCGTCTTAGTGCTCTGACAGTCAATCAATAGTTCAATCTAATTATGAATGGATTTACTTTTTATTGCAATAAGTAATAACATTATATAAAAGCCCTCAAGTTCATTCCCCGGAACATATAGTAATTGTGGTCACTTGGTTCACATCTTACTTGCGTGAAAGAGCTGAGAAACGTACAAACTTAGTTCTTTTTTTGCTTGAGTCACTTAATGACAAAAGCACACTAAGTCAAAACAATATTGGAAGGTTTATTTTCGTACGGCCTCTCTTTATAATACGAAATATGACTAGAATTTAATTTAATTTATTCAGTCTTAGAGAATAGATTTTTTTAATAATTAAAAAAATAACACTTGACTGCAAATGCAACTAAAAAATAAAGTAAAAAAACTAAAACCCGACTACGACAAAAAAAAAACGACGACTTTTACTTTTGGTGTTAAATTTAACACATTACTTTTTGTCCACTAGAAGGCGTCACTTTAAATTTGAGTAATTTTTTGGAAATGTACAAGTGAAGCCCTTTCAAATGATACCGAACACGGCGTATTTATCTCCATTTTTTTATTTTTTAACACATTACTTTTTGTCCGCTAGAGGGCACCATGTCGAGTTTTGTGACACGCTACATAGCCTATGTTCAGCGGAAAATTAAGACGGTTCTAACGATACCTCATACTTCGAGTTCTGATAAGTAGATAAGGAGCTATGAGGGAACAGATGAACATACATGCATTCATACATAGCCTGTCAAAATCATAACCCTCCTTTGGCTTTGCCGTAGTCGGGTAAGAAGGGATTTGGTTGAACTTTTGAGTTTATAATAATAATAATTTATTTGTAAACAGATAACAAAGATGTATTAGGTTGGGCTTTTCTTTAATGTTCGACCTTCGACGAAAAGTATGATAAAGGTTTTTTTTAAAGTGTGTAATCATCCTGACTTATCTCGCCTTAAGGCAGAGTGAGAGGGCGTGTCAGACTTTTACTGACTAAAACTACCTATTTTCCGTCTTTGCCCTTTGCCTTCCAGGACCACGGATTTCCCTTTTTTAAGTCAACCAGTAAGCTTCGACCCTGCTGGGCCCCCACGTTTTGTTGACATTTCTTTGAAGCGCGCATGGAACACTACGCGCAGTCAACGAATCGGCCTCGGTCCGGAAAGTTACCGAACGGTCAGACAGCGAGCTAACCATTACTCGTCGTCCGCAAGCCCACGCCTACGGAGGCTGGAAATCGGGGTCGGGTTCCCGGCGGCTGGGGCGAGAGGACGCCTGTTCCCTCACACGCGCAGCCGCCTCCTTGGCTAGCATAGTTATGCTAGCTTCACAGAAGGAGAGTGTATCATCACGCTATGATCCATTGGAGTAAAGTAGTAACAGATAAAAATTATTATTTATTATTTTTCTTTCTTTCTTTTCTTTTCTTTAGATAGTGTTATATGCATGCACCGTTCTTTCGTCTTTATGTCGACACCGCCACCGGCCCACGCTGAAAACCAGCGCTGTGAGCTCAACGCATTATGCGTGAGGCCGCAGCTTTATGCTGAGCGTTCGCTGCGCGCGAATGTGACGCACATCTTCCCTATCAATTGATTATGTTTTTTATCTAGTTTTAAGATTGCGTCATTTCGCGTGAATAAACTGTTTTTCTTTCTTTCTTCTTTCTTTCTTACATAAATAATGCCACTATTCCTTTTTTCTCCCAAATCAATCAGTGTTAAAACAAAACGTTAATTCTACTTAATCTCCATCTTAAGACTATTGGCTTATTCAGAAGGTAGACCTTCTTGAATTTAAATATAATCTTAATGGACTATTTCTGCTAATAGTAATTACGGAATAAAAAATTACGACAACTTGCGATTGGTTCTGATTTTTGTAGCGTCGGCAAAACAGTTGTTTGTTTTTCTTAAAGTGAAACATTTAACTTATTTATAATAAAAGTTTATTATAAATAAGTTAAATGTTTATTTTACTTTATTGTACACCTCATAATGTGGACAAGATAATCATTTGCAAAAACTATATGTATAATGAGTGGTCTTATCGCACAGGATAATATCTTCCAGATAAACTTAAGATGGACTGAATGAAAGGAGGTAGATTTGGGGAGATCAGCATACAAATTTAAAAAAACATATTGAATAGTAATCGAAGAATCGCCAAACTTAAGTGGCAGTGGGCAGGGCAATGTTCTGCTTGCAGAAAAGATGGTCGATGGGGACGAAAGGTTCTGGAAAGGCGACCACGTACCGGAAGACGCAGCGTTGGAAGGCCTCCCATAAGGTGGACCGATGACCTGGTGAGACTCGCAGGAATCCGATGGATGCGAGACGCACAGGACCGGTCGTTGTGGTGACATTTGGAGGAGGCCTATGTCCGACAGTGGACGTCTTTCGGCTGAAATGATGATGATGAGCAATTATAATCCTATTTCGACCACTGTGGCTAATTGAAATTAGCCCAAGTACGCAGAAGATATTATAGTTCACAAATGTCTGCGTAAACATAGGTGCAGTCTCTGTTAATTTAGTCTTATAGTCACATGGGATGGTACAATAGCCGATGACACGATCGAAGAAAAATAGTACGTAATACCAACGGCTTTAGGTGCTTTCCGAAACACGGGAATATCACACCAACAACTTCCAATATCCAGACAGTTACAGAGTAATTCTTCTTGGAAAACCATTATTAGTGTATAATAGTATGTAACAGATATAAGTTATTTTAAGAATTGTTTAGTGAAATAAAATATTCATCAGTATTATTTTTTGCAATAAAACATTGTCATAAATACGTTAAATAAATATTTTATGATATTATTTTTCATGAAAAACAGAAAAAAATGCTCATTAATTTCTTCATAAACTATTATAAAACCACTACAGTTTTTATCAGAAAAAGAAATACATTTCCAAAATAAATTTCATTAAAACTTTAATTTCTCAGCAACACAAAAATTGTTTTTATTAATTCTCAACAAAAACAATAGCTTGTTTGTCTCACGGTACTAATTTAGATTAGCGTTCGCCATTTTGTTTTTCGCTTTTTTTTTTCCAAATGCCAAACGTTCGTCTCTAGGGAGCTACTTACCGTGCCCATCCCCGAACGATAATACCGTGAAATGGTTGCTTTCCAATCAGTATTAAGTTTTTTCTTTCAACTTTAGGTTTTAAATGTTTGATATTTTAATTTTTTTGACGTGTTTTTTAGTTTTCTTTTTCAATATTATTTAAAGAAAGTATTCAAATATTTTAGGAGTACTTAGTCGTAGTCTAAAATATTTTCTTCTTTTACTTTTATACTCTGCTATTTTGCGTAGTAACATAGAAAGTCGAATATTTAAAAATTATTAGAAACTGTCTTGAGTTTTTTCAATTTATGCGTTTTTTGACGGCCTGCTGCGGAGTAGATAGAGACCAACGCACCGCGCGTTGGTCGTACTGCGTATGGATGATCGTATTTTTCATATAAAGTGCGGTGCGGTAACCGTGCGGAGAACGGTCGACAACAGAACGGCAACGTCACAAGCACCACGTGTTCCATTCGGTGTTGAATAGTGCATCATTGGCATACAAACGCATGGCAGCCAGATACGTTTTCAATTTAGGCGCTTGTTGTCGGACTGCTAACGTACTGCAAACGGGCGGCTGCGGCACGATAACCGAGCGGCAGCGTTCCAACATGAAATATCTAAATTGAAAGCGCCCACATCTCTTTTTAACCGACTTAAAAAAGGAGGAGGTTATGAATTTGGTTGTATATTTTATGTGTGTTACCTCAGAACTCCGTCATTTTTTTTTACTCTTAGGTGATATGTTTTCCGTTTGGTGCCTTTTTTGTCAGAATCCAGTTCTGATGATTGGATCCATGAGGAATCGAGGGAACTCCTCAAATATTATAGGCAACTATATAGTGATTTTGGTATTATCATCGAGAACTTAAGCACTTACAGTCAAAAACTAACATTTGATGAAGTGGAACTGATGAAGAAGACCAGGAACTGCCAACGGAACTTCATACTCACATAGATATCACAATGAAGATAGTTAAGCGACTATGACAATACAAATAAATAAATGATTGTTAATAGTTATGTTGAAAATGGTATCATTGAAGTGACCTGATGATGATGATGGAGCCGGAAGATAGGCACCGGAACTCTGTAATCAATCAATGTATCCTAGCCGTGTTTGGGCTTATTAGAATTGTTATGAAATGCAGTTTGGCTATAAGGTACTATCGAACTGATCTGACAATGGAGCCGGAAGGTGGAAGGTAGACACAGGAACTTCATAATAAAATAATGTAACCTTGCAGTATTTGGGTTAATTGGAATTGTCATGAGAAATAGGAACTCTGGTTATATATAAGTATATCGCAACTAAAAAGAGTAAAATAAAAAACTTTTTACAAAAAGGAATAACCGAATTCGACTTGAATAAGAAACAAACAATACCGAGAAACACCGACTTCCGAAATTAAAGTTATTTTGATCCTTTTAGTGTTTTTTTTAGTAAAGTCGGTTATTTTTATTTTTTGTAAAAAGTTTGTTTTAGTCTTATTGAAATGAGGGTAATTTCATAACAATAAAAGTGTGTATGTTCATATATTAAATTGTTAATTAATCACAGGCAACAATTAATGGATTTTAATAATGGGAACATAGACCAAACCAAACTTAAGTGGCAATGGGCAGGGCACATTGCTCGCAGAACAGATGGCCGTTGGGGCCGAAAGGTTCTGAAGTGGCGACCGCGTACCGGAAGATGCAGTGTTGGAAGGCCCCCTACAAGGTGGACCGATGACCTGGTGAAGGTTGCGGGAATCCGATGGATGCGAGACGCACAGGACCGTTCTTTGTGGCGTCATTTGGGGGAGGCCTATGTCCAGCAGTGGACGTCTATCGGCTGAAATGATGATGATGATGATGAACATAGACCATGACTCTATGGCTGGATTAGGAAATAGTATAATTCTATCCCTATAGTACGATCTCTTGAAGTATTGACATCAATTATCTCTTCGACAATCACGCAGGCTAAACCGCTGACAAAGTCTAGTCTTCATCATCATCATCATCATTTCAGCCGAAACACGTCCACTGGTGATCATAGATTTCCCATAAGCGTTGCAACAACGATCAGTCCTGTGTGTCTCGCATCCGTCGGATTCCCATATTTCACATTAGCCCCTCTAGCCAAGTTACGATCGTTTCGTTTGCTTCGAACGCCTCGAGTAGACCACGCCTCCGATTCCTTTGTTCTAACGTCATCTCAATGCTCAGTCACGTGCTCAGAACAACGTGGACAGGACATCGATCCACCTTTTGGGAGGCCTATCAACGCTGCATCTCGGTCCCCTCGGTCTCTCGTGGTCCCCGGGTGGTGCTAATCAGGTGACATTAACTGATGGTAGGTTTCGACCGACGGCTTGTGACCACCCACTGGGCAAAAACGTACCGCCAAACGGCCTAGCCGTGTTCCGGTACGATGCCCAGTGTAGCCAATTTAGAGGAGTTGGGTCGAAGTGGTGGTTCTATGTATGCAGACCAGCCGGACCCGCGCTGGTATTGACGAAAAATCCCGGAATGCACCATCGTGCTGGTTGGCGACCAGATGAGAGGGCCCGATGGTCATCTCCGGGGGGGCTCGGGCGTCCCCGCAGTCTCCAGACTAGTACCCCAATGATGCTATCCTGCCAGTGCGTGACTGAAGGTTAGCAGCATGGGACTCCATTTCACTTCCTTCTCCTCTCCTACTTCACTCATAATATGCCAAGGATGCAAAAGAAAAAAGTTAGACAGCGGCTGCACTCCCTCTTACTAAAAGTGCACCTCAGCAATATTAGAGGTCTGCACTCCAATCTCGCAGCAGTCCATCATCACCTGGAGACTGAAAAACCTTCTCTCTTTTTTCTTTCGGAGACGCAGATAAGAAGTCCGTCAGACGTGTCGTACCTGTCTTACCCAGGGTTTACCCTGGAGCACAATTTTATACCACACGCTGGTGTGTGTTTGTACGCCAGGGACGACATATGCTATCGGCGTCTCCGCAACCTTGAAGATTCCAGGTTCTCAACGCTTTGGGCACTGGTGGACACAGGCATGGATAAAATTATCTATGCTTGTATCTACCGTTCGCACAGTGGTGATCAGGAGACGACCAGGCTCACACAGTACCTCAGTGAGGCGGCGGATGCGGCTCAACAGAGGTACCCTTCCGCGCAACTGGTGTTACTGGGGGATTTTAATGCCCACCATCAGGAGTGGCTTTTCCCATACCAGTGCACAGACCATGCTGGTCGAGAGACGCGTAAGCTTGCGCTAGCGTTAAATCTCACCCAGCTGGTCCGGGGAGCTACGAGGGTGCCGGATGTTGACTCGCACACGGCCAACTGCTTGGACCTTCTGCTGACAACGGATCCAGACCGCTATTCAGTGTCGATATCATCACCGTTAGGTAGTTCCGACCACTGTCTGGTGAAATCTGTATCAGTCTATTCTCCGCCCGATCCCTGCCCTAGAGGCACCAGGCGGGTTTGGCGATATAGGTCAGCAGACTGGGATGGCATGCGATCTTTCTTCGCATGTTATCCTTGGCAGCCTACTTGCTTTTCTTCGGGTGATCCATCGTCGTGCGCGGATGCTGTGACAGATGTGTTGCGGCGGGGGATGGAGTACTACATTTCATTCTCTGACGTAACAATGTCTGGCCAGGCTCGCCCTTGGTTTGGTGCGGAGTGTGATCGCGCTAACAAGCTTAAGCACACGGCTTACCAGGCATGGGCCAACGCTCGTATGCGCAAGGCAAATGACGTGGGTCAGAAGAAGAAAGCCTTCAACAGAGCTGCCAAGTCTTGCAAGAAGGTGATGCGGAGGTCTCGGTACAACCACATTAGCCGCATCGGGAACAAACTCGCTTCATACCCTGCTGGTAGTAAGGCGTTTTGGTCCCTGGCTAAGTCGGTTGAATTGAACTTCTGCCGTCCCTCACTGCCGCCACTGCTGTAACCCGACGGATCGCTGGCCCATACCGCTGAGGAGAAAGCAAATTTGTTTGCCTCACTCTTCGCGGAATCTTCGCGTCTAGATCCTGGTGACGCGCGGCCCCCTGTTAATCCTGTTGGTTGCGAGACGAGTATGTCGGATATTCGCATCCATCAGAAGGACGTCCGCAGGGTGCTGCGTAACCTTGACGTGAACAAGGCTAGTGGTCCAGACGGGATACCAGCAATTGTTCTGAGAACGTGTGCGCCTGAACTGTCTCCGATCCTGACACGCCTATTTAGGCTTTCATTTGAGGCTGGAAAAGTGCCGATTGCTTGGAAGCAAGCTAACGTACAGCCCGTGCCCAAGAAGGGTAGTCGGGCTGACCCAGCTAACTACAGACCAATCTCAGTAACGTCCATTCTCTGTAAGACTATGGAACGTGTACTCAACACTAAACTCCTGGCATACCTAGAAGCTAATGACATCCTAAGTGACCGACAATACGGCTTTCGCCGAAATCGGTCAACTGGTGATCTTCTAGCGTATGCCATCCACATCTGGAGTGAGGCCATCGAGAAACACGGAGAAGCGCTTGCCGTCTCCCTCGATATCTCGAAGGCTTTCGATAGGGTCTGGCACGAAAGCCTTATTAGTAAGCTTCCTTCTTTCGGTTTACCTGCTGGTTTGTGTGCTTGGATCGCAGACTTCCTGAGTGACCGGTCCATCCGAGTGGTCATCGATGGTTGCTCGTCCGGTCAAATGGCCATTAATGCCGGGGTCCCTCAGGGGTCAGTGCTCTCGGCAACGTTGTTCTTGCTGCACATTAATGATCTGCTTAAGCCCGGTACCTTTGGGTATGCAGACGACAGCACTGTTGCTGAGAGTTACACATCCAGCGCGCAAGCTAGGGGGTCACTGATCCAGTCTCTTCGAGAGGCTATGGTCGAGCGCTTGAACTTGTCCTTGGAGGCAGTCTCTGAATGGGGCGATGCCAATTTGGTCAAGTTCAATGCTGCTAAAACCCAGGCGTGTCTCTTTTCCGCTAAAAGGAGCCAATTCAGCCCTGCTCCAACTTTCCGGGGCGTAACCGTGCCGATAACCGACCATCTTGATCTTCTTGGTGTTACGCTGACGTCAACACTCAACTTTGGGCCATACATTGAAGCAAAGGCTCAACTGGCAGCAAAAAAGCTGGGTATCCTCGCTAAGGTCAGGCAGTACTTCACGCCGGAACAGCTGCTCAAACTATATCAAGCACAAGTTCGATCGTGTATGGAGTACTGCTCTCATCTTTGGGACGGATCTGCCCGTTACCAGCTTGATGCACTTGAGGCAATTGAGAGGCGTGCCAGGAGGATCATTGGCAATGATGCACTCGTTGAGTCGAGGCTCCAAAGTCTTGAGCATCGGCGCCGAGTTGCTAGCCTGTCGGTTTTCTACCGGTTGCATTTCGGGGAGTGTGCGTCGGAATTGCATAACCTAATTCCGCCTAGCCCGTTCCATCATCGGACCACCAGGCGTACGGCAACGCCCCACCGGTACATGGTGGACATTCCACCTATACGCACAAAACGTTTTGGGAACATATTCATTGTGCGTACAGCTAAGGAGTGGAATTCCTTGCCGGAACGTGTGTTTCCTGATAGTTACAACCCGGTAATCTTTAAGTCAAGAGTGAATAGGTTAGTTCTAGGTAAGCGCGTTCCATCGTCGACCGCATCATCGCTTTCCATCAGGTGAGATGGCGGTCAAGCGCGAACCTATCGAAAAAAAAAAAAAAAAATCTTCCGGAAGGTGGTCACTACCCCAGAATCTTTCGTTCCCATCGGTCATCCGTTCTGCGAGCAATATACCCTGCCCATTGGCGATTTTCATTCCTGATTCGATCACTCAAGGAAACTTTCTTTCCTCTGTTCTTTGGGTGGCTTTAAGCCATCTTGATAAGGCCCATTGAGAGCGACCACGTTTCAAAAAATCAGTATTAGAATATTACTAAAACACAAGTTTCTATATTAATGGAAAACTCAACTATGAAGGGTCACTTTGACTTCGATAATTAAGTGACACTAATGGGAGAAGACACTTGACACTTTGTAATACAGGTTTCTACCTAGCTCAGAAGTCAAGGCTTCAAATTTTACAGTGTAAAAAAAATTGTTTGTGTCAATAAACTATTTGATTTGATTTGAACTATTTATAAAATATATAGTTGCCGCCGGCGGCCCCATCTGCGTGAAATGAGTACTTCCTAACTTTTCATGTTATGACTTATTTCATCCTAATTCGTTCAGCAGTTTGAGCGTGAAGAAATAACAAACATGTACACACATATACTCACAGTTTCGGTTCGGACAGTATAAGGGTGATGTTCCTACATCAGGCATAAGATTTAATGTACTTGCAATTCTCAAAAGATAAAAACAAAAGGTAAAATATAATATTCACCTCTTTGTCTAAAAAGTGCGTAGGTATCGTAGGAAAACTTAATCAAAAAGAGAAAATATTTGATCAAAAAAAATTAAATAAAAAAAGGAAAGAATGGCTGACCTCCCAAGTCCGTCCATCTCGATCAAAGGGAAACAATTATGAAACATTTTAAAAAACAAACAAATAAAAAGGTATTATAATGGGTAAAACAAAAAAATGTTTGCATTCTTCTCCCATTCCAGTTGAATTTTTTCTTAGGGTGGATTTCACAACCCTTTATGTTTAAAGAGAGAAATAAAGCCAAAACAATACATGAGGTTTTTTTTCTCGAAGAACCATATTTTAGAACGGGAGTCGACGATGAAAAGGTTTAAGTAGCTTCATAAAAGAATTAGCTATTAGCATTTGTAATTTATGAGAAAAATTGCAAAACTTAAGTGGCAGTGGGCAGGGCAAGTTGCTCGCAGAACAGATAGGGCCGAAAGGTTCTAAACCGGATGATGCAGCGTTGGAAGGCCCTCACAAGGTGGACCGACGACCTGGTGAGGGTCGCGGGAATCCGATGGATGCGGGACGCACAGAATCGGTCATTGTGGAGACACTTGGGGGAGGCTTATGTCCGGCAGTGGACGTCTTTTGGCTGAATTGATGATGATTACTTTTAGTTTATTTATAAAGTGTAAGTTTCATATTGACGCGGAAATTTTAGAAATGCATAACAATCATGTTATTGATGAGTAAAATGAAACGATTTCGGCACGAAACCACCTGAACACGAAACCTGCGATATTTAATAATATTCCAAAACTATCATACAGCGTCGTCTAGTCCCAAGCTAAGCAGAGTTTGTGTTATGAGTACTAGACAACGATAAACATACTTATATATTTTTAAATACATATTATAGATAAATTACACCCAGACACAGAAAAAATGACCGTGCTCATTACACAATAATTTTTCCTGGGTGGGAATTGAACCCACGACCTCTGGCTAAGTATTCAGGGTCACTAACCACTAGACCAACAGGCCAGTAAAAAAAAAAGTTGCGTCATTTCCATCTCAGTATAGTAACGTTGGGTTACTTTCATAACCATCATCATTTCAGCCGAAAAAAGACCACTGTTAGGTGTATAGGTCTCCCCCAAGTGTCGCCAGAATGACCGGACCTACGTGTCACGCATCCATCGGATTCTTGCGACCATTACCAGGTCATCGGTCCACCTTGTGAGAGGCTTTCAAACTCTGCGTCTTCCGGTAAGTGGTCGCCACTCTAGAATCTTTCGTCCCCATTGGCCCTCTGTTCTGACAACTAAACTCACTATTACTTTGGTCCAAGCTTATTAACCAATAGGTACACAAGTAATGACACTTTGTTTAATGGATTTATTCCATTATAATACCAACAACTAATACCACTAGTCATCATCATCTTCCTGCCCTTGTCCCATCTTATTTGGGGTCGGCGCAACACGTTTTTTTCCTCCATTCTATCCTGTCAACCGTCATACTATCACTAACATCCTTTTCTTTCATATCACTGTTCACACAATCCATCCATCTTTTCTTTGGCCTCCCTCTCCCTCTCCACCCAACCACATGTATACTCATAACTCTTTTTGTAACATGCGTTTCATCTCTTCTCTTTACATGACCATACCAAGACAAACGATTCCCCTTCAACTTTTCAGTCACTGGCGCCACTTTCAAACTTCCTTCTTATATA
Organism: Mythimna vitellina; assembly: GCA_949316375.1. Taxonomy (NCBI): domain Eukaryota; kingdom Metazoa; phylum Arthropoda; class Insecta; order Lepidoptera; family Noctuidae; genus Mythimna; species Mythimna vitellina. The sequence goes on from OX438704.1 coordinate 1,984,617, forward strand.
TTAGATATATTAATTTCTCACTTTATCCATTCTCGTCATACCACACATCCATCTCAACATTCTCATCTCCGCTACATGCAATCTTTTTTCATCCGTCTTTTTCACAGCCCAACATTCCTAATACCATTAGTATTTGTTCATTTATTTATTTGTATTGTTCTATCTTTGTTGTGATATCTTTGTGAGTATGAAGTTTCGTTGGTCATTTCTGGTCTTCTTCATTAGTTCCACTTCATCAAATGTTACTTTTTTAACAAAAATATCAATATCACTATATAGTTGCCTATATTATTTGAAGAATTCCCTCGATTCCTCATAGATCTCATCATCAGGACTAGATTTTGAAAAGAATGCAACCAATCTGGAAGCATATCATTTAAGGGAAAAATAAATTTTGCAAATCGTTCCATAAATGACGAAGTTCTAAGGTAACAAACATTAAAAAAAAATATAACCGAATTGATATCCTCCTCCTTTTTTGAAGTAGGTTAAATTACATCATACATTATTTGGAATGGCGACCACGTACCGGAAGACGCAGTGTTGGAAGGCCTCCCACAAGGTGGACCGATGACCTGGTGAGGGTCGCGGGAATCCGATGGATGCGAGACGCACAGAACCGGGCATTGTGGCGGCATTTGGGGGAGGCCTATGTCCAACAGTGGACGTCTTTCGGCTGAAATGATGATGATGATGATGAAATCACATCGATATGTCAGTGTGATAACTTTAAATAAATATATTGTGATTACAATTACACACACAATTTTATTACAAAATTACAATTTAAATATAAATAACAAGAACGTAAATTAAATTTAAAAACACTGGAACAATTTACCTGCTGCGGTCTTCCCATTCGATTGTAATTTGGGTGTCTTCAAGGCTAGAGTATTCACTCTAGGCTCTAGCCGACGGCTAAGGCTCTTAATAAACTAGTGCGCCTCAGCATCAACGATTACATCACAACTTCCCGTCAGGTGGGATCGCAGTCATGCAATAGTTTATATCAAATAAAAAAAAACGAATAAATGTGATAATTTGTAAACTAAAGAAAATGAATTAAATTAAATTTTAATTTTTTTATTAATAAACATACATCAAAACCCAATTACATCTGTAGTAACAAGTACCTACCCGATTTACCATTTAAAGAATAAAAAAGCCCATAAAAAAGTCACGATAATTTTTCATCAGCAATCCACGCTCCCCGCCTATCTACGTGGCCGGTGCCGCGGGTACGTCGTGTGTTAATTGTTTGTTCTTCATTATTTTCGACTTCAATTGCCCTTTTGTCTCAACCATTCTTTTCACAATTCCGCATTATTTCGAAGGCTTTCTTCCAGTAAACGATTCAGTTCATTTTTCAGCCTTTTCAGTGGCGAACCGTGCGTCATCATTAACTGAAAAACTGAAATTGTATTTTTTTTATTATTATTTTTCCGTGTCTGCCTTTCTTTTGGCTGTCGATGTGGAAATTTGGCGCGCAGTGAGTTGTGTTTCTTTTTTTTTTACTTTTTTTGTGATCATCAGCAATTAAAATTGTTTTGCCGACTGTAGATGATTGTACTTTGTTGTCGATATTCTAGGTGAGTCTAATTTTATTTTTCCTTATTTTCTTATTCATCTGGTTTTTATCATGTTGTACATTATAATATAATAGGTCTTTTAACTATGAATTTGCCGTTTTTTAAAACGGGTTGCTTTGAGGTGTTATATCTTTGGATTGATTTGGGATTATAAGTTCAAATAAACTTTATATTAAAGGTACGTTATTTTTTTTTCGAAATTAAGTATTTATTGGTTCATTTGTGTTTTGTATTTTCTGTTATATATTTTTGTATGAAATCTAAGAAAACCCGCATTAGTTTTGTAATATGAGTTTTACCGTGGAAACAATGTGTCTCAAGCGGTTTACAATAAGGATGATGTATATGCACTGTTTACGGAGTGTTTGTAATTTCAGATACAATTTAGCGTTAATGAATAAATGACTACGACTATGACTTAAAAAAATGACTACGACTATGACTTAAAAATGCTAACGGATTTCTGTTTGATGATGTTTTGTTTCAATTACTTTCACGTGGGAAATTTAATCTCACGTATAATTTTCCTTCTCAGGGCGGTTACAAGACAAAATTTCCAAAACGAAAGCTTTTAAACCAAGAACACAGAGTTCTTTTGTTAGAAGAAAGTCGTAGGACATTGATATTGCTTGCCCTTTGAAATGCATAGTTTCTACGTTGGAACTCATAATATGAAAAAACCTTTTTTTTATTAGCTTTCAATTTTATAAGTATTACTATAAAACATTTGATTTGTAAGCAAGCCCAGATAAACTAACCTCACTTCGTCACAGTACTAAAAAAACTATCGAAACCAAAATGGCGTGTCAAGTTTTAATATCACCTTGTAAACAGTAAAAGACACTGGCCATCGCCGTCGTGACTAACAATTTTAGTATAAACCAACATAAATATCAACATTACAGAACTAAACTTACGACGGATTTTGAACTGTATCTTAAGGACGATAAGAGCGATCGAGGTTGCGTTTTCGGGAGTCAAAACTCCTCCAATATCTTTGTAAATTAAAAAGATACCATCTACCACGTAAGTATATTGTCTGATGGCAGATAAAAAACTTTATACATATAGAGGATTTTTGGAAACACCGCTCCCGTCCCATAATTGGCCCAAAAAGTTTATCTTTTCAAAGAAGTTATGGTCATTTATGGTACAATATTGTCTCAGTAGACTCGTAAGGAACGTTTTCGGGCAGTTTCCTTTAAGTTATGGGTTCGTGACGTTTGAAATAACATATTTGTGTTTATATTGCCATGAGAATGTTGTAATTAGTGACTCATGCTTGAATCGGTTTCTGTATTACGTCAGATTTTTAACAGTTTAGTAGTCAAATGTTATTAAGATTATGAGATATTCCTGCAGTAGAATACTGTCAGTTTGGTTACAGACTAGCCAACGCTGAATCTTCCAGTACGCGGGCGCCACACTAGAAACTTCAGTAATGCTAGCAGAGGAGGCGGCCGATCGCGTGAGGCAACGGTCCTTACGCCCTGTCCGCCGCCGGGATTCCGATCCCGATTTCCGGCCACCGTAGGCGCGGGCTTGCGGACGGCGAGCAATGGGTAGCCCGCCGTCCGACCGTCCGGTAACCGTCCGGACCGAGCCCATGTCGTCGACGGCGCGTATTGTTCCACGCGCGCCTCAGGGAGATGTCAGCAAATCGTAGGGGCCCAGCAGGGTCGAAGCCTACTGGGGCCATGGGTAGTGTGAAAACGAAACCCGGGGCCCTGGGACGAAGGCAACGAAGGAACAGGAGTGGGTTTTTAGTCAGTAAAAGTCTGACACTATCTCTTGCTCCGCCCAAGAGCGGGATATGTCATAAGATGATTTTCGTACCCAATAAAAAAAAAACCGACATAGCCCCAAGAATCGTCAGACTTAAGTGGCAGTGGGCAATACACATTGCTTGCAAAACAGATTGTCGATTGGGCAGACTTACACTAGTCTTAAAATAATATCTAGCTATATAGATATTTTAATTAAAATGTACCTATATCTATCTACTTTATAGCAGCTTATAAGATTTGTAATATCTTCAACATTCAACAAGAAAATTCCGCAAAAATTATATATGTTTATTCTGTTCGTTTGGATTACCCCATAACAGGAAAAAGTAATCGACGAATAAGGCGTCTGCTGTCTTCAAAGTATCTTGTTTCTTTATTTATTTAGTATTCCAGATCTGTTTTGACCTTAGTACTACTTGATGACAAGTCTTGAGGTCAAATGAGATGTAACTGATATTTTGGGTTTTGCCTACACTTTTGTATTAGCTGCCAAAGCAAGGCAACCTCTTTGCGTAGCCTTTTTCCAACCAGCTTGGGATTGGGTTCCGGGGACACGGTGGTGCATACGGTAGAGGTGTGCCCTGTCTGGGCAGAGCACCGCCTTGTCCACGTGGGGGCGATCAGTGGCAGCGATCTCTCAGGGCCTTGGAACAGGCCATGGTCCGGAACGAAGAGAAGTGGCAGGTGGTCGCCTCCTGCGAAGCAGTAATGCTAATAAAGGAGGCGGCCGCAAGCGCAAGGCATTAGCATCAGCCACCGCGATTCGAATCCCGATTTCCGGCCACCGTAGGTGCGGGCTATAAGAGCCCAGCAGGGTCGAAGCCTTCTGGGGCCATAGGTGATGCGAAAGAGATCCCTGGGACCCTGGAATAATGGCAAAGAAGGAAAAGGAGTGAGTTTTTAGTCAGTAAAAGTCTGATACGCCCTCTAGCTCCGCCCATAAGCGGGGGAAGTCATTAGATGATTTTTCCACCGAAAAAAACCCAGTTACTGGAAAACACGATACTTTTTGGATAGATTGATGGTCAGACTTTCTGGCGTCTGATTACCTGTAATGAATGTCAAAGATATACAAATGACAACCGGGACCAGCAGCTTTACGTGCTAGATGGTAGGTAGGCTAGGCTATAGAGCTTGTATTATGAGCATTAGACTACTGTTAAACATACTTATATATTTCTAAATACATACATATTTAAGATAAATTACGCCCAAACACCAATATAATTTGTATAATCTATAATAATATTTTATTTATATAAGTACTTTTACAAAAAAAGACACTTATGAATACTTAGTAGTATCCATTTCTAAAAAGATTGGCTTAATTACTTAATTATATAAAAACTAGTTTAATTAACACATGTTAATTGATTATTAACCTATTCATGGTGTATTAGTACCATAGAAATTTAAAAAAACAGGAGAAGTGGCAAGGAGGCGTGTGCATGTCCGCGCGACTTGCGCAAAATGCACACGATCGGGCAAACGGCCGTCAGTTACAAACTTGTGAGATACGCGATACGTGATCGTAAACAAATTTAAAATGCCGTGTTGTTCAGTGGTTTCATGCAAGAACCGAAGTGATAAGAGAAGCCTGGGTCATCATGGATTCTCTTACCATATGGAAGTACAAGTTTAATACTATATTTATCTTTAAAATCAGTAAAAACAACAAATCTTATAATATCCCTTGCTGCTACTACGTTATTTTTGTTTTCAAATATCAAGGCGACTGTATTACTCTTACAGTACATACATTGCTCTTTAACCACTACTTAATTTTAACGCTCAGTAACGGAACAAGCAATGTAAAAATAACATAACGATACTTTATCAGTGCGGTGTATTTCATAATAAAGCCGCTGTTAGTTGCGGCGAGTTAATGATGTGCCTGTATGATCTACTAATATAGACTATCGACCATAATATCGATTGGTTGGATATCCGAAGTAAAATAATGTAAATATTTTTATTTATTTTGATTATTTTACAGAGTTGTAAAGAAATAGCATAATTCAGAATTTAATAACGACTTTTGCTTAAAATAAGGCAACATGTTCTAGCTCTTTATTTGTTCTCTTTATTTAACAAGATAGAATTTTTTTTCCAAAACTTTATTTTGTTAGAAAAAAAATAGTACAGTATTTTTTTTCTAACAAAAGCCTTACATGGTGAGGTTTAGCAGTAAGTTAGGTAAAATGATAACTACAATGTTACTTTATGTTTTCAGTTTCCCGAAAGACGTAATTTTAATAAAGCAATGGTTTGATGGAAGGCCACCTAATGGGTTCCCTAAAAAAATATAGTACTATATGCTCATTCCACTTTCAACCAGAAATGCTTTAGCCTCTTAAAAAAAACGCAGTCTTTTTGAATGGGCAATCCTTAAATTAAGACTAGACCTGAGTTAAAGTTTTTTTAGTAACTGAAAGCTTTTTCATGCAATAATTCATAATACAAGTTATTAAACTTTTCAGGATTTTAGAGGACCAGGACATGTACTTGGCCGATTTTTAGTATTTGATATTGACGTTCTGAAATGACGTTTATAATGGCCTTATACGGGTAAATGGTTAGTTTTTGGGTTTTATGAAAACAAATTTTATTATTCTATTATATATATCCAGAAAATAATATATATTAAAATTATATATTATTTTCTGGACATTTTATGATTTGTTTTTGGGACCCAAAAGAAATAGCACGACAAAAAAAAAAATGGAAAAATCGATAACTTTTCTATTTAGTCAATCTCTAGCGTAAATGTAAAATAAATTGCTTTTGCATAGCACATCGTCATTTCATGTGTGCGTAAGTTGTACGGTGCATGGAAAATACACGCTGTTTTTAGGGAGGTAAGGTTTATAATTGACTATGTAGTATGGACTGATTTATGATTTGCGGATGTGTGCGCGACTGCGTAAATATTACTGCAAATGTAGTAGTTTCGGCGGTGGTAGGGAAACTGGAGACATCGTGTTCCGGTACAATTTTTACTACTTAACATATCTCCTCCCTTCTTAAATCTGTGATTAGTACTGACATTACAACTTGTAGCGACTTGCCTGAGCTAGGTTAACAAAAACCTGTGTTTCAGGCCATCACTAGACTAAGCGATCAGTTTGTTTTGATTCATATTTAATTAATTATTAAAAAATACTATGATACTTAATAAATACAGTTTAAAAAACAAAAATTACAAAATATCTATAAGTACATCATCATCTTCCTGCCCTTGTCCCGTGTTATTTGGGGTCGGCGCAACACGTTTTTTTCTTCCACTCTGCCCTGTCATTCGTCATGCTATCACTAACTTCCTTTTCTATATGTACATAAAAATTCATATCGGTACTTACTTGGTTTCGAACCCGCAATCTCATATATGAGAGGCGGGTGCATTAACCACTGGCAAAGCAAGAGAAACATTAGCAGTTACCTTTACTTTTGGATTTTTGAGTACGAATATTATAAAATACAAATGCAAATACAATATGCGGGACCTTTATACTCTTTTATCTGTATTTATTCTTTTCGATTTTAAGTCTTTATGTGTACATAAATAAATAATGCAGCAATAGTAATAATGAGCAGTGGTGGCCGTGTGGTAACGGCCCCGACTTACGAGTTGTAGGTGACGGGTTCAAACCTAGCCAGATGCATTACTTTGTGTAATTTATTTCATCACCATTGCTCTCAAAACGGTGAAGGAAAACATCGTGAGAAAAGCGGCATGTCCTAGAACCAAAAAATTTGAAGACATGTGATATTCACCAATTCGCACTGAGCCCGCGTGGAGGATTACAGCATATTCCCTCTCTTAGAGAGAGAAGGCCTGAGTCCCAGCAGTGGGAACATTAAAAGGCTGATTATGCTTAATATGATAAATAAATAATAAAATAGGAGATTTAGTTTGCCAACGTAGATTACAAAGCGTATCAATTTATATTACCCATTATTTTAGCATACAATATAAGCTTAATCAGCCTTATAATGTTCCCACTGCTGGGGCTCAAGCTTTTTCTCTAAGAGAGGGAATAGGCCGTAATCCACCACGCTTGTTTAGTGCGAGTTGATGGATGACATGTCTTTGAATTTTTAGTTCTCTAGGACAGGCCGATTCCTTTACGATGTTTTTTTTTTTACCGTTTATGAGTAGTGGTGATGAAATAAATTACACATAGTAATGCACCTGGCTGTGTTTGAACGAACACCGACGTACAACTCGTAAGTCGGGGTTATTACCACTGCTCCTTTTTATTTTATTTATCGTTAATGGTTTAATAGTACATAAAAAAATAACTAAACTATTTATACTAAAACCTAACTATATACTTCTAATACAAAAACTCAAAGTACACTCAGGCGTCGAAGTACGCCTCCACAGCGTTGTCACCCGGAAATGTGCCCAGAAGACTGGCAGCATTGCCGCGTTGAATAGCAATGCTAATTCTATGGGCGAAGAACGAGACAGCCCTCTGGTCAGGCAAAGGTAATGATTTTATCTTCTTTTCCATATATTCTCTTACTTCAAGCAATGCTAAGATTTTTTTAAGCGATCTTTAACAAAAGCTTATAACCATTACCGATACCATTTTCTTCTCTTCCTAATATCCAACTAAAAATTTCTGGACACGACGTCTCATCATCATCATCATTTTTGCCGATAGACGTCCACTTGCCGGACATAGGCCTCCCCCAATTGTCGCCACAAAGCATGGTCCTATGCGTCTTGCATCCATCGGATTCCCGCAACCTTCACCAGGTCATCGGTCCACCTTGTAGGGGGCCTTCCAACACTGACACGACGTCGGCAAAATAAAAAATGTAAGTCAATAAAAAAATGTTAAAAAACTCTTACAGTATTACCTTTTAAACATATCTTAAGCTTTGTGGACCCCTAAACCCAAAACCGATATATCAGAAAGAATCGAAGGTGCCACATAAACAAAGACTTTATGTAACCCAATCCGATTCGGGAGCCTTGGTTAAAGTAAGACATAAATAAAGAAGTTATGAGTTTGTAATGCGAGGCGATACGGTGTCTCTGTTCACACTGTTGTAGTCAAGTGTGAGTCGGCTCTTGTAGATATGTCTTTGTTTTGTCAGGACTTGCAGTTGGTTCTTAGAATTTGATACGTGATTAATCATGACTTTCCTCCTCATTTCTTGTGTTTCTTATTTCGACTATATTCAGTGTACTGTTTATCAAGACTCTTTTGCTGTTTACTTTTTAGTCCCTCATTGATTGCAATTGTCATTTTAGCTACAGTTATATTTATCATTTGTTTTAACTTATTGGTTGTTTCTAGTAATTAGTCATTATCAGCTATATTACCTGAAGCAACTTATTCCCCGTCTGCTTTTTCTGCATACAGTTTTGTTTATTCAATTTCCGTACTAAAAGATTTTAAGACGTTGTTACATAAATTAAACGAGATGACAAAACAAATCTTAGCCATATACTTTCCAAGTCCGATCTTCCATTTCCCATATCTTCTTGTTTCATATGCACACACGCATCTGATGTGTATCAGAGAGATGAAAGGTGACCGAGCAGCGAATGAATGCCGTGAATGCTAAACACAGTACTCGTTTTGTCTATTAATATTACCCGACTGTTACAATGACCATATCTAGAAGGTTTTGAATGTCGCAATTTGGTTTCGGATTTAAAGTTTTGGGTGATTTTCGGTATCATTATGTAGGGAAGCCACGTTTGTATCACTGTGAATAAAAACTGGAATATCATATTTTGTATGCATGAACTGATTTTTTATATTCCTCTAGATCAGATTGTCTTCATCAAAGCAATGGATTTCTAGGCTCATTGTTGAATAAATATCAACAGCTATGCTAAAGACCTATCTGATTTTATTTGAATTTAATTTCCTTGATACAATGTCAGTGACTTGTTATATCCTGAATTTAAGTGCAATGAAAGTCTCATCTGTCTTTTCTTCAACAGAGCTTTCTTCATATTACGTCATAATTGTTTCTTTTTCTTATACAGATGATTCATTTTGACTGTCTTACCGGTTCATTGCTTTACATAGAATCATTTTTTTTTAAATTAATTTTCAAATCTCTATATTCTTTACTCTCAGAGTTAACAAAGAACAATTATGCATAAAATCTTAAAGCCACAATGACTAGCTTGTCCACAAATCCATCGCAGTTATCTCCGTCATCTTATAGCGAAATATTAAACGTCGCCGCGTGCGCAAGTTATTGATATTCTTTTGCGACCACTAATAAAATGGTGGCGAACCTGACTTGTTAATTCTGTACCGATTTAAGATGGATGTTGTTTGGTTTGTATTGTTTGTCGATTTATTCGAAGGATTTTGCTTTTATCTCATAATGCTTTTCTTTCCGGTTATTTTGTAAAGTCATCATGATCATAATATTAGCTGAAAGACGTCTACTATTGGACATAGGCCTCCATAACGAACAAGCCATAGGTCGCCATAACGAACTGTCATTTGCGTCTCGCATCCATAAGATTTCCTAGTAAGGGTACGCCCAGGTGCCACCACTATGTGGATTGCCCGGAGGACACGGTGGTGCACACGGTAGAGGTGACCCCGCAGTGTGTGTGTGTGTGGGGGTAGAGCACCGCAATGTCCTCATGGGGGAGATCAGTGGCAACAATCTCTCGCGCCGGGCCTTGGTACAGGCCATGGTCCGAAGCGAGGAGTAGTGGCAGGCGGTCGCCTCCTTCTGCTAAGCAGTAATGCTGGCGAAAGAGAAGGGGGCACGAGCACGCGCAAGGGCGCGGCTCTCGCGGCCCTAACCACCGGGATCCCGATCCCAATTTTCCGGCCACCGTAGGCGCAGGTTTGCGGACTGCGAGCTATGGGTAGCTCGCCGCCCGAACGTCCGGTTACCGGCCGGGCCGAGCCCAAGTCGTGAACGGCGCGTATTGTTCCAACCACGCCTCAAGGAGATGTCAGCAAACCGTAGGGGCCCAGCAGGGTCGAAGCCTACTGGGGCCAAGGGTTTGTTCCTGAGTTTGTCAGTAAAAGTCGGACGTGCCCTCCCGTTCCGCTCAAGAGCGGTGGATGTTATTGGATGATTTTCCCACCTACAAAAAAAAGAGAATCTTTCGTCCCATCAACCATCATTTAGTAAAGTTTCACTGTTTCATTTGTAAGCTGTCCAAGAAATATCGTCTTTTGTATTGTAAATCTTAAAACCCGTTAAAGTAGTAGTATTAACTATCTTCACAATATGTCTAGGTATATCAATCAGAATGAATTTCCCTACAAGTTTTATATCCTTAATAATTTCTAGAATCTCCATCATCACAGCATAATGTTGCCGATAACTTCATTTAACCTTTCATTCTCATAATGAAGCATTTGCATCTAAAATTCTCGATACTGAGAACCAATATCATCGAACACATTACGAATCATGGTCACAGAGCCTTATTTGTTAAGTTTTAAGGTGGTAATTCGCCTGGCAATGAGCACAGGTGAAACAGCACAGGTCCATGAGACATTAGCATGCAGGCGGCAATCGCAACCCGATATGACAAGCCCGTGTTAGTGCTTTATGATTTTAGATTTTTCTGTTAAACGTCAAACTCGCCGCTGCGTGCGTTTGCATGGCTTTGGAAGAGATTAGACTAGCCAAGGTAATTTTGAAGTGTTTACAATAAAAGACATCAATTTTGTTATAGTGGTTTTATTCCCAGTGCTGGACAAAGTTGTATTTAGACGTTGATATCTCAATACGCGGGTGAAGCCGCGATCAAAAACTATTTTTTTTAATAAAAATAATAATCTTGTGATGGGCCTCAACTTAGAACTGATGCCTGCCAGGTCTGTAGAATTGTTTGAAAGATCACCTGAACCCAAAAAACAAAAGATAACTCAAGGAACACGGGTGGATCAGATATCCATTTCACTCTGCCTACATCCAAAAAAAAACAAAAAAATAATATGATAAATGAAATGATATTTATCTTGCAAATAAGTTTTTTTAAAACATTTTTACACGTCAAGAAGAAGAAGAGAAGCTGGTGTTTCCTAGCTGACTACCCTGAGAAGAAACACCGAAACAAATCCAGTGGTCAAAATTTCTTTTAAAGTCCATACAGCAAACATGTAATGGTCAAATCATATGAAAACTTCAGGTTAGAGTCTGAGATGGTCTTTTGAAGAAAGAATCACACAGTTCCGAGCGAACCTATCTAGTCAGTGCAAGCATTTGTCAGTATTCGTGTAGCTCAACCCAGAACTACTAAGGAGCTCAATGACTTGACGAACAATACCAAAGAAAGGTCTATTTACAAACCCTAATAATTCATGAAACATACGGTGCGGTAAACATGTCATCTTTTAATCCACTCTTATTACCAGTAACCATAATATTTTCTCTTTCACCATGTCCATAGAGCAGTGGTGGCCGAGTGGTAACGGCCCCGACTTACGAGTTGTAGGTCGCGGGTTCAAACCCAGCCAGGCGCATTACTTTGTGTAATTTATTTAATCACCACTGCTCTCAAAACGGTGAAGGAAAACATCGTGAGGAAACCGGCATGTCCTAGAATCAAAAATTCGAAGACATGTGACATCCACCAACCCGCACTGGGCCCGCGTGGTGGATTACGGCCAGTTCCCTCTCCTGGAGAGGAGGCCTGAGTCCCAACAGTGGGAACATTATAAGGCCGACTATGCTATGATGCTATACCATCTCCAATGATCCACCTCTTTCCATTTATAACTCTATGACCTCACGATCCCACATCGTTGTCAGTGTACGTATTCATTGTTTTTATATTATTTATACTGTTTTGGTCCCTCTGTACAAATTAAGACATGAGATAGGCACGGTGCGTGCTGTGCGCATTGCTTTATGATCGTCGATGGTACAACTTTATTGCATTCGTTTTGCGAGGCAGTGTCGCTGCGGTGTTGTGTTTCTTCAGGGTTCTCGTCTGATTGTTTTTTTGTTATTGTGTTTATTGATTCTTCTATTGTTGCTTTGATGTTAATTGATTTTTTTTTCAATGTATCGTTTTGATTGGTTTTTTTTTATTACATCAGAATGTAAATAAACACAAACTTTTTGTTTTTTGCGAAAATTTTACGCCAGTCTTGTTAAAGGTAATCACGTTACCCAGTAATTGGGTTATGGAGATTAAATAGGTAGTCATTCTATAGAAAATGTTCGGCTACATCTGGTTAGACTAGAAGTGAACTTCTACATAGTTGAAAAAATTGGGCATGTGCGAGTCGGATTCGCGCACTGAGGGTTCCGTACAAACTTATAAATGTAAATACTTCAATTCCCGAATCGAAGATTTTTTTGAATCAAAAGTAAAGTTTTTTTTCGTGACGTAACAAAACACTCCTTTTTTCACATTTATTCCTGTATTTTTGCAGAAGACTTTATGCCAAATTTCTGGATTCTGGGTCAACGGGAAGTATATGAATTTTGGTTCCCTTGACAGTGTCGAAATATACGTATTTTGCGACATTAACGGCCGTATCTTTTTTTAAAATTAACTTAGAAGTTTGATTTTTTCACAGCTTCAAGAGACCGTAAATCTGAGTATATGATTTTAATTTCAAGTCGATACTTCTACGCGTTCTTGAGATAAAGGGTCTTGACAGACAGACTAACAGACGGACGACAACGTGATCCTATAAGGGTTCCGTTTTTTTTTCCTTTTGAGGTAAGGAACCCTAAAAAGGCTATATTATATTACGCAGTAGATTAGTACAGGCAAATTTGAGGATGATATTTTTTTATTTTGAATTATTGTACAATCGGAATGACATTTGAAATCCCGTGATACTATCTTTGATTTATAATTATAGACCAGACTTGATACAATCATTTTTTAATTACCATGAATGCTATAATCTGATAATCAACTAGATTGATCAGGAATCTGCAATTAATTACTGCAACTAATATTAATTACGTCAAGGTAGCTGAAGTATTAGTAACTTAAGGAAACTCTAAATCTATCAACTTGGAATTCAAAAACATTATTTTCATACGAAAGATGGATTTTACTTTCTAGGAAACTTGAATGATTAGCAAATAGACCATTTCTAGTTTTTTTTTTTTTATTGGGTGGGAAAATCATCCTAATGACATCCCCGCTCTTGGGCGGAGCGGGAGATAGTGTCAGACTCTTACTGACTAAAAACCCACTCCTGTTCCTTCGCTGCCTTCGTCCCAGGGCCCCGGGTTCCACTTTCACACTACCCGTGGCCCCAGTAGGCTTCGACCCTGCTGGGCCCCTACGATGACCATTTCTAGTTTAGAATTTATATGTCCAAATTCTTGGTACAGTCTTGAAGTTTACTAAATAAGGACTAATTAAAATTTCATTGAGAAATTACGATGTGGGCGTTTGTATTTATAATTCATTTAAGGGCGGGATACACGCTGTTGTGCACAGTTTGTGCAAAAGCTTGTCTAACTACAAGTTCTTTGTTTGTGATCTCAACTCAATAGAGAACCAATTTTGTATTACTATCTGCTGCGAGTGATTTAGGAAATTGTCCCAAGGAAACATACTGCTAAGAAAAAAGTATCCAATGTATGTGGCGCCGCTAAGTTTCCTCTTTGAGGCTGGAAAGACCTCACAGCATTCATTTTGCATTTTAAATTCGTGCGGAAGAAACGCCCGGGTGTCACCTTCTTCGTCGAAGGACACGGTGGAGGTGTGCCCCGCCTGGGCAGAGCACCGTCGTGTCTTCGTGGATTTTTAGTCAGTAAAAGTCTGACACTATCTCCCGCTCCGCCCAAGAACGAGGGATGTCATTGGATGATTTACCCACCGAAAAAAAAGACATGGTCTACCCGTGCGCTAAATACGTTGAACCGTTCGAGCGTGAAGAAGTAACAAACATTTACTGCTGCTATAATATACCATACAGGCAACGTGGGCTTGCGGATGGCGAGCAATGGGTAACCGTCCCGACCGAGCCCAAGTCGTCGACGGCACATAGTGTTCTATGCCCCCCTCAAGGAGATGTCAGCAACCGTAGGGGCCCAGCAGGGTCGAAGCCTACTGGAGCCGTGGGTGTTGCAAAAGAGATCCCCGGGGCTCTGGAACAATGGCAAAGAACGAACTGGGGTAGATTTTTAGTCAGTAAAGTCTGACGCGCCCGCCCAAGAGCGGGGGATGTTGTCATTGACAGCTTCTTAATAGAAGCAATCCAGCTTCTCGATCACACGGACATAGGTAGTGAGCCTACAAAGAACAAACCTGATTGAGTTAGTGTTTAGTGATAATGAATAGTGTAACTTAGTGTGTTATCAAATAAACACAAGAACGAAAAGTATTCACCATATTAGAGGCAGTAAGAAACGTACTATTGGACACATTCTTAGTAAAGATAATTTATTAGTTAAAGATATAACTAAATTATTAATTAGTCTTTACTAAGTAATTTAGTTATATACAAGGCTAGATTGTAATAATATTAGGGTTCATCCTCTAGAGGTATTCTCAGATAAGGGAGAAAAGTAGAAGCTTGTTCATATTGCAACTGTTAAGACTGAGGTTTGGACTCAGTGGAAAGGCGTGCGAAGAGGCTAATCGGGGATCCAGATTTGGTTAAGTTCAATCTACAAAGCCTCGAGCACAGGCGCAGGGTAGCCAGCCTATCGGTATTTTACAGGTTACATTTTGGAGAGTATGCGCGGGAATTGCATGACTTTCCACCATCTCCTTTCTACCATCGGACAACCCGACGAACGGCGAGTATCCACCCTTACGTTGTTGAAACTTCAACGGTCCGGACTAAGCGTTTCACTTCGTCGTTTATACCACGTACATCGAAGGACTGGAACAATTTGCCTGCTGCGGTCTTCCCGTCCAACTATAATTTAGGTATCTTCAAGGCTAGAGTGAATAGGCTCTTAATAAACTAGTGCGCCTCACCATCAATGATTGCATCTCCGCTTACCATCAGGTGGGAACGCAGTCAAACACTGGTTTATATCAATTAAAAAAAAAAAAGGTAACGCAAAAAATTTTGTTGCACAAAAATTTGTTTCAACAAGCATATCGAAATAAAATTAGCCTTTTTTTGCGTCAACTATAGTCTAAAAAATCATGTTGAAACTATTAAATTTTTGTGCAATCAAAATTTTACATGTAACCAGGCCTTTATAAATAAATATCTTGGATATCAAGAGTGTTAATTGGATGCTCAAAACACAATTCAGTGGTTTATAATTAGAGTTCCCTTTAAGAATACCGCGTGGCCTTTTTGGAATGTGTCCAGGGACACTACTATGATTGTTGATAGTATTTGGAGAATAAAGTCTGGTATTTATTTACTTTTGTATTGCTTGTTCGTTTAGGGCAAGGGCAATTCAAATTCATTGATTGCTTGTCAATAGTAGAAATTCAGTTTTTATGATATTTTTTATGAAAAAATTGCATAAGGATCGCTTTAATATATCCATAAGGTAATTTTTGAGTAATTGAAAATCTATGATCTTTTTTTTTTTAGAGTCCTCACTTCTTAGAATGTGGTACCACCTGACAATTATTCCTCTACGCACTGTGTAAGTGCAGTCAAGGACAACCCTCGGTTGGTGGGAAACAATTGTAACATATAGAAAACAAAGATGTTTTGGTTTTGGGAGGCTTAAGTGGACTGATTCATCATTTCAGCCTAAAGACGTCCACTGTTAGACATAGGCCTTCCCCAAATGTTGCCAAAATGACCGGTCCTTTGCGTTTCGCATCCATCGGATTCCCGCGACCCTCACCAGGTCATCGGTCCACCTTGTGGGAGGCCTTTCAACGCTGCCTCTTCCGACACGTGGTCGCCATTCCAGAACCTTTCGTCCTCATTGACCATCTGTTCTGCGAGCAATGTACCCTGCCCACTGCCACTTAAGTTTACTGATTACCAAAAACTATGTTAATACTATGACCTCTGTCTGAATAATGTTAATAGTGTCTTAAAAACTGTGTCGTCTGTGTTCTAGTGCCAAGCTGAGCTGGGGATAACCAGGTATTGTGAAAACCATCGCTTTAAAGACGGAATCATATTGGCTTGTTTTTTTCCAACGACTCGTCAATCTTGCTAGTGGACTAGTACACGGTACTAGCTGAATTTGTATTGATCGATTGCATACGGAACAAATAGTCGTATGGCCTACGATAAAGATAGAAGACGGCCCCGACTTACGAGTTGTAGGTCGCGGGTTCAAACCCAACCAGGCGCATTGCTTTGTGTAATTTTTTTCATCACCACTGCTCTCAAAACGGTGAAGGAAATCATCGTGAGGAAACTGGCATGTCCTAGAATCAAAAATTCGAAGACATGTGGCATTCTCCAACCGCACTGGGCCCGCGCGGTGGATTATAGCCTATTCCCTCTTAGAGAGGAGGCCTGAGTCCCAGCAGTAGGAACATTATAAAAAGCTGATTATGTTATTAATATTATGCTGCAGATAGGTGTTCTGGGTCTGTGTGTCTTATGTATGGGAGTTTGCGAACGCACCCATAATGCATTAGCAAATTCCTAGTGTGAAGCAATTTTTTTTTTTAATAATTCGCAAAATAGTTCGCAAATTTTCACCTGAACCAACAATATATTTTCAGAAAACGTGTTTTTTTTTTAAATTCATTTAATCTAGTGCTTGACTGCGATCCCACCTGGTGGTAAGAAATGATGCAATCATTGATGGTGAGGCGCACTAGTTTATTAAGAGCTATTCACTCTAGCCTTGAATACACCTAAATTATAGTCCCAACAAAACCGAATGACCACAGCAGTCAAATTGTTCCAGTCCTTCGATGTACGCGGTATAAACTACGAAGCGAAACGCTTAGTCCGGACTGTTGAAGTTTCAACAACGTAAGAGTGAATGTTCCGATGGCAGAAAGGAGATGGCGGAATCAAGTCATGCAATTCCCGCGCACACTTTCCAAAATGCAACCTGTGCGTATGATAATTAGCATCACATTAAAGTCGAGTTCGCAAACCATAGTAGCGTCCGCTCCATCATTACGACTATCATATTAGTTGTTTATAATAATAGAGACCCGCTAATCCAACAGGACAGTCTCTTTGTCCTTGTCCAGCTTTTGATCTCAAAACTACCACCCAAGATGGAAGCGTTTATTTGATTTGTATTTATCAAGGGTCTTCATTTAATTGGCTTCTAAATAAGGAGATGCATCATTGTTAATATTTGCTAAAGTATTTAATTTATTGTTAAGTGACATTGATTTGTTTGTCTGTTAATAATAATAACTCCTTCTCGCACGTCGGGAGTCGCAGTGCGATTCACGGCCAACCGTAGGCACGAGTATGCAGACGAGTAACGGATAGCTCGCCGTCTGGCCGTCCGGTAAAGACCAACGTCCACGCACCAATGTCTACTAGGGCTACAGGAAACGATTGAAAGTGTTAAAAAAATATCAGCAAAACTATAGGGACTCACTGGCTTAGTAGGGTCAATGCCAGCTAGGGCCATGGGATTTTTTTTTAATTTACCGTGATTATGGAACGCAAAGGGATCTGACACGTCTTCTTGCGCCAGTCTAGAGCGAGAAAAGTGATATGATAATTTCCTGCCGCCAAAAAAAGAAACATATCCCACATCCCATTTAGTGACATCAATTGTGTCGCTTTTGAAACGCAGTGAAGCGGTTAGAATATATCTGGGTACGAATATGAAGTGTTTGATAGGAAGACCTAAAAAAATTGAATCAAATTGAAACAAAATGATACAACAACCGACCACAAGCGTAGTAGTAATGCAATTGCGTAAATTAGCAACTATAGTGTACTGTGATAATTGTGTTGCACACATTAAAATTAACATCGAGATCACGA
The DNA here is from genome assembly GCA_949316375.1 of Mythimna vitellina. Taxonomy (NCBI): domain Eukaryota; kingdom Metazoa; phylum Arthropoda; class Insecta; order Lepidoptera; family Noctuidae; genus Mythimna; species Mythimna vitellina. The sequence continues at coordinate 2,002,830 of OX438704.1, forward strand.
GCTTCGAATAGCTTGCAAATATTTTGTCCAACGTTGCAATTTACATAGCAAGAATGGTTATAAACCAATGGAGGCGTAAATATACGCCTTTTTCCTATGAAGACATAGTTATAAGGTGACTAGCTTCAGCCAGCTGCTTCACCCACATGAACATACATAGGTTTCTCCATACAAACTTTGGACACCCGTTTCACGCCTTTTGGAAGATCCTCTCTTATTCCTATGCTATAAAAGGAAACCTTGCAGTGGTGAACCAGCGGTAACGACCCCGAATCACGAGTTGTAGATTGAGGGTTCAAATCCTGCTCACTTCTACTCTCAAAACGGTGAGGGAACCGCGCGGAAACCGGCATATCCATATATAATTTTTAGTTATACCAAAAATTCGAAGTCATGTGCATATCATATTCACCAATATCTACTAGGCCTACGTAGTAGGAGGATTACGGCCCATACCTCCCCTATGTATGTCCCCTCTTTGAGGAGTCCCTGAAAATACCTCACGGCGTCCTCGCCTTTTGCATGACGCAGGTTTGCACCAGACATGGTAAGTTCGGGAGATTTCTGCACCACATTCTTCGACGTACGCGGTATAAACCATGAGGCAAAACGCTAGTAATTGAATTAGAATTTCGCGGGCTACTCTAACAATTCCACCTAGAAGTACTAAGCTATACCTCACAAAAATAATTATCAAAGAAATTAACGACATTTGCTAATAGTTTAACATCGTTTTATGAACACACTGCTCCTATTTGCGAGATCGCACGTAATAATAACTTACGATACGTCGTGGCAACATTGTGACTCATATCAAACTGACAAGGTTATTGGAACTGCTCCAACCAAGAGTTAGGGTTGCGGTGCGTTGATGTGTAACAAGCAAGCATTTTATTTTCGTGGTTGGACAGAAGAAAGTTACGTAAAAATTGTTATTTTTTAAAATAATTGATGGGGTCGCGCTTGACCGGTAACTTAGCCATTCTAGGAATTATATTTATCCCATATTCATTTTGATTAATCCCAAATCGTCATTTTAGAAAGTGGTGTGTATTTTTGTCTTGACAGACAGACGGACGGGCAACGAAGTGATCCTATAAGGGTTCCGTATTTTCCTTTTGAGGTACGAAACCCTAAAAACAGTAGCTATTTAAATGGAATATGCTGTCTTCAGTACTGTACTTAATTATAAATTTAAAGTGTGTTCAATAAAAGAAAAATTAACGAACTTCTGCACATATTTCTAGCGCAAGCAACGCTTCTATCTTTTTGAAATACTCAAACTTTTGTTCGCCAAAAATCTCTCTTGTACTTGCAGAAAATCCGCTGCATCATCAGTGTGTTCAAGGTCTTATAATATAAGAATAATATTGTGATGAAGACGTGTCCGTACATTGAATAACCTAAGAAACCGAGATTTATAATCAAATTATTAGGTGTAAGTGAAAAATACAATACTTGTAGTTACTTCAGAAGAAGCTGCAAATAGGACATACTCTTGTTTTTAATGTTAGTGGTTCAAGAAAAACCAAATTATAATGTACTAGCTGACTCGGCGAACTTAGTACCGCCTAATAATGTGATTAATGAAGAACTGTTCGACCGATTTTGTGCAAACTTCACATAAACCATCAACTAAATAGTCCGAACAAAGCCAAAACATTTGGTTTGGATAGGTGAGCCCGTTCTTGAGTTATAAAATTACAGCGAAAAGTGGCATTGATTTTTATATATATAGATTGGTGCTGCAAAACTTATTTAAATAACTTTTTTTCATAGCTATAAGATATCAACTAAATTATCTGCCACGATTGCCTAATCAGACAGTTTTTTATTTATTTATGCAAACTATTCAGATTTGGTATTATGATTAGACCACGTCTTCAAGTCAAATAAGTTTATAAGTTGGCAGTAGTATCATCACCATGTTAATGTTTTTGAATTGTCTATCTGTACCAATTCAATTGTCTGTTTATACCAAATCAATTGTCAATTTGTAACAATTCAACTGTCTGTTTGTACCAATTCAATTTTATATTTATGCCCATGAAATTGTCTATTTGTACCAATTAAATGGTTTGTAAGTTTATTTATTTTACTACTGATTATTTATAATATTGTATTTTGTTTATGGTTAATATTTTTTTTTTGTATTCACCTTTTTTCTCTTTCTTTGCACAACTTTTGGGTGTTGATTTTATTAGATTGACTGGTAGAAAATGCCTAAGGTATTAAATCCTAGTAATAATATAGAGAAGTCTTTTAATAATAATGATTCTTAGAATATTCCCACTACTGGGACTCCGAATTTCTCTCTAGCAGTCGCAATTCACCACACGGGCCCAGTGCAGGTTCGTGCATGTCACATGTCTTCGAATGTTCGGCTCTAGGACATACCTGTCACCTCACGATCATTTCTTTCACCGTTTTGATAGTAATAGTGATAAAATAAATACATGACCTTCTTTAACTCCAACGTTGGGGCCGTCATCACCGGCTTACCACTATTCGTGAAATAATTAATTCTTCAAAATTCAGAGCATTCTGTAGAGCTATATCTAAGAGGAATGTATGGATGTGTTTGACACTGTATATATAATTGGCAATACTATAAAATTATTTGATGACTAGTAAATATATTCAAGAAAATCCACTAGCAAAACTTGTATAATGCAATGCACCCGTTTTATTATTATTGCGAATAAATTGTTTTCATCTCATTGTAGGTCAGCGAGCGTTTTATTTAATTAGCTTTAGGCTGCACACAAACGCTACGATTATTTTGTCGCAAGATTGTAAACGATTTTTATGGTGGCGAAAGAATTTAATCACGATCTGGAGACACTCTTGCGATAGTTGTAGGGCTATAATTTGTGGTGGCCTTTTTTTGTTAGTCTCACTCAGTAAAGAAGCGTACAAATTACGTTTCTTGTAAATAGGGCAAGTATCCAGTTCCATCAATAGTCTGGAAGACTACTCTAACGAATATGCAAGCACTGTAGACGTGAGGTTGCTGACGACGAGCAATGGGTAGCTGGCCGTCCGGACCGTAGTGTCGTCGACGGCGCGTAGTGTTCCACGCGTGCCTCAAGATGTCAGCAAAACTGTAGGTGCTCAGAAGGGTCAAAGCTGGAGCCATAGGTTATGCGAAAGAGTCCGAGCTCGGCGCCCTGGAACGCAAGAGATTATTTGAAAGAGTTCCAATAGCCCAAAAACATAAAAGGCAACTGAAGGAACATGGGAGTGTGTTTTAGTCACTAAAAGTCCGACACACAGGAAAAGTTATTAGATGATTTCCCAGCTAAAAAACGAGGTTGTAAAAAGATCACTAAGTTGATGATGAATTATCGCACTCTAGGGCGGCATGAGAGGGCGTGTCAGGCTCATACTGACTAAAACCCATTCGGGTTCCTGGGCCACAAGATTTCTTTCGAACAATCCCGCAGCAATGGCAGTTGGGGCATTTGAGTAGCTCCTAAGATAACTCTCTGAACAATTTGAAATTTAGTATTTTGTGAGTCATCATTATCATCAATTCAGCCGAAAAACGTCCACTGCTGGACTCACTGCGTCTTCCGGTTCGTGGTCTCTTTCTCTCTCACTCGAGGACCTTTTAGCTTCATCGACCATCTGTTCTGCGAGGAATATGCCCTGCCCGCTACCACTTCCACTCCCTCATTTTAGCGTGTCGATGGTAAAACTAGTTTTTTATTTCTAGTTAAATTCTTTGCCTTATCCAGTTCTCGCCTTAAAAACTTTAAGCAGACTCCGAACCAAGGTGGGGGCAGCAAAGACAATCTTTACAGATGGGGGCTCTCGAACGGTTCCGATCTTCAGTGTTCGTGCAGCGTCTCTCCGCAGACCATGTCCGAATTTCCATCCTGCGTCACGTGCCCTGTTACCTGATTACGTAGGGACCTAATAACAGAAAGAAAAGAAAGAGAGTGGCTTCGCTCGCGTAAAACTAAGTTTCTAAGTTTCATACAAATTTCCAACCCCCGTTTTACCCCCTTAGGGGTAGAGTTTCGTAAAATTCGTTCTCAGTGAATGTCTACACCCTATAAGGAACCTATCTGCCAAACTTTAACTTTTTAGGTGTAATAGTTTTTGAGATTTCGTGATTAATCAGTGAGTGGTATTTCGCTTTTATATATATAGATAATCGCAGCGTCTAGTCGCAAGTACATCTCAATCCTAACGTGTTTACTTGAATTAAAACGAATTCTTTATGGATTTATGTTGTGCTGAAACTGATTCCCTGTACTATGCACTAGATTTACATGTAGGTGAGCTGGTGTAGGTGGGATTAAATAATCTTCTACATAGTTATTTTGTATTATTTATTTAGGACGCACCTCTTCATTATTATATACTATTCATATTCTTGCCCTTGCCCTGTTTTATTGTGGTTGGTTCAACACTTTTTTTTCTTCCATCCTGTCCTGTCGTCCGTCATGCTATCACTAACTCCCTTTTCTTTCATATCACTCCTCACACAATCTATCCCTCATTTTTTTAGCCTCCCTCTTCCTCTCCATACATCCACATGTATACGCATAGCCTTTTTAGTAACATGCGTTTCATTCTTCCTCTTTACCTGGCCATACCAAGACAAACGATGCTCGTACAACTTTTCAGTCACTGGCGTTTGACGGACCAAATCCGCCGACCAAATCCTTTCTCGCAACAGACGACCGGATCAGATAGTTGCTTTGCGTATGACGTCAAGTAAACGCCATCAGCTAGCGGATCTACACAGACGCCAATAGTAATAAATATGGACGCCGGACTATTCTATATAAGGACTAATTTAGTTCAGACAAATCTGTGGTCTGATTGTACTAAATTTGAGCGTGTGATAATAGTAATCCCAGTAAACAATATAACGATAGTTTTATACAGGTGGCCTCATTATTGATGGCTCATTTACTACAAAACTATGAGCGCTCAGCCATAACTAATAACGAACCAGTAAATGTATTTTTATAGAAATCCAATGACAGAGATGAGTTCCATGTATTTTGTTTGTGTATTTTTGTGGGTATATGTGTTACAAATAGTAGGGTGTGTAGATCCTGGACAAACTCCTGCTTCAGTAAGTGGTAAAAAATTAAAATCATGTTCAGTTCGATTACCTTGAGTTTCATCATACAGTTGGAAGATGTGTACGGTTGGTGAGTTCACTACCGGAGCCAAGCTAGTGAGTCAGCTGCATCCTCCATCCAGCAGATTTATTCAAATAAAATTCTTAGAAATAACTCAATGCATATAATATAGAAAGTTTGATAGTGGTACCAGTGACTGAAAAGTTCAAAGGGAATCGTTTGTCCTGGTATGGTCGTATGAAGAGGAGGGATGAAATAGCATAGCATAGCATAATCAGCCTTTCAATGTTCGAGTTCCCACTATTGGGACTCAGGCCTCCTCTCTAGGAGAGGGAATGAGCCGTAATCCAACACGCGGGCCCAGTGCGGGTTGGTGGATGTCACATGTCTTCGAATTTTTGGTTCTAGGAGATGCCGATTTCCTCACAATGTTTTCCTTCACCGTTTTGAGAGCAGTGGTGATGAAAAAAATTACACAAAGTTATGCGCCTAGCTGGTTTTGAACCCGCGACCTACAACTCGTAAGTCAGAGCCATTACCACTCGGCCACCACTGCTTTCGGATGAAATCCATGTTACTAAAAGAGTTATGAGTATACATGTGGATGAATGGAGAGGAAGAGGGAGGTCAAACAATAGATGTATGGATTGTGTGAGGAGTGATATGAAAGACAGGATATAATGTAAGAAAAAAGAGCAGGAAGATAATGATGCTGATGATCTTGTTTGATTTCAATGCAGAAAGAAATCTGTCATCACATTTTTACTATAGTACTTTAGTTTGGATACATTATTATATTGCTTGTCGCTAATCAGAAGTTTAAAAAGATGTCGAAAATGTTTTAGGGCCCTTTCAAAATTTCGATAGCCAGCATCAAAGACTGCACTGACCCTACCAAGCCCTACATGAAGAATCCTCCGGTTGTATTCCAATCAGTCACTCACAACGGTACCTTGAGTGGAAATATTACATTCTTGAGGGATACAAGATATATGAAGGTACGTTCTGTCACTATTGCAACTTAATATCTTTGTTCCACTCCTGTTCCTTCTTTGCCATTGTTCCAGGCACCTGGGGATCTCTTTCACATCACCCATGGCCCCAGTAGGCTTCGACCCTGCTGGGCCCCTTCGGTTGCTGACATCTCCTTGAAGCGCGCGTGGAACACTACGCGCCGTCGACGATATGGGCTCGGTCCGGACGGTTACCTGACGGTCTGACGGCGAGCTAACCATTGTTCGCCGTCTGCTAGCCCGCGCTTACGATAGCCGGAAACCGGGATCGGAATCCCGGCGGATGGGGCGCGAGGGCCATTGCCTCACACCTGCACTTGCAGCCTTCTCCTTTGCTAGCATTACTAGGTTTTAGATGTTGTTTTTTAGGAAGATCATCAAAGATAACTTCTCTCACTCAGAGCGGAGCGAAAATGAGTGTCTGACTTTTACTGACTAAAATCCACAATGTTCCTTCAGTTGCCTTTTGCGAGGGTTATGATGACTCTTTCGAACATTCCGCTGCCTTGTAAAATTGTAATCTTCTTCTTCTTCCTTGTCGGTATCACTCTTGACAGCGTGGTCGTCGTCATCACTTCAGGTGTTGGTGGCAAGCTTCACAACACGCCGCCACTCCTCTCTGATGGCCGCCTTCCTCGTGCATTCATGCAGTGATGATGAGCCATTTACTGCCGTTTTAATCTGGTCAGTCCACCTCAAAGGCGATCTTTCTCGTGGCTTGGTGCCCTCAACCTTTCCCTGGACCACAAGTCACTCATTAGCTACTTCCCCTCAGCGGCGTACGTGACCAAAAAAGGTGATAATTCGAAACTGTACCAAAGATGATAAATGCTGTTTGATGCAGAGTTCTCGATTGGTACGGAATTCAGTCCACGATACTCCGAGCATTCTCCTCCAGCACCACATCTCTAGGGCGTCTATCGTCCTCTTCTCTATTTCCCGTAAGGTCCACGTTTCGGCGGTGTACAAGAATATGGGGAATACAAGTGCCCGAACTAGCCGGATTTTTGTGTCTCTATATATGTTGCGATTCCTTCATATTTTCCTCAACTTATCCATCGCAGACCTGGAAATTGCCATACGCCTCTTCACTTCGTCGATACAAAATTGTAATACCTACAATTAAATTGCAGATAAGACTCAGAGGTTTTATACTAAGCGATGGAAAATGGAAGCCAGCCTACCTGATCAATAACTTGGACTGCCACGGACTGGTGCTGCACTTCATGTGTGCAGCAATGAATATCAAGTATGACAGGAAAGAGTGCCGTTACTTTAAGGTAAGATTGCTTAACATAGTATCATCATTTTAGCCGAAAGATGTCTACCTCCAGGCGCTCCTAAGTATCACCAAGACGACCAGTCCTATGCGTCTCGTATCCATCGTCTTCCCATGACCCTCACCAGGTCATCAGCTCAAAACTACATAACATATTCAACCTATAATATTTCCACTAATGAAACATCAGTAGGAAGTTGTAATCCACCCACCATGTAGGCTCAGTGCGGGTTGGTGGAAGTCCATATCATTTCGAATGATTAGTTCTAGGACATCCCGTTTTCCTCACGATGTTTTCTTTTACTGTTTGAACAGAAGTAGTGAAATAAATGTAGATAATATTGAAGCTTCTGCAAGCAGAAGCGTACGGCAATGCGCCACCGGTACATGGTGGACATCCCACATATACGCACAAAACGTTTTGGGAACACATTCATTGTGCGTACAGCTAAGGAGTGGAATTCCTTGCCAGAATCTGTATTTCCTGATGGCTACAACCCGGGAAACTTTAAGTCAAGAGTGAATAGGTTACTTCTAGGTAAGCGCGTTCCATCGTCGACCGCATCGATAGCGGTCAAGCGCGAACCTCATCAAAAATAAAAAAAAAGCAGGGTTGCTCGCATGAAGGCAGAAAAGTTCCAAGAAAACATACTCATGGAATAAAAAGTATCTTTTATCTTATTCTAGGGTATATTCTACTAGTCTGCCGAGATCGAATTCCTTTCCAATTCATTCAGCCGTTTAAGCATGAAAGAGTAAGCAAAATTCACACATTTACACAACCAACCAACCTTTCACTGTTATAGTGTTAGCGATCTTCGTTGGTCTTCTATAAGACGGTTCGTAGATGCAAAGTTTTTTTTTTTAATCTTGATAGGTTCGCCCTTGACCGCTATCTCACTTGATGGAAAGCGACGATGCGGTCGACGATGGAACGCGCTTACCTAGGAGTAACTTATTCACTCTTGACTTAAAGATTCCCGGAGTCTGGAGATTTCCGGAGTTAAACTTCTATCGGGAAATAAAACTGACATGTTTTGTTTCAGGGCTCCTACGCTTTCGAAAACTTGAACGTGGATCATCTACTGCATTTGTGGATTTCCAATGTGCAGTTCGGCCATATCTTGTGGCGATCAGAGACATATTCGCAAGATGGAACGTTTGCCTGCAAGGAATTCGACACGATGACTGAACCGGCATAGGATATTTGATCAGAGTGCTTTGCGAGTTTGTTTTATGTTAACACAATCGAAACGTTTATGATGTTCCTTGCTCTGATTGGTCCGCTCCAAGCTCTTAACCAATCAGAAAGACGAACGCAGTAAACGTTTCGATCGCGTTAACGTAAAAAAAATTCGCACTTAACGCACAGAGAGGTTGACTAGTAGAGAATGTTCTGGAGCATTAAGTCCGCGATGTACCTTTACATTTGTACATGAAGTTTTAATTAATAAATAATTTCTAGCTTTTTATTTATGTTATATACATCTTAACTAATAAATATTATAACTTAATAAATATTTAAACAAATTGAAAATAATATTATGTACAAACTGGTAGAAAAAGAACTCATAGGGCATCAAAAAATTCGTCCACATCGATCGTCAATGGGAAAAGTGCCCAGAACGCTGGCAGCATTGCCACGCTGGATGGCAATGCTAATTCGTTGACCAAAGAAAAGCCCAGCCCTCTGGTCACGCGAAGAGTCGACCAGCTGTTTGCTGATATCCCGAACAACTCGATGAGCGCTCGGACCCCATGGCCCCAGTGTTTCAACCCCGAACGGCTCAAATATATAACCTCCGATGAGGTTATTATATTTACGCCGTTTGAGGTTTTCTGCACCTGCAGCAGCCGCCCCAGCACAACCTGCCGTACTCAGAAGATGGGATGGCGCAAGGGTGTCGACACATGTTGCATCCCACACCAAAGGCCTACCCAATTTCCAAGGCATTATAGTCATCCCGTCTGGCCTCTTCCCATCGTCACGTGCCAAGCCATTGGGTTCTAAAACAGCTGGCACCCCAGCGGTGACAAGAGCTCGGCGGATGATGTCATTAATACTGGCATGTCGTGCTATCCGACCAGCGCTTCTACTGCATGATAGGCCATGGTGTCCGAGGCGGTCGACTGCTTCGCCGCACTGACATCGATGTGGAGCTCCACTAGGAGCACCCAGACGCAAGCATGTAGCGATCCGGAAGGTGGTGTCACTCAGCATAGTTCCTATGTTAGGTGACGGTAGAGCCTGTAGCCAGAGGCCCGATTCCCATTCACCCACAGCCAGAAGGCGGGCGCGCTCAGCAGTATTGGTGGACGTATTGATAAGATTATTCCGTACCAACCTGCAGAGCGGCTCATCCCACTGTCTCTGGGAAGATGGATTCTCGGGCAACGCCTTGTCCGGGCAAGCCACTTTCCAGGCGTTCACGGCGTCGGTCAAGCACGGCACCTCACAGTCGACCAATGATGGAGTTAAGATGCTTTCAACTAACTGTTGAGTGCTGTGGACCGAAGACAGAAACGCCGGTAGACTTATACTAGAAATTTTGCGGAATTATTTCTTTTACTAGAAATTTCTAGCTTTAATTGTAATTTGATTTGGGACGGTTTCGTATATTTTCTTATATCGTATAATCTTATATATTATCTCGTATAATCTCGGTATTTGATGGTCCTTGAACCTTAACTATGCAGTTGTTATTTTGTAGCCACAAGTTCCTCTTCATTTCAGCCGAAAGAGGTCCACTGTTGGAGATAGGTCTCCCCTAAGTGTCATCATAACAAACGGTCCTGTGCGTCTTGCATCCATTGCGTTCCCGCAACTTTCACCAGGCTCCTCCAAGCTCCTCCTCTCTCTCATTTAATTCATACTATCTGATTTATCCATTTCTTCCATGTTCTTCCACTTCTAGATGGTTCTCTCAGGACCCTGTAGTCCTGGACCTTTAGAAAGCGTACGAAGAGCGGAAGACAACTTGCATGGGCCTTTCAGGCACTTTCATGGAGCGTGCTACCAACTGACGATTATGCCTGTCTGCGCTATGCAAGCGCAACCCAGGACAACCGTTGGTTGGACAACTGTCAGACTTTTACTGACTAAAAACCCACTCCTGTTCCTTCTTTGCCGTCATCTCGGGGCCCCGAGCTTCGCTTTCACACTACCCGTGGCCCCATTAGGCTTCGACCCTGCTGGGCCAACCGTTGGTTGGTGGGAAACGGTGGGACCCTCGTTTTATCTCCGAAGGGGGTGAATTTTGGAGAATCCCCTCTTATTGCTCATCTACGCCATAAAAAGAAACTTTGTGGAAAAATATTTCGCTCCTAGTCTTAGTACTTTTGGCGGTACGTTGATATAATAATAATAATAATATTCCACAACTTTCACGCAACGCCATCTAATCCCAAACTAAGCAGAGCTTGTGTTATGAGTACTAGACAACTGATAAACATACTTATATATTTCTAAATACATACATATTATAGATAAATTACACCCAAATACAGAACAAAATAATTATTGTGCTCATCATACTAACATTTGTCCTGGGTGGAAATCGAACCCCTAGACCAACAGGCCAGTCTGAGATTTCAGTCAATCAGTTTCTTCTTTTATATTATACTTGTAAATTAGCCATTTGAATCATTAAAGAGACAGACTCAAAGCATTCCTCACCATATAATATTACAAGGGATTTTTAAACTCGAAGAAAAAAGCTGCTTCTGCTCTGGGAGGAGCAAGAAAGACTGTCAGACTTTCATAAACAAAACCCAGGGTGGTTTTGTGTTTAAGCTGCCCTTTACGCTGGAGCCAGGACCACTGTAACTTTCGAAGAATCCCACAGCCATATCATTCCATTCCTAAATTTAGATGTTATCAATAAAATGTAATTTACATGAAATAGATTATTACACTTTATATCTATTTGCATTCTCATTATTTGCCTCATTAGCTACAGACAGTGTCTAAATATCTGCTGCTCAAATACTAAACCAAAGTTAATGTGATTTTAACTGACTAGATGTTATGTTGAACAGACATGATTATTCAATGTTTTCTTTTTACATTTTTGTTTATATTATATTTATTGCCAATGTGTTGTTCCAGATCTGAGCCAAATACGACTTCGGTAAGTTGGTTGATTATTTTAAATATTTGTTCTATTTATGTTAAATAATAATATCCTTCATTCAAGAGGATGTCTTTACTAGGTAATATGCATGAAAAAATACTTATTATCTTACCAGGTTATCAATAAATATACAAATCTGTAAAAACAATATCAAAATTGATAAAAATCAAACGAGATACGTAGAGTCTTCACGTCCAACTATAATTTAGGTGTCTTCAAGGCTGCATAGGCTCTTAATAATCTAAGGCGCCTCACCATCAATGATTGCATCTCTGCTTACCATCAGATGGGATCGCAGTCAAGCACTAGTTTATATCAATTAAAAAGAAAAAAACAAAAGAGAGACGTAGCGTTGGAAGGTATCCCACAAGGTGGACCGATGACCTGGTAAGGTTCACGGGAATCCGATGGATGCGAGACGCACAGGACAGGTCATTTTGGCGATACCTGGGAGAGGCTTACGTCCAACAGTGTACGTCTTTCAGCTGAAATGATGATAATGATAATCTATCTTTCTCGCCATTTAAGTTTGTGTAAAAGTTTTGTTACTATTTTGGTGTACAATAAAGTTTATCCTATTCTATTCAAGACACCATTTTCTAATTATATAATAATTTTGCAAATAAGTTAAAAACAAAAAACACTTTTACACGTCAATTTTTTTCTCGTCAGTTAAAACTAGATGAGGTCAGTGTTTCCTAGCTGACTACCCTGAGAAGAAATACCGAAACAAACTCAGGGGTCAAAGTCTCTTTTAAAGTCCATACAGTAAACACGTAATGGTCAAGTCATATGAGAATCATGCAGATTAGTGTTTCAGATGGTCTTCTGAAGCAAGAACCATACAGATTTAAGTGGACCTGTCCAGTCAGTGTAAGCATTTGTCAGTATTCGTGACATGGACACATGGCTTTTGACGTCACAAGTCCATGTCAGCCTTTTCTTTCTGATGAGTGGCTTTGAAGCTACTTTGCCGATGAAGTTATTTTAAACATTCTTGCATATTTGTTCCAAGCCAAAAATATTTAATTTAGTAAATAAAACACACATATTACCTAGTAAAAGAGTATGCGAGCATTAAAGCATAAATTTTTGCTTTTTATGACAATATTTATGGAAAAATGATAATCTTAATCTTTCAGGGCACTTTTAAAACTTCTATCGTCAGTGCGAAGGACTGCGCTATTCGTGATAGACCATTCTTGAAGAATCCGCCAATGTTGTTCAATCCATATATCCAAAATGTCAACGGAAAAAACACGCTGAGCGGCAACCTTACTGTTTTGAGAGATATAAAGGATGTAAGGGTAGGTATTATTGAGACAGAGAAGTTTTTCGTGGCAAAACAAACCACCAAGAAAGGCAGGATAGTGAGAATCATGTTTTTTCTCATTACTCCAGTACTGAAATCAAAGACAATTATAATGATAAATGATATTTATTTTGTAAGTAGGTTTAAAAAAACACTTTTACACGTCAATTTTTTTTTTGTCATTTTAAACTAGATGAGGCCGGTGTTTCCTAGCTGACTACCCTGAGAAGAAACACCGAAACAAACTCAGGGGTCAAAGTCTCTTTTAAAGTCCATACAGTTAATATGTAATGGTCAAATCACATGAGAACAGTGCAGATTTGTCTGAGATGGTCTTTTGAAGAAAGAACCATACAGATTTGAGTGGACCTGTCCAGTCAGTGCAAGCATTTGTCAGTATTCGCAAAGCTCAACCCAGGACTACTAAGGAGCTCAACGACTTGACGAACAATACCAAGGAAAGGACATTTGGGTAGGCCGCAGAATATACTCAAATTGCCAGACATACGTTAAAATTACTGAAAAGGAAAAAAAAGGCAATCAACATTGTTCTCACGTTCACAATAATAAAAGTAAATATATAATTTACAAAATTTAATTTACTTAATAAAGTAAATATTGATGTCAAAATAAAAATAAATAAAGTCAAATTGCAAAATAAAAATAATCTACAATATCAAATTGTAAAATAATAATAATAAAGAGCACAATTGAAAATAAAAACAAAAGAGAAAAATAAGACAACAGTGTTGTAGTGCGTACTGGAGCAAGGCAATCCCAAGCCTTTTCGTCCTCAACATAGTCCTTTATAGAGTAAAAAGCCTTTTGACAAAGTTTTCGCTTTACAAATGTTTTGAATTTATTAAGGCTTAGTTGTTGAATGTGACTAGGAAGTTTATTATAGAAGTGTATACATTGGCATCTAAATGAGCCCCCTATTTTTTTTAGCCTGGTTGTAGGAACCACAAATTTGTGTTTGTTCCTAGTATTAAAATTATGGATATCACTGTATTTTTTAAAACTGTTTATATTTTTATGTGCATACACAATATTCTCGTAAATATACCGTGAAGGTACAGTCATAATATTAATCTCTTTAAATTTATCTCTGAGGGAGTATCTGGGACCTAATCTATAAATCGATAATATGGTAACGTTTGAAACAGAAGGCTCAAAGTCACCCAAAGGGCAATGGAAAGGGCTATGCTCGGAGTTTCCTTGCGTGATCGAATCAGAAATGAAGATATCCGCAGGAGAACTAAGGTTGCCGACATAGCACGAAGAATCGCCAAACTTAAGTAGCAATGGGCAGGGCACATTGCTCGCAGAACGGATGGCCGTTGGGGCCGAAAGGTTCTGGAGTGGCGACCGCGTACCGGAAGACGTAGTGTTAGAAGGCCCCCCCCCTACAAGGTGGACCGATGACCTGGTGAAGGTTGCGGGAATCCGATGGATGCGAGACGCACAGAACCGTTAATTGTGGCGACATTTGGGGGAGGCCTATGTCCAGCAGTGGACGTCTATCGGCTGAAATGATGATGATGATGATGAAATATTTTTTTTAAACAAAATCATACAATTATAAAACATTTAAAAATATAAAAAATAGTACCCCACCGGTATCAGGAACAGGGTCCAAGCTACCGGCGGTCAGGGCTCCAGAGAAAGGAACCTCTTAACAATACGAGCCGTGTCCAGGAGTAACTATTATTATTATTATGCCCTTTTCAGATGAAGGTGAATAGCTACTCTCTGCGAAATGATAAATGGCGACAGTACCATAGTTTTAATAACCTGGACTGCCATGGTACATTGCTTCATTTCACTTTTGGAGCCCTCAAGATCAAATATGATAAAAAGAAGTGTATGTTCTTTAAGGTAAGGTTTGGTTTTGAATACGTCTTTATCAAATTAAATTGTAAAAGTCACTTTGCATATAAGTTTTCGTACGGACAGTTTCATCATGATTGGCTTACAGGAGTCCACTATTTTTGACTATTCTTTATCATTCAGTTACTACCGGTAACTTCAGAACCCTATTAAACGTTTTACTGTCAATATGCTTGAAACTCTTCTGAAGAATGACTAAAATATGTTGGCCTAAAATTGAGCAGAACGAAAACAGAACAATTGTTCTGCGATTTCGGCGGTCTCTCCAATCTAATGCCCTTAGCTCTCACCGGAACGTCCATACCGATCTGCTGCAAAATTCAGTACTTCTGGTTGGTGTAGTAGACCAAAACGTAATGCATCTGATTAACTTGGAATACATGAAATAGCGACAGGACAATGTGAACAACTTGTGACCCATAAAAGCCCACCAAGTTGTAGAATAAAATCTACAAGCTCATTATAATTGATAGGTTCGCGCTTGACTGCTATCTCACCTGATGGAAAGTGAAGATGCGGTCGACAATGGGGTGCGCTTACCTAGAATCAACCTATTCACTCTTGACTTAAAGATTCCCGGGTTGTAGCCATCAGGAAACACAGATTCCGGCAAGAAATTCTACTTCTTAGCTGTACGCACTCTGAATGTGTTCACCTTTATGCAATGAAAAGAAAAAAAAGAAAAGGTGGATGAATTGTGTGAGGAATGATAGGGAAGAAAAGAGAGTAAGTGATAGTGGGACGGCTGGCAGAATAGAATTGAAGAAAAAATTGGTGTTGCGCTGATCCCAAATAAAAAAAGACAAGAGAAGAAATATGATGAAGTTTTGAAAGTGTTTTGCTTTTGATACAAGACTCGAAATAAAACCCTTTTTGGGGTTTGTTTAACTTTTTGGCTATAAAAATACTAGCACTCAGTCTAATTCGGTTAAATGATTTTGAATATAATCTAGCGAGCATTGGTGGCCGAGTGGTAACGGCCTCGACTTACGAGTTGTAGGTTGCGGGTTCAAACCCAGCCAGATGCATTACTTTGTGTAATTTATTTCATCACTACTGTTCTCAAAACGGTGAAGAAAAACATTGTGAGGAAACCGGCATATCCTAGAACCAAAAATTCGAAGACATGTGACATCAACCAACACGCACTGGGCCCACGTGGTAGATTATGGCCCATTCCCTCTCCTAAAGAGGAGGCCTGTGTCCCAAGAGTGGGAAAATTATAAGGCAGACTATGCTATAATCTAGCAAAGCAAAGTCAGACAGACGCAACAGTCTAATAGATGGTCGATGGGACCTAAAGGTTCGGGAGTGGCGACCGCATCGGAAAGGTGGTCCGTTAGAAGGCCTCCCACAAGTTGGACCGATGACCTGGTGAGAGTCGCGAGAATGCGATGGAGGCGAGACGTTACAGTACCGTTCGTCATGGCGACACTAGGGGAAGACTCATGACCAGCTGTGAATGTCTTTCGGCTGAAATGATGATGATAATTATGAAAGTAAAGTATTAATTTTGTTTTGTCTTCTCCAGGGTTTCTACACTTTCAGAAACATAGACGTAAATCAACTCCAGCACATCTGGGTTTCGGTGATGCCGTACGGAAGGGTGCTGTGGCGTGTAGAGACTTACACCAACGGAGGACTGTTCGTCTGTAAAGAGTTTGACACTACCACAGAAATTGCTTACCCTTAGACAGTACTGTCACGCCCGTCTTTAATCCCCATACCTGCATACCTATGCAGGGGTGAAAAGAAACAAATCCTAGTATTTATGTATTCCCATTTATTTCCAAACTGCATTAAAAATCGTTACTTTGTTAATATAATTATACCTAAATAAATAATATAAACATAATTATTATACCTAAATGAAAACACAAATCTAAGTTTTATTTCTATGTATTCCTTTATTTTTCTTCGCTCCCGTTTTGGGTGGAGCGATTGGTGGACTATTAACGACTAAAATCCACCGTATTTCTTCAGTTGGCATTTGTATCCAGGGTCAAGATAACTTTTTCGAACAATCTCGCAGCCTATGCTGACAGCTCTTTGATGCGCGTGCCGAACCGTACTGTTCGGATGGCCATGACCTGTGGACCTATTAGGACAAGTTTAGGTGGCGAGTTGGTCAGTTCCATAGTGAACGTGCATAATCCGGAGCCCCATAAAGGGACATAAACCACACGATCCCCGTATAGAGCGCCTCTTAAATTGGGCCGGAGCCTGTTGAAGGCAGTTCCAACCCGCTTCTGAAGTGTTCTGCGAAGTTCCACCTGCTTTCGAGGACGATTCCCAGATCACTCACTTGTCATCAACTCCACGCCGATGTGTTTTATTTGGCATTCCGATCTTGGCGTATTGTGAGGACCATGTAAACATGGTCTTGGACTTGTCCAGGGCCATTTTGATTTCCAACCGCCGAATTCACTCAACGACTGTATCAACCTCGCATGTCACTAATTTGGTCACCACCTGGTGCGACGCCCCCTTCGCCAGGAGTTCACCGATGATCCACAGAAGTGGCCCCAGAACTGATCCCTATGGGACACCTCGTAATATCTCTCGCCAGTTCCACTTTCTCCGGTGACCAAGGTAAATAACAGACTTATCCATCAAATAACCCTCAACAACACAACAAAGGTTGGTCGGCATCTTGTGAAACCTTAGTGTCTTCCTATTGCAACTCTAAGGTAAGGTATTAAAGGCATTGTCAATGTCAAGAGGCAACGCCGAGACGATCCCAACTCGGGACACTGCATCACATCTATTCACCCCTGCATTCCTATTCATTCATTGAATTAGTAAGATCCGTAATAAATGATCATCCAAGATACTAACTTAGCCCAAAAAATCGCCAAACTTAAGTGAAAGTGGGCTGGGCCCACTGCTTGCAGAACAGAATGATCGACGAGCGACCGAAAGGTTCTGAAGTGGCGACCACGAATGTACTGAAAGACGCAGCGTTGGAAGGCTTACTACAAGGGGGACCGATGACCTAGTAAGGGTAGCGGAAATCCGATGGATGCAATATACACAGGATTGTTCGTTGTGGTGGCACTTCGGAGAGGCATATAGATAGATAGATATATTCTTTATTTTACACCAATAATAAAATTACAATAGCCTATGCTTTATAGCCAATGGCACAGGCCTACGTCTAATAGTTGATGATTTTCGGCAAAAATGATGATGATAATGATATAATGATCAACAATATTCGTAGCTTTTAATACAAAGTAAGTCGTGGTATGTCGCAAAAAACATATATTTCGACACTCTCAAGTGAATCAAAATTCATAGGTATACTTCCCGTTGACCTAGAATTCTGAAATTTGACATGAAGCAAGGTCTCACAGCACAAGTATAGGAAAAAATCTGAAAACTGCAAAATTTTTAGTTACGATATAGAAAATACATACTTCTTTTGCGACTCGAAAAAAATTTATAACTCAATTCGGGAATTTAAATGGTTTCATAGGTAAGTTTGTATGGAACCCTCAGTACTCGAGTCCGATTCGCACCTGCCTGGTTTTTTTTTTACTTTACACCCTGTTTCGCATACTTCTAAATTTAAAATGAATCTTATCCAAAAATAGTCAATAAGAAATCTAATAAGCAACACGTAATCATAACAATCTTAAAAGTACAATGACTAAACACTTTCCAAAACCAAACAGGTTTTAATTCCACAAAACTGTCGATCGCCATGGAGTAAACAAAAAAATCTTTTTTAAACCTCTGAGGTAACAAAGTGTCGATAAAATGTTTTGAAAACCTCAGAGGTTACTTGGGAGCAACGATAAATCATAATTAGGAGCGATCTAACTTTTCAACGGGTGCCGATACGGACATAATCCTGGAGGCTCCATTCTGGAACCTGGCGGCCTTTGACTCGCCAGCCCATATTTTATCGATACTGACAATATAGGCCTAAGATGCTGCTGTGATTTTTGAAGAATTCTTTATTAAAAGGGAGGTTTTAATACCACTACGTGTCTGAATATTTTGTTTGCAAGTTGATTTTTTATCATTAGCTTAATGTCTCTGTAAAAACTACATTAATAATAATAAAAAGTACAAATATAATAATAGTAATAATTTTATTTCAGAATTATATTGCATAGAGTTAAGTAAAATGTTAGTAGACAGTGCGTACAGGAGCATATAACTGGCTTTTTTTGGTGGGAAAGTCATCCAATGACATTCTCCGCCCTTAGGCGGAGCACGAGATAGTATCAGACTTGTAATGACTAAAAACTAGCTCCTGTTCCTTCATTGCCTTTCATACCAGGGCCGAGTCTCAGTCAGAATCAGACCCTTGTCCCCAACAGGCTTTGATCCTGCTGGGCCCCTACGGTTTGCAAACAACTCCTAGAGTCGCTCGTGGAACAGTATGCGCTGTCGACGACTCGGGCTCGGTCCGGACGGTTATAGGACGGTCGGATGGCGAGCTACCAATTGGTCGCCTACGGTGACCGGAAATCGGGATCGGAATCCCGCCGGCGGCTAGGGCGTGAAGACCGTTGCCTAACGCGTGCTATCTCATCCTTTGCTGTAGCTGGCTTAAGAACCAGATAATAGGACAATCTGGCAATGACACTCAGGTGGCCATTAGTACTAGCACGCACATTGCGCAACAAGGATGCTGCTCGCTTGCGCCTGACCGCAGCGAAGCTATCAATCTGAGCAGCGCATCCCATGCATCAAAATTCCGTTCCGTTATTTTTAAGTTTATCGCTTTCTTACAGACAAACGCGGACTTTGCTGTGCTTTTGATTTAGGTAATCTAAATACTTTATCAATTTATTAAGTAGATAATAGTGTTACTTTTTGTAAGATTCTTATTCTAAATTTTTTAAGTTAAATTTTCTCCATAGCTCCATAGCGGTATTTTAGGGCCCAAATAAGACACCTTTTTGTACCAATAATGTAGTTTCGCGAGCGACACTGTGTGGGCGGTAGCGTCAACAAATGATAAGTATTCTTTTGAACGCAAAATACAAGAGTTTGATATAAATAACTATTCTATAAGCATGACGAATGTTTCAATGTGACAGACAGAGCTTGATTTTATCGTTGAATTTCATCGACTTTCCTTAATCATAATATTTTATTTTATTAAAAGAGTAACCATGGAGTTTCCTGCCGGTTCTTCTCCATAGGAAACGACCAATTTTGAAATTTGCACTAGCTTCTGACGTTTTATAAGTGCCCATGTAGGCCTATGTGAAATAAAAAAACTTTTGACTTTGATTAAAGGAGAATTATCACGGTGTTATTAACGGTAAAACAAGCATTAAAATACTTAGCATAGCACAGCATAGTCGGCCTTATAATGTTCCCACTGTTGGGACTCAGGCCTCCTCTCTAGGAGACAGAATGGGCTTAATCCACCACGCGGGCCCAGTGCAGATTGGTAGATGTCACATGTCTTCAAATTTTTGGTTCTAGGACATGCCGGTTTCCGCACGATGTTTTCCTTCACCGTTTTGAGAGCAGTGGTGATGAAATAAATTACACAAAGTAATTCGCCTGGCTAGGGACAAATTTTGTGAATGCCGAGGGAGAACCTATAATCTTTTTTCTGTTTTTAATCGACTTCAAAAAGGAGGAGGTCCGTAGACGACTGGACCGATTTTGATTTTAGTTTTAAAAGGATATGCTTCCTATGGTTTCAAAGTCAGGATCTGCTGATCTTGGAATCTCGGAGAATTCGAGACAACTCTTTAAATTTTATAGGTAGGTAGAGGAGTAACACAAATAAAAAGTGTAAAACAAAAAAACAATGTTAGACAAAAAAAAAATACGAAGAAACAAATCAGAAAAATCGACATTCGAAATGTTAAGTTATTTTGCACTTTTTAGCGTTTTTTTTTTCTTGATCTTAAGTCGATTAACATTTTTTTTTTTTGTAAAGTATTATATTAAATGAGACAGAAACCTCGTAATCATATTCACCATATTCAACCAGTCACAGTCAGAAGCATCAATGTCCATACCAAATACTTAAAATACGGGTCTTCATTATAAGCACTTGGCTTTAAAAAATATACCAAAAAAAAAATTTGTTTCTACCTACTTATACAAAAAAAGAACACCATATAGTAATCGATCTAAAATCGAGCGAGCTTTACGTCAAAACCCGATACCACCCGATTCACACCGAGCCGATAATGTCCGATTATTTTAAGCAGTTTACATTATTTTGACAGGAGTGACAAATTGAATGCCTCCCTGGCGGATGTCGGAGATTCATGGGCCGACGCTCCAGGACCGGATTCCGGATTCGAATTAATAATATTATTATTTGTGTGGTCGATCGGTAAGTTGTGGGTAAGTTGGGAATTGGGTTTTTGGCGTTACATTTGAAAACTTAGCGTGTGAAAAATAATGACGATTCTATTGCGTTGTCTTTTTTTTTACCAGATTTTTTTAATCTGTCTTCCAGTCTATAACCTGCCCGATGTATGCCAGTGTCTTTCGTATAATGACGAAAAGTAAAGATGACAATCGTCACCAAAAGGGAGATAGATATCGTATTTTGGTCCTGATCTTCACAGAAAGTATTATTCTAATT
Source organism: Mythimna vitellina (assembly GCA_949316375.1). Taxonomy (NCBI): domain Eukaryota; kingdom Metazoa; phylum Arthropoda; class Insecta; order Lepidoptera; family Noctuidae; genus Mythimna; species Mythimna vitellina. The sequence continues at coordinate 2,024,139 of OX438704.1, forward strand.
TTTTGACTACCTAATATTACTTTAGTATTTGCAATATCCAAATACCGGACCAGTGGTAATTGCGTAACACTTTTAGGTTCGTAATGGCAATTTGCCAATATCCATTGCTTCATATTATTGGAAAATTTGTGTTCTCGATAACTATATTTCTCGTTCAACTTTAACGTGGATGCACGTTTTTTTTTTTTGTCGTTTGTATTCTAGGTCCACAGGTTACCGACTACGGATTCACGGTTGACTTTAACTTTTACGAATTTTTTTTAAAGTGGTGGAGGTACGTAGGAATCACTCATCTGTTCCATAATCATTTTTTTTTCCTCATAAAGACGATGTTTTCAATTGTTAATGTACTTTCTTTTTCTTTCATCGTTTCTTCAATGCTAGTGGTGTGACGATGAAGACTTTCTTCTTGATTATCTGTTACCCAGTTCCTGTTTTTTTCTGATTTTGCTGATCTTATCAAAGACAATTGATTCCGCTTTTTTTGTGTTATTAATAGACCCACGCTTTACAAGCTTCTTCTCGATGTTAGGTCTTTAAAAAAATATTTATTTTTATTATTATTTGACGTTTAGTACAAAAATAAACGACAGGCTAGTAGATATCCAATTGGCATTACGCAAGAATTTTGGTACGTTCTTAACTTCGAATTTTTGACTCAGAAACCAAAGACTGACTATTCATATAAATTTAAACAAGCCAGCATCAAAAATAGTCCAAGATAAATTGATATTACCTACTTGTCTCTATGATAAGACCACACTGACTCACCCTCCACCATTTTCTCATATTCCATACTTATACCATTTCAGAGACATCCATATATAATATTTACTGACTATAAATAAAACGAGCCACACTAAATCAATTGATGGACGATGTGTCGGTATAATTGCTGCTTAGCCCCTTACTCAAAGCTAGCGTCGTGATGTTTGTTTAGCTTACAAAGGTAATAAATCGATATGTATTATTTTAGTCGATATTATGAGCTGCTGGGGTTTTTTTTGATGTTAGGTCTTTTTCGGGTTCCGAACCTCGTAAGGAAAAACAGAACCTTGTAGGATCAGCAGGGTCGAAGCCTACTGGGGCCATGGGTAGTGTGAAAACGAAACCCGGGGCCCTGGGACGAAGGCAACGAAGGAACAGGAGTGGGTTTTTAGTCAGTAAAAGTCTGACTCGCCCAAGAGCGAGTTTTGTCATAAAATGATTTTCCCAACCAATAAAAAAAAAAAGCCTTGTAGGATCACTTTGTTGTTTTTCTGTTTGTCTGTCAAGAACCTTTTTCACAAGAACGTGTGGAGGTATGAAGCAGAAAAAAAAATTAACTTCTAAGTCAATACAACCTAAAGATAAGGCTTATGCTCTGACTAGGCGTTTATTTTGACAGTCGCTAGGAAATGAAAACCTATAGGGTATTTGCTGTTGACTTAGAATCTTGAAACTTGGCATGAAGCAAGTACTCGAAAGCCATAACAATTACAGAAGAAAAACTAGAAACTTAAAAGTACTACTATAAAAGTAACTACTTCAAAGTTTCTAGACTTAAAGTTACTAGAGTAAAATTGCTACTAGGAAATTTACTCCTAGGATAAAAAGTATCCCATGAGCTATTCCAGGGCATGGCCTACCCGAAGAAGTAGCAAACATAAAAACAAACATTCAAAGACAACAATATTAGTGTGATTGAATTGAACGTGCCTATTGACATCAACTGCGATACAAATTCCTAGTCCGAGCTGCTACTAATAAATTCTAGTAGGAAAAACCCAATAACACTTTGATCGACCCGAGAGTCGAACCGAATCGTATTTATTCATAACTTAAATGCAATTGTTATTTACGACTTCAAAACCGTTAAAGATGAAGCTAAAAAATCTACAAATTTAATTTTTATCAATGAGTACTAAAATCAACTTATGATTACAGTTGAATCTAACAAAAATGAACCTTATGGTTGAAGAAACAAATATTAAAGCGACAGTAAAATTGAATTTGTTGATTCTAAAAAACTTTGATTAATAGTCCAAACGGACAGTAGCGATATACTTTTTTAATTTTTATATTTCGAACGTCCGGTGACTGGCCAGCTATTGTATTCGATTCATTTGTCAAAACTTCCAAAGGATCAAATCGATTCATATTTTAGTATCGATATTTTTATTCGAATCGGTATGAATCGTTTATTTTTATGAATGGTGAGCATTAGAGTAAGGGCTTAGGAATGTGTGAATGGAATCGTTGCTACTCGATTCAAATGTGTTCATCACGATTTGAAATCTCCGGTGTGGGGAGGTCACATTGTTTTGATATTATGAATCGAGCCATTTACTATTTGTTTTGTATTGGATAAAATCAGGTATATCTAAGGAAAGATAACGTTTAAGCTTAGGGACACTTGGACTTGACCAAAACTATATATTCAAGACATTGCCCCACACTAGGAGACCCGGAATACCTATCAATAGACCTTAGAAATATTTCATCCATGTGGGAATCAAACCCACAACAAGCAGCGCAGTAGCCTTTCACTTAACCACTACGCTAAGATGGCTTCAAATGGTCAAACATGTAACACAAGGACATTATTTGTTTAGGTAAATACCTACGCCCGGTATCATTTAAAAAATATACACTGATTTAGATATTTAAAATATCTCTCAAACAGTAAAACAGATAAAAAAAAATAACAATAAAATAGAATTATAGACTATAAAATCATTACATTTGAAAAAAAAAGACAAAACAATTTAATCAAATTAAAACAAAAAATCACATATTTTCGCAGGAATAAACTTACACAATGACCCTTCAATATATAATCATTATCACTGATAATATTGAAATCACTTTTTTTAAAGTCCCGTATAACTGTCAAAGATTGACAGATCTGTTCATGGTTAGTTTTAGCAACCCTCTCTCAGGCCTATGGTATGCGCAATCCGGCATTCAGCTTCATGCATCTTTTTTTAATGGGTTGCAAGTTTTTTTTTGGGATTTAAATTAATAATATATAATATTTTTGAATTGTACTGTTTTATAATCGGAATTCTAATTTAATATAATATATAAAATGTAATTGATGATGGTTGCATATGTGTGACGCAGCATACATGCTGCATGTATTGCTTTTAACTGTAAGTACAGAGAATACTTGTAATAAAAAACTGGGCAAGAGTGAGTCGGACTCGTGCACTTAGGGTTCCATACAAACTACAATTTCCGAATGGAGTTTCAAAGATTTTTCCGAATTGCAAAAAAGTTTTTTTTTTGACGTTTAAACAACAAATTTACTGTTTCCAGAATTATTTTCTATACCTGTGCTGTAAGGCCTTGCTTCATGCCAAATTTCAGGATTCTGGGTCAACGGGAAGTACCCTATGAGTTTTGATTCCTTTGAGAGTATCGAAATATACGTTTTTTGCGACATAAGCGATCGTATCTTCTTTTTTCGTTAACTTAGAAGTATGATTTTTTCACAGCTTCAAGGAACAAAAGACCTGAGTATATGGTTTTAATTTCAACTTGATATCTCCACGCGTTCTCGAGATAAAAGGTTTTGACAGACAGACAGACAACAAACTGATCCTTTAAGAGATCCGTTTTGTTGTTTTGGGGTACGGAACCCTAAAAATAATTCTAAGAGAAAATCCCAATACACCTTATTAACCAAAACACCAGCTACTTAACCCGTATTTACCAAGAAATAACAAGAAAAAGCTACCAATATCGGTTCTCTCTGGTCATCCATCAACCCTGTACTTCCGAGGGAAGGTAGATGGGCAGATAAAAATGATTATGCTCGCCTACTAGATCAAGATAATCGGTATATTGAGGTGATAGACGTGATCGGTATGAGCCGATCGGTTGCCACTGCGCATTGCGTATAGGGTGCTCCTAAACTTTGAAGAAAGTGTCAACTTCAAAGCCAGTATAGGACGCGGGTTAATATTAATAAGACGCATTTTTGTATTCATCATTCATCATTATTAATATTCATCATTGTTAATATTTTGTATTCATCATTGTTAATATTTTGTATTCATTATTGTTAATACTTTGTAATCATCATTGTTAATATTAATTTAGGCAAAAAAAAGCTTCTGTTTTCGACAATTTTTAAATGCATTTGTATAGTTAAAGATTGATATACCTATCATCATCATCATCATCATTTCCACTGCTGGACATAGGCCTCCCCCAAATGTCGCCACAAAGAACGGTCCTGTGCGTCTCGCATCCATCGGATTTCCGCAACCTTCACCAGGTCATCGCTCCACCTTGTAGAGAGCCTTCCAACACTGCGTCTTCCGGTACGCGGTCACCACTCCAGACCCTTTCGGCCCCAACGGCCAACTGTTCTGCGAGTAATGTGATATACCTATATTTTTTTATTCAGTGATATTTACGTGATCAAAAATATAGTAAGTCAAAACAATTATTGCCCAAACATATTGTTTCGCCTTTTTTATAGCTACTCATTACTATAATATCCATTACTATCTACTATAATTGAAACTTATTTCAGCATTTTTTTTAGTGATATATACTAGATGCTTGACTGCGATTCCACCTGATGGCAAGCAGTGATGCAATCGTTGATGGGGAAGCGCACTAGTTTATTAAGAGCCTATTCACTCTAGCATTGAAGACAACTAAATTATAATCGGATGGGAAGAACTCAACTTAAATCAATAATAATTTAATAATAATCTGAGATACATAAATAAAATAATAATAATATTCCACAACTATCACATAACGCCGTCCAGTCCCAAGTTAAGCAAAGTTAGTGTTATGAGTACTAGATTATTGATAAACATACTTATATATTTGTAAATACATATTTATATAAATAAATTACACCCAGACACAGAACAATGATCGTGCTCATCACAAAAACATTTGTCCTGGATGGGAATCGGATCCATGACTTCCAGCATAGCAGTCATGGCTACTGGCCACTAAACCAACTTCGCCAGTCAAAAAATCAATAAATTCTAAAAACCAGAACCCCCTGTACAAAACCTTGCGGCTCACGGAAGATTCCGGTGTCGCGATACTGTCGTAGTGATAGATAATCTTTGAAATCGAACATCGTTCGATGGCTGCCCAGCTTAATGTGGCAGTAATTTATTGGGCAAGACTTGGGCAAGACTTGGGCAAGCTTGGGCAAGCTTGCACAGGCTATATGAGTTGAAGGTTGTGTAGCTTTTGATCTGAAAAGGATGTGGTGGGTGGAACGAATGCACCTGGTTGATCTTTTAGCAAATCGTTTGATGCTAATTGCTTTCTTGATATTGGTTTTAAGTTCACTAGAGATTTCTTAAACTACTAGCTGTCTTCCGTGGTTTCACCCACGTCTCAAGTTACTTTTCTGCTTTTATTGGTTGTAGCGAGATGTATACAATATAGAGATACAGTGTAATACAGTGATATGAAAGAAAAGGAAGTTAGTGATAGTATGACGGTTGACCGGATAGAATGGAAGAAAAAAACATGTTGCGCCGAACCCAAATAAGATGGGACAAAGGCAGGAAGATGATGATGAGCGAGATGTATACAATATTCATCGTATCCAATCCAATGACAAAGATTTTTTCCTATCCGATTTGTTGTTCTAGAGATTAGCACGTATAAGCAAAAAAAGAAAACAATAGTGACATTTTGGTACAAGTGCAGAAAGTTTTTCATTGCGACCGAGGCGGAATTAGCCCGATCCGTAGGCATGTGTGTTATGGAACCGAGGGCTGCAATGACAAATTTGCACGTATATCAAACGATTTTTTTCAATACACTTACGAAGAAATGAATAAACGGAGGTTTACCGGCGACTCGTGGGGGTCGACGCGCGCAAGGCTTGATAAGACCCATGTAATGAAATTGTGTCGGGGGAGAGCACGCGCACTTTTCTGTACTAGTGCGGAAAACAGTCTATGGCGTGCCTAAAAACGGTGCAATAAAAGCTGGTTTTCAAGTTTCAAGGTGTTTTGAAAAATATTTTATTTTCAAATGACGTGTAAGTTAACTATCAAGCACCATATACTACGAACAGCTACATGTATATTCATTTTTTTTTCATTTTCAGCCCAAAGACGTCCACTGTTGGACATATGCCTCCCCCAAACATGTATATTGTATATTATTGCATGATATTTAATTGGCATGATCATCTAAATAAAGATTGAGGAGCTAGAAGACCAAATCCTAAAGCTATAAGTTAGAGGTCTTTAAGTTAAGATTGAATACGTTACATTTTGGCAAGCGTGTCCTCGATCACAATTTCTTGCCTCCAAGATTTTTTTATCGTTGCGAAAATCATCCAATGACACCCCCCGCTCTTGGGCGGAGCGGGAGATAGTGTCAGACTTTTACTGACTAAAAACTCTTCAGTTCCTTCTTTGCCTTTCGTATCAGGGCCGAGTTTTCCTTTCAGAAGCAGACCCTTGGCCCCAGTAGGCTTCGACCCTACTAGGCCCCTAGAGTTGCTTGGCAAGATTATGATCAAGTGCGAGGCTAACAATAATTAAAAAACAACATGTCACAGATTATTTTCGACTAGCTATTTCCAGCGACTTTGTTTGCGAGAATGCCGGTTATTGCAAACGCGAACTCAAAATCAAAGCCAGATAAAGCTTATTGCCTTCCTTAGAGTTCAAGCTAAATCTTTTTTTTTTTTCCTCAACTATCACACAACGCCATCTAGTCCCAAGCTAAGCAGAGCTTGTGTTATGGGTACTAGACAACTGATAAACATACTTATATATTTCTAAATACATACATATAATAGATAAATTACACCCAGACACAGAACAAATGATCATGCTCATCACACAAACATTTGTCCTGGGTGGGAATCGAACCCACGACCTCCGGCATAGCAGTCAGGGCCACTAACCACTAGACCAACAGGCCAGTCACTCTTTATCTAATAACATCAAAGTCAGTTCAGTAGTTTATCCTTGAAAGCGTATCAGACAGAGCTACCTTCACATTTATAATATTATTATGGATCATGATATAAGACAAAACTGGCTTTCGCTACATTAAAACGTGGACAACTGGTAAATGCCCATTGTATTCACCAGCCTTCACCAATCAACCACATCGAATTCTTCACACCGACAGCTCAATCAGAATCGACACATACTAATGACATACATATGTTTACGTCAACCGTCCAATGTATCCAAAATATAACGAATTTTGTATTACCACATAATTTCTATGCGATTTCTACGGCTATTTCTCTATATTACATCATCAAGAAACCATAACAAAACCACGTTAGTAAACAACTTAAAATCATTCAAAAGTAATCTCTATTGTCTTGTAACAAGAGCGATGACGTTTCCAAGGAGGTGTATCGGTAAGTTGGTAGTTTCTCAATAAGGTGCGCCGTCCATCACAATCGATTTGTACCGAACGCGAGCAAAGTTACAAAAAATGTCAGATAGGACGCTCAATCAATATAATGACTTTATTTAACATTGACAATAAAATATAGCTGGTATTGTATGTGATGTGGATGAGGAATAAGGTGACGGAGAGTGTTGATGGCCGTCAGGAGTTTTCAAGATAAAATATTTGAATCGAATACTTTAATAAAGGTGAAAAAGGTGAAATTAAATCTACGTTCCTTTAGTTGTCCTTTACGTTCCAGGACCACGTGTTTCACTTTCGGGAGACAACCCCAGGCCCCAGTAAGTTTCGGCCCCACGGTTTTGATAGCATCTCTTTGAAGCACGTGTGGAACACTATGCGCCGTCGATGACAAGGGTTTAGTCCGGACGATTACCGGATGGCTGGACGGCGATCTACCCATTGCTCGTCATCCTCAAGCCCACTCAGTTTTTGAGATTATGCCCATAAACGATTTTTCTTACTTTTTATATTATTTACTTAATGGATAAATTTTATTTCAAGTTTTAACTTGCTACATTTATGACAAGTTTTTTTTTTTTGTTACTGTTAGTATATTATTATAATTTGATCACTATCTCACCTGATGGTAAGTGATGATGTGGCCGACGATGGAGCACGCTTGCCTAGAATTAACCAATTCACTCTTGCCTTAAAGACCCCTAGGTTGCTAATTATTGTAGTATTGAGATAAAAATAATTTTGTTAGAAAAAAAAGCTATCAAAACAAATGTTAGGTACTACCAACCACCGGCACACTCACCCTACTTAAAATTATTCAATGCTCAATCCAGATGAGCCAGCTACAGTATAAGCCGACAATACTGATCGACTGCCATCAACCATCGTATTGAGAGATCTGTCGGTCGCGAGACAATGGGTTCGATTCCCGGTTGATGCCAGATGACACGATTACTGGTTCGTGTTACCTTGATTTGATTTATTGTAGGTGAGCGAAGATGCCTATGAGTTGGTTAACCGGATTAGTGATTGTCTTGTGAACCTTGAATAGCACGACGAAGTACAAAAATGGTTTAGGAATAGATTTATTATACGTACAGCTAAGGAGTGGGATTCCCTGTCGGAGTCTGTGTTTCCTGATAGCTAGAACCTAGGGATCACCTGATGGTGCAATCGTTGATGGTTAATCGCATTGGTTTATTAAGAGCCTATTCACTCTAGCCTTGAAGACACCTATACTCCACGTGTTTTAGGTAATAAACTAAATGTAAACAATCTTATAGCATAGTCGGCCTTATAATCTTCCACTAATGCGACTCAGGCCTCCTCTCTAGGAGAGAGAATGGGCCGTAATCCACCACGCGGGCCCAGTGCGGGTTGATGGATGTCACATGTCTTCGAACTTTAGGTTCTAGGACATGCCGGTTTCCTCACGATGTTTTCCTTCACCGTTTTGAGAGCAGTGGTGATGAAATAAATTGCACAAAGTAATGTGCCTGGCGGGTAACGAGTTGTAGGTCCCGGGTACAAACTCACCGCGACCTACAACTCGTAAGTTGGGGCCGTTACATAAACAATCTTGACATGTCTTTTTATCTAAAAGTTCTAAAAATTTTATCTGAAAATGTTTACTATTTGTTATTTACCTATACTGATATTTGGTAATTAACTAAATTTAAATAATCTTTGTGTGTCTTTTATACGACTTTTTTTTTAATAAAAAGTGTTTTAACGTTTGGCTCGCATAATCGCGTTTAGCCGCTGTCACTAGTCTCACTTGTCTGTATTTTTCTTTTGTTGTATTTTTACTTTTTGATTATGCGAGCCAAACGTTAAAACGCGATTAGTTTTATTGGTGTATTCCGCCCTAAGTCAACTCGATCTAAAGATCTTTTTACTGTACCAAGGATCTTAATATCTCCAAGTGATCTTGAGAAAAATGGTATTGACAAACGGACAACTATGTGATACTATAAGGGTTTTTCCAATTGAGGTACAGAATCCTAAAATAGGATATGATATGATATGATAGTTCATTTCATTAGTAAGTAATCCCCTCTATATCCTTAATAAATCCTAATCAACACTCAACACGCATTCAAAATACTCACAGTCATCATCACTCCTTCAACTACTAAATACTCCTCAGAGAGTAAACCATTGAACACACATAAACACAAAGGCACATACACAATGGTACAAAGGGTTCAGACATGATCCCCAACATGGGCCATGATGGGCATCACTCCATAGACGACGCGAGACAATCGGCAAATGATGACAGCTAATACCAAATGACGATTGGCTATAGATCAAGTAGTAGAAGAAGTGACAAGAATTGTCGAGGAGAGTATTTTGCCTATGGAAAGACTGACTTTGTGAGGGCACAAAAATAAGCTGGGTAGATAAAGGTTTTCATTCAAGGATCCATGGAAGGTCAGAGTGGTGACTCTGATCGCTCCTTGAGTGATTCCAGGGAAGATCAGACAGTGATCATGTCGTGCCGTGAAGAGCGAGGCTTAAAGGAGATCGCTTTACAACCTCTTTAGATATTTGTGTCCTAACTGGCGTTGTACAGTGGAGGTTTTGTAGTGATATTTTAAGATGTAACGGGGCGAAACACTAGTCGGTAACTTACGAGTAAAAACAAAAGTGAATAAAGCCGATAATTTTTATCTAAATTTTCTTGTCAATAATCAAAAGTAACGAGACAATGCCGCTAGTCTTTTGGGTACACTTCCAATCTAAATTTTTGTTATATATAGTTTTAATTGGTTGATTGTTTTTATTTTTCTTGTTTTAGTATTTACCAGCATGGTCGAAGCTTACTGGGGCCATGGTTAGTGCAAAAGAGAACCCCGGGGCCCTGAAATGAAGGCAAATAAGGAACAGCGGTGGGTTTTAGTCAGTAAAAGTCTGACACGCCTTCATTGGATAATTTCCCACTTAAAAAAAAATATTTAGAAAAAAAAACATAAGCAACCTGATAAAAAATATACTGATCATGATTTCACATTCATCAATATCCATTTTCACAAGTAATCATCGTAGAAATAGAAATGATGCGGTGTCCTCCGCGTTTAATCTTTGACGAACCTCAGCATTGCACTCCAGGGCTGCGTCCATTAACGTAAGTGACTCTTAGTTCGATGTGCAGACGTTTTTTGTCTGTCTACGTGATTGATAAAGAAATGGGAGAGATACGACACTTTTTACTACCAACTCTTTTATACCATCATCATTATCCGAATCAAGCGACTTTAGACTTTCTGCCTTTGACTTAAGACTTACAGCATTAAATCGTTTGATGGCTATAACTTTGCCAAAAACCAATCCTCCCTTACAATCTTTCGAACGTAATTTTTTTTAAGTGCTGTTAGCAATTTCTTTGCCATTCTAATCTGGCTCTCATTTAGGTTCTAATAGAGTTGACTGTAGATTGTTTAGATCGGCAAAAATATGTTGGTTGATGAACAAATCATTCCGTGGGCTTGTAAAGAAATTGTTTGCAAGTGTTTTGTGTATTAATTTGAAAAATGGAAAGATAAAATGGATTGATTCTTATAGGATTTTCAAGGGAACATGTCATTTGAATGAACCTAAGTAAGCTGTGCTTAGAAGACATAAAAAAAAATAGCAAGAAGTCATGATTTTTTTTTTAAAGGTTCGTAATCATTAAATTACTTCTCTTGTGAGCGAGCAGTTGCGTCAGATTTTTAATGGCTAAAACCCACCTGTATCCTTTAGGCACCTTGGTGCCAGCAAACCGTAAGGGCCCAGCAGGGAAAATAAAACCCGGGGCTGTAGAACGAAGGCAAAGAAGGAACAGGAGTGAGTTTTTAGTCAGTAAAAGTCTGATACACCCTCCCGCTCCGCCCAAGAGCGTGAGATGTCATTGGATGATTTTCCCGCCTAAAATGATGCTCGCTAGTTTTACTGACATTTCTTTAAGGCGCATCGATGATTCGAGCTTGGTCCTTATAGATGGATGGACCGCCACCGATTCGAGGTTACCACTCCAAAGCCTGGTTCCATCGACCACCCGTTCTGCGAGCAAGTTAAACTTAAGCATAGTAACAGATAATTTATTATCGAGTATATTATAATCGAGAAATAAAATGTTAGAAAGAATTGCTGAACCACATTAAAGATAACAAAGTACTACAAACAAACACAAAAATTCTCCGAAAATTTTAATTTGTGTTTTTTTTTAAGGTTACGAAACAAACGGTATCAAAGACTTCTCCACGAATGAACTTCTATAAGCCTGATACCCGATTATAATCCTCTTTGAATAAAATATCTCCAGACAAAGGCACATCATCAACAATAGACTTTTTTTAATGTTTGAACCTACAAGGAGGTTGACATCGCCATTGATATTTAAAAAAAAATCGTGGGAGTCGTAACTCGTGAACAGGTATCGATTGTGACTTTTGTCGGTTCTTGCTATATCGATTCTTTGACGGTTTTTTTTGGGTTTAGAGTTTTTTATCGATATATTTGTTTGGATCGATTCAGATGTGAAATTGTTGCTGGAGACTTTGTTGGGATCGGCCCGGCTGTATTATGGCAGACAAGTTTTTCATCTACAAAACTTATGCTTGAGTTATTTTACGAGTTTTATTGCAGTGTTCCATAAATTAATACTAGTTAAAACATCATGACAGTGTCTGTCTTTAGATTTAAACATGTCGTATCACTCTCATATCATATTTTTATTTCTCACATTATCATCATTGAAATTCTAAAAGTGCGTAAGTTAAAACTGTAAGAAATTATGATACCTAAATTTTTTTTTTAAATTCTTAATATGTTCGCGCTTGACCGCTAACTCACCTGATGGAAAGCGACGTTGCGGTCGACGATAGAGCGCACTTACCTAGAAGTAACCTATTCACTCTTGACTTAAAGATTCCCGGGTTGTAGCCATCAGTAAACATAGATTCCCGCAAAGAATTCCACTCCTTAGCTATACGCTCAATGAATGTGTTCCCAACACATTTGTGCGAATAGGTGGGATGTCCACCATGTGCCGGTGGCGCATTGCCGTAAGCCTGGTGGTCCGATGATGGAACGGGCTAGGTGGAAATAGGTTATGCAATTCCGACGCACACTCCCCGAAATGCAACCGGTAGAAAACCGGCTAGCAACTCGGCGTCGATGCTCAAGACTTTGAATCCTCGACTCAACGAGTGCATCATTGCCAATGATCCTCCTGGCTCGCCTCTCAATTGCCTCAAGTGCATCAAGCTGGTATCGGGTAGATCCGTCCCAAAGATGAGAACAGTAAGTACTCTGTTCTCGTTGATTACTAAACACTTGTAGCATAATACATACATGTAAAAAACCTTTTAAATATCTATATATTTATGATGAGTGATGAGACCCTTAAATGTGAACATATTCATAGAATATTAGTTTATTTGTAGTCGACAGATTAATTAGTAACATAATTTAGGTTCTTCTACCAACTCTTTACAAAATACTAATTTAATTTACGCGTGTATGCACGTTTTTGTGACAAACAAATCGATTTTTATTTATTAAAATCATATTGGCATCATCGAGTTCTGTATTAAAATGAGAGCCATATTTATCAATAATAAAATTGTGAGTACTGAGAACTTCAATCTAAAGTGGAAGTCAACCATTCATTATCGGACTCATTTCATTGTGGACGATCAAAAAAATGTAAAATCAATATTGTATGCAATCGCTGTGATGTTGCGCCGGTGAGCCATAAAAGTTCAATCTCGGAAGCTGAAGACGTATTCTGATATGAAATATGGCGAGATGATGATAAATAATAAGAAATTTTACGTGTTTCAATGAATATTTTATTGTTTTTATGAAATCGAGGTTCACGACAGAAAAAACAGCTTTGAAATAAACAGTCGAAAGAAGTTAATTACAAAAGTGAAATTGCATTTTTATTTGATTGAAAAAAGTGTCCATGGAGTTTCTTGTACATTCTTCTCCATAGGGATCTACGGTTTGGAATTAGCGTCATTTTTCTGACTGATTGACTTCTTGACAATTCAAAAGTGCCTGTGAATGGTTATTTTAAATAAATTGTTTTGAATCATTGAATCTTTGAAATTAAACTGCAATTATTCTGAATGAAAATGAAGAACATAGAAAGAAGAAAAAAAAATGAAGAACATATAAATGAGCATAGTAACGTAGGTACGAATGCTTTAAAGGTAGAAGATGACGAGAGAAAAAAATAATGGATTGTGTCGAAGATAGTAAATAATGTTACAAAGAGGCCGACTCAAAATTGTACAGCGTAAATTAATTTTATATATAGGCACATACGTCCTCTTGCTCTACTTTAGAGCTGAAGAAGTCATTTGATGATTGTCCACATAAATAAAACCTATCAAAAATTTAAAAAGTAAAAGTATAAATCCGTGTTCTTACAAATATTATCCGTTATATTCCTCGCCATTTCTTTTGCTTTTCCTTAGGCAATAATAAACTTATCCTCATCCACTTTGATCAGAATACGGCAACCGCCACAGCGGCGGCGAGCGTGCGCAGGCGCTCTTTAATTTGTAAATTGAGCCGCGCCGCTAGCGCCATCTATTAGGTGCCCGGCCACTCAGCTACTGTGCCACCTTCAATCATTATGCTTTGTTGATTTATTTTACATTAACATCTGTTTCTACGCTAATGTTGACGAGAATGATGTTTGATTCGTATTCAGAAATGTGGAGAATGATTTTAAATTTAAATTTTATCTAGATTCGTAGGATTTTTTCTGTGTTTCAAGTTTGGTAATCTACTAATATAATGGCGTCATTATTCTATCATATAAATAATCGACTTTCCATTGGTCAACCACTGACACTCTATTGAAAGAAGTGGCATAGAATGGTAATGTCGTAAATATTGAAAAATTAATTTCTCACTCACGTATGCGGTAATCTGCTAAAATTTTGACGGTTCCTTTGATCAGTGACCTACCATTAATAAAACGTCATTGTGCAGTCATTGCTTTTAATAAGCTGGATATTTTCATTCTACCACAACTATATTACGAGACCATTGATACCACCACCAATGATCGATCATTATGAATTAGCAGATTACAAACTTACGATTACGATTTTGATGGAACGACGAATTTATAAAAAAAAAAAATAGCAGACTTGGGTCCCTGACTGTCATTTGCAGATCTTTGACAATCATTTAGAATAGTCAGAAGCCAGTTTTGCCAAGTGGCAATTATATTACAGGATTGTGGAGATCAGATAGAGCTAAATGTAAAATACTGGTAACAGCTACAGCCGGTAAGAATGCAAGCTGACCCCAGCATTACAAATGGCTAGGCAGACAGACATAATCATTAATTATTGGTAAGAAATAAACGACGGGTCACAAGTCACATAATGAGTATGTACTCCAGGGTTTAAAAGTATTGCATATGCTATTCTAGGATGTGGTTTACTCGCTTGCCAACTTTCATCGAAATCCATTCAGCCGTTCAAGCCTGAAGAAGTCACACACGGGCCTGCGCACACTTGAGACAAGACCGTCTTAGACAGAATTGTCTGCGACATCGCAGACTTGTCTACGACGTCTGCGACAAGACTGTTTTGTCTACATCACGGCGCACACTATCATAAGATATGCAATAAGGCCGCCCATTGTATGTACGTATGTGTTTTAGTTTAGTTTCCTTTTATGTTTATATTGGTGTACGATAAAGGATATAATAAATAAATAAATATCAAGACAAAACAGTCTAGCGGCGTACGGCCAATGTTGCCAACTTAGTGTATTTTCCGCTAAAACTGGTTTTAACCCTCATTTAATTGCAAAATATTGGTTTTCGTGGCTAGTGAATTTTTCTAGTGCTTTAGTAAAATTCAATTTCTTACTAAAAACTGCGATCACTCGGATGTAAAATCGGGTGCATACAAAAATGATTTGTCTGAAAACGAATTATTACATAGCTGTTATTGAATAATTTGTATGTTGAATTACCTACTAATGTTAATTTACCCACAAATGGTATTTTGATCAACTGATTGTTAATTTTTATGATTAAAGGAAACTAATAACCTATATGCCTACTTATTTTATTTCGTGCGATTTTGTGTGTGGGATAATTTTTTGTTATTAGATTTCTGGTGGTTTTAAAAGTTGACTCTAGTGTAAGTTAGTGTAACTGTTGGCAACACTGGACGTCTCAAAACTGTCTTGTCGCAGATAAGTCTGCGACGTCGTAGACAGTTCTGTCTAAGACAGTCTTGTCTCAAATGTGCGCAGGCCCTCATAGACTTTCGCCTATATGTATAATATTAGTGTGATAGGTCTTACCTAAATACCTATACTTTCAATTTCGATCAATTTCGTTACACCACTAAGGTACTGTATTTCAACTCCTTATAAAAAAAACAAACAAAAGAACCGTCAACTTTTAAGGCCCACCACCTACCAATCACCATTCATAAAACAAAACACGTAAGTAGTCAATAAAATCGAGTCCTCATCTTCAATAAACTGATACCGATTATAACTCGATTTACAGAGTAATTACATACGATTGTAATCGAGTGGAACCAGCATCGATGCCGCCTTTGATGAAGACCGATGAATAGAATTGACTTCTTTTATTAACGTGGATGTTCACTGAGGTGTAACTAGTAGTTGTGGGGATATGGCTTTTTATGTTTGTAACTAGTTTTTCCCAGTGTCTTCACCTGCGTCCAAGTCGGTAATTATTTCAAAAGAAGGAAAGGTAAAAGGAAAAGCGTCTAGTCTATCTTTATGCCAAGATTTATCAAAATTGGTTTAACGGTTAAGGCGTAAAAGCATATCAAACAAATAAGTTATCAAATCAGTCATCTCCATAGAGATCTATGCTTTCAAATGTGCAATTTAGCTTCACTTTTTGTTTTGACTGACCGACATTTTGACAATTCAAAAGTGCCTGTAATTGGTCTATTTGAAATAAACGTTTCTGATTTCTGAGTATAGGTAAGCTATTTTGGTACAAAATTGCGTTAAAATCAGTTCAGCCGTTTGAGCGTGAAGCAGTAATAAACATACAGACACATACATATAGTGTGAATCAGACTATTATCTTTGTAATATTAGTGTGATGATGCAAAAGACTTTGCAGGCTACGCATAAAATGGCAAGTCAAGCTAGAAAAAACCAATTACTGGGTCGATATATGTGAAAATCATGTGGGTCTTTGCCCAGATGTGGGTTGACAGTAGAACACTATCTCATGAAGTGCCAGATATTGTTAATGATGCCTTGAAATAACCTATTCACACTATGATTCTGTGGTGATTTAGAAACTGGTAAAATAGCATGTTCGTCTTAAGTAGAAATCAAGAATAATCATCATGGAACGGACTTCCTCAGGTCCCAGCCTCCGGAATCCCAACCTTGAGTTCCAGCCACCTTATTGTGGACGGCGAACAATGAGTAGTTCGCCGTCCGGACCGAGTCCGAGTCGTCGACAGCGCGTAATGTTCCACGTGCGCCTCAAAGACATGTCAGCAAAACCGTAGGGTTTCAGCAAGCCTACTGGGGCCATGGATTGTGAGAAGCGAAAGAGAACCCCGGGGACTTGGTGTAAGGTTGTGTGTTTGGAGACGAGTGATACGGTAATACATATTCATAGTCGGCCTTATAATGTTCCCACTGCTGGGACTCAGGCCTCCTCTATAGGAGAGGGAGTGGGTCGTAAATCCGTAATCCACCGGGCGGGCCCAGTGCGGGTTAGTGGATGTCACATGTTTTGGAATTTTTGGTTCTAGAACATGCCGGTTTCCTCACGACGTTTTCCTTCACCGTTTTAAGAGCAGTGGTGATGAAATAAATTACACAAAGTAATGCGCCTGGCTGGGTTTGAACCCGCGACCTACAATTCGTAAGTTGGGGCCGTTAGCACTCGGCCACCACTGTTTACAATACACTGGCTGCTGAATGCACTACATTGCCACTTTATTATAAAAGATACCTCATTAATTATGTCAAGAGCATAATATAAACTTACTATATCTCACTGGAACGAAGGCAAAGAAGGAATATAGGAGTGGGTTTTACTCAGTAAAAGTCTGAAACGCCGCTCCGCATGGATGATTTCCCACCTAAAACAACCTATGTGATGCCGTCATAAGCCTTTGGTCGCAATAGGCATTTGATTCAGAGATTTAAAATATACCGGGTTGAAATCAAATTCAATCATAAGAAAAATTAACAAATCAAATTGGTATTGCATATTATTACAAACAGTATCAGTGTATTATTACGTCAATAATCGGCATACGATCTCATAATAGGAACTCTATTCGATATACGAAAAATCAAAACATTTGAAACTCAACCCAATAACGTAGACACAAAATCGAAAATCATATAATCAGATGAGAGTTTTTGATTTCAGAATTGGATTTATAAATCTAAATGTTGAATGAGATGGCGATAGGGGTTTGGGTGAGAGTGAAAGTGATGGAGGATTCGTAAGACCGGTAGCTGAATGCTTGCAATTATAGTGATCATGGTGCCAAGGCAATTTCCTTCGTATTTCTATCGTGGACCCGCGGTCTTAATTAGGTAGTTCTGCTAATCGAATCGTATGCGGTGGTCTGTCGTCATTATTTTGATTATTCCAAGTGCGATTCGCTAATAGAGAATGAGATTGGGATGCTTATGCGCTATTTTTATCGTACAGACAATGTGGGGTTGTAAAGTGTGGCTAGACTTTCTTTTGTTTCGCAAGCCGCTGGAATTAGAGATTTGTCTCAAGAGAATATAGGTTCTTCTGGGATAAGCAGTATCTAATGAGCTTTCTTTTTTTTAGTTGGGAAAATCATCTAATGACATCTCCCGCTCTTGGGCGAACCCACTCCTATTTCTTCGTTGCCTTTCATACCAGGGCCGAGTTTTTCTTTCCCAAGTAGGCTTCGACCCTGCTGGCCCCTTACGGTTTGCTGACATCTCCTTGAGGCCCGCGTAGAAGAGTACGCGCCGTCGAAGATTTGGGCTCGGTCCGGACGGTTACCGGACAGCCAGACGGCGAGCTACCCATTGCTCGCCATCTGTAAGCCCGCGCCTACGGTGGTCAGATTCGGGATTGGGATACCGGTAGCTGGGGCGTGAGGGCCACTCCCTCGCGCGCGCACATGCGTCCTCCTTTGCTAGCATTACTGCTTCCACAGACTGCTTCGTAGAAGGAGGCGACCGCCTTTCACTCCTCGCTTCGGACCGGCTGCCGCCGATCGCCTCCACGACGACACGGCGGTGTTCTGCTCAAGTTAAACCTCTATCGTATTGCTCCACGGTGTATCCTACCTGCTATTTGTAACAATAAAATAAAATATTGAATGATCTCTGTCAAATAACTTAAAATATATAATTAAACAACAACAAGAGCGTTAAAAAGAAAAAAAAAGGTCAGAAAAGTTTCATTCTCAGTATATGCAGAAATATTTAAAAACATTCTGATCAGAACTGGAACTGTGATCAAAAATCAACACGACAGAACAAACAAGCTAATTAATAAAATATCGTAAGATGACCTTTTACCAGATTTTTCATGATATAAACTAGTGCTTGACTACGATCCCATCTGATGGTAAATAGTGATGCAATCGTTAATAGTGAAGCGCACTAATTTATTAACAGCCTATTTACTCTAGAATTGAAGATACTAAAATATAATCGGACGGGAAGACCGCAGCAAGCTAATTTTTCGCGGTACGCAGTATAAACGGCCGACAAGGCAAAACGTTAACAATACAAGGGTGACACTCGCCGTACATCGGGTTGTTGGAAGGTCGAAAGGTCAAGGGCAAGTCATGTAATTCCCGCGCACTCTCTCCAAAACGCATCCTGTAAAATACAGTAAGCCTGTCTCTCGTCGCCAAGTTGCTGGCCTGTCAATTTTCTATCGATTACACTTCGGGGAGTGTACCACCAAGTCCGTTCCATCATCGGACCACTAGACGTACGGTGTGGCGCTATCGGTACCTGGTGGACATCCCACCCATACGTACAAAGCGTTTTGGGAACACATTCATAATGCGTACAGCTAAGGAGTGGTATTCCCTGCCGGAGTCTGTGTTTCCTGATAGCTACAACCTAGGGGTCTTTAAGTCAAGAGTGAATAGGTTACTTCTAGGCAAGCGTGCTCCATCGTCGGCCACATCATCGCTTACCATCAGGTGAGATAGTGGTCAAATGCGAGACTATCAATAATAAAAAAAAAAATAACAATAATAAGATCTGAGCCTAAAGATACAAAATGATTAATAAAATGTATGTAAACAAAGTTTAATGTATAAAAGTGTAATTTATAACCTACTAGCTGACCCTAGAGCAGTGGTCGCCGAGCGGTAACGGCCCCGACTTACGAGTTGTAGGTTGCGGGTTCAAACCCAGCCAGGCGCATTACTTTGTGTAATTTATTTCATCACCACTGCTCCCAAAACCGTGAAGGAAAACATCGTGAGGAAACCGGCATGACCTAGAACCAAAAATTCGAAGACATGTGACATCCACCAACCCGCACTGGGCCCGCGTGGTGGATTACGGCCCATACCCTCTCCTAGAGAGGAGGCCTGAGTCCCAGCAGTGGGAACACTAAAAGGCCGATTATGCTATGCTAAACAAAGTTTATGTCATCTGACCAATTATGTATGAAGATAAATTCATCAGGTATCTTACTAACAAGTACATCAAAATCCTCTAAACCAACTACCATAAGTCAACGCCCTCGATGAGGTTTAACCCTATCCGCGCTGTCTCAAAAAAACATAATATTCAAAACTTTTAAACTCATCTTTCATATAAACATCACGCGAACTGGAATCTTGTTCATCTAAAACAATGCTAAGAACACGACCGTGGACACTTAAGATTAAACCGACCGATTATGGTGTATTTTATTTAAATTTATGTCTTATTTTCATTTTCTGAGAATTTATTAATCGACTAATATGAATTCCGTTTGTGTTTTACAACGATGAGAGAGGAATCTGATATGTTTTTTGTTTTTCTTTTTGTTATCATTTTATAGCTTGTATTGATTTAAGTGTTAGTTCGGCAGATATCTGTGATTTATTGGCGATTGGTCTTGTGTTTGTGTAAGAATTATTCATTATGTTATGTCAAGTGGAAGTGCAAAATCATGTTAACACGAATATGTTTTTTTAAAGCAATGTTTGTTCAAACACAAAAGTGCTGATCGAGGAAATATTCTTAAAAACTTGATAAAGGACTGGAGTGTCTTTTCTTCACGAAATAATTAATGTTAAAGTGTCCAAAGCCCGATTTCGAAAAATGTTTTTCTAATTTAATTTAAAAAGATATTTAAAACGATGCATACCATTTAATACTTCACTGTTTCTCGGACAAGCCGCCTCTATAAAAGCAGTGTTCACTCATTTGTCAAACTGCGTGGATATTTATTTATCACAGACCCTCCGCGCGTAAGAAATACCTGAATATAAAACCATTTATTTACCTATTATAAAACTACACACACAACCCTAAGAAGCAGGGAATAAGATCTAATTTCGATTATCAGTAAGCTTTTTCAAACGCAAAAGTTAACTTCAAGATTGGTTATTTATTCACGTGACAACCTTTTATTTACTTTTATAAAATAAAACTCTATTCCTTATGGCTTTAAAAATAAACACTATATTCGTGTATGTTTTTTTCAAATAAACTTCGTACTTTGATAAGTTTTGTCAAACATAAATAAATTCAAAATCTATACGCGGGTTCTTTCGACCGGGCCACTGTTTTTGAGTGTTAATAGATTACAAACTTTTTTTTTTGTATTTTATAGCTTCATTCTTTACGGGTTATTAGTCGTTTATAATAATTTATATTCTGATAAGAAATCTATTATAGATATCCTTCGGCGAAATCACTGAATACAGAGGCTCATTTCTCTCGAAAGTTGTGCTGTAACTGGTTAGATTCCTGCCTTGTTTTTTTTTGGTGTTTCCGTATAGCTAGGGTTTTTTTTAGGTGGGAAAATCATCTAATGACTACTCCTGCTCTTAGGCGGAGCGAAAGATAATGTCAGACTTTTAACTAAAAAAACTACTCCTGTTCCATCTTTGCCTTTGTCCCGTGGCCCCGGGTTTTACTTTCATACTACCCATGGCCTCAGTAGGCTTCGACCCTGCTGGGCCCCTACAGTTGCTGACATTTCATTGAGGCGCGCGTGAGACAGTACCCGCCTTCGACGACGCAGACCCCTGCTCGGGCCATGGAAGAATTTCTGAAAAGGAAACACGTGGTCATAGAACGCAGAGGGCAACTAAAGGAACATAGGTTGGTTTGAGTCAGCCATCACTTTTCCATATTTCTCATCACCGTGGCTTGCCAGATAGTACTGCTTACTACCTTCCATGGTTCATTGCACGAAGGTTTCCAAAATAGGATATCAGAGACCTTTTTTTATTTTTTAAATAATATAAACTGGGGATTGAGTGCAATCTTCAACCACAATATGCAAAGTTCATAAGTCTTTGGATCCCGACGTTAGGGACTAAATCTGTTAACTCTGCGCCAAGTGTCCTAAGTAACCCCAGCCAATACAATGCTAATAAACGTCCAATAATATCTCAAAACCCCATTACAATACAAATATTTATTGGCTACTATGTTGGTTACAATATAAATCCAAAAACGACAATAACCTCTCAAAAGGCTTCATAATACAATTTCTTGTGCATTTTCTTTGTAGCAAATGCTTGAATGTTAATCAATCCTAGCACAATAGTTGTACGAACTAATAGCGGGCATAAAGCATAGACAAAAGGTAAAGAGCGAGCGGTTTGACCACACGACGACCGACCACAGAGTGGGAACCATAGACGTAGATTCATGGAAGGTTTTGACGCAAAATATTGATTATTGAACTGGTTACATTTATAAATGCAAAATGGTAATTAATTGACTGTATATTTTCTACGTTTGCTAAACGTTGGTAATTCTGAGATTTTTGTACCTCACTTAATATAATAAAGGTGGAAGTTTGTATTTATGTGTGTATACGTTATTGCTTCTCATTCGAACGGCTGATTGCCATCGTCATTATCATCATTTCGGTCGAAAGATATTCACTGTTATAGAATATAATATATATCAATATAGGCCATCCCCAATTGTCGCACAACGAACGGTCCTGTGCGTCTTGCATCGATAGGATTCTCGAGACCCTCGTTAAGTCATCGGTCCACCTTCATCTGAACGTATTTCAAAAATATGGCACAAGTGTAGACCTTATTTTATTTCACTTTTTGTCTCGGGAGTATGTTCCCTTCCCAATTCTCAAGAAGACTCAGAGAGACCCAAGGGTTTCGACCTGGAACGGCTTAAAACTGTAGTTAGACTACTACACCAGGACATCCACTAGGAAATCCGATAGATGCGAGACGCACAGGCCAGGTCGTTGTGGGGAGGAGGTTTATGTCCAGTGGATGTCTTTCGACTTTTTTTTTGAGGTGGAAAATTATCCAATGACTTCTCACGCTCTAGAACGAAGCACGATATCAGACTTTTACTGACTAACCATACCTATATTCTTTGCCTCGTGTTCCAGGACCCTGGCATTTTCTTTCGGAAGTCACATGGGTTGACTTCCGAAAGGAAAACCCGGGGGCCCCAGTAAAGTTCGGGCTCTGCTGGGCCCCTTCAGTTTTGCTGACATCTCTTTGAGGCGCACGTGGAGCACTAGAAAGAAAGAAAAAAAATATGTTTATTTGGCACACCATGATTCATAAATCAACAAATAATTGATTTCCAAACTAAAATTAAACTTAAAAAAAAAGAAAAAAAAAGGAGATCTCACTACACGCTGATATGATGATGTTAATTAGATAAAATTAATATTACTGTTCTATATAGATGATAAAACAGAATCAAAGCTCAATTTCCCAAAACACGGTGTACCAGATTTGCTTACATGTTCGCACATAAAATTATTATTTCAATCGCATATATCCAACAAAGTTCAAACGCATCTTTTCAAAACTTTTCCAGCATCTATTCGAGTACACATCTAGCAGATTCAGTTCCAGTGACATTAATATGTAACTTCTCTATACGTTCCAAGCGTGGGTGTCGTTCCGGGAATAAGACGCGAGCAAAACCGGGCATTACTAATAAGTTGTCGCGCGAATAACATACATCTTAATCTATATCTTGATGTATATGATGGCGTGTGTGGAATGAATTGCTTTTGTCTGTACTGAGGTATCCTAGTAAATATTCATATTATTGATATTCATTTAATTTAATTCATTTAAATAGATTAATTTCATTCGATGGTTTCTTATGTTACATTATTTAATCTTACATTCTATAACCTGCATATGGCATGTGAAGTTGTTTTTTTTATACAAAGAAATAGGTATTTAATAACAATAATAATTTAATCTTAATGTCTCTGAAATTTGGCGTGCCTAATGTCAATTATGGTGGATGCGAGACGCACAGGATCGCTCGTTGTGGCGTCGCTTGGGGGAGACCTATGTCCAGCAGTGGACTTCTTTCGGCTGAAATGATGATGATGATGAATGTCAATTATATAGTACCTGGTTAATAGAGTTCAATACTAATACATTCTTAATTATAAATTCTAATTCTGAGTCTTACATTTCGAACTAGGAAATGCCGTGTTCTAGGCGAGAAGAACTGAAACAATTTAACCTTAATAGATAATTTAGTATCAATAGGATTTTGTATACTTAGTGCAATAAAAATGTGAAAAATCTGTAAGATAGACACATTTTTTATTAGGTACATAGTTTGATTTAGTATAAATATTTACTTAATGTTTAAGTTTTCTACTTGATATATCTGTTATTTAATTATTGTGCACACCTACCACAGGGTTGTCTTTTTAACCCAAAGTTTGACTGGTAGAGAATTCCTTGTTGCATTAAGTCCACCTAAGTACCACTACTGTACATGGAGTTTAAATAAATAAATAAGTTTTTTATTAGTTATGTACATATGTTAGACAAATTACATTGTACTACTATAATATAGTGAGCAGATCAAGTCATAGTTTTCAGAGATAGAATTTTGGTATAATTAAGATAAAACATACCTATTGTGTTTATCTATGGTTACTAGTGGAGAATTTGAATTTAATTAAATGTAATTATTTGCATTAATTTTATAATATGATTTAGCTTAATTGATTTTAATTGTACAAACTGTGATTTAAATTGTGACTGTTTGTTTTGATAATTTTTTTTTTGTTTATGAGTCAATGTTACTTAAAATAAATAAATTATTATTATTATTATTGTTCTAACCTTTTTAGCTAAGTGTATACCAAAAGAGAGCTTTGATTAAAATTAATTAAATTTTATTTAATATAAATATTTAATTGAATAACTTTAATTTTATTTACCATAATGGTTTCATTTTCTTGTGATTCTATTTTTTTTTTAATTATTAGAAGGCTCGTATTTAAAACTATCTCACCAGATGGTAAGCAATTATGTAGGCGACAATGGAGCACGTTTGCCTAGAAGTACCTATTCACTTTTGACTTAAAGACCCATAGATTGTAGCTACCTGGAAACTTTATTGTTTGATCTGGCGATATTAAATACTTAAATAAATGACTATTATGATCATATCAGATTTCTAAATAAGTAGCTACAAATCCAAACCTAATAAATCATCTCAAACACTCATAAATTTCATCCTCTTCGGTGAAAACCTATAACAATAACCCTTTCTTCACAAACGACGCAAGACACGTACAGTTTCCAATGTTCCTGGAGGTCAGTTGGAGGCCTTCTGAGAACAAACCTCCGATGGAGTCGAGTGATACTCCTCATCTCGATGACAATGTCACGTACTAGGGGCACGAACTACCGAGGGGCTTTTGATTTTTGTTTTTATGATTCAATTGTTTTTTTGTACTCGGACTTTAATTAGATACGTTTGTGTATTTTGTTGGTGGTTGCATTAGGTAAACTCAGTAAAGATCCTACGGCATAATATGTATAATTTAATATTCACACAACTATCACACAACGCCGTCTAGTCCCAAGCTAAGCAGAGCTTGTGTTATGAGTACTAGACAACTGATAAACTTACTCAAATATTTCTAAATACGTAAATAGCATAGCATAGTCGGCCTTATAATGTCCACACTGCTGGACTCAGGCCTCTGTAGGAGAGGGAATAGGCCGTAATCTACCACGCGGGACCAGTGCGGGTTGGTGAATGCTACATGTCTTCGAATTTTAAATACATACATATTATAGATAAAATTACGCCCAGACACAGTCCTGGATGGGAATTGAGCCCACGCCCTCCGGCATAGCAGTTAGGGCCACTAACCATTAAACCAACAGGCCAGTCAAGTACAGTACAATACAGTGTATTTATTCCGTACCTAACTAATTAATCGATAACCCTTTTTTAGGTGGGAAAATGACTAAAATTAACTATCTGGGTTTGCCAGACTTACTGACTGAAACTACGCCTATGCTTCTTCAGTAGCCTTTTGCGTTCTAGGACCACAAGTATCCCTTGCATACTTTTCTCTATAGCCCGCAGACATCGGCTCTGCTGAACCCTTACGGTTTGCTGACATATTATTGAAACACGCGAGGAAAATTACGTGCCGTCGATGGCTCGGCTTCGGCCTTTATAGGACGAGAAGTCGGCGAGCTACCCGTTGCTCTTCATCCGCAAGCCCTAACCTTCAGTGGCCGGAGATCGCTTTCTGATTCCCGAAGCCCGGAGCGTCTTCTGTCGCGGCGGCCGGGGCGTGAGCTTTTACTGTTTAATCGATAAGCCACACATATAAACGTGTCGTAAAGCTTTAGGATTTCTCAAATTCATTCCAATAAATACCGCCAAAAATCAATTTTAAGATATATATACTATATTTGTATACAATCACAGATTAAATCGAATCCATAGGTAATATGGCATTCCAATTGTTTTGTTTTCTTTATTGCATTCAAAAACATTTGTTATCCGCGTTGTTTCATCGGAATGTGTTTATAAGATATCTTTCCGATCGGTAAAACTTGCTACCGAACCCGTCGAACTTACAAACTTATTTGCAGTTCCAAAAGAATACGCCAAACAATTTTAAACTTTACCTCCTTTACTTTCAAACTATATTACTAATTCAGTTATTTTAAAAACGGTAAATAAAGCATAACAAAAAATAATATTTTTTCCACTTGAACGCGTACTGCTCATTCAGCCATGTTCGAACGCGTCAATCGAATTCGAATTTTAAATTCAAATATGTCAATTTAACGCAGGTATTCTGATGAGGGAATTAGATTATTCGAAAACTATTTTGAACAAAATTATATTTGTAAAGTACCCTCTCTCGTTGGTCTAGTAACCGTTAGCGTTACTGCGGGTTCGATTCCTGGGTTTGATAAAGAGGTTATTAGGTTTTTCAATATTGAATTTTTGAGTAGGACCTCGTCTGGATTTGTGCCTACTTAATGGGAATAGGAAATGAATGGGTTTTTATTTTTGGTGTACATAAACATAAGCCTAATCAGCCTTTTTAATGTTCCCACTGCTGGGACTCAGGCCTCCTCTCTCTAGGAGATGGAATGGGATGTAACTCACCGCGGGCCCAGTGCGGGTTGGTGAATTGAATTCACATGTCTTCGAATTTTTCGTTCTAGGACATGCCGGTTTCCTCACGATGTGTTGGTGCGCAATAAAGAATATATCTATCTATCTATAGGCAGTCTCTTTTTCTAGAGATTCAAACATAACTATCGAAATATGAGCCCCCTAATCCTACAATAAATACAGGCGTGGTTTTTTTATATTTAAAGAATGAAATTATTACCTCCTCATGGTTGATAGGTTTTAATACCTGCCTACACATACCATTAACCAACTTGACTAAATAACAAAAACCACACAGTTCAAAATGGTTAAGCAACGCTTGCCACGGTTGGTCCGTGGATGGGTGAACATCTTAACATACCGAGAATTCTCCATGCTTCGGAAAGCACGTTAAGCAGTTGGTCCCGGGGTCATTTGTGGATCTTTGGTAGTCTTTACTGGTGGTCAGAAGTCAAGAAATCTTACACCAAAAGGAATCGTACCATCCAGTTACTGGGATGTCAAAGTGAGACAGGTAATCACTCCACGTATAATACTGGAAATCATTCATTTCAGTTGGAATGGTAGCTGACCTCAATATACTTAGGAAAAGGCTCAGCGAAGATTAAGAAAGAACTCATCATCATCTTCCTGCCCTTGTCCCATCTTATTTGGGGTCGGCGCAACACGTTTTTTTCTTCCATTCTATCCTGTCAACCGTCATACTATGACTAACTTCCTTTTGTTTCATATCACTGTTCACACAATCCATCCATCTTTTCTTTGGCCTCCCTCTCCCTCTCCACCCATCAAGATTAAGAAAGAACTATGAAACTTAATAACAAAATATAAAACTTCGATATAATAGATGATCAAACGAACTTACCTGTGATGTTCGATCATTATTATACGTAGCTTCGTTCGAAGATATATATAATTAACTATGCAGCGTCCTACGTCCTCCGGCAATCCAATCGCATCTTCAGATCTATAATCAAAACACGGAACGCAACGAATTCCGCGCGCATCTGTCAACTATGTCAAACAAACGTCATTCTTTCAGAGTTAAAGATAAATCTTAGTTTTGCAGGGTAGGGTAGGGAGGGTTCCCTATATCTTCGAACGAAGCTACGTATAATAATGATCGAACATCACAGGTAAGTTCGTTTGATCATCTATTATACTGCAAGCTTCGTTCGAAGATATATATAATTAACTATGCAGATGTTAAGAGTCAGCCTTTAGCAAAATTAAGATTTTTAATACCAAACAATATTTCAAGAACCAAAATATATTTCAGAAATCAAAATCACTTAGGTACTTATTAGGCACCTAATATAATGGTAGTATGAGATAATCAGTCTTTTTTGACATACGTATATATTTTATATTATATAAGTAAGTACATATATATTTTATTAGATACTGTCAATTTTTTTTTTTTTTTTTTTTTTTTGACAGCATTAGACATTTAAGAGCAAATATTTTGCTCAGCATTAAGCACAGCATGAGCAAATTCAGATAAATTGATAGAAATAGGTATATTACAAAATCTTGCAAAAATCGGAGAACTGTTTGTCCAGCCGTCGAAGAACGCTAATATCTATGCCACACATAGAGAAAGTATTATTATTATTTTTTACTATTGGTAGATCAAGAAATTGGCTTGTGTGGTTTATTCAGTGAAAGTAAATGAGTACCTATTATCTTCCCCAATACTCTTGAGTATATTTAATGTAATAACATAAAGTAGTGGCAGGGCAGATTTCAGGTTTTTCAAAGAAAGGTAAGAGGTTTGGTCCGCTTCAACCAGAACCAGATGTTTTTAAGGTTTTACACCGGTGTCATAACTATAATATTGGGTATTTTTATAAATGATAAATCTGTGCTACTTGGGCTGTGCTAAGTGCAAACAAATTCACTAACTTTTTAGACAATTTGATTTTTTATAGAAACCTTAACATAATCTCTGGATGTGATCATTACCACCAATTTTCGAGTCTAATAATTTATTTAATTGGTATAGACTGTGTGAATGAGTGAGATTCTATAAGTAACCTTGAACTGAGGCATTATTTGGAAGGTAACCTAAAGTAACCTCTATGGCTGATGGAAGAACAGCATGTCAATATTCTGGAAATTAGTGTAAGAAGGAGTGTAAGATGACACTCTTTAAAAGAGAAATGCGAAAGTTTTTTATTGAGTATAAAGACTAACAGCTTGAAAAAACTAACATTATTTGCAATAGTCAGTATCAAGCTTGTGGAGGTCAGTATTACATTGCCTTTTCATTCTTAATTTTTGTAGACACCCCCAATATTGGGTTAAATGGAGGAAAGAACACATAAAAGAAATCTCAAGTCCAAGGGCAGTAAGAACCATCTAATTAAATGTATTTTGGATCTGGTTTCCAGGAAACACAGGCATTACATTTTGCATTACTTGTAGAAGGGAAAAGAACAATCAGTTTGACCAAACTGAGACACAATATACCCACTAAAATGTAGATATTCTTTTCCCAATCTATGTCAGGGTTGACTGTATGAGATTTGTTTTCACACCTTTGCTCTATATTTCTGGCTATATTACTTAATTGTTGATACCGACTTTCTTCCATTCGGTCTATATAAGATACAGCAATCTATTATCAACCTCACACAAAATGTGTAAGTGTTCATGTTTAATAAAATAATAATTTTAAAGGTAAACAATGTGAAGCAGTTCTAAATAATTTATGTGATAATTATAAATTTTTATCCTTTTTCCAGAACCCATGGACTTCTATTATCACTACAATTGTGCCCCCCCCCCCCCCAGTTCTTGTTGCATCATTGTAGGTTTAGTTTGATGTCTGGATGAATTTTTACTTTGAATCTTAGTTGCCTTTACTTATAGCTAAGTATTTATGTTCTAATTTTAGTATAGAACCAATCAAAAAACAAATGTTTTTGCAACATAATAATGCAACAGTTGATGTACTTATTAAGTAATCTCTCTTAAGCTAAAAAACTTGTTTCTGTAAATATTTTCAAGGGATTTTGTTATACATTTTTTGTATGTGACATCAGTCATTGTATTGTAGTGTCAAATATAAAATCTAAAAAGAAATCAACATGATTGGGATGGTGTATTTTTTTTTAAAAAGGCACAATTGTTCCTTGAATATTTTTCAGCCATTTTTTATATAATAGTAGACTAGTATGAATAGTGTAGTGTGTATGGTAGTAGACTATATAGTCTGAACCAATACACAAAAGGTCATCAAGATGTTGCACATACTGATTTGTGAATTTTTGATCATAGATATACATGTAACTACCACTATCAAAAATACATAATGTATAGAACAAATTCCATATGGGACGGCATTAGACTCTTTTTAAAAGAACATAATGAAATAATAGGTATCTCCTGTGATCTGGATTCAATTTTTGACATAAAATCTCCTGGGTACACTAGAGCCACCGCAGTGATCTTATATCTTATAAAATTGGATGTGTGAAACAATATTTTCAGGGGTTTAAAGTTCACAATAAACCTCTTTTCTCCATCCCTGTTGGGAAACCAAAAAATATCTTGGAAATAAGTCGATTTTCACATGTCGTGTCCATGGGGAATTTGTGCTCAATGGCAGTAAATTATGAATGGTTTTATACATAAATATGCATACATCCTGGTCCCTGATCTCGAAGATCCAGATTGATTGCTTGTTTTACAAGCGATCCATTTGGTTTTTAACCGTTGAAGTTGATAAGTTGTGAAATAAAAAAAAAATGCACTTACGGGCATCCACTGATGTGCTTCAAAATTGAGGTGTTACCACAAATCCTCTATCAACAAGGTAGGGAATGGGCTAATCTGGAAGTATGACTAACCTCTAGTTTCGACCATGAGCCTGTGGTGGAACTTTTGTGTTCTAGCATACACTATGATGGATGTGTTGCAAGAATTGCTTGGTTTTGGTTTAGTACGAGGACTGCAGTTACTTTTGTCCAGGCCTAGGTATTATTCTTTGCTGGTTGTACCAAGATGACCATTCCCATTTCCCTGATGGGTTACAGTTGAAGATTGGGCTGGCTTTATAATAAGCTTGCCGCTTCTGTGGCATGTCTTTAGGACTTTAATGTTCTCTGTTAAAGTATTCCCATGCAAGTAGTTGTTTCTATCAACATCTTTGACAATATCTTTGTTCATGTGAAGTGCAAATCTATATTAAAACTCTTCCAGTTTCAATCAACTAGGAAAATTAGTTTCAACCTATTTTTGTTATCATTGCTGAGAGGCATATTGAGTCCTAATCCCAACTGATTCTGTTCTGATTTAATCTTTTTGTATTAGTATATTCTTGTATTATCTGTGAATTTCTGACCAAGGCAATGATCTCTATATTTACAAGGTTGCTTGGGTTAGGAACCAGTTATTACACACATTGTTATCTAGTTTTTGTTCATATTCCTTGAGTATTTCCAAAAATTGTATTCTTGATGTCGGTTAAGCCATTAATTAAGTCTGGCCATTAAACCATTTGGTATGCAATTGGTTTTGTAGATATATATACTGTAATGCTCTGAATACTTCAGGAAATATAGTAACTGGTTCAACGACTAGCTCAGGTGCTAGTTCAGGAAATGTTATAGTCAAGTCTGTAACAGTTGGGTCTGTGCCTGTTGGAGCCGATGATGATACAACAGATATCTAGTTTAATGTCCACTTCTTGAGGATCATCGTAAATACAAGGTCTAAAAAACCGAAAACTATTGACCCTGTTATAGTACCAAAGTGTACCTAGGCAAAGCCTTTCGGACTTTTGTGCAAACATTTCGTAAACACCATGAGTCTGCGGATCACGTCAATGTATCTCGTACATCACCCGCGTCCATGTATCAGAAGGTAAAGATCATCGTGTGTTCATCTCGTAAACACCACGAGTCTGCGGATCACGTCAATGTATCTCGTACATCACCCGCGTCCATGTATCAGAAGATAAAGATCATTGTGTGTTCATCTCGTAAATACCACGAGTCAGCGGATCACGTCAATGTATCTCGTACATCACCCGCGTCCATGTAACAGAAGGTAAAGACCATCGTGTGTTCATCTCGTAAACACAACGAGTCAGTGGATCGCGCCAATGTATCTTGTACATCACTCGCGTCCATCAGTACAATAATTCGAAATCCATTTCACTTGCACTGTAGATATAATGTACCATAGATAGCTTACCTGACGAAGCTTTTCAGGTTACCCCACAGGTGTGGGACAAGAAACAAACTCGTATGTTTATCTCGTAAACATCCTGAGTCAGCTGATCGCGTCAATTCGAAACCCATTTGATTTACAGTCTTACACTGTATAATGTACCATAGCAAAGCCTTTTGGGATACACCAAAGTTATGGAACAAGGAACAAGCTCGCGTGTTCCTCTCGTAAACACCTCGACAAGTTTGATCGTGTCAATGCATACAATAATTTGGGTTAGGTGCGTGAAACTCTTACTTCATTGCATAATATAATAGATAAATCTATTACTATAACTGGAATCAAAGAATTAAATAGAGATAGGACAGGTGGCGTACTATGGTATCGTCGTTTCATCCTTTTATCGAACTATTCATCATATGAAGATAGTATTTCACATCTTTTCGTTTTGGCACACTTTATTATAAATTATGTAAGCACTATGCTCTTATTTAATTACTTATATTGGTAAAAAATCAAATAAAACACAACATAAGACGTATTGGTTGCCGCGCAAACGTAAGGAATGGCGTTTGTTTGACATAGTTGACAGATGCGCGCGGAATTCGTTGCGTTCCGTGTTTTGATTATAGATCTGAAGATGCGATTGGATTGCCGGAGGACGTAGGACGCTGCATAGTTAATTATATATATCTTCGAACGAAGCTTGCAGTATAATAACCTTCTAACTTTATAAAAAACAAAGGAATCAAAAGACAAAACAACATATCTTATAAACCGCAATTTCTTCCATAATGCACTCGTAGTTAAATTAATTCAACCAAATAAGAATGCAAGTCTAACAAACGATCACAAATAAAATTTAATTATCGAAACATATGTATATAGAAACTCAATAACCATTTACCCAAACAAAAACCGACCATAATCGGAAATGCATTGAGGACATCAGTTGAAAAAACCAACCAAGCGCGAGTCACACTCACGCAAGTGTTCCGTACCGTCCGTAGCAAAGACGGCAAAAAAAATCACATTTGTTGTATAGAAAGAAAGATTTTTTTTTAATTTATACGTCACACTGGACCGATGACCTGGGAGGGTCGCGGGAATCCGATGGATGCGAGACGCACAGGACCGGTCATTGTGGCGACATTTGGGGGAGGCCTATGTCCAACAGTGGACGTCTTTCGGCTGAAATGATGATGATGACGATGTATAGAAAGAAAGAAAGAAATTTTTTTATTTATACCTCACACTATCGTATACAATACTGATAGGCATGAAAAAAAAAAATCTATGTGCGGCCAAAAAAGCTCCTAACTCAGCATATGCTGCAATATTTAAAACGATAAATAACTTTTAATTAATTGTATGTATTATGAGCAGTGGTGGCCGAGTGGTAACGGCCCCGACTTACGAGTTGTAGGTCGCGGGTTCAAACCCAGCCAGGTGCATTACTTTGTGTAATTAATTTCATCACCACTGCTCTCAAAACGGTGAAGGAAAACATCGTGAGGAAACCGGCATGTCCTAGAACCAAAAATTCGGAGTCATGTGACATTCACCAATCTGCACTGGGCCCGCGTGGTGGATTATAAGCCCATTCCTACTCCTAGAGAGAGGAGGCCTGAGTCCCAGCAGTGGGAACATTAAAAGGCTGATTATGCTTATGCTAGCTTAATTGTATGTATATATGACCTCTTTAAATATTTATTTTATTCTGTTCTTTAATATTTGTTGTAATAGCGGCAACAGAAATACATCACCTGTGAAAATTTCAAGTGCCTATCTATCACGGTTCATAAGATACAGCCTGATGACAGACAGAGAGGCGGACGGACAACGGAGTCTTAGTAATAGGGTCCCATTTTACTCTTAGGGTACAGAACCTTAAAAAAGGAAAAAAAAAACTTTTTTTCCAATATCGCTGCAGCGGGTCGACCATTTATATTGTGAGTTGACAACAAAAAAATAGGGACACCCAATGCTTTAACTGAAGAAGACATACATTAACTCGGTAATAATTATAATTCAAAGTGGACATTACTGTTTGTGGGTGGGTGAAGTGAGGAGAGGAAGCGGGGAGAGGATTGACCTTAATAATAATTCTACAAAACGAAGGAAGCATATTCATAGTAAGTGATGGATGATTCATTTTTTTTTTATTGTGAAATCATACACTGACTTCTCCCACTCTTGGGTGGCGCGCAAGGGCGTTTCAGACTATTACTGACTAAAACCCACTCCTATTCCTTTTTTGCCTTTTTCCAGGGCCCCGGGGTAAACTTTCGCACAACTCATGGCCCCAGTAAGCTTCAACCTTATTAGGCCCCTAAGTACGGATGTGCTAATCTCCTCGAGGCGCGTGTGTATTCCACAAGCGCCGTCGACGACTCGAGCTCGGTACGGACACTTACCGGACTGCTGGATAGCGAACTACCCATTGCTCGCCGTCCGCAAGCCCGAGTAAGTAAAAGTCTGACACAGTCTTTCATTCCGCGCAAGAGCGCGAGATGTCATTGGATGATTTTCAAACATAAAAAAAAAAACAAAAAAAGGATGGATATCTAACACCACAGAAGTTTTCAAGTAGAAGCTGTTGCTGCATACAAATCCGATTCAGTAGAAACTATGCTTAAAATTAATTTAAACGGAAGTATACGACTTAAATTCAATCTATAAAACACATTAAAAAAAAGTGTCGTACAGAGTGGAAACTTGGAATCTGACCTGTATCTAGCACATAATAAGGCACAGATTTTTTTACCTAACATTGCCGCACCCTTGAATTACTTTTGTACTGACGTTTGTGTTCACAAACAAGTAAACTCATATACATACGACATCCTGGTCTTCATCTATAGATTCCATCCCAGTAAATGTTATTTGGAGTACCATAAAAAGGGGTAAATAGAAACGGAGGGGTGAATAGAAACAAAACTTTGGTCTGGTTTTTCAATTTGATACCATATTATCGGCTTCTAACAAAACATCGACTTTTTAGAATAACAATTAATTAATAAATTGATAGAGTTAAATGCTGCAAAAAATATTCAATTATCGTGAAAATACCCTTTGAAGTTTTGTTTCTATTTACCCCTGAGTTTCTATTCACCCCATTTGACTATTAAAAAATGATGAAACATCCTATATTCTCTCGTCCCTTGCACCATCTCCCGAAGGTCATTTAGGCTACAAACTGACGATTATTGCCTGTATGTGATATTGATGTTGTATTTGGTAATTTGTATTTCGCAATTTATTTTTAAAACTGTTTTAAACGTAAAGTTATGTATGAACATAAGTTTGAGAGGAGACAATTTTCTTATGGGCCTTCTTGTGATAATGTCTTGTACTTATTTTTTCTGTTAATTGTGTTTATAACTTAATTATTTGTGTTGTTTTTGCTAGTGTGGTATTTTTATGATTTGTTTGTGTTTGGGGTATTTGCTTTAATTTTATGTTTGTAAAAATTGTTTATATTTTAGAGTGGGTTTCTGTCATGTCTACAAATAGAGTCTAGATTTTGTTGTTTTTTTTATTGATATAAAATAGTGCTTGCGGAGAGATGAAACGCATATTACTAAAAGAGTTATGAGTGTACATGTGGATGGGTTGAGAGGAAGGCCAAAGAAAAGATGGATGGATTGTGTGAACAGTGATATGAAAGAAAAGGAAGTTAGTGATAGCATGACGGTTGACAGGATAGAATGGAAGAAAAAACGTGTTGCGCCGACCCCAAATAAGATGGGACAAGAGCAGGAAGATGATGATGATGAAACAAGTGCTTTACTTCGATCCCACTTGATGGATGCAATAGTTCATGGTGAAGCACGCTAGTTTATTAAGACTCTATTATTCCCTAGTCGTGAAGATACTTAAATTATAATCGGAAGGCAACTTTCTTTACGTTTAATAAATTTGAATTATCGCATGTTGGTCTAATTTAAAAATAAAAAGTTTTTTTTGTATTGATCTGGTATAGTTTAATGATTTCATTGTTTTAAAATCAATACACCTATCTCTTACCTTACCTAGTACTACACTTTGTTCTCAATATTAATCGAAAAACTCCCATTCAGAGACACCCATAACTTACAATCATTACATTTATAATTGAACCTCAAAAATACGTTCAAACTTTTTAACAATCGTCCATAAAATAAAAATATATTGCGAAATGAAAAGGCGATAATACAAAATGGAATTACGGCGAGGGGTTCCGTGACGTAAGAAGCACATTTAAAGAAGTTTGATTGAGATGTACAGAACTTTTGATTGTATACCAAAGATCCGGAATAAAAACAAGCTATAAATAAGATTGGAGGAAAACAAGGAAATACATAATGTTTTGTAGGAACGAGTAGTGTGCGTGACTGTTTGTGCGTATATATATTTAAGTATAAAGATGATGGAGTTCCACAAGGGGGACCGATGACTTGGTGTGTCGTGTGAATGCGATAGATGCGAGATGCACAGGACTGTTCGTAATGGAGACACATGGAGAGGCATATGTCCAACAGTAGACGTCTTTCGCCTTAAATGATAATGATGGAGTAATTGATGAATTGACGGATTAAGGACCTACAAGCTCTTCAAAACAATTTGACAAAATCCATGATTCAGTAAATCATGAAAGAAAATATAAGAAAGAAAAGAAAAGAAAGAAAATATGTTTATTTGGCAAAATAATTTACAACTAAAAATATAATATAAAAATAAGAAGAAATAAAATTAACAATAAAAATTAATGCATGAAGTATGCCAAAAATGGTGATTAGAAAGAGTTACCGTGGCATGCATCGGTTTTTTTTTATTGGGTGGAAAAATCATCTTATGACAAATTGCGCTCTTGGGCGGAGCGGGAGATAGTGTCAGACTTTTATTGATTAAAAACCCACTCCTGTTCCATCTTTGCCTTCATTCCAAGGCCCCGGGTTTCACTTTCACACTACCCGTGGCCCTAGTAGGCTTTGACCCTGCTGGACCCCTACGATTTGCTGACATATCCTTGAGGCGCGCGTGGAACAGTACGCGCCGTCGACGACTTGGGCTCGGTCCGGACGGTTACCGGACGGTTGGATGGCGAGCCACCCATTGCTCACCGTGAGGACGCTTGTGACATGCAAAGGTAAGGAATACCAGTAGGGTTTTGTCAGTATTAGTCTGACACGCCCTCTGGTTCCACTTTAGACCAGGTGAAGTCATTGGATGGTTTCACTCTTCAAAAAAAAAAGAGGTCTTATTAGACGGCCTCTTTTTATTTTGACACAATGAAACATATTATTTTGTAGAGCAGTTGATCACAAGACAGCTCTTTCAATAAATACACAAGCAAAACCGAAAACTAAAACATAACAAAACAACACAATGAATATCCTAATCTGATTGTTGACGAAAAATTCAATTCCGTTTATTGCTGAATACTTTGATAGCGATGACGTTTCGCCTATGCCTACAGACAATGGATTGTCGAGTTATCAGAAACTAGCCTGTGTTAGTGGCTTCGCCCGCGCAAAAGTAGGTAGTAGGTTCTTTGGATCCCCGTTTCATTCCCATAGAAGGGAAATTTAGAAAATTCTCTCTTTTTAACTCAATCTCAACTCAAAATTATTTTATTTTATATAAGTTTACGTGGGAACTTATAAAAGGTCAGAAGATAGCGCATAGTTTTAATTGGTCGTTTCCTAAGAAAAAAAAACCGGCAAGAAACCCCATGGTAGCTCTTTTAAAAAAAAATATTTTTCTACAATATTTCCATTTTACAATATTCTTAGTGCTCGCCTACGTCATAAAATGAAGCCTTGTGCAAATTTTCACATTCCTAGGCCCTGTTTCTTCGGCTGTGCGTTGATATGTCAGTCAGTTAGTCAGTTTGTCCTTTTATATATATAGATAGAGAATATTTGTTTCAGCAATTAATCGGCGGAAGATTGGGGTAGTCATCAAATTATTTTGTTTTCTGAAGAGTTATCTGGATTTTTCGTTTTTTTGGCAAACTATTTGCTGAGGTATAGTGAAGATAACATTAGCCTATATATGAATATGTGCTAAATTTGGATCGCCACATAGTACGTACCTAAGAAATCATATAGTATTCATAAATATTATATTTCAAACATCAATGTTTCAAATATATTTTTTAAAGGATTGTCGTCAGTATTTTTTTTTTTTTTGTTAAGGGCTGATTTTTCAATAACCAGATAATTTTTGACTCAAAAATAAAAATGGCGGTTAGACAGCTATTGTATAGAAAATATGTCAAACCGCTTTTTTTTACTGACTTCAAAAAATAGGAGGAGGTTATCAATTTTGGTATTTTTTTTTATGTTTGTCACCTCAAAACTCCCTCGTTTATGGACCGATTTGCAATTTTTTTTCCCTTATAGGATATGCTTCCAAATTGGTCCCATTTTTTTCAAAATTCAGTTACCGTTACAGTTCGGTGTCGTACAGGTTGTATTCAAGGTTGAGAAGACTCAAATTCAAGATTGTTTCAGGTGTGCGATTCTAATAGTAAATATTTTGATGGTTTGCATTGCTCTAATAATTCTTTAAACTGGAACGCTAAGGGCAACTGAAGGAACACGGGTGGGTTTAGTTAGTAAAAGTCTGATTCTTCCTCTCACTTCACCCAAAGCAGAGAACCCAGAGAAGTTATGTCGTTATATAGACCAATAGGCTGCTATAGCTAATGCTAATAGCTTATGAATTAAATGACTTGATTCCACCATCTCTTTTCTACCATCGGACAACCCAACGTACGGCAAATATTCACCCTTACGTTGTTTACGAAGGCTGAGTGCCAAAAATACCGCCCCAGGACCCGACGGCTTGCCTGGGAAGGCATGGATCCTGGCCATGGAGGCTCTCGGGCCTCGACTAAGAGGGCTCTTCAGCGCATGCATGGAGAGGGGCCAGTTCCCACTTTGCTGGAAGACGGGGAAACTGGTCCTCATCGCGAAGCCGGGGCGCCCCGCGGACTATCCGTCCGCGTACCGGCCCATTGTGCTGCTCGACGAGGTGGGCAAGCTCTTTGAAAGAGTAATTGCAGACCGCCTCGTCGCACACCTAACACGGGTGGGGCCGGATCTGGCGGACGGCCAGTTCGGCTTTCGCAGGAGGCGCTCCACGGTGGACGCCATCATGTGCGTGCGAGCTCTCACGACAGGGGATGCAGTGGCCCAGGGCAGGTGTGTCGTGGCGGTGTCTCTGGACATCGCCAACGCCTTCAACTCCCTGCCTTGGAGTAGCATTGGGAGGGCACTCCGGTATCACCGGATGCCCGACTACCTCTGTCGTGTGGTCGAGGCGTACCTGTCAGACAGGTACATAACCTACCCCGGTCACCAGGGGGTGTGGGAACGTCGAGAGATGTCGTGCGGTGTTCCGCAGGGATCGGTACTAGGGCCGCCCTTGTGGAACATCGGATACGATTACGTGCTGCGCGGCGACCTCCCTGACGGGGTCAGCGTGGTCTGCTACGCAGACGACACGCTGGTCCTGGCGCAGGGAGAGTCGTACCAGGCGGCGGTCGAACTAGCGACACGCGGGGTCGCGACGGTCGTTGGCAGGATCCAGGAGCTGGGACTCGAGGTGGCATTGCACAAGTCCGAGGCCATGTGCTTTCACGGCCCTCGGAACGCGCCACCACCGGGTTCCCGGCTAAAGGTGGGAGGAGTCCACATCGGCGTCGGGTCAACGATGAAGTACCTGGGACTCGTTCTCGACAGCCGATGGGATTTCGACGAGCATTTCCGACGTCTGGCTCCCAAACTAAATCGGACTGGGGCTGCTCTTTCGCGGCTCCTGCCCAACCTTGGGGGTCCAGACGCCTCCTGCCGGAGGCTCTACGCGGGGATCGTTCGGTCCATGGCCCTTTATGGCGCGCCGGTGTGGGCGTCGGGGCTGCGGAAGCAGCCGGCGGCCCGGCTGAACGCGTGCCAGAGGGTCATGGCCATACGGATGGTGCGAGGATACCGGACGATTTCCCGCGAAGCGGCGAGCCTTCTTGCTGGCCAGCGACCATGGGATCTGGAGGCAACAGTCCTTGCACTCATGCACGAACGGCGCATGGAGATGCAACGCCGGGGCGAAACTCCGCTGCCGCAACAAGTCGCGGCATGGCGGACAGAGTTCCGGCGAGTTCTCATGGTGAAATGGCGACAGCGACTGTCGCGACCCCGTGCTGGGCACGCCACAATTATGGCGGTAAGTCCCCTCTTTGAGGCGTGGTTGGAAAGACCTCACGGCGTCCTCACATTCCGCATGACGCAGGTCCTCACCGGACACGGTAAGTTCGGGAGGTTCCTGCACCGGATTCGTGCGGAAACGACGCCCGGGTGTCGCCACTGTGTGGCCCACCCGGAGGACACGGTGGAGCACACGGTGGAGGTGTGCCCCGCTTGGGCAGAGCAACGCCGTGACCTCGTGAGGGCAATCGGCGGCGGTGATCTCTCGCGCCGGGCCTTGGTTCAGGCCATGCTCCGGAGCGAGGAGGAGTGGCAGGCGGTCGCCTCCTTCTGCGAAGCAGTAATGCTAGCTAAGGAGGCGGCCGATCGCGTGAGGCAACGGTCCTTACGCTCCAACCGCCGCCGGAATTCCGATCCTGATTTCCGGCCACCGTAGGCGCGGGCTTGCAGATGGCGAGCAATGGGTGGCTCGCCGTCTGACCGTCCGGTAACCGTCCGGACCGAGCCCAAGTCGTCGACGGCGCGTATTGTTCCACGCGCGCCTCAAGGAGATGTCAGCAAATCGTAGGGGCCCAGCAGAGTCGAAGCCTACTGGGGCCACGGGTAGTGTGAAAGCGGAACCCAGGGCCCTGGGACGAAGGCAACGAAGGAACAGGAGTGGGTTTTTAGTCAGTAAGAGTCTGACACTATCTCCCGCTCCGCCCAAGAGCGGGGATGTCATTAGGATGATTTTCCCACCCAATAAAAAAAAAAAAAAAAAAAACCCTTAC
The DNA here is from genome assembly GCA_949316375.1 of Mythimna vitellina. Classification (NCBI taxonomy): domain Eukaryota; kingdom Metazoa; phylum Arthropoda; class Insecta; order Lepidoptera; family Noctuidae; genus Mythimna; species Mythimna vitellina. The sequence continues at coordinate 2,065,288 of OX438704.1, forward strand.
GTTGTTCAAAACTCTACAGTCCAGACTAAGCGTTTCGCCTCGTCGTTTATACCGCGTACTTCAAAGGACTGGAACAATTTGCCTGCTGCGGTCTTCCCATACGATTATAATTTGGGTGTCTTCAAGGCAAAGTGAATAGGATCTTAATAAACTAGTGCGCCTCACCATCAACGATTGCATTACTGCTTACCATCAGGTGGGATCGCAGTTAAGCACTAGTTTGTATCAAATAAAAAAATAATATAAGACTTCGTACTGTGCCTGTTAGGGCGTGTGATTGTGATGTCCCTGGAGAATAAATCTGGTATCTTACTAAGTCATCATCATCTTCCTGCCCTTGTCCCATCTTATTTGGTGTCGGCGCAACACGTTTTTTTCTTCCATTCTATCCTGTCAACCGTCATACTATCACTAACTTCCTTTTCTTTCATATCACTGTTCACACAATCCATCCATCTTTTCTTTGGCCTCCCTCTCCATCTCCACCCATCCACATGTATACTCATAACTCTTTTAGTAACATGCGTTTCATCTCTCCTCTTTACATGACCATACCAAGACAAACGATTCCCCTTCAACTTTTCAGTCACTGGCGCCACTTTCAAACTTCCTTTAATATATTCATTTCTTACTTTATCCATTCTCGTCACACATCCACCTCAACATTCTCATCTCCGCTACATGCAATGCAATGGTATCTTAGTAAGTAATAAACAGTTTTCCAAACCATTTAATGATCCAATGTAGACAATGTCTAATATTCTAACTCTTCATCATGTTCACAGGTTTGGTAGAAAGCTGAATTCACTAAATAATTCTTTTGCTTGAGATCAACTTTGCCAAAGGATATTTCATTAAAAACTTAAAATAAGTTGTATCTGTACTGTGTTGTAGCTAGAAGGAAGATTTGGACGTTTTTGTAAATGTCCATTATTGATATAGTAATATGTACGTTCTAGATTGAGTCGACAAAAGTTCAAAGATATTTGATATAATATAATATTCCACAACTTTCATACAAAGCCGTCTAGTCCAAAACAAAGCAGAGCTTGTGATATGAGTACTAGACAAGTGATAAACATACTTATATATTTCTAAATACATACATATTATAGATAAATTACACCCAGACACAGAATAAATGATCGTGCTCATCACATAAACATTTGTCCTGGGTGGGAATCGAATCCACGACCGCATAGCAGTCAGGGCCACTAATCACAGTCACATTAGTAGTCAATTCAAAACATACTACTTTAAGGATATGCGTTTATTATGTTACATATTTACATGGTTCAATCTATCACTAGTTTCATTTCTTTAAACTTGAAATCAGCTCTTGTGTTATCCTCATGAAGTTACGTATAAACTCATGCTGGAGAAAGTACAAAAAGCCTTTCAGAAGCGATTATTTGGACACTATTCATATATGAGTCGCGGGAGTGCGGTGGATGCAAGACGCGTCGTCGGTCGTTGTGGCGTCGCTTGGGGCCTATGTCCAGCAGTGGACTTCTTTCGGCTCAAATGATGATGATGATGATTCATATATGTATCTTACTATGTTTATTTTTAGATGCTTAAATTGCAATTCATTAAAGGTTAGGCGGGCTGTCGATCAAATTACAACAGCCTGTAAAATTTTAAATCTGATGCGTCCGACTTACATGCAGAGTTGTGTCAATTATTTGTTCCCAATGATAAGTTATATATATTTTGTAAGTAGGTTTAAAAAACACTTTTACACGTCAATTTTTTTTTTCGTCCTTTTTAACTAGATGAGGCGGGTGTTTTCTAACTGACTACCCTGAGAAGAAACATCGAAACCAACTCAGGGGCCAAAGTCTCTTTTAAAGTCCATACAGTTAATATGTAATGGTCAAATCACATGAGAACCATGCAGATTTGTCTGAGATGGTCTTTTGAAGAAAGAACCATACAGATTTGAGTGGACCTGTTCAGTCAGTGCAAGCATTTGTCAGTATTCGTAAAGCTCAACCCAGGACTACTAAGGAGCTCAACGACTTGACGAAAAATACCAAGGAAAGGACATTAGGGTAGGCCGCAGAATATACTCAAATTGCCAGACATACGTTAAAATTACTGAAAAGGAAAAAAAAGCAGTCAACATTGTCCTCACGTTCACAATAATAAAAGGAAATATATAATTTACAAAATGTAATATATAATAAATAATAATTACAATCACTCTAGAAAACATAAATTATTTAATGTCCCATTTTTTCGCACTGTATCGTGTGCTTGATCCACCTCCCCTTTACCGCGTATGCTAACGATGCTCAATATGCTCGTGGAGACTAATTCTGGATTGGATTTGTTTGCTGATGAATGGAAGACAATATTATTAGAAAGTTTGCGATACTGTGACAAGACAGAGTGAAAAGATTAACGTATTTTAGTATTAATGGCTAATAATAATAATAATAAAATCTTTATTGTAATCAAAGAAAAATCATCAAGAGTGACGGATAGAAGACTACAGTGGATAACAAAGCAAGACCCAGTCCCGTGCTAGGAGTTAACCTGTATTACGGACACTAGGGGTTGTTCCATTACCTCACTAGGATTATCACACTAAACGTCTGTAGTAAAAAGTTTTTGAATCACTGGATTCCCCATTTAGGTATGCTTGCATATAGGGAATCCATAATAATTACAAACTACAATTCAAAAGTGCGAATGTGCCACATTCACGACGTGTAAGAGTGTATCTATGTGCTGTGTATAAGAGAGTGAGTGGTAGTAGGTGTATTGTTGTGAGTGTGTTGATGTAAAATAATATAGCAGATGAAAATTAATTAAATTAGGCTATTATCTGGGGGAATTAAACTTTTAAAAAGGGATTTATATCTTATAATAGGAGTTTCTCAGTATCAGGCTATTTTGGTGTACTAAATAAATAAATTAAGCATAGTCGGCCTTATAATGTTCCCACTATTGGGACTCAGGCCTCCTCTCTAGGAGAGGGAATGGGCCGTAATCCATCACGCGGGCCCAGTGCGCATTGGTGGATGTCACATGTCTTCGAATTTTTGGTTCTAGGACATGGCGGTTTCCTCACGATGTTTTCCTTCACCGTTTTGAGAGCAGTGGTGATGAAATAAATTACACAAATTAAGCGCCTGGCTGGGTTTGAACCCGCGATCTACAACTCGTAAGTCGGGGCCGTTACCACTCGGCCACCACTGCTCTTTATAATAATTAAGGCACAATATAATCTAACTAGTAAGTTTCCATTAGAGACATTAGACGTTTTCCAATTTTCTCGATTCTAACAATAACTGCAGCACATGTAATGCTATAAATGTGTTACTTCGTCTCGACAAAGTTAGATTGGCATCGAACGAACTCTAACAGATATGTCGTAAAAACGCGGCGACTAATCGCAGCGACCGCCGATTTGTCGCAACGGGTTTTATTAAAAGTTTTTATTTTTATCTGTCATTTGTTATTTGGAGAGAAAAAAAGTTGAATGCTTTATGATAACTGGAGAATTCGTTGAGATATAAATATAGGGTTGATTTTATTTATCTGGTTATTTTAATATGAAGCAAATTATTGTCTTACGTCTATAGTTTGATTACTTGCCGTACTTTTTGCAGTTCTTCAGTAGTTTTAAAGTTACCTGAGAAAGAGATAATCAGGCAAAATATTAACAATAACTTACCTTATTGACAATATGGAGTGGCGACCGCGTACTGGAAGACGCAGTGTTGGAAGGCCCCCTATAAGGTGGACCGATGACCTGGTGAAGGTTACGGGAATCCGATGGATGCGAGACGCACAGGACCGCTTATTGTGGTGACATTTGGGGGAAGCCTATGTCCAGCAGTGGATGGCTATCGGCTGAAATGATGATGATGATGATTGACAATACTGAATCGACTGGCCTGTTGGTCTAGTGGTTAGTGGCCCTGACTGCTTTGCTGGAGGTCTTGGGTTCATTCCCATCCAGGACAGATGTTTGTGTAATGAGCACGATCATTTGTTCTGCGTCTGGGTGTAATTTATCTATAATATGTATGTATTTAGAAATATATAAGTATGATTATCAGTTGTCTAGTACTCATAACACAAGCTCTGCTTAGCTTGGGACTAGACGGCGGCGTTGTGCGATAGTTGTAAAAAAATTAAAAAAAATTATAATTATAATTATAAAAATTATTAGAAATTATAATTATTATATTATATTGTGTTGTGTGAATATTATACTTTTATATTTGAGGGAACCGAATCAGTATTTCAACTAATTGACTCATCAAACTTAATGATTAGTACAAACAATTTATTTTATGATTTTAATGCTGCTAGCAAAAAAATTAAATGACTGGAAAATGAGGAGGAGGGCTTTTGCTCTCCCATGGGCTAATATTTTATTAAAGCTTAAACTTCAATTCTATTCTCAGGAAAGCGTGGAGGTATTAAGGTTAACTCAAATATGCTACCCATTACAGAAGTGAAAAAAAAAAATCATTAAATCCAATTACCAATTTTCACTCTACAAATTCCAATCATCTCCTGCCTACTGCAACTGACATCTCAAAAACAGTGAACAATCTATAATTTAATAACAAAATAATTGATCGAGGAAGAGTGAAGCAAAATTAATTGACCGTAAGCGATTCCCCAAAATATCAAGTTTGTCATCAAATTACTTCCCGTCTCAATTAATTACTGAAGCGATTTTCCAATCGGTTGTCTCAAAGAATATTTTAGTGCAGATATGGCAGAAGTTTTCTTTTTTTTTGTGGTTGTAAATTAATAATAATAATAATAATTTTTATTTCTCCATAAAAATATTGTACAAATTTGAACAATAAGTAGAAGGTGACTTAAAACAAATGCAAAAGAAATAAAAATGTGCAACTGCGCCTGAGCTAGGTCGAGCCTGTATTTCAGGACGCAGTTCTCTTCCCACAATATAACAGCATTTGCGTGTAACATCTACATAATTTACTACATAATTATTAATTCATTAAACCCCAAGCAAATGCTGCGAATGCGTTCGCTCTCTCATTGTCTTTATTTATTTATTTATTACATACTTCATGCACATGAAGATTCATACGGTCTTTCTATTATGTCTCTAATCAAGGTTTTCGAAAGGTTAAGTGACTTCTCTTACTATAACATGAAGTAAGAAGGCGTGAAACCTGCCGACGTAGGTGACTTTTGCGTTTCAGGAAGACAGTAACTCTTTCAAATGTTCCCACAGCCCTTGGGGTCCTTACAATTTTGTTGACATCTCTTTGAGGAGCACGTGGAACACAACACACTGTCGACTCGGTTTGGGTCCCTACGAAACAGTTGGACGGCAAGCTACCCATTACTTATCATTTGCAAGCCCGTACCTAGTGTGGCTGGAAATCGCCCTGCGAGTCTCAACACCCGGGGCGTCTCCTACGGCGGCGTTTGGAGCGCGAAGATGTTCTTTCCCTCATAGTGAACCACAAGCCATCTCTTTCACTTTCATCACTGCTTCGCAGAAGGTGAAAATCTTTTTTTGTTTTCAGCTCCCATGTTTATGTTGGTTGATTCGTGCAGAAGAGACTCCTGAGTGCCACCACTGTGTAGATTGAAATAAAACTTAACTTTAAGATAGCTTGTAACGGGGTTTTGGCTTTTATCTGATTTTATTCAGATGTATTATTATTATTATATAGCTTATACATCAGAATAACACATACCTATACACCACAATTCATAATGTGAGGAAGTACAAAAACAAGTCCTTACAAATTACAAAAAAAAAGTCCCCCACCGCGTCTGTCTATCAGTATAAACGCGAAAAACTCAAAAATAGAGAGAGTAATTCATGAAGAAAATTTAAATGTATATTACATGCATATTATAGAGAAAAGTAGTAAATTTCAAAGATTTCTAACAGGTCTCAGTTAAAAATAAATTCTTCTTGTAAGTGAATCTATCCTATTATAGATTAGAAATATCGTCCGTTCAATATTTTTTATCAATGTTTGATTAAACCGGATTAAGCTTTTCTCTTTGTCGTTTATACCATGTATATTGAAGGACCAAAATAATTTCCTGTCCTATTATAATTTAGTTGTATATAAGGCCAGAGTGACCTTCTGACTTGAATGTCTGTGATTAGCAATGGCCTATAGAAAGCTCAAGTGAATGACTCGACGACCCAGAACCGAAATGTCTGGCGAAAAATGACGAGGAGAGCCGATCCCAATTGAAATGGGATAACGCTAGGCAAAAAGAGAAGAGAGAGATAAGGCCAGAGTGAATAGGCTCTTTATAAACTAATGCGATTCACCATGATTGATTGCATCAAGAAAGAAAGAAAGAAAAATATTTTATTTGGCACACGTACACAAATACACACAATGTAGAAACAACATGTAAGCACTAAGATAAAAAAATAAATAAAATAAAAAAATAACTAACACTGTGTGTCTCGCGCCTGCACCAAATAGGTCCAGTTCAGCAAAAATGCCAGGCAACTTCGTGGTAGTTGCCTGCATCACTGCTTACCATTAGATGGGATCATAGTGAAGTAATAGTTTATATCTTTAATATAAAAACTAATTACTTAAGTTTTCCAATAAACTGTAAATATACCTATCTGTTAATACATCGTTGATGCTGTATGAACAACATCATCTCTGCTACTTAATCTTTGACCGTCTTTAGCTTAATTTTATTTGACGTTTTGACAGCTCCGCTCAGCCGTTAGAGGAAGACAAACATATTGATTTGTACCAAAGAGAGGCAGAGATGGCAACACATCGATTGGGATTAAGTTATCAGCAGGTGTGTCAAGTTATTTATGAATTAATAGCTGCCAAAGATGAAGGCTGTGCGCAAATCTTGAGGATTTAGTAATATTAATAATAAGAAAGATAAGTAAACTAAGTATCGTGACTTGGCTTGCGAGGTTATTGATATGTGAGAAGTGGCAGTCATTGTGCCGATAGTCGTGATGACCAAAGGAAATGAAAGAGCTTTAACCAACGTCATGAGAAGGCTTTCGTTGGGCAGTTAGATTAAGAGCTTGATACAGTAAGTAGTGCTCCTGGACATTATTAGGAGATTCCTCTCTCAGGAACCTTCAGCAACCGATAGCTTGGTCCCTGTTGCCGGTGGGCTACTGTTTTTTAATATTTCAAATGTACCTAATAAAAATGTAGGTACATATGAAAATAAATTGAATAATAGTAATAAATCTTTGTTTCAGATTATATCCATAGTTTTTACAAATAGAACTTACAATATTTGAGCACGAATAAGTACTTTCAGGATATTTGAGTCCTGTTGCACATGTTGGAATGTACCAAGTGTCCGTATACCTGCACTTTGGAGGATTTGATGAGTGCTACAGATGCTGCTATTAATGTAGCCACCTATTGTGCCCAAACAGTTGGACGAGTTTACCATCGAATCGAAAAGAAGAAGAAGAAGAGAGAGTCCTGTTTATTTGCAATGGCCTGTAGGATGCTGTTAGTGCTACCGTGGACTCTGCTTAACAACGATGGGAGCGCACGATGGCATCGAAGCCGTCTACCCTGGCCTCCACAAACATACCGATGGTACTACGAAAGCAGAGTAATCCTTATAACACCATAAATCCATTGTTATATTGGTCAGACAGGGCACTGATTGACCGCTGCGTATACATGAACCATAACTTTTGTTTTATTTTTTTATATCTATTTAGTTCATTAAATTATGTATATATTATATTTACCTATATTGTATTGTATCTGTGATTCATTTGTATACCTTTTTTTTCTCTCTCTTTTATTGCACCTACCACTATTCTTCTCTGCATCACCCAAAGGTTCACTGGTAGAAAATGCCTAAGGCATTAAGTCCGCCTCTGTACCTTTATGTGCATGAAGTATAAATAAATAAATATATAAGCTGTACTTGTAAAAAGTCTGACAGAAGACTCTAAATATAGTGTCTTTACCTGATCAGTAGGTACAACGTGCAAACCTGTGAGCCAGCATATCCAACCGCCAATGCCCCCCTATATTCCCTTTTTATGTCGACTTCAGGTTTAAAAGGTAAAGAGAAGTTAGGTAGATGGTAAAAAAAAGTATTTTCTTTGAGCACTTTCGGTCAAGAATATGCAATAATTCGTTGTCTACAACATGCTTTCGAAGCCGTTATCACACGAAGGTATTCTTGACTTGTTGTTCATGCCCAGGACCCTACTAGTGAGTCCAAATCTAAGAATGCTTCGGGTACGCCATAATCATGTCAATAAGTCCCATATTTAAAGAGTGGGTGGATAGGCGACACGGCGTCCTCACCTTCTACATGACGCAGATCCTTACCGGACATGGTAAGTTCGGGAGGTTCCTGCAATGGATTAAGGCGAAAAAACGCCCGGTTGTCAACATTGTGTGGACAGCAAGACGCGGTGGAGGTATGTCCCGCTTGGATGGAACACCGCCGTGACCTCGTGGAGGCAACCTCTTGTGCCCGGCCCTGGTTCTAGACGCCACAGTTCAGAGCGAAAGGGAACGGCAGACCATCGCTTCCAACTGCGAAACAGTAATGTTCGCGAAAGCTACGACCACATGCTCACGCTCCAGTCGCCGCGACCCCGACCCTTACTACCAGCCACGGTAGACACAGACTTACAAATGACAAGCAATGGGTAGTTTACTGTCCGGCCATCCGGATAGAGCCCAAGCCGTCGACAGCGAATAGTGTGAGATATCAGCAAACCAGGCTCAGCAGGCCTCGGTGATTTTCTGAAAAGTATACTCGTGGTCCTAAAACGCAAAGACCGATTAATGGATACAGGTGTGGATTTAGTCAGTCAAAATCCGACTCGCCCTCCTACTCCATCCTAGTCAAAAGCCTAGGAAAAAGTCGTTACATAATTTTCCATCACAAAAAAACCTGCGGTATGCAATAACACACTTAGAATTCTCCTAACTCCTAATACAGGACATGCGGATCAGTCCACTAAATTAAGCCAAACGAACATCAAACATTACAGCAGCTACTGTTTAATAAACGAACAAACATAACAGACAGACAAACTAAAAAACAACCAATTAGTATTAATACTATCCGCGCGATCATCGCCGACTCCCATAATTGACTGCATGATCCTATATTCATACGAATGACTTTGGTCATCAATACTCTTCACATGACAAAAGAAACTATAGGCCTCATCACGAGTAAATGATTTTAGGTCTTATCTATAATAGTTTAGGTTGAAATTTCAATGGCAAGAAGGAGAGAGTTAAGGTAATTACAAACGAGAGTTGTAAAGTCTTAATTATTAAATACGTTTGACATCCGTTCACGCAATACCGTGTCAATGACATTAGTGTACCGACACCCTTAGTTTTGTTATGTTTGGTATGTACTTAGTGTACAATTTTAATTGTTTCTTAAATGATTCGCTAGTTCGAGTACCTAATTAAAGATGCATCGTATCGTATCTCAGAGCTTTCAAAAGTACACAAACATGATTTTTTTTTTCTTCTTTTGGCTTGGTACGGTCCATGCGTTTAGCCAGTGTCAACTTAAAAAAGTATTTAATTTTGTATTTAGAATACAGTTACTTTTTTTTCATTAGATCAGAGGATCTAACATATTTTAATACTAGCAGTTTTTTGGAAAAAAAAAATGTATTGAACCAGTTTTCTTTGCAAGCTTCGCTGAGGTAGCCAATATTACAATAAAATTCTCCACTCCACTTTACTGAAATCACGCCTGTTTAATTGATTCGACTCCAGTCCAGTTGTTTAAATAATCGAGATAAATCAATTTTACATTTACAAATAATTAAAATAAAAACGAAAAACCCGACAAAAATTATTCAGTCCAGCTCTTCTAGTATATCTATCTATCTTCTTTAATTGGTTTGAGTTTGTCTGTCAGTTCAACCAGAAGCAATTGAAAATCTATTTCACATGTAAAGACTATATTTTCTTCCCTTCTAACAGGTTTTTGAACTTAAAATTTATATTATCATCAAACCTCTACCAACATTCCAATAACTGGGTCAGTACAGGGACATTTGAATTCAAAGAATTACAAACCAAATGCTTGATTTTTTTACTCAGTATCTATTTAGAACATCCCATTGATCCAGCCATCATAAATAACAAAAGATTGAAAACTTGAAGACACGTTCCTATTCATTCAGTTTTCTAATTAATAGTTCATATAAATTCGTATAATAAATCAACAGTTAAGACGAGTATACAAAGGCAGTCAGATGTTGTGGGCAAACAAAAAGTGAGGCCGATACAAAAGTAGATGTGTTTTGTTTATTTCTTCTTACTAATGTTTCTCGAGTTGAGAGACTGATTTTTGATGAATATTTTTTAGGCTGTGACAAGAAATTTGTCTTATAGATAAAAAAAAAGATTTTGCGAGACTGAAAAGATATTCTGAGTGAAAATATAATAGCAAACATATATAAAAAAAAATTTCGTCACCCAAGTGTTTCTTCCACACGGATCCGGTGCAGGAACCTCCAGAACTTACAATTTCCAGTGATGACCTGCTTCATGCGGAAGGTGACTTACTGCCATAATTATGGCGTGCCCAAAAGTAAAGCGCTTGCTTAAGTTTGACTCCACGACCTACAAGTCGTAAGTTAGGGCCGTTGCCACTGAGCATTTTTGCTATCTGATGCATAGACAACAAAAAATTCATACAATATACAATACAATAGTAAAACCATCTGCAGTTTTGATTTTCACATGAAAATTAAAATAATTATTATTTAGATACTTAATAAAACAATTGCAACACCCAGCTTTACAGTTTATTTGTCGTTTATTAGGATTCCGTACCTCAAAAGGAAAAAACGGAACCCTTATAGGATCACTCTGTTGTCCGTCCGTCGTGTCTGTCTGTCTGTTTCTCAAGACCCTTTATCTCAGGAACGCGTGGAGGTATCGAGTTAAAACTAAAACCATATAATTAAGTCTGCGGTCCCTTGAAACTGTGAAACATCAAACTTCTAAGTTAATGTAAAAAAAGTATGGTTTTTTAAGTCACAAAAAACGTATATTTCGACATTTTCAAGGAAATCAAAATTCATAGGGTACTTTCCGTTGACCTAGAATTCTGAAATTTGGCATAAAGCAAGGTCATATAGCACAGGTATAGGAGTAAATCTGACATCAGCAAATTTGTTGTTACACGTCACAAAAAAAGCATTCGGGAATTGCAGTTTGTTCAGAACCCTCAGTGCGTGAGTCCGATTCGCACTTGACCAGTTTTTATTTAAATATGAGATATAGTTTAAAAATGTCATTCCTGAAAATGTCGTCTTTGTCAGCCATACCTATATTAAAATCTTTATCTAAACCTCGAAGTGATATCAAAGTCAAGTTAAAATTTTTTTCATTCCTTAAACTCAACCTGGTAAATCAGTAAATCATTCCATTTGCCCGTAAGTTGACATTCAACCTTTACTTAGTTTAACACCGAGATAGTCCTTAGTAGTTCCTTTAAAAAAAAGCTATTATTTTTCGACACCAAACAATACCACAAGAGGCTTTCTGAGGTGAGTTTTAATTCATATAAAATTGAATCCCACACCATTGAAATTAGTACATATCGTGGCTGTTTGTATTGTAATGTAATTTATGATTTCTTTATGACTTTGAGTAAGCTTGCTGGTGTTAACAACATTTGGTTAGAGTTCGCTTGTATAATAAATATCGACTGTATGTAAGGACTTAAAAGGCTTATTTAAAATTGTTATTTCTTTGCATTATTTAAAAGATTTACCATGACCCGGACAACTGTAGGAACACGGCTTGGTTTTACTCGGTAAATGTTTGATACTCCCCCTCACTTTAGCCGGTGCAGGAGGTGCAAAACAAGACTTTGAATTCTAAAAAAGACTATTATACACTTTTTTATTTTAAATTGATACCTTCTCATTTCCATAAAATATCAGTATACTGGCAGACATAATTAAAAATAAGTGTACAATAGGTGGTTTTATCGCACAGGACAATTTCTTACAGACAACCTTTGGATGGATTGAAAGAAATGAGATAGATTTAGGGCTGTCAGTGCCTTTAATACACCTTCTAAACTTTACAAAGTCACCTTGAAGACTAGTTCCCTATCCATCTTACGATTACTTTAAAATCACTAAATAACTTATCCCCCTCTTAGTGTAGTACTCAGAGCGGGAAACAACTCGCAAAAATACCTATATTTCATCACTTGACTAAAATCCACCTATTTTTCATTAGTTACCCCTTCCATTCTAGAACCAGGAATTCCGCCTTCATCAAGTTTAAGTTTTACAAAAAAAAATGACGTGTAAAAGTGTTTTTAAAAAACTTATTTGCAAAATAAATATCATTTATCATTAAGGATATCTCTTTAGAATCATCCAGCAGTCAATCTTACCAAATATTTACAATGCTATTTTTAAATGTCTTTATCATAATTTGGAAAAAAATTATTTAATTATTAGCAAAGTCTTTCAAAACACTCCCAATGTTTACAACCGCTGCTTGTACAGGGGTCCATTCACAGGCGATGTCTTCTCGCTGTGTTGTCGCCTACGCACCCCGCAGGATTGTCACTGGTCGATTATTGTTTATAAATTATTAGCAATAATACACATTTGTATTGGTCGCGTATGTGACTGGTCTCATGTTAATAATAACGTTGATGAATTTGGAGGAAAAAGGGAAGAAATTTTAATATTTAGAGAAAATATTTAAATAGATATTTGAAATTACAGTATATTTTTTGTAAGGATTTGGTAATTCGAGTTATAAGAACGAAGCACAAAAAATCTAGTAATTATCAAAAAGTATGAAACAAGATGTAATGAGGACCACAATGGAATTTGTTTCTATAAACAATTTAATCAATAAATTACTTTTTAAGAACATAGACTTTAAAATTGCTGTAGCACAAACAACACCATAACAAAATTTCATATCTAACACATTTCTATAAAATAAATTTGAAAAAAATTACCATACAAAACTGAAAGCAAACTAACCCAGCAACCCTACAATCCTATACATCACCTGGGCTGCATACCCGGCGATATTTTTGCCCACAACTATACGCTTTGATTCAAACTCCATTGTGGGGCAGTTAACAATACGCGACCAGTAATGCAAACCTCTGCATTTAAATTTTGTGTGGTAAATTCATATTTGCTGTTTTGATACACATTTTTGCCTTGGGCTTTTATGATCCTATATATGTTATCGAAGAATATGTTATCGTCAAGTATATAGATGACAATATAATAGTTGTCTAGAAAAAGACATTTGACTTTGACCGCTTGCTCTGACTATTATATGCATCAGAGTCATGTGTTTGTGACTAAGTACTCTATCTCATACAGCTCTTCAATCCTCATAGTTGACAGAAAAGCTGACGAGATGGAGTATTTGGTCGTAGATGTGGGGCCCTGGCGGAATAAACGCCAGAGTTTTCATCGGATATATCGACGAAGCTGTTAAAAGGTTAAAGGATTTGACTCTTAAAATCCTTTAAATATCTTTTCTTGAACTAGTTTCATTGTCAGCCTAAATGTAAGCATAAAGCATATGCATAATCAGCCTTTTAATGTTCCCACTGCTGAGACTCAGTCCTCCTCTCTCCTTAAATGTAATAGTACTGTTAATCTCGGAATAGGTATTTTAACGACATCTTGTTTAAAAATCATCCCTAGTGATCATTGTTAAACATCAAGTGATTGCTGTAACCTATTACAGTTTACAGTACTGACCATATCTAGTAGCCTTAAGGGTTTTAACACTACTGTCAGCTTAGTTCAGTAACTTTACAAACTGTTATATTTACTCAATTTAGCATGGCTCACTTTTGAGGTACAATCTTTTTAATAGTATGCAGAGCCCAGCTCTTAACCTCCAACTGACCTAATGGATAGCGATCGCTGAGGTTTGCTACGTAATTTTAGATACAATTTATTGTTAATTAATAAATGAATTTACTCTAGTTTTGAAGATGGATGGCTCATCCATCATGGCTCATGTGGGAAAAGAGATGCTGACAGAGCATTTCACTCTTTGATCGTGCGAAAAATAAATGTAGAAGAAAAGTTTTGAATACAAGCGAAAGCTAACATGCCAGCGTAAATAAAGTCATCTGCTACAGTACCAACCATCCTTTCATTCATGCTAAGGCTAAGCACCAGAACACACATGAGACGTAAACGGATTTAATACCCATCGAAGCAGCTACAATATAGACATATATCTAAGCCAATGACTCCACAATTCCATTCATAACATTCAAAATAAAACAAGAAATAAGGCTATTGCACACGAGGCTTTATTCGCCTGGAAGACATAAATCAATTGTGAGCAGCCACCTTTATTGTGGATACGAATCTGTCACCGCCTCTAATCCTTTAAGAGTTTTCATATTTAATACTCTTTTTAATAGTATATGGTGATTTTGAAGAGCAAAAATGTTGTGCGTAGAAAGAAGTGTGAAATTCTTAGATAGTAAAAGTGATAATTTTTCCACATCATCGAAAAAGTCTGGATTATAATATAAATCACCATCATACTTGCTCTTGTCTTGTATTACTTAAGATCGGCTCAACACTATTTTTTTCTTTCATTCTACCCTGTTAGCAGTCACGCTATCATTGACTCCCATTTCTTTCATATCACTCCTAACACAATCTATCCACCTCATCTTTGGCTCTCTCTCAGTCTATTCATCCATACGTTTCTTATATATGTATTTATAGTATATATATGTACGTATTTATAGGATGATTCTTCTCCTACGCGATTATGGTTTTTGCGAGTGTGGGTCAGTCTTTTTGGTAGGAGTCAAGCTCATCATACAAACAAATTAAGATTATATTTTATCAAAATACCTTCTTATGATTTATATGACTTTAAATTTGGTTTATTATAGTTTTCTCCCAAGATTTTTCTTTCAACAAACTCTATACTTGAACGAGTAACTAAATATTACACAACTATACTAATTTTATTTAGTAGAGCAAGCATTAAAAAATGTTGTAATATAAAATATTTTATTATTAGATGCATCATTATCATTTCAACCGAAAGGGGTCCACTGTTGGACATCGTTGTTCACTTTTTCAAATTATCTTCTGCTATTTTTCATATACTACGCACTACCAGAACAAAATCATCCGAATGTTTATGGTTAAAGAGTCACAATTTGTCTCCACACAGAAAGTCGATCCACCACACATTGTATGACCTTTTGTAATTTTATTAATTCCATCCATCATCCATACAACTCTTCAATGCATGATGACAGATCATTTCATCCATTTCTATTTGTTGATTTAGATATTTATAGTATCGTTGCTTGTAATTAATTATTCTTATAAAGAATATTTGAATAGTCTTTTGTGGTTTGGCTTGACACAAGTTTCATTGGAGATATGAAAGATTTCTATTAAACAATAAACATTTAGATAGTAAGACACAGCGAAGTGACATAGATAAGAGGACTATTAATGACGAAGCTTCAATTAAGTAAACATAAATGAAATAGCATACCTAATAAGTGCAGGTAATTAGCTCATGAATTTAATTAACACGAAGATCTTCTAAAAGAATTCGATGAATTGGTTAAAATGTGTAGGCATGAAATGTGTAGGTAATGTATATTGTAACTATGCACTTATTCACAGATACCTGTTTTGAAATTTTAGTAAAACTTATATTTGGAATCAAATAGAATTATTATAAGACCAGAGTTATCAAAGCGTGCGTGTTGCGCCGACCCTAAATAAGATGGAACAAGGGCAGGAAGATGATGATGATGAGTTATCAAAGTCAAATTAGTTTATTTACCAGAAGTATAGCAATGTGGATGTTAAATACAACAATAAGTTACATATTTCACCATAGATTGGTATACAAATCTTAAATAGTATATTATGTCATTTAAAACTAAATTAAAAAAAATATAGGTACAATTCATTATTTAAACATACAGCTTCCATAAAAGAAAATCACAAATTAAATTCCATTTTAAATAAAATATGTATTATTTTGCATTTTTAACATGTCACAATTAGATATGTCACCACAATTTTCTATCAATTCCAACCTAAAAAAAATCAGCGTAAGACAGTTGTAAAATCGTCAATAACTTTTTAAAATATGTTTATTATTAATTAGTTTATTAATACTTTTAAGTTAAAATATCCATATTCTACAATACCATTCAAATCACCAGTCATCATACCAGTCCACGCTTGGACCTCATCTTTGCAATATATTTGCTCTACTAAGCCAACCGTTAGTTCTCTACCATTTGCTCCATATCAAACATCAACAGTAACTCCTAGCAAAGACAAAAGGTCCATATCTCCAACCCTCGTGACCTGATAACGGCATGACTCATTAATTATAGCAATCGACGCCTCACTCGTCTCACAGCCATTAAGAACAATCTAATCTTGTTAACATAATCCGATGCTGGCGAGCCCACGCTCAGGAAGTCAATCATCAGCAAGCTCCACGTTTAGTTCGATCAAAGAATTGAGACGTTTTAAATTTTATCACGTGACGCTCTTAATTTCCATTGTCTCTTTGACATTATATACATCAGCTATAACTACATTCCTCCTGTAACTTGACCTCACATTGTATATCCTATCCTTACAATGACTGGTCAACTTATGCTGGATATGTAAGCTTGATGTGTTTTATGTTGATTGGTATAGATTCTTCTAAAGTTATTTTATGGTTTCCACGTCCTTTAATTATGAGTATCTTGGCCCTATTAAGTTTTACTGTGGTTAATATGTTACGAACTGTTGTGGCATTATTAGAGTCAATTGCGACAGGGTCGTATATTGGATTAACTGTGGGCACTGTTGCATGAGCTGGATTAACAATGCTAAATAGTATTTGGAAGGATAAACAAGAAACTTGTAAGATTACTATACCACATTATTTTAAAATTATCTCTATCTTTAGCGGTCTTGATTTATTATGCCGCAAAAATCTGCTCTTTTATGGCTTGTTCTCCTGATCTATATTTGTTTTAAAATTAAATCGAAAACAATTTGAAACTCAAAACACATACCAATTTTACAAAGACTTAGAAACTACTCTTAGAAGAAAAACTGAGTTTAGCAATCAAACAAAAATCTCAAGTCAAACAAAATTTAAGATATCTCAATATACATGCTGGATTGTTCGAAATAAACACTGCAAATTTAGACGGCAAGAAGCAACTGCAGGAACACGGGTTATAATCAGTAAAAGTTTAATACTCTTCGCTCCAACCAGAGTGGGAGAAGTTATTTCATAATTTCTAACCCTATAACATATAGATATCTCAACAGACTACAATACATCATTAACGTACCAATTTACCATCAACAGGGTTATTATCTACACCATTCTTAACCGAACTCGAGAATTAACCGTCAAAATATTCAAATCGATACATTATGGGGATCAGAGCGACAATTTGGTCCACCATTGTATGGTAACGATGTGTTTAGGTACAAAGGACCGAGTGGAGAGGAAATTGGTCCATAGGACCGCTTCCTGTTGGCAGTGTTAATTGTTAGTTTTATAGTTAGTTAGTGATAAGCCTTGAATGTGGGTGTTTAGAGTTGGCTACTGTTTGGTGCTGATTAAGCCATTGATCGTGAGTTACTTGTCCAAAAGTACACCATAACGTTTGTCAACGATTTTGGTGACTCTAGGTATTGCCTGTGTCATTTTGACGTTATTATTACCTACTGACCAAGATTTTTTTTTTCAAATTATAGTAACTCTATTTACATATGTGAATATAGTTCACAAGCATGCTATTAATTTTTAAAAAATCTTGTCTAACTATTTAGGCAAGAATATTTCCTAATGTTATTTGTAAATACAAATATGATAAACGGGTTTGAAAATCATGGTTTTTGGGCCAAATAGCACATAATTGGGAATTAACGCTTTTATAGGTAGATAGACATTTGGCTAACCATCCTGCATGCTAACAGGGTAAGTTTTTCTTGCATGCAATTTCATTAGATATCATTTTTTTTTATTAACAACTAATGAAAATGAGTCGAAGGTTAGGAGATTTGTCGTTGGACCTAAAGTAACAGAAATCTTTATTATAACTTGAGTAGCTTTGATTTATCTGGCATCTTACCTTGGACTTGTTTCATATGAAATGGTGAAAGTTTTGCAAATATGTCCACTATTTGCGAGTAAGGTAGTAAAATTTCTAACCGAAGTGAATATTTCCTAGCTGCTAACTCGGATAAGCGGCACTTTTAGGCAAGCGTACTCTATCGTCGACCATTAGTTAAGATAGTGGTCAAATATAAAGCTATCAATACTAATAACTTGTATATTGAACCTTATTCCTGCTTCAGGTGCAGGTGGACTATTATTTTCAAATATGTAAATATTATGTTATTAACTTGATAGAATACAAATTTTTAAAACTACAGAAATCATAATTTCGAGACCATGATTCCGAATTGATCCAGAAATAGCTTCAGAGCTATTCTGACTAAATTTTTTGACCGATGGTCTCCTGGTGTTACCCAACCATTACCGACATAAAATCAACATTTCATTCTCAATAATACTCCGTTTCTTTTTTTCCCTAATCTGTCGAACCCAGTAGCCTTCAACCCGTCAGCTACTGAACATCAAAATTAATCTTTTATTGACCTCAATGACAGCCGGACGATTTTTTATCATAAAACATTCGAATCTGCCGTGTCATGGGGACTTTGGGTTGAGTTCGGTGTTTTTTATTTATTGATAAATTGATATGACTTTTTGGGTTTTTGATCCGATGAGTGTGATCCTTTTAGATTATTTGAGTACCTACCGATACGTTGATGTAGCTTCACAGATTATTGTTGTTTTGTATTTTGATGTCCCAGTAACAGATTGAACGTGTATTCTTTTTCGTTTTGTTGTGTGTCAATTTTCTTATCAAAATCAAAATCAAAAGCACTTTATTTCAAATAAACCATTTACAGGCACTTTTGAAATGTCAAGAAGTCAGTCAGTCAGAAAAAAAAATGATGCTAATTGCACATTCCAAAGCGTAGATCTCTAAGGAGAAGAATATGCAAGAAACTCCATGGACACTCTTTTCAATCATGTTTTGTAATTACAAATATCTCTGTTATATGTCTCTTGTCTGTTATTTCCAATCTATTGCTAGTTTTCTAGTTAGTTACAAAAAGTCGTTAATCCCAGTTGTCATTCTTAGATCTTTGACAGTTATTAAAGTGAGATGCCAGAAAATCTGAGCATTAGTCTATTCAAGGAGTATCGTGTTGCTCAGTAGTTGGGTTGTGAAGGTCTGATAGGCAGTCTCTCCATGTAAGACCGGGTCTTCAGACGCGTCCGGTTCGACCCCAAGCTAGTTGGGAAAATCTTAGGGAGATTATGAAGCTGTTGTTGGCTCTTTCTTCTTGTTTTCGTTTTGTGGTAAAAAACCATATTAATTATAGACTCAACCTGCTCGCCTGTCTAGGACAGCTAGACATTCGACAGCTTATTCACTGGGTAACTCGATACCCCTTGGTAAAGCCGGCTAGTGTGAGATTTTCTGGCTTCTGATTAATCCGAAATTACTGTCAATGATTTACAAATTACACCCAGAACCAATAGTTAACGTGCTTTCGGAGGCACCGAAGAATCTCGGTATGTTAAGATGGTTACACATTCACAGACCAACCTAACATATGGGGTTGTTATTTATTTACATAGACACGAGCACTTTGTCTGTATGATTGTCGACTGTAGGAAAATAATCAATTTTGTATGAACTTACTCCCGTTCTACTTAAATTGATTTATTTTACAAACAGAAAATAATTTAGGGAGCTTCATCTCTTTTGTATCTTTTTTATTATTGTTAGGCTCGTGTTATCTAAACTGTAGTAAACATAAAATCTGCTAAATCATTTTAAAATCGTGATCATCTCGATCTCACGATTGTAACATAAGGATTCAATCCAAATTAACTACATTATCATCTATATCTTTCTTAACCCAATCATTCAGAACTCTGCCGGGTTTATGCACGAACCACCTGCATTAGCCTTATATGGTTGATACACGCTGAAACTATTATAATCAAATTTTCTTCAGTTCATTGCGATATCTGACCCGTGTGTTTGACTGCAATCCCACCTGACTGTAAGCAGTTATGTAATCGATAATGGTGAGTCGCACTAGTTTATTAAGAGCGTATTCACTCTAGCCTTGAACACACCTAAATTATAATCGGACGGGAAGACCGCTGTGGGCAAATTGTTCCAGTCCTTCGAAGTACTTACGCCGTATAAACGACGAGGCGTAACGCTTAGTCGGGATCGTAGAGTTTTCGACAACGTAAGAGTGGATAGTCTAAACGAAGTACTAAAATAAACGTAACTTTATTTAAAAAAAAAATACATTTTTTTTTGCACAATACAAGGCAATAAGATAATTATTTTACATTCATACAAATAATATATAATATAATGAAACACGTTCCAGGTACTGACAATCCCTGCTTCTTTTAGGTTTTTCCATGTTAAAAACACTAGTAGTATAAGTAAGAACTAAATAATTTATTTAATTAAAAGCCTCATAAATTCAGAAGATGTAATGTTCAAATGAATTCATTTAAGTATAACAGTTGGTATAGTAAAGTCGATTATAATGAATTCAGCATCAATCTTGGAAACAAAGAACGGAGCTCCTGTCCAAACATGAGCCACATGTTGGAATGCCCCAAGTGTGCGTATACCTGCACTTTGGAGGATTAGATGAGTGCTACCGATGCTGCTATTAATGTCACCTATTGGGCCCAAATAGTTTGACGAGTTTATCATCGAATCGAAAAGAAGAAGAAGAAGCATTAATCTTAACTGTAATAAAGCACAATATACCTATATTTTTTTACAAAGTGTACCCTAAAACAACCTGTTTTAACTTCTGTATTAGACAGAAGTTAAATTAAAAGCTATCGCAAAATAGAGTAGGTATAAGAATCTTTAAGTCAAGAGTAAATAGGTTACTTCTAGAAAACCGCGCTCCATCGTCGACCACATCATCGCTTTCCATCAGGTGATATTGTGGTCAAGCGCGAGCATATCGAAAATAAAAAATAATAATGAGACTTTTGCCAAAATTGGGCAAACAGACAAAGTTGAAAGTTTCATCGACCGAGCAGTCGTTAATTTAAGTTCATTTTATGTTAACGGATATTTTCGTTTTCTCTGTATCATCATCATCTTCCTGCCCTTGTCCCGTATTATTTGGGGTCAGCGCAACACGTTTTTTTTTCTTATATTCTGCCCTGTCACTCGTCATGCTATCGCTAACTTCCTTTTCTTTCATATCACTGTTGACACAGTCCATCCATCTTTTCTTTGGTCTTCCTCTCCCTCTCCATCCATCCACATGTAAACTCATAACTCTTTTAGTAACATGCTTTTCATCCCTCCTTTTGTCTGTATAAAGGCTTATATTATTATTACTAAAAAATGGATGTACCTCGAGTTTACTTTTAATTGTCTGCACCTACCTTAACAATTTCACATAAAAGAAAGGATGACTGATGCACGTTCATAAAAATCAACCGGATCCATCCACAAATAGACGCAACTGATGATAGACGTAGAAATACGACACATCTCCCAGTAATAAATATCTTTAAAGGGAACATCAATAAAATATGCTATAAGAAATAACGCAATCAGGCTGCGCATGCTTCATACGAATTATCAAACATCATTCAAGCAATCATTCGAGGTAAAAGTAATTGTACCGACGGTACGAATGTATCAAACCTCTCCAGCTGCTATTAAAATCGAATTATTGATGACCAAACATTGATAAACCCTATCTCCATAAGAACGCTCATAGATCGGAGCTCTGATCAAATTGGTCGAAGATAGTGGCGTCAGTCTTCAAAGCTTGACAAGAGATGGCGTTAGTGTGTTGTGCGCATGAGTCAATTGTGGAGTTGTGAGGTAAGCAGCTCCATCTATTGTAGAGTAGCATGAAGTAATTTGAAAGCTTTGTCTTGATGGTTTTAGTTTTATTTCGTTTCAGTGTTATTTAAAGTGCACGTGGATTATTGGTAAGGTAATACAATTCATAAGTGAGCAGCAGGCTAAAGAAAATTAGGAAAAATCGCAACAAAACTGTAGCTAGGATGATTTGAAAATATTTTTTTATCAGCATTTTCTTTTAAAATTGCATGAGCTAAAAGTGTAATGTGTGTAGTCGTGTGTTCGATTTTTAGAATTAGTCAGTTTTAAAGAAAAGGAAACAGATAACGTCAATAGTAAAGATAAGAAGGAGTCCATTAGTTTAGAGGAAAAAAATTAACGTGGATACGGTATTCACAAAAATGACAATTTCAGAACGTGCATCGCTGAATCTAAATGATCTTTACCATTTTTCGTGCAGCAAAAAAAAATGACTCATTCGCCTATTAAGACTTGAGAAAAAGCGAACATAAATAGCAAAAATAACTCAATAAGCATGTCAACGAACTAGCATTGACCTCACACACTGCCTAGGATCAGAGAGATTCACGTTTGAACATTTAAAACGTATATAATTATGAGTCATGTAGTAATAAACATTTAAATATGAGATTTAAGACTCCCACGGATGGGGTAATAAAGATAATTTTAAATACAAAGCAACGAGGCGCACGAGTAATCGCGAAACGAACATCAAGTCATGACGAGATTCAAATCATTGCGCCCGCGCAGTCAAACGGGTTTTTCATTTATCAGATCGATTGTGGGGCGTGGCTTATAGATCGGTAGGATTTATATCTGTGCTTCTCGCTCCTGTAGCTTCTCCGTTTGACAGTGTGGGAGTGAGGGAGATAGGAAACGTTACGCCCGATCGATTCCAATGAAGTGCGCGCGCGACTATGTATTTTCTCGGAACAAGAAAGTGGACAGTGTCTTATGCTAGAATATTATATACCGTAATAGTCCGGTTGTACGTGTAGATACAACACAATTATTATTATTGCATGTATTTTGATTTTTTAACAAGATTAATGCCTTACGTTCATAAGAATGTTTTATTAGACTGGTTTCTTGTGATATTGCTACTGGTTTTTGCGTAATTTACAGCGAAAAGTAAAGATGTATGGAAGCCGTTGAGGTTATGTAAATTGATTGAATTATGAGATAAAAAAATTACTTAGAAGAATGCTCAGTTAAAAAATTTGAACACATTTTGCAACTCAACTGTTAATGCTTATGTTTTAAGATGATGATCTTATGAAGTTAATTTTTTAGGACTGTCAAAATTTATCGGCAAACAGGACATTTGTCATGTCAATATAAAACGAATTGTTCTTTAAAAATATAATACAAAATCGGATAGAAGTGGATTCTAAAGTATGGAAAGAAAAGGGAGAAGGACGTCTTTGCCCAGCATTGGGATTAGGTAGAATATAGCACCCAATGGTTGACTGGTAGAGAATGCTTTATGGCATTAAGTCCGCCTATGTACCACCACTGTACATGAAGTTTAAATAAATAAATAAATAAATATAGATAGATAAGTAAAAATTCCGATTAATATTTCACAGAATAGATAGTGGTGATGACATTTAGGGGAGACCAGCACGTCTTTTGCTGATTGCTAATGATGATGACGAAGTAAATATCAAATAAGTCTACATAAAAATATTAAGTATACCTTAGTATTCATATATTATTTTTAAAATGAACATAATTCTGCAGTCTTTAATAACGTCAACGGACGACATGCAATGAGTAAAAATGATATAGAGATTGTACCAATCAAAATAATATTAAACGCTGGATGTAAAGCGAAAAAAAAAGTAGTTCTGTGATTTTTTAATATTGCAGATAGTCCCAAAAAATGTCGTAGAATAGAATAGCATAGGTACTCAAAAACACGACAAATCCTTCTTACGTTAAATATAAAAAATAATTCGTTCATTCAGTCGAACATGATATTTTTAGTATGCCACTATCAGAAAATCGAAATATTGCAGACAACTTTTTTCACATAGCACCCATCGATATCTATAAACCCTTGTAAAAAGCTCATAGCTCATCATCATCATTTCAGTCAAAAGACGTCCACTGATGGTCATAAGCATCCTTATAATATCCTGTATGTCTTACATCCATCGAACTCCCGCGACCCTCACCAGGTCATAGGTCCATCTTTTTTAACTTTGCAACGCAGTATCCTCCGATAGCAGTCATGACTCCATCAACCATTTGTTCTTCAAGCAATGCGCCCTGCCCACTCCCACTTAAGTTTGGCAATTCTCCTGCGGATATATATATGTATTGTAGTTATCAAAACAAATTTCTTTCTCTGTAACCAAAAATAATAAAACCTCTGTCTCAGAAACTACTCTGTCCAGATCTGAAGACCTTTCAATCATTATCCGTTAACGCCATGTAATTATTTAGATATGCATGCGGCTATCCTGCCCACCCTCTCCCGAGGCGTCACGCGTGATTTTTTGTCTCTTTTGCAACAAAAAACAGACCATATTTTAATTGCCCTAAAATATTTTTCGTTCGAAGCTAATGTGCGGATAAAATAGGTTCATTAATCTTAGATTTTTCGTTCTACTGATTTGTTATAGAAGATTTGAAAGATCTCCTTTCGAATATCGTAATTAGAAACACAATAGAAAGACAATGAGTGAGCAAACGCCGGCTTTCGCTTGGGGTTTAATGAATTAATATACCGAAACATTGCATAAGGTAGCAAAAAAAAATTTAAGATTCTGGGAGACAATTTTGCATCACTCCTACCTTAACTTCAAGTACAAATGTTTGATTAAAAATCTTTGAGATTCGGATAGTAAAAAAAAAAATTCTTAATAATTATTGGGCCCAGTATTGAACCTTGAGAACTCCACAATTATAATTTAATGCATTCTAGCAATTTCATTTTCATTTACCCAGCGGTAATATTTCATAGGAACACTAGAGACTTCAATCGCGAGATGGTATCGCGGCAGACCGCGAAAGAGATGGTTGGACGACTTCTTTGATGTCCTTCTTAGGAATTGGCAAGAAGAGGCTCAGACCTGGAAACAATGGAAGAAATGGATGGAGGTCTTTGTTCAGCAGTGAGCAGAGACGGTATGAGCAAGATATAATAACTATAGAATGCTTTAATGGAACCGATACATAGTTTTCAGTAATGCTATAAAGATGACCTGAATTACTTATTAAAACCAAACTATAAATTTGGTTTACATCAAAGGCATATGACAATAGCACTTTATTACCGAAAACTGGTGTGCAATACATAAGCCACTATTCTTTTACATTTGCGTATGCTCATCAGTTGGATTTTTAAGTTCCAAATTGCCCTTCACATCTCATTCCTTTATAATCAAAATGATATAAGTAGGTGCTTCAGACATATTTTTCCCCAGACATAAACACGGGCATACGAGTGTATTTAATTCATTAATCCAAATCGGTTCACCTCGAAATCACTAGTTACGTTTCGTTCAATTGCGGCTTTTATTACACCAACAAATAAACCACTGCTGTTGTTCTTCCTCCCCCACAACAAGGTTCAATTTCCTGCAAACAAACTGCAAATAACTTCATCATTTATGTAAAGTAAGTGACGAAGTTGCTAATGCAGTTGACTTGAATTCTATTTCTTTGAGTTTAGGAGTGAATATTGCCTGATGTTAATTTCTTTATAGGTTTGTTGTCGCAGCTTAATGAACATTTAATAACAGTGTTTTTTTTTAGGTTTTGTTCGATACGCTCGTCTATATGTTCAGATGAGTTGCTGCAGGCTATTTCGTATTTGCACAGTGTAGTTTAAAATTAGAGACTTTCAAATATTTAGAAATAACGTATTGGCGGTGTTTTACTACCGTATTTTGCAAGCCAGGACAAATACCTGAGCACATATACCTAATTGATAGATAGATACGAGATTTGGTATCTATAAAATCAATAATTATAGCAAATTACAAGAAGTGACAGGGCAGAGTGGAAGAAAAAAACGTGTTGCGCCGACCCCAAATAACACGGGACAAGGGCAGGAAGATGATGATGATGATGATGACAAGAAGAAGCTAAAAAAAAGGAATGTTATATACGATCACAACCATTCATAGGATTTGACCTTAGTCAAGTCCTATGAATGAGAAAACAGACCATGATGTATGTCTAAGAGCAAATTAAAAAAAACAGATCAAGATTGTAACTTAGGTAACAATGTACAAGAGTAGTTAAATAAAACTGATTTTTAAAGCCACCCAGACACTATAGAAAACCCAACATGTCGACATGTCATTAATCCAAATCACATCAGACAACTATGTCACAGTACCGATTCACGACAAGCTTACATGCAATCGTACAGAGCAGCTAACAAATCCGATAATGTGCCGTAGTACAAAGTTGCTACCGTTTACCACAGCGAAAAACCCATTTTCTCGCTCGATATACCAGCCGTATCAGGATGAGAGCAATTAAAGGTCGGATGACGTGGAGTCAAGTGAGGGAATGGTGGATGCGGTATCTAGGAGTAAACAGAATAGCATTTATTAAGTAAATGTATGATTTAATATAATTATAAGGAAGTTCAGGGCCAGAAAGTCTGACCATCAGTTTAGCCAAGGAGTGGACCGCGTTCAAAAAACTATACTGCATTCCATAACGCAGATGATCGTTGATGTGACTCAAAAGGTTGGTTGCCCAGCTTAAGTGGGTTGGACATGTTTGTCGCATGTCAGTCGAGCGGTGGGCCCGAAAAAATTAAAAATTGCTACCCTTAAAACGGGAGATGGTGTCGCGGTAGATCACGAAGAAGATGGCCGAACGACTTAGATGTCATCCTTAAAAAGGTAAGATGTGGACCAGAGCTGGCAACAATGGGAAGGATGTAAGGAGACTTTTCCCAGCAGTGCGAAAGCATCTTTCTAGAGAAGAAACAATTGAAATTGTTGATATGGCAACGACGCCAGTCTTCTGGTCACGTGTCTGGTATACCTAGATGAAAGCAATGTACAGTTTTTCGACACTTAAGTGTGTTTTTTTTATAGCTTTTTTTAGTGTAAGGTTTCCCTTTTGTAAATTATTATTATTTTACAATACCCATGAATTTTCTAAATAAATTTGCTTTTTTTTTAATTGGTATAAACTAGTGCTTGACTGCGATCCCACCTGATGATAAGCAGTGATGCAATCACTATTACATAGCGTTACAGACCCGTAATCCAAAAGATTTAAAGGGAAATCTTGTTATTCACTCTCATATTACAAAACCTCACACGATCGAAATTAACATGATATATTTTTGCAAACTTCATACCACTAAAAGAAAGATACCATATCCAAAACTTCACAGATCCTTCAACAAAACTGAATTGCGCATAGCGTTTTTACGGCATTCGGCGGAACCGTATGACTAGACGCGCCGGATCATTAATCCTGAAGTTTCAGATGTGAGCAGAACGATAAAAATTACGCTCGCAGCGCTAGCCGAGCGTAGAGGACGTAATGACATGTTATCTAAGCGACATATTTCTGGATATTCGCTTTTTTAAGATCGGAGAATGTAGATAGAGGTGTATTTTTAGGTGTGCATTTACGTCGTTTAGTATAAGAATAATTTTCTAGTTTATAAGACGTAGCAGAAGGAAATTGGTTTTAATTATATACCTATATTTTT
Source organism: Mythimna vitellina (assembly GCA_949316375.1). Taxonomy (NCBI): domain Eukaryota; kingdom Metazoa; phylum Arthropoda; class Insecta; order Lepidoptera; family Noctuidae; genus Mythimna; species Mythimna vitellina. The sequence goes on from OX438704.1 coordinate 2,092,979, forward strand.
TTACTATTATAGGTTCACGCTTGACCACTAACTCACCTAAGGAAAAACGACGATATGGTCGAAGATGGAGTACGTTTATCAATCTCCAGGTTGTAGCTACCAGGAATGGCTATAGATTTCGATAGGGAATTCGACTCCTTAGCTGTACGCACAATGGATGACAGGCGCGATGTCCATGTCTACCTGTCTACCAAGCAGGTGGTTATCGGTAGTGCTTCACCGTACGTATAATATATTGTGAGCTAACGAGCTGTGGGCCCGTATAATACAGGATTGGTGCTCTGCCACAGCGACTCGGAATCGCGGCATACGACGAAGGAGATAGCGAGATGATCTCGATGTTTTCCCTAAGAATTGAAAAGAAGAAGCAAAACATCGTGACTTTTGAAAGGAAAGGAGGGAAAGTATAGTGGCTAGTAATGTTGCTTTAGTCTATGAAAAGTTTATAACATTAAACTTTTCACGTAATAAGTTACTTGTTAGATTTTAACATTCAGTTTATAATTTTTGTTAACTTGATATGATTAGCGTTTCTTCTAGATATTTTATTAGCATAGCATAGCATAGTCGGTCTTATAATGTTCCCACTGTTGGGACTCAGGCCTCCTCTCTAGGAGAGGGAATGGGCATTAATCCACCACGCGGGCCCAGTGCGGGTTGGTGGATGTCACATGTCTTCGAATTTTTGGTTCTAGGACATGCCGGTTTCCTCACGATGTTTTCCTTCACCGTTTTGAGAGCAGTTGTGATGAAATAAATTACACAAAGTAATGCGCCTGGCTGGGTTTGAACCCGCGACCTGCAACTCGTAAGTCGGGGCCGTTACCACTCGGCCACCACTGCTCTCCATATAATTATATTATATTGATATTTTATTTCTGACAATAAAAATGAAGTGTCGATATTACTATAGAAACTGAAGATATTCAATCCAATTGTTATACCACTACACCAATTGTGTCAAGCTTTTATGAAGTTTTTTGGTTTTGTGAATCCACCCTTTTATGTGAAATCAAATCATCATCATCTCTGTTGATGTAGCAGTGGCTCCTGCTAGGTAAAGGTGTCCTCTAAGTAAGCTTATTAGATATTATTATAATATGGCTAAGGCCACATTATAATAATATCTCATTATCATCATCATCTTTAATGTCTGAGGTACGTAAATGCATTCATAATTTGTTTGTGTAATTGTAATTTTGAAAGTGTGAGCCTGATGTTCTGTCACATGGTCTTGAACCTAATAATTATAGACTCCAGCTCTCATCAAGGATAGATGCAGTAATTATTAGTTACTTTCAACCATTGTACCTTTTTGAGAGAAACAAAGTAAATATTATTATTGAGTATTTTCAGCGGCCTACCCAAATGTCCTTGCTATTGTTCGTCAAGTATTTGAGCTCCTTAGTAGTGATGAGTTGAGCTTTCCGTATACTGACAAATGCTTGCACTGGCTGGACAGGTCCATTCAAATTTGAATGGTTCTTTCTTCAAAAGACCATCTCAGACAAATCTGCATGGTTCTCATGTGATTTGACCATTACATATTTACTGAACGGACTTTAAAAGAGACTTTGACCCCTTAGTTTGTTTCAGTGTTTCTTTTCAAGGTAGTTAGCTAGGAAACACTGACCTCTTCTAGTTTAAAATGACGAAAAAAAAAGTGTTTTTTTTTTAAATATATTTGTAAAATAAATATCATTTATCAATTTTCAAACAACGAGTGACATATATGAATATATTTTAAATGATTTGTTAAATGTAACATCAAATATATCTGATTTATTAATCCAAAGTTCTATTCTCGAATATTCTAAGTCAAATTTTAGAAAGTGACTAAAGCTGTTTGAAATAATGTAGAAGTGCGAACAAATCAGACACTACTTGAACTAAGTTGTAACGTAATATCTAATGTCGTAGCATAGACGCTCCGTAGAGAATTAGGTACTATGCACTATGCTGCGTTTAGAAGGGATTAGCTACTTGAATAACTTCTTAGATTAAAACTTAAGAAATCAACTATAAAAATAGTAAATTATATGAATAGACGTTTGTGTTTTTAATCAGAAATCGTAATGAAATTAAATTACATACAAAAAGTCTTCTGATGATTTTCAGTTATTTCTGATTAGAGTACTGCAGTTTGGTTAATATATAAATTATATCGAGCATATCAAAATTATGTCTTCCGCCAAACATAATAAAGACTATTATTTTTCAGACTAATATAAAGTGAGCACTCCTGCACAACATCTTTATACATTGTATTGCATTAATTAATGAAATTGTAACATTTTTATTATAAATAATTTATTACTTTGAAATAATTAAATATTCTTTTACGTATATTTCTATAGATTATATAGATAGATTTTATTTTTAAATTTTAATTGTATTGTATATTTTGTATTTTTTATATATATACCTTACACTCGAATTCAGAGCTGTAGAATCGCAAAGGCTATACTGGCTTCACCTTTATCTGAAACTAATCGAAACTTTTATATTGGTTTCGGTTACGATTACGGATGTTTTTTTTTATTTTTGTTTATCCAATAGCGTTGGTTATGTTTATAGGGCCCTAATGATTGATTTTAATTTTGAAATTTCTTTATGTTCACATAAGTCACATATCTATCTAATGACAACTGGAACACATTCCAAAAACTTTAAATATAAAGAATGCGTATTTTCTGCAGACTATGACGCCTATAAAACTCTAAAAAATATGGGGCTCCATTGCATCCCTGCACGCAAGCAACAGTTACTAGATCAAGTACTCACTCCAGCACCTCCCCCAATCTGAACACACCTGATCGAACTCTCCCACCTGTTGACATTGAAGGTGCAATTGTCAACATATTGCATGACATTTGCACGAGCCCGACACGCCCCGGGGGCTCAATCGGGAATGTGGATATAGTTCATTGAATTTCAGAGGTAATAGGGTTAAATATTCAAGCGTTTTAGCGTTTTCGTTTGTAAGTAGTTTAGGGTTAATTGATTTAGAAGTTTGTGAGTGTAACGTCCTAGTTAATGGTTTATAGGATAAAAAGAAGGGAAAAGAGGTGATTTTTTCTTTAATAGAATTAAAGAAGGAAATAGAAGAATTAATTATCGACAAGGACTTGAAAGAGGCATTTGCTCACCAGTGAGACAGAAACACCATATTTAATAAGAGGTTGAAAAAAAATTTCAACAGTTAAATCAATTTTTATATTATAGCATAGTCGGCCTTATAATGTTCCCACTGTTGAGGCTCAGGCCTCCTCTCTAGGAGAGGGAATAGGCCGTAATCCACCACGCGGACCCAGTGCGGGTTGGTGAATGTCACATGTCTTCGAATTTTTGGTTCTAGGACATGCCGGTTTCATCACGATGTTTTCCTTCACCGTTTTGAGAGCAGTGGTGATGAAATAAATTACACAAAGTAATGCGCGTGGTTGGGTTTAAACCCGCGGCCTACAACTTTTAAGTCGGGGCCGTTACCACTCGGCCACCACGGCTTCAATCAATTTGTAAATGTAATTAATTCTAATAAAATAATCAATTACTCATTTGCCATGTTTACTAATTTTGATTATTTAAATTATATTAGGTAACTATAATTATATAATAGGTCTTTACCTATGAAATTGCCGTTTTTTAAAACGGGTTGCTTTGAAGTGTTTATATCTTTGGAATGACTTTGAATTATAAGTTCAAATAATGTTTATATTAAAGGCACGTTATTCTTTTTTCGAAATTAGTTATTTATAGATTTCATTGTATTATGTATTTTCGGTAATATCAAAATTATATTTTATATTAAGAGTTCCAACGTAGAAGCTAAGCATTTCAAAAGGCAAGCAATATCAATAACGTATACCTGCGACTTTTTTCTAACAAAAGAACTCTGTGTTCTTGGTTTGATAGGTTTTATTTTGGAAATTTTGTATTGTACCCGCCCTGAGAAGAAAAGTTATTCGTGAGATAAAATTTCCCAAGTAAAAGTGATTGAAACAAAAACAGACATCCCATTTATTAGCAGTTTTAAGTCCGTCTACATCATCAATATTGTATACCGCTTAAGACACATTGTTTCCACGGTAGAACTTACATTACAAAATAATGCGAGTTTACTTAGATTTCATACAAAAATGGTTATAAATACTGCGATATTACAGAAAATACAAAACACGAAGAAACTAATAAATATCTAATTTCGATAAAAGAATAACGTACCTTTAATATAAAGTTTATTTGAACTTATAATTCCAAGTCAAAACAAAGATATAACACTTCGAAGCAACCCGTTTAAAACACGTTAATTCATAGGTAATATGAAACTACCGCGGCCTATTATGTAAATAAATATTACCCTAAATATTTATGTCACATAATTATGAATGACTAAATGTCCAGATCCATAGATCCTTAGTTTTCTAGTGGTTAGTGACCCTGACTGCTATGCCGGAGGTCGTGGGTTCGATTCTCACCCAGGACAAATTTGACTGGCCTGTTGGTCTAGTGGTTAGTGACCCTGACTGCTATGCCGGAGGTCGTGGGTTCGATACCTACCCAGGACAAATGTTTGTGTGATGAGCACGATCATTTGTTCTATGTCTGGGTGTAATTTATCTATTATATGTATATCAGTTGTCTAGTACTCATAACACAAGCTCTGCTTAGCTTGACACTAGACGGCGTTGTGTGATGTCGTGGAAAAAAAATAATAGATCTGCAATTATTTACGTTAAGACAGAAATTGTACCAACACCGAAAATGTATCGAACGACGTGAACTACTTGCCTGCAGCGGTTCCGTCCGCTTATAATTTAGGTGTCTTCAAGGCTAGAGTGAATATGCTCTTAATAAACTAGTTCACGTCACCATCAACGATTGCCTCATTGCTTACCATCAGGTGGAATCGCAGTCAAGCACGAGTTTGTCATAAAAAAAAAACAAGGCAAGTTCGAGTAGGACTCGCGCACTGTGGGTTCCGTGTAAACTTACCCGAATTGAGTTACGAAGATATTTCCGAATCGACGTAATTTTTGTGACGTAACTACAAATTTCGATTATCCAATCCGAATCCGATTATACTCTGATGAGATTATAATCTGATGGGAAAACAGTTTTTATGGATGGAGAGGGAGAGGGAGACCAAAGAAAAGATGGATGGATTGTGTGAAGAGTGATATGAAAGGAAAGGAAGTTAGTGATAGCATGACGAGTGACAGGGCAGAGTGGAAGAAAAAAACGTGTTGCGCCGATCCCAAATAACACGGGACAAGGGCAGGGAGATGATGATGGAAAAACAGTTTTTAATTAGGAAAGAACTGTAAAAAAAATTAACTGGTGCTTACAACATTCTTCATAGAAAAGGTCGATATTTCGGGTTTCCTACAACCAAACAGGAATCAGACACAATGGTTTGTTTACAGTGCTATGTTTTTTAAGCAGACTTAAGTAATGTATATAAGACAAAGCCAAATTGCTCGACCTTAATAAAATAATTTCGACAATCCCGTGGGAAAAGACAGGAGTTGTGTGTTGTTTGTGGAATCCATCACAAAATATACAATTAACACAACAGAAATAGAACGAATCTCCAACCGCACAGAGCGACGAAACGTCCAAGCATCTGGACAAAAAAAAATATATTAAAAACTTTCCTTTCAAGAACTTATAACACCCTTTGCGGTGAAAGGTTGCAACTCTCGCAAAACAATAACCGCTGGGCGAAAAAAAACTTTATTTTTTAAACACCCCACTTAAACAAGACAACTCGTTCGCGTGCCGCGGCTAAAAAAAAAAAACTCAAACCCTAAAAGCTCACGAAAATATTTCAGATATTTAACAAATGCTAACCGCTAACGATGTCCTTTAATATTTGGAATATAAAATAAAAAATCCTCTTTTGTCGGTCGAAGCGAGTGCCGGCAACTTTTTTTTCTGTGTTTTAAACGCTGCGGTTCGTTTGTATGGCGGAGGGAAAAATGCCCGGTTGGCCCACGGAAAACTTTTTTGCGGTAAGAAAAGGTTGTGTACCACTGTGTGTCTGTTCATTTTTTCGTTGTTGTAAAAAGTGATGGTACCTACATTGGGTCTTTGATGTGAATTGGCGAACAACAGAATTTTTCCTGAAATTTTCTCAAACATATTTGAGGTGTACTTTTAGAATGATAAACTCAGTTTCAAATGGAAAGACCTGGAAAAATCCCTGTTCAAACATTGCGGACCAGCCTTCACATAAAAGCCTTTATATCCTTTGGGAACATGATGATAGTGCTTCTTTTTTAAGTGGAAAATCGTCTAATAATCAATTAATTCCGCCAAGCCCGTTTTGACATCGGACCACAAGAAGCACGAAACGTTTTGGTAACGCATTCATAGTGCATACGGCTAAGGAGTGGAATACCTTGCCGGAGTCTGTGTTTCCTGATAGCTACAACCTAGCAGTCTTTATGTCAAGAGTGAATAAGTTACTTCTAGGCAAGCGTGCTCCACCAGCGATCATATCTTCACTTACGGAGAGATAGCGGTCAAGCGCAAGCTAATAAATAATAATAAATAAAACAATTTCTCCCTCTCTGAGTGAAGCGAGAGAGAGTGTTAGACTTTCACAGACTAAAACTCACATGTATACCTTTAGTTGTCCTTGGCGTTCCAGAGCCACGGTGGCTTTCAAACAATCCGGCAAATGATGAGATCACTTAATAAATAAAACGAGGTACTACGTCAATGCTCAAACCAACAGAAAAGAATGTTCCTCCCTGAGGCCTTTTCATCCCGTAAAAATACCTGGGTGGTCTAACTGTACAAGATGGAATACCGTGCCATATCAACCTACTTACAATCAAATGAACAAATGCAGGAACTTGGAACAAAACCGTAAATTTCAACAATGCGAAAAAATACGTCAATAATGCGAAACCAACATAACGACTGTGAGACACCATAATGTTAAAAAAAAAATATTTTTTTGATACTGCGATATGGGTATCCAATTAAAGGGTTAATCGTGAGGATTTTTAAATAGTATATCATGACCATATTAAAAATAAATACAATAAAATGAAATAAATATGTGTGTTATTTATTATATACTGTTACTCGCGACTTAGTTACTACTCTTTTTATATCCCCCTGGGAATTAACTACGGAACATATTGACTGCAACAGTCGGGATCCATTAAAATAATTTAGACTAAAATCATTCCATCTATTATGGGTGCTAACTGTTGCAATCTGTATGTTCCGTATTAGGTTTTATTATTTGTTTCATTTTATGTGTTTAAATTAATGCAGTAAATTGTTTTGACTGAACTTGGTGTTTTTTTTTCTTTTCAGTTTTTTTATTTTTTCCTTTTTTTTCAAACAAAAAAGTTTTTCTTACTCTAAGAATGACACTTATGTCCTGGATGGGTTCACAAACATAAAAACTCACATGTTATACACAGGACACCAGACCTGCAATAATAATTATTCGTAAGCCATGCAAATATTTCTGTTCCGTGCGAGAATCGAACCCGCGAAACTCAGCGCAGCAATCAGTCGCTCAATAACTCCTCCAACAGTGCCGCTGAACTGATTTTAATGATTTGTGGTAAAAAGATGATTTTTTAGTCACGAGTTTAAGCCCAGCCAGGCGCATTACTTTGTGTAATTTATTTCATCACCACTGCTCTCAAAACGGTGAAGGAAAACATCCTGAGGAAGCCGGCGTGTCCTAGAACCAAAAATTCGAAAACATATGACATTCACCAACCTCTCTAGAGAGGAGGCCTGAGTCCCAGCAGTGGGAACATTATAAGGCCGACTATGCTAAGCTAGACACATTTGAATTATCTCTGACAAGGTCGATCAGTCACAATTAAAAAAGAAATCATAAAGTTCTCTTTTCCCAATTTACTTGATTCTTCTTGATTTTCAAGACAAAATTTATATAAAAAATGATTATCTTGAAGAAAAACAAAGATTTAGCGAACGTTCAAATAGAGCTATCTGTTTTAGAATGCTATACATAATAGGATAATTATTCAAGATCCTAAACTGCGGACACAGTAGCGAATAATTTAGATGAAGGCTGTTTAAGAGTCGTTTTCCTGAATGAAATTATGATCACAAACGAGGCAGTTTAAATACTCTATACATTTTTTTTTTAAATTGATATAAACCAGTGCTTGACTGCGATCCCACCTGATGATAAGCGGAGATGCATTCATTGATGGTCAGGCGCACTAGTTTATTAAGAGCCTATTCACTCTAGCCTTGAAGACACCTAAATTATAGTTGGACGGGAAGACCGCAGCAGGCAAATTGTTCCAGTCCTTCGATGTACGCGGTATAAACGACGAAGCGAAACGCTTAGTCCGGACCGTTGAAGTTTCAACAACGTATGGATGGATCCTCGCTGTTCGTCGGGTTGTTCGATGGTAGAAAGGAGATGGCGGAATCAAGTCATGCAATTCCCGCGCACACTCTCCAAAATGTAACCTGTAAAATACCGAAAGGCTGGCTACTCTGCGCCTGTGCTCGAGGAAAGCCTCGCATACGCTGAAAAACATGTAATTTAAAGAAATTACATGTTTTTCAGCGTATGGCAGAAAAGTGCTAAGGTGCGAAATCATCACGGGTAGTGTGAAAGTGAAACCTGGGGACCTGGAACGAAGGCAAAGAAGGAACAGGAGTGAGGTTTTATTCATTAAAAGTCTGACACTATCTCCCACTCCGCCCAAGAGCAAGATTTGTCATTAGATGATTTTCCCACCTAAAAAAATAAATTAAAAAAAAAGCAAGGGTTGCCTAGCCTCGAAGTTTGACCCCGTGGTCGTTATTATATAGCTAAAAACTCTAATACCAACATCCTAACATAACCGCACCCTAAGACCGGCGCAAACATCGCCGATGTATTCCTTGAGCACAATGCGCGGCCCTAATTTGAATACCATGCTTATGGGACAATCGGCAGACTAAAAAATATGAACAATACGCGTGGTCACGTCAAAGTCCATGGTTGCCCCTTTCGGGGCTCGGGCTCGTTAAATATTATCTTAATTGTATATCGGTTCTTCAATGCTCTTTAGTTTTTTGGAAGAATTCATCATTCGTCCAAAAATACGGATTTAAATAAATGTTTAATGTGATGTACATACAGATGGTCGATGGGAATGAAAGGTTCTAAAATGGCGACCACGTGCCGAAAGACGCAGCGTTGGAAGGCCTCCCACAAGGTGGACCGATGACCTGGTGAAGGTTGCAGGAATCCGATGGATGTAAGACGCACAGGCACAGACACACACAATGACCGGATTGTGGATACATTCACATGTTCACTGAGCAAATTCGCAAAAGTTGCATTACATTTTTTATGTTATAATGAAAATATATAACAATAAATAATTAATTGAATTAAATAATTTGTGTACTGATAATTAATTGCCTTATATTATATTTTAATTGTATGTTATATTGATTTTTAATTTTTATTATATTGACTAATTTATTTTTGATATATTGACTAATTTATTTTTGATATATTGACTAATTTAATTTAATGTTATGAATTGGATCAAATTGACATGACAACATAATTGTAATTTATAATTTTTGACTACACTATCGCATTGGATTTGTCTGTAATGATAGCTGTATGTATGTCTAATAATAAATAAAAAAAAAAAAAAAACATTTGGGGGAGGCCTATGTCCAAAATTGGACGTCTTTCGGCTGAAATAATGATGGTGATGATAATGACGTACAAAATTATATTCAGTAACTTGGTATAATAATTATTTAGGTACAGTTAGGAGGTAAAAGTGCAGTTACACTGTATTAATGCTAAGCTACCTAAAACTTCCAGAGAGAAGAGGGTCCATAGACTCAAATTCTCCTACAAAGAAATTTACCTAACTATTGAACCATTGACTGGCCTGTTGGTCTAGTAGTTAGTAGCCTTAACTGGTATGCCGGAGATCGTGGGTTCGATTCCCACTCAAGATAAGCACGATCTTTTGTTCTGTTTGGATGTAATTTATCTATAATTATAAGTCATCATCATCTTCCTGCCCTTGTCCCGTGTTATTTGGGGTCGGCGCAACACGTTTTTTTCCTTCCACGCTGCCCTGTCACTCGTCATGCTATAACTAACTTCCTTTTCTTTCATATCACTCTTCACACAATCCATCCATCTTTTCTTTGGTCTCCCTCTCCCTACCCATACATCTATCTATCTATCCATTTCTCCATCCATCTATCCATCCATCTAAGAATAAGAATAAGAATAAGAAGATTTATTTGTAAACATAGGTCAAGTTACAATAAAGTGTGCGATGTTAAAGACAGGTAGATCCTCTATGTTTTGCCCAGAGGCGTACAAATATGTAGATAGCTAAAATAATAAATTTTGAACACATATATAACTTCTATGATTATTACAATTTCACATCATTACAAATAAAATAAAATCAATTTCAATAAATATTAGAAATTTACATATCATATTAATGCTAATGTCAAATAAAAATTAAGATAATCAAAATAAGTCAAGTGATGTACAATTTTCTGAAGCAGTAGGTAATTATGGAAGTCAATATTAATTAGCACATGCTTATCATTACAAATCAAATAGAATAAGTTTTAATAAATATCAAAGAGTTACATGTCATATTAATCCTAATGTCAAATAAAAATTTAATATAATCAAAATAAATAAAGTAGTGTGCAATTTTTTGAAGCAGTAAATATGGAAGTCAATAATAATTGGCACATGCAATATTACAAATAAAACGGAATATTTTTTTATTTTTTTTTATAAATGTCAAAGAGTTACATGTCATATTAATGCTAATGTCAAATAAAAATTCAATATATTCAAAATAAGTCAAGTGATATGCAATTTTCTGAAGCAGTAATTATAGAATTGTCGTCTAAATAATCTTTTATTGAGTAATAACATTTGTTTATCAAAAGTTTTAATAGTACTTTTTTTAAATTTTCCAAATTTAGCGTTTTCTATAATTATAAGTATGTTAGTATTTTTATCAGTTGTCTAGTACTCATACCACAAGCTCTGCTTAGTATGGAACTAGATGGCGTTGTGTGAAAGTGGTGGAATATTATTATTGTTCATGACAGGTTTAATTTGTAGCATAGAATCTACTTGGGCAGAGTACGGCCGTTTTCTCGTGGGGTTGATCGGCGGCAACGATCTCTCGCGCCGGGCCTTGATATAGGCCATGGTCCGGAGCAAGGAGAAGTGGCAGGCGGTCGCCTCCTTCTGCGAAGCAGTGATGCTAGTAAAGTAGGAGGCCGCCCGAGCACGCGCGAGGCAATGGCCCTCGCACCCCAGCCACCGGGATTCTGATCCTAAGGAGATGTCACCAACCGTAGGGGCCCAGCCGGGTCAAAGCCTACTGGGGCCATGGGTGATGCGAAAGAGATATTTTTATTAAGTCACAATCATTTTTAATTGTCAATAAAACCTGTTGTAAAAAGAAAATAAATGAATTGATTGCTAAAAAATTGTTTTGACAGAAACTTCCTGAAGTCGGTCTGCGTATGGATGCCCATCTTAACATACCAAAATTCTTCTGTGTCTTGTGTCCACTAGACTGCTGCTTCTAGTTCATAAATTCTTGGAAGAAAAATTTTGCGTGACTTGTTTTTGTAGACAGCTACACACCAATATCATAGTAGGCTTCATACGATGTTTTTAAAATATTCTGTAAGGACTGCTTATGATATTATTGTAAAACAACATAAGAATATTTTGGAGCAGCCCTAGAACCAATGTAATAAATTATGTGGAGGGACAAATATGAAAATAAGTTCTCTACCGCGGGTATCGGCATTGGCACAACTCATTTGCCTACCGTTTTCAACACGGTCAACAAAACAACATACTTACCATAATATTTTTAACAGTAATCGTCCCGAACGAAATTTGGTCATGATGCCTAATTTGCGCGGTGTGTAACCAGGTACGCAGAAGATATTGTAGTACTCAAGCGTGTGTGGTCCACTCTGTGTTTCTTTACTCTTATAGACCACGACTTCAAGGGACCGACAAGAGACAGACAGAGAAACAGACAGACGGACAGACCACAAAGTGTTCCTATACGGGTTCCGTTTTTTCCTTTTGAGGAAAGGAACCCAAAAAAAAAAAACAGGCAACACAATATTGATCAAAATAAGTGTAGGAGCTGATATACTAGGATCCCAGAGCTGTCAGACATAACTTATTTTCACATGGATGAAACATTAGGTTCTTAGTAGCGTCTCATGTGCTTTGAATACCTGTGTACTTGTGGAGTTCCCCCTTGGGGCCCCTGAACAGGTACCAGGTGAGAAAGGGAACTAAAAATAACGAGTTACTTAACTTAATTTTTTATGGCTGATTTTTATATATGTTTTGTAAAATATTATTCTAAAGTAGAATCATTAGTGAAGAACAGTGGTGGCCGAGCGGTAACGGCTCCGAATTACAAGTTGTAGGTCGCAGGTTCAAACCCAGCCAGGCGCATTACTTTGTGTAATTTATTTCATCACCACTACTCTCAAAACGGTGAAGGAAAACATCGTGAGAAAACCAAAAACTTCGAAGGCATGTGACATTCACCAACCCGCACTGGCCCCGTGTGGTGTCTTTCCTAGAGAGAAGGCTTGAGTTCCAGCAGTGGAAACATTATAAGGCTGATTATGCTTATGCTATCATAAGTGTCAGACACTTTCCATGGACCAAAACTTTTGTCAGCACAAGTACGGAACGTATAGTTACGTCACAAAAAAACTTTTTTTGCGTTTCGGAAAAATCTTCGTACCTAACTCAATTCGGGAATTGAACTTTTCATAGGTAAGTTTGTAAGAAACCCTCAGTGCGCGAGTCTCCTTCAATTCTTTAACAAAGTAGAAGAAAAATTTTAGAATTTCATTAACTTTCTGACCGTACATAAACGATTCAATACAATAAACAATCATGGATAATCTTTTTGCTCATAGCCATATTTACAAGACGTATCGGGCCGTAAGTAGCTGACCACTTCCCGTACAATATTCACAGACAATCGACCAGGGAATTCTGGTCACTTCGAGTTAGTATTGATTTTTATTGGTTTGATCTTTTATGGTAGCTGTATTATTGTCATATGAAAAATAAATGACTAATAATGGTATGTTTTGTTATTCTTTTAGTGGAATTGATTCTGAATGGGATTGTTTGATTAAGTATTCTCGAATCGATGTTTGAGATCAATTTATATAGGTTTGGAGCATTATTTATCCATAGACATTTAATATAGGTGTCTTCAAGGCTAGAGTGAATAGGCTCTTAATAAACTAGTGCGCCTGGCCATCAATGATTGCATCTCCGCTTACCATCAGGTGGGATCGCAGTCAAGCACTGGTATATATCAATTAAAAAAAAAAAAAGACTTTGTAGATCTGGCTTCAGAATTCAAATAAATTTTAAATATTGTGATAGCGAAGGGTTTTTTTTCTAATTATCGACCCTTAGCTAACAACACCGCATAAGTCATTTTTACCAACTTTACAAGAAACAAAAAAATAATTGTGCGGTGTTGAGAGGCCAGCCGACTTGCACGCTGTCACTATTTTTACGAATTATGGCTTCTGATTGGCTGAAATCTATATCATGTGACCAATAGTTAGACGCGCAATGAGCAGCTCCATCTCAAGGCATTCAAATGTGTCTTCTACTAAAATGCGCAACTATTTTTTTAAACAAAAATTTTGTTTATTTTTTCCATTTTGTACACCTTTTTTTTCTATATGCATCCAAATATATTATAATCTAGAGCAGTGGTGGCCGAGTGGTAACGGCCCCGACTTACGAGTTGTAGGTCGTGGGTTCAAACCCAGCCAGGCGCATTACTTTGTGTAATTTGTTTCATCACCACTGCTCTTAACGGTGAAGGAAAACATCGTGAGAAAACCGGCATGTCCTAGAACCAAAAATTCGAAGACATTTGACATCCACCAACGCGCACTTGGCCCGCGTGGTAGATTACGGCCCATTCCCTCTCCTAGAGAGGAGGCCTGCGTCCCAGCAGTGGGAATATTATAAGGCCGACTATGCTATGCTATATTATAATCTGGACAAACCTATACAAAGACATCAATTTCCATCATGGTCGCCGATAGTCTTGGCTCCATAGTCATTTGGTCATCATTCTTTAAATAACTGTCATCATCTTTCTAACTTTTTCCAACTGGGGTTTTTTTTTCGGTGAGATAGTCATTTAATGACATGCGGGGGATGTCATTGAATGATTTTCCCACTTTATTCTTTGGCGGAGCGAGAAATAGTGTCAGACTTTTACTGACTAAAAAGCCACTCCTGTCCTTCGTTGCCTTTCGTACCAGGGCCGAGTCTTACTTTCAGAAGCAGACCCTTGGCCCAGTAGGCTTCGACCCTGCTGGGCCCCTACGGTTTGCTTACATCGCCTTGAGGCGCCCGTGGAACAGTACGCGCCGTCGACGACTTGGGCTCGGTCCGGATGATTACCAGACGGTCGGACGGTTCGCTACGCATTGCTCGCCGTCCGCAACCCCGCAAACCTGCGGTGTTCGAGCTTGAGGTCGGTTTTGAGTCTAACCAAATGCTGGATGAGACTGAATACGCGTGTTGTACATGGAACGACTACATAAAAGACCTTGAAAACCAGTAAAAGAGTATAAAGTGTCTTCACGTGTGTAAAGTAAAGGACCCCGTTTGTATAGTATATTTATTGTTGTGATACACGTTTATGTGTTAAAATAAATACGGTCGAGGCCTTTCAACGTGACCATCGTGTTTTGTTGTGATATATTTGTATCCCTCTGTCCCCAACACTTTGTTTGTATGTTTTTGTAGCTTCTTTACGCTCGAACGGCTCTACGGATTTCCATGAAACGCGATACACGAGTAGACCATGTCCAGAAATAGCACAAAGGGTACTTTTATCTTCCTTGGGATATTTTTCTACTGTAGCGACATCTATGACATTATACAGGAACTAAACTACGCAATAGTGTTTTTTTTTTTATTCTTGATAGGTTCGCGCTTAATCGCTATCTCACCTGATGGAAAGCGACGATGCGGTCGACGATGGAGCGCGCTAACCTAGAAGTAACCTATTTACTCTTGACTTAAAGATTCCCTGGTTGTAGCTAACAGGAAACACAGATTCCGGCAAGGAATTCCACTCCTTACTGTAGTGCATATAGAGTTCTCCGCGCGATTTGAGCATATACAACAGTCATAAATCATCTATCGGGCAGTTGCCCAAACCAGACATAACACCCGTCTGGTCGGAGTTTTTCAGAACTTTACTCTATGTTCCGCTTACTTCTAAACTACTTTCGTGCAGGCAAAGCCACTGGAAGCAACTAGCATTCAATAATTGTCAACATAACCCATAAATGCTTACCATTTAGTTATTATAATATTTTTTTACGTAGTCTGCGTTGCTCCATTGCTTTATCCATACCTTTCCAACTGTCTTTGTGTCTATCCAACTTTTCTGGAATAAGTCCAGATCATCACGTCAGCGCTTTTCGAAAAAGTTACGGCCGCTCATGTCACAAAAAACGTATATTACGACACTCTTGAGGGAATCAAAATTCATAGGGTACTTCCCGTTGACCCAGAATCCTGAAATATAGCATAAAGCAAGATCTTATAGCATAGGTATAGGAATAAATCTGAAAACTGTAAATTGGTGGTGACGTCATAACAAAAAAATATTTTTTTATATAGGTAAGTTTGTACGAAACCTTCAGGGCGCGAGTCCGGCTCGCACTTGCCTAGTTTTTTATTATCAGGCATACTGACTCATCTGTAAAGAATCCGCTGCATTTGCCAAAGCCCGTGCATCTGCTAATACCTTCTCAATTAACATGTCTCCCAACTATGCAAAGCAAATCTTCACATGAAATTGAATCCTAAATTACAATCGCATAATCCTTTTGATCGACACAAAATTAAAAAACGTATCACACGCAAAGAGATCAGAAATCGCCATTTTAATTATAAATAACCACTTCGCTCGTCAAACCGATACAAAAAGAATTGAAAGAAATCAAAATTCTAAAGAGTAATATCAAACTTGACTTATAATTGGTTACTCATCTTTACAAAGTCGTGGGTAACTTACTCTTAAAAACTGGGAACCGCTAATTAAAAATCAACTCTAATTTTCATTTTTTAAAGTTGAAATCCGAATAGCAATGCCTTTGATATAAGGTCCAGGGCACATGGATATAATATTTATAAGACATGGCTGTATCAAAACCGAAGAGCTGTCTTCCAGGCCGATGACGTTTGACGTATATTCTGACATCCCCTTTATGTTGTGGTACAAGTTTAAAATCGGAGCGGATTTATTAGTTCGTTTCAGAAGTAGTTCTAGGTTTGTTTTTCAATTGATCAGGGCCTCAAGTCTGCTATTACAATAGTGTCAGAATGGCCTATCATTGACTTCATAATTGTTGATTTTGACCAAGTTTGGTAATCTACTAATATAATGGCGTCATTATGACTTTCCAATGGTCAACCACTGACACTCCAATGAAAGAAATTGCATAGAATGGTAATCTCGTACATAATGACAAATGAATATTTGACGCATGCGGATAGCTGCCATAATTTAGACAGTTCCTTTGATCAGAGACCTACCATTAGAACGTCATTGTGCGATCGTTGCTTTTTTATTTGTTTCGAAACAGACCGATATTGTCATTCTACCATAAGATCTTTGACCGATCAACGATCGACCATTATGAGTTATCAGACTACGAACTTTTAGCAAAATGACAATGGGATCGTGTTGGAATGACGAATTTATAAAAATAGCAGACTTGGGCCCCAGTGTACTGCGCGCTGAGTGCGAGTTGTTTTAACGTAAAAACGATCGTATCTCGATCGAAACGTTTACCGCGTTTGAATCTGAGGGCTTAGCCAAGTTGATAATCTACAATCGTTAATGCTAGTAGAAAACTTCAAATGTATGGGAATGACGTCATTTCAACGCTCGGTCACGTGGTCAGAACAAAGGAATCAGGGTCGTGACTGACTCGAGGCAATCGAGAATTGAAACGAAACGGTTGTAACTCGGCTAGGCCTGCTGATTGGTTAAGAGCTTGTAAAAGGCCAATCGGATACGTTATAAACGTGTCCATCGCATTAACGTAAAACCAACTCGCATTAGGCAGAGGTACTCGGCCTTTTGTGATTATTAGTATGTCTACCTCCATTGTGGCTGTCTTTTTAAAAACTTAAATGAAAACTTACAATAACTGTCATCAGTGCAACCATGGGTTTTGATCATATGTTCTAATATGGCTAATTAGCCAATCTTCACTCACCATTAATGTATAAGAATTGAATGTTGGAGGGCGACTTTTTTTCGATGGTCTCTCGCCTGACATCGAGATCTGTCTTTCGTTGGTCTCCAACAGGTGGCGGAATACCTAGTTAAAATCAATGCATAGCATGGTCGGCCTTATAATGTCCCCACTGCTGGGACTCAGGCCTCCTCTCTAGGAGAGGGAATGGGCCGTAATCCACCATAGGGCCCAGTGCGGGTTGGTGGATGTCACATGTCTTCGAATTTTTGGTTCTAGGACATGCCGGTTTCCTCACGATGTTTTCCTTTACCGTTTTGGGAGCAGTGGTAATGAAATAAATTAGACAAAGTAATGCGCCTGGCTGGGATTGAACTCGCGACCTACAACTTGTAAGTCAGGGCCGTTACCAGTCGGCCACCACTGCTCTCAAAAACCAATGATAACCTACAAACTCTCACCGTGGCTCCAAGCGCAAGAGAATCAATAATTTAAAAACTTAATCATTATTTTTATACCATACCCCACACACAGAGTATCGCAACTCGATGAGCAAATAAAACCCAAGAAAACAGAACTGGTATCTTTGAATAACTTACGGCCAAAATGGAAGATTGTTTTACATGTAGCAACGATATTCATTGAATACTCAATGCTATTGACTAGGAGATTTACATTACCCTAGCATATGGAGATTTGGGTCAACGACTGTTTGTGCTTTTCCAATCCTTACATTGGTATTATAAATAAAAGATAGTCCCTTACCGTGTCTGTTTGTCTGTCTGAATAAACGCAATAAACTAAAAAACTTCTGAACAGATATTCGTACAGTTTTCACCAATAGCCAGTGATTTTTAGGAAGGTTTATAATAATAACTGCTTGTATTTAAAAGGCTTGTTAAGGATCATTACTTGTCACTGTGATCATGTCTTCGTTTCATCACTTATTCTCTTGCTTATATATTTATATTTTGTATGTATGTATATGTGTATCTATTTTAGTATTAAGTATCAAGTTTTGTTTACTTTTATATTTGCACCAAGTGCAATATTATTTTGTGTCCAGGCAGTCTCTATCCATTCTGGGTTGCCTGGAAGAAATCATCGAGTGCCGCCAATTGTATGTTTTTTTCTTGTATTATAATTTCAATTTGTAAATTTGTAGTTTTGGTATGCAATAAAGTATATATAAATAAATAATAAACATCAGTTCGTTTTTGGGAGCCCATTTATTGAGTGTGCAAGTCACCCTCTGCCTTTTTATCGATTGATATTAATGAAATAGTTCAAGTAGGGCTATTGCATTGTCTCAACATAGTTTCTGGTTACCAGTCTTCTTAAGACTCTAAAAACCAGAACCTAATAACTTTATCTTGGTTTTTCATATGTCGCAATAGTTTTTCACCAACCAGGGGTTGTCCTTGGGTGCACTAGCATAACGCATACAGAGAAAATCGCCGGTCAGTACCACGTTCAATGGAAAGTGTCTAAAGGGCCTCTGCTAGTTAGCTTCAGCTCCTCGTAGGCCTTCCAAATGTCCTGGATTCCAGGGTTTTCAGTATACTGACTCAAAATAATAATAATAACTATTATTAGTTTCTCTCAAAAACGCTCAAAACTTGATAGTAAATAGGAATTACAACATCTGTCATAGGTGAGAGTTAGAATCATCTATACTGAGTTCAAGACTTGTGTGACAGACCTTTAAAATTACAGTTATCATTGCACTAACGTACAAACATTAAGGTTGTTCCATCTGCTGATTGAAAAATAAAATGATAGTTTTAAAAAAATGAAAGAAATGAAGATATCGGCAGGAGAACCAAGGTTGCCGACCTAGCACGAAGAATCGCCAAAATTAAGTGGCAATGGGCATGGCACATTGCTCGCAGAACAGATGGCCGTTGGGGCCGAAAGGTTCTGAAGTGGCGACCGCGTACCGGAAGACGCAGTGTTGGAAGGCCTCCTACAAGGTGGACCGATGACCTGGTGAAGGTTGCGGGAATCCGATGGATGCAAGACGCACAGGACTGTTCTTTGTGGCGACATCTGGGGGAGACCTATGTCCAGCAGTGGACGTCTATCGGCTGAAATGATGATGATGATGAGTTTTAAAACAAAAATTATAATAAGGGTGTTGTGCCCGTGAGTGCAATATGAGTATAGATGTAGGTTACTGTAGATCGAGTGATCAACAGGCTAGTCTATAATATGAGCCCTGACTACTATGCTGGAGGTCGTGGGTTCGATTCCCATCCAAGACAAATGTTTGTGTTATGTGCACGTTTATTTATTCTGTATCTGAGTGTAATTTAACTATAATATGTTTGTATTTAGAAATATATAAGTGTGTTTGTCAGTTATCTAGTACCTATTATGGGTATTAGATGAGCTATGCAGATAAACTAAGCAGACATAAACTAGGATAAACTAAGCAAAGCTTTGCTTAGTTTGGGACTAAATGAAGTTGTGTGGAAGTTGTGAAATATTATTCTTCTAACTATCCTGCTTTTGCCCGCGGCTTCGCCCGCGTACGTAAAATATAGCATATGTCATTCAAGAATAAAGCAGCTTTCTATCGGTATAAAAATTTTAGCAATCGGACCAGGGCCCTAAGTCTGCTATTTTTATAAATTCGTCATTCCAACACGATCCCATTGTTATTTTGCTAAAAGTTCCTAATCTGATAATTCATAGAATGACAATATCGAGCTGTCTCGAAATAAATTAAAAGCAATGACTGCACAATGACGTTCAAATGGTAGGTCACTGATCAAAGGAACTGTCAAAATTTTGGCAGTTATCCGCATACGTCAAATATTCATTTGTCGTTATGTACGAGATTACCATTCTATGCCATTTCTTTCAATGGAGTGTCAGTGGTTGACCATTGGAAAGTCATAATGACGCCATTATATTAGTAGATTACCAAACTTGTTCAAAATCAACAATTATGAAGTCAATGATAGACCATTCTGACACTATTGTAATAGTAGATTTGGGGCCCTGTACTTTCGGCGATTACCTCCTACAAACAAAAAAACAAACTTTACCTCTTTATAATATTAGTGTAGATATACACGTTCAGAGATCCACAGTTGAGCATCATGATCACTACTCACGTCATTACAACCACATGCTATCGTTCACAGTTCGTCGCATCGCATGAAGATGATCTCAAGCCGAGTAAGTTACAATTCAAGTCAATTCCAGTCAATCAACCAAAGAATTGTATTTTTTTTTAGATGGGTAATCATTAAAGAACGCCTCCCGTTCTGGTTGGTGAGAGGGAGCGTCAGACTTTTATTGACTGATTAACTAAACCCCGTCTCTGTTCCTTTAGTTGCCCTTTGCGTTCCGGGGCCTAGGTAATCCAAATAATTCTACAGCCCAAAGAATAGTACTTAAGAGTGGTCAACCCAAGATACATTTTCATAGAACCACTATTATGTGATTAAGACGTTATTACACATTGATCACGATGCGTACAGCTAAGGAGTGGAATTCCTTGCCGGATTCTGTGTTTCCTGATAGCTAAAACCCGGGAATCTTTAAGTCAAGAGTGAATAGGTTACTTCTAGGTAAGCGCGTTCCATCGTCGACCGCATCGTCGCTTTCCATCAGGTGAGATAGCAGTCAAGCGCGAACCTATAAAGAATAAAAAAAAAAAATTGTTAGGTCTTGGTGGATCAAATAAAAGTTGTAGTGGACTGTATAACATGTATGATAGAAATTAAAAAAGAAATTAAATAAATTACTTTGTTTAGAGGAGCGGTGTCAACACACATCTTTCTGGAGATATCACAGAAACACAGATAACTTGTGGATTTTATCTAGGATTATATTGAAATCAAACCATAAAGTGTAAAACTAATTCTATAAAGACTTCTGAAAATCTGTCAATTTGCCTAAACTTTGGTCCCTAAAAATGGAAAAATCATTAAAACCTAAAATATTTAGTCAAGATTCTGACTGACGAAATTTTTTTTCACAAAATTTTAAAAATTAAATACAAAAGGTGTTCCTGGAACAATGTTTATGTACCCAATATTATTATTTTTCCAGTAGGTACTTTTTTAATATATGTCTTTGTAAAAAAGTAGTAGTAGGCCCATTCTTATACAATAGAAAATTAGGTTTGTATATATTAAATTATTATAGCTGTAAAAAGATTATTGGGCAATACTTACTCAGCATCTCTTACAGAGAGACAGATCTCCTTTTAGTTTGTAAATAAAACATGCTTTGCTTGTAGTAAATTAAGTTTAGGTTATTAAATGTAGTGAATTTAATTATTGTTAGTTTATTATTAAATTTCTTAGGTTCTTAGTAATTTTTAGCCTGATATACAGGTCCAACGTAGTTCAGGCAAAAATCCAATGTATGCGATATAATTATTTTTATGTATCTTAATTTAAATGTGCCACACTATCAAATAAACGATATTCTATTCTATTCTATTCTATTCTATTCTATTCTATTCTATTCTATTCTATTCTATTCTATTCTATTCTATTCTATTCTATTCTATTCTATTCTATTCTATTCTATTCTATTCTATTCTATTCTATTCTATTCTATTCTATTCTATTCTATTCTATTCTATTCTATTCTTTATTCTATTCTATTTAAGTGAATGACGGAATTGCCGAATGCCGACATAGCGTTCCGGTGTTTTCTCTCTTTTTTAGCGTTGCCTCTAATCAAAGACTGGCTTTTATCCGCGGCTTCACCCGCATACATAAAATATTGCATAATATGTCACCCAGGAATAAAGCAGCTTTCTATCGGTAAAAAAATTCTATGGACCTGTACTTTCAAAGATTATCTGCAACAAACAAAAAACATAAAACAAACTTTACCTCTTTATAGTAATTAGTGTAGATTGGCTGAACAAACAAGCTTTCAAACCATGCTGAGGTTGTCGATATTTCGGGACCTGATGACGATAATACGAGTATTAAGTTAATTGTGAAAGGAAGTGCATTTTAATTTTCCTCTTCAAGATTTCCAGAGATTGCTTTGTCTGCCTATATTTATTTATTTATTGAAACTTAATGCACTAATAAAACCACTGCACAAAGTTATATCTATATGAACTTATATAGGTGAATAAAGTATCATTTCTCTCAGTTACGATGATATCAATCGGTAAACATTGCACAATATTTGTTACGGCATATTTCAAACACATTTTTTTACTTTTCAACCCATGTAACACGTTCAGCAACACGTGACAAAAACACTCCAAAAAACGTGCAGAAAAAAACAACGCTTGCGGTATTTTCGATGGATGTCATCTCCTACCTGTGTTGATCCGATTATTTTGAAGAATATTTACGGAACACTGGTTTCCGAATAACCCTCTTCAATGGTATTCAATGGATCAAGATTATCGAGTAGCTTACAATAGTGTTGTGCAAAAAATCAAACTTGAGTTTGAGAAATCGATTTATTTGATACGACGATTTTTTGTGGTAGATATAATCTGTAGTATTTGTTGTATTTTGGTGTGTTGGGTTGTCAAATATATTGAAGCTATCTTTACATACCTATTTTTAGTAGTAATTTTTGTAATTTGCCTACTCTCAATCTGGAAATGATGTTTGATAATATGTTTATTTTGTTCAAACTGGCTTCTGCCAGGAGCCCAAATTAAAGTAGGTTTTTCCATATCGCTGGCCCCGGGCAATAAAGCGGTAATATCAAAAATCAGTTTTTACAGGAGAAATAAAAGAAGCTAATTTGTTTATAGTGCAGCGTACAGTGATCCAAAACAGGCGTGCAAAACGTCAACTGAAAGCTAATTTTTTTATCTATTTAACCTTTTAAAAATAATTGTATTGGTATAAATATTTAATGAAATAATTGAAAAAATGTATAATACAAATTATAGACGCTATTGTTTCAATTGCAACATCTTTAATGACTTTATAAATACATCAACCACTGAAATTCAGGACTATAAGAATATAATACGACGTATTTTCCGCTTTAGATCTCGAGCGTACCAGCCGATTACCACCTTCTTCAGGGAAATTTTATAGCCAAAGCTTAGCTGTATCATCGGTTAAATTTATTATTGTTACTCTTTGTTTGGAAATGTAGTGTAAAGATGTTCACCGGTTTTTTGTGTTATGGTTCATAGAGTAATGCAATAAAACATTTTTAGTCGTAAGATAATTTTTCATGCAATAAAGCTGTTATTGTCATTTATTTTAAAGAAATATTAATTTTAAAAAATTGAAAAAAATAAGAGTGATAGACTGATACTCAGAGAAGCCAAAAATCAAATAACATTAAAAAGGGCGTAACCGGCGTTTACCGCTATATTGCCCGGGGCCAGCGATATAATATTTAGAATCCTGTTTCATAAAACTAAATTTTATTAAAAAAAAAATCTAAACCCTTAAAAAAAATCTTTTTAGACATAATTAAAAAAACTTTTGTGTAAAATTTCAGCATACTAATGTCCAACGGATTGCCTTTTATAATACAGATTTTTGAAAATTTCAAATTTCTTAAGCCCAGGAATAAGGGTCATCCATACAAAATAATTACACCCCCGAACCTTCTGATGAGGTTAGTTTTGAAAAATAAATTTCGACAACCTTTATTAATAACTTATGTCTAGTATCTTATATCTATTGTGATAAGTTTCAAAAATTTTGGCATATCTTGCATACGAACAAAATTCCCCTTCACCCCTTGAAAAAAAAAATGATTTTCTAAAATTCAACTACTAGTTGAATTTTCAAAAATCATGTTTTAATGCTCGCAATCATAAAAGCTTTGTGCAAATTTTCACGTTCCTAGACCCATTAGTTTTGACTGTGCGTTGATATGTCAGTTAGTAAGTTCCTCCTTTTGTACATATAGATAGATAACTCTATTATTAAAATAAATTCGAAGATACGTCATCAAAATAACTTACTTTTTTACACTAGTGCTACAAAAAAAGAGCCCCAAGATCCATAACATATGATGGAAATTAATCAATAACACGTAACCAGTAATTAACCATGGATTCCAAGCTGAACTTAATTCTGATTGATGATTTAATAATAAGCGATGTTACGTATAAATATCGTTTTGTCTGTCCATCTGTCAGCTGTCAGTTCCATGTCAATGCTGCAGTGCCGTCGAATAATTTGAGATTTTTTAAGTAAATTATTTTTAACTAAAATATTTGATTAGTCTGGCAAGAAAACTTCTAGAAATGTGGTTAATAGCAGCGACCTGCCTTTAGCTTTGCATGGGTGTTACAAAATCTTAAAATTCTCGGTTTTTTTTTAATATAATATGTATGTATTATAAATTTAGTGGTAGCCGAGTGGTAACGGCTCCGACTTACAAGTTGTAGGTCGCGGGTTCAAACCCAGCCAGGCGCATTACTTTGTGTAATTTATTTCATCATCACTGCCCTCAAAACGGTGAAGGAAAACATCGTGAGGAAACCGGCATGTCCTAGAACCAAAAATTCGAAGACATGTGACATTCACCAACCCGCACTGGGCCCACGTGGTGGATTACGGCCCATTCCCCTCTCCTAGAGAGGAGGCATGAGTCCCAGCAGTGGGAACATTGAAAGGCTGATTATGCTATGCTTATGCTTATTTATTAACATAAAATATTTAATTAGCAAGGAAACTTCTAGAAATGTGGTTGGTAATAGTAGTGACCTGCCTTTAGCTTTGCATGGGTGTTACAAATCCTTCAAATTCTCGGCTTTTGTTTAATATAATATGAATGTATTATTGTATTATAAATTAAACATTAAATATGAATCACTCTGTCTTCTGGTGAGTGGGTATTAGACTTAAATATGTAGTCTAATATATAAAAATATACGTACATACTATGTAGTTTACTATAACTATTAATTCATTTAATTCAGACAGAAACATTAAAATAATCAAAACTAAAAAAATAACATTAAAATATGTCATCATATACAGGGATAGTTTAGGGGTTTTTTTTTTTTGTAATAATAGTTAGTTAAGTATTATTTTAAATGTATCTAGATAATCTTTATTAATAATAAACTTGAATTCATTAAACCCTAAAATTTATTATTGTCTTTCTATTGTGTCTCTAATTACGCTACTGAAAAGGTTAAAAAAATCACATATCGTTAAAAATATTACATGGTTTTTTAAGCCACTTAATTTAATGATACTACATTTTATTTCAAAATATCTGTTATTTATTTATTATGCACACCTACCACAGTGTTGTCTTTTTAACCCAATGGTTGACTGGTAGAGAATGCTTTGTGGCATTAAGTCCGCCTATGTACCACCACTGTACATGAAGTTTAAATAAATAAATAAATTATTTAACAAAACCAATGAAGCCCTAATTAATAATAAACAATAACAACTTACAGACCAAACAAAATCAAAAACAAGTAAAATAATATCAGACTAGGGCTGTCAAACGCGAGTCGGCGGGCGGGGCCGAAGCGGTATGATTGACAACCCTTGACAGCGGTTAAACACAGGTCGAATCGCGAAAGGTAGTTTTTTGTATACCTTTTTTAAAAACGTATCAGGGGTGTGCTGTTGATTTTTTTTCTCCGGAAAGTTCCGTAGGATTTTTTGATTTTATAAGTAATACTGAAATGAAGAACCAAGGTTACCGACATAGCTTGAAGAATCAACAAACTTAAGTGGCAGTTGGCAGGGGACATTGATTGCAGAACAGATAATTGATGTGGACGAAAGATTCTAGAGTGGCGACCACGTACCGTAAGACACAGAGATGGAAGGCCTCTTACAAAGCAGACCGATGACCTGGTGAGGGTCGCGGGAATCCGATGGATGCGAGACGCACAGGACCGATTGTTATGGCGACACTTGATGGAGGCTTTTGTCCAGCAGTGGACGTCTTTCGGCTGAAATGTAGACGATTATGATGATGAAGTGGTACTTGACAGAATAAAATAGCATAATCAGCTTTTTAATGTTCCTAATGATGGTACTCAGGCCTTCTCTCTAGGAGAAGGAATGGGCCATAATCCACCACGCGGGCCCAGTGCGTGTTGGTTGATGTTACATGTCTTCGAATTTTTAGGTTTTAGTACATGTCGTTTTGCTCACGATGTTTTCCTTTACCGTTTCGAGAGCAGTGGTGATGAAATAAATTACACAAAGTAACGCGCCTGGCTGGGTTCGAACCCGCAATCTACAACACGTAAGTCGGGGCCGTTACCACTGGGTCACCACTGCTTGTACTTGATTGTAGTATAGGATATTGTATACATCTCTTTTCTTTATAGTTGTGCACTTTTGACAGAGTAGTCGTCGTCGTGTCTTGGTCGATTCTTGCGCCATCGCCTTTCTCGCGATGCACACCATGCAGCTCTTTGTTGGGCGGCTTGGAAGTTGTAATTAACGCTGCAGTGTGTCACAGTTTGATAAGGTCCGTCCACCGTGTTGGAGAGCGTCCCTTGATCTCTTGCACTCGAATTTCCCTTGCACCACCTGAGCTGTACCTGTCCTGCCCTATCAATTTTTTTTTATATGGCTGCAATATTTTTTTCAAAAGTCTCGAAATGGTTATATGTACAAAGTTCATACAGACTTTGTACAGATAGAGTAGGTTACAAAGGACTATAGCGGAGTGCAAGTGTGAAGTTTCTAACACTAGAATCAACTTTCTTTACAATATAACGCTTACTTGATGTCTGATCTGAACAAGCTGTGTGCCGCGGTGTTCAACGAAAAAATTTAAATTAAAAGTCCATTCTTATGTAGAGCTACAAAGCATCAGTGATAAAAACAAAACTAGGGTGTCTTCAAGGCTCTTAATAAACTAGTGTGCCTCACCGTCTATGATTGCATCACTGCTTACCATGAGGTGGGATCACAGTTAAGCATTGATTTATATATAAAAAAAAACTTTGTTTTAGTGGTTGAATAAATTTATAATTTTTATGAATGACTATTCAGCTTTCGTGTTTTAGTTATGAGACTTTACGACCAATTCCAATATCTCAAAAAAAAATTAACCATGTCGTTCCCAAACCGCCACGGAACCCTAATTCATCTCACATACTTCACAATCAAGCTCGATACGTACTCAGCTGGATATGTTACGCTTTATAATTTTATTTTATAACAAAATACAACAAAATCTTACACATTCGACTTTTTTCCGATCTTTGATGAGCAAGGATTAAGATTTGTAGAAAAAATGTCTGACAGATGTTGTCTGTGTGAATTTTTGAGAAGCGTACGATTTTTCTGTTGGTATTTTGATGTGGATGTCAATGAGATCAGCGTGTAAGAACTTGTGTTAAAACTATACATTTTTTGTTATATTGAGCAGATATGTTTTTCCAATAATTATTATTATTAAGGGAATGCAACACGACATACATTTTCACTGTTTTTCATACAGCCGCTCTTACGCGATTATGACGTTATTACACATTTTTCATTAGATATTTTGGATACACAGTATCTTGTGTATCTAGGCTTTCAATGAATACAAATTTGTGTAAAACTAATCCAGTAACGGCCTCAGGAAATCTGCTATTTTGCATGAACCTTGACACTTCCTAATTTACTCTAAAATTTTAAAAAAATATAAAATATAACAAAAAAAGCCTTGCAAATTTTATCAAGATTCTAAATGATGATCATTTTTTTCAAAAACTTTGAAGAGTTAAAAAAAAAAACACTTAATTCCTGGAACAAGTTTTGTAAAATATTCGAGTAAATCATGGAATACTAATAAACGGATAATGCCTGAAAATTCTGTTAGCATTCTGTAGCTAACAGAGTTTTCAGGCATTATCTCTCTTTTTTTGCGTTGTATTTTCGTCAAACATCATGAAGTAAAAAAGTTTTAAACATGGTCCATGTTGACGACAGGCGAGTCAAAAAGGACCCTATTAAGTCCACCTCAGTACTGCTGTGTGCATAAAACATTTTTTTTGAGGTGGGAAATCATCCAATCTCTACTCGCGCTAGGGTGGAGTAGGAGTGGGAGTAGGGGTGTCAGACTTTTAATGACTAAAACCACACCAGCTGTCCTTAAGCTGCCCTTTTCGTTCTAGGACCACGAGTTTCCTATTCAGGAAATCCCCGCAGCCTTAGCAGGCAAACGCCTTGTTAGGTCTCTACGTTTTGCTGATATATTTTCGAGGAACGCGTGGCACACTACGTAATCTCGACGACTTGTTTCGCTCTTTTTATCTCACTAAAACCACCTCGTGACCACCATCAGAACATAGAAAGGATCCATTACCTTTTCAAAGACCACTGTGAAACCCCATATATGATGGCAACTCTTATGGTGCGTCCAGACCTGGCGAATGCTCGCGAGTCACTCGCGGTACGCATACATAGTTCAAACGAAAAGAAGCTACGTGCGCGTATGCTACACGCGCACTGCACGTGTGACTCACTCGAGCCTTACCAGAGCTGCACTAACGGTTGTAACCGCACGCGAGCAGCACACGCGCAACTCGCAAGAGGCTCGCGAGCGGCGCATTCGCCAGGTCTGGACGCACCATTACATGCACAGCAAGTAGAAAATAGCAAAACATTGAAACAGATATTGATCTAAGTATCAAGAAATGTAACATTCAAATCGCACAATACAGAGAAGGCTATAAAACAGAAGTGGCTCACTCGCGATACCAAATGATATTCCTTGAAATGTTTCCGACCTTTTTTAGTGCAGACGATTTCAGTCGTGACGCTGTCGTAGTCGTGTCGTACATCCGTGATGTTGTATTTCTTTCATAAATTAGTTTCTGTCAAATGCTTCTCTTGCGTGAATGTACAAAATTAACCCAAGAGGAGAAGGGGATATAAAATGTCATTATGCTACAAGACATGGTCTACCTGAGTGCCACTTTTCACACAAATTTGTTCTCACGTTTGAACGTGAAAGAGTAACAAACTTACACACATACACATATTATACAAATATTCCTTTTTTTATATTAGTGTGAAATGAGTTATACTTACATCGACACTTATGCAATGCAGAAGAACTAGTGAGAAACTCTGTCTCGTAAATTCTTCTAGCAGAAATTGAAGCAGAAGACCTACTTTTTTATTTTAGAGGTTTTTTTTAAGGTGTGAAATCATCCAATGAAACACGAAAGAGCGAGAGAAATCTCTCGCTCTTTCGTGACAGACTTTTACTGACTAAAACCCACTCCTGTTCCTCCTTTACCTTTGTTCCAGGGACCCGGGGTTCACTTTCACTTACCCCATGGCCCCAATAGGCTTCGACCCTGCTGGGCTCCTACAATTTGACATGTCCTTAAGGCGCGCGTGGAACACTACTCGCTGCGACGACTTGGGCTCGGTCCGGACGGTTACCGGACGACCGGACGGCGTGCTACCCATTGTTCGCCGTCCATGGCTTGTATCAGGGCCCGGCGTAAGAGGTCGTTGCCGCCGATCGCCCCCACGAGGACACGGCGCCGGTGGTGCTCGAGCGGGGCACATGTCTATCGTATGCTTCACCGTGTCCTCCGGGCGATTTATTTTAGACATGGGAAATCAATAAATAACTCCTCCCGCTTTGGGTTGAGCGAGAGGTAATGTCAGACTTTTACTGACTCAAGCCCACCTGCCCCCCTAGTCAAGTTACAATCGTTTCGTTCGCGCCGAACGCCTCGAGTAGGCCATGCCTCTGATTCCTTTGTTCTGACCACGTGACTGAGCGTTGAGATGACGTCAGAACAAAGGAATCGGAGGCGTGGCCTACTCAAGGCGTTCGGCGCGAACGATACGATTGCAACTTAGCTAGGGGGGTTGTATTCGTTTATTCCACCTTCTCCACCTAACCTAACCTAACTGGGCACAAGATGCCCTGAAACCTACACACTAAAACTAAATTTAATTTAGAACACACAAAGCTTTACGCAGTCGTGTCGTACCATAAAAATCCCTTTCCGCATTTTTTGATATTAAAATTTTCAATAATACCTAATGGATGTGTTCCCAAGATCGAGTCGAAAGCCCTTCGTATTGGGGTGGCCACAATACTCGTTCTTTTAATACAGCTCTTTGTATTCAATGCTTTGTCTTATTATAGGAGTGTTTGATGTCACCCTAGTCTTGAGTGTCATAATTATGACATTTCTATGATATTGGACGATGAGAGGATGCATTTCACTTGAAGTTTGATTGGTTTGGAATGGGTTTTTGATGGCTTTGGGTATTATATTTTTTTTTAATTTTGCAGAATTTTTTAGGAATTTTTGTCGTTGGTGTGAGTTCCATTAAATCTACTCGCATTGTTTAAAAAACCGGGCAAGTGTGAATCGGACTCGCGCACTGAGGGTTCCGTACAAACTTACCTATGAAATCAGTTCAATTCCCGAATTGAGTTACGAAGATTTTTCCGAATCACAATTTTTTTTTGTGACGTAACTACGAATTTACAGTTTTCAGATTTTTTCCTATACTTGTGCTATGAGACCTTGCTTCATGCCAAATATCAGAATCCCAGGTCAACGAGAAGTACCCTATGAATTTTGATTGCCTTGAGAGTGTCGAAATACACGTTTTTTGCGACATAAACGGCCGTATCTTTTTTTTCGTTAACTTAGAAGTTTGATTTTTTAACAGCTTTAAAGGGCCGCAGACCTGAGTATATCGTTTTTATTTCAATTGGATTTCAAGGGTTTAAAAAAAACACGGAAGTATTTCCTGGAACAAGTTTTGTAAAATATTAGAATAAATCACAGAATTTCCGAATGTTAACAAAGTTTTCAGGCATTATCTCTCTTCTTTCACGTTCCTTTTCGTCAAAAATCGCATTGGAATGCATTAGATGAAGTAACAGTCTTATAAACCATGCTCGATATTGACGATAGGCGAGCAAAAAAGGACCCTCTTTACAGTAAATGCTAAAAGTATCTGTCCCCATATCCCCACTTTTATAGCA
The DNA here is from genome assembly GCA_949316375.1 of Mythimna vitellina. NCBI lineage: Eukaryota > Metazoa > Arthropoda > Insecta > Lepidoptera > Noctuidae > Mythimna > Mythimna vitellina. Next base: position 2,124,227 of record OX438704.1, read on the forward strand.
AAAATAAGATAGGAATAAACGTAACAGGAACCTATTACAGCATTATTAAAAAATAAAACAGACAATGCGATCACCGAAACCAATATGTGGGCTATAAACAAATTCGCGGTAAAGCTGGCTAACCCCTCGAATGCTGACTATAAAAATACATACCCAACAAGCCAAAAAAACGACCGACCGTAATAAAGAAACGCGATAAACCGTGCTAAAAAACGGGACATGAATTCATTGGTATGACATTCGGGGTTCCAATGGTCACGCTTATGACTCAGAACATATCCTCTAGACATATTTCCTCCTTATAGTTTTATGGGATCGGCCCCCATCTTTTATTGGTCGTCCGGAATCTTGTCAATCCTATTAAGTTGGTCGTTTTTGCCCGCCACCGCTTTTTAGGGTTATGACGTATATTGAAAGTTGGAATTGTTAATTTGTGGCGTTTGATGGCATTGGGGGGTTAGATTAAACATTCCTTTTTGTATGAATCTATAAAAGTGGGAAATTGAATGGTTGATTGATGGAATGGAATGTCAAGACAATTTTCCAATGAAACTTCTTTGAGAATGGACGATTTAAAAAAAGTGGAAGTTTTTGGGTCTTGAAATATGTAACAAAGTATCGTGCTAATTTAGAATTTAATATTATTTTTATACATTTTTCTCTCAGGACCCTGAGGTCCTGGACCTTTGGAAGGCATACGAGGAGCCGAAGCCAACTCACAGAGGCCCTTTAGATAATTTTAATGGATCATGATACTAACTGACGATTATCGACTGATCGATTATTACGATTATTGATTATCGATTCTCTGTAAGCGCTGTGCTAGTGCACCCAAGGACAACCACCGGTTGGTGAAAAACTATTGCGACATATGGAAAATAAAGATAATAAGGCTATGGTTTTTGGAGTCTTAAGTGGACTGGTAACCTGGAACTATGTTAAGACTATCCCCCGCCTAAACAATAAGTCATTTAATTTCATAACAGTGGAACATAGTGTTGAAAAAAAACATTAAAAAAAAATAAAGAATTGCAGTGATAGTCAAAGCAGAAAAAACATACAACATATTACAAAATCCTAATAAACAAAAATATTGTTAATAAAAATAATTATTAGGTACATAACAAAAAAATACAAAATAATATAAATGTTATTGATATTCATCGATAAAAGGCAAGGGGTGACTTACGCAATCTCAAAAAATATCAATAAATGGGCCCCCAAAAATGGTCGCCAGCATGAAGTGACGTAAAAACAAGAGGGTACCATATTCTGAAGTGCTTGAGGAGTGGAGAGATATACCAAGGCAATCAGGACAATCCCGGAAGTACGATCAAGATCCCTACCAGCACCTTACTAGATTATACATCCATCTCCCACGCACGTTTGCTCTTGCGAATCTCCATTCAAACCAACCAATAATCGTCGTCGACGGCGCGTTATGTGCAGGGCCGATGTCTGCTAGGGCCATGAGGAAAAGTATGAAAGGGATACTCGAGGTCCTAGAAAGCTAAAGGCAACTGAAAGAACATAGATGTGGTTTTAGTGCTTAAAAGTCTGACACGCCCTCTCACACACTAGAGCGTTAAAAAAGCTAATATTAAAGGCTTGTGAAGGATCATTACTTGTCACTGTGATCATGTCTTCGTTTCATCACTTATTCTCTTGCTTATATATTTATATTTTATATGTATGTATATGTGTATCTATTTTAGTATTAAGTTTTGTTTACTTTTATATTTGCACCAAATGCAACCCCATTTTGTGTCCAGGCAATCTCTATCCATTCTGGGTTGCCTGGAAGAAATCGCCGAGTCCGATAAGGCCGCCAATCGTATGTTTTTTGTTGTATTACAATTTCAATTTGTAAATTTGTAACTTGGTATGCAATAAAGTATATATAAATAAATATTTTGTCGTCTACACTACGCTACTTCTCATTCTCTAAGTAGATATATTCCATACACCTATCTACAATCTATTTATTCATCTAACCATCTCCAATCAAAACAACAAAACAACCTAATCATCTATCACTGTCACCATAACCGCCTCAAATCACGCATTATTTACGTTCACAGCTTCCACTCAAACAATATCTGCCATAATCCTGAATGTACAAATGTACCAATACACGGGCTCAATCAAAGGGCTCGTACAGACAGACAGACAAATGGAATTGTCGCAATACGCGCGCGGGCAGCAATTAGTAGCATGCTCACTAGTTTCGATATGAAATACAGCCGCTCGAATCAGCTAAGACATAAAGATTAGGCGGGATACACACGGACGATTTGTTTGGGAGGGGTGGTTTTCATTTGTTTTATAATATGAAGAACTTCTACCAGTGGCTTTACCCTCGTGAAAGCGGGTTTTTTGCCCCCGGGCCTTAGGGGGTGAATTTTGGAAAATCCTTTCTAATTTTATTGTTTTTGTTTTACATAATATTGCATTATATAAATAGTTAACATTGAAATTATGTCATTTTTAATCATGTATAAAAAAAATAACGTTGTCCATAAAGTTACTCATATTCAATCAAACTGCCACCATTATTATTATGTTGTTTTTTTTTTTTAATTTGACTTAATATTGCATGAACTATAATTATGTAAATATGCAAAACAGATACTCATTTAATATCAAAGTAAAGGCAAAGGTAGTATATGTGATTCCGTCTAATATTAAGATCTTCATATACCATGAACTCAGAAATAAACGATTCTATTCCATTCCATTCCATTCCATTCCATTCCATTCCATTCCATTCCATTCCATTCCATTCCATTCCATTCTATTCCATTCCATTCCATTCCATTCCATTCCATTCCATTCCATTCCATTCCATTCTATTCTATTATATTATATTCTTTGCAAAATTTAGTCGATGCTTTGCTAGATTTAGCGTTCGATGTTAAGTCAATGAGTGAGTCAAGACAGCCTTTTATATACAAGATGATAAATTGTGTATCAGAGATTCCTTAGTATGTGCTGTAGATCTTACTATATTATATTATTTTTTTTAGCTTGCATCAATCACACAACGTCGTCTAGTCTCAAGCTAAGCAGAGCTTGTGTTATGAGTACTAGATAACTGTAGTGCTCATCACACAAAAATTTGTTGGGAAAGCATATAAGAATCTAGTATCCAGTATATCCGTCTGGTGTCCCTTACTCTACGTCCAAAATGCATGTTTTGCCTATGCGTGAGACAAGTATGTCCACTCTAGCTCCTCAAGAAGGTTATTAGCATCCTGTTACTGGCCATTTCGCGGAGGGTACGTGGGTATTTGAAGTACTTTGGCCTGTATTCACCGACCACTGAGCACGCTAGAAGCAGACGAGACCTTGCTGTCCAAAAGTATGCGTATTGAGTGGTTCTTGCTCTCCCTCGCTGTAATGGCCAAAGCTACCATAAATATTTCTAAACACTAACTTTTTTTTTCGGGTGGGAATATCATCTAATGACATTTCCCGCTCTTGAGCGGAGTAGGGGAGAGTGTCAGAGTTTTACTGGCTAAAAACCCACTCTTGTTTCTTCTTTGCCATTTTTCCAGGGCCGCGATCTCTTTCACATCACCCATGGCCCCATTAGGCTTCTACTCTGCTGGGCCCTTACGGCTGCTGACATTTCCTTGAAGTGCACGTGGAATAGTACGTGCCGTCGATGACTTGGGTCCGGTCCGGACGGTTACCGGACGAGCGGACGGCGAGCCACCCATTGCTCGCCGTCTGCAAGCCCGCGCCTACGGTGGCCGGAAATCGGGATCGGAATCCCGGCGGCGATTGGGGCGTGAGGACCTTTGCCTCGCGCGATCGACTGCCTCCTTTGCTAGCATTACTGCTTCGCAGAAGGAGGCGATAGTTTACGACATTGTGTTATAGATCCTACGAGAAGATAAACGTACCTATGCTGACGTCTCTCCTGGTGGTGAGCGATGATGTGGTCAACGGCAAATTACGCTTGCCTAGAAGTAACATATTCGCTCTAGACCTAAACACCTAAAGGAGATTCTTGCTTGAGTTATTGAAAGAGATTTTAAAAAATTAGAAAGCTGTCATACATACTGTCTTTATAGAGCATGGATTTTATACCTACGCCACTGGAACCTAATATTTTTGCTGTAGTCTGGTTGAATTAGGCTATAGATTGTCTAAAAAATGTGTGAAATGTAAGGGTCAATTCTTTGATCAATCAGTAATAAACAACAATTGAAATATAAACAGAACCGTGTGTCAGACAATAGTTACCACCCTATAACATATGCCAAATCCATGGTTGAACCGTTTTGCATTCGACTGCCTACTCCCTTTTGGATGACGTCAATATGCAACCTTCATCATCCCACTAAACGACCTATCTCCTCCCCAACCGGCAATCAAATTTTAACCTTAAGTTAAAGACTTAAGGTTGGGTTTCCAGTGCTGGTGGGTTTTCATAATCTATTCGCAGATACTATGGCAGATTCAATGTCAGGCGATACAGCAATGAAATATAGTTTCGCCTTCATTGAACCTGTGATAAATTGATATCGCCCGGGACGGTTATTGAATAACAAGCGCGGCTTGTTGATCGCGAGAGCGTCATTTGTGGCGCTTTGTCGTGCGGTGTGTGTACAGCCTTATTATGTTTGCGGATTGATTATCTGGTGTACGTGGTTTTTTTTGTATGCCTTGTTGGTTTTGCTAGTATGGTTGATGTGAACTTATGTTGGGAATTGGTCAGAGACTCAAACAGGTGCACAGTTATATGTGCATACAGTTTTTTTTTTTAATACTTTTGTTTCCAAAGTTATTTATGGCTTTAGACTGTTAAAATAAATACTTGTGAGGTAAATATATTGCACATATGACATAAGATAGGCCTGTTGGTCTTGTGGTTAGTGGCCCTGACTGCTATGCCGGAGGTCGTGGGATCGATTCTCACCCAGGACAAATGTTTGTGTGATGAACACGATTATTTGTTGGGTGTCTGCGTGTAATTCATCTATAATACGTATGTATTTAGAAATATATAAGTATGTTTATCAGTTGTCTAGCACTCATACCACAAGCTGTGCTTAGTTTGGGACTTGACGGTGCTGTGTGAAAGTTATGAAATATTGTTATTATATACGAGTAGGTGAAATTTACTTCATGTAATTTGATTAATACTAAATTGATACCAATTTGGAAGTTCAGGATCGCTCTGTGGTCAACATGCACTCTAAGGTCGACTGGTAAAAATGCCTAAGGCATTAAGTCATTGTTTTTTTACTATTGCATAAAGTTTTAATATATAAATAAACCTGCAGTCTTGCAGTCCTGCAGAACAACCTGTACTTTCCTAAAATTATCCGAGCCAATGAAAAATCTGTACAGGTTGCCAAATACTTATCAGAAAAAAATAAATCTATCGACAAACACAGAAGAAGAACACTTAATTGCTTTTTTTTCATATCTCACAAAAATAGGAAACCCCAAATCATATTTGCGTAATAGGAACTAACTCCTACGTAACTAAATCAAAACAGAAACCATCAATCAAATTGCCATCCATGCAAATTGTGGCGCACATCACAAAGTAAAGCGTACCCATTAGGCCGGTACACAAGAGCGTATAATTCGCTGCTATCTTCCATCTTGTGCGCCACCGCCGCACGGCAGTAACAAACAACTCGGTAGTCGGACATTAGCCAGAAGAGCTACACTTGTGACATCTAAATTTCGGCTAGCCACACGGTATAGTGGGGTGTGGAGCTAGCCTTATGTTAGAGTGGACAGTGTGGAATTTTTTGAGGGTTAAATTCGAAAATGTTGCTCAGTTGCATGGTGTGGTAAGGTATGTAAATGGCCTAATTTTTAAAGATAGTTTGAAGTGTCAATATATTTTTTTATATAAAACAAAACCTTTCTTAAAATGCCTTAAGGACCTAAAATACTTACTGTTGGTTCTGGATTTTTTTAATAGCCAGCAGTTTCTGTTCTAATGTCGTGAGCTGATCCTGGTCGTGAGTCAAATGCACAACCGTTCATACCCTGTTGATAAGGTTTCGACTTACAATTTACAATAGTCGAGTAATTGTGCAATATAATATATTCCACAACTATCACACAACACCGCCGTCTAGTCCCAAGCTAAGCGGAGCTTGTGCTATGAGTACTAGACAACTGATAAAGATACTTAAATATTTCTAAATAAATACATAATATAGATAAATTACACCCAGACACAGAACAAATGATCATGCTCATCACACAAACATTTGTCCTGGGTGGGAATCGAACCCACGACCTCCGACATAGCAGTCAGGGCCACTAACCACTAGAGCAACAGGCCAATGCAATGACAATTTACAAGTCATATCTTCACGAAAAGAATAAGTATTTGGTTGGTATAAGATTATTGGTCACGATATGTGCGATCATATACCAAAAGACGCAACGTTTGAATGCCTCCCGCAAGGTGGACTACTGACCTGGTGAGGGTCGCGGAAAGTCGATGGATACGAGACACACATAGGACCGGTAGTTGTAACAACACTTGAAGGAGGCCTTTGCTTGTACTAAAGTGAACGTTTTTGTGTTTCAATGATGATGATGAAGCCGTTAACAGAAGCTAGTGTATGATGAATGCTACTTCTCATTAGGCATGAGCATTGCAATAGTCACTCACCTTGGCAGAAACTGGGTTTGCGGACGGTAAGCAGTGGGTAGCAGCTCGGGTTTGCTAACCGTCTGGATCGAAGGGAACCCGAGCCGTCGACGGCACGTAGTGTTCCACGCGCGCTTCAACGAAATATCAGCAAAACCGTAAGGGCCCAGCAAGGTCGAAACCTACTGAGGCCATGGGTTGTAATAATAATAACCATTTTATTTTCAGGTATCGGAGGGCCATAATAATACATGTTATAACGACAAAACTTATTTAATAATTATACACGTAATATCGGCGTTGTGTACCACTGCGTGGTGTCGAGTAGCCGTCCTCGGAAACGTCGATACACGACATTTTTCGGTCAAAAGTCCTCTCTCAAAAAGGTCTGCAGATGGTGGGTTGGAACTCGTATCATGAATGACTTAAAATTTATGTCATGACGTGAATCCAGCCTTTTGAAGCTCAGGTCTTCATTTTTATATACTTCACGATTTCCTCAACCTTCGCAAATTGATGCAGTCGCGAAAAATACAGCTGCGTCGTAGAACCACGGGGCCCTGGAAATAAGGCAAAGAAGGAACAGAGGAATGAGGTTTAGTCAGTAAAAGTCTAACACGCCCTCCCAATCCGCCCTAGAGTGAGAGAAATCATTAGATGATTTCATAGAAACTGGTTGTAAATAAAGCTGCTGCCTGTATACCATTCCCAGCTCTATGAACACGCGTCCACAGCGCCGTTGCCTGCGAGACTACAAAACATATCGGCGGTGGCCGACGTCCAGATAACTACGCGTCGCGATCTGTGCACTACGTCCCACAGGCGTGGCTACCAGTACACTAGAATCGTGCAGAAAAGCAGATTAGTATTGTGAAATTGTAAATCAAATTTCATTAAATAGAAAAGTATAGGGAAGGACTTTATCTATCTATTTATATAAAAAGAAAATGTTTTGGGAACACATTCATTGTGCGTACAGCTAAGGTGTGTAAGTGGAATTCTTTGCCGGAATCTGTGTTTTCTGATGGCTACAACCCGGGAATCTTTAAGTCAAGAGTAAATAAACTGTTGTCTTGGTCTTGGTTGTCTTTTCAACCCAAAGGTTGACTGGTAGAGAATGCCTTGTTGCATTCAGTCCGCCTATGTACCACTACTGTACATGAAGTTTAAATAAATAAAAAATAGGCTACTTCTAGGTAAGCGCGCTCCATCGTCGACCGCATCGTTGCTTTCTATCAGACGTGATAGTGGTCAAGCGCGAAACTATCACGAACAAAAAAAAAAGAGAAACTGACTGACTGACACATCAATGCCGAAACTACTGGGATAGGAGAGAGAAATGTTGCACAAAGATTGTTTTTATAACGTAGGCGAACACTAAGATGATTTGTCAAAATTCACCCCTTATGGGGATGAAACGGGGTCCAAAATTTGTATGGAACCTAATGTCATTCGAGCTAAGCTGCTGGCAGAGACTAGTATATTATAAAACAAGTCCTCCATCGGTTCTGTCTGTCTATGTGTTGGCAATGAACTCATAAAAAAACATGATGGATTTCCATGGGGTTTCCACAAATAGACAGAGTTTGAAACTGGGGTAGGTCATTGGTAAGGAAAATATGAAGTGATCGAAAAATACCGAAGTAGCCTGAAGAATAACTGAACTTAAGTGGAAATGGGCAGAACATATGCCTAAGTAACGGACAGCCAAAGGAAAGGTTCTGAATTGGCAGTTCCCGGCCAATGTAAGTCCGGGTTCAGAGACGACGAAAAATTGGTAGCTCACTGACCGACCGTCCGGTAAGGAGACGAGCCGGTAAAGAGATGTCAGTGAAACTGTAGACTGGCCAGTCTACAGTTTCACTGACATTATGATATATACGATATATTATGATATTAGAGCCGATACCCGCTAGGGCTACAGGGAATTTCTGAAAAGTTTTGGAACGCAAAGGGCAACTGAAGGTGGGTTATAATCAGTAAAACGACTTTTCAACAACTTCTACGATAATCTTGCTTTGCTTACGTTTATACACACGTAGCTTTTTATGACGTCACAAATCTAATGAGACACCTTACCACATAACACAGTTCTTATAACATTATCATAACACAACCTCCATTCATCCGCTGATTGATTTACGTTTGAAACTGTCCGACGCGCGTCCGTCGCTTTGTCGCGACAGAGCCGTTTCCCTAACTGTCGCGTCTAATTGCGACTATAATTCATGTCTAATAATCTTGTGTTATTATCGGATTGTATGCAGGTATGGGGGGGAGGGGGGAGGGGGGAGGGGGGGCTACTGTTTCCGTAGTTTTGAGTGAATGTGTGATGAACGGTAATTTAGCTTTTGTCATTGAGTCTTCACAATGGGCTCGAGCTTCGTTACGTAGATGTCAAAACATGATAAAATGATATTTGTTTTGCAGTTAAGTTTTATAAACACTTTTACACATCAATTTTTTAGTCAATTTAATTTACTACTCTGTCAAGAAAGTACTGGGAAAAGATCAATAATGCACAAAATGTCTGTTATTCATCCAAATTTATTTTATCACCTTCAAAGTATGCTCCTTTAGAAACGATACACTTGCGCCAACGAATAATCCATTCATCAAAACATTTTTTAAACGTTGCTTCCGGAATTGAGTTCAGTTCTCGCCGCGAATTCTCCTTTATGTCTTCTATCGATTGAAAACGGGTGCCACGAAGTGGTAATTTGAGTTTAGGAAAAAGAAAAAAGTCAGCAAGAGCCATATTTGGTGAATATGGTGGTTGCTGGATGGTATTTGTTGAGTGTTTGGTCAAAAATTCGTTCACAATGATAGCCTTGTGCGAAGGCGCATTGTCGTGGTGCAAAATGCAAGAATTTTCTTTCCACAAATCTGCCCTTTTTCGTCGAATTCGCTCTCTTAAACGCCGCATAACGCTCAAATAATATTCTTTATTTACCGTTAGACCTTCCGGTAAGAATTTAGAGTGCACAACACCGCGATAGTCCAAGAAAACAGTCAACATGACTTTGACTTTTGATCGACTTTGGCCTACCAGAGCGAGGCAAATCTTCCATCACATCTCGACCGTTTTTGAAAGCTTTGAACCACTCATAAGCACGAGTTTTTGATAAAGTCGATTCACCGTAAGCCTTCTGTAACATTTTCAGTGACTCCGAACACGAAATTCCATTGGCGATGCAAAATTTAAGACAAACTCTTTGTTCGATATTTTTGTCCATTATGAAATTCGCAATACACATTATATATATGATATTACTAAAACCAGCACTGTATTTAATATAAATAACAGATGCAACTCAAACTCCGCGCCAAAATGGAAAACAGTTGTGCCAATCTAACAACTACAAAAAAACAAAAATTTGAATTTGGAACCATAAACAAATCATCCATTCCCGATACTTTTTTGACTGAATGTAAACCTCTGCAGCAGCTTTGCATTAGCCGAGTGGTAACGGCCCCGACTTACGAGTTGTAGGTCGCGGGTTCAAATCCAGCCAGAGGCATAACTTTGTGTAATTTATTTCATCACCACTGCTCTCAAAACGGTGAAGGAAAACCGGCAGGTTTCCTCACGATGTTTTCCTTCACCTTTTTTTTTTTTTAATTGTTATAAACCAGTGCTTGACTGCGATCCCACCTGATGGTAAGCGGAGATGCAATCATTGATGGTCAGGAGCACTAGTTTATTAAGAGCCTATTCACTCTAGCCTTGAAGACACCTAAATTATAGTCGGACGGGAAGACCGCAGCAGGCAAATTGAAACCTTCTCCTTCTTTAATTTTTGATTCTAAGATATGCCTGTCTTAGAATCAAAAATTCAAAGACATGTGACATCCACCAACCCGCATTGGGCACGCGTGACGGATTACGGCTCGTTCCCTCTCCTAGAGAGGAGGCCTGAATCCCAGCAGTGGGAACATTATAAAGCCGACTATATTATGCTATGCTAGACGAGGCTGGTGTTTCTAGCTAAAGAGAACCAAGTCTCTTAAAGTCCATACAAACCATTACAAGTCAAATCATATGAGCACCATGCCGATTAGTGTCTGAGATGATATTTGGAGGAAAGAATCACACAGATTTGAGTGGACATAGCTATCAAAATTTAGTTCATAGACATATCTGTCCTTCTAATCTATTAGATCACAATACGGTTTCGACGTCTTTTTATCCGATTCACGTTTATCTAATTTGGTAAGTTAATATGTATTGTTTTATTTATATTTTATTTAATTATACCTATGACATTTTGTATTTAATTTAATTGTATGTAATATTGTGTATGTAATTTTAATGTCTGTTTTTGTAATAATTTATTTGGCTTGATTTTAATTTTGTAATTATAGAGAATGTCGGAAATAAATGAATTAATTAAACCTCTGATATACCCTTTGAGAAAAAAAGCGTTAATATTGTTACTTCGTCTTGACCTACCGCGCACAGGCTTGGTCTTTGACTAACATCCAGAAGTCTAAACTCAAAGTTCGTCAACAAGCAATGGAGCGCAGTATACTTGGAGTTAATTAACGGATTGAGTTCGAAACACACATTGCGCTCCAGAACCAGGATAGTTGTTGTGGCTCAAAAGGCTGCCCAACAGAAATGGGACAGGGCAGGACATGTTTGCCGCATGTCCAACAAACTGAGGGCAAAAATAGTACAAAATTGGTGCCCTGAAACAGCGCGACGGAGTCGCGGCCGACCATGAAGGTGATGGTGAGATAAACAACAGATTTCGCCAGTACTGGCAAGAGGAAGTGCGGGCTCGTGAAAGATGGAAGGAGTGAAGGGAGGCCTTTTCCCAGGGTTGGAACAGAAAATGCTAACAAAAAAAAAAATTGTTACTTATAAAAGAAGGTTAATTTTGAAACATGATTTGTGGACATTGTGCATAGGTACGTAAATCTTATCATCAGTGAGCTCCGTCTCAAAATCTATGATAATACGAGCATGTTTCAATACAAAAGTGTACGATGAAAATACGTCTTATCTTCTCATGACGTAATAGTATGTAGTATCTATCGTAATATCTTTCTGCTACAAAGGGTCAGCGCTGGATTTTTCTTCTTTTATTTCGTCGAGCTAATTAAAGTTACTTTGAATTTGAAATTAAAATAAAGATGGAAAAGTTGACAGATGTTTAGACGATAAAGTAGTTAACGTGCTACCTGGGCAGCCACATGTGCAGAAGTATGTAGTCATTGACAAACAAGCGTTTCTTCAACGTAGTCTTTAATCTTGTAATACGTGATGTGGGTTTTATACTTTTTCTTGTTAAGTTCTGTAATTCTATATAAAAGAAAACAGAAATGATTTCTTTTTACAAAAAGAACCATTTTGGAACGGATATCGAAATGTTTACGCCTAAAAGATACGCCCAAGATCTGCGAAAGCCCATTCTTTGGCAACCGATTACCCTCGTTCCACCTCCTTTCTAATGATTCAATCCATTTGACAATCAGAATCCAATGTAGTGACGTAATAAATCATACGACACACATCCGTTGAACATAATCAATATGCTGTCAGCTTTGGATGCTATTGTATTGTCATCTCACATACTTATAATTCAATTATTGGAATTGCTGCTATTGGTAGACTGGCTTTGTTAGACTGTGGTGAGATTAAGTTACTCTATGCCTCACACTAAAATATTGGCACGACGATGTTTATATTACTACCCAGTTTGAGCAGGACTGAGCTGGATATGTCTGCCACATGCTGATCGAATGGTGGGCCGGTAAAACACAAAAATGATGACTATAAATCGCATGACGGGGTCATAGCAGAAAACGAAGGAGATAGCGGAGATGGCGGGATGAGTAAAGGTGCCATTCGAACCTCGGATGCAGGTAGCACATGCGGTGGCTGCACGAAGTCGGCTGCAGTTGCACGAGTGGTTTTAGAAAACCATAATACCACCACCACCAACCAACCAACCATACCATACCATAATACTAGATAGATCTAGTATTATGGATTTTTGTGAAAACCATTTCGAACGCAACTGCGGCCGCACGTGCTTGCCACACTTTAACTGGCTATTAGCTTGATTGATAAAGATAGTAAATTATTTCGTTCTTCTTCTTCTTTTCAAAACCTTTTGGGCCCAATAGGCGGCCACACTAATAGCAGCATCGGTAGCACTCATCAAATCCTCCAAAGTGCAGGTATACGGACACCTGGGGCATTCCAACATGTGGCTCATGTTTTGAACAGGAGCTCCGCACTCACATTGAGTATTCGATGGGTCTATAAAACCCCATTTTGCCAAGTCGTGGTTCTCTTCAGGACCACGACCAAGCGTCTTTCATAAGGCCACTTAACAATTATTTCGTTGATATCTAGCATGGTAAGCAATGGTGGTCGAGTGGTAACGGTCCCAACTTACGAGATGTAGGTCCCGGGGTTGAAACTCAGCCAGGCACATTACATTTTGTAATTTATTTCATCACCACTGCTCTAAAAATGGTGAAGGAAAACATCGTGAGGAAACCGACATGTCCTAGAACCAAAAATTCGAAGACATGTATTGTGACATTCAGCAACCCACACAGGCCCATGATTATGGCCATTCTCTCTCCGAGAGGAGGCCTTAGTCCCAGCAGTGGGAACATTAAAAGGCTGTATAGGCTTAAATGCTAGCATGGTGACATAGTTCTCGGGTCTGAGACGCTTAATAATTTCATCAACAATTTCCTCACCAGTGTTCTTCCAAAATTTACAAATGTAAAAAAACTTGGTTCTGCCTGCGGGGTTGCCAGCTCGCGTAGAAATTAGTAGTTTGTGTGACATTTTTTCTGACTCACTGACTTCTTGACATTTCAAAAGTGCCTGTAAATGGTTTATTTAAAATAAAATGCTTTGACTTTGACATCAACCATCGAAGTTATCCTAATTACAACCTGGACACACTTAATTACGAACACAAGAATATCATTAACCAAACCTAACATTAATTTACTATCCACCCATCCTTCCAGCGTCTTCTCATCAATTACATTAAGGTTGATTAGACACGAGCGACATGCGACTAATAAGACCGTTGCGACAATCGTGTGGCGTGTCTCTAATATTGAAATAGTGATTTACGGCAACTATAAATCTGTTCCATGTCCACTTGTCCGGCTTACAAACGTTGGATAATCACATGACAGATTTGCGTTAGCGTCCTCCGTATAGAAGGCTTTATACTCGTGTTTTCTAATTAAATTTGGTTTCGAATGAATGGGGTGAGTTTTGAAAACGTTACACTCTTAGTACGATGGTATCTGATACTTAGGTATCAAAATCTTTTTTTTTCTCTCAGTAAGTCATAACCTTACATGTGCGCGACTGCAGCGCGGGTGTAGCGCAGCAGTCATCATCAACATCATTTCAGCCGATAGACGTCCACTGTTGGACATAATTCTCCCCCACATGTCACCACAATGAAAGGTCCTGTGCGTCTCGCATCCATCGAATTCCCGCAATCTTCACCAGGTCATTAGTCCACCTTGTAGGGGTCCTTCCAACACTGCGTCTTCCGATACGCGGCCGCCACTCCAGAACCTTTCGGCCCAACGGTCATCTGTTCTGCGAGCAATGTGCCCTGCACATTGCCACTTAAGTTTGGCGATTCTTCGTGCTTTATCGGCAACCTTGGTTCTCCTGTGGATATCGTCATTTCTGATTCGATCACGCAAGGAAACTTAGAGCATAGCCCTTTCTGTTGCCTTTTGGGTCACTTTGAGCCTTCTGATGAGGCCCATTGTGAGCGACCACGTTTCGGAACCATCATTATGTCATCACTGGCAACACGCACTGGTCATAGACTTTCGTCTTGAGACACTGTGGTATATTGGACGAGAAGATACCGCGCAGCTTACCGAACGCTGCCCAGCCGAGTCAAATTCGACGGTTGACCTCTTTCTCGAAATTAGATCTACCCAACTGGACTGTTTGTTCAAGGTAGACGTAATCGTCCACAACTTCGAGTATAGAGTCTCCAATCTTGTTAGGAGTGGGTGCTTACATGGATGTTTATTTAACGCAGCAGTCGTTCGTTTTTTATTTATATGTTTAATATAAATAGCCGCAAAGTGCCACGTGCCCTTATTATGCCGAAAATTTCAAAGATTTCAAACACCCGTGCAAAGCTGGGTCGGGTTAGCATAGCATAGTCGGCCTTATAATGTTCCCACTGTTGGGACGCAGGCCTCCTCTCTAGGAGAGGGAATAGGCCGTAATCCACCACGCGGGCCCAATGCGGATTGGTAGATGTCACATGTCTTCGAATTCTTGGTTCTAGGACATGCCGGTTTCCTCACGATGTTTTCCTTCACCGTTTTGAGAGCAGTGGTGATGAAATAAATTACACAAAGTAATACGCCTGGCTGGGTTTGAACCCGCGACCTACAACTCGTAAGTCGGGGCCGTTACCACTCGGCCACCACTGCTCGGGTCGGGTTACTAGAATTTTATAACTAGCTGCTGTCAGCGGTTTGGTCCACCAGATAGAAGACAGTTTTTCCTTTTATATATATAGATTATTACAAGACTCATTTTTTTTTTCTATAGGTAGGTACGTACTTATTGATCTACTTAAATTCAATTTCATCATTAATTTTCCTAGTCAATGCAATTTGTAAGTTGTATCAGAAATATAGCATCAGTATTCCCAATACAGGTGTTATGTTCCTAAGCCATATCGCAACTCATCAAGTGCAACACATGTCTCAATCAATGGCGATGCTCGTAGTATGGAGGTGCTAGTAACGTGTCTCCGTATCCGAGTGAAGCCTTCTGCATATTTTACAGCATCCGCTATGTTAGTGTGGAGACGGACTTCGTTTTGAGGATTATTTTACTTTAGTTTGTATATGGAAAGTTAAATACTGTAAATATTATGAAATTGATTATGGGGTTATAAAAGAAAGACATCAAGAAAAAAATAGAATAGAATAAACTATTTTGAATACCAAAAAAATGTGAATAAATCGGATCAATTCCCAAATGGAGTCTCGAAGATTTTCCCGTATCGCTAAAAATGTTTTTTTTTTTTGTGACGTAACAACCAATTTACTGTTTACAGAATTATTCCTATACTTGCGCTATAAGATCTTGCTTAATGCCAAATTTCAGGATTCTGGGTCAACGGGAAATAACCCTATGAATTTTGGTTCCCTTGCGAGTGTTGAAATATACGTTTATAAATATAATAAACGGCCGTATATTTTTCTTTCGTAAATTTAGAAGTTTAATTTTCTTACAGCTTTAAGAAACCACAGACTTGTGTGGGACTTGTTTTAATTTCAACTTGATATCTCAACGCATTCCTGAGATAAAAGGTTTTGAAAGACAGAAGGACAGCAAAGTGATCCTATAAAGGTTCCATTTTTTCCTTTTGAGGTACAGAACCCTGAAAGTAACACAACTTCTACACTAACCTAAATCTAAGTGACACACCATTGACAGGGTCATTCCAAATTCTCAAGAAAAAAAAGATCGTGCAAACGAAAATTTTAGGTTTTAGCGTCTGGACAACTTGTAGACGCTTTGTTTTCTGGTCTATGTCTAGTCTGTCTGGTTTTAGAACATACCAGTTTCCTCAACATCTCTTCAGCGTTTTGAAAGCAAGCAGTGTTGATGAACTAAAGTTCACAAAGTAATATAATACGTAGATCATACGTACCTTATGAAGGTATTTATTTTTAGTATGAGGTATTTAAGTATTTATTGGTTTGATTTAGGATTTCACAAACTCTTCTTTGTTTATTTCTACACACTTATAGTCTACATCTCTCCTAATCTCTCCTTTCGTAGGTCTGCTGGAAGAAATTTATTTTTGAAACAAGCAGTACCTTTGTACATTTTTTTATAATAAGATACCTATCTTCTTTTGTATATTTGTGTGTACATAAATAATAAAATAAATAAATAATATAATATTCACACAACTATCACACAACACCGCCGTCTAGTCCCAAGCTAAGCAGAGCTTGTGTTATGAGTACTAGACAACTGATAAACACACTTAAATATTTCTAAATACATACATATTATAGATAAATTACACCCAGACACAGAACAAATGATTGTGCTCATCACACAAACATTTGTCCTAGGTGGCAATGGAACCCACGACCTCCGGCATAGCAGTCAGGGCCACTAACCACTAGACCAACAGGCCAGTCAAAAGTAAAGCGTTTGCTTGGGTTTGAACCCACAATGTACAACTTCAGGGGCCGTTACCACTGGGTCATCATTGCTCATGTTTTTTGATCAAGGTTAATTGGAAAGATACTATGAAAAATTTTCCTCAACTGTAAAATCTCCATTATGCTACAACAAGCATTAGCACGGCGCGACAGCGCGGCGGCGCGGCTTAGAAGCGAGCAATTTTCACCTGGAAAAAAATCCGTTCCCCATCTCCCGACTCTCCCCTCCCGATCCAATAAAACCGAACACTCACACGTGTTCCATTTTCCCCAATTAATCAATCCCATATTCCATATTAGCCCAGCAGTTAGTGCCAACCGCACTATTTATATCACAGCCACGCGCGCCCTGACCAATCACCGGGCTGCGATAGGCGCCCGTTTGAATTTCGAATTGCTAGACTGACAAACTTCGAAATACCGTCGTGAGAGTGACAATTTTAAATCTAACGACCTTCTTGCTTTTGACATAAGGTTGAGAGTTTATCTGTTTTTAAGTTGTGCAGCTGTATGATAAGTTTGGAAGTGTGTATTGCCTTTGATTTATGCATTTGTTCGATGAATTATTCTCGCCTGTGTGTCGTCGGTTCGCACTCCGCGATAACTTAGTTAAAGTAAGCGTTTGTATGTGGTTCTGTATGTATGTCATTTGAATTTCGACGTTTTGTTAACTCGTCAAGATTTTTTGTTGATATTAGCACAGCATAGCATAGCCAGCCTTAAAATTGTGATGTTCCCAATGCTGTGACGCGGGCCAAGTGCAGTCTGGTGGATGGCATATGTTATTATTATTATTATGGATAGGCTCGCGTTTGACCACCATATCACCTGATGAAAACCGATGAAAATCTGGATTCGCATCAGAAGACTCTAAGTCACCCAAAGCGAAATGGAGAGGGCTATGCTTGGAGTTTTATTTGAACCAAAGCAACTGACATTGCCCGAGCAATCGCTCGCAAAACAGATGGTCTATGAGGCCGAAAGATTTATAAGGGACAGCCATATACCAGGAGACGCAGCGTTGCAGAGCCTCCTATAAAGTGGACCAAGAATCCAGTGAAGAAAGAAAAAGAAAGAAAAGAAAAGAAAGAAAAAGAGTTTATTCACGTCAAACATGGCCGCCGATGAAGGTCGCAGGAGTCCTATGGATACGAGACGCACAAGACCGGACGTGCAAGCACAAGCAGTGGTCGGCTTTCGTTTGAAATGATGATGGTGATCATATGTAACCAATAAGATTATTTTTAATAATATAAACTAGCGCTTGACAGAGATCCCACCTGATGGTAAGCAGTAATGCAAATTGTCGATCATCAAGATCCTGATCCCCATCACATTCTTTAAACTTACATTCTTTAATCTTCTGCGTGTTTCATTACAGAAACGTAGAATCATTTATTTACTCACAATTAACACAAGCAAAGCCAAGTGATATACGAGTCAACAGAATAAATAAGGCCATGTATACACGAGTCGTCTCGTACCGATTCCGCTGTCATTCTCTCGGATTTATGGTTTGATTATTTTAGAAATGAACATATCTTTGTCACGCGTCCGATGTGAGAGTTTCGGAGATAAGAGGTGACAGACGGAGTAATGTTGCTGTTGTCTATTTCGCGAAGCCTTGTGCTCTGGGGTTTATTTGGAATTGAGTAACGGCTGTGGTGGGGTTTAATTTAAAACTGAAAATTTACTTGTTTCTATATTTGTAGAAGAAACAAGCATGAGCAGATGAACAATGGATGAATTGTGGGAAAGATCTTAACTCATCTTTTTCCTCTGGTTTTCGCAGTTAGTCCTTGGTGGACCACTGTGCGTGGACCATGGCGGCCTTCATTCCTACCAGCCCACTTCTCTCCAGAGGCAGATGATTCCTTCCAGTTTTCTCAGAGCGTCTATGAGTGAATTCAATGCTCCTAGGTTCGTGTTCTTATTTCACTGACAGCTGTGCAGTCGAGGAACACGTGAGCGGCAGTTTCCCCCGACTCCAGGCTCAGAGACTACGTGATACTCATTGTGAAGAAGTGTTTATTTTATGACAGGCCTGTTGGTCTAGTTATCATTGGCCCTGACTGCTAAGCCGGAGGACGTGGTTCGATTCCCACCCAGGACAAATGTTTGTGTGATGAGCATGATCGGGTACGTATCAAAATCCCGAATTTTAAAAGACCGAATTTTAAAATACCGATGGACGAAATCCCGAAAATTGAAACGCCGAATGGTTGTTTGGTCGAAAGTTTAAAATCCCGAAAGTTCATTTGCCCGAAAGTTTAAAATACCGAAGTTTTAAGTCCGAACTGGGTGAAATAGGTTAGGTTAGGTTAGAATTGTGATCAACCATGCGCGAGCCGAGCGAGCGCAGCGAGCGGTGCCGCGGCAGCGGTCGGCGAGCGCTACTTCCCAAAATAAAACAGATCAAAATTTTTTCGGACTACGTCACCGCTCTTTGGGATTTCATCCATCGGTATTTCGTCTATTCGGGATTTTGTCCTTTCGGGCATTTGAGCATCGGTATTTTGAGTTTCGATATAACGACTATCGGCATTTAAAACTTTCGGTATTTTGAATTTCGGTGTTTTGGACGTCGGTATTTCAATCATAGGTATTATGAACTTTCGGGATTTTGATACGTACCCGCATGATCATTTGTTCTGTGTCTGGGTGTAATTTATCTGTAATATGTATGTATTTAGAAATATATAAATGTGTTTATCAGTTGTCTAGTACTCATAACACAAGCTTTGCTTAGTTTGGGACTAGATGTCTTTGTGTGAAAGTTTTGTAATATTATTATTATTTAGTGAGCAGTATCCGGTAATGGTAACCGCCTGTGGGAAAGATATTTTTGTTATTTATTTTATATACGAGTATACTATCTGATGGTAGGTGATGATGTGATCGATAATGGAGCACGCTTGCTTTCAATTAACCTATTTACTCTTAACATAAAGACTCTTGGGTTGTTGCTATCAGGAAACACATACTCTGGCAGGGAATTCAACTCCTTAGCTGTACGCACAATGAATGTGTTCCTAAAACACACACCTATCTGAAAAGGAGTTGCTGATAATTCTCCTAGCAGAATTTCGATCACGGGGGCCAATTACAACAGAAATTACCAAGTTTATGCACAAACACAGGTGTACTTTTACCAATACGAGCATTTTTGGTTATAGTCCTATGGGATGGCAATTCGACACGACTGGAGAGAGTTCAGGCATAAGATCAACAACTTCACGTGCTTTCCGGGTCACGGGGGTAATGTTTTCCGAACACCAGGCTAGTACAAAGTAATTCAAAACTGTACAGCACTCTTAGCCTGACCCGGGAATCGAACCCAGGACCTTTACGTAGGGTCCTAGGTTCGATTTTCGCGTTTGGAATCACGAGACCGACGAGGCAGTTGACTATGTTGAGATGACCACAAATATTGAAGATATACTAGACTATACATATTCGAAAAGTAAATTTATCAACTTTTTTTTTCGAGGTGGGAAATCTGTAAATGATTTCTCCAGCTCTAAGGCAGAACGAGAGTGCGCATCAGACTTTTACAGACTAAAACTCAGCCTTGTCCCATCAATTACCTTTCACGTTCCGAACAATTCCACAGAAACATGAACCCCTTCAATGCATTCCACAAGTGACACTCCTAACCTAACCAATCCGCCACGAGCTTTATATTAGCTTTACGAAAACCGGGTGTTAAAAGTAGTTAGGGAAATAATAAGCTAACGCGAGTCTTAGTTAAGCGTAAGTTAAGTATGTCTTGTCAAAGTCAAACGCTTGATATGAATACTTAGGGAAAAGTGGTCGCTATACACACGGGTGGGCTGTGCGACAGGATAGAGTGCGAGGTTTGATTTCAGTGGGGAATTATCATAGACTGTTTACCGCCACAAGGAGCCCGTTCACCTTGGCTCCTGCTTTTCAGAATGTATCCCTGGAGTGCACCGACCGCCTTCAGCTCTTAGGAGTTGAAATTTACTCAGACCTCAATTTTGGGCGGTTCATTGGTTCATCGGTATTTTACAGGTTACATTTTGGAGACTGTGCGCGGGAGTTGCATGACTTGTTATGCTCGAGGCGTTCGACGCAAACGAAACGATCGTAACTTGGCTAGGGGGGCTTATTCCTTCATCTTTGTAGCGATCTCCTTCACTGGCATTACTGCTTCGGAGAAAAGGATGACCAACAAACAATCTAACATGCTTTCCAAGATACGGAGGAATGTCGATATGTTAAGATGGTCACCCATCCACAGGCCGACCTCGGCAAGCATTGCTTGACTTTGAAGATAAAGAAAAGAAAGACTCGTGCTCTTTCAAAGTAGGCTCTAAATCCCACACTCCAGATCGTCGCACAGACAATACCGCCGAAAGCCGATACGCCACATCTAAGCGGGAGCACCCCCAAACTACCCTTATCGCGGCAACCACTTACGCTAGTTTTAATTACTGCTCGCATTTTGTGCCAGTCGAAAATTAATCAAATTATGTACGTTTCAGACGAAGACGTTCGGATGGTGTGATGCTAGAAGTTAATAGGCAGGCATTTTCCATTCCTATTTTTTTTTCGAAGGTGTGAATAATAATATGTTGGCTGAGGATACCGATCATCATTGAAGCTCTATCCAGGGACTCTGTCTTGTGATCGATGGCTGGGTATCGAGCAATAAACAAACTATTCCAGATCATACAACTGATTTATTATGATGCAAGCTTTAGGTATTCACTTCACACAATGAGCCGAGAGACAGACCCCGAGACTTGACGTAGTTCGGACGGTTGCCGACAGAGGAAAGAGTCTTGGACCACTGCGGTCGGCACTTTTCACTTAGCTCGTTCATACGTTCTCAAGCTTCGGTACTATTGACTTCACCGACAAATTCAAAAGTGCCTGTAAATGGTTTATTTGGAATAAATGCTATTTTGATTTTGATTTTGAAATATAATATTCCACATCTTTGACAGAACGCCATCTAGTCCCAAACTAAGCAGAGCTTGTGCTATGAGTCCTAGAGAACTGATGAAAATACTTATATATTTTTAAATATATACATTTTTAAAGGACTATCTTTTGCCCTCAGCTTCGCAAACTTACATAAAATGTAGCCTATGTATGTTACTCAAGAATAAATCAGCTTTATATGGGTGAAAAAATTTTAGCAATCGGACCAGTAATTAAATAAGTAAGTAATTATAATAAAAAAGTGGGTCGAAATAAAAAGTAATTTAAGACTACGCAGAATATTCTGTGGTCTTACATTCACATTATAAAAAAAGGGTATATAATAGGCAATAGTTCTAGAGAATGAGAAATTGTAGTATTTTTATGAAAAGTGGATAACGTGTAAACACATCACATGAATACACTAACTACAAATCATTAACCCACTAAATTAACTCCATTAACAAATACGACATAACACCTTCCATTGAAAAGGTGTCTAAAAGCGCGATGCCAGTATCGAGGGGAGAGGGGGGGGGGATAACTTAACACCACTATATAATATGTCAAATTGTTACAGTTCCTACCGTTCACCGCCTTTATGAAATGTTTCCGTAAATTCTGAGTGACGCAGGCTTTACTGTGTCATTGTAGTTCTATATATAGCACAGGCATCGAGTTTTAGAAAAAGTTCTGTATTATGTTGTGCCGTTTCTAACATTTATTAATTCTATGTCTAATGGACAATGTATGATGTTAATTCCAGGTTATACCTATAATAATAATAATATAGTGGTGATAGACCGATTAGCGCGCCGCGCAATGTCATTGTGCCGATTGTCGTGACTGCCAATGGCCTTATAGCCAAAAGCTTCGACGACCATCTGTCGAAGCTGTCGTTACGCAGTTGGATCAAGGGCCTGATACAGAAGGCAGTACTCCTCGATACGACTCACATTGTGAGGAGGTTCCTGTCTCTGGAGCCCTAACCACCGGTAGCTTGGACCCTGCTCCGGTAAGAAGCATCATAGACAAACAAAGAAAAATATAATATATTAAGCATGCAAAAAAAATCATAATAATCGCAAAAAAACACAATAATAGCAGTAACACGAAAAAAAACATGACAATACTGTGCCACTCACGCCGGTGTGTGAGGTGTGAGTGTGAGGGATGAGTGGGTTTGTAGAAAAATCCTTCAGGAGCAGCGGAATTATTCAAAAGATCATCTCCCTTTTTTAGACGGGAAAACCATCCAATGACATCTCCTGATCTTGGGCGAAGCGAAAGGGTACGTCAGACTATTACTGACTAAAAACCCACACCTGTTCCTTCTTTTCCTTTCATACCACGACCGGGTTTTCCTTTCAGAAGCGAACCCATGGCTCCAGTATGCTTCGACACTGCTAGGCCCCTACGTTTTGCTGACATCTCTTTGAAGCGCGCATGGAACACTACGCGCCTTCGATGACTTGGGCTTGGTCCGGACGGTCGGACGGCGAGCTACCCATTGCTACCCAAGCTTGGAGTCGCTTTCCAGTCTAACTGGATGCGGCTGAATACACGTGTTTAGTTGGACCGATTACCTATCAGACCTCCACAACCCAATTACTGGGCAACACGTTACTCCTTGGATAGACTAGCGGTCAGACTTTCTAGCGTCTCCCAACTTATAACAACTGTCAAAAATCTACGAATGACAATCAGGACCCACGGCTTTTACTTGCTTTCCGAGGCACAGGGTATCAGTAATGTCTTAGGTAAACTTAGAGAAATACATACGAAATGAAAAATTCACATTGGTTCTTGCCCTTGCCGTGCTTACGAACCCACAACCGAACCGAACATGAGAAGCAGGTGTCTGGGTCATAACCAGAGGTCGGAATTAGGTAGAGTTATTTAAGTACTTATACTGATTTTATACAGCGAAAGAATAAAGTGGATATGCCTCAAATCCCGAGATCAATTTTAAAGAGCAGATTTTTTTTTAATTTTTGACTAGGAGGAGGAAGTGTATAAATTTTTTAAACTCACCTCAGTTGAAGTAGAGTGATCTTTTTCATTGAAAAATATAAATAAAAATTGTAATTATTTATTTATTCATAAAAATAAACATTGTGTTGAATATTACATCATTTTAAAATAATATTAAAATAGAACTGTCATATTTAAGCAAAACAATTTAGAGAATTAAAATTTAAATTAAATAATGTAAAATATTGAGTCAAATCATTGATAATAATATTGTATGTTATTTGTCTCTCTTTTATTTATCTTATCTATCCCTGAGGTTTTTATTTTTATTTATTTGTAAATAGTAATGAAGATCCATAATAATATCAACATTTCGATACAAGTACATGAATAACTCTACCTAATTCCGACCTCTGGTCATCACGCTAAGAGAAACTGAAAGAACGATGGGTTTTAGTTAGTAAAAGTCTGACTCTCTCTCGCTTCACTCTGAGTGGGAGCAGTTTTTTGATAGTTTCATTCCCAAAATAAGTTTTATGATTCTATGAAGGTTATCGGTATAATGTCCAAGTTCCAATATAAGATAAAAAAGAAATGAATATCTTGTTTTATATGTTAGTTTCACGTTGCCTATGGTATCGTTTGAAACCAGGCAATATGTATTAAGAAAAAATCCGGCCAAATGCAAGTCGTAATCACGCACTTTTTTTTCAGGTGGGAAAATCATCTTATGACAAATTCCGCACTTGGGCAGAGTGGGAGATAGTGACAGACTTTTACTGATTAAAAACCCACTCCTGTTCATTCTTTGCCTTCGTCCCAGGGCCCCGGGTTTCACTTGCACACTACTCGTGGCCCCAGTAGGCTTTGACCCTGCTGGGCCCCTACGATTTGCTGACATGTCCCTGAGGCGCGCGTGGAACAGTACGCGCCGTTGACGACTTGGGCTCGGTTCGGACGGTTACTGGACGGTCAGACAGCGAGCTACCCGTTTATTGCCAATTTTTCGATTAGAACGGTTCTGATTTATTGATAACAAAAGCCTATAATTATTCGGATCACAAAAAACCACCCTGTGTAATGTAAAAAAAAAACACCTTTATTTCATCGCTGTCTTCAAACTGAAAACAGTTTTTCATTTAACTGCGAACTCTTTTCTTCATTCCCCATCAAACTTAAAACAACAGGATATATTGTTTCCAACTCACCAAAAAACACAAAACTATGCATCCATAGGTCTTCAAGTGCAGTTAATAACAACTTATCACCCTTATTTGCCCCCCTTCTCACCCCCCTTTCACCCTGTCGTCTGTCAAACATATGACAAGCGCAGATTTCGCTTTGTACTTGTCAAAAATATAGCAAACAAAAGATACGGCAACGCGGGTAAATGAAGTGAGCTGATATATCTCGTAGTGGTGAGCTTTATCGATAGATTTTAAAGTGGGTAGTTTAGTTGTCGATAGTTTTTCAGCAAGCATTCCAGTAAATAATAAGGTTTCATAGATTTGGCTGTTGATTCAAGGCAAATCTGGCTGTGAAACTTTTTTGAAGGTACCGCTTTTTGTTGATTTTCCAGAAAAAAAATCATAATCATAGTAATTCTGCCATCGTTATTAAAAACGGGCTACGGCACAAACAATTTTTTTTTTCCAAAAAAAAAATAATCTGATTCCGAATATTTATTTAACTCATTCAAAAAAAATATAACTGTTTAATATAATAACAATGGCAGAATTTCTTTCTGTACTTCCAGTTTAATCTCGTTAATTGGTATTGGTGGGTTTCGCTTGTAGGGATACTGATTCTTAAGATATAAAAATCTTCCTAGTCTAGAAATCAAGTTTTCATTATTTTTAATTTTAGCCTTTCATTATACATTCTACCACGTAAAACTGTTTTGTAAAGCGGTGCAGAATAATATAAAATACAAAAATTATTATTATTAAAGATTAAGAATTCGTCGATATAATCATCGCTAAACAGTAACTCACCACATCCCTCCTACCGATACTACCCCTTCACTAGCCAAGCAATATGTGTAGGCAGACAATATAATATAAGTGACGTATCACACACCGACACCCGCGCTTCCCGGGAAGTATGCAAAGAAGTTCCACGCTACGCCGCCCTACAGTCTTGATACTTGAAGCCGCCTCGGGGCACATAACTTTTGACAGCTCATTTTGACTTGGAGTTTTAGATTTTAGGTCCCGTTTTAATTTATTTTGCGATGTGTAATGTGTCGTGTTTTGAGATTAAATTCTGTGTTCGTTTGTTGCTTAGAATGAGTTTTGAGTGGACTGATAAATATTTTTTGATGGTTCTATGATGTCTGTGAAACTCTAAATTTTCTTGACTGTATTAGTAATTATATGGGTTAACCATGTCCTCGACTAGCACATAGAATACTTTTTATATTAAGAGTATCCTCATTTAATTCAACAAAATAAAAACTAATTTCACGTAAGTGAAGCCGCTGGCAGAAGCTGGTTTAGGTGAGCTAAAAAGCATTTTCATTTTAAAATTCAAACTCGTATTAGAAAACCATTACTATTTTGCATTATTTTGTACCTGCCCTAAGCTTAGTGTTTCTTGAAGCTTCAAGAGAGATAAAAACATGTTTATTTGGCACACACAGTCACACAAAATGCAAGAACAAATATGTAGAAACTTTTTATCAAAATGCAACATATACTTAAATATATAGAAACTATAATATTAATATATACATATATTGCATACACTTAAACAAAAAATAAACAAACGAAATCCCATAATTAATTAAAATTTAACTGAACTTTTCACATTTTGCCACATTAATTTTACATTTTATTTTACATTGTAATATTGGGATACTATAACTATTTGAAAACACACATTCAATCTACACACACATTCAATCCACTCACACCTACCAGTCACAAAACTTTCACATCTATTTTTCCTTCCTCAACGATCAAGATCACTCCCACAACATACATATCGACAGTAGCTCCTACAATAATAGTTCCGTATTCCATTTGAATATTAGAGCATCCATCTACTGAAGATTTCACTCCATTCTCCCAACCCCCCCGACACACAGAGACAGTGTACGGAAAGAAGTGTGAATGTGTGCTTCTGTGTGCTTTAATAGATTTTTCTGTGATATGTCTTTTGAATTGTTTGGTACAGTACTGTGTTGTGTCTAGTTGAAGTTTGTATTTTCAAACGTCGGGTCACTTTCGCTGGAGAAGATTTGAAACGAGTGTTACAAATCTTTGAAATTCTCGATTTTTCTTTACTATAATTATCATGTTAGCTACTGGTAACAAAATTGTTC
This sequence comes from Mythimna vitellina, assembly GCA_949316375.1. Lineage (NCBI taxonomy): Eukaryota > Metazoa > Arthropoda > Insecta > Lepidoptera > Noctuidae > Mythimna > Mythimna vitellina. The sequence goes on from OX438704.1 coordinate 2,151,328, forward strand.
AGTAGACCTTGGGTTTTTAAGATATAAAAATAAATAGACCTGGACCTTTGGATGGCGTATGAGGGGCCGAAGCAAACTCACAGAGGTCCCTTAAACCCTTTTCATGGAACATAGTATTAATCGGTAATTATCCCTGTAAGCGCTATGAAAGTGCACCTAGGTACTACCCCCCAATTGGTGGAAAACTATTGCAACATATGGAAAATAAAGTTTTGTTGTGGTTATAAAGACTATGGCTCCTGTTTGAAAAAAGTTATTAATATAAATCAATGAAAAAATCAGGAAGTGACTTGCACACTCAATAAATGGCCCCCCCAAAAATGGTCGATAGCACAAGGTTACGTAGCAACACGAAGGCCCTGAGGTGCTTGAAAAGTGGAGAGGTTTTTTTTTGGAGCGGGATGGCGTGTTAGTCTTTAGTGGCCAAAACCCACTCCTTCGTTTCCATGCGTTCTAGGACCCCGGGTTTTTTTTTTAGAAGGAGATCCATGGGCCCTCTAGACTTGCCCTGCTAGGTCCTTACGGTTTTGCTAACATTTCCTAGAGGCGCGCGTGAATCACTACGGACTGTTGACGAATTAGGCTCGCTCCAGACGGTTACCAGTCAGCTGGACAGCGAGCTACGCATTGCTTGCCGTGAAGTGGAGAGGTATAACACGTCTATCAGAACAATAATTGTTATAAAAGATTTTTTTTTGTCTATAACATGCAGTTTTAGTACCTATGTATTTATTTCTTTTAATTAGTATTTCCCAGGGAGTTCCTACTCAGCAGGCGCTGCCGCTGCCAGAAGCTAGATCTTCAAAAAGACAAAACAATATTTTAAAAGAAAAATACAAGACCAACGTGTACACACGTGAACATAAAAATCGAAAATCCCAAGACTTATCCGCGTAAAATATGGCGAATGAATATAAACGTCTTCAAATACGACGATATGGGGTAGTATCGGTTGAAATATGTTTACAATAACGCTAACTTAAAGATACACTGCCACTTTGGGGATTTAAACGAAGGGGTGAAAATATTCAATGTTATTTTGCGCATTGTTCAAAGTATTTTTGTGAATTATGTTTGGAGATGCAGAAGTTTGTGAACGTTTTAGGTTTAAGTTTTGGGCGTTCAGCATAGCATAGCATAGTCAGCCTTATAATGTTCCCACTGCTGGGACTCAGGCCTCCTCTCTAGGAGAAGGAATGGGCCGTAATCCACCACGCGGGTCCAGTGCGGGTTGGTGGATGTTACATTTTTTCGAATGTTTGGCTCTAGGACATGCTAGTTTCCTCATGATGTTTTCCTTCACCGTTTTGAGAGCAGAGGTGATGAAATAAATTACACAAAGTAATGCGCCTGGTTGAGTTTGAACCCGCGACCTACAACTGCTAAGTCAGGGCCGTTATCACTCGGCCACCACTTTGGGCGTTCACAGAGGTAATTACAATCAATAAAAAATGCCTCTCACAAGGTAGACCGATGACCTTGTGAGGTTCGTGGGTATCTGATGGATGCTACATACACAGGGCCAGTCATTGTAGTGACACTTGGGGAAAATCTAGGTCCAGCAATGAACGTCTTTCGGCTGAATGATGATGCTGAAAAGGAAATGTAATACTAAACATTTGTGCAAGGTCGAATTTAAAAATCTATTCGCCCTTTGGCACCTAAAAAACGCAAATTTACAAAAAAAATATCTTAAGACAAAACTTCTTCAAAACATCAATCAAAAAGAGTCATCGTCCACGCATGCAAACATACAAACAGATACAGAGACAAACAGTGCTGTCACTGGCCTGCAATTCTTCACACTTCTTTGTGGCGCCCTCTTTGTTATCAAACGGGCAACTTGACAAATGGAACGACAGAGACATCGGCCCCGCTGCAATATCCGCTTCCGGCCGGATAAAATATTCCAGACTTTGGTACGGAGTTGAGATTCTAGGGTGGCAATGTATGTTGTGAAGGAAAATGGCAGTGAGTTGGAATTTTGGTATGGAAAAGTTTTGTGGAAACATTAACGTTAGTAGGTAGGTTTACACAAAGACAGTTACCTATTGTTATATTGTCTAGCTTTGACGAATTTGATTCCTTAAAATTCTGTATGTGTGTATTGTTCATGCAATGCATGTTTTTTAATAAAAATATAACCGACTATTAAAAATGCAAAATAACGGGAGTCGATGTTTCCTAGTCTTTTTGACACCGGCTTCCAAAATTAAAGTTTTTAGTTTTTTTTAAGTCGGTTGTATTTTTTTTTATGGTACATTATGATACAAGTAAAGAAAGTTTGTCATCGTGACCGGTGGAATTTTTATGGAGTAAAGTTATGGAGCTGAGTGCTGCAATGACAAATTTCCACATGTAATTATCAAACGATGTTTTTCAATACACTTATGAAGAACTAAATATACGGAAGCTGCTCGGCAACTCGTGGGGGTCGCTCAGCGTCCAGCCTGATATGTTAAATACAACAAATACTGAAAAGGCCCATCTCGTGCACTTTTCTGCACTAGTGCGAAAAAACAGTAAAACAGAAGCATTAGACGAAATGAAAACAAGGTTGTACGGTTATTTTATGGTAAATTTGGGAGGTAACTTTGGTTCCGTTTACACAAAGAGACAGTTACCTATTGTTATATTGTCTAACTTTGACGAATTTGATTCTTTTAAAATCCTTGATTTTTTCGTACAACAAGTTAATTACATGCTTCGAAGACCAGTCCCCCTAGCCAAGTTACGACCGTTTAGTTTCGATTCTCTTGCGTCGAAAGCCTCGAGTAGGCCTCCGATTCCTTTGTTCTGATGTCATCTCAACGCTCAGTCACGTGGTCAGAACACAGGAATCGGAGGCGTGGCCTACTTGAGTTGTTCGACGCAAACGAAATGATCGTAACTTGGCTAGGGGGACAGAATACTCAATTTCTTCTTTAAAAAGTTGGCGACGCTAATGCTGGTATTCATTAATCGACAAATAATACTCTACACAATTTTATATTCACAAAACTATGACCAACTTTAATACATCCCCGGTTCTAAACTGCCACCATCTGCATCCCAATATTATTCTCCACGAACGGAAGCATCTCACGACGGGAACTCCCACATTCAAATATATATTTTATATCTTACATTTTTATATATCGACAACACTTTATGAATACCCGTTATTGCTTTTTATGACAATTCTCATATTTTTCCGACAGTATGAATATAATGGTGGGGTAGAAATTTAAATTCGCCGATTTATATTATAATCGATGGTGTAAATGAGATTATGGGAGTTTGGATGGCTGATACATTATTTGGTCTGATGGAGCTGTGAGGAAATTAAGCTTTGTAAGTATTTTTTTTTAATATATTCAAACGTGATTTAAAAGAGTGTCCATGGGGTTTCTTGCACATTCGTCTCCATTGAGATCTTCGGCCATAGCAGGCGCGGGCTTGCTGATGACGAGCAATGGGTAGCTCGCCGTCTGCTCGTCCTGTAAGGACTGAGCCCGAGCCGTCGACGGCGCGTAGTGTTCCACGTGCGCCTCCAAGTGATGTCAGCAAACCGTAAGGGTTCAGTAGGGCCGATGCATGCGAGCATAGGTGTGGTTTTAGTCAGTAAAAGTCTAACACGCCCTTTCGCTCTGCCCTTGAGTGGGAGAAGTCATTAAACGATTAAAAAAACGCTTTGAAGTGTGCAATTATCATCATTTTTCGGACTGACTGATTTCTTGATAGGTAATTTGAAAAGATCCTGTAAATGGTTCATTTGAAATAAATGCTTTGATTCTTCTTTCGATTTTCATAATATAAAGCCACATCTGTTACTCATTGGGAACGCTAAAGTTGCTGAGAAATCTAATCATTCTTTGTCTAGATACACGTAAATATGTATAATTAGTGCAGGTGCCAAAGGAAGTTGAGTGAGCCAAAAATGAGGACCGCATTCTGTGAATAGTTTTGAACTCGGAAAAGTATGCAGATTGTGATTCTGGATGTTGCTAGGAGGTTTGCTGTCTATTTTTTTTTTACATCCCACCCGAGGTGGTGCTAGCAAAGGAGGCGGCCGATTGCGTGAGGTAACGGTTCTCACGCCCTAACCGCCGCTGGGATTCCGATCTCGATTTCCGGCCACCGTAGGCGCGGGCTTGCGGACGGCGAGTAATGGATGGCTCGCCGTCCGACCGTCCGGTAACCGTCCGGACCGAGCCCAAGTTGTCGACAGAGCGTACTTTTCCACGCGTGCCTTAAGGAAATGTCAGCAAATTGTAGGGGCCCAGTAGGGTCGAAGCCTACTGGGGCCACGGTTAGTGTGAAAGCGAAGCACCGAGCCCCGGGATGAAAGCAAAAAAGGAACAGGAGTGTGTTTTTTGTCACTAAAAGTCTGACACTATCTCCCGCTCCGCCCAAGAGCGCGATTTGTCATTAGATTATTTTCACACCTAAAAAACAAATCTAAGGTGGGTGGTATGTAGTTATCATGACAAATGGACTGAATAAATGCTTTGGAATTATTTTAAGAGGGTAATTTTCCACTCGCCCATCGTCAACATCGAGTATGGTTTAAAAGGTTGTTTATTTCATCTAACCCAATCCAATGCGATATTTGAAAGGCAACGCGAAAAAAGGGAGATAACGCCTGAAAACTCTGTTAGCATTCGGTAATTCCGTGATTTACTCGAATATTTTACATAACTTGTTCCAGGAAATACGTGTTTGTTTTAAATCCTCAAAAGTTTTTGAAAAAATATTTTTGTCAGGCAACGGTCCGTAGTCAGTAAAAGTCTGACACTCTCTCCCGCTCCGCCCAAGAGCAGGATTTGTCATTAGATGATTTTCCCACCTAAAAAAAAAGGCGTTGCCGAGATAAAGGGTCTTGATAGACATGTAGCGACATCTATGGCGTCACATAAAAACTAATCCTGCATCGCGCAATCAAAGTTCTCCGCGCGATTAGAACATATAGAACAACCCGAAAATCATCTATCGGCCAGTTGCAGCCCACCAGACATAACACCGGTCGGAGGATCCTCCCTTTTCAACGGAGGTTTGCGGGACTTTACTCTCTGTTCTGCCTACTCCCAAACTGGTGACCCTCGACAAAGAACGTCAGCGCAGCCTTCGTGCAGCTACTACTTCGTGACGTCATCATCACTTCCTCAAGCTTTCGAGCAGCGAGCCATACAGCCAGCACCCACGGCTATAAAGGGTATCCAGACCACCAGCATGCCTACATGGTCATACTTGGTCATCACCCTCAGCCTCATCAGCGACCTTGGCGAAGCACACTGCACCTTCGGCCAGTCACATGAAGAGCCACGAAGAACCTCTCCTGGTCGACGCCAGCAGTCAAGCCACTACGTTGCGCAGCACCGCTCCGACTCACTGGAGCCAGCAGCACTACTCCGACTCACTGGAGCCTGCAGCATCATCCCGACTCACTGGGATAGCACCACCCTGACTCACTGGGGCATCACCGCAGACAGTTCCGACTCACCGAGAACTATGCGGCATTCGGTTCCGACCCACTGGAACCAACCTACCACTGGCCTGGCACTCATCAAGAAGCATCAAGAAACCATCGATCTCTGATCTCCGATCTCCGGAGGGGAGTGATGTAGCGACATCTATGGCGTCACATAAGAACTAATCCTGCATCGCGCAATCAAAGTTCTCCGCGCGATTAGAACATATAGAACAACCCGAAAATCATCTATCGGGCAGTTGCAGCCCACCAGACATAACACCCGTCTGGTCGGAGGATCCTCCCTTTTCAACGGAGGTTTGCGGGACTTTACTCTCTGTTCCGCCTACTCCCAAAGACAGACAGACAGACGAAAAAGTGATCCTATAAGGGTTTCATTTTTCCTTTTGAGGTACCAAAAAAACCTCCTGGCAACATCCAGAATCACAATCTGCATGCTTTTCTGAGATCAAAACTATTCACATATATTGGCTTTCCTGTTGGCTTAGTAGTCAGTGGCCCTGACTGCTATGCCGATGGTTCGATGCCCACCCAGGGCAAATATTTGTGTTATGAGTACGATCTTGTTCTGTGTTTGGGTGTAACTTATCTATAATATGTATGTATTTAGAAACATATAAGTATGTTTATTAGTTGTTTAGTACTCACAAGCTCTACTTAGTTTGGGACTAGATGGCATTGTCTAAAAATCGTCAAATGAATTTAGAGTCAATTTTACAGCCGAGATAATTCATATTGACCAAAAACCAGAAGGCTTCTTGTAGCATACGCTACACAATAGCATAATCAGCCATTTAATGTTCCCACTCCTGTGACTCAGGCCTCCTCTCTAGGAAAGGGAATGGGCCGTAATCCACCACGCGGGCCAAGTGCTGGTTGGTGAATGTCTTCGAATTTTTGGTTCTAGGACATGCCGGTTCCTCACGATGTTTTCCTTCACCGTTTTGAGAGCAGTGGTGATGAAATAAATTACACAAAATAATTCACCTGGCTGGATTTGAACTCGCGATCTACAACTCGTAAGTCGGGTCCGTTACCACTCGGCTACCACTGCTCCACAAGTAGCTACATAATGTGTCTCGGGTAAATTGACAATAAGAATAATCCGTTGTCCAAATGTTAGGAACCTGAACAATAATATAAAGTCACAGATCAAGATTACAACTAAAAAGACAGTTCGTAATTGCCGTTTGTTTTACTGATCCATGGCAGGTAGGAGCTGTTCTAGAAAACGTGGTTCTGTATAATTATTTTATGGGTGGTATTTAAAGTGGCAAAAATAATTAATTTAGGTATTAGTAAGTGAGTGACTGACTGCGAGTGATGAGAAATCCACAGAACAGCAACTTAGAAACATTAATTTGAATTGCTTAAAATACAAAATGAGAAGCTTCATAGTATTCGTTTGAGTGTCAACGTTACTTCGTGCATTTTTTCCAATATTTGGTATATGATTTATTTATACTGAGCGGCATTTTATCTTAAATGAAGTGTTTCGAATGTCCTAAATATAGTACAGAGTATCAAATGTCCTTAATATAGTACAGAGTACCGAATGTCCTAAATATCAATATTGTATTATATAATTATGTCACAAGGTAATTTGTACAGAAACTGGGTTGTGGAAGCCGGATAGGTGGTCGCTTCATGTAAAGCACTGGTATTTTGCCGCATATTTTTTTTTTTGTTAATTATCGTAACGTATGTTGAGATAGAAGCCTTTTTGGCCTCGCACAGGTCTTAAATTTTTATTTTTTAATAGTGTTTTATTTTATTTTAAGTTAAGTTTTTATAGATTAAGTAGTTACTTTTTATTTTATTGTTGTTTGTCCTGTGCGTGTCTCAAATAAATGATTTTTATCTTTCTTTTTTTCATCTTGTTAGACTGGAAGCCAACTACTAGCCTGCGCTGAATTGGAAAAGACGCATTGTTTCACTTCGGAGAAAAGGCCTGTCTTGCATATTTTTCATGTTCACATATTTTTCGACAAGAGACAAACGTGCCTCTCTTGATAAATTTATAAGTAGGTATACCCACTAACTATTGGGTACTGTTAGAAACATAAAAAGTCATGCTAAATGTTTTTAGTTTTTTAAGGAAACCACAATTATGCTCTTTTTTTGCCTTACATTCCAAGACCCCATGATTCCCTTTTGGAAGTTAACCCATGGCCCCAGTAGGCTTCGGCCCTGCTGGGCCCCTGTGGTTTTGCTGACATCTCTTTGAAGCGCGCGTGGAACACTACGCGCTGTTGACGACTCGGGCTTGGTCTGGATGGTTGCCGGACGGCGAGACGGTAAACTACTCATTGTACGTCGTCCGCAAGCCCTCGCCCCGCCGCTTGGATGGAAACCGAGGACGGAAATCTTTCACGCGTGCGATCGCCTCCATCGCTAGCATTGTTTTTCATAAAATTTAATTTTGACGAAGTGGTGCGTTTTGATACTTCGTTACGGAACCCTAAAACATGATTACTCATACAACTTTTGTCTCTCATCGTTCAAGACATGATGATGTTTTATCGTCTATTTCTATAGAAGTTTACTGTTTCGATGACAGATAAAAACCGGCCATTTTTGAAGATATGACCACTAACAAAGTTATTTCTAGATACAGTCATGGTAATGGTTCTATTATTTGCTTTTTGAATGAGATCAACGTTTTACACGTTACTCATTGTTAACATTCGACTATTTTTTTTCCAAACTATGTAGATACTATCTACTTATGCATTTGCATACTAGGGTTCTGCCATCAGAAGCCAAGAAGTTTATCAAAATTTTTGAAAATTTTTTTTTCAGCATCGGAAAATCTTTAATGTTTCTGCATCAGGCGGGCTTGTCAAAAAATCTATAACTTTATTGTAACAATAAAAAAAAAACTATTCTTACTTAGTTCTCTCTATATATAAAAGGCAAAGTTCTGACTCCGTCACTGACTCATCAATGAGTATTTTTAAGAGGGTCCTTTTCTACTCGCCTATCGTCAACATCGAGCATGGTTTATAAGCTTGTTGCTTCATCTAACGCAATCTAACGCGATGTTTGATGAAGAGACATTGCAAAAAAGAGAGATAACGCCCGAAAACTTTGTTGGCATTAGGTAATTCCGTGATTTACTCGAATATTTCACAATACTTGTTCCATAAAATACGTGTTTTTTTTTAAACTCTTAAAAGTTTTTCAGAAAAATGGTCGTCAATCAGAATCTCGATTAAATGTGCAAGGCTTCTATTGATATACTTTTTTAATATTTTTAATAGATGAGTACATTATGGACGGCCAAAGTTCACATAAAACAGCAAATTTTCAGAGGTCTTTACTAGATTAGTTTTACTCAAATTTATGTTTTACACGCACAATGTGTCTGATAAGGACTAAGTGAGGAAACTAGACCATAAAGATAAGATTTACGTTTTGATTTCTATAGAAGCCTAGATAATATCTACAATATAGCTGTGTATCCAAAATATCTCGAGAAAGACGTGTAATAACATCATAATCACGTAAAAGCGGTTGTATGAAAATGTACCTCGAAAAGGACGCTCTTAATGAAACCAAACATGATGACACATCATCATCTTCCTGCCCTTGTCCCATCTTATTTGGGGTCGGCGCAACACGTTTTTTTCTTCCATTCTATTCTGTCAACCGTCATACTATCACTAACTTCCTTTTCTTCCATATCACTGTTCACACAATCCATTCATCATTTCTTTGGCCTCCCTCTCCCTCTCCACCCATCCACACGTATACTCATAACTCTTTTAGTAACATGCGTTTCATCCCTTCTCTTTACATGACCATACCAAGGCAAACGCACTGGCGCCACTTTCAAACTTCCTCTAATATATTCATTTCTCACTTTATCCATTCTCGTCATACCACACATCCATCTCAACATTCTCATCTCCGCTACATGCAATCTTTTTTCATCCGTCTTTTTCAAATACATGATGATGCATTAAACATATTTTTCATTTTTTTTTATAACTTCATATTTTTCAATATAGTTATTTTTAGTTCTTGAATCTTAATTATGCCCCTTAAACTAACAAGATAATCATAAGCTATGCGTCTAAACAACATTAATTCTTTCAAAGTACTTAAACGACCCCTTGTATCAGCTTAGTACTAGAATTTAGGTAGGGTTGTCAAGGTATTCTCATAGATATAAAACGTTCTACGTAGATAAATCCGTTTTACTTTTTTTTTTTTTGGTGGATAGACATCCAATGACTTCTCCGACTCTATGGTACAGCAGGAGGGCCTGTCAGACTTTTACTGAGTAAAATCACACCTATGTCTTTCAGTTAATCTTTGTGTTCTAGGACTATGGGTTTCTTTTTTAAGACATTCTCTGTGGCTCTAGCGGGTATCGGTCCTGGTGGTACAGTATCGCTGACATCTCTTAGGCGTGGCTCTCAAAAGCGTGCGTAGAACAATACGCGCCGTCGACGATTTGGGCTTAGTCCGGATGGATACCGGACGGTCAGACTGCCTATTGCTCCCCGGCCGCAAGCCTGCGCCTACGGTGGCCGGAAATTGGGATTGGAATCCCGGCGGTGGTTGGGACGTGAGGACCGTTGCCTCACGCGATCGGCCGCCTCCTTTGCTAGCATTATTGCTTCGCAGAAGGAAGCGACCGCCTGCCACTCTTCCTCGCTCCGGACCATGGCCTGTACCAAGAATTGGCGTGAGAGATCGCCTCCGCCGATCGCCCCCACGAGGACACGGCGTTGCTCTGCCCAAGCGGGGCACACCTCCACCGTGTGCTCTACCGTGTCCTCTGGGCGGTCCACACAGTGGCGACACCCGGGCGTCGCTTCCGCACAAATCCGGTGCAGGAATTTCCCGAACTTACCTTTTTCGGTGTTTGGTGAGAACCAGCGTCATGCGGAAGATGAGGATGCCGTGAGGTCTTTCCAACCAAGCCTCAAAGAGGGGACTTACCGCCTAGGACCAAGGTAAATCATTCAAAAAATTCCAGATACAAACATACATTCATCAAAAACTTTTGCCTTTATGTTAGTGTGTTACCAACCCTACACTTAAAGCATAGGGGGGGAACACCGATTACAAATTCATGTCGTCATGAATACTCATATCGGTGATTGAATGCGGCTGCCACTGATCGTCATCATCGTGATCGTCATTAGTAATCAACAGATCAAAGGGTTTGGTTCTCATACGAGTGCTTAATTACTTTTTGTTGGCTTAAGGGTTTTGTAAACGAGAAAAAGGAATATTTAACACCCGGTTCTTTGCAACGATTTTTATCTGAGAATTTGAATCTTTGACGCCATGTTTTAAGTTAGGAGTTTTTGTTTTAACCTTTTGAGTAGCGTAATTAGAGACACAATAGAAAAACAATGACTTGGGTTGACAATGGACAATGGGTTTAATGAACTAAGGATATTTTCTAGTATATAAAAATCTCGTCTCCAAATATCGAATCGCCAAACTTAAGTAGCAATGGGCAGGGCACATTGCTCGCAGAACAGATGGCCGTTAGGGCCGAAAGGTTCTAGAGGGGCAACCACGTGCCGGAAGACGCAGTGTTGGAAGGCCCCCTACAAGGTGGACCGATGACCTGGTGAAGGTTGTGGGAATCTAATGGATGCGAGACGCACCGGACCGTTCATTGTGGCGATATTCGTGGGAGGCCTATGTCTAGCAGTGGACGTCTTTGACTGACCTGTTGGTCTAGTGGTTAGTGGCCCTGACTGCTATGCCAGAGGTCGTGGGTTCGATTCCCACCCAGGACAAATGTTTGTGTGATGAGCACAATCATTTGTTCTCTGTCTGGATGTAATTTATCTATAATATGTATGTATTTAGAAATATTTAAGCATGTTTATCAGTTGTCTAGTACTCATAACACAAGCTCTGCTTAGCTTGGGACTGAACGGCGTTGTGTGATAGTTGTATGAATATGATATTATATATTATGTCTATCGGTTGAAATGACGATCATCATCTTCCTGCCCTTGTCCCATCTTATTTGGGACGCGCAACACGTTTTTTTCTTCCATTCTATCCTGTCAAAAGTCATACTATCACTAACTTCCTTTTCTTTCATATCACTGTTCACACAATCCATCCATCTTTTCTTTGGCCGCCCTCTCCCTCTCCACCCATCCACATGTATACTCATAACTTTTTTAGTAAAATGTGTTTCATCTCTCCTCTTTACATGACCATACCAAGACAAACGATTTCCCTTCAACTTTTCAGTCACTGGCGCCACTTTCAAACTTCCTCTAATATATTCATTTCTTACTTTATCCATTCTCGTCACACCACACATCCATCTCAACATTCTCATCTCCGCTACATGCAATCTTTTTACAATCATCGGTTGAAATGACGATGATGAATAATAATAATACTTTCTGATCTGTAACAAAACAAACTACTCAAAAAAACAGGCCTCAATAACTTCATAAAGTCGTATAAACACTCACTCGCGACCTCGTTCGCTTCTCATACATATTCCAAGCGACAGCCATGCATATGCACCGCAGCATCCACGCATCATATTGTCGACTCGCTCGCCAATACCGCTTTGATCTCAATAACTAGCTTCGAGGACATCAAGGGTGCCTAATATGTGTATTGTTTTGAATATTACCCCTTTGATAGCTGATTAAAATGCCCCAGTTGACGGTCAATGTTTTTGTTTGAGATTTTTTTTTAATGTGAAATGAAAAATTTGCTTTTTTAAACAATGGGAACGGATTAGAGTGGGGGTGGAAAGTTTTGCTGCGAAAATGCACTGGAAAAGCTATGATGAATAATAAAATCTATTCTCGACATACTACTATACAGGATGGAATTTCGTAACGCCAACTAGAGGGAAGGATTAATAAATACTGAATAGAAAATAATTTCTATTCAAAAGAAATAAATATTTTTTATAAATTTCGAATAATAATCGGTTTATTTTCGGGTGTGGGTATCAAATTTTCGAAAAGCTTTGAATGCAGATTTGCGACTTTAAAAAAAAAAATATATAAAGAAAAAAAAAAGATTATTTTGAGTAAAATTTTCTATTTCCACTATACAAACCGAAGTAATGAAATAGTGGCAAAAATTTTAACTAGATGCAGTTTTGTCACAAAGTTTAGTTTCCATTGTTGGTACCTTCTTTGGAAAAGAGCAAAAAAAACTCTTAAATGAGAGCTTTTTTTAAAGACAGTAGTATTTTATTTATATCTCAAAAAAAAATTGAAAAATCCAAGTTTCTGACTGTTTTTTTTTTTTAGATGAGAAACCATCCAATGACTTCTCGCGCCCTTTGGCGGAGCGGGAGGGCGTGTTAGACTTTTACTGACTAAAACCCACTCCTAGTTCATTCGTTGCCTTGCATTCCAGGGTCCCGGGTTTTCCTTTCAGAAGCGATCCCAAGGCCCCAGTAGACTTTGCTGACATCTCCTTGAAGTGCGCGTAGAAAAATACGCACCGAAGTTGTTGGATTAGAATCGAGAGTAAAGGATGATGCACATCTAACACCAGTGTAATATTTTTAATCTGCAGCAACACTACTGTACATAAAATATTTAAATAAATAAATAACCTATGAAAGACAGACAGATTTTTATTGGGTACAAAGAAATTTTTTCATCTATTTAGCTAGTAGGTTTCTTCAAACTAAAGATTTGTTAACGGGCAATCATATGGACTGCAGTATAATAGGTATTGCCCTCGCGCCCCAGCCGATGGATACCTCCCGATCGTCCGGTAACCGTCCGGACCGAGCCCAAGCCGTTGACGGAGCGTAGTGTTCTACGCAGGCTTCAAGTAGATGTCAGCAACCGTACGAGCCCAGCAGGGTCGAAGCCTACTTGGACAATAGGTGATGCGAAAATGATCCTTGGGGGCCTGGAACAATGCCAAAGGAACAGGAGTGGGTTTTTAGTTTTGTCATGCCCTCTCGCTCCACCCAAGAGCGGGGGACATCATCAGATGATTTTGCCACCTAAAAAAAAGCATAATAGGTATTAACCGAATAGATTTTATCTGAAACAAAACCCTGCAATCCATAAAAAAAGCTTATAGCACATTTTGGGAAAACCAGTCAGGCTAGTTCGCACGAATACACCCGAAAAGATGGGCGAAGATCGTCACTCACCGGACGCTTGAGAGAAGATGTCGCTGTCGAGGTCGACTGCAGTGAAACTGTTGTGTCGATCTGATCATGTTAGCAACGTAAACTTAGCCCAGGATCACCCATAGGGGGAGAATGCGAAAGGTTATTAACTGCATTATCGTAGAAACTTCTATTATGTATCTGCTTCATCTTTGTTTTAATTACGAGTAAAATATATTTTTTATGACATTGTTTATGCAGTATAGTTTTTTTTACATTATTCAGACCACGGCCACCTTCACTTCTTTAGTGTTTTGTGGCTGTAAACGTTTTATTTGTTGTCGTTTCATGTCAAAAAAATCTTTATGTAGCCTCTTTTTTATAATGTGAATGTGAAAACACTGTAGACTCCGGAGTCTACAGTTTTTTTTACGTTTGAAATCGCTGCGCGCTGGGGATTCATAGATTATTTTCTATTTCGATTTACTTACTTTACAAACACGTTCTCCCATACCTATTAGTATTGATAAATAGAAATATTGTAAAGCCAATCATTTTTTCAAGAGTACCTAGGTAACCATCGAGTTGTTTGCCGGTTCTCCTCCATGCGAAACAACCAATTGTAACCGAGCACTAGCTTCTGACGTTTTGTAAGTGCTGAGCACTTTTATGCCTATGTGAAATTAAATATTTTAAATTGAATTTAATTTGAAGCCAAGCCAATGGGATATAATGAAGGCTAAGAAAAAAAAAATGTTTTCTATAGAAAAAAAATGGCTTACAAACACTGAAATTATGAAAAATACATTGAAATATTGAAACATACCAGACATTAATTCAAACCAACATCAATAAGTCTCCGAAAAATTAATAAAAAAACCTCTTTCACGAACAAAGCCGATATTTGTTACGCCGATTTTAATTTAAAAACTTTGTTAATCTAAGTATAAAGAGCCGGCCGCAAAAGGAGCGGATCAAAACGATGAAAAATTATTGAAAGGGGGTACTACTGAAGGATGGGAGGAGGGGGGAGATCGACTGTTTGAAAAATACATCGATGAATTTACTGTTAGCGACGAAAAAATGGTTCTTATTGCAACAGAATAAGGATTAATGTAGCTTGATTTTTAAATGCTGGCGTGTAAAGGGTATCTTCAAATTCCGCAATGGGGTGGTCGCGTAATAATCGTGATTTTTTAATCAAATTTCATCTGTACAAGGGAAGTGGGGGCTATATTTTTTCATTATTTAATTTTCGGTCGGTTGAGGTTTTTTTGTAAACGTTCCTTTAAGCGACAGCGATGTTTGAACGAGGTTTCAAATGTTTGGTGGGCTATTGTTACACCGTGATTGTAACGTAAATATACGTAAGTTCTAAAAAGTATAAAAAAATAGGTAGGAAAAACAATTTTTTTTTTTTTTCATTAGAAATCAGGTTATTCATAAATTGAATGCTAGCTATTGCCAGCGGCTTTGCTAGCGTAAATGTAGAAATTGTCTCACGATACTACCAGTATAAAAAGTATCCAATGTACTATTCCAGCAAATGGTCTAAATATTTGCCGAATCTCATCCAAATCCGTACAATCATTCGATCGTGAAGAAGTAACAAACATACACACACACAAACTTTCACATTTATAATATTTGTGTGATTTGAAACACATTTTCTCAGTATATTCATAAAGAAC
Organism: Mythimna vitellina; assembly: GCA_949316375.1. Classification (NCBI taxonomy): domain Eukaryota; kingdom Metazoa; phylum Arthropoda; class Insecta; order Lepidoptera; family Noctuidae; genus Mythimna; species Mythimna vitellina. The sequence goes on from OX438704.1 coordinate 2,166,581, forward strand.
TATCAACCAACTCATACATTTCCTCTTACTTGTCATTAAAGCAGGAAGATGTTTTTCTGCTATATTTCTGATAGTATCATAAAAAAATTCTACACTTTAAAATTAATCGCGGGATTTGAGACATATCCACTTTATTCTTTCGCTGTATGAAATTAGTCTAAGTACATGTTTAACTTTACCTTAATTCCGACCTCTGCTTATCACCCGTCATGCTATCACTAACTCCCTTTTCTTTTATATCAATCTTCACAGAATCTCTTCATCTTTTATTTGGTTTTCTTCTTCTTCTCCATCTATCCACATGTATACACATAATTCTTTTTATAACAGGCGTATCATCTTCTTTACATGATCATACCAAGACAAACGATTACCGTTCATCTTTTTAGCCATCGACGCCACTTTCAAACTTCCTCTAATATACTCATTTCTCACTTTATCCATTCTCGTCACACCACACATCCGAGCCTAACAAATTAAAAAAAAAACCTTCTCGGCCCACGATGAATGTTCCTGCAATTCGCATGCAACGAGAAATAAAATGGCCCAATTAATTCATGATCTGCTCTCTCATAAAATAAACGAGGATATTACACATTGGTGTGAGAGGCGGCCGTTAATATTTCACCGTTCATTGGGATCACTTTACGTTATAATATCAGTTGATTGTGATTGTTTTACAAATGTAATTATCGGGATATTGAGATCGGAATTAATAATGAAATATTAATTACACTTTGATTGTGTACATAACATTCATAATCAGCTTTATGATGTTCCATTGCTGGGACTCAGGCCTCCTCTCTAAGAGCGGGCTGTAATCCACCACGTGGGCCCATTGCGGGTTGGTATATCACATAACGCCATCTAGTTCCAAACTAAGCAGAGCTTTGTCGATGAGTACTAGATCACTAATAAACAAACTTAAACATTTCTAAATGCTAATATTATAAATAAATAACACCTAGACAGACAAATGACCTTGCTCATCACACAAACATTTGTCCTGGGTAGGAATCGAAACCAAGAGCAGTGGTGATGAAATAAATTACACAAAGTAATACACCTGGCTGAGTTTGAAACCGCGACCTTACTAGTCGTAAGTCTGTGCCGTTGCCACTGAGCTACCACTGCTCGCTTTCCGCCCGTAGGACACGGTGGAGCATACGGTAAAAGTGTGCCCCGCCTGGGCAGAGCACCACTGTGTTTTCGTAGGGGCGATCGGTGGCAGTGACTTCTCGCGCCGGCCCTTGGTACAGGCCATGGTCCGGAGCCAGGGCGAATGGCAGGCGGTCGCCTCCTTCTGCGAAGCAGTAATGCTAGCAAAAGAGGAGGCTGGACGTGCACGCGCAAGGCAATGGCCCCCGCACCCCGGCCGCCAAGATTCCGGCCACCGTAGGCACAGGCTTGTGGACGGCGAGCAATGGGTAGCTCGCCGTTCGACCGTCCGATAACCGTCCGAAACGAGCCCAAGTCATCGACAGCAGGTAGTGTTCCACGCTCACCTCAAGGAGATGTCAGCAACCATAGGGGCAATCAGGGTCGAAGCCTACTGGGGCCAAGGGTCTGATTCTGAAATGAAGACTCGGCCCTGTTATGAAAGGCAACGAAGGAACAGGAGTGGGGTTTTAGTCAGTAAACATCTGACACTAACTCCCACTCCGCCCAAGAGCAGGGGATGTCATAAGATGATTTTCCCACCGAAAAAATAATCAGTTAGTTGTTTATAATCTTTTTGGGCGAGTATTAAAAATACCCTATTATAAACCGACCTTTTTTTAGGACCATCATTTCTGCTATTTTTAGGAACATCATTCATACACAGTTATCCAATAAGAAAGTAATTTTTGAGCCAAGTTCTATTCATCGCAAAACTTTGTAAGTAATATCTTATGGCGATCTGGAACGAATCCAAAAGGCTAATGCCTTCTGATCAGATTAACCATTTATATTCTTGTTAATACTGTTTTATGTTTTAGGTATCTATTTTGGTGTGATCTTATTTTTTATGTGCCTTTTTTTTATTGGGTGGGAAAATCATCTTATGACAGTCCCACTCTTGGGCGGAACAGGAAACAGACTGACTAAAAACCCACTCCTGTTCCTTCGTCCCAGGGCCCCGGGTTTCGCTTTCGCACTACCCGTGGCCCCAGTAGGCTTCGACCCTGCTAGGCCCCTACGATTTGCTGACATCTCCTTGAGGCGCGCGTGGAACAGTACGCGCCGTCGACGTCTTGGGCTCGGTCCGGACGGTTACCGGACGGTCGGACGGCGAGCCATCCATTGCTGGCTATCCGCAAGCCCGCGCCTACGGTGCGCAAGCCCGCGCCTACGGTGCGCAAGCCCGCGCTTCTAGTTTTTTAGGTGCCAAAGGACGTATAGACTTTTGAATTCGTTTTTGTGCAATTTGGATTCCATATTATTGTAACACATAGGTAATATTATCGTTTACAAAAATAAAGCTAGATAATAAAAAAAAATTGTACCTAATTGGTATAAACTAATGCGTGACTGAGATCCCCATAGTCCATAGTCGGCCTTATAATGTTCCCACTGTTGGGATTCAGGCCTCCTCTCTAGGAGAGGGTATGGGCCGTAATCCACCACGCGGGCCCAGTGCGGGTTGGTGGATGTCATATGTCTTCGAATTTTTGGTTCTAGGACATGCCGATTTCCTCACGATGTTTTCCTTCACCGTTTTGAGAGCAGTGGTGATGAAATAAATTACATAAAGTAATGCGCCTGGCTGGGTTTGAACTCGCAACCTACAACGCGTAAGTCAGGGCCGTTAACACCTGATGGTAATGCTAGAACTACAGTGCGCACACGTATGCTACGTACGCCGATCTAGGCGCGTACCGACGCGAGTTTCCATATAAAATATATGGAGACCACTCCATATATTTTATACGGAAACTATACTTTTAGAGCTACACTAGATCCACGCCACGCGACGTCGTTTAACGTACAAATCAGGCATGGTCCACGTATGCGTCGGTCTAATGTAGTTCTAGCTTTACTTGTTGCATACTTTTTTTTCTTGATAGGTTCGCGCTTGACCGCTATCTCACCTGATGGAAAGCGACAATACGGTCGACGATGGAGCGTGCTTACCTAGAAGTAACCTATTCACTCTTGACTTAAAGATTCCCAGGTTGTAGCCATCAGGAAATACAGATTCCGGCAAGGAATTCCACTCCTTAGTTGTACGCACAATGAATGTGTTCCCAAAATGTTTTGTGCGTATAGGTGGGATACTAATTCAGATTTAAAACTATTAGTCATTATAATGACCACAGAGAGTCAATCATGGTGTATATGAGACCTTACTTTTAGCCAAATTTCAAGATTCTAGGTCAACGAAAAGTACTCTATAGGTTTTGAGTTTTCTTGCAAGTGTCAAAATATATGCGCCCTCTTTAGATTGCTTTGACTTAGAAGTTAGATTTTTTGCGCCAAGGCTAGCAGACCTGAGTATTTGATTTTAATTTCAATTTGATCCCTCCATGCGTGCCTAACAAAAAATGACTAGACAGATGGACAATAAACTATCCTTCAAGTGTTTCAGAACCCTAAAATATATATACATAGAATTATAGTGACATTATTATATCTACTTATGTACATAAAATACTTAAATATTAAATAAACTATTTATACTAAAACCTAACTATGATCATAAATATAATACAAAACACAAAGTAGTACATAATTTAAAAAAAACGATGACAAAATAAATTTAAATCATCATCATCTTCCTGCCCTTGTCCCATCTTATTTGGGGTCGGCGCAATACGTTTTTTTCTTCCATTCTATCCTGTCAACCGTCATACTATCACTAACTTCCTTTTCAAAATAAAAATAAATTTAAATATGTAACATAATTCACCACACAATAATATACATATAAATCTATTAACCTTTTAAACATCTAATTACCTCATCATCATCTCGTGTTATTTGGGGTCGGCGCAACACGTTTTTTTCTTCCACTCTGCCCTGTTACTCGTCATGCTATCACTAACTTCCTTTTCTTTCATATCACTCTTCACACAATCCATCCATCTTTTCTTTGGTCTCCTTCTCCCTCTCCATCCATCCACATGTAAACTCATAACTCTTTTAGTAACATGCGTTTCATCCCTCCTCTTCACATGACCATACCAAGACAAACGATTCCCTTTCAACTTTTCAGTCACTGGCGCCACTTTCAAACTTCCCCTAATATATTCATTTCTCACTTTATCCATTCTCGTCACACCACACATCCATCTTAACATTCTCATCTCCGCTACATGCAATCTTTTTCAAACATCTAATTACCTATAATAATAATTAATGAATTCCATGAACTGTTACTTAGTCTTCATCCTCTCTTCTAACTTTGCTGTACCCGACAGGGTCCATATTGATCTTGACAATATTTATATCACCTATATGTACATAATATGAAATATAAATGTAGTACACTCGAGCGTCTAAGTACTCCTCCACATCGCTGTCATCCGGGAATGAAAGTGTCCATCATTGGGCGTGAACACTCGGACCCCATTAAATGGAATTATAGTAATATTTTGAATCTATAGTCAATGGTCATTATACGATAGTGTGTCATTTTATTCAGAATGGAGTCTATTCTATCGCAAAACAAAAAAGATGAGTTAGTCTCTTACCATCTTGTTTTCATTACTGAATTGATCTGTGATTCTTACTACAAACACTAATTTATTCTATCACCTCTGCTCTCAAAACGGTGAAGGAAAACATCGCGAGGAAACCGGCATGTCCTAGAATCAAATATTCGAAGACATGTGCCATTCAACAACCCGCACTGAGTCCGCGTGGTGGATTACAGCCCATTCCCTCTTCTAAACAGAGGAAGCCTGTGTCCCAGCAGTGGGAACATTAAAAGAGGCTGATTCTCACTACAAACACCTAATTAAAATCACATAAACTTTTTCATCAGCTTAACCGAAACACCGGCCTCATCTAGTTTAAAATGACGAAAAAAAAAATTGACGTGTAAAAGTGTTTTTTTAAACCTGCTCATAAAATAAATATCATTTATCATTTAACGTCCTAATCAAATCAAAAATGACAACACATTTTCCACCTCACCGACAAAAAATAATCAACCGTAAAATGCAGCGCCATTTAAAAATCACATAGAACTCAACATTGGTTAAAAAATCACCTTACATTCCCGTTTAAACCCCGGATATCAATTACGGGACACGGGAGAGAATTTAAAATCACTTGTCGATATGCAAATGTGATCTCGGTGTTCAATAAAGTCCCGTGCGGGACAGCCCTAGTCTCGGGCCTCCGGTCATCGATAGCTTCCGGGAACGGGACGGCCGAAGGATTCTTTTTTTACGACGGTTTTTCCGATTTTTTTTTCTCTTTTGTTAGTGGGTGGTAAGGTACTCTTCTTCGTATTTTCATTATTTATAGGGCTCTAAAAGGAAGTTGGAAATAGTGGTGCCAGTGACTGTCAAGAAGAAGGGGAATCATTTGTTTCAGTATGATCTTGTAAAGAGAAGGGATGAAACGCATGTTACTAAAAGAGTTATATTATACATGTGGATGGATGGCGATGAAGAGGGAGGTCAAAGAAAATATATAATGAAAGAAAAGGGAGTTAGCGATAGCATGACGGATGAAAGGACAGAATGGAAAAATATAACGTGTTGCGCCGACCCCAAATAAAACGGGATTAGAGCAGGAGACTATCTCACCTCAATCGATCTCAGCACCGCTTACCATCACCTGATGGTAAGCGGTGCTGAGATCGATTGGTATTTTTAGGGGTTTTCTAGATTAATTGCTGTAAGTTTTACTGTTTTCTACTTAGCTCTTTTATGTCTTATTTAAAACTAAGTACCGTCTGGAGAACTTATTTAAAATTTTCACTAAAATACATTGATTTATTTTCGTAAAACTTTGGGTTCACAATGCAGCAGTAATAACGTCCAGAATTGGCCTACTGCAACTGTACTTATCTTCCCTAAGCGTGCTACATCAGTCAGTCCTCTGTTTTTCGCATCCAGGTGATACTCATGGCCCTCATCAAATACACACCTCGAATCAGGCCTTTTAACGTTATATCTTGCGGAACCAACTAATTCTCTATCAGAATAGCTATTTGTGATATTTCTTGGTAGCTATCATTTGAATTCAAGCTACTGATACCACATGCTCAAATAACTTCCTACTGCTGTGCTAACAAATACATAAACTGACAAGAAAATGCGAAGTAGAGCATCTTTCAACCCACTTCATCGGCACCAAAGTTCGAACATATATTTATAGGTCCGCTGAAACCATTGGAACGTGTGGGCTCAAGTGGGCCCCTCACACTTGTGTTCCGTCTCACTTACACACTGGTCCGGTTCTATAGTGCTGTCTCTATTTAGCATGCCATTGAAGGGTATCGAATGTTCGGCGCAACAGGTTGATCGGCTTCAGGAATAGGGTTGGCAGTTCGATTGGTTTTCAATAGATATTTAGTTTTCGGAAAAATGATTTTTGTATTGATAAAGCGTATTTGACATTGCAGTTAACTGTATCTTATCTTTTTAGTAATAATGAAGTTGGTCTACGGGAAACAATTAAAATCATTTTAGCCATTTTGAGCGGTTCGTAGTTTTAAGACAGTGAAAATATATAACATTAATTTGTAGAGTGCTATCTGCTACCTCTTTAGCCAAAACGAAAAAAAAACAAGGTATTTTGAACCTAATGCTTTTTAACTTACATTTTTCCACTGTGATTTTGAGAGCTCTCTCTTATGAATTCAAGCGATATCATGTGATATTCGAAAGATTTGAGCTTGATGTTTGATCAACTCGGGAGCCACACAGCAATTCCTGGCTATCATAGGCGCGAGCTTGCGGACGACGAAGACTGTCCGCCCGTCCATTGAAGTTTTAGAATGTAAAGGGCAACAAAAAAAAAAAACGTTTGACCAATCAAGTTCGTCTTCAATAAGATTTAAAATAGAAGTGGAAGCAACATTTTTAATAGCTTTATATTGTTCCAATATTTTTGCTGCTCTCATTTAATATTAAATTAATAAAATATTTCCTGAAAAGCAGTGCCAACCCTATACCGACTTATCGTTTTTCAGCTCCGTGCAGGGACGTTCGACGGCCCGTACCGGGATATCTGTTATTGATAGGTTAACAGGTGCGAACCGAGCGTGGGGGATTTTTGTACCACGCCGCATTTGAGGGTTACGCCGTGTACCGACACTTTTTATGTGTGTTACGAAGAAGTTGGAAAGAATTAACCTTTTGATATCTGTAACTATGTATAGGGAATAACGGAAAGGTTGCTTATTTTCGATATTAACAGACTAGTTTATGAAGAACTTCTTATTTATGTTCTTGGATAAATACCCTATTTATAAAACGCTCAATATTTCAGTATTTTATAATCTATGCGGACGCCGATGTTTAACCAAAATAGCGCGAAATAACGCGCGAACGGCACAACGGAATAACGGGTTTGCTTGGGGTTTGAGTGTACTTGTAGGATTGTCACCGTTTGGTTACTTGTTCTAGTAAAATTAAGAAGAATTATTCATAAAGCTCATACAAGCGAGCGGCATGTTGCTAACGGCAGAAGTAACTGTATCCGTCGACATGGAGCGGCGACAGCTGTAACATATCGGCAGCAACATCGACGGCTCGCCGTCGACGCGGCGAGAACCGGCGGTGAGAAAATAAGAACAATAATAAATATATACTTAGATACATACATACAAATAAAGAATGATATTGAGAGAAAAACGAATACAACACATCAAGAGTGTGATGAATCTACCAACTTCTTGCGAAAGGGTTCTCGTACTTTCTCAAAAATGTTAACTACAAATTGAGCAACCAATTTCCTCAGTCTTTTATACCCAATAAAACTGCCCATGCCACTCTATCAGCACCTCTCATCCCTTCCATCAAACATTTAACCCCTATCGCTATAAATTTTACAACCACCCACGATGGGTTACCCATCGATCAAGACGGGTAGCCCGATACCCTCCCTCTTCACCTTGACCTTACCACAGGTCGATCAGACCGCATCCCTTCGATACGTGACCTTTACATCAAGTGAACTTTGGAAGGTTAAGTTTTGTTCGAAGTGGGTTAAGTAGAAAGTGTTGGGTTCAAGCTTGAGGAGTTTTGTGAATGTATGATGTAGTATGTAGTGATTAAGAAAACTACAACATTGGATTTTCGATATATCTAATAATTCGTAATTTCTAGCCAGAAATCGAACTCGGTAATTATCAAAACTCGCAATAGCATTAAACAGTTCAGAAGTTAAAAAAGGTTTTTTCAGGGTAAACTTTGTAATAAAAGTACAATATATATATACTGTGCTTTATTACTGTTACGATTGATGCTGAATTTATTATAATCAACTTATATACCATGTGTTATACTTAAATGAATTCATTTCAACTGTCCATCTTCTGAATTTATGAGGCTTTTAATTAAATAAATTATTTAGTTTTTACTTATACTACTAATGTCCATGTTAAAAATTCAAAAGAAGCAGCCTCCCTAGCCAAGTTACAATCGTTTCGTTCGCGCCGAACGCCTCGAGTAGGCCACGCCTACGATTCCTTTGTTCTGACCACGTGACTGAGCATTGTGATGATGTCATAATATTTAGTTAGGTAATAATTCACAACTCTAAGTAGAGCTTGTGTTATGAGTACTAGACAACTGATAAACATACTTATATATTTCTAAATACATACATATTATAGATAAATTATACCCAGCTACAGAACAAATGATCGTGCTCATCGCAAAAACTTTTTCTCCTCTCTCCTCTCTCATTCATCCTGGGTGGGAATCAACCTACGACCTCCGGCATAGCAGTCAGGGCCACTAACTACTAGACCAACAGGCCATTCAATTAGGTAGTTTTTAATAGTAGTAGTATTATTTGAAACTCAATACTTCTTTATACCCGAAATTTTTGTAGTTTACTTACACAATATTCCGTGGATAAGACCGCCGAAGAGCCGCCCGAAGCCATCGATTCCCCATGGTACTAAAATCATCCTGTGTTATCATTACCTTCATAGCATTATCCCCATATACACCATCATCGATTGGCTATGCAGATCGATCCTATAGTGGTTTAATAAAATTGTTCCCTGCTCATGATTCCCTATGAAATCTATAAGCTGTATTTTATTATAGAGCTTACTTGCCTTAGGCTAGTGAAAAATTGAAGGAGATTGATGCAAATTGGTTGAATATATCTTCTATTGGGTATTTATTTATTTATTGATTACAAGCCGCTGTCAGTGAGTGGGTTTGGCCGCCAGATTATAGAAATTAACCCAACAAAATATGGATGTGCCTACAATGCACAAAAATTATTAAAAAAAAATTTAATTGATATAATCTAGTGCTTGACTGCGATACCACCTGATGGTAAGCAGCGATGCAATCGTTAATGGTGAGGCGCACTAGTTTATTAAGAGCCTATTCACTCTAGCCTTGTTGACACCTAAGTTCGTATCGGACGGGAAGACCGCAGCAGGCAAATTGTTCCAGTCCCTCGTTGTACGTGGTATAAACGACGAAACGCTTAGTCCGGGCCGTAGAAGTTTCAACAACGTAATGGTGGATATTTGCCATATGACGGGTTGTCCAATGGTCGAAAGGAAATGGCGGAATCAAGTCATGCAATTACCGCGCACACTCTCCAAAACGCATCCTGTAAAAAACTGAAAGGCTGGCTACCCTACGCCTGTGCTCAAGGCCTTGTAGATTGGACTTAACCAAATCTGGATCATCTTTGTCTGGACCAGACATAACAACCGTCCGGTTAGAGGATCCTCACTTTTCAACAAAGGTTTGTGGGACTTTACACCATTTTTATGCGCATACTTCTAAAACTAGTTACTTTTCCCGTGTTATTTGGGGTAAGATCAATACCCCATTTTTTCACATCACATCACATATTATTCATCTTACATCTTACCATTCACATTTCCACAACAAACATTATTTATTTCATCCATTTTGATCACCACTTAACATACTGATCCATGCAATAACAGATCTTATCACACGGACTTATAGATTTAACCATCAATTCAAGGGGCTAAAATGAGTCGCTCTAATTTTTTAAGTAGTTTCACTGGTCAAAAGTGCCCGGTTTTGCCCAAGTTAAAACTAGTTTTGCCCAATTTTTAGTTTTGGTAGTGACATAATTATGTATATGCCTCCAAAACTACAGGTAGGTACCCAACTCCAAAAACCCAGCAGTCAGTCAGTCAGAAATCAAAATACGCTTTGAACCCACACGAGCTATACTTCATGTTATTAGTTGTAATGGGCTATTGTTTAACTAACCACGAGTAGGATAGATAACTTTCAACGATGCTTCTGCCACGTATCGCCTTTGTACAGACCTTTGCCGAGAAATATGGCCGCGGGCTGGGAATTGTAGACTAGTGAGTGAAATAGAGGTGCCGCGATGTTTTTTGTTATGATTATTGATAGGCATGAATTTGACCACTGAAGGTAAACGATGATGTTGTCGACGATGGAACACGTTTGCCTAGAAGTAACCTAGCATAATCAAACTTATAATGTGTGTATGTCCATGTATGCTCCTACTGCTGGAACTTAGATCTTTTCTCTTGGACAGAAAACGGGCCATTAGTCCACCACGCGGGCTCAGTATGGGTTGATGGATGCCGTAATTTGTCTTCGGATTTTTGGTTCCAGGATATGCCAATTTCCTCATGATGTTTTCTTTCACCGTTTTGAGAGCAGTGGTGATGTAATAAATTACACAAAGTGTCTACCTGGGTTTGAACTGTTGGCGTTAGTTACCTAAAGATAAATCACTCAGCCATCATCGCTCATTGAGCCAGTTTTCATTTATTTTACTCAGTTTTTATATAAGTAGACTCTGATCTTCCCAGAATTGACTTATTTCTAATTATTCACACTTTACAATATTTATAGTAGCTATACAGTATGTCCACCACAAACCACATTTACCTTTCGGCTTCAAGAAATGGTCAGAAGTACAATTTTTAACAGTTAAAACTGCATATAAAATACTAACATTTTCTAAAAACTCAGGTTGTTCAGTTGGGTTATTCTCTACCATTGTTGTTGTTAAATCTAGTTTTGCCCAATTTTTAATTTTTTTTGGGACATAATTATGTAAGGACCTTCAAAACTATAATTACGCAAAGAAATTTTATTTCATGATAATTAAAAAAATATATTTTATTGTGATTACACAGGCAGACAACACACACAGACAAACAGACAACTTTTACATACAGACAACATTTTTTTTAAATATCAATACAAACAAATTTAAGTAAATAAGGCGTTTGATGTTTTGACCAATTATTAAGTATTGACCCTAAAAAATCTGTAGGGATTGTCCCTACAGATTTTTTCATTTCTTGAGTTGCTTCTTGAGATACCTATATATTTTATTTTGCCCATTTCTATAAATTGTTGAGTCTATGCTCGTTTGATCTCACTATTATGTTAAGTGATGTGTGGCTAAGTTCTTTGTGAGCGGACATCGGACGATAGTTCGCTTAACTTTAACCTAACTGTGTTAATCATCGCGTATTAGAAGCTCTTTGAAGAACATTGAAGCTCTGTAATATGTTAAAGAGAATTATTAATATCCATTGTGTTATTTCTTCATTGGAGTGCAAAAATCTTACGTTTTCACTGATCTGCGAGAAATCAGGTTAATGTGTTAAAGAAAAATGTGTCAAAAATATCATTAGCAAAGCTTCGTTGTCACTAGTACCAGTTCCACGATGGGTTTCCGGCCTTTTTTTTTTCAATCACTAGTTCCATTTTTAAACGGATCTGGAAATAATGTGTAATTTTGTTATCACTCATCATCATCATCGTCATCATTTCAGCCGAAAGACGTCCACTGTTGGACCATAGGCCTCCCCCAAATGTCGCCACAATGACCGATCCTGTGCGTCTCGCATCCGTCGGATTCCCGCGACCCTCACCAGGTCATCGATCCACCTTGTGGGAGGCCTGCCAATGCTGCGTGTGTTACCACTAGTTCGACTTTTTTATTTTAGGCACTAAGTCTTGAATATCGGCGCCGATGCTAGCATATCGGTTTTCTGTAGGTTGCATTTCGGGAAATGTTTATCGGTATTGCACTACTTAATTCCGCCAAACCATTTCCATTCCTCCGTTCATCATCCATCCTTTCGTTCCAACTTCTACTCATATGGCAAAGCGCCACCAGTGTGATTTCCACGAATAGTGTGAAAGTGAAACCCGGGGCCCTGGGACGAAGGCAAAGAAGTAACAGGAGTGGGTTTTTAGTCAGTAAAAGTCTGACACTATCTCGCGCTCCGCCCAAGAGCGGGATTTGTCAAAAGATGATTTTCCCACCCAATAAAAAAAAACCAGTGTGATTTTTTTTTTGTCAATTCTATGACCAGTGCGTATGGTCAGTGATGACACATGACTCTGAAACGTGATCGCTCACAATGGACTTCATCCGAAGTCTCTAAGTCACCAAAAGGCTCACTTCCCTAGCGTGATCGAATTAGGAACGAAGATAAACGCAGAAGAACTGAAATTACCATTAAAGACCGAAGAATCGCAAAAAAATAAATGGACTAGTCAGGGTAAATTGCTTGCAGAACAGATTGTCGATACGACCAAAAGGTGAGTCTCGGCAGTGTCCCGGAGGATGCAGCGTTGAAAGACATCCTACAAGATATATACTTTTTTTTTTATCACATGTTGGACTTCCCACCTATACGCACAAAACGTTTTGGGAACACATTTATTGTGCGTACAGCTAAGGAGTAGAATTCCTTGCCGGAATCTGTGTTTCCTGATGGCTACAACCCGGGAATCTTTAAGTCAAGAGTGAATAGGTTGCTTCTAGGTAAGCACGTTCCATCGTCGATCGCATCGTCGCTTTCCATCAGGTGAGATAGCGGTCAAGCGCGAACCTATCAAGAATTAAATAATAAATGAATTAATATACATTGCTTTTACAATATTTTTTTATATTAATAGACCCCAACTACCATAAATTCGTTAGTAATTTATTTTCTTAACGTCTTATTTATTGATAGTTGTAATTATTTATTTTTCTTGTTTTTTTTATATAGCTCCTTTTTTATAATGTGAATGTGAAAACTTTATCTTCTTTAACTTCAAAAAGGAGGTTCTATTTTCGGCTGTATGTATTTTTTATTAAAACGGAACCCTTATAGGATCCATTTGTTGTCCGTCCGTCTGTCTGTCAAGACCCTTTATCTCGGGAATGTGTAGAGAGTCAATCTTCTAAAATTATATTTTGGCACTCTCAAGGGAATCACAATTCATAGGGTACTTTTCATTGACCCAGAATCCTGAAATAAAAATAAACTCATCATCATACTATCACTGGTACACTTTTCTTTCATATTACTCCTGAAACAATCCATCCATGTTTTCTTTTGCGACTGATTTAGATTCTATAACAATTTGGTTTCTATGCAATAAATTAAATAAATAAAGAAAGAAAACATGTTTATTTAGCACACAGACACACATAATGAAGAAACAAGTATATAGAAATTAAAAACTTAGTAAGTACGTGTTGGACTCGCGCTCTGAGGGTTCCGTACAAACTTACATTTGAAAACAGTTCAATTCCTGAATCGAGTTACGAAGATTTTTCTGAATCGCAAAAAAAGTTTGTTTTTGTGACGTTACTACAAATTAACAGTTTTCAGATTTTTCCTATACTTTTGCTATGAGACCTTGCTTCATGCCAAATTTCAGGATTCTAGGTCTATGGGAAGTATTCTATGAATTTTGATTCCCTGGAGAGTGTCAAAATACACGTTTTTTTGCGACATAAACGGCCGTACCTTTGTTTTTCGTTAACTTAGAAGTTTGATTTTTATTCAGCTTTAAGCGACCGTAGATTTGAGTATATGGTTTTAATTTCAACTCAATACCTTTACGCCTTCCCGAGATAAAGGGTTTTGACAGACAGACAGACGGACGTACAACAAAGTGACACAACAAGTATTCAGTTTTTTTCCTTTTGAGGTACGGAACCCTAAAAACAACAAGATTATGTGTCTCACGGCTGCGCTAAAATGGTCCAGTTCAGCTTAATGCCAGACAACTACGTAACAGTTGTCGAACGCTGGTTTTCAATTGAACCTTACTTTGAGACTTTGTAAATCACTCATGAACCATTGACTCTTTCGTACGAAAAAATCTTAGACACTAGCATTGGTAGAGTGTAACTGTACTTTTGACCAGTAACTGTAAAATTAAAATGCAGTATCTATTGAATTTCAAGCACTTTCACAATTCTCCCTGTAATAAACAAATCTGTGTCCCCCCGACTGATAAAACTATTTCCCCCATTGCCAAAGACTTAAAATTTATGGAGCTTCCAGCCGTGGATATTAGTGAGAGTGTACAGAGTTCCAGAGAGTTCCAGAGAGTTCCAGAATGTTCCAGAAGCGCATTGCAGAGTGTCGGCATACGAACAATTAGAGCGCTTTGTCCAATATTCAATAGTGGGCGCCGAGTGCCGACCTGTAATAACGCCCCTGGTGTTTTGAGTGTAGCGATGGGAATAGTATGGATGTACTTCGTGTTCTAATACTAGAAGCGCGAAATATCAATGTCAATTTTGGCTATTTTATTTTTTCTACATCATCATCATCATCATTTCATCCGAAAGACGTCCACTGCTGGACATAGGCCTCCCCCAAGTGCTGCCACAATGAACGGTCCTGTGCGTCTCGCATCCATCGCACTCCCGCAACCGTTACCAGGTCATCGGTCCACCTTGTAGGAGGCCTTCCAACACTACATCTTCCGGTACGTGGTCGCCATTTCAGAACCTTTCGGCCCTAACGGCCATCCGTTCTGCGAGCAATGTGCCCTGCCCATTGCCACTTAAGTTTGGCGACAGTAATATCGAAATATGATATCCAAAATTAAACTAATAATAATTATAATACACGGTGTCTCTGACATCGACGCACAAACGAATACCATGGATCCAGTACATGATTCTGGACCCCCCAATGGTGGAATTTTTCGTTGGCTATTTCCTAATTTAAAAAAAAATCTGTACTTTTTAAAGTTAAACTGTGCAAAATCTTTATTACCTAACCCCGATGATACTCTTAGTAGAAAGAAAATAAAAAAATAATTTATTAAAAAGTCATCGGGATGGATAAAATTTATTATCATTGAAATCCTACATCAATGACATGGCCAAACGAGGATTGACATATCATCAAACTTTAACGTTTAAAACGATCTGGCCAGTTTTACTTGGCCATATCATGAAGTGATCAATTTCCAAGATCTGGCCACGACATATACATTCACGCGAACGTAGCCGATGGCAGAAGCAAAGTTAATCACGAAGCGTTTTGGGAAAACATTTATTGTGTGTACAGCTAAGGAGTGGAATTCCCTGCTGGAGACTGTGTTTCCTGATACCTAAAACTTAAGGGTTTTTAAGTCAAGAGTAAATTACTTCTAGGCAAGCGTGCTCCATCGTCAGCCACATCATCGCTTACCATCAAGTTATATAGTACTCAAACGCAAAACTATCAATAATAATAAATAAATACATTGCCGATCCACCATATTCTATCCCTTGCATGCAGATGGGCACTGCCCACGGCTACGAATCTAAGCTTTCGCACAATTTCCTATCGCGCTGCGGAGCACCTTTCTAGCTCCGGGTGGCTTGTCGAACCGCCCAGGTACCCCAGGTACCCTATAGGGTACACTGGGTACCCACCGCACCAGGATACGGGAGAAAATGGTTGCTAAAGCTATTGTTTCGACGGCGAACGTGTCGGCGGGTGTCATTATGTTTACGCCTCAGGCTGGTTTTGATAGACCAGTGATTGTTAATTGGTTTCAGTTATTATTTGTGTTGCAATTATTATGTAGATTTTTAGAAAAGGCATTATCAACAATATTATATCATATTATCCTATGGATATCTATAGGTATATAGGGAATAACGGAAAGGTTTGATTATTTTCGATATTTACTAGACCACTTTATGAAGAACATCTTAATTATGTACTTGGGCAAATACTCTATAAATAAAACGCTCAATATTTTATAATCTTTGCGGATGCTAGCGTTTAATCTAAATGGCGCGAAATCTCGCGCAAACGCCGGCGTTCGCTTGGGTTTTGAGTGGAAAGAGGTAAATTTTGTTTTTTTGTTTGTTTGGAGGAGGTAATCTCCGAAAGTACTGGACTGATTGCGAAATTTTTTTCACCGATAGAAAGCTGCTTAATGCTTGAGTGACAGAGGCTATATTTTATATTTGTGGGCCAAGCCGCGGGCAAAAGCTAGTGTAATAAAATAATTATAAAATATAAAACAGAGTTTTGACGGTACGGTTGACGCAGTGGTTGAGTGATTGGGTGCTGCGGTGGTTGTCGCGGGTTCGATCCCCCCACGGAACACATATTTGTAATTTTAACCTTTATATAAGTCTTGCGGATAGGGTGTATTTTGTATGTGAGTTTACATGTTGCTTCTTTGTAGATAGCTGCGTCAGCGATAAAATCGCCTTTGTAACCATAAATTTAAGTTTATGTATTATTATCATCATCATATCAGCCAAAAGACGTCCACTGTTGGACATATGCCTCCCCGAGTGTCGCCACAATGAACGGTCCCGTGCGTCTCGCATCCATCGGATTCCCGTAACCCTTATCAGGTTATCACCTTGTAGGAGACGTTCCAACACTGCGTCTTAGTTTAATAAAATATAATATAATAAGTTATGTTATTATTTTGGTGTACAATAAAGTTATTCTAGTCCCTATCAATCCAATCAATAATAAAAAATAAAAAAAACTTATGATCGCAAA
Organism: Mythimna vitellina; assembly: GCA_949316375.1. NCBI lineage: Eukaryota > Metazoa > Arthropoda > Insecta > Lepidoptera > Noctuidae > Mythimna > Mythimna vitellina. Next base: position 2,183,505 of record OX438704.1, read on the forward strand.
AGTCTACACCTTAAGATTTAAAATATTTCATCATTTTTATATTATATTACCATTTCTGCGTAATGTTTAAAAAATTAAGTGTTTTTGGCTAAACAAAAAAAAAAAATTTCTTTTGTGCGGGTACGAGGTTAAAGTGACCCCGTAATAATGCAAGATACAGCACTGCATTACATTTTAATAAGGCATTTTAAATATTATACATTCATCATTTTCCTAAACTACACCATATTGAAGTTATGACTATATTTTTTTAAGCCACACCGCAAGAAAGTTAGATACGAGGTATATTAGACCTCGTACCGCGCTGAACGTGTTAAGATTGATCAAGAACATCACAATACTTTATTATTTACTAGACGTAAATAAAAATTCAAAGGTACTCCAAAACCTAAACAAAAAAAAGTCCTCCCACAGAAACAGTTTTCATTTCGTACTCAAATCATCTCGAAAATGATCCTCAAATAAACGGCGACATAAAATATACACACATCGTGTGTGGCCATTAAAACCGCGTATCTGAGGCTCCTGGCGCGACGTAGCGATTTATTTTAACACATTTTGTTTATAAATGATATAATGCGATACTCGCGCGTTACGCCACAGAAAACCGTCTTTGTAACGAGACGTTCGGTATTTATACAGAGCTGATGATACAAGTAAATATATTGTGGAGAAAGAAATTAGTTCTGAGCCCAGGTTATAAGCTGGTTCCATCATCGGGCTACCCTTGGCCGGCTGGACGGTAAGCTACCTTCGCTCTTGCTTACGTCTGATTGATCGTCGTCCGTAAACCCGCGCCTAAGGGCGCATTTCGCTCGCATAATCGCGTTTAGACGCTATCACTAGTGTCACTTGTCTGTATATTTCTTTTGTTGTATTTTTACAAGTGATACTAGTGACAGCGGCTAAACGCGATAATGCGAACCAATCGTTAAAACGCGATTAGTTTTATTGTTGAATTCCGCCCTAAGTCAGACGCGGCCTACGTCCAGAGCGTCTCCTTTCACGGCGAATGGGTCGTGAAGATGTTTGTTCCGTCACGGTTATACAAACCAATGCTCTGTTTTTAAGGCTCCGTACCTCAAAAGGAAAAAACGGAACCCTTATAAGATCACTTAGTTGTCCGTCTGTCTATCTATCTGTTTATCAAGACCTTTTACCTCAGGATCGCGTGGAGGTATCGAATTGAAATTAAAACCATATACTCAAGTTTGCGGTCCCTCGAAGCTGTAAAAACTTCTAAGTTAACAAAAAAAAGATACAGCCGTTTATGTCGCAAAAAACGTATATTTCGACACTCTCAAGGAAATCTAAATTTATAGGGTACTTTTCGTTGACCCGGAATCCTGAAATTTGGCATAAAGTAAGATCTTACAGCACAGGTGTAGTAATAAGTCTAAAAATAGTAAATTTTTTGATACTTCAAAAAAAAACCTTTTTTTGCAATGCGGAAAAATCTTTGAGATTCCATTTGGGAATTTAACTATTTACATAGATAAGTCTGTACGAAACCTTCAGTGCTTGAGTCCGATTCGCACTTGTTTATTGTTGATATACTCGCGCTTGACTACTATCTCACTTGACGACGAAACTCACTAAACGATTTCGGTTCTGTATTATTAGAATCGCTTTGATGAAGTTATGAAGTTAGTATCACCTGTTCCAAATTCATTTCAATTAGCCACATAGTTACCATGAAAAAAAATCTCATAAGTTTCGCACTTACAACTCTATATGCATCCCCGCATATGGTGTGCTAAGAACGCTCACGTACATTTTCTAGCACTCCGGTTTATGTAGGGCATTTATTCTTAGAGCTACCCCCGTCCCCGAGGGGTGGGTACCCTGTGTTTTGTGTACTTTATCATCGCGTATTGATGTTTTATTTGCACTGTTTTTGTCTGTAATTGTGCGTTTTTACGTGGGTAGAAGTAGTGGGTGGTGTAATTCTGCAATTTATTGATTGTGATTTGTCATTATTAGAGAGATGTTAATTCTTTTGGCGCGATTTTTTTTTATTGATATAAATGTAACTAGTTTCTGCCAGCGGCTACTACCGCGTGATAGTAGGTTTCTCCATACAGACTTCGGACCTCCGTTTCATCCTTTTAGGGAGTGAATTTTAGAAAATCCTCTCTTAGTGCTTGCTTACGTCATAAAAGGAAACCTTGTGCAAAATTTCATGTTCCTAATCCGTGTAGTTTTGGCTAAGCGTTTATATGTCAATCAGTCAGTTTCTACTTTTATATATATAGATAAATGTCCAAAATATATTAGTTTGAGTGCAGTGACTTACCAATTACCTCACATGCTTATAGATTGATATATGATAGGTGGGTTTGATATAGGCGAAACCGGTAAAATGAGTGTACAAGTACAACTATTAAATGAGGGTCTCTAGTTTCAATTCTAAAGTTGAATATAGATTGACTTTCAATTGCAAGGATAAACGGCGAAGTGTGGTTTCTGAATAGCCTTCTGAGAAAGGATTTCAGCCGAAAGACGTCCACTGCTCGACATGGGCCCCTCTCTCCCCAAGTGTCATTTATCGGCTCAATGTGACCTTTACCAGGTCATCGGTTCATCTGGTTTTTTTCTTGAGGTGGGAAAACATCTAATTAATCTCTCGCTCTAGAATGATACGGGAGGGAATGTAAAACTTTTACTGACCATACTTGTGTCCTTGAGTCGTGGGTTTCCTTTTCAGAAATTACTGTGGCCCTAGCGGGCGACCCTGACGAATCGCTACAGTTTTGCTGCCATCTTTTTCAAACGCGCGTGAAACACTACGCGCCATCGACGACTCGAGCTTGGTTCAAACGGTTACCGTACAGCCGAACGACGAAAATCCATTGTTCGTCGTCTGCAAGCTTCGCGCCTGCGGTGGCTAGTAATCGTCTTGCGACTCCCAATACCCAGGGATCGGTCCAACTTGTAGGAGACCTTTCAACGCTGCATCTTACCTTACATGTTAAGGTAGTCATACACGCTAGGGTGTACCTGACAGGTTTGCCTGCACAGTTATACCTGTCAGGTAAGCTTGTGTGGAAACCTGAACAGTTGTGCAACATACACGCTCCGGTTTACTTGTAAAACTCACACTGCATGCATGCACCTTTCCAATTGTAGAACTGTTTAAATAACTCTTTAACAAGGAAGTCTGCCAACCCCAAAAGCAAACAAAAGAAGAACGCCTGTACATCAGCTGATAAGAAATATGAAACACACCAATTTTCTTCAATCATATTCGTGTCTAATACTACGATATATTTCTTATACACACTCGTATTTCTATAGTCAAAGCAATTTTAACCCTTACAATGCGTAGGGGGTACATTTGTACCCCTCGAGGAGGTGGTGATTTATCAAAGTATTTCGCACCTAATAAATAACGCACATATTCGCATTATATTTGTATGGTACATGTAATATTTTAACTGTAAGCTTTGAGTGTGATCGAGAGTGCTGTGTTTTGTTTTGTATAGGATTTTTAATGATGGTGGTTGATTTGGGGGTGTTAGTTTAATTAGAATCTTCTGGCCAATTACTTTTTTCTTCTGTTAAAAAACGTTGCCCTACACTATGAGTAACTCTGGTAACTACCTTTCCCTTTGAACGTCGTCATTAAGTTCATCATTTCTTTGTTTTCATAATTATATATACTATATATATATATATATATTATTTGTATTATATGCAATTTATTAGTTTATGTATTGTATATATGTAAATAGTACACCACGAACTACCTGCGTATCTTTTTTTCTCCTTCTCTGTCAAATCCATCCAAAGTTTGTCTGTAAAAAATCGCTTTTAGCGATAAGACCATCCATTGTGACACACTATGTTAATTTCCTAATGTAAGTTGTATTTTTGGTGTACAATTAAGAATATATATCTATCTATCTATCTCTGGTCACCTTCAAGACATACAGACCTGCAACACTTATCTATAGGCGATACAATTATTTATTCCGTACGGGAACTGAACCTACGACACGCGCCTTAGCAGCCAATTGCTTAACTAGTGAGCCCACTACTACGACTTAAAAATATGTACAACAAAAAAGTAAGTAAGGAGCAATGTTTTTTTTAAAGAAAGAAAATGATGACCAGCTATAATCATATAATATTATTTTTTGTCTTCTAAGCGCCAATCTAGATACTGCTGTGATGTGTTTTGCACTGCTGTAAAGCAAAATAAATATCGTAAGTAAATACAATGCTAAAAATAATCGTAAAAAGTTGACGGCGTAATTTTCATTTTTTATGTTTTCATTACGAAATGCATACAAATAAGCCTTCCAAAATACACCACTTTTTACAGCTCCATAATAAAAATGTATAACATTTCATTTCTTTTTTTTTTTCTTTTACCCTTTTTTCACCAAAATCCAATAGCACTCCAGTGTATTAAGTCTATTGAAGATTTATATGAACAAAAACTGGTTCCCGCTATTTTAGTATTATCCCGAACGGGGCATATCTGAGCGACATTTTTGCATACCTTAGGGGAGAAAAAATATTTATCTTAATACAAACCAACATACTTAAACCTTACTTTAGTGCAACCGTCACAAATGTAGGGGTCCTTTTATATCGGTCGACGCAAATAGTCAGATGCCATTCGGTATTATGTCATAAATCATAATATTGGAATATTTTTTGAGGTATGATATGAAGTTGGTACATTGTACCCTTATTGAAAGTTACTGTGACAAATGATGCGGCGTTTTAGGGTTAGTGTTTTGGTATATTGAATTCTTGGTATTATTTTTGGATTTCATATTTTGTTAATAAAAAGCACGTCATTTGGAAATGCAAGCATTATGAAACATTTTATTTGTATTATTTTTTATTATTGTTGATGGCTTGTGTTTGGACCACTATCTCATCTGATGATAAGCAATGATGTGGCCGACGATAGAGCACGATTGCCAAGAAGTAACCTACTCACTCTTGACTCAAAGACACCTAGGTCAAAGCTATCAGGAAACACAGACTCCGGCAGGGAATTCCACTCCTTAGTTGTACGCATAATGAATGTGTTCCCAAAACGCTTTGTACGTAGGCTTGGGTAGTATGTCGGTACATGGTGGAGCTATGTACTGACATTCTATCCAAGCCTATTATTCTATACGTGCATACTGATAGATTTGGTTCTTTGCATAATAATAAAATGCTCTTTCTTTTGAACGGATGGGAATGTATCAATTATAGGCCAAAAGGTTGACCGTGAACAGGAATACGTACGCAGCGTTCGACAAACTTCCACAAGGTGAGCTGAATGAAGAATGTAAGACTCATAGGACTGGTCATCGTGGCAACCTATGGGACCTAAGTCGGTCAGTGAACGTTTTTCAGCCAAAATTATGAATGACACATCATATTTGTGAGATCAATGATGCTGTTAAACTTAGAGTATCAGACTTATAGGTCCTTTGCCTCTGGCGAAAAGACATAATTCTTATATTAATCGAATCAGGCAATAAGCCTCTTTTGACAACCATTTTATCCCTTTTAAAGCAATATTCTGCTCCTCAGCAAGACAGCTGTCTTGCACTATAGGTACGCCATACTCATGGCGGTCTCGGTCACGCCTCTTTGAGGAGTGGCTGGAAAGACGTCACGGCATCCTCACCTTCCACATGACGCAGGTCCTCACCGGACATGGCAAGTTCTAGAAGTTCCTGCACCTGACCTACTAAGGCCATGGGTTTACCATTGGTCCTGGAACACAAAGGTAAAGAAGGAACATAGGTGGTATTATTCAGAGAAAGTCTGAAACGCCCTCTCGCTCTGCCCTAGAGCGGTAGAAGTCATTGGATGATTTCCCAACTTAAAAAAGCCTTAAAAAAAATAAGTTTCCAAAAAAAAAATCGGGTAAGATTGCTCAAAAGCAAGATATGCTTCCCTTTAGCGTAACGTAGAACAAGCATTGTTAGAAAAGACAAATGCTTCTAAATTGAACGCGAGTGTTAAATCAAGCGTATAATTAGCTCAAATATTTGCCACGGTTCGAACAAAGAAAACATTGGTAAGACTCCCGATTGTCTGAACAAATCGGGGTGGTAAGATGGCGCATCAAGGTTACATAAAAATAGGAATAACGAATTTTTGTGATAATAACACGAAGTTGTGACTCAGTAAAGTTTACTTAAAAATAGAGATTTGTGTATATGTTTAAAAACGTGAAATTGACATTGGTAAATATTTTAAAACTTTCTTAAAATTTAACATTTAGACATCTGAGATATATTTGATATTTAAAAATCTCGATGATAAGTCTATGCTCGGAGTTTCCTTGCGTGATCGCATCAGGAATGAAGACATCCACAGGAGAACCAAGGTTACCGACGTAGCCCAAAGAATTGCTAAACCTACATAGGTCTGCCACTTGGCAGTGTGCTTTGCGTACTCCCATTCGCGGAACAGATGGTCAATGCAGCCGAAAGGTTCTGGAGTAGCGATCACGTACCGGAAGATGCAGTGTTGGAAGCCCTTCATCAAGGAGGACCGATGACCTGATGAGGGTTGCGGGAATCCCATGGATGCGAGAAGCACAGAACCGGTTGTTATGGCCAATAAGACTTGAGGGAGGTTTATGTCCAAATGGACATATTTTGAAATTATAATGATGTATGATAACTCATTGGTCAATAGTATTAAGATAACATAAAAAACCATTACTGGATAATTACTTTGACAAAATAATTAACCAATCAATGAAAAAATAACAACGATTTTGAAAGCTAACAATAAAACTTTGCCTACGAAAAATTGTAGAAGGTTAACTACTTAACCAAATAAAAAACTACAAAAACATTGAATTCAAATTTCTTTTAACAAATTCATTACTAAAGCGCCATCTTACCGGCCCCAAGCTCAAGAGGGGTAGCCTCAGATACCCCATGTTTGCCGCACCCCGCGTTTGATCCCGACTCTAACAAGACGCCGAGATGTTTGTCTAATCATTTGAAACTTAATACTCGTGTCTACACGACTTTTTGTGCTAAATTCGGTAAAACAATTGACTGCCTATAAGCTACAAGAATTCGATCGCAATGTTTTCGTGGAGAGATTTGAATGGAAGGTACGAGCAGCAAAAGAGAAGTTTTTGATCTATAAGTTAAATAAGCTAAGCAAGCAACTAGTGCAGTAGTGCCACATCGAGAAGTGAAAATTATGTGTTTTTTACTTCTCTGCTGTTTTTTAATGTTTTTTTGACCATACTAAGAAGAAACACCAAAAACAAACTCATAAGTCAAAGTCTTTTTAGCATTCCGTGCCTCAAAAGGAAGAAACAGAACCCTTATAGGATCACTTTGTTGTCTGTCTGCCTGTCAAGACCCTTTGTCTCAGAGACACATAGTTGAAATTAAAACCATATACTTAAAATCTGCAGTCCCATAAAGCTGTGAAAAAATCAAACTTATAAAAGACGAAAAAAAAGATACGGCCGTTTATGTCGCAAAAAACGTATACATCGACAGTCTCGAGGGAATCAAAATTCATAGGGTACTTCCCGTTGATCCAGAATCCTGAAATTTGGCATGAGTTACAAGGTCTTTGTAACACAAGTATACGAATAAATGTGTAAACAGTAAATTTGTTGTAACGTCACAAAAAAAAACTTCTTTTTGTATTTCGGAAATATCTTCGAGACTATTCGGAAATTGAACTATTTACAAAAAGTTTGTAAGTAGCCCTCAGTCCGCACTTGGCCAGTTTTTTCAAGTCCAGTCCAGCAGTAAAGCAAACATGTAATGGTCAATTCATAATTATGGAAACCATGCACATTACCTAGCCATGGTCTTTTAAAGGAAAAACCTTCGTCATCAAGGATCATGCATCAAGTTATGCACGCCTTTGTCAGTACTCGTATGTGTGCATATATCTCATCTCAGGGTTACTAAGATGTTCAACGACTTGACGAACAATACCGAAGAAAGTATGTACATTTAGGTAAAATGCAAAAATATTCAAACTGCAGAGAGAGAGTGGTGGTGGCCGAGTGGTTACGGCCCCGACTTACGAGTTGTACGTCGCGGGATCAAACTCCATCGATACAAACCACAACTCGTCCCATCCCTACTAAAACCCAAAGGGATCAGCAGAGCCGCCCGGTTAGTGTGAACTAAATGAATCATTAATAATGTAAACCTAACGCGATCCTGACCGCAGACATCGATGTCGAACGCCCCTCACTAGCGTTTAGTGTTGTCCATAATTTATTTGTGTATCGGCTTTGATTGGTAGTGTTGAGTGATATGTTAACGGTGATGCAAGGTTAATGAGCTGATTCATAAATATTGGAAAAGTTGTTTGTATATTGTACATAGGTTGATTAATTGATGGGTGAGCGGGTTTGGAATCTCAGTGCAATGGATAGATTTTTTTCTGAAGTGGAATATCGTCAAATGACTTTGTCAACACAGTTATTAAAAAACTGGCTCCTACTTCTCCGTTTTTAGGTACGCAATAAAGTATAATTTTCACTAGTGCGGAAAAATGGTTCGGTTTAGCCCTCGATTTATGATGTATATATTGTAAGTTTGTATCATTAGGTTTGTCACCGGATAGTCTCACAAAAATAGACCTTTTCGTTTCAATAATAATCTGCGAATTATTTCTCACAATAGTTTTTTTTTTCATTTAAGTGTGTTGAGACACGTCTCTCAGCTCCATCGAACGGGCGTTTATTCCACCTCGGCTGCACTGACAACGTTTGTTCACTTGTATCAAAATATACTGTGCTTTGTGTGGAGCAATAAGGAGCGTCAGATTTTTTGTCACTAAAGGTTTTTAGTTTACATCGGCAGTGTAGCATGAATGAGGATTAATAAATTATGTTCTTTTTTTAAAAACATATTATATTTATTATATATACAAAATTATATACAAAAAAACTTAACTAATTAAAACTAAAATATATAACTTTTTAAAGAACTATCCAAACGCTTAGTTGACACTCTGCGTGACCCAAGGGCTGGCTTTTACCTTGGTCAGAGATTAAGCATTGCCATACAACGTGGCAATGCTGCCAGACTTTTGGCCACACTCCCAGTCGACAGCGATGCGGAGGAGTTTTATGACGCCATATTTTAGTTAGGAGTAGCCTTTAATGTATATATATAGTTTATATATATACATATATATTTATGTTCTTAGTTAAATATTGATGTGAGAATTGGTGCCCAGATACAGCAAGTCATAAAATCTTTTTGTTTTTCGAGATAGCAAGCCATCAAATAACTTCTCCCGTTCTAATGAAGTGAGAGGGCTTGTCAGACATTTACTGACAATCCATCCATGTTCCTTCAGTTGCCCTTAAAAGGTTATTAATATTTCATCATCATCATTTCAGCCGAAAGACGTCCACTGTTGGACTTAGGCCTCCCCCAAGCGACTCCACAACGACCGATCCTGTGCGTCTAGCATCCATCCACATTCCCGCGACTCTCAGCAAATCGTCGGTCCACCTTGTACAAGGCCTTCCATAGCTGCATTTTCCGGTGCGCAGTTGCCACTCTAGGACCTTTCGGCCCTATCAACCATCTGGTCTACAAGCAATGTGCCCTGCCCACTGCCGCTTTAGTTTGGCGATTCATCGGGTTATGACGGCAACCTTGGTTCTCCTGCGGATATCTTCAAGCGATCACGCAAGGAAACTCCGAGCATAGCCCTTTCCGTTGCCCTTTAGGTGACTGTAAGGCTTCTGATGAAGCATTCAGTGCCATGGCAACACGCACTGGTCATAGACTTAACGGGTCATGGTCTTGGACTTTTGTTTATTAATATTTAACAAACAATTATGACGATGATGATGATTGTGTCACATACAGGACACAGAATCATTAAATTATGTATTTTTCTGACCGTTATAACATTATTATTACGAGGAGCCGAAACTAACTCGTAGTGGCTCTTTAGACACTTTTAATGGCAATTTTTGGAGTCTTAAGTGGATTATTATAATTTTTAAGCTATTTCTTCTCAGGTTAATACCTGGGGTTCTTATAGACTCTTACGGGTGTGAACCTAGCTATTAGTTTAAGATGGTTAAAGGCTTTTGTACTACATTTAAATTATTATCTCTTTCCAGTTGTAAAAAAAATCTGATTTAAATATGACAAGCGATCAAGATGCTTATAATTATTATTCCCTTTATTAATTTAGGATCTTTATATGGTACATTTTTACATATTTTTGTTTTTTTATAAAATAATATATAAAAAAAAACTTTTTAAAATATAAAAAAATTTTAGCCCACCGGCATCGGGAACAAGATCCAAGCTATCGTTGGAAAGGGCTCTAGAGAAAGGAACCTAACCTAACAATGCGAGCCATGTCCAGGAGTACCGCCCTCTGAATCAAGCCCTTGATCCAGACGCCTAACGAGACGTCTAAGATGTTGGTCGAGGCTCGTGGCTTTTAAGCCATTGCCCGACACGACTATCGGTACAATGATCGCTGAGTCCACATCCCACATGTCGACAACCTTGCGAGTCCAACTACAATATTTGATTTGTTTATCTTTCTCGGCTTTATTATTATTATTATTCAAGTTCGAACCTCTCTACGAAATACCCATTGTTATTCACAATCAAAACTTGAACCACACAAAGGAAGACATCGCATCCTCCTGCCAAAATTACTTACCAAACAAACACACACATAGGTAAGCATATCAATAAATAATATAATTCTGTGAACGGACACAATCCGGGCACTGACCACCACCCTACGGACTTGACAGCCATTTTGAAAAGGGCTCGGACATGACATGCCAGCAATTCCAGGGTTACCAACAACAAATATTTATCGGGGAAAATTCTTCGGGTCGTTTTTTTTTGGCAAGGAAAATAAATTGTTTTTTAAACTGAAAGGGTTGGTTTAGTAAATCGGGCGCAATCGGTTGCTGTGGGTTTTCTTAATGGAGAGGCGTTTGAGTTAGAAAGCTTGGTAAGTAATATAGTGGGGTTTTCCTTAAATTGATTGGTCTATTGGAAGTACCTATTTCATTCTGGTCGAACTTAATTGCACAACCTTAATTAATCAATAGCCATTCTTTGGTTTTAAGTATCGTCACTGCGCTAATTGTTTAAGTATATTTAGAAAGAAAGAATCTTTCTTTCTTTCTAAATATACTATATAGAAAGAATATAGATACCTACAGTAGGAAAAGCCGTCATTACCCGCGGCAACCCTACGCGTCATCAACAGATGACAATCGCTCAACAACGGACGCCTCCTCGCGTCCAAGCCCTGACGTTCAATATCCAGCCTGCCATTACTTATACACATTTTATCTGATTGAGAAATAGGACATTGGGAGCCCACACCTTACTGAAGGGTGGACGAATGAAATGCGGAATTTATCAAGAAGTTAATTAAACTAGCTTCTACCAGCGGATTTGCCTGTGTCGCAATTTATTTTTGTATTACTTGGTTTTATAGTTGCTTACTACTAGTGAAAGAATTTTTAAAATTGGTCAGGTTATAGTCTTTCCAAATACTAAGTATTGTATCATAAGCATCACGATTTTTTATATAATACAAAAATATGGGGCTCTACCCGTACCCGTTACTAATCATAATTGTATAATCGGTAGCGGGCTTGTGGACGGTGAGCAATGGGTAGCTCATCGTCCGATCATCCGGTGACCGTCCGGACCGAGCCCAAGTCGTCGACGGCACATAGCATTCCACCGCCTCAGGAAGATGTCAGCAACCGTAGGGGCCCAGCAGGGTCGAAGCCTATTGGGGCCACGGGTGATGCGAAAGAGATCCCCGGGACCCTGGAATAAAGGCAAAGAAGGTCATAATTGGTGATTTCTTAATTCATAACAATTGCTACTAGAAAATACTACGCGCAGTGTTTTTCCATTTTGATCGCCATTCATTTATTCGTAATCATTAGCCATTATTAGTATAATATTTCCATAAATTGAGTGACATTTTGGGATATAAACAAACGCTAATATAAGTTTGCTGTTTATGAATATTATTTATTGAGACTTTACTTATATTATAACAAGACCTTTTCTAATAAACCCTTTAAGTATTTGTACTAATAAAAAAATTTGTGGTGTATATAACCGGTGCCATGTTGCAGACACTCTTATGCATCAGTGTTCATTATAGCGCTGTAAATACACAGCCTACTCTTGTCACGCCTATTTCGTGGAAATAGATCAGCCATTCTTATTGCATTGATAATGGGCACTGTTAGTTAATTAATTGAGAAATCAGCTACAATATTTCTCATATAGACTGACAATGTATGGTGGGAACTAAATTTGACTCCTTGAAATTTTTGATATTCAATGAAAAATGTTGGCATTATATGCATAGCGCGCTACTAGATACTTTATTTCTAAGTCAAAGTCAAAGTTTTTTATTTCACATAGGCCTACATGGGCACTTATAAAACGTCAAAAGCTAGTGCACGGTTCCAAATTGGTCGTTTCCTATGGAGAAGAACCGGCAAGAAACTCCATGGTTACTCTTTTTAAAAAAAAAAAAATGTTGTTACAATATTTCCATATTACAGCTTATGTAGATATCATGTAAGGACAGTGTAGACTGGTCAATATTTTACTATAAAGTACAATAAAAATAATCATAATAAAAAGGAACCTAAGAATTCGCGGAGTCTACAGTGTTCTCACATTCACATTATAAAAAAGAGGCCATATAAATAAAAGCAAGTAAAATAAATAATTACAATTATTAATAAATGATACTTTAACAAAATAAATAATAATAAAAAAAATATATTGCAAAAGCAATGTGTTAGAAAGAAAAAAAGTAAATATTACAACAAATGTGGAGCAGTCAATAGACACATTTACAAAATATTATGAGCTACCAGGGGGCCACATGTGCAGAAGCAGTCATTGCCAAACAAGCGTGTCTTCGACATAGTCTTTAACCTTGTAATACGCTTTTTTAGTTAGGACACGCTTAATAAGAGTTTTGAACTTTCCCTCGCTAAGTTCTTCAGATCGGACGTTCAGACTTGCTGGTCTTAGCTAATCTCCATTTGTAAATAACTTTTCCAGAGCCACCATCCAGCTTTAATATGGATATATTAAAGCTGGATGGTGGTTTATATAATCTCAAAACACACTACACATGACAACGCTCCCTCCCAACTTCAAAACATCATCGAAATCACGGAATCCTCTGTAATAGACGAAATTTCCTTTGACCATTACTCATATGTGACCCATTAAAGTATAGGGTGTTAATACGGCCTGACTTATTGGCTCCATCGGTCATGACACCCTTCGGCCTTCCCTAATGGCAACCTTTAGGAAGCTTCCTAATGTGAGCCTCTGATGTTTTGTATCGGATGGTTTAAGGATTTTGGGATATCAATAGGTATTAAAAGGGTTACTGCTTTTAAATGCACTTTGAGATGCTGGATTTCTTCAAGTGAGGTTCAGTGGCTGTTTTCATTATTCGCAAATTGATTACTAGAAGATATTGTGATGTAAAATTGGTGTACTTTTGTATTTCAAGTGTCTGTGCAACTGAACAATGTGTGGAATTATTGAAACAGGCGCGATCTCGGTAAAATGGAGCTGAGAATTTTATTGTAGTGTTGACTACCTCTGCAAAGTTTGCCGAGAAGGTTGACTGTCAGAGACAGACCAAAAAAAAAAAAACATAGGAATGTGTACGTCCATATTCTAATGGTAAATAATTAACTTTTATTTTATAAGAAGACATTGCTTATAGGTCTTAGTATCCAAGCCGAAAACATTAAAAACGAAAACAGATTTATTAAAGAGCATTTGTTTATTTATTAAAAGCATAATAAAAATAATCACAACAAAAAAAATCTTGCCAAGCTTGACCCGCAAACGTGATCAGATCGTCACATCAATCTTGACTTCGACCTTCTTTATCTGGTGTTAATACCACGTTATCTTTATACATAACTAGCTTTTGCCTGTGGCTTCGCCCACGCACTTAAAATACAGCCTATGCCACTCAGGAATAAAGCAGCTTTCTATCGGTAAAAAAATTTTGGCAATCGAACCAGTACTTTCCGAGATTACCACCTACAAACAAAATAAATAAAAAAAAAAAAACTTTACCTCTTTATAATATTAGTGTTGATGTAGATTTGTGTAGATTATAAAACAAAGTCGCTTTTTGCGTCATCTTTTAGTAGTTTATCTCATTACTCTTCCTAAATTACGCAACGGATTCTAATGCAGTTTTCACTAACAAAAAGAACAATAAGAAAGGAAAATTTATCTATGTAATTTCCGCCGAAAGCGCGGGCTTGCGGACGGCGAGCAATGGGTGGCTCGCCGTCTGATCGTCCGGTAACCGTCCGGACTGGGCCCAAGTCGTCGACGGCACGTACTGTTCCACACGTGCCTCAAGGAGATGTCAGCAACCGTAGGGGCCCAGCAGGGTCGAAGCCTACTGGGGCCATGGGTGATGCGAAAGAGGATCCCCGGGGCCCTGGAAAAAAAATGGCAGAGAAGGAACAGGAGTGGGTTTTTAGTCAGTAAGAGTCTGACACTATCCCCCGCTCCGCCCAAGAGCGGGGATGTCATTAGAAGATTTTCCCAGCCGAAAAAAAAAAAACCTATGTAATATATATATATATGTATGTACGTGTACAAAACACGTAAAAAGCCGGGGTTGGTCAACCAATCAGAGAATAGAATAGAATAATATATGTTTATTTAATAAAAGTGGCACATTTAAATTACGATACATAAAAACAATTATAACGCATACATTGCATTTTTGCCTGAACTAGGTTGGACCTGTATGTCAGGCTAAAAAGTACTAAGAACCTAAGAAATAATAAATTAACAATCATTAAATTCACTATATTAAGTAACTTAAATTTAATTAACTAAAAGCAAAGCATGTTTTTATTTACAAACTAAAAGGAGATCTTCTGCCTCTCCGTAAGAGATGCTGAGTAAGTATTGCAAAATAATCATTTTACAGCTATAATAATTTAATTTATACAAAACTAATTTTCTTTTCAATCTATTGTACAAAAATGGGCCAAAAATGTGAAATACTATTATTTTAATTCTTGATAGGTTCACGCTTGACCGATATCTCACCTGATGGAAAGCGACGTTGCGGTCGACGATGGAGCGCGCTTACCTAGAACCAACCTATTCACTCTTGACTTAAAGATTCCCGGGTTGTAGCCATCAGGAAACACATATTCTGGCAAGAAATTCCACTCCTTAGCTGTACGCTCAATTAATGTGTTCCCAAAACGTTTTGCGCGTATAGGTGGGATGTTCTCCATGTACCGGTGGCGCATTGTCGTACGCCTGGTGGTCCGATGACGGAACGGGCTAGGCGGAATTAGGTTATGCAATTCCGACGCATACTCCCCGAAATGCAACCGGTAGAAAACCGACAAGCTTGCAACTCGGCGTCGATGCTCAAGACTTTGAAGCCTCGACTCAACGAGTGCATACCTTTTTACAGAAACATATTTTGAAAAAGTATTGGAATTGCATACAAAGATAACAGATTACTTAATTGACACTCCATCGAAATCCCCTAAACTAATAAAATAAGTGTTCTTTATCACGTAAAACCAGACACAAACAATACCCTCCATATTAACAACGACAAGAAAAATACAAACAACTATAAATCACTAACCACATACATACAACCCTTTACTGTCCATCGCCTCGTTCGTCATTTATAACTCGCAAATCCTCGGAGCTCCTTCCTTGATATCTCTTATTTATTGTCAAAATGCCAACAGGGATGAAGCGCGAACTATTTATCATTGACAAAGCTTTTCGGATATGTGCGACCCTTGAATATTGGTAGTCTTTGGGATGGGTTGGATGCTTGTTACATGATGTTTTGGTATTTGGATATTGTATTTTTACATCTTTATTTAGGACAAATCTTGCTAATCAATATTCTGTAACCGATCGAAGTCCGTTTGGGGATTATCTGGCCCTAAAAATTTGGAAAAAATATGGTTGATCGCGCGTATACCTTTTTGTTATTTTAGAATATGTGTTTGAAGTTTTATTGAAATTAATTAATTAACTTAATAAAAAAGAAAGGTTCTAGAGTGGCGACCGCGCACCGGAAAACGCAGCGTTGGAAGGCCTTCCACAAGGTGGACCGACGGCCTGGTGAGAATCGTGGGAGTGCGGTAGATGCGAGACGCACAAGATCGGTCGTTGTGGCGTCGCTTGGGGGAGGCTTATGTCCAGCAGTGGACTTCTTTCGGTTGAAATGATGATGATGATGATGAATTAAGTTAAAACACATCATAACCTTCCTGCCCTTGTCTCGTTTTATTTGGGGTTGGAAGAAACAAACGTGTAGCGCCGACCCCAAATAAAATGGGATAAGGACAGGAAGATGATGATGTGTTTTAAGTTTTATTGAAATTATTCTAGTAATTCTTTACTGTTCAGAGGCCCAAAGATTGCCTGATTTCATATAGCGCAAGGGCGCATAAAAAATATCAGAAGCGTTATTCTAGGACACGGTCGTGTGTTATATTTTAATCCGTTCAGCTTTTAGAGCGTGAAAAAGTAATAAACATACATATAATACACACACAAACTTTCGTCTTTATAATATTAGAGCGATATCTATATATATAAAAGGAGAAACTGACTGACTGACATATCAACGCACAGTCAAAACTACTGAGACTAGGAGCGTGAAATTTCACACAAGGTTTCTTTTTATGACGTAGGCGAGGCGACTAAGAGAGGAGAAGATGAGACGGGGGTCCAAAGTTTGTATGCAGAAACAAAATATCACGCGGGCAAAGCCACTGGCAGAAGCTAGTATCTTATAAATTTATTCCTAATGCATATCGTATTTAGTCTAGTTTTAGTTGTCTCTCAAGTAAATGTCTACACAAGTGGACAATACACTATGTGAAACAGTCACTACCAGTCGATATTAAAATGGAGCAAAGAATTTTTTTGTAGTTCAATACTACGATGGCAAAACTTACTAAAAAAATTGACTCAAAACATTAAAATGCGTTAGCATAAGCATGATAATTATCATAATCAGCCTTTTAATGTTCCCACTGCTGGGACTCAGGCCTCCTCTCTAGCAGAAGGAATGGAAGGAGGGAGTACGGGTTGATGAATGACACATGTCTTCAATTTTATTTGGTTCTAGGACATACCGGTTTCCTCACGATTTTCCTTCACCAGTTTGAGGGCAGTGGTGATGAAATAAATTATACAAAGTAACGCGCCTGGCTGGGTTTGAATCCGTGACCTACAACTCGTAAATCGGGGCCGTTACCACTCGGCCGCCATTGCTCTAGAATGCGTTACATCCGCATTATCACTATCATCATTTCAGCTGAAAGACGTCCACAGTTGGACATAGGCCACCCCCAAGTGTCACCACAATGGACCGTTCTGTGCGTTTCACATCCATCAGATTACCGCACCCCTTACCAGGTACATTACATTGTACAAAGCCTTCCAGAGCTGCGTCTTCCGATACGAGGTCACCACTAAAAATCTTCCGGTCCCAACGGTCATCTGTTAAACTCATGTCAGCATTGATAACTTCTCGCGCTCTTGAGCGGAGCGAAAAGGCGTGTCAGACTTTTGATGACTAAAGCACACTCCTATGTTCCTTCTTTGTCTTGCGATCCAGAGCCCCAGGTTTTCCTTTCAGAAGTGAACCCATGGCCCCAGTAGACTTCCACCTTGCTCAGCCCCTACGGTTTTGCTGATATCTCCTTGAGGTGCACGTGGATCACTACGGCTGAACGGCGAGCTACCCATTGCTCGTAGTCTGCAAGCCCACGCCTACGGTGGCTGGGAATTTGGGTCGGGATCCCGGCGGCTGGAGCTACCCTACATTTGTGCTCCAAGCTTGGTAGATTGGTGTTAACCAAATTTGAACCACCAATTAGCCTCTTCACACGCCTTTCCACCGAGTCCAAAGCTCGTTCCATTAAAGATTTTCCACGATCAATCCATCATTTACTGACCACAGCAGTCTAACCCCAATTCACCCAATCCACTACGGAGGTATTTACGGACCAATTGACATTCATTTTTCTTGTAAAATCCTCTGCAGTGACATGGCAAGGGTTGGTAATCGGGTGTGATAAATGAAAGGAGACTGGAGACTTACGGATAACCGGGTCAGTACCGGGTTCTAGAGATAGCCCCGGATTGATGATTGCGCGACCCGGTTTTTTTTTTGATATTTTACAACTTTTTCTGCTTTTAGGGTTCCGTATCTCAAAAGGAAAAAAATGGAACCCTCATAGAATTATTTTGTTGTCCGTCAGTCTGTCTGTCTGTCGGTCTGTCTGTCTGTCAAGAACCTTTATCTCAGGAACGCGTGGAGGTATCGAGTTAGATTCGATATAAATATATAACGATATCGAGAGAAATTAACACCATAAATACTCAAATCTGCAGCCCTTTGAAGCTGTGAAAAAATCAAACTTCTGAGTCAACGAAAAACAGAGATGGCCGTTTATGCCCATTATGTCGCAAAAAAACTTTTATTTAGACACTCTCAAGGGATTCAAAATTCATAGGGTACTTCCCGTTGATCTAGAATCCTGAAATTTGGCAAAAAGCAAGCTCTTATAGCACAAGTAAAGGAAAAAATCTGAAAACTGTAAATTTGTAGTTACGTCACAAAAAAAAAACTCTTTTTGCGATTCGAAAAAATCTTCGTAACTGTATTTGGGAATTGAACTGTTTTCATAGGTTTGTAAGGTTTGTACGGAACCATCAGGGCGCGAGTCCGACTCGCACTTGTCCAGCTTTTTTACCTGTGATAAGCTGGTGATTTTCCGGGTAGATTTTTTTTTTGTTTTTCAAATCGTGGTGATATTTTTCTTTGTACGGCAATGTTTAAATCTACACTAATATTATATAAAAGTAATGTTTGTGTGTTTCGGTGAGTCGTATAATATTTTTTTAGTAAAATGGAGAAATTGGTACATGTTTGTTTGTAGATATTTAATTCCTGGTTCTACTGAACTGATTTTGAAAAATCCTTTACTGGTAGAATTATTAGTAGATTTTTTTCATATTGAAGCCGATGTGTGATATAGACAAGATTATGTTATAAATATATTTACTTTTTTATTCAAACTTTTTTTAAGTATCATTCTTATTAATGTTGTTATATATTTTAATTAATTTTTATTCTGTGCTTCTTCAGTCTGTGCATTTTAGACAATACACTAATCAAAATACTATGCAAAATTGTACTTTAAAATCTTCATATAGTCGGTAGCTTTGGCTAGCGGCGAAAATTAAAATTTGTCTCAAGTGAACATATCCACGGGATAAAAATTATCCTTTATCCTATTCCAGAACATGGCCTACTCGTATGACAAATTTCATCCCAATCCGTTCAGCCGTTTGGGCGTAAAGGTTACAAACACACACAAACATCCAAAAATATTTTTTTTTTCGGAATAATTGCTTTATCGAGTTAAAATCGCTAGGAAATATAACTTATTAGATATTTCATGAATACAGGCTGTTCCATTCCGATCCCCCTATTTGTACTTGGGTAAAATGGAACAGTCACAGTACTGATAGAGTCGTCAGTAATACTTAACATTTGACAATATTATAGCGACTCATAAATAATATTTTACGAAAGACGTAGGGTCACCCCCTGATTTGCATAGACCCTGAGGGTTGTCACATTAATGTAATATTTTTATTTTAAAACTAGTTGCTGCCAGTGACTTCGCGTGATAGTAGAAAATGATCTCAAGAGTCTTTCAAAAATAAAAAACATCTTATGTACTGTTCCAGTACAAGATTTACCCGTGCACCAAGTTTCCTCGAAATCCATTCAGCCATTAGAGCATGAAGAAGTAACAGACATATAACACACCTTTATAATAATAGTGTGATATCTCAGCTTGGCAGCGTTCAGGAAGCTGCACAGTGTCTTCTCGTCCAATATACCACAGTGTCTCAAGACGAAAGTCTATGAACAGTGCATGTTGCCAGTGATGACATTTGGCTCCGAAACGTGATCGCTTACAATTGGTTTCATCAGAAGGCTTAAAGTCACTCAAAGGTCAATGGAAAGGGCTATGCTCGGAGTTTTCCTGCGTGTTCGCGTCAGAAATAAAGATATCCGCAGGAGAACCAAGGTTACAGACATAGCCTGAAGAGTCACCAAACTTAGTGGCAGTGGGCAGGGTACATTTCTCGCAGAATAGATGGCCGTTGGGGACGAAAGGCTTTGAAATGGCGACCACGTACCGGAATACGCAGCGTTGACAGGCCTCCCACAAACCGTGGACCGAGGACTAGTGAGGGTTGCGGGAATTCGACGGATGCAAGACGCACAGGACCGGTCATTATATTTGGACCAGGCCTATGTCCAACAATGGACGTCTTTCAGCTGAAATGATGATGATGATATCTCAAAAGAGAAATTTTCATTTATCAGCCGGGTTAAATGGCTTAGTTAGTTACTCGTTGGTTAAACCTGTTTTTTTTCTTTCAATTCAGCTTTCAAGTCCAAATTATTTATTTTGAAACTGCACATAATGACCATAGTAATGTTAACAAATCTTGAAAACCGCATTCCCGGCAATTGCGGTAAATAAAAAGTAAAAAAAAGAAAGGAAGAAAGTAATAAAAAGTATTTCTTTCTTTTAGTTTGTACATAAAATTATTTTCAATTTGTTTAAATATTTATTAATTTATAATATTTATTAGTTAAGATGTATGTATAAAATATTATAATAAAAATTCTGGTCATTGAATAAAAAACAAAAATTTTATTATGATTTCTTTCTTTCTTTTCAATTTGTTGTATACATAAACAATATTAGATTTTCCCTCGGTGCCTATCCCATGGCAAATTCCGCTCACACACCGTTTTTATATAGGTGAGAAAATATCAAATGTTACCCCTACCACCTACCTAATTTTTATTTTTACCTTTGCGCTTGCAATGTAGTATTTCGCACTAGTGAAGAAAAGTGCAACGGCCAGCCTCTGCCATAATTTATTATACTTATTATACAACGTTGGTCGCGCGGCAGCCCCTTGTAGTCGCCCGGCACCCCCACTAAGTTGCATAAAAAATTATTCGCTAACCATTTCTTATACTAGTTTCTTTATAAATATTATACTCGCGAAGTTTACCTAATAATTTCGAGTGTGTTGCCAAACGTCGACTGGAGTATTTGAGCAATTATTATCATTACAATTCTTCGGCTATAAAAGGACCTTACCTTCGGCTAGAGTGTGTTATAATGCTTCTGTTGCATTCACGGACTTTGTCCACTGGAATTGATAATTTTAGGTTAGTAGGTGGTAGGTACCAATGGCAGTAAAAAAAATTAACACCCCCATTTCTAGTCCAGGCAATTACTGTCCATTCCAGGTTGCCTGGAAGAGATCGCGGAATGCGATAAGGCCAGCTATCGCATTCCGCATTGTATGTACGTATGTGTTTCCTTTTATGTTTGGATTGGTGTACAATAAAGGATATAATATATAAATAAATAAAAATAATGTCAAACAATTCAACATTTCATAAAAATAAAATAAATAACCTGCTTCAAAAGACGGGTCACCCCCGGTTTGCATGCCTCGCAGGGTTGTCACGTTAACTATAATTTATTTGCGTCAAATATATCGGAGAATGGAATTACTGTGTCGTGTCCTCACCCGTATCTGTGCGTTTTGAGTGATGGACAACCCTATTGTGTATTATGATAGTCGTAAGTTATGTGATTAGAAGGGTAAGGGATGGTGGGGGTAAGGGGGTGTGGTTGAGGTCGAATTTAGGATGGGTGGTTGTTTGGTCTTATTTTTATTTTTGTTACCTCACCTGATGGTAAGCTATGATGTGGTGAACGATAAAGCATGCTTGCTTAGAAGTAACATATTCAATCTTGACTTAAAGACCCCTAGATTGTAGCTATCAGGAAACACAGACTCCGACAAGGAATTCCACTCCTTAGGTGTATGCACAATGAATATGTTCCCAAACACGTCTTGTTCATTTAGGTGGGAGGTCCTTCATGTACCGGAAGAATATTAATATCACTGTTGCCCTAAAAATTTTAATGATGTATGAGTACCATAGCGACGAGATCGTGTATAGTGTATAGTCTTATAGTTTCATGTGTACGCTTTTGGTCTAGAAAATCTATAAATTTATTCTATACACTCGCTTACCGATGGATCCGCCCACATGAAAGTAAAAAAATATTGCAAGGGAAAGAAAGAAGAAAGAACGAAAGAAAAACTTTTATGTGAATTGCACAGGAAGTAACTACTTAATCAATAAGTAGTTAAATTAAAGGGATGCAACTCGACATACATTTTCACTGTTTTTCATACAACCGCTCTTACGCGATTATGACGTTATTCCACATTTTTCATTAGATATTTTGGAAACACAGTTTCATGTGGATGTTATCTAGGCTTCTATTGAAATCAATTTATAAATTTGTTTGTAAAACTAAGCCAGTAAAGACCTCCGATAATCTGCCATTTTGCATGAACTTACACTTAATAATTTACTCAAAAATTAAAAAAAGTCAACAAATGTTTAAATCAAAATTCTGAACGAAGACAATTTTTTTCAACACCTTTTAAGGGTTAAAAAAAAAACACGTATTTCCTGAAACCAGTTTTGTAAAACATTCGAGTAAATCACGGAATTTCCGAATGCCAACAGATTTTTCAGGCGTTATCTCTCTTTTTTCGCGTTGCTTTTTCATCAAACATCGCATCGGATTGCGTTAGATGAAGCAACAAGCTTTTTAACCATGCTCGATGTTGATGATAGGCGAGTGGAAAAGGACCCTCTTAAGAGAACATAGTCTTGTGATTATTTTAAAACCCATAATTATATACTTAAGTACAAACTTTTGTTTTTATAATTTAGAGTGATAGGTATTTGTTCTCTTTGTATTTTGGATTACCGTGACTGTACATTTGTAAAACTTAAAATTCCTGACGTAAATACGATATGAGTTGACTTACGAAAGGGAAACCCGGAGTTCTGGAATGCAAGGCAAAGAAGGAATATATGTTGTTTTAGTCAGTAAAAGACACGCCCTCTCGCTCAGCCCTAGAGCAGGAAAAATCATTGGATGATTTCCCACATAAAAAAAAAACCTTGTGGGAGTTTTCCAACGCTATGTCTTCCTATACGCGGTCGCTACTCCAGAACTTTTTGGCTCCATCGACCACCTATTCTTTGAGCAATGTCCTATTATTTAGTATATTCTTTTTCCCGAAACTCACTTTCATTGCGTTACCGCTTTTTGGCTTAATAGCGCAACAATGTCAAAATTGTTATAACCTATTAAGGTACTTACAGACTATTGACGTATCGATATCGAAATAACACTGAATACACCACGTGTGCCGGATCATTCCGGATCGCCGCCGGCCGGACATCGGATGACGCCGCTCGACCGGACAATTACGAGTACTGTAACGTGTACTGTACACTAGGGTAATGAATGATAATCAACTTGTAGCTATGTCATTTTTAATGAAGGTTTGACATTAAATATACAAACAAAAGGTTAAAAATAACCTTTTTTTTAGTGGGAAATCATCAAATTTTTTTTTCTGTCTCTTGTTACACTTTTATTTTATTCGTCTACTAATTATTTTACAAAAACACTATCTTACACATATTTATTATAATTAAAATAATACTTTTTTAATGGTTTATATTATTTAAGTATACAACACTGACTTGTTGCGTCATAACTACTGGTTCAGTTGAAAACCAGCGTCAGGCTCTAGTTGCCTGGCATTTATGCTGAACTGGACCTATTTTGGTGCAGCCGTGAGGCACGCAACTATATTTTTTTGCTACTGTTTGTTTTTTTATATATTTTTGTTTTATTTTTTAGTGTTTCGTGTTATCTAATATTATTTTTGTGCCTTGTGCTGTACCAATTTTTCTTTCTTTTTAAATTAAGTCTACCGTTCTGAGTTGAGCGATAATGAAAACAAACTATTACTAATTAAAACCCACCATTTTAGTTGACTGGTAGAGAATACCTTGTTGCATTAAGTCCGCCTATGTACCACTTCTGTACATTAATTTTAAATAAATAAATGTTCTTTCAGTTGCGTTTCAAGCCGCGATGAGACTTTTGAACATTTCCGCAGCGCAGTGCATTTGGCCACTGTCAAGTTTAGAAAGTATTTAGTGTTCAGTCACTTTGAGTTCCATTAGAACGCGGATATAACACATTCTAATGTTTTTGCAGTATTTGGCAGCAAATGTATCGAGTAAGTCTCCTCGGCAAGCTTTGCTGATGTAGTCAAAACTACAATAACATTCTCAGGTACATTTTACCAAAATTGGGCCTGTTTCAATGATTCTACTAATTGTCTACCTTCGCAGACATTTGAGATATGAAACTACATTAATTTTACAACACATTATCTACGATATATCGATCCACGAACAAATTAAAATAACTTCTGAACTTCACTCGAAAAAGACTCGCCAAAACATCTAATACGCCATTGAAAACATTGTTTAAAAAAATGTTTTATTTAGTGTTGCCACAAAGAAACCACACACCTATTAGCATACCTATTTGATGATAGTAATGATTTCAGAAAGCCAATTTTCAAAAGTAAATTAAGACAATTTGAAAATCTAGCCACAGTCAGTAAAGATTTTTATAGATTGAGACTAAGACGAGAATATGAACGTTTTAATGTACTTAAAATAGCGGGAATTTGAAACAAATTCAAGTATGCAATATCCTTAACATTATTCGAAATTCGAATTCAAACCAATGAACGAGCAATGCATCTCATTCACAACTCACTCTATCAAAGCAACACACAACATGCAATCTTATTGTTTAAGCCATTAGGATGATATTGACAGCATACAAAGTTGGTTTTAAATACAGGATTGATATTGTGAGGTATTGGGCCGTGACGTCACATGTTGTTCGCATTACACCACGATTGAGTGACGTAGGGGTATTTTGCGTATTGGCAGCCATTTTAACTTTAATTTGGTTAATAAATTTACACAGCACCCCTAGCCAAGTTGATAATCTGCAATCGTTAGCATAGTCGACCTTATAATGTTCCCACTGTTGGGACTCAGGCCTCCTCTCTAGGAGAGGGAACGGGCTGTAATCCACCACGCGGGCCCAGTGCGGGTTGGTGGATGTCACAGTCTTTGAATTTTTGGTTCTAAGACATGCCGGTTTCCTCACGATGTTTTCCTTCACCGTTTTGAGAGTAGTGGTGATGAAATAAATTACACAAAGTAATGCGCCTGGCTGGGTTTGAACCCGCGACCTACAACTCGTAAGTCGGGGACGTTACCACTCGGCCACCACTGTTCCTCCTGCAATCGTTAACGCTAGTCAAAACCTAATCAAATGTATGAGAATGACAAAATCTCAACATTAAGTCACGTGGGATAGAACAAACGAATAGAAAATTCGTAGCCAAGTTCATATCGTTCAAAATGATAGAATGAATTGTTATCGTTTCTACAATTTTCAACGCTACATCCTTTGTTATTGTAGAATGATATTGTAGAACGAGCGGTCGACTCAGGCGCGTCAACATGGCTACCAACTTATCGTTTTCTACTATTGCTAACATCGAGGCGTTACCGATTGGAGAATGGAATTTGAACCGAAGCGGTTGTAACTTGGCTAGGGGGGCAGGGGTGCTAAAGACAGTTAAAAGAACGAGCTCCTGGGTAAAAAGAATATTTAGTTGTTTTAAGAACGAGTGGACAAATATTAAATTTATACTCATCGTCGTCATCATTTTTGCCGAAAGACGTCCACTGTTGGAAATAGGCCTCCCCCAAGTGTCGCCATAACGACCGGTCCTGTACGTCTAACATTCATCGGATTCCCGCGACCCTCATTAGGTCATCGGTCCACCTTGCGGGAGGCCTTCCAACGCTTCGAAAATAAAAATGCAACACCACACTTTTTTTTTCGGTCGGAATATCATCCGCTCTTGGGTGGAGTGCGAGATAGTGCCAGACTTTTACTGACTAAAAACCCACTCATTGCCTTTCGTACCGGGTTCGAGTCTTCCTTTCGGAATTAGACCCAGTAGGCTTCGACCCTGCTGAGACTACAGTTGCTGATATCTCCTTGAGGCGCGCGTGGGACACTACGCGCCATCGACGACTTGGGCTCGAACCGGACGGTTACCGGACGGTCGGACAACGAGCTGCCCATTGCTCGCCGTCCGCAAGCCCGCGCCTTTGGTGGCCGGAAATCGGGATCGGAATCCGGTTGGGGCTAGGGAGCCATTGTCTCGCGCGTGCATGTGTGGCCTCATCCTTTGTTATCATTACTGCTTCGCAGAAGGCGACCGCCTGCCACTCCTTCTTGCTCCGGACCATAGCGATGTAACCCCACACTAGGAATTACTCCTATAACGCTGGTGCGTTCACAAACTTGTAAACTCACATACAAAAGACACTCAGACCCGGAACATCTATCTGTAGGCATACAAATATTTGTTCCGCGCGGAAATCAAACCGTCGAAACGCAGCGTATTGGTCAATCGCTCAACCATGCCGTCCAAACCGATATATGATACATCTCATAGCAATGCCATTCACCGTACCTTATCTACCAGCCACTGAATACATGGTAATCCACTAGAGGACAAGCCAGCCAAATTTCAATATGAAAACAAAATTGGCACTCGAATTCAAAAACTCAAAGTTAATTTTGTAACAAGAACAAAGAAACACGGTCGCTGGAAGTGGCTTAACTGGCGAAGTAATAGCGCGCTTGGCACGCTCGGAGCGGAGCGCAGTCGATACGAAAGCAATAAATAATAGAAGTAAATACGTACAAAGAATTTGGCAGAGTTGTGTCCAGTGGGGTGGATGTAGTGGAGCTGGATGTGTCATGGCTTTTGAGGATGCGTTTAAGTTGGTAAGGAGAATATTATAAATGATAAATACTAATAATCCATAAAATATCATCATCTATAAATTTTTCATAATAAAAATCAGCAAGGCAGCTTCTCGTTTTTCTTCTATTTTTGTGTGTTTTTGTCCGGTACGTAAGTAGGTGTGTTTTTTTTTGCTTATATCTATTTATTTAAGGGGTATTATAAAGTTAATATGGTTAACGCTTTACTTATGTAATATGTTGGACAAAATATGAAGAGTTTTGGATGGTTGCCTGAATGTTAAAATATGTAATTATTTTAATAGATATAAAAAAGCTGAAGAGTGTTCTTTTATTCCGACGGGATTATTTATCGAGGAAGGCTATAGGCTATATCATCATTTCAGCTGACAGACATCTACTGCTGGATATAGGCCTCCCCCAAATGCCGCCACAAATAACGGTCCTGTGCGTCTCGCATCCATCAGATTCCTGCGCTATGATACACGGGAGACACGGGTGATGCCGCGGGCGAAAATTATGTTAAAATATTTAAAAAATACCTTTATTAAAATGTAGGTATAATAAACGTCATGTTACAATATACTTTATACTGTAGCATGACATTATCTTGTATCATATGGGAACTGACATCTTAACTGGTGTTCATACACATAGTTTTTTTTGTAAATGATGAAAACAGGTCCCCTTGCAGACACTTCCATCCGCTCTACATCTTTGATCGTCCAGTTTGTTAGCCGAAAACTTGTACAATAATCACTAATGGAGCGATGCAGTGGTCACAACTCACGCGCGTCTCCACTTCCACATTTATTGCCTTAGCCGGGAACGAACCCGGAATTGTTCGATAATACACATATATTTAATAACCTTTGTTATGGTAACTGTTACCATAATGACTTTATTTGTTCAATGATATGTTGCATAGGTGGGAAGAGGAAAATATTTTTCGGCATGTGGGTTTGTTTGGTCTGCGGGCTGCGACTCTGGAAAGCTTAAGGCAACTGAAAGAATACAGGTGTGTATTTTAGTCGGTAAAAGTCTGACACGCCTTCTTGTTCGTTCAGATGTGCAGAGGCTATTTGATGATTTTCCACCGGAGAAAAAAAAAATCTAAACAACATCTAAACTAATATTATTTTAGTTTGTGTAATTTATTTCATCATCTCTGCTCTCAAAACGGTGAAGGAAAACATCGTGAGGAAACCGGCATGTCCTAGAACCAAAAATCCGAATACATGTAACATCCACCAACCTGCACTAGGCCCGCGTGGTGGATTACGGCCCGCGTGGTGGATTAGGGTGAAAAAAAACTCAATCATATAATAATTTTTAAATTAGTTACATTGCTTACAAGCAGCATCTAATATTTGCCGGTTTTTTAACACAAAATCATAAAATTTTCTACATGAAAAATCGAACAAGATTGTGGTTACGTACAATAAAAGAGTACCTATCTTTTGTGAATGTAATGAAGATATCCGCAGGAGAACCAAGGTTGCCAACATAGCACGAACAATCGCCAAACTTAAGTGGCAATGGGCAGGGCACAATGCTCGCAGAACAGATGGCCGTTGGAGCCGAATGGTTCAGGAGTGGCGACCGCGTACCGGAAGACGCAGTGGGAGAATCCGATGGATGCGAGACGCACAGGACCGTTCATTATGGTGACATTTGGGGGAGGCCTAAGTCCAGCAGTGGACGTCTATCGGCTGAAAAGATGATGATGATGACCTTTCTTTTATTTTTATTTTACTTTACTATAATCTTTTTAATTCTGCCTTTCTTTATATCACCTGAATCATTGCCTAAGCCTACTTTTGCCTAACAAACTTCCTGACTGCGCAATCTTACCCTCCTAAGACTGCAGTGGCTAAAACTACACTTACATTCGTCTTCCTTAGCCGTATGTTTTTAAGTTATGCCGCTGTAATGTGTTCATACAAGCCATTGATGCTGCCGTGTTCAGAGAGAGGGACTTTTGAACAAATATTTTTTGTAGAACAGTGAAAAAAAAGCTGGCTATAAAAAATAAAATGGTTTATTACTGTAAAGAGACTTTTTAAACGCTTAATGCTTAATTTATCACTTAGTTTATTTTTAATGTGTTCATTTGACTTGAATTTAAATGCACTAATGAATTAAATAAATCGAAATACTTTTATTTAATTCATTTTTTTATTCAATTCGTTTTAATTGTAGTGTTGTTAACCTCAATGTGTTCGACTTATTCAATTTTTAAAAATATTAATTTGATTGTGTTGTAAGTAATGTAATATTAGGTTTTTTTTTTTTTTTGTTATATTTTTCAAGGTATTATTATAGTGTGTGCTATGTACGCGTGTGCGCTATGTACGCTTTAATTGTCATATGCATAGTCCTGTTGTTAAAATTGTTCCTAGTATGTAAAAAGTATTTATGTATGTGTGTGTGTATGTATGGTGTGTGTGTTGACTGACCTGTTGGTCTAGTGGTTAGTGGCCTTGACTACTATGTCGGAGGTCGTGGGTTTGATTCCCACCCAGGACAAATGTTTATATGATGAGCATGATCATTTGTTCTGTGTCTGGGTGTAATTTATCTATATATGTATGTATTTAGAAATATATAAGTATGTTTATCAGTTGTCTAGTACCCATAACACAAGCTCTGCTTAGTTTGGGACTAGACGGCGTTGTGTGATAGTTGTGGAATATTATATTATATTATATGTGATGTGGCAGTACTACGGTACCCACAAGGTAGACTGATAACCTAGTGAGGGTCACGGGAATCCGATGGATGCGAGACACACAGAATTGGTCGTTACCGCGACACTTGGACGAGGCCTATGTCCAATAGTGGACGTCTTTCGGCTGAAATGATGATGATGAATCAGAAATGAAGATATCCGCAGGAGAACCAAGATTTCCGACATAACACGAAGAATCGCCAAACGTGGAAATGGGCAGGGCACATTGCTCGCAGAACGGATGGCGTCCGCGTACCGGAAGACGCAGTGTCGGAAGGCCCCCTAAGTGGGTAGGGTAGGTGAAGGTTGCGGGAATCCGATGGATGCAAGACGCACCTGACCGTCCATTGTGGCGATATTTGGGGGAGGTCTATGTCCAGCAGTGGACGTCTAACGGCTGAAATGATGATAATGATGTGGCAATACTTCATTTGAATAAATTAATGAATAAGAATATAAGGTTAAAAGAACAAAAGATTGTCTGTGAAAATTTATATTCCTAGAAAAGCGGGATTTCTCGTCATAAATATGTATCTTGAAATTTTTTATCTATATCTACACTTAAGTAGATAAAAGATACATTTCTCGATCTTTGTCAACCAAGAGCATTTTCCAACCCATTTCTTCTCTCCTGCCAATCGGTCTCCTGCTGAAAATTACACGTAAAACGAGTTTATTTTCAAACTAGTGCCGTAATACGAGCAGCAGACGCATAGGGTAGTTACACACTGCGGTGATGCAATCGCCCCACTAAGGCCATCTTACACACCATACTTTATCCGCACTCACAATTAGTTGCCACGAGATGGCAGGTAAAACTATACGACAGGGAATGGCGTGGAGTGGTGAACACTGATTTTTTTTTGGAACGTTACATTGAGTGTATAGCGATTTTTGATAAAATTGCAGTAACTTACAAAAGAATATCATAGGTAATACAAAAATTAAGTGGCAATGGGCAGGATACATAGCTCGCGGTACAGGAATTTTCTGAAGTAGGGACCACGTACAGGAAGACGCAGCGTCGGACGACTTGGTGTGGGTCGTGGGAAACCGATGGAAATGAGACGCATTGGACCGGACATTGTGGCGACTCTTAGAAGAGGTGTATGCCCAGTAAATGACTATAATAGATAATTCCAAAACACGGCAAATAATACAGATATCCCCATATTCTTTAGAGATCCGTACCTAAAAAGGAAAAAACAGAGCCCTTATAGGATAAAGAAAAGAAAGAAAGAAAGAAAATATGTTTATTTGGCAAAATAATTGATTTACAACTAAAAAAAAATAAAATAAAAATAAGGAGAAATAAAACCACACCAATAGGATCACTTTGTTGTCCGTCTGTCAAGATCCTTTATGTCAGGAATGTGTAGAAGTATACAGTTAAAATAAAACCATATTCTCAGGCTTGTGATCCATGGATGCTGTGAAAAATCAAACTTCTAAGTTAACGAAAAAAAAGATACCGTCATTTATGTCGCCTAAAACGTACATTTCGACACTTTCAAGGGAATTAAAATCCATGGGGTACTTTCCGTTGAAATTTGGCATAAAGCAAGGTCTTATAGCACAAATATAGGAATAAATCTGAAAACAGAAAAATTGCGATTCGAAGAAATCGTCGAGACTCCATTCGGCAATTGAATTATTTACTTATGTAGGTTTGTACGGAATTCTGAGTACGCGAGTCCGACTCGCACTTGCCCAGTTTTTCATATCAACACAATCAACCACAGAATAAAACTACCTGATTTAGGTACTAAACCTGGGACACAATTCTTATGATACAACTTGAGTAATTTAACACTGAACTGCTAAGCATACTGATGATGATCATTAAGCACAGCTAATATTAGCGCTCGCGCCGGGCCTTGGTACAGGCCATGATCCAGAGCGAGGAGGAGTGGCAGGCGGTGGCGTCCTTCTGCGAATCAGTAATGCTAGCAAAGGAGGAGGCCGCGAGGGCCGTTGCCTCGCGCCCCTGCCACCGGAATTCCGATCCCGATTTCCAGTCATCGTAAGCGTAGGCCGCGTGGCGTCCGACCGTCTGGTAACCGTCTGAACCGAGCTCAAGTCGTCGATGGCGCGTAGTGTTCCACGCGAGCCTCAAAGAGATGTCAGCAACTGTAGGGGCCTAGTAGGGTCGACGCTTACTGGGGCCAAGGGTCTAATTCTGAAAGGAAAACTCGACACCGGCACGAAAAGCAACGAAGGAATAGGAGTGGGTTTTTAGTCAGCAAAAGTGTGGCACTATCTCCCGCTCCACCCAAGATTAAGGGATGTCATTGGGTGATTTTCCACCGAAAAAAAAAGCTAACTAGTTTTCTCTTTAACTACAACAGCAAATTTTTGCAGTACCAGCCAGGATCATTTCCCAAAAAAATCTTTAGTGACATTCGACTCCACTCCTCTGTCCCTTAGTTCGTCGTCTCAGCCCAAGTCGTTAGTAACAAACTCCACACATTTGTGTCACCGGATACACAATCCCATTATAATTTTAAATTTTAAGCTCATTCATTTGCGTTTGCGCCCGATGTTACTTCGCAATCTTTGATGCGTTTTTGATACTCCACCACTTTTTAAGTGTTCTTTTTTCTGACGAACTTATTTTGCTTTTTTTTTCTTTTTTTTTTTGACGAAGTTATTTTGGAAGAGTCGTTGAGGTTGGTCTAAGTTTTTTTGGCTTATTTAATAGTGAATTAAGGTAGCGGTGCTATGAGATTGTTCGAAAGAGTCACCGTGGATCTGGAACGCAAAGGGCAACTGAAGGAATACGAGTGGATATCAGTAAAAGTCTGACACTCTCACTCACTCCACCCAGAGTAAAGCATATCATAATTACCCTTGTAATGACCAACAATATGAGAAATACACTGGCTCCTGTAATACAGATTTTAACTTGCTCAGGAGCCAGGGAATTTCATTTATGTGTGTAAAAAACTTTGTCAATAAATAATTTATTATTATTATATTATTAATGTTTCCACTGCTGGGACTCCGGCCTCTTCTTCAAGAGAATGAATGTGCTATAATCCACCATGTTATTACATATCTTCGAATTTTTGTTTCTAGGGCACGCTAGATATGATAATGTTCCCACTGTTGGGACTCAGGCCTCCTCTCTAGGAGAGGGAACGGGCCGTAATCCACCACGCGGGCCCAGTGCGGGTTGGTGAATGTCACATGTCTTCGAATTTTTGGTTCTAGGACATGCCGGCTTCCTCACGATGTTTTCCTTCACCGTTTTGAGAGCTGTGGTGATGAATTAAATTACACAATGAGGGACCACCTAGAACGGGAAGTTATATGGAGATTTTCCATCTCATAAAATACCCTTTAAGTGCTCATTGGCTTTTAAAAAGTAGAACCCATGCCCATAGCATTATAAACATGAACAACACCCTAGACTCATGCAAATATATATTCACACAACTATCACACAACGCCGTCTAGTCCCAAGCTAAGCAGAGCTTGAGTTATGAGTACTAGACAACTGATAAACATACTTAAATATTTCTAAATACATAAATATTATAGATAAATTACACCCAGACACAGAACAAATGATCGTGCTCATCTCACAAACATTTGCCCTGGGTGGGAATCGAACCCACGACCTCCGGCATAGCAGTCAGGACCACTAACCACTAGACCAACAGGCCGGTCAAATTATGGTTAAGTCTTAAAAATAATCGTAATACATTAATAGAAGTCAATCCAAATAATTAAAAATTAAAAATTATTTGGATTGACTTCTATCAAATACAAACATTAAAAATTATTAATAGGAATACAAAAAGTCATTATAAACATGAACAACACCCTAGACATATGCAAATAACATTAATTTAATTATACAATTTTTCCACCTTAATGCGGAAGCGAGGCGACCTATGCAGGTCCTCAATCACACCGTAATGTAACGTAAAATAAAAACATCATTAGCTTCGCGGTCCGCTCTCTAAATTATGAAATAATACGCGCGCAGGTGTGACCTGCGCTCCTATTGTACTTTTGCTTTTTTCTCGTATTTTTAGGGTTGCGTAAAGTGTTTGTTATTTGCAAGACATTGCAAAAGGATTTAATTCACCATCGTTGCATAGTGTAATTAATAAAAATAGTTGTAAATAGAAAAGTGTATTCGAAACCTATAATTTTTTTACAACAATAGTTTTTTAGAAAATTTCTGGTTTAAAAAAAAAAAAGTAATGCAATACAAATAATTAAATATCGACGTTTGAAGTACCAAAAACACAAAAATGTTAACGTTGAGAAATAATAGTACTATAAAATAGAAATGTTAGTTTTCTTGAAAGGTAATTTTGTGCAATTGCAAATAAAAATATGCGAAAAAAATGGTAAAAAAGATAAAATAAATCTCCGTTAGAAAGATTTAGTACTTCGCAGTAAATATGTTAATTTTAATCTGACCGAATTAACTAGTAAGATCAATGAAATTAGGATCAGAGAAAATAAATGTCAGCATGCCATTAATTTTTTTCTCCAGCCTTCATCATCATCGACATTTCAGCCGAAATACGTCCACTGTTAAACACAGGCAACCCCTAAGTGTCGCCATAATGGCCGGTCCTGTACATCTCGCATCCATCGGATTCCCGCAACACTCACCAGGTCATCAGTCCACCTTGTCCACAGGTACTACAGTCTTCACACCAAAATAATGCGGACACCTCCTAAAACAATATACGGAACCAGTTTCCTACATAATAACACATATACATGTCCACAATGCAGTGTTTATTTGTAAATTTTCACATTATTTTACATTTTTCTAAAGTTACACGTACGATTCCGTTGTCCCGTCGGGAATTTCTGTTGCTTCACAAATATAACTAGTGACTCGTTGCTTGCATATCTTCATTTAGTTATATTTAATTTAAAATATGTACAAAAGAACAGGGTTGTGATTTTCATTCATAATCAACATCATCATATCAGCTGAAAGGCGTCCACTGTTGGACATAGACCTCCCACGAGTGCCGCCATAATGAACGGTTCCGTGCGTCTCGCATCTATCGGATTCCCGTTTACCTTACTAGGTCATCGGTCCACCTTGTAGGAGGCTCTCCAACACTGCGTCTTCCGAAAAATGAAACATCTTTTCTTATTTTAAAATTGGTGATCAGCATCGGCTTGAAAATTGTATTTTTAAAGTAGATAACTCAATTCTTAAGGGTGCCTAATTTATTTGTATGGTGGTGGCCTCATCGTCATCATTTTAGCCAAAAGCCATCCAACAATGATTGGTATCATGCGTCGGATTGCCTTGACTATCAGGCCATAAGTCGACCTTTTGGGTGGCCTACCAACGCTGCGTCTTCAGGTACGCAGACGACATTCCAGAACCTTTCATCCCCATTGACCATCTGTTCTGCGAGCAATGTCACAAATGAATGAATGTGGCATGTTCACTGCCACTTAAGTTATTCTTGTAGTATGGTAGTAATAAGCACAAAAATAGACATATTATTTATTGCCAAGGTGACTATTGTCTTATGCCCAGTAATGCCAGTGCCCAGAAATGAAAAACGGACCGGACTACTTAATTGTGATTGGCTCAATGAACTATCGTCATCAAATCGCATCACCTGACGTGCTTTTAATTTGTGCAATGTCAATAAATATTAGTGTACCAATTTTAAATAATTATTAGCTTTCAGTTTTTTTAAGCTAGGAGCGAAATTTTCGTCAAAAACCATTTAAAAATACTAATAAAATTACAAAGAAACCCATTACTAAAGTTTATTACCTTTCCTAATAAGGTAAAAAGAAAATATAATTACAGAAATTAATTAATTCTAATAAAAAAATTAACAACCAAAGCCGAATCTGCGATACACCTGAGCTAGAGGAGAAAGGGGACGAATGGCACAGAAATACTAATTAAATATAACTGGAAATATTTTAATAAGTTTACGTGGGCACGCCGGCTCTGTTTAAAACAAATATTATGTCCGTTTGCACTGTACGTTAGGTGGGGCTGTAGAAACAGCGATTTGATATCGAATATGGAGGGATATTCACAAAAGTTGAAGTTTGACAGTGGCGCCAGTGACTGAAAAGTTGAAAGGGAATCGTTTGTCTTGGTATGGTCATGTGAAAAGGAGGGATGAAACGCATGTTACTAAAAGAGTTATGAGTTTACATGTGGATGGATGGAGAGGGAGAGGGAGACCAAAGAAAAGATGGATGGATTGTGTGAAGAGTGATATGAAAGAAAAGGAAGTTAGTGATAACACGGGATAAGGGCAGGATGATGATGATGATGATTCACAAAAGATATCACTTTTTATGCATGGTGAAATAAGCCATCTTAGGATTGTGACGCGGAATGGTTTGAAACAGTTATTAGTCAGTAAAAGTCTGTTACTCACTTTTGCTTCACACAGGTTCAGGTCAGTTATTTAATAAGCTTTCAAACCCAAAAAAAGTGTCCAGAAGTGTAATGATAATCAAATACTTCTCATGTGGTTTTTTTTTTGAAGGTAAGAAAATCATTCAATGACATACCGCGCTCTTGGGCTGAGCGAGAGGGCGTGTCATACTTTTACTGACTATAAACCCACTCCTATTTCTTCTTTTTCCTTCTGAAACAAACTCTTGGCCCTAGTAGGCTTCAACCCTGCACAATTAGTTCAGAATCTGCTACTGTCTAACATCATGTGCGCAGTGAAATGGTAGTCATCAAAGATGCAGCGCAGCGGCGAGTCGCGTACGCTCGCTTACGCAGCATCAGCTCCTCTTCAGGATTCCAGATGTACCAAATCCCATATCGAACACATTTTTGAAATTTTAAAGCTTTTTTGATGAGTTTTTCAAAAGAAATTGATTAATAATGTATGATAATCACGCTGCTATCATTTTCGTGGATTTAGTGGCCACAATGCTAGCGTTGAATTTTAATATCATTACTTGTGCTGCGTTTTTAATTTTATAAAAGCCGGGCTTTTCTTTTGTTAGAGTTACTTGTATTTGTGTTTGCGCCCACCTGTTTACGTCGCCCGCTTCACTTTATATTCAATGTCGGTTCAATATTATTAGAAAATATTATTTCGAAGGATTTATGTCTTAACACTTTTCTTATCTACATGTATAAATGGAGAAACTGACTGACATATCAACGCACAGCCGAAAGTACAGGGTTTAGGAGAGTAATACTTTGCATAAGATTTCCTTTTATGTCGTAGGCAAGCACTGAGAGATGATTTTCCAAAATGGTTTTTTTTTTTGGGTGGGAAAATCATCCAATGACATCCCGCGCTTTTGGGAGGGGTGAGAGGGCGTATCAGACTTTTACTGACTAAAAACCCAGTCCTTTTCCTTTTTTCCCATTATTCCAGGGCCCCGGGGATCTCTTTCACATCACCCGTGGCCCCCCCTATCTTAATCTTGTTATTAACTGAAACTCATCTACCTATATTTCTTCAGTTTGTATAACTTTCAGAAGAAGAGGCAAATATTTTATTTGTTCCAGGATCTCTTTTAAGTTTATTTAATTTAAAGTACTATAAGTGTACTGATATATTTACTAACATATTTTGTATTTACCGCAAACAGCTAGAAAGCCATTAATGATAACGAAAACAACAATAACATAATTGCAAAATATATCTTAATTTTTTTTGTCATACTACTGCACCAAAATTTACGCAATCTCCTTCCAATCAAATTCCAGAGCCACCCTATCCATCACTTTCTTAATTTCGCAGCCCCAATGACTAATTAACTCTTTGGAAAGCGACAGAGCTGCCTACTTCCTCTGATCGGTGACATTAGCAATTTTTCCCGATAAATTCGTAATTGCTCTACCGTTTCTCACTCAATCAACATCTTCGGTGGTTTATGACTTCCGTGCCCCTGTCACCGGCAGCGCTTTCAGCGAATTTATTCTTATATAACGTCTAACTTTATTAAAAAGGGCTCAGATATTGCAGCGCTTGAAAGTCACGAGCATTCCATTGGAGTTGGAATCAAAAATTTAAATTGCTAACATTCTTCACTCGGTCTGTCTTTATTGGTGTTCCGATGCGCTCATTGGAATTGCGGTTCTTAATTTTATACGTGACTTATCTTAGACTGATTAAACTGCTCTTGTTTGAAGACGGGAGTTTTAAACTTTAATGAAACATTGCACCATCCAAAGGTACTGTGGGGCTTGTGAATAATAAAAAAAAACTGGCCATGTGCGAGTGGGTTCCCTACCGTCCGTAGCAAAAATCTAGGAAAAAAAATCACATTTGTAGAATGGCCTTTAAACATTTTTTTTTTAATGTTTGTGTGATGAGCACAATCATTTGTTCTGTGTCTGAGTGTAGTTTATCTATATGTATGTATTTAGAAATGTATAAGTATGTTTATCAGTTGTCTAGTACTCATAACACAAGCTCTGCTTAGCTTGGGGCTAGACGGCGTTGTATGATAGTTGTGGAATATTATATTATATTATTTTATTCTGTTTTTTAGTATTTGTTGTTATAGCGGAAACAGAAATAAATCATCTGTGAAAATTTCAACAGTCTAACTATCACGGTTCATGAGATACAGCCTGGTGACATACGGTCAGGAAGACAGATAGACGGTCGGACAGCGGAGTCTTAGTAATAGGGTTATAAAAATACTTTGACTCAAGATATTAAAAATATTTTTTTACAAAGTAATAAAAAGAAAAAAGATGTAATCAGTGCGAGGTCAAAAAGGCACCTAACTCAGCATATGCTGCGTTATTTAAAACGATAAATAACGCAACGCTGGTATTTTGTTACAAGTGCAAATATGCGCGATACACTCGCTTCGACTGTTCACAATGATGAGCTTATATAAGCATTTCTAGGCACGTATTAATCAAATTTTTTACTATAACATACTTATGAGATTTACAAGAGTAATTGCATTCACGTAATTCAATTACAGGAGTAATATAGGCGTATATGGCATTTCAGAGCTCTAAAATAAATACGTTATAAGTAACAGTAAACTTATAAAGTGGGCCCTTTTGGTAAATTTTATGCAGATATAAGTCTCATATAGTCCTTGATAAATTAGGGTTCTAGGATAGTAAGTTTAAAAACTACTTTTATTTATTTATTTAACAATTTATGTTCTTGATAGCTACAAGCTGGAGATCTTCAAGTTATAAATTAATAGGTTAGTTCTAGGCAAGCTTGCTCCATCTTCGCTTAAAAAAATGCCTGAAAGATGCACACCAACAATGAAAACGACACAAAAACACACCATTTTCTAACAAAGAGAATATCTTAATTGGCTCAATACTTTAAATTAACCTCATTCGCAAATCAGGAGAAACTTTTAACAAAGTTTTTAATTTAAATCTACTTTTTTTTTCCAAATATCGAGGGAATAAAAAGATACATTTTTTTGTAAGGGTGGGAGAGGGTTAAACGGCCATTTCCCTTCTTTCTATTGAGACAGATTTACACAATGCCCAGGGCCAACGGGCTTTCCAAGACGATATTTTTATATCTTTATTGGGATCTTGCAATATAATAAAATATGTTTGTGAAAAATAGTAGCAATTTGAATGTCAACTCGAAGGGTCGCCGGAATAGGAAGCAATGGCCACGAAATATGATGGAATGAGATAGGAATGTCTATTGAGAATAAGCGTTTTATGTATCCATTTGAATATGGTATATGTACGTTTTTATGTGCTATATAAAATATATGTTACCTCTAGTAAACCAATATTATGAAATGATTTTGAAAGCAATTTTATCAACGACGTAGTTATGAAGGCTTGGAATTGATAATTAGAAAGACTAGTTCAACATGGACTCTGACGACATGGTCTATAATGGCTGCCATAAAAAAACCGAGTGTTTGCGAGAGAGACATTTGTCAAAAATTGCTTTGTACGTTTATTTCATACGTATTAAATACTCGCATACATCAGAATCCTGCAAACCTTACCTTAGGTCATCGGTTGGGCACGCCACAATTATGGCGGTGA
Organism: Mythimna vitellina; assembly: GCA_949316375.1. Lineage (NCBI taxonomy): Eukaryota > Metazoa > Arthropoda > Insecta > Lepidoptera > Noctuidae > Mythimna > Mythimna vitellina. The sequence continues at coordinate 2,223,159 of OX438704.1, forward strand.
GTCCCCTCTTTGAAGCGTGGTTGGAAAGACCTCACGGCGTCCTCACCTTTCGCATGACGCAGGTTCTCACCGAACATGGTAAGTTCGGGAAGTTCCTGCGCCGGATTCGTGCGGAAGTGACGCCCGGGTGTTGCCACTGTGTGGACCGCCCGGAGGACACGGTGGAGCACACGGTGGAGGTGTGGCCCGCTTTGGCAGTGCAACGTCGTGTCCTCGGCGGCGGCGATTTCTTGCGCCAGGCCTTGGTTCAGGCCATGGTCCGGAGCGAGTAGGAGTGGGAGTTGGCGGTAGCCTCCTTCTGCGAAGCAGTAATGCTAGCAAATTAGGTGGCCGATCGCGTGAGCCAACGGTCTTTACGCCCTGTCCGCCGCCGGGATTCCGATCCCGATTTCCGGCCACCGTAAGCGCGTGTTACCGTCTGGACCGAGCCCAAGTCGTCGACGGCGCGTACTGTTCCACGCGCGCCTCACGGTGATGTCAGCAAATCGTAGGGGCCTAGCAGGGTCGAAGCCTACTGGGGCCACGGGTAGCGTGAAAGCGAAACCCGGGGCCCTGGGACGAATGCAAAGAAGGAACAGGAGTGGGTTTTTAGTCAGTAAAAGTCTATCTCCCGCTCGCACAATAAATGTGTTCCCAGAACGTTTTGTGCGAAGTTATAAAAAAAATATATAAAATCCGTATAAAACCTAGAACATAATCAATTTTCTATTATAGAAACTACTAACGCAAGCTCATAAACATATCCCGGATTCCTTCACAAATTCCCGATACTTTCGAAACAAATAAATAAGGACACCCCATTGAGTATCCGCAAAATAGAGTGGACGGAGAGAAAAAATATCCGACCGCTAACAGAGCAACTTCCGAACTCGGATATTTATGGACAGAAGGGGTGTTTTATTGCGCTGTGTTCCATTTTAACCCACTTGCCCCCGGCCGTCCACACTTTATAGTGCATTCAGACTGTAGTGTAGCGGATTTGGTTTTTTATTGTGAGTGGCGATGTTTGTTAAGTTGTGTCGTTAAGTTTTTTTTTTAATTCAAAATATTTAATTTTGGAAAATTTGATTGGTCTAATTTATAATTAGCTTTGCTTCCAACGTATATCCTTTAGAAAAAATACACTTTTATGCAATCCAAAGAATCTTGTAATATGAAACGTTTACTGTCTCAAACCAGGGTGTAAAATTGTGAGAGACTGGTGCCTGAAATAATTTTTCATCATATCAGCCGAAAGACGTCCACCGTTGGACATAGGCCTTCCCCAAATGTCGCCAAAACGAACTTCCCTTTGCATCTTGCATACATCAAATTCGCGAGGCCCTAAACGGGTCATCGAAAAGATCATGTGAAAAGCTTTCCAACGCTGCATCTTCAAGTAGACGATCCTCACTCTAGAACCTTTCGTCCCCATCGACCATTTGTTTTGCAAGCAATGTGCTCCCACCGCCACTTAAGTATGGCGATTTTTTGCGCTATGTCGGTAGCCTTCGTTCTCTTGCGGATATCTTTATTTCTGATGAGACCATGCAAGGAAACTCCGAACATATCCCTTTCCATTGCCCTTAGGGTGACTTTAAAGCCTTCTAACGAGGCCCATTGTGAGCCACTACGTTTCAGAGTCATATGTCATCACTGGTAACACAGGTCTGGTCATAAAATTTCGTCTTGAGACACTGTGGTGTGTTGAACGAGAAGTTATCGTGCAGTTTCCCGAACGTTGCCCAGCCGAGTTGGATTCGACGATTGATCCCTTTCTCCAAGTTAGGCGTCCATTACACGATAGGTTTTGCTATCAGTTTTGCCACAGTCAATTTTCCGTCTAATGCGATGATTGACGTTTGCATGACGAAAAACGAATGGCGGTTAAATTCCGTCATTCAAACATCATTCATGATTGATGGAATTGATTGACTGCCTGCATGACCGTGTAATGGACGCCTTAGACCTACCCAAATTACTGCTTAATTTTGGCAATAATTCAATATTTTTTATGAAGTTGCTTTATTTATTTATGTACTAACAAACACTCAAAATCGAAAAGAACAAATACAGATGGAAGAGTACAAAGATACTGCTTATTTCAAATGTAATTTCTTCCAGCAGACCTGCGACAGGAGAGTTGGATGAGAGATGTAAACGCAGTGTGTATAAATAATTCAGAAAAAAATAATTAAATAGACTATATTATCTACATTATTATAATTATAATACATACAAATATTAATGACAGTAAATAATGTGTTTATAATCAATAGAATAGAGAGCAGTGGTGGCTGAGTGGTAACGAAGGAACAGGAGTCGGTTTTTAGTCAGTAAAAGTCTGACATTATCTCCCGCTCCGCCCAATAGCGGGGGATTTCATAAAATGATTTTACCACCAAAAAAAAAGTGGTGGCTGAGTGGTAACGGCCCCGACTTACGAGTTGCAGGTCGCGGGTTCAAACCCAGCCAGGCTCATTACTTTGTGTAATTTATTTCATCACCACTGTTCTCAAAACGGTGAAACCGACATGTCCTAGAACCAAAAATTCGAAGACATGTGACATCCACCAACCCGCACTGGGCCCACGTGGTGGATTACGGCCCATGCCCTCTCCTAGAGAGGAGTCCTGAGTCCCAGCAGTGGGAACATTATAAAGCAGAATATGCTATATATGCTAAGCAATAGAAACACCTCAAATCATGTGAACACACCCCTTGGTACACACCGGTGTGACGAACGCCCATTTTATTCCACGTTTGGAAAAATAAGTTTTTTTTATCTGTATATTTATTCGACAGTGCCCTTTCCCTCGGACCGATAAGGTGATGTTCATAGATACAGGCATATTGTTTCGCTAGAATACCATCGCTTTTGGCAGGTCATTTGCTTTTTATGGTTTTATCGTGATTTGTTGGGGAAATTGTGACTGGATTTCGATACCTCTTACGTATAAAGTCGTAACTTGGTTTTTTTTTAGTTAAATTGTGTTATAATAATAATAATTTTATTTCGGGTGGCATAAACCCATAGAAATCTTAATCTTAATCTAGTACATATTTTTTACATTTAATTTACCATGACTGGTCACACATAGACAATGCATGATCACACATGACCCACTCATTTTGAAAGGGATAGTCAAAACGTACAGCTATTGTGTAGTCAAAGCGTACAGAATGCTGTTGTTGCTACTTCGTATACGGGCCAGCCAGGAATCTGCTTTTTTTTGCGCATGGCCTTTGCAATCGACCTCATCTATATGATAAAAAAACCGGGCAAGTACGAGTTGGACTCGCGCCTTAAGGGTTCCGTACAAACTTACCTATAAAAACAGTTCAATTCACGGATCGAATCTTAAAGATTTTTTCGAATCGCAAAAAAGATTTTTTTTTGTGACGTAACTACAAATGTACAGTTTTCAGATTTTTTCCTTTACTTGTGCTATGAGATTTTCAGCTTCATGCCAAATATCAGGATTTTAGGTCAACGGGAAGTACCTTTTGAATTTTGATTCCCATAAAAGAGTCGAAATACATGTTTTTTGCTACATAAACGGCCGTATCTTTTTTTTCCGTTAACTTAGAAGTTTGATTTTTTTTACAGCTTTAAGGGACCGCAGACTTGCCTATATGGTTTTAGTTTCAACTTGATACCTCTACGCGTTCCCGAGATAAAGGGTCTTGACAGACAGACAGACAGATGGACAGACGAACAACAAAGTGATCCTATAAGAGTTCCGTTTTTTCCTTTTTTGGTACGGAACCCTAAAAATGGGCTCGTGGAATTTTGAGATGACTATTGGTTCTAGGATGCCAGTTTCCTCACGATATTTCCTTTCACAGTTTTCAGAGCAGTGATGATGAAAATAAATAACACAAAGCATATATCTGGCTTTTTAACTATACACTAAACCATAAGACTTCATAAAACATTCAAAGCCCAACACAAACAAGCACGAACAACCACTTTATCTCTCAGATACATCGACACTAATGCGGAAAAATAAATCCACCCCAATCCCGAAGGGGTTGATAACACTCAAGCCGTCAATAGCCAACGATTTGCCACTACCCTTAAATTGGGCAGAAGACGTGCCCACTTGGGTACGCGGACCCATCCGAGGATGAAAAATATCTTCGAATCAGTCGGAAATTGTTTTTGAGATGATCTTGTTTGGAATCGGAAGGTGGTCATTTTGGAAAAAATGTTAAGTAATAAATTATAGAAAAAAATAGCCAACTAAAGGGAACACCAATTCCCCACCACCACTCATCACCACTCACCATTTCAGAGAAAAACAAGTATCTTCTGTACTATTTCAGGACATTGCCTACCCGTTTTTTTTAAGGTCGTAAATCATCCTAATGGGTTCTCCCGCTCTATGGTTTTTTTTTTTTAATTGATATAAACCAGTGCTATATTATGGTGGGGCGAGAGGATGTGCTTTTTATTTTTTTTATTGTTTGAGAAAATCATCTTATGACAAATCTCGCTCTTGGGCGGAGTGTGAGATAATGCCAGACTTTTACTGACTAAAAACCCACTCCTGTTCCTTCTTAGCCTTCGTCCCAGGGCCCCGGGTTTCACTTCCACACTACCCGTGGCCCCAGTAGGCTTCGACCCTGCTGGGCCCCTACGATTTGCTGACATCTCCCTGAGGCGAGCGTGGAACAATACGCGCTGTCAACGACTTGGGCTCGGTCCGGACTGTTACCGCACGGTTGGACAGCGAGCCACCCATAAATTGCTCGCCGTCCGTAAGCCTGGAAGGGATGTGTTAGGCTTTTACTGACTAAAACTATACCTTAGTTCCTTCTTTCAGGAGCTCGGGTTTCCCTTTCGGAAGTCAACCCAAGGCTCTAGACTGTTTACTCGTGTGCTATGTTTCATTGAAATCCGTTCAGCTGTTCGAGCGTGGAGAAGTAACAAACATACATACTCACGTAAACACACTCACTAACTTTCGCCATTAAAATATTAGTGTGATATGTGGCATTAGTTTTACTTTACTTTGTTTCTAAGCAGAGAATCCAATAGTCGTCAGAATTACAAATAATAATAAATAATAATTGTTTGATGTTGTAATACGTGTGCAAATAAGTGAACCCCTGACTCCTGAGGTAGGTTAGGTGTCTGTATTTCAGGAGCCAGTGACTTCTTTCAGTTTCATTATACTACATTGAAATAATTATAGACGTAAAATTAACGAAATAATTTAGATAAAACGTTATTAGAATTACTTGAATATAAAATTAGTTACATATTGATTAATTCTATTTTTTTAAATTACTAATCACAATAGTCATAAAAAAAAGTCCATAGTCATAATAAATATCTATGAAATAAACCGGTTAAAAGTTATTCTTAAAGAATTTTTCCATAGGAAAGCTTATATAACAAGATAATAGGCTAATCATGCTCTCTTAAAGAAAAAAATATACTAATTTCTGATAGATGGTATATAAAAAAGGCAGTTTTTACTGCCATCTAGCGTTAACTTTGTGTACATTGTTTCTGTATACTCGAAAATATTTAATAAGTCGTTCGTAAAGTCACCAAGCTTTTACTATAATTACTTGTACTATACTCATAAGCAGTCATAGTTTAGTTATGGGAACACATTCACTGTGCGTACAGCTAAGGAGTGGAATTCCTTGCCGGAATCTGTTTCTTGATGGCTACCACCCGGGAATCTTTAAGTCAAGAGTGAATAGGTAACTTCTAGGAAAGCGCGCTCCATCGTCGACCGCATCGTCGCTTTCCATCAGGTGAGATAGCGGTCAAGCGCGAACCTATCAAGAATAAAAAAAAGTCACATGCTTATTATTTCAGTAGTTAATCATCAATATTTTGAATTGTCAAGAAGAAAACAGTCATAAAAATGATGCTAATTACACATTCCAAAGCGTAGATCTCTATAGAGAAGAATGTGCGAGACACTCCACTCTTTTAAATCATGTTATGTACGAGTATTACATATATCTCGGGTACATATTTGTTGTTACTTCTATTATCGGCGTACAATGAAGTAATAAAAAAACTAATTCTGTTGTTTTTAATTATATCTAGTGCTTGACTGCGATCCCACCTGATGGTAAGCAGTGATGCAATCATTGATAGTGAATCACACTAGTTTATTAAGAGCCCATTCACTCTAGCCTTGAAAACACCTAAATTAGAATGGAATACTTCTAAATATTCTATCGCTCTGTTTGGTTGTTATGAAAACAACCAAGTCTATAAACTAACCCTTTATAAAAAAAGCTTCACAATCCATTTAAATCAATAACCACATCCCTTCTCAAACAGAAAAAAATCGCCCTCTCCTCGCCGCATCAATTTGGCCCCAACTGGGTTCGGGCACATTTCCACCGGCTTATAAGTTTTCTAACCTAACGTTGTTAGTCTGACCACGACTCTCCCACGGGCAAGATTTAGCTATAAATTGCCCAAGTTAAGTGATTTCCCGCTTTCAATCTTTCAATGCCTCAGCGTATATTTTTTACGCGGGTAGCTTCATAATTTAGTGGGTTAAGATCGATTGTTTTTGATGGTGTGTTGTTTATTTTGTGTTGAGTTTAGGTTAGAGCATTTTTGTAGTTTTGATACTGAATATCTACATTATTTGCTTAAAAAAAAATGTAAATGAAGCACTTTCACACACCATTTAGTCCACAACAAATTAGTCTCATATTTGTAAATTCACTTTTCGAGAATAAAAATAAAACTACGTCCTGAAAAATAAATTTAAAACAAGTTTTTTATTCCTTTGGTTATAATTAAAAAATAATAAAGAAAGTATATTTTATAAATAATAATAATAAAAGATAAGCGATTATGATTGTATTGATATAGGATTTTTTATAAATGTATATGTTAATTAGCATACAAAGTACAAATATTTTAGTATGTGAGTAGGTATGTTTTTAAACGAAGGATGTTTTGATGAAATAAATATTACGAAACATTACGAAAAACAACTTATTTTTATAATTTTTTTTCTGTGTGAAGTTAAGGTGTGCAATAAAATATATAATTTTAATAAGATTAAGATAAAAAAAACTTTTTACGAAAAAAAAAACCGACTTCAACGTAAAAAACACACACTAAAAAGTGCAAAATAATTTTAATTTCGGGGGTCGATGTTTCTGCATTAGTTTTGTATCTTCGTTATTTAACACCGACTTCCGGAATTAAAGTTATTTTGCACTTTTTAGTTTACATTGAAGTCGGTTGTTTTTTTTTGTAAAAAGGTTTTTATTTTACACTATTTTGTTATGGTACCTCCACTAAAAAGTACCCCTCAACCAAACTTAAATACCTTATAGTCAGAGTGCATCTCATGATAATTCTAATAATGCCAAGCACGGTTAGGTTACATTCAATTATTACAGAGTTCTGGTGCCTGCCTTCCGTCTTCATCATCAGATTAGTTCGATATATCCCCTCCCTCTTTTCATTCAGTCAGTCGTCGACTACACGTATAAACAAAGCAATTTTACTTATTGCAACAGTTCTGATGTGATCCTATGAGGAGTTCCGTTCCATATCTTCGAAGTTCATGATCAGATCATAACAATATTTCTATAAGACCAATTTGGAAGTATAAACCTTCAATCAAAAAATTAATTTTCAAAATCGGTCCACAATCGACCGAGAAATCGGTGAACATACATTAAAAAAAAATACATTCAGCCGAACATAGAACCTCCTTCTTTTAAAAAGTCGGTTAAAAATTTTTTTCATAAAATTTGCAATATTCGTTTTTATTACAATATTGAATAGAAAATTTTAAACTTGCAACAGCTCCGCAACTACGAGTAGGTATGTAAAGGTCATCACATCATATCATATTTCAAGTTGGCATGTCATTTCTGAAGGCATGCAGACACGTGACCTTAGCCTCTATGGTAATCGAGGAAGGAAACCAACGTTATCAGGGGCCTGACAACCGGATCGCAGAATGATGTTTCCTGTGCTAGTGCGGTATGCACTCTATTTTAATACGACTCTGCGATTTTTAGTCATTTGCACTCTTACAATAGAATACTTAGAAGAAAGAATAGTATATAGAATAAACTTTAATTATGCACAAACTTTAATATATGGGTTTTTTTATGTGACATGACATCGAATAACTTTTCCAGCTGAATGGAAGCATTGTCAGAATTTTAGTGACTAAAACTCCTAGTGTTTCTTCAGTTCCCTTTTATTTATTTATTTTATAATTTTTGTACACACATTATATTATATATACACAAGAAGATACATTGTTATAAAAAACTGAGGGTTCCGTACAAACTAAATTATGTAAATAGTCCAATTCCCGAACCGAGCCTCGAAGATTTTTCCGTATAGAAAAAAGTTTTTTTTTTTTGTGACGTAACTACAAATTTTCAGTTTTTAGATTTATTCCTATACTTGTGCTATATGACGTTGCTTCATGCTAAATTTCAGGGTTCTAGGTCAACGGGAAGTACCTATGAATTTCGATTTTCTTAGGAGTGTCAAATTTACGATTTTTGCGACATAAAAGTTTTTATCTTTTTTTTCGTTAAATTAGAAGTTTATTTTTTTCACAGCTTCAAGAGACCGCAGACCTGATCATATAATTTTGATTTCAACTCGATACCTCCATGCGTTCTCGAGATAAAGGGTCTCGACAGACACATAGTCAGACAGACGGACAGCAAAGTGATCCTATAAGGGTTCCGTTTTTTCCTTTTGAGGTACGGAACCCTAAAAATTGTACAAAGGTACTGCTTATTTTAAAAATACATTTCTTCCAGCAGACCTGCCAAAGGAGAGATTAAGAGAAATGTAGACAATAGTGAAACGTTGATTTTTTATTTAGAGGGCTGCGGTATACTTCTTGCACTGTCCTCAGCCCAGGCAGGCGTCGGCCCTAACTGTCCCCTATAATTTTTGCTGACATCTCTGAGGCGCGCGTGGAGTACAAACCGCCGTCCGCCCGGGTTTGGTCCCTATTGAACGGCGAACTAAGGGTAGCTCGCCATCTGCAATTCCACGGCTGTAGGTAGATCATTGGTAGTCGTCCTATGATTGCCGACGGCCGGGGGCGTCACCGGTATGGAATCTTAGGTACATTAGTGGTTTTATCGCTGACGGTACAGTCCTATCGGAAATATCTACTAACCTTTCGATGGACTGAAAGAATATAAAACTTATAAAAAGAAGGGCTACAGTGTACTGTAAATATCTAATATTAAATAAAGTCAGTTAGTGGATCCTTTGTGTATCACCTTAATATTGTAACAGTTCTTTTTGTCTCAAATAAATAAAATAAAATTTAATTTTAGAGTTATACAGAACAGGGTGTAAAATTCCAAATTCCACCGTTTTTTTTTAGGTGGTAAAATCATCTTATGACAAATCCCGCTCTTGGGCGGAGCGACAGATAGTGTCACACTTTTACTGACTAAAAATCCACTCCTGCTTCATCTTTGCCTTCGTCCTAGGGCCCCTCACTTTCACACTACCGGTGGCCCCAGTAAATTCCTCCGTTGAAATGAGAGGAACCTCCGACCAGACGGGTGTTATGTCTCATCCGGACAACTGCACGACAGTTGATTTTCGGGCTCTTTTATATATTTTTATTTGGATTTTTTTGTCAATGAGTTGCGCCATCGCCACACATGAACTCATTATTACATAGCGACATCTATGGAGATAATGTCGCTACATATTAATGAGTTTTGTGGATAATCATTTTGAAAATATACATTCTTGCTTGACTGAATATTTGTGTTATATATAAGCTGAAAGTAAGTTTTCCTTTAAGCGTAAAATTCGGAACTACTACTTGAAGTCCTCTCAACTTTAGTTTGGTCTTCGTCAGAATTATTATTAAGTTCTCTTAATGATTTGATATTTTTCATAGTATTTATTAGTTTATAATTTTAGCAGAAGTATTATTGTAAATAACCTATTTTTTATTTTATTTTTTTTCTGTTCGAATTATCTGTTATTCGTTTATTGTGCAAGTCTACCACAGTGTTGTCTTTTTAACTCAAAGGTTGACTGGTAGAGAATGTCTTGTTGCATTAAGTCCGCCACTACTACTTGAAGTCCTCTCAACTTTAGTTTGGTCTTCGTCAGAATTATTATTAAGTTCTCTTAATGATTTGATATTTTTCATAGTATTTATTAGTTTATAATTTTAGCAGAAGTATTATTATAAATAACCTATTATTTATTTTATTTTTTTTCTGTTCGAATTATCTGTTATTCGTTTATTGTGCAAGTCTACCACAGTGTTGTCTTTTTAACTCAAAGGTTGACTGGTAGAGAATGTCTTGTTGCATTAAGTCCGCCACTACTACTTGAAGTCCTCTCAACTTTAGTTTGGTCTTCGTCAGAATTATTATTAAGTTCTCTTAATGATTTGATATTTTTCATAGTATTTATTAGTTTATAATTTTAGCAGAAGTATTATTGTAAATAACCTATTTTTTATTTTATTTTTTTTCTGTTCGAATTATCTGTTATTCGTTTATTGTGCAAGTCTACCACAGTGTTGTCTTTTTAACTCAAAGGTTGACTGGTAGAGAATGTCTTGTTGCATTAAGTCCGCCACTACTACTTGAAGTCCTCTCAACTTTAGTTTGGTCTTCGTCAGAATTATTATTAAGTTCTCTTAATGATTTGATATTTTTCATAGTATTTATTAGTTTATAATTTTAGCAGAAGTATTATTATAAATAACCTATTTTTTATTTTATTTTTTTTCTGTTCGAATTATCTGTTATTCGTTTATTATGCAAGCCTACCATAGTGTTGTCTTTTTAACTCAAAGGTTGACTGGTAGAGAATGCCCTGTTGCATTAAGTCCGCCTATGTACCACTACTGTACGTGAATGTTAAATAAATAAATAAATACCCTTTGGCTAGAGTCTTTACTCGACAAACACCCTGCTTGAGATGATTGACACTTAATGCAACATAACATAAAACAATTTTCTTAACAAAACACTTGAGTTATTACTTTAATATCTACGCTACGAAAACAGCTTCTCAATATTCACATGAAACATTTATATGGACAATTCTTTTCAAAAACCCCCGATAACGTTACTTTTGTCTCGTCACCCATTACTTCATTTCCTGGTTACTGACCCAGATAAAAGATGGGTAACCCAATAGCGTCTGGATCTTTTGTCCAGCAGTGAACCATTCAAACGGCTTGAATACGGTTAGCCTTGTATGACCGATGCGCAGTGTGACTCGTTCTCGTTTTATTGAATGGACGCTTAGATTGCTGTCAGTATCTACCTGTTTGGAGTATAGGGTGATGTATTTTTCATCATTTTTTTTTTTGTATTATTTTGATTGGCCCAGTGGTTAGTGGACAAGTGTTTGTGTGATGAGCACGGTCTTTGTTCTGTGTCTGGGTGTAATTTATCTATAATATTTACGGGTATGTATCTATTTGGTCATGTGAAGAGGGGGGATGAAACGCATGTTACTAAAAGAGTTATGAGTTTACATGTGGATGGATGGAGAGGGAGAGGGAGACCAAAGAAAAGATAGATGGATTGTGTGAAGAGTGATATGAAAGAAAAGGAAGTTAGTGATAGCATGACGAGTGACAGGGCAGAGTGGAAGAAAAAAACGTGTTGCGCCGACCCCAAATAACACGGGATAAGGGCAGGAAGATGATGATGATTTATGTATCTATTTAGAAATATATAAGTTTCTTTATCAGTTTTGTAGTACCTACATAGATCAAGCTCTGCTTAGTTTGAGACTAGATGGCGTTGTAGAGAATTGTGGAATATTATTATTATTCCGTTTACCACTATTATTGATAGGTTCGCATTTGACCTCTATCTCACTCAATGGTAAGCGATGATATGGTCGCTTGCCTAGATATAGCCAATTCAGTCCTGAAGAGGAGAGAGGAGATAGAGACTCCTACAACGAATTCCACTTTTTAGTGGTTAGTTCCATTAGTGGGACGCACAATTAATGTGTTTCCAAAACGGTTTTTTTTGGCTACTTTTGGAATACAAAATATTTAAAATGCATTTTTTTCTTTAACACGTGTAGTGCGTTTTTGTGTTTTTCTCTGTTTCACACAAAAGTTGTCCTTTGTAATTTTGTGTGCTTATAGCGTTTAGTAATAGTTTTTTTATTAATAATTTTTTATTGAGATTTGTTGACTAATTTGTCAAAAAAAAAAGAAAAAATTAATTTCCAAATACAAAAAATAAACACACACATGGCAAGAGGTTTCCGCATCGTTTTTAAATCAAACCAATGGTAACTGCTGGCCTCTGTTGAGAAAAAAGAGAAAGAAAAATACTAAGGAAAGGGTAGGAAAGTTTGTTATTATTTTTCCTTACTTCTAACACCAAGTCATCAGATGTGGGTGTCACCTTTACCTCAAGGGGCGTCACTTGCGAAACAATAACAAAAAAAAATACACTTTTTTTCTAAGAAACGAGTTGCTTTATCGCCTCGCATTTAGTTGGCTTCTTATTGTCAACGTTACTGTTGTTCCTATGATTGTTCCCAGTTAATTGTTATTTTTATTATGAAACGCCTCCATGCCTAGGGAGGCAATACACAATCATATTGAAAAGGGTTTCAGTATGATTGTGTATTTTTTTTATATAAATCGTTGGTTTCATACCTACGTTTTATTTTTTATTAAACTTCAGTGGTACCTACTTTTTTTTATGGGTCGAAATCATCCAATGATTTCTCCCGCTCTGAGCGGGGTGGGAGGGCGTGTCAGACTTTTACTGACTAAAACCACACATGTGTCCTTCAGTGTCCATTTGCGTTCTAGGACTATGGGTTTCCTTTGCAGAAATTCCCCGCGGTCCTAGCTAGCGGGCATCGGCCCTGCTGGGCCCCTACGGTTTCTAAAATCTCTTTGAGGAGCGCGTGGATCACTACGCGCTGTTGACGACTGGGCTCGGTCCGGTCAATTAGCGGACGGCTGGACGGTAAGCTACCCATTGCTCGATGTCCGCAAGCCCACGTCTACCGTGGCTGGTCGTCAGGGTCAGAATCAGTGGTACCTAGTGGGATTTCTGGTACGTACATATGAGGTATCAGCATAGTCTAAAGGATACTAATGCCATATCTGTTTGTAAAATTTGTATTATAAAATACATACAGAAATTAATAAACTATCTATATATATATATACTAATAAAGTCAAACAATTGGTTCAAATCGACAATTTGAAAACATTAACACTACTGCCAACTTCTTACGAAGTAGCTCGCGAACTTTGGTTTTGAATGTTAATACACACACACATCTATTCTTGTATTCACCTTTTTCTCTCTCTCTTATTGCACCTACCACTATTTATCTCAGCATCACCCAAAGGTTGACTGGTAGAAAAATGCCTAAGGCATTAAATCCGCCTCTGTACTTTTGTGTGCATAAAGCGGTTAAATAAATATCTAAATTATAAAACTTAAAACAAAACTTTTTTTTTATTTCACACTAATGGGTTTTTATAAAACGTCAGTAATCGATAAATAAGATGAACTTCCTACTTACCAAACCAATAAATGCTAATTATCAGTAGGTATTAATATTTTTTCTCTATCAAGCTGCTTAAACATTCACTGCGAAATCCAACTAAATCACTCCACAACTAAACAACACCCTGTAGCCAAACGGGTCACGTCTCCGATTGTATATCTGTCACGCGACACGCGAGCATTGTCCGCGGCCGGCGTCGTGACGGCCTGTTGACGGCCCGTCATTGTGACGGCCTCGCCTGGCCGCCCGCGGCCGCTGCGGTGGCCGCGTGCTTCTTTTCTGGGATGGTGGACTTCCGTTCTATGCGGTTAGGTGGTATTGCGTTCGATTGTTAGGTTTCTGTTTTTTTTTTTTTTCTGAAAGGAGTTTATGTTTGACTAGTATCGCACCTGATGGTCAAAAATCAAAATCAAAATCAAAAAGCATTTATTCCAAATAAACCATTTACAGGCACTTTTGAAATGTCAAGAAGTCAGTCAGTGAGGAAAATAAAAATAAATGTTGCTAATTGCACATTCCAAAGCGTAGATCTCTATGGAGAAGAATGTGCAAGAAACTCCATGGACACTCTTTTCAATCATGTTTTGTTATTACAAATATCTCTGTTACATGTTTCTTGTCGTTATCATGTGAGAACAATGTAAATAAAAATAAAAACTAAATATAGATATTAAAATAGCAACTGGCAGCTAAGAGATGACCAGTGTCAACTGACAGCGCCCGTTGCGTAAGCGGTGTGGTAAGCGATGATGGAGCATACAAAATCCCAGTTTTCAGTTATCAGGTAACTTTGTTGTGTTATAAAAACTTTATTCACCAATAAAAAAAACACTGTGTAGTCAACTGGCCCGTCAGGCCTGGCTGTCCAGTTGACTTTAAGATAATGCAGAAACATAATGATTTGTTTATATCCAGTCATAACGAAGTTTAATTATAGTATAGCAAAAGTCTACTACTACTGTTCACTTTTTTATATTTTTTACATATATTTTACTTTTATATATTTTTACAAAATTACAACTGTAACGTTCAGCACCACAACTACCTTGTATCTGCGAACAATTAAAAGCTCACCGTCCGATCGTCCGGTAACCATCCGGACCGAGCCCAGGTCGTCGATGGCGCGTAGTGTTTATCATGTCAGCAACCGTAGGGGCCTAGCAGGTTCGAAGCCTACTGGGGCGATGGGTGATGCGAAAAAGATCCCCGGGGCGCTAGAAAAATGACAAAGAAGGAATAGAAGTGGGTTTTTATACAGTAAAAGTCTGACACTATTTCTCGCTCCACTCAAGAGCGGAGGATGTTATTAGATGATTTTCCCACACGAAAAAAAAACTACCTTGCATCTCAAAATTGAAATATTACGTTGCGAATTCTTTCTCCAATGAAGCTGCAACCGACGTACATATAATTAAAACATCCGCGTGTCACATTCTAGAAACATCCAACACTTTAATAAACATAAAAAGGTACACCTTAAAAATTCAAGTCATTTCTCTTTAAAATACCTATCGAAACAAAACAATGTCATCCCTTAATAAAAAAAACATGGCCGCCACGGGATTAAAAAGAGAAAAATTAACATTTAAGACAAACAGCAGTTCGACTTGAGATCTCTCAAGCGTCTATCAATAATTAATCAGTCATCTCGTCTCGAAATTAGCCACCATTTGAGGGTTAAACAGTCTTGTGTAAAGAAAAAAAAACGAATTTTTTGAGCAAGAAAACCCTGAGGGAAATTTTATATAGGAACTCGGTATCGACTAGGGACACAGAGATGTAGGTGAACTAGATGTGCCATGACTGTTGTAGTAATAAACACCTGTAAGGGCTATTTCCCCGGGACACCATGGTGGCACGACCAGTCGCCGCTACCAAAAAACTGTATACAGCTCTAGAGAGAGTTACTCACCTGGTGTCTGTTTGGTTGCGCAACCAATTTGGTGGCGCGACCACCAAAAAGTATGTAAGATGAAAATCTATCATATGAAAGGGCTGCATTTCACTGGGACATCATGGCGGTGCAACTGGTCGCACCACCATGGTATCTCGTTGAAATATAGCCCTTCTAGTCAAGTATACCGATGAGCCTTTTGACAATTGTGTGAGTTCAGTTTTTTGAAGTCGGCTTCCAGTGTATTCAGATGGAGCTGGATACCTGTATTTTGCATGGATCAACTGCCTATCTGACCTCCACAACCCGTTCATAGGTAACAAGACAACCTTTGGCAAGACGAAGGTCAGATCCTCATACATGGTCCAAAATTCTTGTAAATGTTTATTTTTATCATATTTTGCGAGTTAATTTTAATCTCATTGAATCAGTTATTGTATGTTACATTTTTCCCTGTACTTACCATGTTTATTATGTGATAAAAATAATAAAATAATTACCTTTCTTATTTGACCGAGCCCAGACGTCAACAGCGCGTAGTGATCCACGCGCTCCTCAAAGAGATATCAGCAAACCGTAGGGGCCCAGCAGGGCATTTCTGAAATGGAAGTCTTAAAACGAAAAGGGTAACTGAAGGACACAGGTGTGGTTTTAGTCAGTAAAAGTCTGACACGCCTTCACGCTCCACCCAGAGCACGAGAAGTCATTGGATGACTTCCATCCTTAAAAAAACCTCGAAT
The DNA here is from genome assembly GCA_949316375.1 of Mythimna vitellina. Taxonomy (NCBI): domain Eukaryota; kingdom Metazoa; phylum Arthropoda; class Insecta; order Lepidoptera; family Noctuidae; genus Mythimna; species Mythimna vitellina. The sequence continues at coordinate 2,239,306 of OX438704.1, forward strand.
CATAAAATTGACAGTTAAAGCTTTATTTATCATTTATTGGTGTGGGAGAGATGGACTATCCCTTTCTTACACCAGTATTTTGATGATTATAAGACGTCATTTAGTATCTAAACTTATTAATATACGACCTCGTCTTTCAAATTAAGCAGTCTTCCAACCTAGTATAAAAATCACCTGCCTACGTCTGTATCGTATCTAGTAATTCTATCTCCACGACCAACCCTCCACGATGAATTAATGAAAAATGAAATCGACTTGGCAAATTTAATTTTTTCCCAGCCCTGGACGTTTGAGGGCAATCCGGCTGGTGATCGCGCCAGTGCCCCGTAACGATGCGATTTCAATGCTCTTTAATATTGATTGCTTGTTTGATGTCAGATAATTTTATTAGCTATGCTAATCCGACTTGAAAATTATTTGCGATGTTATTTGGTTCGTTGCGAATTGAAAAAGTCTGAACAAATTTGTTTATGGATTCTGTAATGTAAAAATTTTAAATGGATAACATCCTCGTATGTAAGCAATTAGTTTTCTTGCTTGCTTTGAATAAACGTAGAGATCAAATTGACCCATTACAGAAAAGTAGCTGTCTTTGGTTACTGCTCCTCTCCTAATGCCGTAGAGAGATTTATGTCAAATTCCAGGCTTCTGGGTCAACGGGAAGTACCCTATGAATTTTGATTCCATTGAGAGTATCAAAATAAACGTTTTTTTTGCGACGTAAACAGCCGTATCTTTTTATTTGTTTACTTAGAAGTTTGATTTTCACAGCTTCAAGGGACGGTAGACCTGAGTATATGATTTTAATTTCAACTCCACGCGTTCTTGACAGACAGACGGACGGACAACAAAGTGATCCTATAAGGGTTCCGTATTCTTTTTTTGAGATACGGAACCTTTAAAATTACATTAAAAAAGACAGTCTTAAGAACAATAACATGGTTAAACTAATAAATAACATTGAGTCACTGCATATGAGCTAGAAATTTTGTTTTACTCATCAAATAAATTCAATAATTAAGTGAGTAATTAGCTCCTCATCTTCATGATTTCAGCCGAAAGACGTCCACCGCTGGACATAGGCCTCCTAAAGTGGCGCCACAATGACCGGTCTTGTACGTCTAGCATTCATCAGATTTCCGCGACCCTCACCAGGTCATCGGTCCACCTTGTGGGAGGCGTTCTAACGCTTCGTCTTCCGATAGGCGGTTGCCACTCCAGAACCTTTCGGCCCCAACGACAATCTGTTCTGCGAGCAATGTACCCAGCCCACTGTCTTCGGGCTGCCTTGGGTTTATTTGCTCCTGTTTATCACATAATAGCTTTACCCTAGCCTAAGCGCCTCTTTTGGGTTAAACCCCAAAAGAGGCTAATTTCGTACTTAATTTCATCAAAATCGGTTCAGCAGTTAAACCATGAAAGTGTAACAGACAGGCAAAGTTACTTTCACATTTATAATATTAGTATAGACTGGGCTAATTGAATGGTTATGTTCACAAAGGTGTTTTTTGGGAAAATTTAAAATGCAACTTTTTTGCTTGAATATAGGTTTTACACTAATGATAAAAATATATATATATATATATATTCCACAACCATCACACAACGCCGTCTAGTCCCAAGCTAAGCAGAGCTTGTGTCATGAGTATTAGACAACTGATAATCATACTTATATATTTCTAAATACATACATATTACAGATAAATTACACCCAGACACAGAACAAATGATCGTGCTTATCACACAAACATTTGTCTCGGGTGGGAATCAAACCCACGACCTCCGGCATAGTAGTCAGGGCCACTAACTACTAGACCAACACGCTAGTCATAAATCGATTCATAAATTCCTTAAATTGATTCTTGGATGTCTTATAAAAAAAAAAGCACAGGTCCGATCGTGTGTGGAGTACCGCAGCCACATATGGGCTGGTGCTGCAAAATGCCACTGGCAGCTTTGGAGTCGGTGGAAAGGCGTGCGAAGAGGCTATTTGGTGATCCAGATTTGGTTGAGTCCAATCTTCAAAGCCTAGCCAGCTTTTTCCGTGTTTTACAGGTTACATTTTGGAGAATGTGCACGGGAATTGCATGACTTGAATCCGCCATCTCATTTCTACCATCGGACAACCCGACGTACGGCGAGTATCTACCCTTACGTTGTTGAAACCTGTACGGACTGGACTAAGCATTTTGCCTCGTTGTCTATACCGCGTACATCGAAGGTCTAGAACAATTTGCCTGCTGCGGTCTTCCCATCCGATTATAATTTGGGTATCTTCAAGGCTAGAGTGAATAGGCTCTTAATAAACTAGTGCGCCTCACCATCATCGACTGCATCACTGCTTACCATCAGGTGGGATCGCAGTCAAGCACTAGTTTATACCAGTTAAAAAAAAAGTTTTATACTCAAGAGAGTATTTTATTGTAATATAAGTTAATAAAGTTCTAAATCAAATTGGCAACCTTAAAAAAAAGAACTACAAAGCATCGTTCACACACCCTCAGGCAAAAACGTTGCCAATCTGTTGATTAGCTACTTTTTATATTTTCGGGGGCGACATTAAACACAGATTAATCGCCCCCCAATCCCAAGAGGGGGGAGGGGGGCGAATATTATACTCGGAATTAATGACAGCTTAAATTTTTTAGTTAGCTTCGGGGCAGTGATGTGTAATGCACCAGTTCTGGAAGATCTGTGAGTGTTTTGGTACATCGCCTTTTTGTGATTTATTTTAAGTATTAGTTTTCAAGGCAAAGATGGAGAGATGAACCCCTTCATGATGGTCTAAATGGAAAAGGGCTTTTGACCAATAGCAGGACATAAAAGACTGATTAAATATATATAATTTTACTTTTTAATAGATATAATTGATAGAAAATTCTTTCAACTGGTTTGATTTTTTCCTCACTTAAGTAATCTCCTAACTCTTTTTCTTTTTAGTGAACCAATTCAACATCAAATTACAAGTTTCTGAATCTGCTTAAGCATTAGAGTAAGTAAGTGAATAGGAACTGAAAGATAATATAAAATAATAAAAAAAGAAAATATGTTTATTTGGTACAAAAACACAAAATGAAGAAAGAAGTATATATTAGAAACTTCAACTTCTAATTAACCTATTGTGTCCCACTGCTGACCTAACCAAAAAAAAACAAACTTAGCCAGGCGCATTACTATGTGTAATTTATTTCATCACCCCTGCTCTCAAAAATGGTGAAGAAAACTATCATGTGGAAACCGGCATGTCCTAGAACCAAAAAATTTGAAGGCATGTGACATTCACCAACCCGCACCGGGCCTGCATGGTGGATTACGGCCCATTCCCTCTCCTAGAGAGGAGGCCTGAGTCCCAGCAGTAGGAACATTAAAAGGCTGATTATGCTATGGAATGCTATGCTGAGCTAAGGCCTCCCTATTCCTTTTCCAAACACGTCTGTCCTCAACCAGGTCCCCCGGTAAGCTCATCTCTCCACCTTCATCTTGGTCTGCCGTGATATCCGTATTGTGCCTTGCCTTTAATGGGACCCAATAAATAGCTCTTGTAGTCCACAGCTCAACTAACATGCGGCAAACATGTCCAATTCCAATCCAATCCCACTTAAGAGAAGTGTAGAAACTTAATAAAAAAAAAACTATAACATTATGATGTTTTACAAATGTCGCGAGCTCAATTGTGTTGGCATTAAAAAAAAAGTAGTGATACAACCAAAATTATCTAATAGTGTGAGTAAAACAACACAACAGAACAAAAAAAAAAAAGTCGAGAAAATCCGTAAATAAAATTAAAAGAATTCACCTAAGCAATTTGCAATTGAGAGAATGTCATCAAATTGCCATTACGAAATGTCATCTTACGTTGGTCGAAATCAAAATCGAATATTAGCCGAAATGAATTCGTATCGAGACAAAAACTTTAAAATTCGAACCGCCCCGGTCCCCAGCGTCTTGCATTTTACGAATTTTTATTTATGCCAGTATTTTTTAAACGTTAATTCGTGAGATGGATTTTAAAGGGTGGGGACAAGTATTCGATATTATTATTTGGAAGGTTTGAATTTCGAATACTTTTAAAAAGTGGTGCGATTGCCATTACGAAATATGTTTTGAGTGTTGCAGGTTATTTTTTTTTTGTGAATATGATTTTTACGTTATTTACAAATGTGATAAACAGGTAATATGATATCATAATTCTTATTAAACATTTAGTTATTTGGATGCTAGTTGGTAGATTAAGAGCCTATTCACTATTGCCTTGTAGAAACCTAAATTATAATCGGACCGGATGACCAGGCTCATAATAAACTAGCGCGCTTTACCATCAGCGATTGCATAACTGCTTACCATCAGGTGGGATCGCAGTCAAGCACTACTTTATATAAAGTAAAGTTTTTTTTTTAAATAATATTATTTAAAAAAAAACTTTAAATAGTAAACAAATTAAATATAATATGATATAATTATACACATCATTATCCATTCAAAAATGGATACCAAATGACTATACAAAAAAAGAAAAAAAATCGTATCAATTAAATTAATTCTAATTATCAGCCATTAATTTTTATCGGCAATGGCTCCAAGATAGCTTTCAATCTTCAAAGAAATTAAGCCGAAGGTTTTCATCCCGAGAAGCATTATCATTAATCCTAAAACGAACGGACGAACGGAATAAATCGAGCATGAAAAAGAACATAAAAATTAACAAAAAAACAATAGAATTAGCATAGAAAACATCTGTGACGAAATTACTACCGAGAGAGTTACTATGGGTTACTTGTGAGAGGAGAGTGAGAAGTACTCGATTGAGACAATATTTTTTTCCACGAAATTTTAAGGACAACATTTTGCAAATTTAGTTTGTTTGAAATGAAATTGTTTTGATTTCATTTTCAATTTTTATGAAATTATTTTGACTTATTTATTATGTAATTATTATACTGTAATTTTATTTTATTGTTTTATTAGCGTTATTTTCAATATTAAAATCATGATTTATATGAATCTGGCAGTGAATGTATTTTACTCAACAAATATGAATATTATGATTATTATAATAAATAGAGATATTCAAATAAGGTTTTCTATCTTTATATATAAAATTAAGTAACCTTACTTATTCTGAATCATTTACCTTTTTTGAGGTGAAATCACCAAACAAACCCGATCTAGTTGGAGCGAGAAGGAATGTCAGACTATTACTGACTATTTCCCGCCCGTGATTCTTTTGTTGCTTTTTGCGACCTGGAATACTGAAAAATGTCGACATTTTTATTTATAAATTATGACTGGCCTGTTAGTCTAGTGGTTAGTGGCCCTGATTGATAGCCGAAGGAGGACAAATGTTTGTGTGATGAGCACAATCATTTGATCTGTGTCTGGGTGTAATTTATCTATATATGTATGAATTTAGAAATATTTAAATATGTTTATCAGTTGTCTAGTACTCATAACGCAAGCTCTGCTGAGCGTGGAACTAAACGACGTTGTGTGATAGTTGTGGAATGTTATTATTATTATTATACAGTTATGAGTAAACGTTGGTAGTCACTTTATAATTCACAAATTTATTTTTTAATTTATTTTACTTCAAATCAGATTGGATTTACTGAAGGAATCCTAAAAGACTTTCTTTATAAACTTTCAGATCATTAATATTGAATTAGCTGACCATTACCTATCCCCTACATATAACAACAAATCTACCAACATCTCGCAAAGTCATAAAAACTAAAAGCCTATCAACCATCTTCCCACATTTTACTATCGAGAACAAAAAGTACCCCTCCAGTCCTCACCGCATTGATTCCTCAGATCTCACTCCCTCGGGAGGAAGTGTATCTCGTGAGCAATGGGCATTAGGCAAAATGGCGTATCCTCCCTACTGTGTCACTCTAATGTTATTGAGGTGATATCTACTTTTGCCCAGGGTCATTATGGGGTATTATTCTTTTGAGCATGGACCATGGCCAAGAAATAAGATGCTTTGGATTTACAGAAGAAAAAAAAGAAGGTCGAGTTGAAGCTACAAAGTCTTGAGCATCCACACTGAGTTGCTAGCCTGTCCAACTCCACATCATCATTTAATCGCATCATTTAATTCCACCATGCTCGTTCCGTCATCGGACCACTAGACGTATGGCGATGCACTACCAAGTGGCTCACAGAATGCATTGGTCGATAGGGCCGAAAGGTTCTAAAGTGGCGACTGCTTACCTGAAGACGTAGCGATGGAAGACCCACATGGTGGACCGATGACCTAATGAGGGCCGCGTGAATTCAACCGATGAGAGGCGCACAAGAGCGTTCATTATGGCGACACTTGAGGGAAGCCTATATCTAGCAGTAGACGTCTATCGGCTGAAATGATAGTGTTCATCCCATCCATATGTGAAAATGATTGAGGAATGCATAAGCATTTATCTAAGGAATGGAATGCCCTGCTGGAGTCTGTTTATCATGATGCCTCCAATCTGAGGGGGGGGTGTCTTTAATTAATAATTTAATAAGCTACTTCTAGGCTAGCGTACTCCGAATTAAACCCCATCGACGTTTTGGGAGCACATTCATTATTCGTACAGCTAAGGAGTGGAATTCCCTGCCGGAGTCTGTGTTTCCTGATAGCTACAACCTAGGGGTCTTCAAATCAAGAGTGTATAGGTTTTTTTTTTTTTTTTTTTTTTTATTGTGTGGGAAAATCATCCTAATGACATCCCCGCTCTTGGGCGGAGCGGGAGATAGTGTCAGACTCTTACTGACTAAAAACCCACTCCTGTTCCTTCGTTGCCTTCGTCCCAGGGCCCCGGGTTCCGCTTTCACACTACCCGTGGCCCCAGTAGGCTTCGACCCTGCTGGGTCCCTACGATTTGCTGACATCTCCTTGAGGCGCGCGTGGAACAAAACGCGCCGTCGACGACTTGGGCTTGGTCCGGACAGTTACCGGACGGTCAGACGGCGAGCCACCCATTGCTCGCCGTCTGCAAGCCCGCGCCTACGGTGGCCGGAAATCGGGATCGGAATCCCGGCGGCGGTTGGAGCGTAAGGACCGTTGCCTCACGCGATCGGCCGCCTCCTTAGCTAGCATTACTGCTTCGCAGAAAGAGGCGACCGCCTGCCACTCCTCCTCGCTCCGGAGCATGGCCTGAACCAAGGCCCGGCGCGAGAGATCACCGCCGCCGATTGCCCTCACGAGGTCACGGCGTTGCTCTGCCCAAGCGGGGCACACCTCCACCGTGTGCTCCACCGTGTCCTCCGGGTGGGCCACACAGTGGCGACACCCGGGCGTCGTTTCCGCACGAATCCGGTGCAGGAACCTCCCGAACTTACCGTGTCCGGTGAGGACCTGCGTCATGCGGAATGTGAGGACGCCGTGAGGTCTTTCCAACCACGCCTCAAAGAGGGGACTTACCGCCATAATTGTGGCGTGCCCAAGAGTGTATAGGTTAATTCTACGCAAACGTGTTCCATCGTCAGCCACATCATCGCCTACCATCAGGTGAGATATTTGTTAAACTCGAGTCTATCAATAATAAATAATAATCAATAAATAATTTAAAACATCTTGTCAGAAGGAAATAGCTTCAACTTTATGACAAACTGATCTACTTCTTGACAATTCAGGTTTATGCATATGGGTGGAATGTTTTAGTAACTGGTAGCGCATCACCCGTACGTCTTGGGGTCCGATGACGACATGCACTTGAAAGAATCAAATTGTGAAATTCCGATGCACACTCCCCGAAATGTAACCGGTAGAAAAACGTCGTTCAAGAAAGAAAGAAAAAAGAATTTATTTGGTACAACACAAGGCACAAACATAATATTAGGTAACACGAAACACAGAAAAAAAAACAGTACCAAAAAATATAGTTGTGTGTGTTGTGTGTCTGTGTTGTGTGTGTAGTTGTGTTAGCAACTAAATATCCGGAAAATAAAAGCAAATCGAATTTCAAAATGAGACACAAGGAATCGAACCGATTTCTCCCCAATCGGCAACCGACTCGCCATCACTTCAAGACACTTTAAAGCGATACCTCAGTCACAGAGGGTGGCTTTTAATTAGGGGTGACTGATATAAGATTTAACGACAGAATTAATGGATTTTTCCCGACTTCGCGGAGGCTAATTGTGCGTTTTACTGCTGCTCATTAGATTTCATTCGTTTTGTCGTTCATTAAATTGATTATTTTATGGCTAAGTGCCTTCTGCTAGTGGAAATCTATAAGTGCCTGTTTTTGTAGTCTCTGATGTTGATGGAAGTGGGTGCTACATGGTTATTTACCATGATTTCCGGAATGAAATTTCCTTTATGTTGTCCATGGTCTAAATAACGTAAAATTAGGAAGAAAAAAATGAAATTAAATAAGTAATCATATTCGACAACTGTCACACAACGCCGTCCAGTCTCAAGCTAAGCAGATGATTCCGCACCTTCCGCTTAAATACATATCGACTTTCGGCCGCCCTGATATCGCAAATATTCAAGAATAATTTTATTATCTACGAAATTAAAATAACAATACAACATTTGAATGTTTGATACGTAAAGACCTAAAGTTTCACTTATACCTACAATTGGTTTAGTGATAGATTTTTCTAAATCGGCCTGTATAACCTACGTTGGGTATCTACAGAGAACGAGGTATACTGTCCGACCGTAGATAGATAGATAGATCGATAAGAATCTATCTAACAATAGGAACTTAAAATTAATAAAGTGTCGCAATGGGCCGTCTTATTGCTAAGAGTGATTTTTTTACAGATAACCTCTGGATGGATTTGACAGAGAAGGAGGAAAAGATGCGAAGCACTGTAATACAGCTCAAACTAGAATCAGTTTCACAATAACCAAAGTTTTTACTGTGACTTAATAAATATTTATTAATAAAAAAATAAAATCTATTTCGACAAAGTCTTGATCACATTACAAGCGTGTTAGTGTGTACACGCTAGTGATGCACTTCGAAATCAGTGCGTCGATTCCCATTATATTTTCTTACAATAAGGCAAACCTTTTCAGTAATTAAATTATGATTGAAAATGTAACTTTCTAATTGGTGTGTATCAGGGTATTCATTACTCCAATTATATGTTGTATACTTTTCACTTACTCGTATATTCAAATAAGCTGATCTTTAGGTATAAAAGAGAAATTGAGTGACTGACATGTCAACGCACAGCTGAAACTTTTGGATTAGGAGCGTAAAATTTTACACAAGGTTACGTTTGTATGATATAGGCGAGCACTAAGTGTCGCCGCACATGGGCCACATCCCACAGCCACAAAGGCCGCCACTAGAAGCTAGAAGCGGACACAAGCCAGTTGTAGCCAGTGGCTGCTACAGTGCTGCGTAGTAGTATAATGGACTCTGTGGAAGAAGGTTTAAATGCGCGAGTGGCGTGTGACGCGTAGCGTTTTGTATCGGCATTTAGTGGCCAGTGCGGACCACAAGAGGTGGTCAGCGGCGTTTTGTAGCGTGTGGCGGCTTGCGGCGTCAACCGTGAGCGGAAAGTCCATATAAAATGTGTTAAACCTACAGAAAATATGCCAGTGGCGGCGTTTTGTGGTTGTGACCGGTGGCCCATGTGCTAAGAGAGGATTTTCCAAAATTCACCCCCTAAAGGGATGAAACGGGGGTCCAAAGTTTGTGTGGAAAAACCTGCTTTCAAGCGGGCAAAGTCACTGGCAGAATCTAGTACATTTTAACGGCTGTCTCTTAAAATACTTTTAGCTTTTTATTCATTTTATGCATTTGAGTGCTTTATTTTATACAAATATTGATTCACACTGTTAAGGTTATACCTCAATATCTTTGTCCGCACAAACTAACAATTTCTTCTCATTACAAACATCGGCAAAGCACAAATAATCGAAGTCGGCCGGCTTCCCTTATTAACCACCCTCGCAAGGGAAGGAAGCCTGTATTAATTTATGTCGGCACAGACAGTAATGACACCGCAGTCGATTATGGGGCATATTGGAAAATATTGGCATTACGCCCCATGGGATGTGAGCCGATGAAGCGATGACGCACGTATCGGAGATTTGGTTTGTTTTAGGCACGATTCTATATTTATTTATTTATTTAATACTTCATGCACATAAAGGTACAGAGGTGGAATTAATGCCTTAGGCATTTTCTACCAGTCAACCTTTGGGTGATGCAGAGAAGAATAGTGGTAGGTGCAATAAAAGAGAGAGAAAAAAATATAAAAAGATATACAAATGAATCACAGATACAATACAATAAATATAATATATATTACATAATCTATACTTAATTTAATGAACTAAATATATATAATAAAAAAAAAAACAAAAATTGGTCCAAAGAAGACATTAACTTTGTGAAGATTGTTGGCTAAGTCCTATCAATGCGTTAGTCAGTTTTCATAAACTAAATGTGTCTTATGAACCGTATAGCGAGACCGTTGAAATTTTCACACATGTATGATGTATTTCGGTTGCCGCTATAACAACAAATTTAAGTGGAGTCCATAAACGTGATTTTTTTGCCGTTTTTACTACGGACGGCACGGAACCCTTCGTGTGCGAGTTCGTCTAGCACTTGGCCGGTTTTTTACTGTTGATAGGTTTGCGCTGACTACCATCTTTTCCGATGGAAAGCAACGATGTGGTTGACGCTGGAGCACGCTTATAGTATAGCATAGTTGGCCTTATAATGTTCCCACTTCTGGGACTCAGGCCTCCTCTCTAGGAGAGGGAATAGGCATTAATCCACCACGCGGGTCCAGTGCGGGTTGGTGAATGTCACACGTCTTCGAATTTTTTGGTCCTAGGACTTGCCGGTTTCCTCACGATGTTTTCCTTCACCGTTTTGAGAGCAGTGGTGATGAAATAATTACACAAAGTAATGCGCCTGACAAGTCGTAAGTCGGGGCCGTTATCACTCAGCCACTACTGCTCCTAATATATACTAATATTATTATATAATTATATCAATAATGAAAGCAAGTGCAATTATTTCTCATATTGTCTTCTTGTAAAGACACTTGAGATACAAAACTACATCAATTGTACATCACAATGTCCACTAGGAATACATTTGGGAATAATTAAAATTTATTATAAATTACTAATAATTATAATTAAAATAGCCACTTAACTATATAAGTCTACTGTGAACCTACGATTTTATATAATATATTTGTATATTCGTAGCAAATATATTATTGTTATGTAAACTTAAGTGGCAGTGGGCAGGGCACATTGCCCGCAGAACAGATGATCGATGGGGACGAAAGGTTCTGGAGCGGCAACCACGTACAGGAAGATGCAGCGTTGGAAAGCCTCCCAGAAGGTGGACCGATGACCTGGTGGGGGTCGCGGGAATCCGATGGATGCGAGGCGCACAGGACCTGTCGTTGTGGCGACGCTTGGGGAGGCTTATGTCTAACAGTGGTCGTCTTTCGGCTGAAATGATGAAACCTGATAAAGGTTGTTGTTACTTTGTGAAAATAAATACATTGATGGATATATATATAATCCAATAGCTCGATGAATCGCCAAGCTTAAGTGGCAGTGGGCAGGGCACGTTGCTCGCAGAACAGATGGTTGATGGGGCTGAAAGGTTCGAGAGTGGCGACCGCGTACCTGAAAATGCAGGGTTCGAAGGTCTCCGACAAGGTGGATCAACGACCTGATGAGAATCAAGGAAATCCAATGGATGCGAGACGCACAGGACCTTAGGGGGCCTATGTCAAGTAGTGGACGTCTTTCGGATGAAATGAGAATGATCATGGTGGTTAACCTTAAACCAATCCACACAACCACTGTAAAAATTTTGACTGGCCTGTTGGTCTAGTGGTTAGTGGCCCTGGCTGCTATGCCGGAGGTCGTGGGTTCGATTCCTACCCAGGACAAATGTTTGTGTGATGAGCACGATCATTTGTTCTGTGTCTGGGTGTAATTTATCTATATATCTGTATTTAGATATATCTAAGTATGTTTATCAGTTAAGTCTAGTACCCATAACACAAGCTCTGCTTAGCTTGGGACTAGACGGCGTTGTGTGATACTTGTGGAATATTATGTAGTATGTATTAAATGCAACCATCAAAAACATGAATATTATTTCTATTTTCCACATCAGCACCCAATTTCCTTATACTACAAATACAGCCAAGGATTATTGTCTAAGATTAATAATCACCAAAATAATAACACCACATGTGTGCCATAAAACGGCATCGATGCGCGATGGCAGACGATGGTGGATGGTAAAGAAATACCATTAGCTACGAGTGTTGCGAGCAGATAGTAAGTAATAACAGAGACGTACACAATGTTTAATGGAGAATTAGAGTTACTGGATGTGGCAGTAAATGGGACGTTCTTTTTTGACTGACAATCACTTGTATTATACATACATGTTAGTGGCTTAGTGGTAAGTAACAGTTCCGACTTACGAGTTGTAGGTTTTTTTTTTTTTATTGGGTTGGAAAATCATCTTAAATCATAAGATGATTTTCCACGGGCGGAACGGGAGATAGTGTCAGACTTTTACTGATTAAAAACCCACTCCTGTTCCTTCGTTGCCTTCGTCCCAGGGCCCCGGGTTTCGCTTTCACACTACCCGTGGTACGAGTTGTAGGTCACGAATTCAAACCCAGTCATTACTTATTTTCAATATCTCACAGTGTCTCAAGACGAAAGTCTATGACCAGTGCATGTTGCCAGTGATGACATACACACAGTGATCAGATGGCTTAAAGTCACTCAAAGGGTAATGGAAAGGGCTATGCTCGGAGTTTCCTTGCACTTGAACAAAGGTTACAGAAATAGTCCAAAGAACCGCCAAACTTAAGTGGCAATGGGCAGGGCACATTGCTCGCAGAACAAATGATTGATGGGGACGAAAGGTTCTGGAATGATGACCACGTACCGGAACACAGCGTTGGAAGGCCTCCCACAAGGCGGACCAATGACCTGGTGAGGGTCGCGGGAATCCGATGGATGCAAGACGCACAGGATCGGTCATTGTGGTGAAACTTGGGTCCAATAGTGGACGTCTTTCGGATGAAATGATGATGATTATGACTTCTCTCAAATTTTAATAGTTAAGGAAAATATCGTGATGAAACCGGCATGTCCTAAAACCAAATTCGAAGTCGCGTGACATCCACTAACCCGCACTAGGCCGCGTGGTGGATTACGGCCCATTTCCTCTCCTAGAGAGGAGACCTGAGTCCCAGCAGTGGGAACATTATAAGGCCGACTATGTTACTAAGAAATTAACAAAAATATGTTAACAATTTCTCACATTACTAACGAAACTTAGAAAGAAAACATCTACCAAGCCTTCTCAAGCCACATCCAGTAAACACAAACCCTACACGAGTAATAATAACAGCATGCTACATAAACGGTTCTAACCCTCCACAGGAATACCACCCGCATTCCCTTTTCACCTCCATGTAATAAAGTCGATAATGGCCTGTAGGACATAGCAGTAATTTCTAATAAGATAATAGGAGCTCTTTTCGATACGGGTGTAATGATCTGGAATATGAGAATTAATGGGACATTGTTCTGAAGGGTATTTTTTGCCACTTTTAGGGAAAATGAGTATCGTAGAAGCTGGTCGTGAGTATTGGCTGTAGATGTTTGGGTGTTAAATAATTGTATATGACGACCAGATCCCCGTTAACGTAGGTATGGGACTGTGGACGACGAGCGATGGATATCTCGCCGTCTGCCCGTCCAAAAAAGACCGAAGAAGAGTCGTCGACATCCGCGCACGCTGCAAAGAGATGTCAGCAACACGTAGGGGCCCATTAGGGCTGATGTCCTGTGAAACTCTTCTAGACCGCAAAGGGCAACTGAAGGATCATATGTGGGTTTTAGTCCGTAAAAATTTGACACGTCGTCACGTCCACCCTAGAGTAAGAGAAGTCATTACATGATTTTACAACTACCAAAAAACAACTAGATTCTGCCAGTGGCTTCACATGCATGATTTTAGAAAATTATTCCCGCCGCCGGGATTCCGATCCCGATTTCCGGCCACCGTAGGCGCGGGCTTGCGGACGGTGAGCAATGGCTAGCCCGTCGTCCAACCGTCTGGTAACCGTCTAGACAGAGCCCAAGTCGTCGACGGCGCGTATAGTTCCACGCGCGCCTCAGGGAGATGTCGGCCAATCACAGGGTTGACGCCTACTGGGGCCATGGGTAGTATGAAACCGAAACCCGGGGCCCTGGGACGAAGGCAACGAAGGAACAGGAGTGGGTTTTTTAGTCAGTAAAAGTCTCAAAGTCAAGAGCGTGATTTGTCATTAGATGATTTTCCCACTTAAAAAAAAAGAATACATATTTTTGGTATAAAATATATCCTATCCTAACAGATTTGAGGAAAATTGGCACAAGGATAAACTATTTCTTGGAAGAGGAATCCAAGAAATAGTTTATCCTTGTGCCAATTTTCCTCAAATCTGTTTCGACGTTTGAGCATGAAGAGGTACCAAACATACACAAATACAAATTTAAGTAAAAATTCGCCTTTATAATATTAATGAAATAATGGATGAGCAGGAGAAACAAGGTTACCCGAAGCATCGCCAAACTTAAGTGGCAGTGGGCAGGGCACATTGCTCGCAGAACAGATAGTCGATGGGGACGAAAGGTTGACTGATAGAGAATGCCTAAGGTATTAAGTTCGCCTTTGCACTTTTGTGTTGCTTGAAGTTTTAATAAATAAATAAAAAGTTCTGGAATGGCGACCACGTACCACGTACATGCGGCTCACCCATTCATTATCATGATCATTTCAGCCGAAAGACGTCCACTGTTGGACATAGGCCTCCCGTATGTGTCGCCACAACGACCGGTCCTGTGCATCTCGCATCCATCGGATTCCCGCGACCCTCACCAAGTCATCGGTTTATCTTGTGCGAGGCCTGCCGACGCTGCGTTTCCCGATACGCCTACCTGGTGCGTCGATATCTTGTATTCAATGGCTTACCGTAATTAAAATTATGTGCATCATAATAAGTCCTATAGTTAAAACAAAAATAATAACCCCAAAAAAATTAAGCACAGAACACACGAACATATTCAATTAAATATAGTGTTTCAAAGAGAAATGGCTCTGCTCGCATCGAATAGAGAAAATCCCTGTACGACTGTGAGGATTGCGCCTCACAGATCCGTTAATGTGTATATAGAAGGATTAGTGTTTGGTTTTAGATAGGGCGTGGGATACAACGGCGGGAAACTACTAGGAAACTCCTGGAGTTGAAATTTTGTACACTATGACGAGTAATTTTAGAATAGAAAGAAGATCTTGGTATGGTCATGTGAAAAGGAGGGTTGAAACGCATGTTACTAAAAGAGTTATGAGTTTACATGTGGATTGATGGAGAGGGAGAGGGAGACCAAAGAAAAGATGGTTGGATTGTGTGAAGAGTGATATGAAAGAAAAGGAAGTTAGTGATAGCATGACGAGTGATTTTAGAAGTTTGGATCTTTTGTATTGTTGATTTTTTTCATATGGGCAAAACCTACAATACTTTGAAACCAACAACAGTGCTCTGGTTATTAAACTATCCACTAGTGTTTACATTATGTCACTTGACACTGGTATTTATAATGTGATGTGTTTTATGTCAAAAACACTGGATCCCACGATATTACACTACTTATTGCACTAATTTTGTTTGTTTTTTTTTATTTTTTTAAATAATGTAAAAGATTTTATTTGTTGTTCTTGAAGTGTCTGAAATTTGTCTTAATGAATTTATTAAGTATGTTTTTATTTATCTCAGGACTCCTGGACCTTTGGAAGACGTATAACCGCCAAAACCAACTCACAAAGGGCCCTTAGACACTTTTCATGGAACGGTTCGGAGCGTCTCGCATCCATCGCATTCTCGCGACTCTCACCAGGTCATCAGTCCACTATGCGGGAAGCCTTCCAATGCTGCATCTACCGGTGTGCGGTCGCCACAGAACCTTTCGGCCTCTTCAACGAAAATGGCATGTGCTCCTGTCCACATCCACTTTATGGTTAAGTTAGGCGATTTTTCGGCTATTTATTATTTATATCTTAATTTCCCTCATTAGGCATTCCCCGCGATTGTAGACCAAGGTTTACGCCATTCCGTTCCCCGTCCAGTCGTGAATACGAGAACATTTTTCGTCGGAAGCTTATGGCTTTTAGATTATTCGCTCGCAATGTTTCCTAAATATAAATCATTTGTACTACATACTACGGTATTAAAGCTGTATTTGTAGGAATTATGTTCGTGTGTGTACTCTGCTTAGATTAAATATTCTTTCGAGTTGGTTGATGTGTTTTAGGTGAACGAAAGTCACTAAAATAGTAGTACATTTTGATGCCAATGGAGAAAGTTTGTCATTACAATCGAGATGGAATTCCCCCGAGCCGTAGGCGAGAGCATTATGAAACTGAGTGCAACAGTGACCAATTTTCACGCGTCTCAAGCCATGTTTTTCAATATAGGTACTTACGAAGAAATAAATAAACGTGGGATGACGCGTGACTCGTGAGGGTCGTTAGCACTCAGCTTGATACGATTAATACACACACACTTTTCCGCACTAGTGTGGAAAACAGCAAATTTATTGCCTAAAGCGGTAGGGATAAAAGTGGTTCTTCGAGTAAATATTTTTTTTGACAATACATCAGTGTTAACGTGTTTGGGAACACATTCTTTGTGCGATCAGGTACGGAGTGGAATGCCCTGCCGGAGTCTTTTCCTGGTAGCTACAACCTGGGAGTATTTCAGTCAAGAGTGAATAGGTTACTTCTGGGCAAGATTGAGATAGTAGTCAAGCGTGATCCTATGATTAATAAAAAATGTGATTGATAAAAATTCACTTCGTCTAAAGCCACAGATTACTTGTTAATTTAGTAAATTATTTTATATAATTAAGTCTCTAGTCACTCTTACTTCTACTACTACTACTACTTTTTACTATAAAAATCAAAGATTTTATGTATGTGTGTGTATGTTTGTAACTCTTTCACGTTCACACAGCTGAACAGATTTGAATGAAATTTGTCACACGGGTAGACCATGTCCTGGAATAGCACATAAAATAATAATTTTTATACCAAGAATATGTTTTCTTGGGATTCCTTTGCTTTCGTTCAAGGGCCCCGGGGTTCCCTTTCGCATCATCCATGGCACTAGCAGGCTTCGACCCTGTTGAGCCGCGCGTTGAACACTACGTGCCGTCGACGACTTGGGCTCGTTCCGGATGGTTACCGGACTGTCGGATGGTGAGCTACCCATAGCTCGCCATCCTCAAGCCCGCGCTTACAGTGGCTGGAAATTGGGATCGGATTCCAGGGGGCCCTCACGCCCCGTGAAAGGCGTCCCCCACCTCCTTTGCTAGCATTACTGCTTCGCAGAAGGAGGCGACCACCTGCCACTCCTCCTCGCTCCGTTCCGTGGCCTGTACCAAGACCCGGTGCGAGAGATTGCTGCCACCGATCGCCCCCACAAGGACTCGGTGGTGCTCTGGCCAGGCGCGGCACACCTCTACCGTATGCTCCACCATGTCTTCCGGGCGGTTCACACATTGTTGACACGCGGGCATTTCTTCCACATGAATCCGGTGCACGAACCTCCTCGAACTTACCATGTCCGGTCTACGTCATGGACAAGGACGCCGTGAGGGTGACTTGCATACTAAGTTCTTTAAGCCATGTCGTCGTATGGAATAGTTACTTTGAGTGCCATTAAAAAACGAATGTAAAGCATTCTAATATTTTGGTAGCAAACGCAAGTCAGCCATCTCGGCAAGCTCAAATTCTCAGCTCCATTTTGCAGAGATCGCGCCTGTTTCAATTGTTTCACATATTGTCCAGTTGTGTAGACACTTGAGATACAAAACGACACTAATTTTACATATATATATTTAATAGTCACTAGGAATTAATTTACAAATAATTAAAACAGCCACTGAACATCAATCATCAACTTCAACGGTCCGGACTAAGCGTTTCGCTTCGTCGTTTATACCGCGTACATCGAAGGACTGGAACAATTTGCCTGCTGCGGTCTTCCCGTCCATCTATAATTTTGGTGTCTTCAAGGCTAGAGTGAATAGGCTCTTAATAAACTAGTGCGCCTGACTATCAATGATTGCATCTCCGCTTACCATCAGGTGGGATTGCAGTCAAGCACTGGTTTATATCAATTAAAAAAAAAACGAAAAACTTACGAAGGCAACGAAGGAACAGGAGTGGGTTTTTAGTCAGTAAAAGTCTGTCACTATCTCGCGCTCCGCCCAAGGGCGGGTTTTGTCATAAGATGATTTTCCCACCCAATAATAAAAATAAAAAAATAGCCAAAAATTGAATGATGAAATGTTTGTTTACTTGATGTGTATTATATACAGATAATAATTTTATGACTCCAAACCCATAGAGAATACACAGCGGATCAAAACCCCATAACTCCCATTACGTATCTCATAACCTTTCACCATTAAATATGTCAAAAACTAAGTAACGCCATTACTTGTAACTTATAAGAAAACCGAGAGATAACGCACAACCAAAGATAATCTTATTTATCGTGAGGGTAGGTCCGGCCTAAATGGGATTCGATGAGCAAAAGAAGCACTTAACGCTTTGATGTCCACGCTGGTCCTGCCTCCCCTTTATTTGGTAGGTAGAGGGCATAGTGGAGGTAGCGGATGTATTAGCGATTTTTTTTTTTGGGTAAGTATAATTGTTTTTAGTATCTGCAAAATAAATAGTATATATATATATAAACAGTACGTACTCGAATAAAAAAATAGTAAATACTAAAAAAAAAGAAACACATTGTACCTCACTGAATTTATTAAAGAAAAAACAAAATAAAAAAAAACTACGCGTGAATTAGAAGGTGCCTCACTCAGCATATGCATATGAGATACGTATATTTATTATATATTAGCCATATTTGAGGATACATCAGTCAAAAGCTGAAAGGTTTAATTTAAAGGAATTCGTCAAAAAAGGATTTGATGTTGAGTATTTTGTATTTTAGCCCTAAAAACGCTTTTTGAACTTTACATTAGGGCATTAGATTTGTATCGTTTTTAATTTCAAAAGTCTAAATCGGCAACCGGCCAGCGGTATTGTTTGTTGTAAAAGAAACCAGCTTCTACTAGAAAGACATATTTTTTTAAATTGGGGAATCTTTCGATGATGTTTCCCGCTTTGAGCAACTAAGACCACACCAGGGCTATTCAGTTGTCTTTTGCGTTCTAAGACCACTGGATTCCTTTTCAGAAAACCGCGGCCCTAGCGGGCATCGGCTCTGCTGGGCTCCTGCGCTACGATTTGCTGACATGTCTTTGAGGAGATTGTGGAACACTACGCGCTATCGATGACTTGGGATCGGCCAGACGGCTAGCTACTCATTGCTCGTCGTTACCGTAGATGGTAGTGGGGATCAGGGTCGGAGGCTGAAGGCCAAAGACGCGGGTAAATAAATGAATTTTAGTCACACATCTTTTCCGCTCCTCTTTTCATCATAACCCCTCCCATACTATCACGTGTGGCTAGCCAGAAATTTCTTTCTTTGATTATAAGTCTCGCATTAGTCTCATTTTGCCGCTAATATATGATTTAGGGGTAGCCAGAGGTCTGGCTTAGTGGGTGTAGTTTATTACGGGAGTGTTGTTTTTGTCGTAAGGTAGTGAAGGAAAGCAGGTGGAGGTAATTCGATGATTACATAAAATACACGATGTTTATTTGTTTAAGTGTACTTGTTATTATTTTGTTTTTGAAGTGAGATCCAGCAGTATAAACACGAGCTTTTAAAGTGATCCATTTTATGACCTAAGCTGAATTGTTAAAGGGATGGAGGTATATAAGGTGGCAAGGTAGAACTACACTGCTCACACGTGTGACACACACGCTGATCTGAGCGTTTCGGTCTCCATACATTTTATATGGAAACTAGACTTGTAGAACTACACTTGATCCATGCCACGCGACGTCGTTCTACGTACAAATCAGCACACCTAGCCAAGTTGGTACTCTGCTATCGTTAACGCTAGTCGAAAACTACTCAATTGTATGGAAATGACCACGTGACTGAGCGTTGAGATGACGTCAGAACAAAGGAATCGGAGGCGCGGCCTACTCAAGGCGTTCAGAGCGGACGAAAAGATTGTAACTTGGCTAGGGGGGCTGATGGAAAGCGATGATACAGTCGATGATGGAGCGTGCTTACCTACAAGTAACCTGTTCACTCTTGACTTAAAGATTCCCGGGCTGTAGCCATCAGGAAACACAAATTCCGGCAAGGAATTCCGCTCCTTAACTATACGCACAATGAATGTGTTCCCAAAACGTTTTGTGCGTATAGGTGGAATGTCCACCATGTACCGGTGGCGCATCGCCGTAAGCCTGGTAGTCCGATGATGGAACGGGCTAGGCGGAATTAGGTTATGCAATTCCGACGCACACTTTGCAACCGGTAACTCGGCGTCGATGCTCAAGACTTTAAAGCCTCGACTCAACGAGTGTATCATTGCCAATGATCCTCCTGGCTCGTTTCTCAGACTAAGGCGAAAGTGGAGAGATGAGCTTGACAACTACCGGAGGGACTGGCCTACAATGGCTGAGGACAGACGTGTGTGGAAAAAGAGAGGGAGGCCTTCGCCCAACAGTGGGACATAATAGGCTAACTATTACTAGGTACTTGTAGGTGAAAACGACTATAAATGCGTTATCATCATCACAAATGCACCCCAAAACATACCGGGCCTTGGTACAGGTTATGGTCCGAAGCGAGTTGGAGTGGCAGGTGGTCGCCTCCTTCTGCGAAGCATTAATGCTGGCAAAGGAGGGGGCCGATCGCGTGAGGCAACAGTCCTCACGCCCCAACCGTCGCTGGGATTCCGATCCCGATTTCCGGCCACCGTAAGCGCGGGCTTGCGGACGGCGAGCAATGGGTGGCTTGCCGTCTGATCGTCCGGTAACCGTTCGAACCGGGCCCAAGTCGCCGACGGCGCGTACTACGTAAGGGCCCAGCAAGGTTGAGCCTACAGGGGCCATGGATGATGCGAAAGAGATCCCCGGGGTCCTGGAAAAATGGCAAAGAAGGAACAGGAGTGGGTTCTTAGTCAGTAAAAGTCTGACACTGCTCGGGGGATGTCATTACATGATTTTCCCACCCGAGAAAAACAAACCCAATACATAAAATATCTCACAAATTCAATCGACACCTAATTTCAATATTCAGTGTAAACAAACAGACAAACTACACGGACCTCCGTCAGTGTTAACGAGAATTCCGATCGGGGGTGGGCAGACTTCGAGGTGCCTCCGTCAACAAATCGATACCATTGTTTAATTAAATACAAATCAAATTATCTGCCAAGATGCTTGTCTTTAGATTGTTAATGTGTATAGAGGGGATGAATAGCCCTAATAACGTGGCAATGGGCATCATCAGAAGGCTTAAAGTCACCCAAAGAGCAATAGGAAGGGCTATGGTCAGATTTACCTTGCGTGATCGCATCAGAAACGCAAACACAGTAGAACCAAGGTTACTGACATAGCCCGAAGAATCACCAAACTTAAGTGGAAGTGAACAGGTGATCGATGAGGCCGAAAGGTTTTGGAGTGGTGACCGAGTACCAACACAGCGTTGGATGTCCTTCAACAAAGTGCACCGACAACCTGATGAGGGACGCCGGAATCCGATGGATGCAAGACGTACCAATGGTCATTTTGGAGACACTTGGGACGTTGGGCAATATGTTATCTAACTACTGATTAATAACTACGACGACGTCTATTGTAATTAGTAATCATAACTACAAATTACATTAAAAAATCGTAAAATGTAGTTAAACATTTTGATTACTAACTGCAAATTGTAGTTGCAATCACAATTACAAGACTACTTTTTATAATTATATATTTAAAGGTTGATTTCTTTGTTACTTATCAATCAAGGCAACAATAATTTATGTAATAAATATATTTTAATAATCATCTACGACTTGCATTCAATTCATATATATATTTGTGCAACTTTTATTCAATTAGATTCCGTTGTTTTTTAAATTAAATTTTAGAGCCAGATGCAGTTTTGATCGATCAATAATTCCTACATATTACATGTTTATTTAATTGTAAAATATAAGTTTTTAGTACTGAAATAATCAGTAGTTATAACTAATAGATTACAGCAATCAAATTAACAACTACTTCATGTAGTTTGTTTATTGTAGTTAAGTTACATGTGATCATAACTACATAAAATCAAACTACTTGTAGTTAACTACTTTTATTTGTAATTTGTAATTTGATTACAAAATAGTTAACTACGCCCTACACTGTTGGGGGAGGACTATGTTCAACAGTGGACGTCTTTCAGCTGAAATGATGATGATGGTTGAGGTCGGTTTCCGATTCAACTGGATACAGCTCAAAACCAGTGTTTCACATGGAACGGCTGCCTGTCTGACCTCCATCTTCATCTGTCTATCCTTGTCTTGCATTATTTGGGGTCCGCGCAACACATTTTTTTTATCCATTCTGTCCTATCAATCGAGACGGTACCTCTAACTCTTCCTTTTTTTAGGGTTCCGTACCTCAAAAGGAAAAAGCGGAACCCTTGTAGGATCACTTTGTTGTCCGTCTGTCTGTCTGTCTGTCAAGACCCTATATCTCGGGAACGTGTGGAGGTATCGAATTGAAATTAAAACTATATACACAATTGTGCAGTCTCTTGAAGCTGTGAAAAAACAATTTTGTAAATTAACGAAGACAAGAGATACGACCGTTTACGTTGCAAAAAACCTATATTTCGACACTCTCAAGAGATTCAAAATTCATAGGGTACTTCTCGTTGTCCTAGAATCCTAAAATTTGATATGCAGCAAGGTCTTATACCATAAGTTTTTTAGGAAAAATCTGAAAACTGTAAATTTTTAGTTACGTAACAAAAAAAAAAACATTTTTGCGATTCGTAAAAATCTTTGAGACTCGGTTCGGAAATTGAACTGTTTTTCATTGGTAAGTTTATACAGTGGGGGTCCACTGTGCTTTTCCGACTCGCACTTGCCCGATTTTTTTCATATCACTCCTCACACAATCCGTCCATCTTTTCTTTGGCCACCCTCTCCCTCTCCAGCCATCCACACGTATCATCATCCACGAGCTTCATCTCTTTTCTTAACATCTCCTTTATATTTGAAATAAATTAGGCGGTATTATCATCTCCTTAAAATCCCCACCACTATCTTAACTTACAGAAGCAATGGAGCGAGCGAACTTCAATCAACCGCGCGCACTCTGACACCTACACAACCGTCCTGCAGCTTCGATTAATACTACGGAACCCTAAATTACAATAATCAATGGCATGATATTTAGTAAGATTTATTGTGACGTGACTATTATGTCATGTTATGTTGTTTATGTACTGGAGTAGATACAATCAATGATTACTACAATTGATTGAGTAATTTATAGGAGAGTAGTAATCTAGCCTCTAGCCTATTTCCAGACCTACCAAATATACACAAAAAAAAAAACTGGACAAGTGCGAGTCAGACTCGCACACTTAGGGTTCCGTACAGTGTTTACCTTTGTAAATAGTTCAATACCCGAATCGATTTTTTTTTATGATCTGGCTACAAATTTACTGTTTTCAGAATTATTCCTATATCTGTGCTCTAAGATCTTGTTTTATGCCAAATATCAGGATTCTGAGTCAACGGGAAGTAACCTATGAATTTCGATTCTTTCACAGCTTTAAGAGACTGCTGACCTGAGTATATGTTTTTAATTTCAAGTGGAAACCTCCACCCACGGGTAGTGTGAAAGCGAAGCCCGGGGCCCCGGGATGAAGGAAAAGAAGGAACGGGACTGGGTTTTTAGTCAGTAAAAGTCTGACACTATCTCCCGCTCCGCCCAAGAGCGAGATTTGTCATTAGATGATTTTCCAGATTAGTGGATACCTCCACGCGTTCCTTAAATAAAGGGTCTTCACAGACAGGCAGACAGACAGACAGACTGACGGACAACAAAGTGATTCTATGAGGGTTCCGTTTTTTCATTTTGAGGTACGAAAAGCTAAAAATCATAAAAATCAGTCAAGCCGTTTCGGACGAGTTCGATAACAACCATTATGACATGAGATTTCTATATATTAGATTTAGCAATAATAAATCTCTGCCTTGCGCCTTCTACACCTTACATTTCACCAATACTCTCACACAACAGTCCACAGAAATTGAAACGACAAGTCACCAACTTGGAGTTCCTAAACTTATAATAAACTCGTATGCAAGCCCCACTGTATTGAAAACGTAAAACGGCTTGCAAGAAAATTAATTGAAGCACGAATACGTTTTCAAAGAAACCTTGCTTAGCATTGAAAACTGAATCTTGTTTCTAAGGTACTAAAGTCTTAAATGGTGTTCTAGAATGTGTTTTTTAAGTTTCCTTTAGTAAAGAACGTTTGAATTCGTTTTTTCGGCTAAAATTGTATGCTTGAATTATGTTTAAGTTTTCGTCTGGTCTTAAAGCTCGGCTAAGACTTTGAGAATCGTGTGTTTATTTGTATGTGTTTGTGCTTTATGTCTGCATCACTTTTTTATGAGTATTCTGCAAATTGAGCCATAATACACAATTAACACAATTTTGTAAGAGTGACCGTGGCCTTAGAATGCAAGGGGCAACTGAATAATACAGGTGGGCTTTTTCTATTTGGCTGCACTTTTAGGGTTCCTTACATCAAAAGAAAAAGATCAGAACCCTTATTGGATCACTTTGTTGTCCGTCTGTCTGTCTGTCAAGACCCCATATCTCGAGAACGCGTTGAGGTATCGAGGTGAAATTTAAACCATATACTCAGGTTTAAAGTCCCTTTAAGCTGTGAAAAATCTTCAAACTTCTAAATTAACGAAAATAAAAAAAAAGATGAGGAAAACATCTCAACGCTTAGTCACGTGGTCAGAAGAAATGAATCGGAGGCGTGGCCTACTCGATTATAATACTTTATAAATAAACAAACAAATTAAATATCTCGATTAAGCACACGACGTTGTTGACATGTGGAATGTGGACTCGGTTGTCATTGTGCTGATTGTCGTGACTGCCAACGGCCTGACGGCCAAAAGCCTCGACGACCAGCTATCGAAGCTGTCGTTGCGTGGTTGGAACAAGAGCCTGTTATAGAAGGTATCTAGCTCATCGATACAGCTTGCATTATGAGGAAGTTCCTTTCTCTGGAGCCTTAACCACCGGTTGCCTTGGACCCCATTCTTCCCAACACCGGTGGATTGCTATTTTTTATGTTTTGTATTACTGTGGTTTATTTGTTGTGTGAATTATGTTGTCTGAAATTAAAAATATTATTATTATGTTTGAATATTTTTTGGGTATTCTAAGAAATATTTAAAAAGGTGTAGCGATATCTATGGCGCCACATACTAACTTAACTAAGAAATCCAGTATCGCGTAATTAGAGTTTTCCGCGCAATTTGAACATATACAATAGGCCGAAAATCATCTCTCGGGCAGTTGCCTAGATCAGACAAAAACATTCGTCTGGTCGGAGGATCGTCCCTTTTCAAAGGAGATTACAGAGTACATCAAGAGGAGTTACAGGAGTACATCAGAGTGTAAAATACCGCAAATCTCCTTTTTTTTTAATTTACTTCTAGAAAGGTATAAATGATGAACAGAAAATGAAAAAATACGGTACAAAAAGGTGTTATAATATAAAAGAGGTCAAATATGTTTTGTTTCTCAAAGAATAAAAAAAAATATATTAATAAATTCGGAGTTTATATTTTTATACAATCTTAGCATCTGCCAGTAGCTTCGCTTGTTTGAAAGTAGAAAATAAGCCTATGTTATTCAGTGATAATTAATATAAGGGTGATTTTAATATGGTGCGGTTTTGTTCACACATGCGGGATTGCTCTGCACGCGTAACCCACGCAAATGTCCATTGTATAGCATAATCATTCTTTTAACGTTCCCACTGCTGGGACTCAGGCCTCCTCTCTAGGAGAGGGAATGAGCCGTAATCCACCACGCGGGCCCAGTGCGAGTTGGTGAATGTCACATGTCTTCGAATTTTTGGTTCTAGTACATGCCGGTTTCCGCACGATATTTTCCTTCACTGTTTTGAGAGCAGTGGTGATGAAATATATCACACAAAGTAATGCGCCTGGCTGGGTTATCACTCGGTCACCACTGCTCCCATTGTATACAAGTATTTATTGTGATGCGTGGAATACGAACACGGGACGCGTTTTTTTGCATTTTGAAATTTTCTGCTTGCGGGGCAATCCCGCATGCGTGATGAAATCCGCACGATATTAAATCTTAAAACGATTTTCAAAATCGGTTAACATTTTGGGTTTATTCGTTACAAACATAAATACAAATCCTTCCTCTTTACAATATTAGTAGAGATATAAATTAAATTGCTCGCAGAGCAGATGGTCGATGGGGACGAAAGGTTCTGGAATGGCGACCACGTACCGGAAGACGCAGCGTTGGAAGGTCTCCCACAAGGTGGACCGATGACCTGGTGAGGGTTGCGGGAATCCGAAGGATGCGAGACGAACAGGACCGGTCATTGTGGCGATATTTGGGGGAGGCCTATGTCCAACAATGGACGTCTTTCGGCAGAAATGATGATGATGATAAATTGAATATTTTTTACATTTACATTTAACGAAAAAAAACATATATTCTCCTCAAAACAGTCTACTAAACAGACTATGTTAAACAGTATACCTACATACAACTGCGACTACATCGATAAGTATTAAAGTATATTTTGAAATAGATGTAGAACCGCATTAAGGAGTTAGCCTGGGGCAGTGCTTCTTTTTAAATGAAGAGGAAAATTTTAATTTCCTATCGCGTACCAACCGTAGGGATGGGGTCGAGCGTTATCGATATTTCTTTATTTATGGAAAAAGATCAATCCATATTAAAAACGCTGAAATAGTGTAATAGTGCTGCAATACTTATAGATAAAAACAATACTAAAAAAAAACATTACAAGTTTTTTCATAGTAGAAAAAATGTCGATATATTTTTTATTCTCCTTCCTGCCGCAATTCACAATCCCGGACTATCTCTCTCCACTCCTTCTTTATTTTCGGTAAAATAAAATTTCACACTATTTTTGTTTAATATGTATTATTTATTAAAAATAATAGTTAGGATAAAACCATAATTTTTCTTGGTATCTAGGTCTTAATCGGCATAGACATCTGATACGGTTACTTCCATCATTATATTTCAGTTGAGCATGATACATTTTCACAAGTCTATTCACTGAGCATAAACATTGTCCCAAATACACTAATAATAAAAAGAACAGTTTTAAATTCATATTTCGTTCCACCAAAAGTCGTTTTTCTAACGTACACTGTAGTTTTTTTCCATCAACTATCACAAAACAATCATTTATTGAAATGTCAGTCACTAAAAATCCTAGTTTCATTTAATAAACGGCGTGCTAATTCAAAATTTATCACGACTCGACCGTGTGAGCAATCAATTTGACATAAATATAGCATAATTGAATCACTACATATATACAAGTTTGCACAGTTATGATGATGTCATGCGGAATTGATCCGATAGTATTGTGCACTTATCAATTTATATGCATTCGCTATTGAACGTGGAGTGAGAAGGAAATGGAGAACTCATGTTTGTTTTGTGTAAATTTCGTACTAAGCGTGATATCTCGTCATTTATACCGCTTACATTAAATTATTGAAACAATGTGTCTACAGTGGTCTTCCCGTCCGATTATAATTTAGGTATCTTCAAGGCTAAAGTGAAGAGGCTCTTAATAAATTAGCGATTCACGATCAACGATTGCATCACTGTAAGCTGTGATGGTAAGCCATGAGGTGGAATTGCAGTCAAGCACTTGTTTGTATCATTAGAAAAATCACGATAGTAAAGATAAAACACAATTTACAGAAATATGCAAAATCGAGACAATTTGGATGTCAAATAACTTCAAATAATGTAATTGACTTGATTGCGATGTGTCAATTAGAGGCAGTAAATTTTTTATCCATGTCGTAAAACTTATCAGGCGTCTTGTTTTTAACAAAAAAAAAAAAAACCACCAAAGTCCACTCCTGGGTATCGCAGGTATTTAGATAGGCTGGGTATTTTAGCTTGCTTATCTTGCAAGTTAGGCTAGTGACTCTTGGTCATTGCCAAGTAATCTGTTCTACATGTACCTATTTAATACATGATTTTAATCGACTTCAAAGATGAGGAATTTTTTTGATGTACAATCATGCCCTCTAATTACTTGAATTCACCTAGACCGATTGGCCAATTCATATTGTACCCATTCAGATCAGGATCTGATGGTATCCTGGAGAAGTCGAGGAACTCTGCTTTTATAGGCAGATTTTATTTTATTATGTAGATGCTTTACTATGGAATTTGTACATTATTTAGGCTTAGCTGGAAAACCGCAAGTAAAAAATGTTAAATATAAACTAAATAAAATCAACTTCATATCGAAAAACGGTTTAAAATAACGAAAGAATAAAAACCAAAAACACCGACTGTAGTCATTTTTACTTTTTAGAAAAGTTTCTTAATACATTCAAAATAATTATAAACAACAATATTTGTCTGCAAATATACGATTTGGCACTCCATTTATTACCGTATCTCATCATCTCTGTGCTATATAGTGTCATCGTTTTATTGGCATTTATTGTTATTTAATTGTATGGCGCCATCCATGTTTTGGTAATATGTAATTGGGTGATGCTGAATGAATGGTCGATGCAGTCATCGTGTACGTGACTTTCATTTTTATCGATGAGTAAGTTTCTTAATTTACAATCAATTGTTTCATTCTTGACGGCTACTTTTCACTTTCAATTAGGACAGTTGGCGACGACAATAGGAATAGTATTTACTCTTCCTTGCAAGCTAAGTATAGTATAATTATGTACAACAAATTTTCGTTGATTAGAATTTCGCAAATCAATGAAAATGAGTTGAAATATGAGTGAACAGACATCGTAATCAACTGGTTACTCCCATTTCTAAGGTACTTTTAATTAAATATTGGTACAGCTCTCTGTGGACACTGTAATTTTGATGTTCTTTGATTTTAAAGATTTAATTTTTGTAAAACTTCTAAACATTTAGTTTAAAAACTGAATATGGAATTATCAGCACAATTTTAACAAACATTCCAAAAAATATCGATAGTTATCCGACTTGTTCAGCACATCACTACCGTCGACCTAACCTCCGTCGTTAAAAATATTGCTGTTTGAACGCAGAGTTCGCTTAGCGTTTTAATAAATTTGGAAAATTAAAGATTCATATCTGATTCACTTCACTAGTGAACCACCAGACTCTTCCCGACATGCAAAAATTTTATGCTCTAATTTAGACAACAAAATGTTGCAATAATAACTGGAAAATCCAGTAAAAGAATTTATATTTGTTGTTTTATAATACAAAAGAATGGTCTGAAAATTTACTTATTGTTGTGAATCGTTTTGATGCTAGCCAAAATTATAGTTAAACTTATTTATAGCTCACTAGCTGACCCGGCAAACGTTGTTTTGCTATGTATATAATTTTTTTTTAATCTAAAATTGAAAAAAAAAATTTAGGGGTGTATTACCCTTAACATTTAGGGGGATAAAAAATAGATGTTGTCCGATTCTCAGATCTACCCAATATGCACACAAAATTTCATGAGAATCGGGAAAGCCGTTTCGGAGGAGTTTAACCACAAACACCGCGACACGAGAATTTTATATATTAGATTTACCAACCTATACTGTAAAATTTTAATACATCTTCTGCTAGTGTTGAGAAATTCGAATTGCATTTTGTCTGACCTGTATGTAGCAGCCTGCTCCATCATTGGTCCTTTTTTTACGTGAGGGAAAATATCAAAGGGTAACAACGGCTAACTTTCATTGCGTTCCAGAGCCGTTTTTTTTTTAGTGGGATATCATCAAATGATTTTCTTGCTCTAGGGTGGAGCTCCGGGCATCTTAGATTTTTACTAACTATAACTCACTCTAATGTCCCTTCTTTGCCTTGTTTTCCAGGACCTCGGGATTTCCTTTCAAAAGCGAACCAAAGGCCCCAGTAGGCTTCGATCCTGCTTGATGGTTTTATTGACATCTACTTGAGGCGCGACTGGACCAGACTTGTTCGAAAAATCCCACAATTCTATTCTGTTTGGTAGTTCTGTTTTGATGGACTATACCTAATAGCTATTTATTTATTTATTTACATGACATGGAGGACTTACAGCTAAAAAAAACAGGTAAGAAACAGATAGTTAGGCTGACAGCCAATAAAAAATGCTCACTTATATAGTACAGGGTAATACAAAATTCCATGGACACCAGGTACAGAGAAAAGAACAAATAATAATTTTAAAGATATTATAAGATATTATGTCTATGATTTCCGGAAGAATTGTTTCAAGTATGAAAGATCTTTCTGATGAAAAGCTACAGGGGTAGATCGGAAGAAAGTATTGGAAGACGCAGCGTAGGAAGGCCTCCTACAAGGTGAACTGCCCCCCTAGCCAAGTTACAACCGTTTCGTTTGCGTCGAACGCCTCGAGTAGGTCACGCCTCCGATTTCTTTGTTCTTTCCACGGGAGCGAGCGTTGAGATGACGTCAGAACAAAGCAACCGGAGGTGTGGCCTGCTCGAGGCGTTCGACGCCGACGAAACGGTCGTAACTTGGCTAGGGGGGCTGATGACCTGGTGAGGGCCGCGGGCATCCAATAAACGCGAGATACACAGGATCGATCGTTCTGGCGACACTTTGGGAAGGCTTACGTCCAACAGTGGATATCTTTTGCCTGAAATTATGTAAATTGAAGATCTAGTAGAAGGTGTGAATTTGTTTAAGTAATTTATTTAATTAAGTTACACTTTTAAGCGAGCATCTTCCGTGATCAATATCCATCTACACTGTACAGCATCAAGACGGTTTACAGATGGAAATTAAGATAAAAAAACATCTCAATCCACCCTAAGTTCGTTAGTATTCTTAATGAAAAATCGATTTTAAAATGGCGACTCGCCTTAGGTGGTATTTTATTTTTAGGGTTCTTTGAGAAAAAATTGTATTTTTATTTTATTCAGGATCTTAGTACCGAATGTATTTTAAATAAGGGCCGTAAAATTAAGACATTAAACTTGTTGTACATAAGTAATGATAGTAAATGAAAGTTTATTTTGATTCAATATTTAAAATTAAGTTTTGTAATGGCTGATCTTTGAATGTTAGAAAACTTTTTTTAAATCTATAATTTTTATCAATCTAGGTTTTACTTAGGGCATATTGAAAGTTTTCTAGATTCTGATAAATAAGACTAGCTTATAAGACTTCATTATCATCATCACTTCAGCCGAAAGACCTCCACTGCTGAACATAGGCCTCCCCCAAGTGTCGCCACAATGAACGGTCCTGTGCGTCTCACATACATCGGACTACCGCAACCGTTACCAAGTCTTCGGTCTACCTTGTAGGAGGCCTTCAAACGCTACGTCTTCCAGTACGTGGTCGCTGTTCCAGAACCTATGTTCAGCTGAATGTTTTTTTTTAAATTTATATTCACCGATTTCTCGGTCAGTTGTGTACCGGTTTAGAAAATGTTTTATTGATTGGAAGGTTATGCTTCCGAGTTGGTCCCATAGAAATATTATTATGATCTGATCATGAACTTCGAAGATATGGAACAGAACTACTCATAGGATCTCAGCAGAACCATCGTAATAAGTAAAATTGCTTTGTTTATACGTGTAGTCGATGATTGACTGAAAGAAGAGGGGGAATATATCGAATTGATCTGATGATGAAGCCCGAAGTTAGGCACTGGAACTCTGTAATAAATTAATGTAATCTAACCGTGTTTGGGATTATTAGAATTGCCATGAGATACACTTTAGCTATAAGGTATTTAAGTTTGGCTGAGGGGTACTTTTTAATGGTGGTACCATAACTAAAAAGATTAAAATAAAAAACTGTTTACAAAAAAAAAATAACAGCCGACTTCAATGTAAATAAAACACTGAAAAGTGCGAAATAACTTTAATTTCGGAAGTCGGTGTTAAATAACGGAGAGAAAAATCTATTATAGAAACACCGACTTCCGGAACTAAAGTTTTTTTGCACTTTTTAGTGTTTTTTTTTACATTGTAGTCGGTCGTATTTTTTTTTTAATACTGAATCAAATTCCCTAACCTGGGTCGCGGCGCGGTACTCATAATATTTCTACATTAATAAAGTTTTGGCCTTTATGATATTGGTTTAATAATATTAAACTAAAATTGCAATGATGACATTCATCAGGTCAAATTTAAGAAGATACGGAACTTCCAAACCCAGAAAAAAATCGCACCTTCCATTAAAAATTTCCGAGCGAATCGATTTCCCATCCTCCTGTTAACGTCTTCATTTGATATTTATTTTTAATTAAGAAAAAAGCCGCCGTTTCCATCATACCTAATTATTTTGTTGGTTATCTCAGCAAATGATTTATTCATTCGCGGATTGTGCTGAGAACCTTTTTTTATTTGGCTTGAAGATAGATCGCTAGAGGGTGGTTCATTAATTAAATTACTTATAAATTATTTTTGAACGATAACGGAAAAATATTGGCTAAGTTTGGCAAGGAGATACTGTTTCTATGGAGTTATTTGTATGGAGTTTTGGTCATTTATGGTTGTTTTGTAACTCAGTATATTTTTGATTATTTCTATGGTGGGCGACAGCAAAGCATTTGAAAAACAGAACTTTGACCTTTTAACCTCTCGAAGGCCGATTGTATATACGTCTGTACAACTTGAATGACCTTGAAAAACGCTATTGTACACGATTTTTGTACGAAATTTTTTTAGCCGAAAATTTTGGTTTCTATATCTTTTTTTTCCTAGAAAAAACCAGAAACAGTTTTTTTTTTTTGGTGTTTTATGTAAAAACGCGCAATTACGTAATAATAAGACCCCGAGCACCCGGGGTACCCGAGGGGTTAATTCTTTATTGTATATAAAAATATAACATAGTAAGTACACAGTGATTTGACAATTTATGTACAAAGGCAAGCTTCACTCAAGAATGAGATACTATAACAACTAGAGAGAGAACATATTTCAGGATAGGATATAGTGCATATTGGCTCAAAACCATTATTTGATAAGGATTTAATTTGATCAATACTTGCTTGTTTCTTTTAATATTACAACATCGAGTTGAATTTATATAAGGATTTCATTTGATAACTTCTTTTCAGATTACTGTAAATATTGCAAAATCCTATTCAATTTATGTCAAATTAAATGACGACTTCCTTTATAATTCTTAAAAATATTATAGCATCCGGTTAAACTTGTGAGGATTTAACCTGACCACTTTATTTTTATTTCTTCAAAATTATCAGAGCATCCGGACGTCTATATATTTAAAAGGAGAAACTGACTGACTTTCATATATCAACGCACAGCCGACATTACTGAGACTAGGAGAGTGAAATTTTGCACAAGGTATCCTTTTATTAGGCGAGCACTAAGAGAGGATTTTTAAAAATTCACTTCCGAAGGGTATGAAACGGGGGTCCAAAGTTTGTATGGAGAAACCTACTGTCACGCAGGCGAAGCTGCTGGCAGAAACTAGGATTTAAATAAGAATTAATTGTGACCATTTTCGTTCTGTTTATTTATTTAAAATATTTTTCTACCTTCATAGTGAATTTTTATGCTTGTCAATTTCTGTGTATAAAAACCGATGTAATGTGATTAGAAAGGCACTCTTTCATCGTCCATGAAATAAACACCTTGAACTGAAGTAAGATATTTCTTTAATATCACTCTGTAACATTTTCTGCCATTCTATATTATTGTGACTGTGTATTTTGTGTGACGACGACATCAATGGCGATCATACGCAATGTAAACTTACAGAAATAAGCCTAATATTTAAATAAATTATACGTAGGTACTAATATATTATGTCAATATATAATATTTTGTTAATATCTCATTTATTGGTAGTTATAATTATTGTAGACTCCGAATTCTCAGATTACTTTATATGCGATCCCACCTGATGGAAAGCAGTGATGCAATCATTGTTGGTAAGGCGCACTAGATTGATATGAGCCTTTTCACTATTTTATTATGATTATTTTTGTTGTTCTTTTGGGTACATTATTGACTGGTCTACACTATCCTTACATAATATCTATTAATACTGTAATATGAAAATATTGTAACATCAACATTTTTTTTTGAAACAGTAACCATTTTGTTTCTTATTTATTTATTTTATAATTTATGTACACACGAATACAAAAAGAAGATACATTCAGATAAAAATTGTACAAAGGTACTGCTTATTTCCAATAAGAAATTTCTTCCAGCAGACCTGCGAAAGGAGAAATAAAAAGAAAAGTAGACAATAGTCAGTTCAGTGGTTCTTGTCAGTTCTTCTCCTTAGGAAACGACCAATTTGGAATCGTGCACTAGCTTCTGACGTTTTATAAGTGCCCATGTGCCAACATGGGCACTTATAAAACGTGAAATAATAATATTTGAATTGAATTGAATTAATGAAAGAAATCCTTCCAGAAGGCTCCCAGTATCCTGTACTGAGTACCTGACTACTTCCAATTTCTATTATCCTTCAGCCTGTTATTTTTAGGAAACTTAGGGAAGCGTCTGGTTAGATACAATACCCACGACGCAATAATACGATAAAATAAATTTAGTTATTTATTTATTGTGCTCACCTACCACAATGTTTTTTTTTTTTTATTGGGTGGGAATATCCTCCTAATGACATCCCCGCTCTTGGGCGGAGCGGGAGATAGTGTCAGACTCTTACTGACTAAAAACCCACTCCTGTTCCTTCGTTGCCTTCGTCCCAGGGCCCCGGGTTCCGCTTTCACACTACCCGTGGCCCCAGTAGGCTTCGACCCTGCTGGGCCCCTACGATTTGCTGACATCTCCTTGAGGCGCGCGTGGAACAATACGCGCCGTCGACGACTTGGGCTCTGTCCGGACGGTTACCGGACGGTCAGACGGTGAGCCACCCATTGCTCGCCGTCTGCAAGCCCGCGCCTACGGTGGCCGACCTACCACAGTGTTGTCTTTTTTAACCCAATGGTTGACTGGTAGAGAATGCCTTGTGGCATACGTCCGCCTATGTACCACGACTCTACATCATCATCATCATCTTCCTGCCCTTGTCCCGTGTTATTTGGGGTCGGCGCAACACGTTTTTTTCTTCCACTCTGCCCTGTTACTCGTCATGCTATCACTAACTTCCTTTTCTTTCATATCACTCTTCACACAATCCATCCATCTTTTCTTTGGTCTCCCTCTCCGTCTACATCCATCCACATGTAAACTCATAACTCTTTTAGTAACATGCGTTTCATCCCTCCTCTTCACATGACCATATCTAAAAATTATTATGGTGAATAAAACAAGAAATATTAAAAATTTAATTTATTTACGAACTGTGAACAAAAAAAGTTTAATCAGTAATCCAGTACTTCAATTTTGCTCATCTCTGAGTTCTTCAATTTTGCCCAATCTCTTGCGATTTGACAGTATGACGTGACGTCACAACATGGCAATCGATCCTATTCTTATTTGGAACGCATTGTACATGAAGTTTAAATAAATAAAAACAGCAATATAAAACTAGACGCCCATTAGCTAGCTGCTACGCTATAATCTATTTACAGCTTCACCCGATACCCGACTAGGCATTAATTAAAACGACAAAACAAAATAACCGTGGACTTCAGTTGCAGTCAGAATTCACACTATCCAATGGGAGAATTAATTAAATACTGCCTCTGTGTCTGGCCATAGAGAAACTAGATGTGACTTCCATAAATGTAGGTGTTATCAACGTGGTTCAGCGATTGGCTGCTGCGAACATATTATATTTGTATGAACTACAAATATATGTTTACACGATACAA
This sequence comes from Mythimna vitellina, assembly GCA_949316375.1. Classification (NCBI taxonomy): domain Eukaryota; kingdom Metazoa; phylum Arthropoda; class Insecta; order Lepidoptera; family Noctuidae; genus Mythimna; species Mythimna vitellina. The sequence goes on from OX438704.1 coordinate 2,275,306, forward strand.
ATTTAATTCCTAGTGTAAAGCAAAATTAAAAAAAAAAACCTATTAACGTACCCTTGCTTCGTATGGTTGTAAGAAATTTTTGAATTACTCGCTTTTACTCTACGGCCTAAATATGTAATCTAAATCTCCCCCATAAATCTCTCTATCTTTGATAAAAAGTGTATGAAAAATTTATTCAGTGATTTTTGAGTTAAATGTGAATAGACAGACCGATAGACGCAGTGTGGGACTTTGTTGTGTACTATGTAATTTCCTTCTTTTTTATTGAAAATGAAAAGAGAGGGGACAGAAAGACAGAAGAAAGTCTTTTATGCATAATAACAGTAGCATCTGCCAGCTGTTTTATCCGCGTGATATTTGGAAAGTATCCTTAAGGGCCGGTTGTATAGTTACTAAGTATTTTGAATGAACTCCTCCCGGGTCTATGTCGATTTTGCGGCCCCGTAACAGCGGTTTTATTTTTATATAAAAAAAAAACAATAACTATTCAAGATTTTTGTTTTTTGAGGCCCTTTTAAAAAAAACAAGCTTAACTATTTTTTGGAACTTTCAAATATTTCCGTGACGAAATTTCGTAGACATAAGCGTTTGAAATCGTAAGTTAAGGTCAAATTTACGATTTTTTTTATCGAACCAACTAATTTATGTCATGTTTTAATTTTTACTCAGCGGTTGGTCCTATAGTTAATTTTAATAAAATAATTTTTCATGGTGTACTCCCAGGATACAAATATCCTATGATCTATTCTAGGACAATATTTTAGCGTGAAAAAGTGACAAACACGCACATACACATACACATCAGAAACTAGTGCTAAGTTAAAATTTTTCATGTCCCATAGAAAAGAAACAGTAAGAAATTCCACAGTTACTCTTAAAAACAAAAACATTTTTACAATTATATATCCATATTTAATTTTACCCACGTCCCATCTGTAAGGCAGGCCACATCCAGCACTTCCAGTCTATGGCCTAGCCCGGTAGACAGTGGGGCCATAAATTGAGGTGTGCTGTCAATTGCACCCGTCCGCCAATAGTTGCGGTTCGACGCCGGGCCGTGCATGTGCGGTGGCTGAACAAATTTTACATGACATTTTAGCATTTTTTGTTCATTTCTGATATTTTAAACGTGTTGAATTATTGTTTTTATGCTTTTTTTTTTGTGGGTAGTTTGATATTTTTTTTGTCTTGATGTGAATGAAAATAGGTCACAGCTGTCTTTTTAACAAATGTTATTATTTTGAGTTTGACTTTTATTTGAATTAATTATGGATCAATAGACTTAAAATCTTTATTAGTTACATAGTAAATGAAAAATCTAAAAATCAGTATCTAGATTTTATGATTTGTGGAAATGAATTCGTTATATCTATACTGACTAATGACCTTAGGTGACCTTAGGGTCAGTACCTATTTGACTATAAAAATCTGTAGTATAACTATGATTTAATAAAAACATTCTTTTAACAGAAAATAAGTCACATTGTTCTAATAGGTATTCAAATACTATTTTTAAGAGAGGATTTTGAAAAAAAAATACCGAAAATTTTGGAAAAATAAAACCATCAATCATGAAAAACAAACCACAGAATTTAACATATTTTATGTCAACTAACCACACTTGAAGATAAAAATAGATGACGTCACAACCTGATGGCTAATTTCGCGCCGCACTCTCATAGCCTCGGTAGCGCAGTAGGCAGCGCGTAAGTCTCATAATCTTAAGGTCGTGAGTTCGATCCTCACCCGGGGCATAACTTTTTGGGATTAGTCAGATTTTGCTTTGGTTTTTTGTTGTTGTATAGAATCGATTGTATCGAGTTTTGCTGTATTGATAATTAAATAGGAACACAGAAATGCTTTTACTATTTTTTTTACAAAATTCAACAATAAACTTACAGGTAAAGTGGGATACATTCAGTCAAAAAAGTATCGGGAATGGATGATTTGTTTATGGTTCTAAATTCAAATTTTTGTTTTTTTGTAGTTGTTAGATTGGCACAACTGTTTTCCATTTTGGCGCGGAGTTTGAGTTGCATCTGTTATTTATATTAAATACAGTGCTGGTTTTAGTAATATCATATATAGTGTGTATTGCGAATTTCATAATGGACAAAAATATCGAACAAAGAGTTTGTCTTAAATTTTGCATCGCCAATGGAATTTCGTGTTCGGAGTCACTGCAAATGTTACAGAAGGCTTACGGTGAATCGACTTTATCAAAAACTCGTGCTTATGAGTGGTTCAAAGCGTTCAATAGCGGTCGAGATGTGATGGAAGATTTGCCTCGCTCTGGTAGGCCGTCAACGTCTGCAACTGAAGTTAACATCGCAAAAGTGAAGAAAATAGTGACTGAAAATCCCCATTCAACTCTGAGAGAGATAGCCGCCGAACTTTCTGTATCTCACGAGTCGATCCGTACCATTTTAACTAATCATTTTGGTATGAAACATGTTGTTGCTCGGCTAGTCCCAAAAGATCTGAATTTTCTCCAAAAACTCAATCGCATGAAAGTCGCTGAGGACATGCTAGAACGAGTCAGTTCGGACCCAACATTCATGAAACGCATTGTTACTGGTGACGAGACGTGGGTTTACGAGTTTGACATGCAAACTAGTCAACAAGCTTCGGAGTGGCGCCTTCCAACTGAACCGAAACCGAAAAAACCACGCCAAAGTCGATCAAAAGTCAAAGTCATGTTGACTGTTTTCTTTGACTATCGCGGTGTTGTGCACTCTGAATTCTTACCGGAAGGTCTAACGGTAAATAAAGAATATTATTTGAGCATTATGCGGCGTTTAAGAGAGCCAATTCGACGAAAAAGGCCAGATTTGTGGAAAGAAAATTCTTGGATTTTGCACCACGACAATGCGCCTTCGCACAAGGCTATCATTGTGAACGAATTTTTGACCAAACACTCAACAAATACCATCCAGCAACCACCATATTCACCAGATATGGCTCCTGCTGACTTTTTTCTTTTTCCTAAACTCAAATTACCACTTCGTGGCACCCGTTTTCAATCGATAGAAGACATAAAGGAGAATTCGCGGCGAGAACTGAACTCAATTCCGGAAGCAGCGTTTAAAAAATGTTCTGATGAATGGATTATTCGTTGGCGCAAGTGTATCGTTTCTAAAGGAGCATACTTTGAAGGTGATAAAATAAATTTGGATGAATAACAGACATTTTGTGTATTATTGATCTTTTCCCGGTACGTTCTTGACAGAGTAGTACATATTAGATTTGTGAAAATTAAAACTAGTACCTACTAGAAATCTGATAAAAATCTTGATACATCTGGCTGGTCTAAACTAATGTGTAAGTTTTCAAAAAATAAAAAGCCCGTTTTAACATTTGTATTTTGACTACCTAGCGGATTGTCCGGTGTAGCGTATAATATAGCATAATCAGCTTTATGATGTTTCCACTGTTGGGATTTAAGCCTTCTCTTTAGGAGAGGGAATGGACCGTAATCCACCACGCAGTCCCAGTGCGGGTTGGTGGATGTCACATGTCTTCGAATTTTTGGTTCTAGGATATGCCGGTTTCCTCACGATGTTTTCCTTCACCGTTTTAAGTGTAGTGTAGCTACTACTAAAATAGCTAAAATAGCCACTACTACAGCGGACCCCTAATTATTATTTTATTGTTTCTATGAGTTTCGTTCCAAGTTACATTTATAGTTTTTCTCGAATGTCAAAACGGGCCTTTTATGTTTTAACGAGTTTTTATTCTTGCCTTGATTTAAATCTTGTACAAATGAAGCAATGCCTTTTTTACAGGTCATCATTACATTCTTTTTATTACTAGCTTTTTTACAGACCATCATTCATCATCATCATCATCATTTCAGCCAAAAGACGTCCACTGTTGGACATAGGCCTCCCCCAAATGTCGCCACAATGACCGGTCCTGTGCGTCTCTCATCCATCGGATTCCCGCAACCCTCACCAGGCCATCGGTCCACCTTGAGAGAGGCCTTCCAACGCTGCGTCTTCCGGTACGTGGTCGCCATTCCAGAACCTTTCGTCTCCATCGACCAGGTCATCATTACATTCCTTTTATTACTAGCTTTTCTACAGGCCATTATTACAATCTAATTATTACTAGCTTTTGCCAGCGACTAAGAAAACATACTCCCGAGATATAAAGTATCCAATGTACTATTTCAGAATACGGCCTACTCGTGTACCAAGTTTCATCGAAATCCGTTCAGCCGTTTGTGTGTGAAGAAATGATGATTTTGATGCCAACTAGCCGATTTCAATCACAGCGACCGCATTCCTTGGCTCCTCATGGTGGTTGTGAGCTCGGACGTGCTGCTCTGTTATGTACCCTCATGTGACTTGCATATCCAACTTTGGTCGAAAAATCCCGAGCACAGAGAGGACATGGCAGATATATTTTTTTCTTTTAATTGTTATAAACTAGTGCTTGACTGCGATCCCACCTGATGGTAAGTAGTGATGCAATCGTTGAAGGTGAGGCGCACTTGTTTATTAAGAGTCTATTCACTCTAACCTTGAAGACACCTAAAAAAAAATGGTAAATTATAGTTGTTGGTAGACTAGCTTTGAAGTCGTCGTGTTTTTGGTCTAATTCCAACCTCATTTTATTTCCAAAGGCCTGTACGTGTCGCAGCACACGACGTCTCCACTCAGGCATTCGGATTCGTTTCCGAATTGATGGCAATATATGTAATCTTGCCAGGTTAAAAGCCCGCACAAAAGTCTCTTACAGCACTATATTACAGAGATCATGTGAAGAAATAACAAATACACAAATACAAATCCACAAACCGTCGCTTATTATAATATTAGTGTGATAGTTTGTTGGTCGTGATGGCTAGTGGTTAACGCACCTGACTGTCATGCATGAGGTTGCGGGCTCAAAATCGGGTAAGTACCAATGTGATTTTTTCTCATATCGACACTTGAAAGGCAAAAATTACTAAGCAACATTGAATAAACTTTACAGGAAGTTAGTTACGTAACAAAAAATAAATTCGATTAGGAAAAATCTTCGAGAATCGATTCGGGACTCGAACTATTTAAACAAGTTAGTTTTTACGGAACCCTCAGTGTGCGAGTCCGACTCGCACTTGCTCAGTTTTTTTAGGTGTTAAATTATCTTATGAGTTCTCTTACTCTAGACTGGAGAGAGAGGGAGTGTCAGACTTTTACTGAGTAAACACTCCTATGTTCCTTTTTTGCTTTGAATTCAAGGACCCTGGGGGACACTAAGCGCCGTCGACGACACGGGCTCGGTCCAGGCGGTTGACGGACGGCCAGACGGCGAGCTATCCATTGCTCGCTGTCCGCAAGTTTGCTGATAATCGGGGTCGGGATCCCGGCGGTTGGGGCGTGAGGGCCGTGCTCTCGCGCTTGTGGCGATAGATACTAATAAGGCCTACCAAATTTCACTTTAGCTAGCTGCACCTATGTACTCTGGCTATTTTTGAATACCTGATTGCAGAAGCGTTACGTTCCTACACTATATCAAATATTATAGTTTCCCACAACCTTTAACGAAACTTGGTTATTTCACCAATGCATGTCATAAAAAAGTAGCCGATGATCAAACTAATTCTGAACTGGGTCACAAATAACACTAGTCTACTCTGTTCACACACCAATTATTTCGTGTTTGGTCTGTGAGTCATATCAATTGATTTAGAGCTAAATAATTCGATTGATGGCCTCTATGGATGTATGGGAACGATGAGACGGTTCAAGGACATTTTTAGTGTAAATTTTATAGCTTCAAATTCTTCAGTTTTATTGCAGTCAGTATTTTTGGCATGACGGTCATTTATTGTCGTTTTTGAACACTTATTGCTCATACTCATGCTCATTGTATAAAGCTGAAGGCAAACTAAGCCCACGTAAGCCACGCATGCAACGCATTATGACATCTAGACTCTTGAATTTCAAAAGGCGAGCTATCCATTGCGCCGGGCCTTGGTACAAGCATGGTCCGGAGCGAGGAGGAATAGCAGGCGGTCGCCTCCTTCTTCAAAGCAGTAATGCTGCAGAAGGAGGCTGCCGCATGCATGAGGAAACGGAATTCCTCATGCTCCAACCACTGGGATCCCGACCCCGATTGCCAGCCACCGTAGGCGTAGGGCTTGCGGGCGACGAGCAATGACTAGCTCGACGTCCGGCCTTCCGGTAAACATCCAGACCTAGCCCGAGTCATCGACGGCTCGTATTGTTCCACGCCTCAAAGAGATATCAGCAAATCCGTAGGGCAGAAGTCTACTGAGGCCATGCATGAATTAGATGATTTTCCATTTTAAGGAAACTTACTTGGCATGCGCAAGAGATAAATTAAATTCATACTTGGAATAGGCAACGCTGTCACAAATTTACGTGGGATGCGACGTAAATTTTCAAATCTAAGAGTCTAGATGTAACAATGCATAGCATACGTGGTTTTAGTTTGCCTTTAGTCATATTTTTTAATCAATTTCATCATCATCATCATCATTTCAGCCGAAAGACATCCACTGTTGGACATAGACTTCTTCCAAGCGTCGCCACAACGACAGATCTTGTGCGTCTCGCATGCCTAGCTCATTCCCGCGACTCTCACCAGGGCGTCGGTCCACCTTGTGGGAGGTGCGCGGTCGGCACTCTGGAAATTTTCGGCCCCACCGACCATCCGTTCTACGAGCAATGTGCCCTGCCCACTGCGACTTAAGTTTGGCGATTCTTCGGGATAAGTCGGCAACCTTTGTTCTCCTGTGGATATCTTCGTTCCTGATGCGATCACGCAAGGAAACTCCAAGCATAGCCCTTTCCATTGCCCTTTGTGTGACTTTAAGCCTTTTTTTCAATTTATGTTCCAAAAAAGGAGACCCCCAAAGGAGTAGTTACTACATATTATTGTAATCCCCATCGTCTTCTTTTACTTATCGTGTCGACGGATTATCAAATATCTAGCTGCTGCCAGTGGTTTCGTCTGCGCGAAAGTGGAAAATGGTCACCGAGGAACATAATCCAGAATATGATCTAATCGCTTGCCAAATTACATCGAAATCCGTTTAGCGGTTCGTGTGATGAAGTAACGAATATGCACACACTTTCGCGTATTATAGTATTAGTGTATAGCACTGTCTATTCATCACATTAATATCAAGGTGTTAAATCTACGCTAAAGCCTACTTACAAACAATCGAAAAAAATTAGGTTACATCCTTTCTCCTACTGAAGTCGGGTAAAAATAATCGAACTGTATGTGTACTGCTTTTAAAAATAGTGTAGTAAAGAAATAGTTTGAAATTTATTTAATTATACAGGGAGTTTGGTGCATCGTGTGCCAAATTGAAATGGTTGACGGGAGGGATCCCGTCGACCATTTCAATTTGGATAATTTTTGAGGAAGTTAGAAGATTCCGATCGCTTTTGTTTTTTTTTTTTTTAATAGCCATGTAAATAGCTGTAACATGACAGCTTTAATTTAAGTCAAAAACTTTGCAAGTAAATTAAAAAAAAAAAAACTAGATAGCTAATGTCACTAATTTTAAGTTTAGAAGTACTCTAATACAATACACATCTAAATAAAATTAAAATTCAGAGTCTACGCCTCATATATTAAAAAAAAAATGTATTTGAATGAAAAACTTGGGTCTTATTTTCATTTCAAAACAATAAAAAGTCTATAAAAAAATATCCACAGGGCATGAGAAGTTTTTGGGGTTCTGAAAGGATAGCAGATGACCCCTCCCGTCGACCATTTTAATTTGGCACACGAAGCACCAAACATCCTGTATATACTTTATTGTACACCAAGATAATAAATGCATTTTAAACAAAATAAACAATTGGTGAAATAAAAAGGTACTTAACATTAAAATAGATACTTACATAAATACATACATACAGGGGCGCCGGCTTTTAGAAAACCTCATGGGTGCTCAAAGCTCATTTGACGAACTCGAAAAAGTGGCGAAGAGTGAGAAGATAAATAAATGTCCTACTTACATACTGCGTACTTAGTTACTAATTATGTTTGATAAAAATATAAAATAAAACCATTTTAGAAAAATGAAACTAGTTTTTATATAGTATCAAGAAATATTATAATTTATAGATTACTAATCTGTTTCTTGATGTCTATTCTCAGGGGTGCTCGGCACCCACGGTTTATTCCCCAAGAGCTGCTCGAACCTCCAAGCACCCACGGAGTCGGCGCCCCTGCATGGCCCCTGCATGCATGTAATATATAGGCAGGAATACAAGTGACCACAACAATTATTAGTATAAAAACGTAATGTAATGAGTGCCTTATGAATAAATGATGTCAATAAGCACGAATTAGTTTTGAAACCATCGAAATAAGTTTAGGCGTTTACTTGATTTAACATTTTTAAAGATAAATTTAGACACAAATATTTATTTTGTAGTATTATTATATTTTTGTAAATTATATTTTATTACTGTGAATGTGGGGACTATGTGGATAACATTTTTCATTTCTGTAATTTTTAACGTAAGTGTACGAGTGCAGTTTTGAGTAATTTTGCTGTCTACCTAAAGGTCCTAAGATGAGCTACAAGAATACTGACAATTACTTGCACTGACTCGAAAGTCGTATAATTGTGCTTTAAAAGAGCTGTTTGTGCTTAGTTTTGGCACGCAGTACCTATTGTGTTTCTCACGCAGTCTGAAATTCAAACTCCCCGGATACTGCGCTCCATAGTTCGCTGACAGACTTCAAGCTTGGACCTCTGCTGAAGAGCCAAGACTCTGCTAAATACTATTTTTTTTAATAATATAAACTAGTGCTTTACAGGGGAACCCACCTGATGGTAAAAGAACTGTTTTTTTTTAAAACATAAATTAGTGCTTTACTAGGATCCCACCTGATGGTAAGCAGTGATGCAATCATTGATCGCACCAGTTTATCGCGCCTATTCACTTTAGCCCTGAATGCGCCTAAATTATAATCGGAAGGGAAGACCGTAGCAGGCAAATTGTTTCAATCCTTCAATTATGCGGTATAAACGACGAGGCGAAACGCTTAGTCAGGACCGTAGAGATGTTAACAATGTAAAGGTGGATATTCGCCATACTTCGTGTGGTACAATGGTAGAAGGAGAAGGTGATGGCGAAATCAAGTTATGCAATTCCTGTGTACACTCTCCAAAATGCATCCTGTAAAATAGCGAAAAGCTGGCTACCCTACGCCTGTGCTTAGTACCTTGTATACTGATGTTAACCAAATCTGGATCACCAATCAGCCTCTTCGCACGCCTTTTCATTGAGTCCAAAGCTTCCAGATGGCATTTTGCGGCACCAGCCCATATGTGGCTACAGTACTCCACACACGATCGAAAAATCAGTTTATCGACCTACCAATTCCTTATGAAGGAGCTATAAAACAAAACAAATCTACGTCCCACATACCAGCGCCTCACAAACGAGCATTATAAATCGTTCACAAATCACGCAAAGTCACAAACCCATTCAGGACCAATCGATTCATTGAGTAACGTCCATCCTTCATGGCATCATCGCTATATTTAGAGATGGTCAATACCTCGTTGATAGCATATGATCAAGAAGATCTAATAATAGAAAATGCATCAGTGAGCACGGCGGTGCCGCGTGGCGTTTTATTGATAGTGGGCCTCAGCATTGTTACTGATTCGGGAGTGTGTCTTTTGGGAATGAAGTCGTTTTGTAACTTTTATCTACCTAGCCTTTGCCCACACTGAAAACCAGCGCCGTAGACTCGAGTCACGGCATTATGCTGATCGTTAGGCTGTTTTGCGCAAATGTGGCGCATATTTTTCACATAATATACTTATAATTTGTTAGTTCTAAATTTGCGCCTTGTTCCGCCAAATAAATTTTTTTTCTTTTTCTTTTTTTTTCTTTCCTTTTCAAGTTGGGCTCTGCTTACAGCTTTATTTCACATGGAAATATCTATTTAAGGTTGACTGGTAGAAAATGCCTAAGGCATTAAGTCCGCCGCTGTACTTTTGTGCATAAAGTATTTAATAAATAAATAAATAACTGCGTATCTGACCTCCACAACCCAGTAATTTGGTAACACAATAGGTACCCCATGGTAAGATTGGTCAGATTATCCATAATGAATGTCAAAAATCATCAAATGACAGTGGAACCAACAACCTAATGTGCTTTCCGAGTCGTGGAGGAATCTGAAATGGCTTCATCTACACTTCTATACTAATATTATAAAGAGGTAAAGTTTTTTTTTAGGGTTCCTTACTTCAATAGGAAAAAAACGGAACCCTTAAAGGATCACTTTGTTGTCGGTACATCTGTCTGTCCGTCTGTCAAAACCCTTTTTTGCAAAATGTTTGCAGAATGTTAGTTTTAAGTTTGCGCCTTTTCCGGCAAATAAAAAGATTTTCTTTCTTTCTTTTTATCTCGGGAATGCATGGAGGTATCAAGTTGAAATGAAAACCGTATACTCAAGTCTGCAGTCCCTTGAAGCTGTGAAAAAATCAAATTTCTGAATTAACGAGAAAAAAAGATATGGCCGCTTATGTCACAAAAAAACGTGTATTTCGAGCCTTTCAAGGGATTCAAAATACATAGGGTGCTTCCCGTTGACCTAGAATCCTGAAATTTGGCATGAGGCAGGGTTTTATAGCACAAATATAAGGAAAACTCTATATTTGGAGATACGTCACAAAAAAAGTAGGTAATCTTAGTTAGTCTTTGTTTAGTTTTGTAGGTTTATCTTTGAAATTACTGGTCTAACTGCTAAAATTTTTTCACCGATAGAAAGCTGCTTTATTCCTGAGTGACATAGTCTATATTTTATATACGCGGGCCAAAGCTAGTACAAAATAAACAAAGAAAACAATTTTATCAATTCTCAAATTACGCTGCTACCAACATAAATTTTATCACACACCAAAAAAAGCCAACCGATTCACTAAAGCAAATACCCAATCAGACACCAACTCAACCAAGATCAATCCGTTTGAAATCGATAGCGATCAACATTAGACTCGTTGAAACAATGAAGCCACATCAAATCATAACTAACTATTGCACAATTAAGAAACGACACGTATTCCATGATATATCGGCTTGTCATGTGATTTCTCTCATCAATTAGTTGATTGAAAGTACTTCTGGATTGACGGTTTAATATGTTGTAGCAATTCTGTATTACAGAGCTGCAGAGGTCAGATCTGTTTCGACGGAATCTAAATTTTTATTATTAAAGTACAGCAGCTTGGCTGGGCAGTGTTCGGGAGGCTGCGCGGTATCTTCTCGTCCAATATACCACAATGTCTCAAGACCAGTGCGTATTGTATAATATGCAACTATTTATTTGTATTTTAAACATTTTAAAATCAATAGCCCAGATGGTTCTGATGTTGATTCACACGGGCTATCTTAAATAGTTAAGATGTACTAATTAAGGTTTTTTTAGGATGCGATGTGTGTTATTTAGGTAAATACGAACCAAAGATAGAAAATATTTAGTCCGCTTCTGAATTTCAACAACGTAATAAATCTGTATTTTTGCATTTTTTTTTAATTTTAAGGTCGAAAATCTCAAAAATGGTACGTGATACAAAAAATGGCACTTTTTAAATATGGAGTCACATTTGGTATGCATTAATTAATATAAAAACCCTTATGTCCACTCTGTTACATTTTGACTGTAGACTAGTGGACCGAATATTGACCAAGAGGGTCAAAAGAACCCGAGATGTCCTAAATATGGATTATTCGTACTTCACGCAACTCCTCTACAACTATTATGCAAACAGACAAAGTATAGCAATTTTTGGCAGAATCTGTGATCCTTTTCACCTACAACTCTTTACCCTTCAGAGCAAAGGTTGTGCCTCACTGGAATGCCATGGTGCCGTAGCCAAGTGTTCGCAACACTACTGATGCTGAAGAACTGGATTTGCAGCATGGAACACCCGCATTGACAGCTTTGCATCTTGCGAAAAAGATTCTATCTTTTTCTTCTTCAACGTTTAACAAAACGTCATTGGATCAGTGTAAGAACTCGCACTGGGACTTCAGAAAAACTCACTTAAACACAACATACAAATACACATTATGTAACATGCAAATGATTTTGGATGCAAAGTTATATTTTTCCATTCTTAGCAGCCCAAAAGAAAAAATATAACTTTGGAACGATTACAAACGCCAATCATTTGCCAATACTGATCTACGACCTGAACTCAAAGTCTCTAGTTGACTGCGGAACCTATAGTGACCAGGTGATGTACACACTATACAGCTGCATGTATTTTCTTGGGTACATAAACTGTTAGCATGGCGGTCCATGGCATCTCAGTGAGGCTCGAGCCTTAGAGTAAAAGGCATCTCTTCTGGACTCGTTCATAGTACCTACTCATGTGTGAGGTTCAAGTCCATCAGGCACAATTGTGGACAAAGGCTCATTACGATGAAATAAAACTTGAACTGCCCACCGAGGGTAGTCCTTGGGTACGCTTGCATAGCGCATACAGGGATGATCGGCGGTTGGTACACTCCATGAAAAGTGTCTAAGGGGCCTTTGCCAAGCTGGTTTCGGCTCCTCGTACACCCTCCAAAAATCCAGGACCTTGGGTCCAGAGAGATAAAAAATAATATGACATATAAAAACATATCGCATGAATAATATTTTATATCAGATATATATGGCCAATATTTCCATTAATATCTAATGTTAATAAGTACTTAGTTAAGTATAAAATAATTGAAATTGAATTGAATTATATTAAATTGAAATCAATTTCATTTAACTGAGTTAAACTGAATTAAACCAAAATAAACTGAATTAAACTAAATCAAATTGAATAAAAAATTAGAGTAGACACGGCGTCATCAGAGAAACGCACTTTTTCCTAATAATGACGCAATATTCCGACAAGTTTGAAACAGCACAATAATTAAAAATTATCACTCACAAAACATCTCAGAAGTTAATTAGCGATCGTCGCAGAAACATACCAGAAAAAACTGCGCTTTTCCATTTCTTAATTTCCGTTGAAATCTAATTAATAAACGGAAAAAGGAACACTTCTCTTTGAAAGATAACCCGGGCATTGAACCGGGGACCCGAGTGGAGCGATGCCGCCTCGAGCAATAAATTACGAAAAATTTTCGTTATCTACAAATTTTTTCCCTATACTATGAACGACAATGAATGGTGGCCTAGGGGTTGTAAAACTTTTAAAATCCATTTGGGTTAGGTGCAGTTTCATGTAATTACAAAAAGAGATGGACTGTTTAACTGGTTTTTGATTGCCTAACTACGAAGATTTAAAAATTGAAACTAATCAAGAAATAATATTTTAGTTTATATGGTTCAAACCTAAAAGGTATTAAAACAGGACCCTATTACGAAGACTCTGCTGTCCGTCCGTGTGTCTGTCCATCTGTCACCAGACTGAACCTCGTGAACCTTGATAGTTAAAATTTTCACAGATGATGTACAGATAATGTAGACAACTGTGTTGTCTATGGTCATATAGAGCACAGGCCATATGTGTATCTGGCATAACCAGCACGGTCAGGGAACTTTGTTTTTTATACTTTTGTAATGAATTGTGCGTCTATTTAGGCAGAATAAACATATTTTCGTGCTCATCACACAAACATATGTCCTGGGTGGGAATCGAACCCACGACTTCTGGCATAGCAGTCAAGGCCACTAACCACTAGACCAACAGGCCAGTCAAACTAACTCATCATATCTACGTATCAAGTTATCTAACTGCTTGACCGAATTCGAAAGTAATTTTGTGTGTGTATTTGAGCGGATGGACCTATAAGATTTGAAAATAATTAATAAATTTTAATATATTAATTTTTTTAACACATTGCTTTTGCAATATTGTTTTAAATGATTTGGACTTCAACTACCTTAAATTCGTTAGTAATTTATTTTGTTAACATCTCATTTATTGATACTTAGTTGTAATTATTCATATTTTTCTTGCTTTTTTTAGATAGCCTCTAGAATGTGAGAACACTGTAGACTCCACGAATTCTTAGATTACTTCCTATTACGACTCACTGTTTTTTAATATGATTGTTTTTATTGCGTACAATATTGACTGGTCTACACTGTTCTTACATAATATCCATTAATACTGTAATATGGAAATATTATAAACAAACACTTTTTTTAAAAAAGTAACCATGGAGGTTCTTGCCAGATGTTCTCCATAGGAAACGACCAATTTGGAACCATGCACTAGCTTCTGACGTTTTATAAGTGCTTATGTTGACCTATGTGAAATAAAAATATTTTTGATTTGATTTAATACTTTTGGACCCGGTCGGTGGCGCTGCAATAGAGCTCTTAATTGTTTTTTTTTTCTAGTGTTATGGCAGGCTGGACAACGTCTACCGAGACCACCAATATAATTGTAAGGTTGAAAATTTGTATTTTTGTGTGAGTATATTTGTTACCCTGACATACTAAAAGGGCTAAACTGATTTAAAAAAAAAAAAATTAATCTAGTGCTTGACTGCGATCCCACCTGATGGTAAGCAGCGATGCAATCGTTGAGGGTGAAGCGCACTAGTTTATTGAGAGCCTATTCACTTTAGCCTTGAAGATACTAATGTTATAATCGGACGGGAAGATGGCAGCAGGCAAATTGTATTGTTTGTATTGGATACCAATGAAATTTGTCATACTAGGAGACCATGTCCTGGAATAGGACATGGGGTTTCTATTAGTGATGCAACGGAAACAGATGTCAAAAGTAAATCTTTGCCGATGCAGAAGCGGAAACGAAAGCGTTAAAACTATGAAGTAAAAGCATAATTTTATTTTTGAAAACAACAGAAGGTTTACGTCGTAATCACGTCATGAGGCGCGGTGATACGCCGAATTAACAAAAAATATATAATAATAAAGAAACTCGTTCCATGTTTGTATACTAATAATGACAATTAATAAGACAAATAATGACTTTTTTATTATTCATTTTGTAGACTTGCCTGTTGATCTAGTGATTATTGCCCCTGGCTGCTATGTCGGAGGCCGTGACTTCGATTCCCACCCAAGACAAATCTATGTATGATGAGGACGACCATTTGTTCTGTTTATGGGTGTAATATATCTATAATATGTATGTATTTTGTTGTCTAGTACTAGATGGCGTTGTGTGAAAGTCGTAGAATATTATTATTATTTATTTGTAAAAATCTAGTGAATAGTTTAAAAACTGAAAACGAACATAAACATATATATATATGTCCATACGAGTATCGTATAGATTTACATTTAGTTACATAGGCTGACAAACTCATAATCCTTCTCACAGTTAACATTAAAGGTAAAAATAAAATCTGAAACATTTACTTAAATTTTATAAATGTACAATAATACAAATCATGCTATCATGGTATAAACGCTAAATAATATTTATAACACTTATTAAAACTGACATTTGTCAGTATTTTATAAAACAACGTCAAAGAGCTTATAAAAAAAAATTCTTATATCGAATTGCATAAGTTTAGAGAGGTAATAATAGTTTTATAAAAATCAGCATTACTACAACCAGTATTACTGCAATTCATTTATCTATAGTTATTTTGCTTCTAGGTTTGATAGTTACATCTTTAGGTACAATTGGTAACAATTCCTTAGTTCCTTCTGTAAGTTTCAATCCCTTTATACAATCAGCAATCTCTTGCAAGCTCTTATCTTTCGTCTCAGGCACGTAAAAATATATCAAAACCAAAAGTACAGATGAAGCCAAAGCAAATAATAGGAAAGTTCCATGAATTCCCAAACCCTTAAACACATAAGGACATACTTTTACAAAAGAACCATAAATGATTTTAAAAGTCAGTGCTATAACACACATGGATAAGCTTCTACACTGTAATGATATTAGTTCACCAGATATGGATGTTGATAATATCATTGGCCCACAACTTATAAATACTGAATATCCAATTAACAATGGAATTAAAACATACTTGTTTTCTGGTAATATTGACTCTTTCACTAAATACAGATACAAAGATAATATAAATAGAAATGAAATTGCAATAAAAGATGAGGTTAGTAATAAAATTCTTCTTTTGAATGCTTTTGATAAAGCACACCCTATATACATTGTTGAAACTGTCACAGCATCCAAAATTAACATGCCAGCATAAGCAGCAGACTCACTGCTGGTTATTTTATTTAGTATATCTAAAGCGTATACTGTACATACTAGTTTCCCACAAAATATATACAATAATATTAATAACACAGACAAAACCACAGGTTTATAAAATTCTTTCTTAACCAATACATTAACAGACTCCAGAAATTGATTTCTGAAAGATACTTTGCGTTTATTATTTTGATGATCGGCTATGAGTTTTTCGAGTTCCTTTTCAGAAATCATATCTGATCCTTTTAGCCATCTGTGAGATTTTCCGCATTGATCAAAGCGGCCTTTCGTTGCCAGCCATAATGGTGATTCTGGCCAGAAATATACTGTGCCTAAACTGTATATAGAACACAATAAACCTAACAGGGCTATATTCTTCCAATGGAAGAATGTTCCAATTATATTTGCGGCTAATATACCCCAGAAGCATGTTGCAGATTTGATTGTCAAAAAGAGGCCTCGGTATTTAGCTGATGTATACTCAGTGATAATTGCAACTGAAATAGTGAGGCAAGAAGCAGTGACGGCCCCTTGGAATATTTCACTGACAAGAATTACGTAGACCTCATTGCTGTTGTAGAAGATGATGAAACCGATGAATGAGAAGGTACAGACGACACTGTGAGTGATCTTCCTTCCCACAAGTGCTATTGAGATCGGCAGGATGATGACCCAGGGCAGCCCGGCGTAGCTGAATACGGTAGCTGAAACATAATAATATCTCTTATAGGTATTTGCTGAATAGAGACAACCTAATAGCTAGCTTGACTGTGAGATCTTGAAACTAAATTTACCTGAAATTTTATTTTTTAATAAATTTAAATAACTGTTTTGTAAAAAAATATCTGTTATGGTATTTATTTATAGTAGAAGGTATAATTAGTTAAATAAGTATTTCATTTTTATATTTAACTACATACATGTATTATTTGATAGTTTAGATTAAGATTTCACACATTCTTCTTCTCTTGCTTCCTACGCACTATTGTCTACATTTATTTTAATTTCTTCGTTCGCAGCTCTGCTGGAAGAAATTTCTTTGGAAATAAGCATTACCTATGTAATATTTTCTATTTCGTATTTTTCTGTTTTTGTGTGTACACAAATAATAAAATAAATTAATAAACATCAATTTCTGACGAATCCATACTTTCAAACTGTTCTATATACTAGTATTCTACACTATTTTATCATGATGATAAAATCATCATTTTAGCCGAAAAACGTCTACTGTTGGACATAGGTATCCTCCAAGTGTCGCCACAACGGACGGTTGGCAGTCACCTGCCAGTCAGCTGGATATCGCACTGTGCGTCTTGCATCCATCGCATTCCCGCAAGTCTCATCAGGTCTATCTTTTGGGAGGCGGTCGTTGCTCCAAAACCTTTCGGTCCCATAGGCCATCTGTTCCATGAGCAATGTACCTTGCCACTTAAATTTGGCGATTCTTCGGGCTATGTTGGCGAATACTGTAATATGTACCGAATATACTCACTTAAACATTTTATTTTTGGTTGAGAAATTATCTAATAACTTCTCACTCACAGGTGGAGCAAGAGGTAGTGTCAGATTTTTACTTTTTTACCGCATAACCGCGCCTATGGTGGAAACAAGTAATTAATATACTTACGTAACCAAGACGCCATCTCAGTACTGACGGCATCAGTGGAGTTAGCTTCTCGTCGCAACTGAGAAACCAGCACAGTTGGAGTGCCGGTACAGAGCCCCAGAATGAAGAAACATGACCAGGCGCCGCTACTGATCAGTAACTGAAATGTAAACAGATGATTTTTTTACTACAACGGATTCACGCAACCTTCACCAAGTCATCGGTCACCCTTGTTGGCTGGCTTTCATTCAATTTCAATCAACTTTTGGCTCCATCTATCATCTGTTCTGCGAGCAACGTGCGCTGCCTACCAGTTAAGTTTGATGATTCTTCCGGCTGTGTTGGTAATCTTGGTTCTTCTGCGGATTTCTTAATTCCTGATTTGATCACGCAAGAAAACTCCGAACATAACTCTGTTGTATAGCTTTCTTCTTCTTCTTCTTTTTAACCGACTTCTAAAAAAGGAGGAGGTTCTCAATTCGGATGTTTGTATTTTTTTTTTCATGTTTGTTCGCGCATAACTTCGTCGCTTGCCAACCGATTTGAAAAATTCTTTGTTTGTTGGAAAGGATATACTTCCCAAATAGTCCCATAGTCACCAAGTCGGGATCTGATGATGGAATCTTGGCGAAATCGAGGGAACTCCTCAAATATTATAGGCAACTATATAGTGATTTTGGTATTTTCATCGAGAACTTAAGCTTTTACAGTCAAAACTAAAAAGTGTGAAATAAAAAACTTTTTACAAAAAAAAATATAACCGACTTCACTAAAAAAACACTAAAAGGATCAAAATAACTTTAATTTCGGAAGTCGGTGTTAAATAAGATACAAATAATACCAAAAACTCTGTTGTATAGCTTTCTTCTTCTTCTTCTTTTCGATTCGATGATAAACTCGTCAAACTGTTTGTGTCCAATAGGTGGCTACATTAATAGCAGCATCGGTAGCACTCATCAAATCCTCTAAAGTGCAAGTATACGGACACTTGGGGCATTCCAATAGCTTTCTGATAAGAGTTTACCATTTGTGTGTGTGTGTGTGTGTGTATAATGTGTTTCAATTCCAGTAATATGAATTTTAATGATATTTAAATTAGATAGGTAAAAAAATCTCGATTGAAATCAACATTATACATTCTTTAATGTCACCATAATACCAGAAAAACAAGAAACGAAAATTAATGACGAGGCTTTCTAGATTTTATTTTTGTCTGTATGTAATAAAATCTAATATCTGAAGTAAACTACAATCTATACTTATAATAAATCTGTAGAAGTGAAAATTCTGTACTTACATTGAAAATTAAAAAAAAAAATAAATGGCAAGGGGGGGTTTTTTGTTTTTTTTTTTTTTTTTTATTGGGTGGGAAAATCATCCTAATGACATCCCCGCTCTTGGGCGGAGCGGGAGATAGTGTCAGACTCTTACCCACTCCTGTTCCTTCGTTGCCTTCGTCCCAGGGCCCCGGGTTCCGCTTTCACACTACCTGTGGCCCCAGTAGGCTTCGACCCTGCTGGGCCCCGGGTTGGGGTTCCGACACCGAACCCAAAAATGTGATTAAAAAATTTTTTGTCTGTCTGTCTGTTTGTTCAGGCATCACGCAAAAACTACCAGTTTGATTGCGATGAAATTTGGTATAATTATTCTTTAATATCCTGGGCACCACACTGGGTACTTTTTATCTCGGAAAAGTATATGCAATAAAAAACAAACTAAATTTTGCGGTTCGAGACCCGATTACTGTACCAACCGTAAATAATAAATTTGTCGTAGGTTACGTCATCCGCGGTGGAGTTCACTAAGGGGTGTTGCACACGGCTAAGATACTCTAATATTTTATAATATCGCTCGCCATACAATTCAATGGACTATCACACACAACGAAGATAATAAATAATATTTCATATTTTCGTATCTCAAAAAACCTGATAAAACCATTTTCGACTTCTATGCGGACGAAGTCGAGGGCAAAAGCTAGTAATATAATAAAATTGTGTTTGAATATGATAGATACACTAGAGAGCACATTGTCCGCGACTGTGTTCATGAGAAATATTTTCATACAAACTTGAACTCTCCTTAAAACGTATTTTGAGGTTAGTTTTAATAAACAAATAATGGCAATATTTATTATCTAGTCATTTTGGTCAGAATTTGTACCAAGTTTTAAGTTTCTTTACTTAATAAATAATAATTCTCCATACAATCTTGACAATCCTTAAATTGATAAATATTATTATTCCATCATATTATTTATATTCTTAAATATTTCTTAAAAAAAGCTTATAAAAAAAAATTGTAGCCGACCGGCATCGGAAACAGGGTCCAAGCTACCGGTGATCAGGGATCCTGAGAGAAGAATCTCCGAAAAATACGCGCCGTGTCCAGGATTATTGCCTTCTGAATCAAGCCCTTGATCCAACTGCCTAACGAGAGCCTCCTCAGATGTTGGTCGAGGCTTTTTGGCATTTAAGCCATTAGCCGTCACGACTATCGGCACAATGACTGCTGTGTTCACCTACATGTCGACCACCTCACGAGCCAAGTCAAGATATTTAGTTTGTTTATCTTTCTCAGCTTATATTATTATTATTGTTAATTGTTCTATAGATCGATTGCTTACTTAAGTTTTTATTTATGGTAAGTTTCAGGTATGTTGGCTCACGGAATGAGATTTAGCATAGCATTTGTACAATCGAAATTCACCATTTTTAACCACCTAAAGATTGATTTTCTAAAACTGCCTTCTTAGTGCTCACTTACGTTATAAAAAGAAGCATTGTGCAAAATCGCCAAGCTAAAGTGGCAGTGGGCAGAGCACATAGAACGGATGGTCAATGGGGCCGAAAGGTTCTAGAGTGGCGATCGCGCACCGGAAAACGCAGCGTTGAAAAACAAGGTGGACCGACGACCTCAACGCTCAGTCACGTGGTCAGAACAAAGGAATCGGAGGCGTGGCCTACTAGAGGCATACGACGCAAACGAAACGATCGTAACTTGGCTAGGGGGGCTGGTGAGAGTCACGGGAATGCGGTGGATGCGAGACGCACAGGGTCAGCCGTTATGGCGACGCTTGGGGGAGTCCTATGTCCAACAGTGGACGTCTTTCGGCTAAAATGATAATGATGATTTTGGCAACATTTCGTATTCATAGTCCCAGTAATTTTGCCTGTGTGTTGAAAGGTCGGTCAGCTTTTCGTTTCATAAATATCCTTTTCTGCGTTAAGCTCCTATTACACCACTTGATATTCAGACAGTCTTAGTTTATTTTATCGCCTTTTTTACCTTTACACGACATTGATGTAAGTTGTTTTTTTTCTTGTGTGACGCTGCATAGACTAAGAAAGACTCTGAATATCGAGTGGTATAATAGGCGCTTTACGTTTTCTTGTGCAACAACCTGTAACGGTGCGCCCGGCCGAATTCGCGCGATGATTCTGCGTTCACTAAAACTATGATATCTCAGAAATTACGCAGCGTAGCTCTTCAATACGCCATACGTCATTGAAATTATTATTATAAATAGAATTGGGTGAGCGATCTTTTCTGTTTTTCGTACAAAATCATCATATTTATAAAATAAAAGCATAAGTATTTTCTAAAAGTTTTAGTTTTGTTTACATATAAACACATTATTTTACAATAATCAACAAAAACAACAAATATATTTTTTTCATAACACAAGTTTTACCATAACATACATAATATAATAATAATAAACATAATAGGACATTTCGTAACGAATTATTGTTAATGTTTAACGTGTGATATGCCTGTCCTATTCCTACTTCCCTACTACTACCTTCCTGTATAGAAAGGTATCTAAAATTAACACCGTGATCAGGATCGCACACTCACGGATGCAGTATGACTTCCAATTCCTCAGACTAGTACTGGCCCGAGGGTCTTGTCCCGTAGATGAGAGTGCAGTGTTAACTCCCGTAAATGCCTAAAAGAGGCGCGCCTATAACACTACATGCCTCCATCTCTATCACACATTAATTGTGCGTACAGCTAAGGAGTGGAATTCCTTGCCGGAATCTGCGTTTCCTGATGGCTACAACCCGGAAATCTTTAAGTCAAGAGTGAATAGGTTACTTCTAGGTAAGCGAGAAGATAAGAGGTCAATCGTCGAATCTGACTCGGTTGGACAGCGTTCGGGAAGCTGCGCAGTGTCTTCTCGTCCTATATACCACAGTGTCTCAAGACAAAAGTCTATGACCTGTGCGTGTTGCCAGTGATGACATATGTCTCCGAAACGTGGTCACTTACAATGGGCCTCATCAGAAGGCTTAAAGTTACTCAAGGGGCAATGGAAAGGGCTATACTCGGAGTTTCCTTGCCTGATCGCGTCAGAAATAAGGATATCCGCAGGAGAACCAAGGTTACAGACATACTAGTACTAGACAACTGATAAATAAACTTACATATTTATAAATACACACATATTATAGATAAATTACACTCAGACACAGAGCGTAGAGGCCCAGCAGGGTCGAAGCCTACTGGGGCTATGGGTGAAGCGAAAGAGATCCCAGGGGCCCTGGAATAATTGCAAAGAAGGCTGTGCCTTCCTATTTGGTTTTTAGTCAGTAAAGGTCTGACATGCCCGCCCACTCTGACAAAAAGCGGGGGATTTCATTAGATGAACCAAAAATGTCTTCGAAACCTAACCAACCAAAAAAATAAATCCAGACACAGAAGAAATGATCATGCTCATTACACAACATTTGTCCTGGGTGGGAATCGAACCCACGACCTCCGGCATAGCAACTAGGGCCAGTAACCACTAGACCAACAGGCCAGTCCGTTTGTTTTAAATTATTTTTTTAAGTTCAACACATTTGTGTATATATCATTGTAAAAGAAAAAAAGCAAAAATCTGTAGCCGAACTAGGCCAAAACCTGTATGTCGACTATCAGCGCCAATAATAATAAAAATTAATATGTGCTAGACATCGAGCAGAATTGTAATAATTTAAAAGAAAAAAATACGAAATCAATTAAATAAAAAAATAAGTACCCCATTATAACACATTAAAATTACATATTTAAACCATTAATTTGACATACGAGTATATAACAATATTAAAATAAAGCCTAAAATAATAACATGATCATATTATGTTACAATTTAAATTCATTCATTCAAAATAATAGTGTGTATGAGTATGTGTGTCATACCTTTTTGTGACATGATTATGTGTTTGCGTGTGTGATGTCTGTGATAAACAAGCAATCAATTTGGTAAATATAGTAACAATTCAGCCTTTCCGTGAGCCGTTCGAGAAATCTTCGGTAGAGTGTCGAGTCAATTTAGCTCTTGGATCGTTTGCTAGTTTTGCAGCGGGTTTGGAGATTCACGTATACAACTGTCCATAAAAAGCCTCGATCTCTCCCAGAAGCTCCGATTTGGCGAATATGATTCTACCATCGTCGGTCTTCAGTTTCGTGAGCTGGCTCTGCCCAATAGACAAATCTCGTGCAAATACTTTAGAGCCATTATTCCACTGACTGGAGCAGTGGTGGCCGAGTGGTAACGGCCCCGACTTACAAGTTGTAGGTCGCGGGTTCAAACCCAGCCAGGCGCATTACTTTGTATAATTTATTTCATCACCACTGCTCTCAAAACGGTGAAGGAAAACATCGTGAGGAAATCGGCATGTCCTAGAATCAAAAATTCGAAGACATGTGACATTCACCAATCCGCACTGGGCCCGCGTGGTGGATTACGGCCCATTCCCACTCCTAGAGAGGAGGCCTGAGTCCCAACAGTGGGAACATTAAAAGGCTGATTATGCTATTATTCCACTTAATCGCGTCCTTAATCCTTTCAGTATTAAATCGACAAAGGTCGCGTTTTAGTGACTTTGAGATACGTTTATTGAGCTGCTGGTATGTTCGCGCATCATCTAAAGACTGCTAAGTCATCTCACGCCTCTTCTTCATAAGCTCGAGAGTTTGATCTGACAGCTTTTTGATCTTATTTGTACAGATCATATGGACAGTTTCCACGAACCCATCGTTATATTCGTCAACGGAGTTTCCTAGGCACTCAAAATGATTGTGGAGTTTGAGCTGAAAGTTCTCAGACTTTTGGATCTGGATCTGTGCTGGGCGGAACGTAGACTTCACCAGTCGAGACCTTTCAGGCTTAATATTGATATTCTATGTGCCTCTTACCATACGGTGATCATTTCCAGTTTTCACCACATTGATCACAGATACATTATTGAATATTTGCTTCTTCGTGGACAGAATGAAATCAATCTCATTTCTAGTTGCACCGTCAGGACTTTGCCAGGTCCACCTCATATGCTCGCGTTTTTTGAAAAAGGAGTTCATCATGTAGACCGCCCTCTTTCTCCATAAAACTAGCCAGTAGGTTTCCCCGGTGATACCGACGTCCAAATCTAAATTGTCCCACTCGCAAATCGTTACCGTCTCGTTTTCCTAGTTTCGCGTTAAAGTTCTCCATGACCACAGTGAAGTGAGTTTTATAACCATGTATGGCTCTGGATACATTCTCATACGTGATCTTTACTTCGTCGTTGGTGTGTGTCGAGGTCGGGGCGTAAATTTGTGTGACCTTCATCGAATATCTTGATGATATGCTGAGAATACGGTAAGCAACCCTGGTCGACACACTCTCGATCTTCATCACATTGTTCACAAAGGACTTGTGGACGAAAAACCCAACACCACCCTGGGACTGCTGGCCACCCTCCCGGAAATAGAGCAGGTTACCGGATTCGAGAATTCAGATAATCCTATAATTTTCCATTGTAACCTGCTGAATTCCTCCTCAAGTTCGGTTATCTTCTCGTCAGTCATGTTATATATTGTACGCGTGTTATATGTTGCCAGGTCCAGTAGTTGTATTTTAAAGGGGTAAGCGGATCTCATCCGGTTATTCTTGAGTCCGGAGTCAAGGGTAGACGGGCTGTCGAGCATTAGGGACCATTTCTTTATTTATTTTTTCATTTTATGTTAAAGTAATCGAAACGCTTGGCAGGCGGGTTGGCGATCGCAGTGTGGATGTTATAATGCATGCAGAATGGGCAGCAGCATGCTGCCTATTCTCTTTTATGCCCGTGATGGTGCTATTCTTTACGTCCGAACAACATGCGGAGTCTAGAATCCTGTTTATTAAAAATAAGTAGATATATTATTAACTATTTAAGAAACTTGTTTAAAAAATATTTTTCTGGTATTATATATCTCATGCGTAATTAATGATGATACCTAGTGGACATAAATATTAGGTGTTTATTTATGAAGTTTTTTGTTTTATAAAAAATGGTTTACTATTCACGCTAAATAGCTGTTGCTTTTTCTTTGAGGTAAAAAATCATCTTATGATTTCTACTGATCAAAATCTTTTTCGTTTTCCTTTGCATTCTAGAACCACGAGTTTTATTTTCAGAAGTTTTCTAACGGCTCTGGTAGGCATCGGTCCTACTGTGCCAGTATGGTTTTGCTGACATCTTTTTGAGGCGCGTGTGGAACGCTACGCGCCGTTGATGACTCGGGTTTAGGGATGGTTGCTCACGCTAAACGATGTATATCTTTATTGGTCTAAAACCGACCTACGTTTCTTCATTTTCCCTTGCGTTCTAGAGCCATGGTAAGTCTTTCAAAAGTTACCACAGCTTTCACGAGTAATACAAGGTTAATTTGTTAGACGGAAATATTGCCGACGAAATTTTGAAAAGTTTGAAGTGTTAGTTAAAAATGGTTGCTTCTTTTAAACAGTATTGCTTGAAGATTAAAGGACAGTGACTGCAAATTGGTACGTCAAAACTTGCTTGCCCATAGTCTTAGAAAATATTCGCTAAAATCGTCCTCAAAGCAAAGTACTCCATTACGCTAAGGTAACAGAAGTCTATTTGAAGGCTTCAGATGTGGAACTGATGATGCATCCGCCTTACAGCTTGGACCTTGCACCCTACGTGTTCTATTTGTTTCCAAAAATCAAACTCAAACTTAGAAGCACACGTTTTACGAGCCCTGAATCAGCTGCGAATGCGTTCCATAAAGCCATTGAAGAGGTCCCTAAAGAAGACTGGTCCAAATTTTTTGTACAATGGTTTCAACGAATGCAAACATGTAATAATT
Source organism: Mythimna vitellina (assembly GCA_949316375.1). Classification (NCBI taxonomy): domain Eukaryota; kingdom Metazoa; phylum Arthropoda; class Insecta; order Lepidoptera; family Noctuidae; genus Mythimna; species Mythimna vitellina. The sequence goes on from OX438704.1 coordinate 2,301,189, forward strand.
GCGAGGGAATATACTATGAAAAACAATAATGTATCTTAAGTCTTATATCTAGTCTTATTTATAGAATAGAATAGGATAGAATAGAATAGAATAGAATAGAATAGAATAGAATAGAATAGAATAGAATAGAATAGAATAGAATAGAATAGAATAGAATAGAATAGAATAGAATAGAATAGAATAGAATAGAATAGAATAGAATAGAATAGAATAGAATAGAATAGAATAGAATAGAATAGAATAGTATTTATTTGATGCAGGCAATACAACAAAAAAGCAAAAAAAAAAGTAAAGATTTATCAGAATCCAGAAACTTTTAGTATGCTTTAAGTACCTACTAGGCAACATGATGCTTCTTGGATAGACTAATAGTCTAACTTCATATATTAATTAGTGGTCCATTTTTACATGTAGAACAAACTGACTGATGTACCTTCTAAAGATATTGCTAGTAGGTAGTTTTAATGTGTAGTGCAATTGTTTACCATCAAAATCAAATCAAAAATATTTTTATTTCACATAGGCCTACATGGGCACTTGTAAAACGCCAAAAGCTAGTGCACGGTTCCAAATTTTGTCGCTTCCTATGGAAAAGAACCGGCAAGAAGTTCTATGGTTACTCTTTTAAAAAAAAGTGGCTGTTTACAATATTTTCATATTACAGTATTAATAGATATTATGTAAGAACAGTGTAGAATTATGAGTATACATTTGGATGGGTGGAGAGGGAGAGGGAGGCCAAAGAATAGATGGATGGATTATGTGAACAGTGATATGAAAGAAAAGGAAGTTAGTGATAGTATGACGGTTGACAGGATATAATGAAAGAAAAAAACGTGTTGCGCCGACCCCAAATAAGATGGGACAAGGGCAGGAAGATGATGATGATGATGAAGATGTAAGAAAAGTATAGGCCAGTCAATTTTGTACCCAAAAGCACAATAAATATAATGATATTAAAAAAAAAGTGAGTCGTATAGGAAGTAAGAGAGAATGTAGCAGTTATGAAAAATTGTTGTCGCATTTGTCGCATAAACAATGCTCTCCTGTTCGTTTGTGATTTCAATTTTTGTATGGGATTTCAAAATATTGAAAAAGATTTTAATGTTGAGTTGACTGCTTTTATGGACTGAACAAAATTAATTAAAATAAAATATAGTTTTATAAGTGCTGGCGACTCGAAAAAAATATTCGTTTATATTTTATTTTCAGTCAGTATTATTGAAGCTTGGCGCCTTAAAAGACTGGATGAATCTTGGTGTACAGGTAAACGATGACTTATAATAGACGTAAATTACCGTACATTTATACATATATTACATTTTTTTTTCCGAAATTATTTCGTTATCCAACTTCCACGGGGGTACGGACCAAAGCTAGAGGGCTAATATTATTATGTATGCGGAGGACACAATTCTATGGTTTTCCGCTAAATTCCGAAGTGGAGCATATGAACATGCCCAAAACTGCTGTAGTATATTGTGTTTGATAGGCTTAATCAAAATCTTCTGACATTAAATATAGATAAAACTTAATACATTTTATTTTCAAGGAGAAACATTAACCTATCGCTTATTAACCTAAACATATTCGCACATAATTGCAAGCATGCTGACATTGCTTATACTTGCCCTACTTTAATTAAAGCTGACCATCTAAAATACTTAGGTGTTACGATTAAAATAAATCTAAATTTCTAGCTAATCTAGATTTATTTGGCTCTGGTTCAATCTGTTCTTACCTACTGTATAATTAATTCATGGGGTAGAACTGCAAAGACTAATTTACTGCCTCTAGAACATGTTCAAAGAGCAATTCTAAAGGTTACAACCTTCCGCCCTTTTAGATTTCTCATACACCAACTATTCGCAGCATATAAAAATAAAGAAAAAGAAAGTTAACATAATGATGAAACACAAACACAACAACACACAACACATAACATGATGATGATTGTAGATTTAAGTTTGTGTAAAAGTTTTGTTACAATTTTAGGTATACAATAAAGTTTAATCTATTCTATTCTATAAAATACTTACAGTAGGTTAACTATATACTTGGCACAAGATACTTTATCAGCACTCTGAGCTTCCTTTTGACCCCGTACTCAACTAGGAGGAAGGAAGATTTGGTTTGGCACAAACCACAGAGGAGACATGCATGCTCATAGATTTTATTTATATTAAGGGCCTTTTTTGGACAACAAGCTCAACAAATTATTATTATTTATATATAAATGCATATGCATAAATTATATTAGATTATAAATTTATTTATTTTTTTATTTCAATATATATTTTTTATTATATTATTAATGTAGGTCATTACGGTCGGAGTCTATTGAATCTCAATTACACAGACACCGAGAAACTATTAGAAGTTTTAGTATGATTGTAAGGTTTATTTTGAAGGTTGTTATTCTGTACTTTCTGGATATAAGCACCCTTTGTAATAAGTCTTGTTAAGTGATGACCTGAAATACAGGCTTTATAAATCTAGCTCTGGCAAGTCACTAAATATACATAATTCTAGATTAAAGTCAATTTTCCTAAAGCCCCTAAATATTGATAATATACCCATAATTATTCGTTAAGCACTAGCATAATTATTTATTTATTATATGGCTATTACATGTACCTAACAATATTGTGTAAGAAATTTGTTATTATTCCCTTTATTCAGTATACATAAATATAAGTTAATTTTTTTTTTTTAAATAAAATAATTTTAAAATATAAAAAATATATATAAATATTATATTTTTGACCAGAGAGAATTTTGGTAAACCCTTGCACTGATTAAAGACTATATCACTTCATTTCATTTCACAAAAATAATGTCGCTTTGAAAGAAAATAATACTAATAACAAATAAAATGATACTTACTTGTCTCAAAAAATAAACCCATACAAATCTATCCTTTGATTCGTTTGTTTTACTCATTTTCAAATCACACTAAAAACTAAAAAGTTTCTAAATTCACGTGGTGTCAACGCGATCTAGAATAACTTAATGCCTTATTTATTTTTATCTAAAGATAGGTTGAACCAGTACCGTGGATGAAGATTTTAGGGTACCGCACGAAAGTTTTTATTTTTTTGCAACTTTTAGCAATTTGTTTTATTTTAAACAATGGTTTTCAAAATTTGATTCATAGAGTGAAACCTAGTTAATTGAGACTTCAAGGGACCTGCAAATTTGTCTCACTTAATAAGGTTTTCCACTTACCCAGTGTCTCAGATATCCAGGTATAATAAATGTCTATCTCATTTACAGAGAATTCCATTCATAAAGATAATAATAGAGGTTATTTTGCCTATAGAGGTTTTTTTATTCGGACTTCACTGGCAACACGCAATGGTCATAGACTTTTGTCTTGAGACACTGTTGTTTATTTGACGAGAAAATACCACGGAGCTTCCCGGACGATGCCCAGTCGAGTCGGATTCGACGATTGACCTCTTTTTCGAAGTTAGACCTACCCAACTGAACCGTCTGTCCCAGGTAAACGTAGTCGTCCACAACTTTGGGTGTAGAGTCTCCGATCTTGATAGGAGTGGGTGCTACATGACTGTTTACCACCACTTTGGTTTTATCCATGTTCATTTTAAGTCCCACTCTTTTGAAAGCTCTACTGAGGTTACCGAGAATTGAACTGAGCTCCTCCGTCTTCAGCCATTTCTACCATGTCGTTGGCAAACCGAAGGTGAGTGATGTACTTGCTATTGACATTAATGCCTAGCCCTTTCCATTCCAGAACCTTGAAGATATCTTCCATTGTTGCCGTGAACAGTTTTGGAAAAATAACGTCTCCCTACCTTACGCCCCCTGCGAGACGATAGGTTTCGAGGTCTGGTGTTGTAATCGGACTGACATGGTGGCATTTTTGTACAAACGCTTCAGCACTTTGATGTACCGATAGTCAATTTGGCACCGTTGGAGAGTCTGCAGTACAGCCTAAGTTTCGAACGAATCAAAGGCTTTCTTGTAATTCACAAACGCTAAGCAGAGAGGCTGATTATACTCCTCAGTCACCTGTATAACCTGCCGCAGCACATGTATGTAGACCACGGTGCTGAATCCTTTTCGGAATCTGGCTTGTTCGGGAGGCTGGAAGTCAACGGGGGCTCCGTTCACTTCATGGTTTCCTTACTTCTGGCTGGTTTAGAAAAAATCGAGACGGGGTGCCCCAAGGTTGACAAACATTTAATGAAATAATGGCTGCCCATGATTTCCTAATAAAAAAACTGCGGAACCCTTATATAAAAGTTAAAAAGCCAGATTAACTAGTTGGGTTCCGGTTAGTAAATGAATCGTTTGTCAATTAACACATGATGAAACAATAGTTTATCTGGTGACTTGTTTGTAAAGTCAATTATTTGTAAAACTGGTGGTCGTACGAGTACAATGATGAAATTGTGACAAATCTGGTTTTTGCCAATCGTTGCTTGCCAAGTAAAAATTTGTAAACTATTTTTCTGTGTCTTCGAAGGAATAGAGCTGGTTTTTCAGTCTCCAGGTGGTGGGGGACTGTGACGAGATTAGAGTTCAGGCCTCATATATTAGTGAGGTGCACTTTGTGAGAGAAGGAGTGAAGCCGCTTTTTGAGTTTAATCTATCTTTTCCTTGTCATAATTTAAGAGTGAAAGGAGGAGAGGAGAAGGAAGTGAAATGAGCTAGTAACCTCTAGGCATGCACTGAAAGGACAACATCACTAGGGTACCAGTCTGGAGACTGCGGGGACGCCCGACCAGGGAAAAAACCAGCTCGATGGAGCAAACCGGGATTTTTCGACAGTTGGTAAGGCAGCCTTTCATATTATAAACAATTTTTTTCCCCAGGGCAATAAATGCCAATATAAAATATATATATTTTTATTAAATATCTATGTATGTTTATTTTTTTATATATATACATTTAATCCCTTGTTTTCCTATTAATCTTTTCTTTTTTTTTTTATGCACCTACTATGTTTTCTCTTCACTACTCTTGGTTGACTGTTAGAGAATGCCTAAGGCATTAAGTCCGCCTTTGTACCTTTGTGTTGCATGAAGTTTTATTAAATAAATAAAAAAATGATAGCCCTGGGGTTGTAAGGTTTTTAGGTCGTAAAAATCCGTTTAAGTTAGATTTAGTTACATGGAATTATAAAAAGAAAAATACTGTGTCTTTGATTCCCTACGAAGAATTAAAAACAGAAAATAAGCCAGATAAAAAAATATCTTTTAAATCCAGTTTTTAGATTTGTCATGTGCTTGTTACAATTTCAGTTAAGAGCATCAAATTCAATACTTCACACTAGACAAGGTTAATGTTTGTATTTTTATTTCCCTGAAACCTTTACACAAATATAAAACTGATATAGGTCAGTCATTTATAAAAATAATAATGTTAACGTGCTCATACAATCTGATTCCTTAAGTAAATATAATTTCATATATTTCATATTTAATATTAGTTTTATATAACAATATTTTATTAAATCAGCATTACTACGATTAACAATTCATTTATCTATAGTTCTTTTGGTATCAGGTTCGATAGTTACATCTCTAGGTACAATTGGTAATAATGATGACTTGGTTCCGCCATCTCATTTCTACCATCGGACAACCCGACGTACGGCGAGTATCCACCCTTACGTTGTTGAAACCTCTACGGTCCAGACTAAACGTTTCGCCTCGTCGTTTATACCGCGTACATCCAAGGACTGGAACAATTAGTCTGCTGCGGTTTTCCCATCCGATTATAATTTAGGTGTCTTTAAGGCTAGAGTGAATAGGCTCTTAATAAACTAGTGCGCCTCACCATTAACGATTGCATAACTGCTTACCATCAGGTGAGATCGCAGTCAAGCACTAGTTTATACAAATTAAAAAAAAAAAAAGTTTGATAAAGAGGCAAAGCGAAAAAAGAGATAACAATACTAAACGTAGGTATTTGGTATTCCAATATTTCACAAAACTTGTTCTTAGAATTCATTCAGAATCTCAATCAAAAGTGCAAGGTTACATGGTTATATTTCTTTTATAAAAAAAAAACTTTATGAAAGGCCAAAGTTCACGCAAAATAGGCGATTTTAAAAGTCTTTACTAGAAATTGTGCAGCCTGTGCCCAAGAAGCAGGCATGGCGGTCAAGCTGACCCAGCAAACTACCGACCTATCTATGTTACGTCCGTCCTCTGTAAGAGTATGGAACTAGTGCTTATAACAAATAATAATAAAAAAAAAATTAGACAATCAGAGTCCATAAAACATTGCACATACAGAAAGAAATTACACACACAAAAACAAATTACGTACACAGAAACAAAATACATTTACACAAACATATAACATTCACACCAGCATATTACCAACCCGCACTGGGCCCGCGTGGTGGACGGCCCATTCCTTCTCCTAGAGAGGAGGCCTGAGTCTTAACAGTGGGAACATTATAAGGCCGACTATGCTACGCTATGCTAAGCATATTACACATACACAAATAAAAGATAAAAAATCTACAAAACTATTTTAATATACTTAAATGACGCACGATGAGTGGTCATCCAGTGCCACATTATCGGCTTAACAGAAAACATACCTTCTAGGTACGCCAGAAGCTTTCTGTTAAGCACCCGTTAGCTAACGGCATCCTCAGTGACCAGTAATACGGTTTTCGCCAAAATCGGTCTTCTGGGGACCTTCTAGCGTACGCCATTCACATCTGGAGTGAAGTCATCGAGAAACATGGGGATTGATATCTGGAAGGCTTTCGATAGGGTCTGGCACGGAAGTCATACTGGTAAATTTCCTTCCGTCGGTCTACCAACTGGTCTGTGTGATTGGATCATAGACTTCTTGAGGGATCGGTCCATCCGATTGGTTACTGTTGGCTGCTCGTCTGGTCAAATGTATATTAATGCTGGGGTCCCTCAGGGGTCGGTGCTTTCGGCAACACTGTTTTTGCTGCACATAAATGACCTACTTAAGCTCGGTATCTTTGGGTATGCAGACGACAGCACTGTTGCTAAGAGATATGTCACTGCTTATATTCACAAGGGCCAACTGTCGAAAAGTCATTTTTGTACAGAAGAGCCTATCAAAATATTGGCGGTGGTTTTTTGCCTTTACTAGTGTACAATCTGATATTTACTATGAATGTTACCAAGTTAAGTAAAATAGCATAGAAGTCCCTTTTGCATATAAAAAAACTACCGCATTGTTTATAAATATAGTGAATAAAAAGTTACAAATCATGCTAAAACTAAATTCTATAGGATGTCTTTCTCAATTTTTTAGGGTTCCATGCCTCAAAAAAAAAAACGGGACCCTTATAGGATCACTTTGTTGTCCATCCGTCTGTCTGTCTGTCTGTGTGTCCAGACGCATTATCTCAAGAACGCGTAGAGGTATCGAGTTAAGAGTTATGAGTTTACATGTGGATAGATGTCTCCATCCATCCACATGTAAACTCATAACTTCCTCTCCCTCTCGGGAGAGGACAGACTAACAGATATAAAAATAAGTTGAACGTAACAGAAAATGTAACAGATATGAATTCTAAGGACTACTGCACAGAGCATTAAAAAACATAATATTTCTGTATATAATGTAACTAGCTTTCGTCCGCGTAGAAGTTGAAAATGTTTCTATTAGATTGTCTTATTGATTTTGTTTTATTATAATTGATAAATGATATTTATTTTGTAAGTAGGTTAAAAAAAAACACTTTTACACGTAAATTTTTTTTTTTGTCATTTTAAACTAGATGAGGCTGGTGTTTCCTAGCTGACTACCCTGAGAAGAAACACTAAAACAAACTCAGGGAACAAAGCCTCTTTTAAAGTCCATACAGTTAATATGTAATGGTCAAATCACATGAGAACAGTGCAGATTTGTCTGAGATGGTCTTTTGAAGAAAGAACCATACAGATTTGAGTGGACCTGTCCAGTCAGTGCAAGCATTTGTCAGTATTCGTAAAGCTCAACCCAGGACTACTAAGGAGCTCAACGACTTGACGAACAATACCAAGGAAAGGACATTTGGGTAGGCCGCAGAATATAATCAAATTGCCAGACATACGTCAAAATTATTGAAAAGGAAAAAAAAAGGCAATCAACATTGTTCTCACGTTCACAATAATAAAAGTAAATATATAATTTACAAAATGTAATTTACTTAGTAAAGTAAATATTGATGTCAAAAATTAAAATAAAAAAGTCAAATTGCAAAATAAAAATAATCTACAATATCAAATTGTAAAATAATAATAAAAAGCACAATTGAAAATAAAAACCAAAAGAGAAAAATAAGACAACAGTTGTAGTGCGTACTGGAGCAGGTCAATCCCAAGCCTTTTCGTCCTCAACATAGTCCTTTATAGTGTAAAAAGCCTTTTGACAAAGTTTTCGCTTTGCAAATGTTTTGAATTTATTAAGGCTTAATTGTTGAATATGACTAGGAAGTTTATTATTGAAGTGTAATAATAAACTTCCTAGTCATATTTTTGGCATCTAATGAGCCTCCTATTTTTTTTAGCCTGGTTGTAGGAACCACAAATTTGTGTTTGTTCCTAGTTATTGTTGCTAGACGTGAATTGTTAGCTCGACTGCCCTTCTTGAGCACAGGTTGAATGTTAGCTTGTTTCCAAGCCATCGCCACTTCTTCAGTCTCATATACGAGGCAAAATAGGCGATTCAGAGCTTTATTCACGTAAAGGTTACACTGGAGTAGGGTCCTGCGTAAATTTGTTACCCCATCATAGTGAAAGGACTAAATTCATTCTGATAAAATTTGGCTCAGTTGTTAACCATGTCCTGCAACAGGAGATAGTATTTGTACTTTTGCGCAGACAAAGCTACTGATAGAGGCTAGTTTGTAAATATTTATGTATTTATTTTTTCGCGTTGAGTGTCTTGTGTTATATTTGAATTAACAATATCATGTAGCTTAATATTATGTGGAACATTCGAAGAAATGCAATTAAAATGATTGTTTCAAATCTGGTGAATAGTTTAGATCCAGATACATACACTGGTAAGCTCGTAATTCTCCCGATAATTTAGCAACAATAAAAGCTGAAACCTTGACACAAATATAAACTCAAATATAAAACCGATACAGGTCAGTAATTTATAAAATAACGTTAACGTGCTCATAGAACGTGGTTTCATAAATCAAATTGCATAAATAGAGATACTTATTATTAGTTTTATAACAACATTTTATTAAATCAGCATTACTACGATTAACAATTCATATATCTATAGTTCTTTTATTAATAAGTTCAATAGTTACATTTCTAGGCACAATTGGTAATAATTCCTTAGTTTCTTCTGTAGGTTTCAATCCCTTTATACAATCATCAATCTCTTGCAAAGTCTTATCTTTTGTCTCAGGTACGTAACAATATATCAAAACCAAAACTACAGATGAAGCCAAAGCAAATAATAAAAAAGTTCCATGAATTCCTAAACCTTTAAACAAATAAGGACTTACTTTTACAAAAGATCCATTCATCATTTTAAAAGTTAGTGCTATAACACACATGGATAGACTTCTACATTGTAATGATATTAATTCACCACAAATAGATGTCGATAATAACATTGGTCCACAACTTATAAAAACTGAATATCCGATTAACAATGGAATTGACAAATACTTGTTTTCTGTTATTATTGATACTTTCACTAAATAAAGATACAATGATAGTAAAAACAAAAATGAAATTGCAATAGAAGAACTGGTTAGTAATAAACTTCTTCTTTTGAATGTTTTTGATAAAGCACATCCTACATACATTGTAAAAACTGTCACAGCATCCAATATTAACATGCCAGCATAAGCAGCAGACTCATTGCTGGTTATTTTATTTAGTATATCTAAAGCGTATACTGTACATACTAGTTTCCCAGAAAATATATTCAATAACATTAATAACACAGACAATAACACAGGTTTATAAAATTCTTTCTTAGGCAATATTTTAATAGACTCCAAAACTTGGTTTCTGAAAGATATTTTACATTTATCATTTTGATGATCGGCTATAAGTTTTTCAAGTTCCTTTTCAGAAATCATATGTGATCCTTTCAGCCATCTGTGGGATTTTTCACATTGGTCAAAGCGGCCTTTAGTTGCCAGCCACAATGGTGATTCTGGCCAGAAATAAACTGTGCCTAAACTATATATAGAACACAGTAACCCAAACAGAGCTATATACTTCCAATGGAAGAAAGTTCCAATTACATTTGCGACTAATACACCCCAGAAGAATGTCGCAGATTTGATGGTCAAGAAGACGCCTCGATATTTAGCTGATGTATACTCAGTGATGATGGCAAGTGAAACGGTGAGATGTGAAGTAGTGATGGCCCCTTGGAATATTTCACTGACAAAAACGATGTAAACATCCTTGCTGTTGTAGAAGATGATGAAACCGATGAATGAGGAGGCACAGACGATACTGTGGGTGATCTTTCTTCCCACAAGCGCTATTAAAAACGGCAGGATGATGACTCAGGGTATCCCGGAGTAGTTGAGTACGGCAGCTGTAACATAATAATAACTCTGATAGGTAGCTGCAGAATAGAGAGAAAAACCTAATAAGCTAGCTTGATTGTGAGGTCTTGAAACTACATTTAGCTTCTATTACATTTTACTTTCATTTTTTCAGTCAGGCGTTTGATAAATGACCAGCAGATCATGAAATAAATTAAAGTGTGTCACTTTTGTGGTTTTATAAAAAAATAATGAATTTCTTACGAAAGCAGAATACTTCTTTAGTATAGTATCATCCTTAGGCTTTTCCCAACTAACATGAGGTCAGCTTAACTGAATGCGGCTTAATACTCGTATTTTGCATGGACCGACTGCCTATCAGACCTCTACAAGGCAATTACTGGACAACACGATACGCAATGGACAGGTGGAGCAAGAGAGAGTGTCAGACTAGGTTTTAGTTTTACTAACTAAAACCTAACTGTGTTCCTTCAGTTGCCCTTTGTGTTCCAGGGCCGCATGACCGCAGTGACCATTTCAAACTAGCCCTAACGGACCCCGTTAATCATGCTGATATCTCTTTGAGTCGACCATCGACCCGGGCCTGGTCCTTATTTATTGCTCGCAGTGCAGGCGGCACGCGCCTGTGGTGGATCTATGTACCTACTGGATATACTTACGTAGCCAAGACGCCATTTCCGGACTGACGGCATCAGTGGAGTTAGCTTCTTGTCGCAGCTGAGGAACCAGCACAGTTGGAGTGCCGGTACAGAGTCCCAGCGTGAAGAAACAAGACCACGTGCCGCTGCTGATAAATAACTGAAATGTAAACAAATGTTTTAAATAAGTTAAAAAACGTAAAATAACAAACACACGTACACCAATAAAGTACAATAATTTGCCTACTGCGGTCTTCGCGACCCATTATATATATTTTTTTTTGTTTTTTTATTCTCGATAGGTTTGCGCTTGACCGCCATCTCACCTGATGGAAAGCGATGATGCGGTCGACGATGGAACGCGCTTACCTAGAAGTAACCTATTCACTCTTGACTTTTTTATTATTATTTTTTCTATATTTAATTATTCATTTTATTATTGCCTTCAAGGCTAGAGTGAATAGGCTCTTAATAAACTAGTACGCTTCACTATTAACGATTGCATCACTGCTTACCATCAGGTTTTTTTTTGTGAGGTGGGAAAATCATCTAATGACAAATCTCGCTCTTGGGTGGAGTGGGAGATAGTGTCAGACTTTTACTGACTAAAAACCCACTCCTGTTCCTTCTTTGCCTTCATCCCGGGGTGCTTACCATCATGTGGGATCGCAGTCAAGCACTAGTTTTCCTATACCATATAAAAAAAAATTGTGTCTGTGGGAAATCATCAAATGGCCATCTCTATTTGTAAGACTATTACTGACTAAAACCTATCTACATTCCTTTAGTTGCCCTTTGCGATCAATGACTCCAATAACTCTTTCAAATAATCTCGAAACCAAACATAACGTACCTACGAGTCATCATCATCATGATTTCAGCCGATAGACGTCCACTGCTGGACATGGACCTCCCCAAAATGTCGCCACAAAGAACGGTCCTGTGCGTCTTGCATCCATCGGATTCCCGAAACCCTCACCAGGTCATTGGTCCACCTTGTACGGGCCTTCCAACACTGCGTCTTCCGGTACGCGGTCGCAACTCCAGAACCTTTCGGCCGGAACGGCCATCTGTTCTGCGAGCAATGTGCCCTGCCCATTGCCACTTAAGTTTGGCGATTCTTCGACCACCTACTTACCTTTTTCGACCTATGAGTAGATTTCTCAATAAGTATGCAAAAACATGTTTATTAAGATGGCTCTTCCCGACCCATCTATCGTCAACCTAAGCAAGGTTTATGAAATAATAATAAATTTGTTTATTTTTCACGACAAGGTATTACAGTTTTTTGCATTTAATAAATTTTAGTTGAATATAAGGGCGGACTACAGCCTGAACTAGGGTAACCCTGTATTTCAGGTTTCCAGGACACTCACCTGCAATTTGAACATACGCTTACTAACTATAAGCTTGATAATTACAAAATCTAGTACTCTTCGTACTAGATTTTGTAATTATCAAGCTGAGGTGGTTAGTTATTTTTTTAGCTCAAACATGTTGCAACTTTGGGCAGGTCGCTTTTTTTTGTGAAATCTTGCATGGTGTGCCCCTCTTCACCACAGTAGCCGCATGATAGGGTAGCAACTTTGCACGTCTTAGCAACGTGACCGTATTGCTGGCACTTTTAGCATCTTGTTACCAGTATGAAGTCTTGTACTGGGCAGAAAGTCCAATTAATGGATAACCGGTCCTGTGTGATGAAAGCCTTACGGATTTTGGACGGGAACTTCTAAGATATAGTTGCAATTTTCATAATCTTTTCTGCCAGATTTGTGACTAAGTTTTATTGAGGTCAAAAATGTATATCTAGTTATAGTCAGAAGTTTTCCGGCTAAATATTATCTATACATATAATAAAACGGTAAAATTATTTTGCTATGGTATTAATTGGCGCAAAAACTACTGAACCGATCCTGCCCAAAATTTGCATACATAATCCTTATAGGTCAGGGCAACTTATAGGCTATAAATTATCACGCTATTTGCTTTGGGGGATGAGCAATAATCGAAAATGTAGGAATTGAACGACATTTTCCGCGAGTTCGATCCCCAGTTACAGTTAAAAATTTTGTCATTATTTTATCCGTTTTTTTGTAATAAAACTAACTTTTACCATTTTTTCGAAACAAAATTGACATTTCTATTCGATATCTTCTTAATATTTTGTAAAAACCAATCAAAACACATAATAAAATCAAAGCGGCGAGTAAAATCACGTACAATGATATTAAATTATTCCATTTAGCTGCAAATATTACTTCTGAAACGAAAATCATCACGCTATCATCGATAAGGAGCCAACCAGCCAATTATGACGTTTATATAAGAACGTCTATTTTAAATTTTTGTCATCGAAGACCGTAGCCCAGTGGTTTCGTATCTAGACTTGCGTATAATTTATAGGTTGTTCGAATCCAATGTGGCTCTCTTGCGAAATTTTTGGTTTAATTTTTTTACCGTAAATAAGATTTTTTTATATATTTTTGCATGCTTAAATTTTTTTTATATATCTACACATAATATATCTGTAAAAGTTTTTAGTTGTGTGCGTATCACGCAAAATGTTAGAAATCGATGTAGATAGCTTTTATACATTAAAATTCAGTGTAACTTGATATATTACTTAGGCTTTGTATCATCGCAATGAAACAAAGCATATGAAATACAAACGGTATGAATTTAAAGTTTTCAAGAAGTTAAATATGACACCACATACAACGCCATCTAAAGACTCAAAGTAGAAAAATTGATGACAATGAAAGTTGAACTTCATATTAAATTTTATAGATGGCATTGTGTAATTTAAAACTACTGGTGTTAGACGGAGGCATTTTTAACAACTTTTACTGTAACCAAAGGCGATAAAAGTAAATACCTATGTGTATTTAATTATTGACTTTAAAATAACACGGCCAAATTTTCGGAAGGGGTTACATGGTACCTTGCATTGGAAGGCCCCCAGGCGGACCGATAACCTGGTGAGGGTCGCGTAATCCGATGGATGGACCGGTCATTTTCGCGACACTTGGGGAGACCTATGCCCAACAGTGGACGTCTTTCGGCTGAAATTATAATGATGATGATGGCACCTTTTTCTTTTTTTTTTAAGGTTGGAAATCATCCAATGACTTTTCCCGCACTGGTAGGGGCGCGAGGGCGTGTCAATCTTTTACTGACTAAAACCACACCTTTGTCCTTCAGTAGCTCTTTGCAACATCTCTTTGAGGAGCGCATGGATCACTACGCGCTGTTGACGACTGAGCTCAGTCCGGTCAACTAACAGTCGGCCGGACGGTTAGCTACCCATCGTTCGACGTCCGCAAGCCCGCGTCTACCGTGGCTGGTAGTCGGGGTCGGAATTTCGGATTGCCGTGAGGACGTTCGTTCCCTTACGCTTGCGACGTTCTCCATCGCTAGCATTACGGCTTTGCAGAAGGAGGCGACCGCCTGCCATTACTCCTCGCTCTGGATCTCGCCCAAACCAGAGCCCGGCGCGAGAGGTCACTGACGCCGATTGCCTCCACGAGGACAAAGTGGTGCTCCGCCCTTGCGGGGCACACCTCCACTGTATGCTCCACTGTGTCCTCCGGGATGATGGCACCTTGCGGCCTAATAATGGCGTGTTTTATTATTTGCAGTCACTGCTTCATATAAAACGGAATCGAATGTGTTTTTCTGATCATAGTTCGACAACGTATGATGTATCTCAGATTCCTTGCAGCCTTACTTCGACATCTGGACGTTACCTTCTTGCAGTGGATGGTGACCAACACTGGAACAACCCCCTAAGGGAGGCCAATCTCAGGGATAATACTAATCGGCTGCTACATTTGTTTATAATAATTTCATTGTTTTATGGATGCACAAGCTCAGGACTGTTGTGAGTGTTTCAAACGGTTGCCTTTTCGGATTCGGTTGGAAGTACCCTGATATTACAATTTTGCGAATCGCCTGGAGGACCCGGTGCAGTATGCAGTGAAGGTCTATCCAGCTTGGGTGAACAGCCGTGTCCTCACAGAGGCAATCGGCGTCAGTAATTTCTCGGTTTGGCCATCAATATGCGAGTTCGATTGGACGGAGATACACACGCACAAGATGTCGCCGAAATTCATTCATAAGTTGCAAACTCTTCATAGGGTAGTTCCCACTATCGAAAAAACATTTCTGTGATATACGTGGACGTCAGTTAAAAACCCGCCAAAAAAATCATATGTAAATGAACAAGTAACTCCCAAAATGATCAAACTGCAACAATCAATGCAAGCATTCTCTCCCAAATTCTTCATAAGTTCTGTTTAGACAAAGATAGTTGATTATGATGGTAGTTTTTGGATTCACTTAAGGTTTTGCACTATCAGTCGTGCACTGATCTTGCAAACGTATCCAGCTGAAGGTTGGTGTCCCGATTATGCTCCTTCGTTTACTAGAGGTAAACGAAGGTGCAAAGCTGTCTTACTGCTTAAACTCTTCAGTGACACATTATTGAGGCGAAATTTGTTATGGGAGGTAACTCTTTCGAATGATATCTCAGTCCTAGCAGACATCAGCCCTAGAGGGCCCTATCCATTTACTGACATCTCTTTGAGTCGCGCGTAGAATACTACGCGCCGTCGATTCAGGATTGTTTTGACCAGACGGTCGGATGGCACCACCGCAATCCCGTCGTCGAATCGTGTTTGTGATGACTGGGAACCCACCTTCTTTGATTGTAGTGCTTCACTGAAGGAGGCTACTGATTGTCATTTTCTCCAGCAATCGCCCCCACGAGGACATGGCGGCGCCGGCGTTCCGACCAAGCGGGACTGACTTCCACCGTATACTTCATCGTATTTTCCGGGCGATCCGCTCAATGGTGACACCCGAGTGTTTCTTCCCGCAGAATATAATACAGATACCTTTCGGAACACCCACATCAGGTGAGGCCTGCATAAAGAGAGGATGCCGTGAAGCCTCTGCAGTCACTCCTCAAAGACAAACATTACCGCTGCGATTGTGGAGTGCTCACTGTGGCGAGGGTTTAAAATCATACAATGGTGTTTTACCAGAACATAAACCAGAAACATACATAAACTAAAGCAAAAGGCATTAGTTTATGTATGTTTGTTCCTTGGGGTAGGCAGAAATGCTAACTGCTATGACCCATACACGCTCTTTCTATTCATTGACGTTCATACATCTGGATCTGGAAGAGTACATAACATGTTTCCTGAAGGTAATTTGCGTTTTTACCTTTAACCGTTTTATGTTAAAGTACAACAAATAATTGTGATGCTTTCGGAATTAACTGCAAGCGCAGAATGATTGTACAGTTTTACGAAGTTAACGCGGACGAAGTCGCGGGCAACAGCTAGTTCAAAAATACATTTATAATCCTCATTTTCAGCCATTGAAGCAAGAATTCCAATTTCTATTACGCGCGGTTTGTGCTTTTGAGGTTCGACGAGGTTAAGAGCTGGCGAAGCGAGTTGGACCGATTGCTTGACCTTATTCAGGTTCTCCTTGATTTCCATGCTGATGATGAGTCCTCCTTTTCCTATTTTGCATATGCCTCGGACTTTTAACTTCATTTCACCAGGGCAAATGATTTTATAGACAATGTTTTTGGTTTCATCATTGATCTTTGAGTGGTTACGAGGGTAAATTGCCACAGAGTTAAAGGTTTTAGGATAAACAAAACTATTCGGCCTTTTCTTCACTATATCTGCAAAAGATGTTGGTGCAGTTTACGTCTGCCAGGCACAAGATTTGTTGATCGCTTCTTTCATCTCCATAATACAGTCCATTAACTTTCGTTCTTCAGTCAAATGGTTTAGGGAGTTTGGGTCCTTTAGGCAGACCGTTTTAATGACTGGTATTGAACAGCCATTTGCGAGACTCCAAGACCAACCTTAGGGCAAAGAGAGTTTATTTTGAGTTTCTGGTCAGAGTTAAGCTTACCATTGGCTGCAATATTGCATACTTCATGCAGGTAATGCTGAATGGAGCTCATCCAGTTCTGAATCTCGGAAGTCGGTATTGCCTCCATTTTCTCGTCTTCTCTGGCTTGATTACGTCTTGGAAGTTGAGGCTGCGTCAGTGTAGATGTTGATGGAGGCCTGCGTCGCGACCACCTGCTGCGATTAAAGGGGCTGCCTTTCATTTTTAACTGAATTCAAAAATAAAGAAGGAATGTTCGGCTGAATGTATTATTTTTTTAATTATGTTCACCGATGTCTCGGTAAATTGTAGACTGATTTTGAAAATTATTTATAAAAAATAATGTTATTATCTGAACTTCGAAGATATGGAACGGAACTCCTCATAAGATAACAGCAGAACTATCATAACAAATAAAATTGCTTTATTTATACGTATAGTCGATGTCTGACTCAAAGAAAAGTGGGAGGGGATATATCGAACTGATCCAATGATGAAGCTGGAAGGTAGGTACCGGAACTCTGTAATAGATTAATGTAACCTAACCGTGTTTGGAATTATTAGAATTGTCATGAGATGCACTCTGGCTATAAGATATGTGGGTTTGGCTGAGGAGTACTTTTTGGTGATGGTACCGTGTAAAATTTAAAAAAAAAAACTTTTCACAAATAAAAAATACAACCCACTTCAAAGTTAAAATATCACTCAAAAGTGCAAAGTGACTTTAATTTTGGAAGTCCATGTTTGTATAATAGTTTTGTTTCTTCGTTTTTAACACCGTATTCCAAAATTAAAGTTATTTTGCACTTTTGAGTGATATTTTAACTTTGAAGTGGGTTGTATTTTTTATTTGTGAAAAGTTTTTTTTTAATTTTACACGACACCATCACCAAAAAGTACTCCGTTTTTTTTTTTACATTGAGGCCGGTTGCATTTTTATTTTTTGTAAAAAGATTTTTTTTCAATAAATAATTTCACAATCATTATTTAAACTTATCAGCACTTATTTATAACACGCGAATACATACATAGGTATGCAAAAAGTAGTTCACTAACTATGCAGAAGCGTCAATTTATTTATTTTTAATTATAATGATGAGCACGTCGGGTATGCTTCGAGTACGAAGTGATGAAACTTTATCAATTATTTCGCCGCTATATATTATCATGGTAACTTAAATAATGTCATCACTGTTGTTTTTTACTTGAACAAAAACAAAATAAAAATGATTAGAATAAGTCAGTATTTTTTAAGCTTCAGCGAGACTAACGAACTTGCCAAAACTGATACAGTTTTAAATTACCATTCGAATTTCCTACCACTAGTTCTTAACGTGATCCATTTTACGACCTCAACAGAACTGTTAAAGTTGAAGTAGAAGGGAGCTATATAGTTCCGTTTACCGTTTTTTGTCGGTATGAGTCAACCACTCATAGCCAACAAGTTTTTGGCATTCATCAAACATGCCATTGACTACATGGACGAGGTCAGCATCCTGCAGATCTGCAAGTCCAGTTTCAACGAGGAGGGGTAAGCAGTGCCAAGCTACTGCTGTTCCAAGCGTAGAGCAAAGTTGACCAGATGCAATCCCGATGGACGGATGGTGGCCAGAGAAGTGTACAGGATATTGTCACTATGATGAAGAGCACCGACCCGGTTGACATTCCGCTTTCGTGGCAAAGGAGCTGCATAAACTGCCTCCCATCACGTTCGACCACGTCGATGTCACCAGATTGCTGAAGGACATAATATTCCTGAAAGCAAGCCTAGCAGAGGTACAATCCAAAGTAGAGGTGTCGAATACCAACGTAGGTGCATTGCATGCTGAAGTAGAGTTGTTGTACAACGCTTTTTGGAAAGTAGGGCGCCTAACTCCAGCGTGAACATTTGTTGTGGAGCACGAAAAGCATCCATCGGCAGATTTGAGTCGGCGACTTGCAGTGCGTCACTTGCTGCTGATGATGCTTGCGTTGCATCTTGCTCCGCCGCTGCCGGCCCTGTATCATCACCAGTCGAATTGGTGATGCATGTAGGTACGTCGACGTGCCTATTCCACTATTGTAGCCGCAAACAAACTTGTTATGTCGTAAACAACGCGGCAAAAAAAGAGTATACTGTGGTACTTATGCACAATAAAATTAATACTAGATATTACAAAAAGATTGAAGTATCATTAAAAATCATTATTATCATCATTATTTCAGTCAAAAGACGTCCAGTTTTGGATATAGGCCTCCCCCAAATGTCGCCGTAATGACCGGACCTGTGCGTCTCACATCCATCGGATTTCCACCCTCAATGAGTCAACGGTCTACCTTATGGGAGGGCTTTCAACTCCATGTCTTCCGGGATGAGGTCGCCATTCCAGAACCTTTCGTCCCCATCGACCATCTGTTCTGCCCACTGCCACTTAAGTTTGGCGATTTTTCGGGTTTTGTCTGTAACCTTGGTTCTCCTGCGGATATCTTCATTTCTGATGTGATCACGCAAGGCAACTCCGAGCATAGCCCTTTCCATTGCCCTTCAAGTGACTTTAAACCTTCTGATGAGGCGTAAGCGACCACGTTTCGGAGCCATATGTCATCACTAGCAACACGCACTGGTCAAACTTTCGTCTTGAGACACTGTGGTATATTGGACAGTACATTATTACATATTGAAAAGAGAAAGAAAGAAAGAAAAACAATTTATTCACGCAAAATGACGCAATCTTAAAACTAGCTAACAAACATATTCAATTGATAGAGAAGATATGCGTCACATCCGCGCAAAACGGCCGAACGCTCAGAATAAAGCTGCGGCCTCACGCATAATGCGAGCTCACAGCGCTGGTTTTCAGCGTGGGTCGGTAGCGGTGTCGACATAAAGACGCCACCATATCGTGGTATATTTTAAAATAAGATACTAATAATAATAAAATACCTACAACATATATATGCTAAAAATGTGCTTATAAATATTATATTTAAATAAGTATTTTAACAATATATAAATATAGATTTAGATTTTTGACCATATCGAATTTTGATAAACCCTTGTATGGATTAAGGACTTTTAGCACCACTTTTTAATTAATGTTTCCTTGAAAGAAAAAAAATACTAGCAAACAAATAAAACATTACTTACTTGTCTCAAAAAATAAACCCATTCAAATCTATCTTTTAATTCATCTGATTCATTCATTTTTAAATGTCACTAATTTATATGGAATTCTTAAGATAGAACTACACTGCGCACACCTGAGCCACACACGTCGATCTGGGCACGTCGGTCTCCATACATTTTATATGGAAACTAGACTTGTAGAGTTAAACTAGTTTACGCCACGCGACGCCACGCCGCTACAAACGCGACGCCGACGCGGCGGTCCCAGAAATATTTTTTCAACACACTTGCTCAGAAAGTAGATAGATAGATAGATAGATTTATTTATTTGCGTAGAATGTAGGTAATTAATACAATTTGGTGTTACAATATTTTGGAATCCTTGTACATTCCGCCTGGATGGCATGCAAAATTTACGAACTTATGACTAGGTACTACAATAATTCTATTTCATTACTTGATGCTACATAACATTGTCAATTAAATTGATTTATCATTTAAGAAATCCGATACAGAATAATAACATTTTTTTACTAGTAATTCCTTAAGGTTCTTTTTAAATCTTACTAATGGTTGCTCTTATTTTTTATTAGTAACTCTTATTGCATTGCACTTAGGTATATAAAGGCACTCGTTACTAAACTGTGATATTTTGATTACCAATACGCACTAGTGCTATAATGTAGTTAAAACCTTTTTGTTCAACCTCTTTGTTCGCAAAACAAATTTTGAATTCGAATAAAATTCCCATTAAGTTATAGTATATAAATTAATGTCTTACTTATTTATTTCATCCAATTTACAAGTTAAAATGGACAAATTTAACTTATACAAACGATTTATTTAATAAAAAGCATTTAGTAAATAAATCGTACATTAAAATAAAATTTGTTTTTTTTTGTGGTCTATGGCCGCCATTTATGGATGCGCACGATTTTCGGCGTGATTTTTTTTTATTCCAGTGAAGTTCAATGGGCTAGTACTTGTGTACATGTCGTATCGACAGCGCCATGTTGTATATAGATATATGAGGCATCATTCATTTTAATGGTTACGTACCCAAAGGGTCAAATCGGGACCCTATTATTAAGACTCCACTGCTGTCCCTAAAACTGTGAAACTAGACTTGTAGCGCTACACTTAACACACGCCTCGAGATGCCACACAACGTCGTTCTACGTACAAATCTGGCGTGTTACACGTGTGCGTCAGTTTAATGTAGTTCTAGCCTTAGTCTAGTTTCGAGACACCGAAAATGTAGACATGGTCGTAATCATCTCTACGGCGCGACTGCGATTACAGACTCGAATATTGACACCGTACGACAACTTATTGAAACTGGCAAAAATTACTTGCCAGAAAAAGAATGAGCCAAGTTCAAAACATTTTCTTGTGCATCTGAAGGTTCGGAAGCTTTGCACTCGATGGATACCACATGACTTAATGGAAGACCAGAAACGACTGCGTGTCTAGTGGTGCCGTAAAATGGTAAAAAAGTTTAATGCAGGACAGTCATTGTCTGTCTATAATATCGTGACAGGTGACGAAACCTAAGTGTACTGCTTTGAACTCGAAAAAAAAACCAGATGGCAGAGTGGATCTTTTCTATTGAAGATTTGTCGATGAAAGTTAAGATAAGTCGAAGTGTTGGTAAAAAAATGGTTGCTTCTTTTTTCAGTAAATCAGAACATTACACTACAGTATCGCTTAAAGATTAAAGGACAATTACAAAACTGCAACAAAATACGGAAACAATATTTAAATTTTGAATGATAATTATATGATTGCCTCTTGTTTGATCGATGGCTTAAATGTAAATAAACACGAAATCGGAACAAAAACATCCCCAGATTATTGCAATTACAACAGATATACCGCATGTAAAGGCGCAAGATGGTGCCACGGCTTCTTTATTTTTTACGTATTTGAAAAATATGACATTCATGAGGTATAAACAAATCACAATTAGGTATATAACAGTTCTGTTCAATCAAACGACCTTGGTATATCATCATCATCTTCCTGCCCTTGTCCCGTGTTATTTGGGGTCGGGGCATCATGTTTTTTTCTTGCACTCTACCCTGTCACTCGTCATGCTATCACTAACTTCCTTTTCTTTCATATCACTCTTCACACAATCCATCCATCTTTTCTTTGGTCTCTCTCTCTCCATCCGTCCACATGTAAATTCATAACTCTTTTAGTAACATGCGTCTCATCCCTCCTCTTCACATGACCATACCAAGACAAACGATTCCCTTTCAACTTTTCAGTCACTGGCGCCACTTTCAAATTTCCCCTAATATATTCATTTCTCACTTTATCGATTCTCGTCACACCACACATCCATCTTAACATTCTCATCTCCGCTCCGCAAACGACCTTGGTATAAAGTTAACTAAAATAGTGGTTTAAGATACCTATCGATTTACATTTTTTTATTTATTCATATTGGAAATTTATTATCTCACATGACAAATATAATAGAAGAGACAAGAAATAGCTCTTAAATTTAACGCTTAATTATTAACATGATTTAGCCATTTAAGCGATGATCTGAACGACGAGACGTACAATAGCTCTGCCTCGGCGCCATCTCATAAATAAGACTAGTTTTTTGTTGTGAATATCAGTAATTAGGGTTCCGTACCTCAAAAGTACAAATCGGAACCCTTATAAGATCACTTTGTTGTCCGTCTGTCAAGATCTTTGTTTCGGGGACGCGTGGAGGTATCAAGTTGAAATTAAAACCATATACTCAAATCTGCGGTTCCTTGAAACTTTGAAAAAATCAAACTTCTAAGTTAACGAAAAAAAGAGAATCAAAGTTCATAGAATACTATCCGTTGACCCAGAATACTTAAATTTGGTAGAAAGCAAGGTCTTATAGCAGAAGTATAGGAATAAATCTGAAAACAGTAAATTTAGTGTTCAATGTCAAAAAAAAAGTTGCAGTTTTTAGGAATTAAACTATTTACATAGGGAAGTTTCTACGGAACCCTCGGTGCGTGAATCCGAGTGAAAAATGTATATAATTTTTTTTCAAATGAATGAAACAGTATTACGCATTAGTATAATTCTTGAGTGATAAAAGTTAGCAACAAAACACATATGAAAACGTATTGACGAGTAAAAGGGTTTTTAAAAACCTATTTGCAAAATAAATATCATTTATCATATAAATGTTTGACTATTATTATACATTCGCCTCGCCAAATGGTATACTGACATATAAGTCGTTAGTGACATGATAATAATTTAACACGTTGACAACGGCACTCATTTTGGTATAATTTCCATTCTTGCGGTACGAGGCGTTAATACCTCATGTGAAAACTATCATTATGAGGAAGAAGATGAGGAGGAGGATGATGATTATTAACTATTATAATAAGGGGCTTATTATACCCCGTAACGTTTAAGAAACAAAGATTTTTTTGGCTAAATTAAAATAAAATATGATCATCATCATTTCAGCCGAAAGACGTCCACTGTTGGACATAGGCCTCCCCCAAATGTCGCCACAATGACCGGTCCTGTGCGTCTCGCATCCATCGGATTCTCGCGACCCTCACCAGGTTATCGGTCCACCTTGTGGGAGGCTTTCCAACGCTGCGTCTTCCGGTACGTGGTAAATAAAAAATAAAATATTAATGTTTTAATTATTCAGTGCGGTATGAGGTCAAAGTGATCCCGTATTAAAGTAGCGACACCATTGCATTCTGTTTTAATAAGGCATCTTAGATAGTCATCACCTCAAGGAAGACGCATACAAAGCGTGTTAGACCTCGTGTTAAAAACTCAGCATACGATATAAAGTCTGTCTTGAAATATTGAAGCCATTTGTGACTAAGGTACCAACAAAAATTCTTATTTTATTGGTACCCGGCAGTTTAAACTGTCGTCAGTTTAAGCGTCCACATTCTTCTCCATAGAGATCTACGTTTTGGAATGTACAATTGGCATATTTTTTCCTGACTGACTGACTTTTTGACATTTCAAAACCCCCTTAAAAGTTGAATTTCCAAAATTTCCTTCTTAGTGCTCATCTACGTCATAACAGGAAGCCTTGTACAAAATTTCACTTTCCTAGTCCCAGTAGTTTCGGCTGTGCGTTGATATGTCAGTCAGTTTCTCCTTATATATATATAGATAAAATGCTTTGAATTTTGACACAAAATGACTCAAGGGCGTATTAACTACTAAGTGGGCCCCATGGTTTTACCCGTGTTTATTATTACTGACTAAAACCACTCTGTGTCCTTCTGTTGCCCTTTGTGTTTTAGGACCACGGATTTTCTTTTCATAAATTTCCCATTACCTCGGCGGGCATCAGCCTTGCTGGGCGCCTACGGTTTTGCTGACATCTCTTTGAGGCGCGCGTAGAACCACTACACGCCATCGATAGTTCGGGCCCGGTCATCACCAGACTGAACATGATACCCCGAGGAGTCTCCTCGGGCTACAGCTGGGGCATGAGGATGTTCGACCCTTAAGTTTGCGGCCATTTTCTTCGCTAGCATTGGGTATTACTCTACAGGTGGAGGTCACCGCATTGCATTCCCTCTCGTTCTGACAAGTTAGGAGGACAGCGCCGATGGCCTCCACGAGAACATGACGGTACTCTGCACAAACGGGGCACACCTTCATCGTATGCTCCAGATGTACATGTAGGACTGCATGTTTTGACCAATGCTCAAGTTCATATTATAAACAAAACATAGTTATTAGCCGATTATAAATCCAAGAGAAAAATAAAGATGAAAATAACCAATAATACTTTACCCAAACCGAAAATAGAATCCAAGACCTCTAAAATTATCTGAGTCAAAATAATAACAACGGAAATTAATTTTGTTTGTACAGAGTAAACTTTATTCTTTCTTGCCAGTTCATCAAAATTATTAACTGTACTCCAATTGAAATATACCTAAATAGTCCTAGTGGCTTTCCACTGAGTCTGATTTAAGTACATTAAATAATGAAGATATTTTGAGTTGTTAGATAATTTTTTTAATAAATTATTAAAATGTATAATTGCGTTTTTTATAAACAACGTGTATAATGAGACAAACAATTCATTCATCAACTTTTTTATTTGAATAAATCTATAATATCATTCTTAGAATAGAATAGGATTTATTCGATACAGGCAATACAATAGGCAAAAACACAAAAAAAAATCTTATTCCAGTAAATAAAACAACATTTTGGGGATTTGATTTTTTGTTTAATATAAAAAGGCTTACTAAATATTTATATTCTAAGCTACAATTACAAACAAAAAGGTTTCTGAAAAACAAATTTAAATGAAAATAATGACTAGCATCAAAAATAAACTTAACAAGCTAATTTATCTCTTTTCAGCAGGTAAAAAGTTAGCCTCTTCTTGCAGAATAGGACTTTTTTTAGTCCCCTTCATCCATTCTGCAATTTCTTGCAAGGTCATATCCTTTGTTTCAGGCAAGAATGTATAGATTAAGAACAAGAAGAATGAAGTAGATAAACCAAAGAATAAGAAAGCACCATGAGTACCCCATGATTTAAATAAAAATGGAGATATTTTAACTAAAGTTCCTAAAAGTACCTTTGAAGATAGATCCATACAACACGATGAAAGACCACGGGCTTCAATTGAAACCAATTCACCAGAAATCGTTTGCGTCAATATCACAGGACCAAAACATAGTCCTATTGAATAACCTATCAATAAAAATATAGCAAAGTAATTATTCTCAACTACAAGCGATAGTTTAATTAAATAAGCGTACAAAGAAATCGATAGAAGAAATGCAATTCCTACTAAAGATGATCCTATTAATAATTTCTTTCTTGGTAATACTTTTGCAACGATACATCCTATATACATGCAGAATACTGTTACACCATCTAATACCAACATAGCTGCATAAGGTGATATGTGATGACCAGCTGTTATTTTGCTAATTATATCTATCGCATATACACTAAACACCACCTTTCCAGAAAATATATACAAAGAGTGCACTATCAAACACAAAATTAAAGGCTTGTAAAACTGCCTCGATGATATCACTCGTAAATATTCAGTTATATATCCTGTTAACTGGATTTTTTTAGATTTCTGCTCTAGAGCGAGATTCTTCTGATAGTTTATCAGTTTTTCTAAATCCGCTTCTGCTTGCTTGCCTTGTCCCATCATCCATCTATGAATATCAGAGCACCTTTCATAGCGTTGCTTTGTGGCCAACCAAAATGGTGACTCTGGCATAACGATTGCTATCAATAATCCGTAGGCACTGCATATAATACCAGCGATACCAATGTTTCTCCAATGGAAAAAGGTTCCTATTGCATTTGACATAAAGATACCCCAGAAGAGCGTTGCCGATTTTACAGTCAAGAAAAATCCTCTGTGCTTAGGAGAGGTATATTCTGTGATAATCATAACTGATACAGTGAAGTGAGACCCAGTGTTTATGCCATTAATCACCTGACTGATTATTATTTGGTTGACAGTAGCGCTCAAGTAAAAAACTAAGAAGCTGATAAGATTGCTAATTGTGACGAACATAAACGTGTATTTTCGTCCGATATACTTCATGAAGATTGGTAAAATGAAGGTCCAGGGTAGGCCTGAATACACCATGATAGCAGCTGGAAAATAAAAAAATAAATTAATATTTCAAACAATTATTTTCAAACAATAATTTACTCGCAACTTAATTACTACTATAAGTTATAATATCTAACAAAAACCAACAGAAATATTTTATTTGTTTCATCTCAAGCGCCTGCCATTATTGTTTTAATGTGAATACATGCCATTTATTGCTATTTGGACATAATCTTCAAATCTTGCAAATTCCCATATTTCTGATAGAATAATTTAATAAAATGTTACTACGGTATCGGTATCACAATCTATCTCTAATTTAAAATCAACATCAGCTACTCTTAATACTTA
Source organism: Mythimna vitellina (assembly GCA_949316375.1). Classification (NCBI taxonomy): domain Eukaryota; kingdom Metazoa; phylum Arthropoda; class Insecta; order Lepidoptera; family Noctuidae; genus Mythimna; species Mythimna vitellina. The sequence goes on from OX438704.1 coordinate 2,328,302, forward strand.
CGTATCCAAGAAGCAGTAGATTCACTAACAGCATCAAAGGAGTTAGCTTCTTTCCTTATCTGCGGGATGAACACAGTAGAGGCGCCAAAAGACATGCCCATGATGAAGTAGCAGGTCCAACCGCCACTACTGATCATCATCTGAGGAACAAAGATGAGTATTGATGTAATACCTAAATTTTATTTTATTAACATTATTACTATAGTAAATAAAGGGCAAAAATTATTGGAGCCTTGTCATGACCGGCTTCCAGTCTGTGTAGCTAAGAATCTATATCTGATAGCAACAGCCGATGCACTTATTGTATACCATTTGGAATTGGTTATCAAATGGAAATCAAAAAAAAAATTCCGTGCCGAACAACTTCTTTATATAGAATTTATCAATCATTATTGTTCTTCCATCGTAAATCAGTTGTGACAGGACTATTGTTGTCGATAATCCTGATATGGGGGTACAAGATAATTATGAATGCCACACAATGATTTTTGTTATCACTCAAAAGGTAAAAACAGAATTTATTATCTTTTTGTTGCAGCTTGCAAGGTTGTTAACATAATGTGAGGTGTGTGGATTCTGGTTCAAAGTACATTGGTGTAACGAACCTCGATTATCAGACCTTGATTTATTTTTTATATTTTTGATAAAATTTAGGTTACGGCAAATCGAGATGTTAAACGTGGTCGCTTACAATGGGCCTTATCACAAGGTTTAAAGTTACTCAAAGAGCAATGGAAAGGACTATGCTCGGAGTTTCCTTGCGTGATCACGTCAGGAATGAGGATATCCGCAGGAGAACCAAGCTTACGGACATAGCCCGAAGAATCGCCAAACTTAAGTGGCAGTGGGCAGGGCACATTGCTCGCAGAACAGATGGTCGATGGGGACGAAAGGTTCTGGAATGGCGTCCACGTACCGGAAGACACAGCGTTGGAAGGCCTCCCACAAGGTGGACCGATGACCTGGTGAGGGTCACGGGAATCCGATTAATGCGAGACGCACAGGACCGGTCATTGTGACGACATTTAGGCGAGGCTTATGTCCAACAGTGGATGTCTTTCGGCTGAAATAATGATGATGAAAGCAATCAGCACACTTTCATACCTCTCAATTGAGATGTGTGAAAGTATTCTGATGGCTTTCAGCCAAAATATCGTGACCACCGTTACAAAATAAAGTCCTTTCCTGCAGTTTTCAAATAAATTGTAAATTGATGAGTGTCTTAAACCACTTTTGAGTTAACTTTGTACCGAAAAGAACTGTAATATACAACATCTAATTTGTTTATACCCAATAATTTTCATTTTATCCGAACACGTGAAAGATTAGATAAAAAAAGCCGTGGCGCCATCTTGTGCGTCCACTTGCGGTATGTATGTTACTATTGCAATAATTTGGAGATATTTTGGCTCCAATTTCGTGTATATTTAGATTTAAATTATCAATCAAACAAGAAATAGTCACAATATCATATTAAAAAATTTAAGACACTGTGTCCATATTAGGTCGCTGTAAAAAACTTGGAGTAAAATACAAAACTGCTCATTAAGTCAAATCTCTAAAATTGTAACAGGGATATAATCGATTGGGATAGTATCAATTTTACATCATCACAATCATTTCAGCTGATGAAATGATTTTCATTGTTAGACATAGGCCAAGGCTCAAACTGGTTGTTGTGGTGATCACAACAACCAGTCCAGTGCATCTCGGATCTATCGGATTCCTGCGACCCTTTTTTTATTTCACAAGATCAGATCAAAGGAGAAGTAGTGTCAGGATGAGAAGTTTTCAGAAAGATACTAATGAAAGCGGTCTATTTACTGAAAAAGTTTGCCATCTGAACAAATGGTGCCTCAGAACTAGGAAAGCGGACCTCAAGGTATAGGAAGTAGTGAAGTGGAAAAGTAAGAATTATGAATGATGAATAAGTAATAAGTAATAATAATATTTCACAACTATCACACAACGCTGTCTAGTCCCAAGCTAAGCAGAGCTTGTGTTATGGGTACTAGACAACTGATAAACATACTTATAGGAATAAGAATACGAATTTTGTTCAGCTTGATTACAAACATAGTTTAATTTTAAAATTATTTACCTGTCTGAAGAAATATATCCTTTTCTCCCTTTCATTTTTCCGTTCCACACGTTTTTCCAACTCATAATCTTCCATTTTGCACAAAATCACTTCGCAACTGCAGCTCGATTGAAGGATCACTTAAAAGTTAATATAGTTTTTATCTAATCTTATAAATTAATGGATAAAATGTGATTGATTTGGCAATTTGATAAAAGTGTAATATTTTTATGATTTTTATTATGTTTAATTGTCTTATCATCTAAGTTGTGAATAAAGATATTTTGGTGCCTGGTCAAAAACCTTTGCAGTACAAACAAGAGAGGTGCCTTTATCCTTCTGGTCTCAAATCTGAGTAACAGTTCTTTCTACCAGAAAACTAACATCAGGACCCATTCCGATCCCTTAAACAGTACAGCAGTAACAACAAAATATAACAAAAAAAAAACATGAAGGCATTAAAACGATGATCACGTGTAGGTACCACATAACACAGTACAATGTCTGATTTTGTAACAATAACAAACACTTAGCTCAGAAGAAGTAAAATAACCGTCAATGTAACGGCATAAAGTTAAAAAAAAAACGATTTATACATGACACAAGACGTCACACCATCAACTTGCAGGAAATTATAAATTTATTATTATTATAATTTATTATCTTTAAGCTGACCACAGAGCATTACTAGACTGTAGTTACAAGAAAGTTGGCATTGCATTTCCAGTAAACTATCGTATATCACAATAGTTCCCAGTCTAAAGGGTAAATGGACAACCTACGAACTAAGGACATAGGTGAATGAAACCCAGGTTTACAATTGTTCTTTATAATAGATATCCGTTTTATTGTGTAGCTGTAAAAATACTGTAGAAGCTTAAAATTAATTGGGGGTAACAATTGATATCTTATTGCTAAAAGAAATTTATTGCAGATAACCTTACAATCGATTTGTTAGACAACAATAAAAAATAAGCAATATAATATTTACAATACATAAATAATACAATACTAATATTATAAATACACTTAATACAAACATTATAATATATAGCAGAGGAATATGTATACTTACTTAATCACTTAATTATTAACTACTATATTCATTGTAACTAACTTATTGATTATTATAAAGTTACAAATCTTTTATATTATTGCATGTTAAAAAGCGGTTCATAGATGTACTTTATTATATAAACTGTAACACTAAAATGTTTTTTACCTACGTACCATAATAAACTATTTTGAACTTTGAAAAGAAAAATACATAATGACATTCAATGAGAGAGAGGTAGTGATCCTTGACTATATTTTTAGAAGATTCTTAGCAAAGTTTGTGCTTGTCTTACCGACACGGGTAAAGCGTTCCATAGCCGCACTTCTTAAATAACGAATGACTTATAAAATTTGATGGAATGATTTGGCGTTTCTAGCTTCAATTTTTCCAATGACCGAGATATACTGTGTGTCATGAAAGAACTTGAAACATTTTTTAAGATATGGCGAGGGTTTTTAAAACAAACGTTCATATATTTTTAGAAAATTAAAAAACAACTTACGTATGAAGGAAACTATCCCTCTAGCCTTCTTTTAGACTTAATCTTTTGTTTCCTACTTAGACTGGAAGATTTTCACCAACATTGAACATCGCAATTTTATCCTAACGCTACTTTGTAACTGGTAAAAAGTTAACTTCTTCCTTCAAAACTGCCCTTTCCTCAGACCCTTTCATCCATTCCGCAATCTCTTGTAAACTCTTATCTTTCGTTTCAGGTAAAAATTTATAAATCAAAAACAAAAATATTGAAGTTGCAACCCCGTAAAATAAGAAAGCACCATGGGTACTAAATGACTTGAAAATATATGGTGAAACTTTAACTAAAGTACCCAGAAGTGTTTTAAGACATAAATCAATAAAACACGAGGATAATCCTCTACATTCTAAAGATACTAACTCTCCAGAAATAGTTTGAGTTAATATCACAGGTCCACAGCAAACACCAACTGAATAACCGATTAATAAAAACATAGCTAAGTAAGTATTTACATCTAAAATAGACAGTTCTATCAAATACGTGAACATTGAAATCAATAAAAGAAATACAATTGCTATTAGTGATGAACCTATTAACAATTTTCTTCTGGGCAATAATTTTACAAATATACATCCAAGATACATACAAAATATTGTGAAAACGTCTAATATTAACATAGCTGTATATGCTGATATTTTGTGCTCAGCGGTAATTTTGCCAATTATATCTATAGCATACACACTAAATACTACTTTACCAGAAAATACATATAAAGATTGTACCAACAGGCTCAAAAGGAAAGGCTTATAAAATTGCTTGGAAGATATAACATTGTAATATTTAGTTACAAATCTTTTGAACACAAAACCCTTTTGTTTAGAATCCAAACATAGATTCTTTTGAAACTTGATCAGGTTGTCTAAATCTACTTCTGATTCCTTTTCTTCTCCCATTAGCCATCTGTGTGATGATGAACATTTGTCAAAGCGCTGTTTGGTGGCCAGCCAAAATGGTGATTCAGGAAGCATGTACGCTACAAAAAGACCGTAGGCGCTGATAACAATTCCAGCAATTCCTATATTCCTCCAATGAAAGAAAGTTCCAATAGCATTAGACATAAAAATACCCCAAAAGAGCGTAGCAGATTTTACAGTTAAAAAAAATCCTCTGTGTTTAGGTGAGGTGTATTCTGTGATAATCATGACTGATACAGTAAAATGGGATCCTGTATTGATGCCGTTGATGATTTCACTGATGATAATATGTTTGACAGAAGTACTTAGGTAGAAGACCACGAAGCTGATTAGATTGCTGATCGAAACGAATGTGAAGGTATATTTTCTTCCAATATATTTCATTAGGGCTGGCAGGATGAACACCCATGGCAGGCCAGCGTAAACCATAATGGCAGCTGAAAACAAAAACTAAGAATTATAAAACGGATTTTGTTAAAATGTAAAACATATAATAATAACATAATCTATATAATTATAAAAGAAAGACAATTTATTGCTCAAGAACAGCTGAACCGATTTGGCTGAATATTGGTGGGGAGGTAGCTTAGAACCGGGAGACGGACATAGAATTTTTTTTTATCCCGTCGAGTAGAGAAGAGTAGGCTAGCATAGAGCAGGATAGAGTGGAGTAGGAAGGGGGTAAAGTGAGGTAGAGTCGGGTAGAGTAGGGTAGGGTGGAGTTGGGTAGGGTAGAGTAGTCAGTTGACGGGAGCGAATCCGTGGGCAAAAGCCAACAACAAAAATCTTTATAAATGAGATGGTTGTACGTCAGAGAAATTGTTTTGGTCTATATTAAAAATCTGGAACAATATTGCTAGACCAGAAAAACACACTATTAATATCAGTGAATCTAGCGCAACGTATTAAACAATGCAAAAGCAAAAATATAAAACAACTAATTCTAAAATTATACATAGATCAAGTTTGACCACATTTAAATAACGTGTGCTAATCAAGTGCAAAGTCGATAAAGGAACTGTCGGCTTTTTCCTTCTTTATATTTTCTATAACAACACGCTATTTCATGTTCATTTTTTAGGGTTCCGTAACTCAAAAGGAAAAAAACGGATCACTTATAGGATCATTTTTGGTTCGTCTGTCTGTCTGTCCCCTAGACCCTTTATCTGGGGAACAAGTGGAGGTATCGAGTTTTGAGTTGAGTTCGAAATTAAAACCGTATTCTCAGGTTTGCGATCATTTGAAACTGTGAAAAATCAAACTTGTAAGTAAACGAAAAAAAAGATACGGCGGCCGTATTTTTATTTTTGTTGATATCGTAAATAACGTAATTTGGCATAAAGTAAGGTCTTATAGCACAGTTATAGCAACAAATATGAAAACATTTAATTTGTTGGTACGTCACTCGTTAAAAAAATACTTCATTAGCGATTCGGAAAAAAAAACGGAAAAAACGTGTTGCGCCTACCCCAATTAAGATGGGACAAGGGCAGGAAGATGATAGCGATTCGGAAAAATCTTTAATACTCGTATTCGGGAATTAAACTATTTACATAAGTAAGTTTATACGGAACCCTCAGTGCGCGAGTCCAACTCACACTTGACCAGTTTTTTTAATTACTTAATTAGAGGAAAACATTTTATCTTTTATTATTTTAAAATATTTTCGTTAATGCGTTTCCAGTCAAAATAAGTAAACATGTTTTTACAAAACTTGCTATGTAAATTCTTTAAAACTACTTTAGATAATTTTGCCTGTACACATAATATAAACACTACAAAACATGTTGATGTTTATAGCTCCCAGTATGTACTATACTTTATTCGAGGCACACTAGGAATCAGGTTTGTAAGAAATAACATTTACTTACTGGATTATTAGTCCAATAATTTTTTTTAGGTGGAAAATCATTTAATTATTTCTCTTGCTCTAGGGTGGGGCGAGAGGGCGTGTCAGACTTTTACTAACTAAAACCTCATCTATATTCTTTCAGTTGCCTTTTGCGTTCTAGAACCACGAGTATCTCTCTCATACTTTCCCCCATGACCCTAGCAGACATCGGCCCTCCCAGGTCTCTACGGTTTGCTGAGAAGTCTTTGAAGCGCGCGTGAATCACAAGGCGCCGTCGATGAGTCAGGCTCGGTCTTTATAGGACAAGCAGACAACGAGCCCTACCATGATATCTAAATTCATCATAAGTCCGGTGTGAGAGAGAGACAGGTCGTATAGCATTATTTCTGAAATTTCAACAGTCCGGACTAAGCGTTTCGCTTCGTCGTTTATACCGCTGGAAAAATTTGCCTGCTGAGGTCTTCCCGTCCAACTATAATTTAGGTGTCTTCAAGGCTAGAGTGAATAGGCTCTTAATAAACTAGTGCGCCTGACCATCAATGATTGCATCTCTGCTTACCATCAGGTGGGATCGCAGTCCAGCACTAGTTTACATCAACTTAAAAAAAAAATCTTTCTAACATAACATTCATGATGATTTTATGATGTCAAGGTAGAACCTCTGCCCCTCTAGCCAAGTTACAACCGTTTCGTTTCAATTCTCTTTTTGTTGATTGCCTCGAGTCGGCCACGCCTCCTATTCCTTTGTTCTGACCACGTGCCTGAGCGTTGAGATGACGTCAGAACAAAGGAAACGGAGGCGTGGCCGACTCGAGGCGATCAAAAAAAAGCGAATCGAAACGAATCGGTTGTAACTTGGCTAGAGGGGCTGGTCACGACATGGCACCCGCTTTTCGTGCACGAGTAACAGGGCAAGTACCAATATAAATTTTTCATTTCATATGTACTGTTCTAAGTTTATCTTGGGACATTATTGCACCCTGTACCTCAGAAAGTACGTAAAGCTGTTAGTCTCGGTTGTCATTCTTAGATCTTTAACAATCGTTACAGGTAGTCAGACGCCAGAAAGTCTGACCGTCAGTCTATCCAAGGAATATCATGTTGCCCAATTCTTACTTTTCATTTAAGTGGTTATCTAGTCTGTATACATTTCAATTTAAGTAAATATCAAGGTATACCAGTTACTAACATGAATATTGAATATCCGCTGATCAGGAGCGATAGTAACTTTAATATTGATTTTTGAATTGAATTTATTTGACCAGACCAGGTTTAACGTGTTCTTATGACACCAGTCTTTAAGCACGGTTTTCCTTATGAGAACAATCTCTCAATAAAGCAGTGTTATAAAAATAGCATACGATGCATTAATTTGCAAAAAAATTAGTTTTATTTTTCATTTTGAAATGGCTCGCCCTTCGCTATAATGAACGATCCTTGTGCTCCTGATTATTTAAAAACAATATTTTAAAGTGTTGGGCAGATCTCATATTATTAACTTTCGAGCATCCAAATCCATACTTCTTCATATTCCTTCTCATCGTACTGATCTGAACTGCCATCAAAAAAGCTGAAAGTAAATTTTCCTGCAAGCGTAAAAGCCGGAACTACTACTTGAAGCCACAATTCAACCACCCACAATTCAACCACAAAACCACAATCAACCACAATTGTTATATTTTAAGTCATCATAATTATAATAATTAAATATTTATCATAGTATTTATTAGTTTATAATATTAGCATATATACGTATTCTATTATTATAAGAATCTTTATTTAATGATACCACATTCTATTTGAAATATCTGTTATTTATTTATTGTGCACAGCTACCACAGTGTTATCTTTTTTTAACCCAAAGGTTGAATGGTAGAGAATACCTTGTTGCATTAAGTCCGTCTATATACCACTACAGTACAGGAAGTTGAAATAAATAAATAAATAATAACCATGAGACACAAAAAGAGATTGATGATCTTTCTGAGCCTCAAAATTTTAAGGTAAGCATATGCTTAGGAGGACAATAGCTGCGTACTGTCACCGCGGTTCTGGAATGCAAAGGGCACCTGAAGGGACACGGGTAGGATTTATTCAGTTTTCTTTTTCTTCTTTTCGATTCGATGGTAAACTCATCAAACTGTTTGGGCCCAATAGGTGGCTACATTAATAGCAGCATCGGTAGCACTCATCAAATCCTCCAAAGTGCAGGTATACGGACTAATCCTTTCACCGATGGTAAACTCAAACGGTTCTCTTCAGGACCACGACCAACCGTCTTTCATAAGGCCATTTATTCAGTAAAAGATTGACACTCATTCTCATTCTACACAGAGCAGAAGAAGTTATTTAATTCCCACCACATAAAAATGAAGGAATGAGAGTGACGTCTATGATGGCAGCTGAATAAGACATGCTTAAAAAGAATAGCATAAAAGAAGAAGAAGGAATCGAAGAGATTATGATAGATTTAGAAAGAAAGATTAACAAGAACAATATTAATAATGAAGACGGAAGAAAAACAATGGGTACTTACGTATCCAAGAAGCTGTAGATTCACTGACAGCATCAAAGGATTTAGCCTCTTTCCTTATCTGTGGGATAAACACTGTGGAAGACCCAAAGGACATGCCCATGATGAAGTAGCAGGTCCATCCACCACTGCTGACCAGCATCTGAAAGGTATAGTACAATTTTTTTTTTCTATCCACAAATATTCTTACAAAATCGTGTTCCGTTTATCAGCAAAGAAGTCCAATTATTGGTTGGTCTTCACGAGCATGTTGAGCATCTTCAGCATACGCGGTCTCAGAGAGGTGGATAGATCTACAGTAAAGAAAAAAAACTACAGCAAAACCCACGTAAATGACATTACGGTAGACCCTAGGTAGTAACTACCGCTGTGTAGACAGTCTAATGTATTTATCATGGTACAAGCTATTCACATGCAGGTAAAGATAATACAAGATAGCACTAATATCATCAGCCTACAGCATTGCTCATCATCACTGTTAAACACAGGCCTCTTGATTGTCGGTATCTCTCATCCAGCTTCAACCAGCCACCATTCGAAGATCGTTGTTCCATCTAGCTTAAGGGCTTATCTTGTGTTTGCCAATTTGCTGTCAAGAAACTTTAAATTTCGTTTATGTTTTCATTGTTTTTTTTTTTTTCTTTTGTTACTTTTTATCAGCTTTGTTGTTCCTTTATTATTGTTTAATTTTTATCTTTTTTTTTTTTTTACTGCGTTTATATTTCTTTTTGTGGTTGTTTAGCGGATTCATACTACCTGCCATTAAACTTGTGTGAGGCCGTAAAGTGGGTTCTGGTGACCTGTAGCACAGGTTTCTTCGAAACCTACAACAGGCACCAGCTCTCACAATGCTCCACGGGTAGTGTGAAAGCGGAACCCGGGGCCCTGGGACGAAGGCAACGAAGGAAGAGGAGTGGGTTTTTAGTCAGAAAGAGTCTGACACTATCTCTCGCTCCGCCCAAGAGCGGGGATGTCATTAGGATGATTTTCCCAACCAATAAAAAAAAAAAAAAGCTCTCACAATGCTAACTCATAAAATTATTTAGTCCTAAACTGTGAAGTCCAACAAAACCATTGTGAGAGAAAATAAATGATATTATTATTTATTATTATTAATTTTTACTGGCTGGATTTTGACTGGTAGAAAATGCCACAGGCATCAAGTCCGCCTTAGTACAGTGTCTCATTAGTGCAAAAAGTTTTAAATAAATAAGAATGTTACATATAGAATACACACATACATTGGTACATAGGTAAATCATGTCTTAGAAAAAGCAGGATACTTTTATCCGGGAGTTTGTTCCCGTGGAATAATTTTCTCTTATCACGCGGGTGGAACTACTGGTGGAAGCTAGCATAGCATTATACATACAGACTTGTATGCTAATGTCGTAGAAAATCAGCTCCTTTAAGTTCACCTATTAATAATTCAAATTAACATACTGGTCATTAGAGATATGTGGCACAGTAAGAATAATTTAGTAGGTACGACAAAACTAACTAACTGGTAACTGTGACAAATTTATTTCAATATTTTCTGTGTTTAATTTACATAAATTTAAATGGAGGTTAAAGATATTTTTTTTACCACAAGGCAGGTTTAGGAAATCTGCATAGCATAGCATAGCATAATCAGCCTTTTAATGTTCCCACTGTTGGGATTCAGGACTCCTCTCTAGGAGAGGGAACGGGGCATAATCCACCACGCGGGCCCAGTGCGGGTTGGTGGATGTCACATCTCTTTGAATTTTTTGGTTCTAAGACATGCCGGTTTCTTTACGATGTTTTCCTTCACCGTTTTGAGAGCAGTGGTAATTAAATAAATCACACAAAGTAATGCACCTGGCTGGGTTTGAACCCGCGACCTACGAATCGTAAGTCGGGACCGTTACCACTCGGCCACCACTGCTCCCTAAAATCTGCAATTAAAGAAAATAAAATTTTAAGTACCATATCAATATCATTACATCATCATCATTTCAGCCGAAAGACTTCGATTGAACGTAGGCCTCCCTAAGTGTCGCCACAACGGCCGGTCTCGTGCGTCTCCTAACCATCGGATTTCCGCGACCCTCACTATATCATTGGTCCATATTGTGGGAGGCCTTCCAACGCTGCGTCTTTTGGTACGTAGCAAAGTCTTCTTCAAGTTTTTTAAGTTCTTAGGAATTGACAAGAAGTGGTTTGGGACTTTGAACAGTGAAAAACAAAACTGGGACGTGACCATGACCGTACAAACTTGCCTACGTTCAGGTCCCGAATGGAGTCTTAAAGATTGTTCCGAATCGAAAGAAAAAGTTTTTTTTTGTGACGTAACAACAAATGAGTGATTTCAGATTTATTCCTATATCTGTGCTTTATGACCTTGCTTTAAGTCAAATTTCAGGATTCTGGGTCAATGGGAAGTACCCTATGGATTTTGATTCCTTTGAGATTGTCGAAATATACGCCTTTAGGACATAAACTATTTTTTATAACGCCTTGCAAATTCCGATGCCTGAGGTGGTAGCTGGGGTGTGAGGATATCCGTTCTTTAACGGTTGTGGCCATTTCCTTTATTATTATTACTGCTTCGCAGAAGGAGACTGTCGCATCTCATTCCTTCTCGCTCCAAACCATATGGCTTGAACCAGCGCCCATCGCGAGACGTCGCTACCGCCAATCACCTCCACGAATACACAGCATTGCTCGGCCTAAGCGAGGCACACCTCCACCGTATGCAACATCGTGTGAAACAGGAACTTCCCAAACTAGCCGTGTCTGGTAAAGACCTAAGTGGCAACTCTCCAGCTACTCCTCAAAAGGGAACTTGGACACCACTGCGATTGTGACGTGCCCAAAATGCCTTATTTTTAGTAAGCAAGAGCAACATTTTGATGTTACTTAAGTATTGAATCAATTTGGATTCACCTGTATGTAAACATGCCTTTTTCCTGCATCGGAATTAAAGTTTTAGCATTGGTGATTAAAATCATTTGAAAATAATGTATCTGATATTCATTTGAGGAAGGAAAACTTTAAATATACTCACTCAATTATAACTGTAGTTACTTAAAACTTGTTTAGATATCAGTAAACTGAAATAGCCCTCACGATATAAGGAAAAAACAAGAACATACCGCTTGTGCCGATAACCGACCAAGAAGCTCAAGGCCGCTTCGTTGTCGTCTACCCTCAATTTCGGCTCTTACATCAAGGCAAAAGCTCAACAGGCTGCCAAAAAAATTGAGGATCTTAGCTAAGGACGTTTCCTTAGCAGCTTGCAGCTGCGATATCAAGCGCAAGTTCGATCGTGTATGGAATACTGCTCTCATCTTTGGGATGGGTCTGCTTGATGCCCTGGAGTCTATTGAGAAGCGAGCCAAGAAGATCATTGGTGGTTGGTGGTCTTGAGTATCGACGCTGAGTTGCTGGTCTGTCGGTTTTCTATCGATTACATTTCGGGCAGTGTGCGTTGGAATCGCATAATTTAATTCCACCAAGTCTATTTCATCATAGGACCACTAGAGGTGGTTGAAAGAGGTGGTAGAAGGCGTTGCACCATCGGTAAAAGGTGGACATCCCACGCATACGTACAAAGCGTTTTGGGAACACATTCATTATGCATAGAGCTAAGGAGTTGAATTCTCTACAAGCTACAAGCTATCAGGAAACACAGACTTCGGCAAGGACTTCCTAGGGGTCTTTAAGTCAAGGGAAGGTTGCTTCTAAGCAAGCGTGCTCCATCGTCGGCCACATCGTCGCTTACCATCAGGTGAGATAGAGGTTAAACGCGAGCCTATCAATAATAATAAAAAAATATCATGCGTGTATTCATCAATATAGTTTAAGCACTGTAGCTTTTTTTAAGGTGGGAAGTCATCCAATTACTTCTTCCGCTCTGGGGCGGAGCGTGTGAGCATGTCAGACTTTTAATGACCAAAACCCACCCCTATGTTACTTTTTTGCACACGGTTAAACCAAGTTCCGGAATAGCGTATTTGTTTATATTGGGAGAGTATTCCCTTCCCTTCCATGTATTCTTCTGTAAGTCCGTGATAAGGCCTGTCATACTGTATGGATTAGAATGTTGGGCTGTGAAAAAAAACGGATGAAAAAAGATTGCATGTAGCGGAGATGAGAATGTTAAGATGGATGTGTGGTGTGAAGAGAATGGATAAAGTGAAAAATGAGTATATTAGGGGAAGTTTGAAAGTGGTGCCAGGGACTGAAAAGTTGAAAGGGGATATAGGGCAAGATATATATCTTGCTATAGTATATATAGTCATGTAAAGAGGAGAGATAAAACACATGTTATTATAAGAGTTATGAGTTTACCTGTAGATGGATGGAGAGGGAGACCAAAGAAAAGATAGATGTATTGTGTGAAAAGTAATATGAAAGAAAAGGGAGTTAGTGATAGCGTGATGAGTGACAGAACAGAATGGAAGAAAAAACGTTTGTTGCGCAGACCCCAAATAAAACGGGACCAGAGCAGGAAGATGATGATGGGAGAGCCCTTTGGTCAATTTTCTGCTTTCAAGGAGACAGAACCTCTGGCAGCATCTAGGCAATACATAATATTTAAAAGTCAATAAGGATCAAGGAGATACTAAGGTTAACAGAACAGTAACAAAAAAAAAACACAAAAAAATGCAAAATAACTTCAATTTTCGAAAAAGGTCGTTCTATAATAGTCTGGTCTCTTCGCTATATAACACCAGCTTACATTGAAGTTCACTACTAAAAAGTACCCCTCAGCCAAACTTAAATACCTTATAGCCAGAATGCATCTCATAACAATATTCTAATAATCCCAAACACGGTTAGTTTACATTAATTTACCTTTTGGGTACATCATCAGATCAGTTTGATATATCCCGTTCCCCTTTTCTTTCAGCCAGTAATCGACTACACTTATAAAACAAAGCAATTTTACTTGTTACGACATTTCTGCAGTAAAGTAAGAAATTTGTATATTAGAGGAAGTTTGAAAGTGGTACTAGTGACTGAAAAGATGAAAGGGAATAATAATATAATAGTAATAATATTCCACAACTATCACACAACACCGTCTAGTCTCAAGCTAAGCAGAGCTTGTGTTACGAGTACTAGGCAACTGATAAACATACTTAAATATTTCTAAATATACACATTACATACACATATTATAGATTAAATTACACCCAGACACAGAACAAATGATCGTGCTCATCACAAAAACGTTTGTTCTGGGTGGATATCGAACCCACTACCTCCGGCATAGCAGTCAGGACCAATAACTATACTAGACCAACAGGCCAGTTAAATCGAAACGGAATCATTTTTTTTTTATATGGTCATGTGAAGAGGAGTAATGAAACGCAAGTTACTAAAAGAATTATGATTTTACTCGTATGTAGATGGGTGGAAAGGGAAGCCAAAGAAAATGTGGATGGATTGTGCGAGCGTGACGTTTGATAGGATAGAATGGAAGAATATAATAAGGGTAGAAAGATGATGACTAATCTGTCATTACATTGATACATTGTAACAAGTTTATTTTACAAATTTTGCCTGAAGGCTAAAAACCTTTGTGAGAGCTGGAGTCTGAACTAGGTTCGAGACCTGTATGACAGATCTCCAGGCTCACACCCTTTTAATCATAATCGCATTTTGCGGCACTATATAAGATTATGAGCAGGAGAGATTTATAAAATGACATGTTTAGTGTAAAGGAAAAGTGACATTTTTAGTGAAAAGTGTGTAGTGTATAATGTATGCACTAGTAGAAGTAGTTTTCATATCCCATCTTAAATCTATTGACACATTTTATGATTGTCTCAGCAAGAGTATTCTCTCCCTTGGTGCAATCCTTTTTGGCAATAAAAACTAACAAAAATTAAATACAAACATTTACCTGTCTAAAGAAATATTTCCTTTTCTGCCACTTATTTTTGCATTCCACGCTGTTTTGCGAATCAAGACGATCCATTTTTCAGAAAATACACTTTGTAACTGTAGTTTTGTTCATTCACTTATTATTTTATTAAATATTTTTTAAAATAACTAGTTAAATTGTTTTTTCTAAAAACTTTAGCATGAATAACTCTTGAGACTGTTTAATTTCAGAAAAAAAATAGTTAAATTTTTTGCCTTGTGTTCACAAACATGTATTTATTCATATTTAATTTTGCATAACAGTTTAATCTTGCAAGTTGCAAGAGGTTTCCGAGCTTAATAAGTTCCATAAGGGCCTTTCGCAGGCTTTAAACATATCATGTCCACCATTTTGCATTTAGTAACGGGACCTTTTTGATACCTACTTTTTTTTTAATTTTATATATAACATTGAACAAACAATTGATCTAACTCATTAAAATTTTTAATAAATTGGAGCCGAGAACAGTGGACGAAATAAAGGGAAACTTTTGCCCTGCATTAGGACAGTGTAAGCTAGATATAATATGTGATAATAATAATTAATAGAAAGAGAAATGAAAAATTGGTTTAAAAATATATTGAAATACTATGTAAAAATGCTTAAATGCAAAAATTTAAAGAATTGAAAAATTTAAGAAAAACAAATAGTTATTTTTATATACTAAATATACTAAGCGATAAACACCCTGAATATATTACAAAGACCTGAGTCCTACGGCTCTAAAACGAAATTGAGTCTAGTTGCAAACTGAAACATTTAAGAACGAAATAAGTGTTCTACAAAACAATTATATCGATTACACTAAAGCAGGTTAACTTGTGAATAAATTACATAAAGACAATGAGTAAGAAAACATAAAGATTAGTGAGAAATCGATTAAAAATTTATGTGACCTGCCTTCTCCGTGATGCACGTCAAACGGTATAAAATTGTACAAAAAAACAATTGTTTAGCTGAACGAAGTAATCTAAATTTTACTTTAATAGGGTTCCGTGCCTACCTAAAGGGTTCCAATGAGAATTCATTTACAAGGACCGACATACAATACTGTTTTTTTTTTAGAATCTCTGAAAGAAGCATCTTTATCTTTCTCCTTCTTTTTCCGTCGTTTATCCTCAATGCTGAGGGTCATGACTTCAAAAATTAACTTTCTTGTGGACTATATTGCATGATGTTGTCTTATCTTTGGCGATGTGGATGGCGTCGTAGACTGTGGTCTCCAGTGTAGCACGGATTTTGTCTGACCAACGTATTGGACTCCTGCCCCTGGGTCTTTTCCCATCTACTTTCCTGCCAGAAGTATATTTCTTTTAAATCAAGAAAAATAATGATACACATAGATACAAAGCTCTAAAAAACAATTTTTTTTTTGTGGTTTAGAAATCATCAAAAGAATTCTCCTACTCGGGCTGATGATTTAGCACCCACTACTGTCAAGATCTGACTCTGCACTCGAAGTCGTGGACGATTGCATTCACCTGGGACAGACGTTCCACTTGAGTAGGTTTAACTTCGATAAAGAGGTCAATCGTAGAATCCGACTCGACTGGGCAGCGTTCGGGAAGCGGTATTTTCTCGTCCAACATCAGTGTCTGAAGACGAAAGTCTTTAACCAATGTATGTTACTAGTGATGACATATAGCTCTGAAACTTGGTCGTGTACAGTGGGCCTTATTAGAAGGCTTCAAGTCGCTCCTAGTGGGCAGGGCACATTGTTCGCAGAACAGATAGTCGATGAAGCCGAAATGTTTTGGAATAGCGACCACATACTGGAAGACGCAGCGTTAGAGAGCCTCCCACAAGACTTATGACCTGGTGAGGGTCGCGGGAATCCGATGGATACGAGACAGACATACATTTGGGAGTGGTTTATGTCCAACAGTGAACATAAAAAGTTATACCACAGGGTCAAAGTGAAGTGGCTTTAAGTAAAATTACTGTTTAATAATTCATTATCAGAATAAAAAGCAAATAATCTTTTAATCGGTTAAAAAGACTATTATGTATCAATTTTAATACTGTGACACCAATATTTTTAATTAGTGATAACATTTTATCATCGATTTGTGCATTTATGGAACAGATGAATGGGTGCGGCAGTGTCGTATTTATGTATTTTTAAGTTTCAGTATTTAAGTTTCTAATTGTTATCTCATTGTGTGTAGCTATGTGCTAAATAAACGTGTTTTCTTTCTTTTTTTCTTTGTGGTGATTTTCTTGGGTTAGGTAGAAAATCTAGGTTTTTTTTTAATAATATTTAACAACAATCACACTACGTCGTCTAGTCTCAAGCTAAGCAGAGCTTGTGTTATGAGTACTAGACAACTGATAAACATACTTATATATTTCTAAATACATACTCGTATATATTATTATATGATAAATTACACCCAGACAAAGAACAAATGATCGTGCTCAACACACAAACATTTGTCCTGGGTGGGAATCGAACCCACGACTTCTGGCATAGCAGTCAGGGCCACTAACTACTAGACCAACAGGCCAGTCGAAGGTAGTCAGATAACCGAATGATATCAGTCTCCTCATCAAAGCGAAGTCATCAAAGTCTCCCACTCTAGGTGGAGTGAGAGAGTGGGTCATATTTTTATTGATTATAACCCACCTGTGATTTTTAAGTTGAATTTTGCGTTCAAAGGCGAAGGGTAACTTTTTCAGACGTATCTATCTATTCTAGCTTACTCTTTACCAAACGGGCGGACAGCAGACTACCCATTGCTCACCGTCCGCAAGACCGCGGCTAGAGTGGCTGGAATTCATCCTGTGACGGTGGCTGGGGCGTGAGGGGGTCCTCTCTCTCACGGTTTCAGCCACCTACTTTGCTCGCATTACTGGTTCGCAGAAGTTGGTTACTGCTTTCCATTCCCTCTAGCCCCGTACCATGTCCGAAAATATACCACAGATAGCCAAGGATGATGCTGATTATAGTATCCAAGCCAACCCTTTACTTGGATAGGGCCGGCAGATTGTGAAGATGAGGAAGAATTAATGTCATTTCATTTTTTAAATATTTTTCTAACAAATGACACGTATTACCATAAATTCACGCTATTTACCAATGTTATGTATGTATTATTCTTTTTCCAAAGTTTGTTTTATCAATGTTTGCATTTATTGTTTTGTTTCGATACCTATTTAGTTTTATTTAACCTCCATGGGTGTGATCATGGCATCACCGAGGGCACAAACAGAATACCAGCGCTGCGTTATTTATTGTTTTAAATATCGCAGCATATGCTGAGTTAGGCGCCTTTTTGGCCTTGCACAAATCATACAGTTATTTTTTATACTTAAATCTACTATATTTTTATTCCAATGTATTCTACTGTATTTTTAATTTTACTGTATTTGTGAGGTACGAATAAACGTTTTTTCTTTCTTTCTTATTTTAATAGAATAGAATAGAATAGAATAGAATAGAATAGAATAGAATAGAATAGAATAGAATAGAATAGAATAGAATAGAATAGAATAGAATAGAATAGAATAGAATAGAATAGAATAGAATAGAATAGAATAGAATAGAATAGAATAGAATAGAATAGAATAGAATAGAATAGAATAGAATAGAATAGAATAGTATTTATTCGACGCAGGCAATACAATAAGCAACAACACAAAAAAAAAGTACAGATTTACAATATAGTTGCGAAGAGCGTGCCCGAACCGAAAGGGTCGCCAACTCAGCAAATGCTGGGCGTCAGACACCCAGCACTGATTTTCAGCTGGTACCCCGCAGTGACGCACGGATGATGGTAAATAAAATATAACATATACATAAACCTATATAAATATAACCCTTACTTAAACTAAAAAATTGATACAAGTGTATTTGTGTGATAATTAATGACCTTTTGCTAATTTTTTTCTACATTTTTATCCCTCACGGAAAAGTAAGACAAACATATTTTACAAAACAAGTTTGGGCGGCTTTATCGCACAGGGTAATCTTTTACAACCTTTGGATGGACTTAACGAAAGTAGGCTAAGGTTGTGATTGGACAAACATTAGAAATAATACTGATAGGACCTAATAATATACACTTCTGGACACATCTATTGGCCCACCTTGTATTTTCAGTTTCGTTTGGTCCTAGCTAAAATTTTATATTAGGTGGAGCAAAAAGTTTTTATGCAGTTTTGAACCTGGCACATTCACAATTTCATTCAATAGTCTTTTTTTTAATTTCGAACACAGAATTTAAAGAAACAAAAGACAATTTGGAGCCTGTTTGTTGATATCAAACAATCGAATACTAAGAAAACTTGGTTTTATTGGTTTACTTGGATTTAATTCTTGAAAAAGTGATTGATATCTTTGGTTTTGCAACAAACATTACTTATTCTTAACATTAAGGTAAAGTTCTATCAATAATCTATGGATACTTCACCTGAAGTCGCCGCCCAAGCTGTGGCACTTATTCAGGCCGGACACAGCCAAAGAAACGTGAGTGCTCAACTTAATTTAAGT
Source organism: Mythimna vitellina (assembly GCA_949316375.1). NCBI lineage: Eukaryota > Metazoa > Arthropoda > Insecta > Lepidoptera > Noctuidae > Mythimna > Mythimna vitellina. The sequence continues at coordinate 2,347,667 of OX438704.1, forward strand.
CGATCTGCGGTCCGAAATGTTTATCGGAGGTACCTAGAGACTGGCGGCTTTGTTCGTCGCCAAGGAAGGCCACGATCTCGGGTCACAACTGAAAGGCAGGATCGATTCATCGTGACGATCAGCTTGAGAAATCGTCACCTTACCTCCATTGAGATACAAAACCAACTTCGCGACTTCCACGGAGTATCTGTGAGCGCTCGAACTGTTCGGAGAAGGTTAAAAGAACGCGATATGGTACCACACAAGCCAGCTAATGCGCCCAAACTAACGCGAGCCCACCGAACAGCGCGCCTTCATTTCGCACGCAGTCATTTAAATTGGACACAGCAAGATTGGAGCCGTGTACTCTTTTCTGATGAGTCTAAAATTGTGTTACATGGCAATGATGGAAGGAAGAAGGTCTACCGACGTAAGGGAGAGCGTTTCGCACAATGCTGCTTTGAAGAGAGGGTTGCTTATGGCGGTGGCTCATGGACTGTCTGGGGCGGTATAGCCGCGAGCGGCAAAACTCAACTTGAGGTTGTTACAGGACCACGGCTGCCAACATTAAATGCTGAAAGGTACATTCGTGAGTGCTTAGAACCTCACGTGATACCATACGCGGACTATGTGGGCCCAAATTTCCTTTTTATGCATGATAATGCAAGAGCCCATGCGGCCGGCATCGTCAGGGAACATCTTCGGGATGTGAACATCACAGTTATGGACTGGCCAGCCAGAAGCCCAGACATGAACCCCTTTGAGCACATGTGGGACGAGCTAAAAAGACGTGTTAGGGCTCGTCAGCCAGTTGCCCAGACGATGCAGGAGTTGAAAACTGCCATAGAAGAGGAATGGGAGATGATCCCTCAAAATTTCATACAGCGGTTGATAAACTCTATGCCTAATCATATGAGAGCTGTGGTAGATGCCCATGGAGGCAACACGCGTTATTAAATTAAACCTTTATTTGATAAAACATGTTTTTTATTCAAAAATCAATTGCCTTTAACAAGGCGCATATCCGACTTGTTAGGCGTAGCTCCATGTCATATGGTATTCTGAATTCAAATTTAAAACAATACGATCGAAAAAGATGGTAAAATGTATCAGGTTTAAAACTGCATCAACAGTTTTTGTTCAATCTAGCAATCATATTTCGGTAGGGGCCATCGAAACCTAAACTCTAAGGTGGGCCAATAGATGTGTCCAGAAGTGTATAATACAATTTCCTGCACTACCAAGTCAAAAACTATTTGACTGGCCTGTTCGTCTAGTGGTTAGTGGACCTGACTGCTATGGCGGAAGTCGTGGGTTCGATTCTCAGCCAGGATCACTTTTTGTGTGATGAGCATGATCATTTGTTCTGGTTTGGGTGCAATTTATCTATAATATGCATGTATTTAGAAATGTATAAGTATGTTTATCAGTTGTCTAGTACTCATAATACAAGCTCTGCTTAGCTTGGGACTCGACGGCATTGTGAAATATTATTATAAATCTTCTTCATCATCATCATCATTATCATTTCAGCCGTAGGACTTCCATTTCTGGACATAGACCTCCCCCAAGAGTGGCCACAATGAACGGTCCTGTGCGTCTCGCATCCATCGGACTCCCGCAACCGTTACCAAGTCATCGGTCCACCTTGTAGGAGGCCTTACAAAGCGACGTCCATATAAATCTTATTATATTATTATTGGACCGAATATATTTGAAAAGTCTTTCAAGGTTAGAATACTACTACACTGAGTGCCATGCTTTTTAAAATTTCTACATTCATACAGACGAAGCCACTGACAGAATCTAGTATTACTATCACTCATTATAAATATACATAATGTAAATTAGAGTTTGGCTGTTTGGGTTAGGGCTGGTTCGATCTTCGTTCTTCCCAAAGAATTAGTATTGCCATTCAACGCGGCAATGCTGCCAGCCTTCTGAGCACATTTCTGGATGACAGCGATGTGGAGGAGTGCTTCGAGGCCTGAATGTATTTTGTGTATTTGTATTATATGTGCATAATTAGGTTTAGTATAAAAGTATTTATAGTTAATATTTAAGTCTTCACTGTGACTATACTAATAAATTTTTAACCATTCAGTAAATTAAAAATTAAAAAAATTAGAGTTTTAAATATTTCAAGGTCAAAATTACAACTAATATTATAAAGAGGCAGATACTGGCACTGGGGGGTCCAGTATGTACTGGATCCATGGTATTCGTTTGCGCGTCGATGTCAAAGACACCCTGTATAATGGCAAACGAGTTTGAAGTATTGAGTGGTCACCGAATCATATCAATCTATCAATGCAGTCCATACCGGTCACCCATCCATAACATCTTATTCCAGTAATTGTTTTTAAGATCGTTGATCTACCTAGCTACCTACCTTTACTTATCTAGCAAGTCAATGACAAAAAATCAATATTAATTTATTGGATCATAGTGGACCACATGGCCTGCTGCGTGGCTGCCGGGATACACCGTGACCTATGTTCAAGGCGTATCTCGCCAGTGGCCCACATAGCTTGCTACAAAAGTTAGTTAAATTTTAGTGTGGCCAGCTGCATGAAAATATATGTGACCCGCGTGCCGCCCACATGGCCTGCTTCTCTAGATACATGGCGCTGAGAGTGTTAAAGGTGAGACCTACATGGTACTAGTCAACGGTTATTCTATATCACAGAAATCGCATTGAGACCTAAATTTTCCGATTGTTAAAAGTTTTTTTTTGTAATCTGAGGGTCTTCACAGGCTAGTAGGTATAGTCAATTTAATTTATTACTTTTTTAAATGAGAATCTCGTTAAGTGACATCTACAAATTTTTAAATGCATTACTACAACAGAGTATTGATTGAATTATTCATGGTTCCAGCATTGACTCATAGATGGCGCTTTACAGAACAAAAAAAAATGTTTGTTTTTAAAAAGTTAATTTACTTATTTTGAAAATAATTTAGCCATTTCATCATTTTCATTTACGACTCAGAATTACTTCAATTAATTTTATTGTAAAATAGTTTTGTTTCTAAAAAAAGTGCACAGTACTCGACTTTATTTTAGCGCCATCTATTAGGCAATCTATGAACTACATTGATGTTATCGATTTGCAGACAGACTCTGAAGATGGCGCTGTAATCACAAAAGTAATTTACTGAGAATCGGATTTTGTTATTTAAAAAAACCATCCAATAAAGTTAGAACTCTTTTATTTCTTACTTAGCTTGATCTTGAGATACTGATTTAGCCAGTGCCATGTTTATTTTGCCAATCGTCTTAATCTACAACCAATTATTATTATTTTTGTGTTATGAGGATCGCATGCATTATTTTGCTATTTTCTGTAATTTTGACATAACTGGGAGTTTGAATATGTATCGACTTTACACGGCGTAAGCAAAAATGTAAAATGCCCTTTCTTTGGCTTTGTTTTTCAAGTCGTTAAGCTTGTTAGTACGTAGGTACTCTGGAGTTAACTTCATGAATATTGACAAACTTGCACTGACTGGACAGGTCCACTCTAATCTATGATTTCTCAAAAGACCATCTGATGGGTGAGGCCCCAAGTTGGGTTGACTGGTTGCTATTACAGAAAAATCAAAACACAAAAAAACAAATAAATACCTAATTTTGAAAAAAGAATAACGTACATCATCATCATCATCTTCCTGCCCTTGTCCCATCTTATTTGGGGTCGGCGCAATACGTTTAAAAAGAATAACGTACCTTTAATATAAAGTTTAATTGAATTTATAATTCCAAGTCAATCCACATTATAACACTTCAAAGCAACCCGTTTTAAAAAACGGCAATTTCATACTTTAACCCCTATTATTATATTGTTGTTTGTTCTGTGATAGTCACAAATAAATGCTTTTTTTTACTTTCTTTACTGAACTTCACTAGAAAAAATCCAGCCAAAAATTCACGTTAAATTTTTTTCTTTGTCCTCTTCTGTTCCCATTATTTAGTGTCTCCTCACGAATTGGCATCAGGATATTCTATCCTGCAAATGGGCTAACTTCAGGTCTCTTTCGATTCTAGACCACCAGGTTAATGGTGGGCGACCTCTGCCTTTCTTTTTATTATGGCAAGTTAAATGTACTTTTTACAACATGGTCATTGCTTCACCTACTTACACTACTTACATTTCTATACAATCTGAGGCGGTTTTCATTAAATTCGGTGATTGGTGTGATTTTAAAGATGCACATCATGGCGCGCCCTAACTAGCTGGGTCACACCACCCGCCCACCTCATCATTTTCATCTCGTTGGTATGCACTTTTTGCTCAGGGATCTTCATTGATGTTCAGCATTCGAATCAGTCCCACGTTGTTCGGTCGTATCCATGTCAAAGTTATCAACATAAAAAAACTGGGCAAGTGCGAGTCGGACTCGCGCACTGAGGGTTCCGTACAAACTTGAAAGGTAAATTGCGGTTTACGATTTATGACGTATTAAAAAAAATTACTTACTAGATCTCGTTCAAACCAATTTTCGGTGGAAGTTTGCATGGTACATCATATATTTTTTTTAGTTTTATCATTCTCTTATTTTAGAAGTTACAGGGGTGGGGGGAACACATTTTACCACTTTGGAAGTGTCTCACGCGCAAAGTATTCAGTATAGAAAAAAAAAAATTATCAAAAACCTCTATAACTTTTTTGAAGACCTATCCATAGATACCCCACAAGTCTGGGATTGAAGAAAAAAAAAAAAATTGAGTTTCAGTTCTAAGTACGGGACCCCCAAACTTTATTGTTTTTTTTTTTATATTTTTGTGTGACAATCTTAATACGGTTCATATAATCAACTTACCAATTTTCAACAGTATAGTTCTTATAGTTTCGGAAAGAAACTGGCTGTGACATACGGACAGACAGACATGACGAATCTATAAGGGTTCCTTTTTTTGCCATTTGGCTACGGAACCCTAAAAAGCTGGTCTTTTTTTCATTTCAAACTCCATAGTTTTGTACTACGCTTGACCTAAATCTATAGTAAATATGTACTTATATCTATTGATAGGTAGTATAGACTAAGTACGCAAACCTAACCACAATAGATTGAATAGATAGTACCGTACCTAGGCCATCGTCACCTTTGACCACTATCTCACTGATGATAAGGTATGATGTGGTCAATGTTTGTTAAAAAATATCTACCTTATTGTAAATAAGTGTTTGCTCACTGAAAAAACACTTCTTCACAATGGATACCACGGATAGTCATCTTTTTTTTTTGATGGGAAAATCATCTAATGACAAATCTCGCTCTTGGGCGGACGAGAGATAGTGTCAGACTTTTAGTGACTAAAAACCCACTCCTGTTCCTGCTTTGCCTTCATCCCGGGGCCCCGGGCTTCGCTTTCACACTACCCGTGGCCCCAGTAGGCTTCGATCCTGCTGGGCCCCTACAATTTGCTGACATCTCCCTGAGGTGCGCGTGGAACAGTACACGCCGTCGACGACTTGGGCTCAGTCCGGACGGCTACCGGACGGTCGGACAGTGAGCTACCCATTACTTGCCGTCCGCAAGCCCGCGCCTACGGTGGTCGGAAATCGGGATCGGAATCCCGGCGGCGGTTAGGGCGTGAGGACCGTTGCCTCACGCGATCGACCGCCTCCTTTACTTGCATTACTGCTTCGCAGAAGGAGGCGACCGCCTGCCACTCCTCCTTACTCTGGACCGTGGCCTGTACAAATGCCCGGCGCGAGAGATCACTGCCGCCGATCGCCTCCACGAGGACACGGCGGTGCTCTGCCCAGGCGGGGCACACCTCTACCGTTTACTCCACCGTGTCCTCCGGACTGTCCACACAATAGCGACACCCAGGCGTTTCTTCCGCACGAATTCGATGCAGGAACCTCCAGAACTATATACCATGTCCGGTGAAGACCTGCGTCAAGCGAAAGGTAAGGACGCCATGTGGTCTTTCCAGCCACTCCTCAAAGAGGGGACTTACCGCCATAATTGTGGCGTGCGCATTACCGACATATGTACGGAACCCTACAGTGTTCGTGTGTTGTTACTGTTTACAGTGTTTAATACACGTCAGTATAAGGATAACATTTACCAAAGAAATGCAAAACAACAAGGATAATTATTGAATAAAATGCACAAATACATCAGAAACATTTATTTACCTTATTAATGGGTATAATTACGTCACATATTTTACAATATTTACAATAAGTTACAAACAACATTATTAACTACCTAACAGTTACATTACAATCATTTACATTAATAAATGCTTAATACCTTTTTTACATTTTAAATATTCGACGATAATTTTTTTTTTGTCCCGTCCTAAGGACTTGTTCAGACGTAGCGATGGAATATAAAAGCAACATATTACTGAATGGTATGAGAAAGATATTTTTAATTCACGCAGGCACGGTTGGTGTGGTAGTCGAGTGGTCAGCTGCTGCGCAGTGTGTCGCGGGTTCGATTCCCGCACGGAACAATTATTTATCGGATTTAGCTGTCTTGTGTATGTAAGTTTACATGTTTGTGAACGCTTCCACGATACAGAAGTAATTCCTAGTGAGGTGCATCATTTTTATTAAATAAAATAATATCATTCTACATATTCAATATATTTTAAGTTTTAATAAAGAATTTAACATGTTTGTGTTCAAAGAAATTTATTCACATAAAAGACATGAAACTTGGACATGAAAAACATGGTACAAACAGTATTTATTATTTGTTTTCGTCGTTCATAAATATATATATATATATATTTTTTTGTAGGAGTAGGTACTTCTATAATGTATTCAATAGTAGTTGGCTGCTAGTGGAGTATAATTAATATTTTTCGACTACCTGTCGGGCTAGTTAAACTTTAAATACATTAAGAGCTTACATTTTTAATGTTTTTTACATGTTTCCATTCGTTGTGCTTTATTATTGCTGTCGCAGTTGGTTAAAAATAAAGACAATTCAATTTTTTTTTTTGAGTGATACCACCAATAGATAGGTATCTTGAAATACTATGTTATCAGTACGTAGTATCGACCTTCGTTTTGTGGTTTAGTGGCATTTGGTCATATAAAATTAGTTTGAATATGCCTACCAAATTTATTTTCCACTATACATACCGTAACACAAATGGTCAGAATGTCATTTTGAATTAAACAATATTGACACTATTTTCACCCGTTTAAAGACCACAATAACTTAAAAGCTCTTAAAATATCTTTTTCCTAAGCGACCAGAAATAAAGTTGCTTACAACAAAAAATTGCCTAGTCTGAACAAACTTTATTTTTTCTCTTTAAAAAAATCAAATCGAGATATCGAGAATATTGGGTCTGGATATCGGATCTTCCGAGTTTTTCGAGCTCGGAAGTAACCCCCACTGTCGCGTTCCGGGCTGAGTTGTGGGAGGGTTGTCATGAATACTTTCCGTTGCTGTTCTGTCTGCCCCACGTTGAGGTGTTGGATTTGCCTGCGCCGAAGGTTGGGGCCATCCCTGTGGGGGACTGAGGAGGTGACGAAGGCATGAGATTCGTTGCTGGGTGGTAGACCCTTGCTGACATCGTCATACCGTCTGAAATTAGAGAAAAACATAGAATCAATAACATTGTCACACACTTGTATACTGGAAGGGTCTGAGGTTTTTCGTATACCTACTCATATTTCTTTAGTTATGTTTATGACTTTTTTGGATAGCTAATTATCAAAATATTCCTCTTGCTCAGAGCGAGAGGGAGTGTCAGACTTTTACTGACTAAAAGTAATCTGTGTTCCTTCAGTTGCCCTTTGCGGTCCAGGGCCACAGAAACTCTTGCAAACAATGCTAACTTTGAATGAGAATGAAAAAACCTGGTGACGTGAATTCACTGACCGACAGGAGTTGAAAATCGGTTGTCTATTGACAGCCGGGTCTGCTCTACAGATAGAATAGTTTTTGAGAAGTCGCCTAGTTCTCACAATATTGCGTCGCGCCTGTTTAAGTGTCGTCGCACTTGGGCCACCGGCCACAGCCACAAACCACGTCGCCACGAGAAGCTAGAAGTGGCCACAAAAAAAGCTGAAGCGCGTGACAGCCACTTGTGGCCGGTGGCTGCTACTTATTTTGACGCGTAGTTCATACACGCAGTATCATAATGAACTCTGACGAAGAAGGTTTAAATGCGCGAGTGGCGTGTGACGGCGTTTTGTATCGGCGTTTAGTGACCAGCCCTCCTAGCCAAGTTACGATCGTTTCGTTTGCATCAACCGCCTTGAGTCGGCCATACCTCTGATTCCTTTGTTTTGACCACGTGACTGAGCGTTGAGATGACGTCAGAACAAAGGAATCGGAGGCGTGGCCTACTCGAGTCGTTCGACGCAAACGAAACGATTGTAACTTGGCTAGGGGAGGCAGTGCGGGCCACAAGAAGCGAGCAGCGCCAATTTGTTGCGTGCGGCAAATCCATATAAAATGTATGAGAACTAAAGGAAATATGGCGGCGTTTTGTGGTTGTGGCTGGTAGCCCATATGCGGTGACCATAAAAGAATACCTCTATGCACCAGACATAAATTCAGCTTACTAAGAGTACCTATGGAAAATATTTCTATCCTATTTTTTCGGTCTGCAGTAATTAGATAACTTGACTTAAAAACCCCCAGGTTGTAGCTATCAGGAAAAACAGACTCCGGTAGGTAATTTCACTATTTAGCTGTATCCACAATCGAGAGCGACAGCCAGACTTTTACTGAGTATAACCCACCCGTGTTCTTCCAATTCCTTCTTATACCCGGTACCTTGGTTATGCAGACGACAGCACTGTTGTTGGGAGTTACCTACATGTCCAGCGCGAGCTAGTGGGTCAAGGATCCAATCTCTCTGAGACGCTATGGTTGAACGCTTGAACTTTTCCTTGGAGGCAGTCTGAGAATGGGGCGATGCTTATCTGGGCAAGTTCAATGCTACTAAAACCCAAGCGTTTCTTTTTTCCACTAAAAGGAGCCAATTCTACCCGGCTCCATCTTTCAGGGGTGTGACCGTGCCGATAATCGACCACCTTGACCTTTTAAGGTAACGCTGTCATCTAAGCTCAATTTCAACTCATACATCGAGACAAAAGCTAAACTGACTGCAAAAAAATGAGGATCTTAGCAAAAGTGAGACGGTATTTCACGCCGAAACAGCTGCTCAACCTCTATTAAGCGCTAGTTCGATCGTGTATCGAGTACTACTCTCATCTTTGGGATAGGTCTTCGAAATACCAGCTTGATGCACTAGAGCCAATTGAGAAGCGAGCCAAGAGGATGATCGACAATGATGCACTGGCTAAATCAAAACTACAAGGTCTTGACCATCGATGCCGAGTTCAAGAGCAAGCCTGTCGGTTTTCTATCGTTTATATTTCGAGGACTGTGCATTGGAATTGCACAATTTAATTCCGCCAAGTCCATTCCCATCGGACCACAAGACGTACGGCGTTGCGCCACCGGTACATGGTGGACATTCCACCCATACGCACAAAGCGTTTTGGGAACACATTAATTATACAGTACAGCTAAGGAGTTAAATTCCCTGCCGGAGTCTGTGTTTCCTGATAGCTATAACCTAGGGGTCTTTAAGTCAAGGGTGAATAGGTTGCTTCAAGGCATGCGTGCTCCATCGTCGGTCACATTATCGCTTTACATCAGGTGAGATAGTGGTCGAACGGCAGCCTATTGAAAAAAAAAAACCGTTCCAGTACCGTAGTGATTCTTAACCAATTCCATAGCCTTGGTACGCAACACGGTCTTCCCTAAACAAGCTTCATGCAAGGTTATGAGAACAAAGACCTACTTGGCATTAAGCCACAGTCCGTCAACAGTTTCCGGCCAAGTGTGTCGTATCACCTGGGTTTCCCATTCTTATCTAGAGTTTATTTTTACATTCGTGTCGAAAGACACACGTTTCTCACACGCAATCAAAATCAAATATATATTTATTTCACATAGGCCTACATGGGCACTTATAAAACGGCAGAAGCTCATCAAGTGCACGGTTCCAAATTGGTTGTTTCCTATGGAGAAGAACCGGCAAGAAACTCCATGGTTACTCTTTTAAAAAAATGATTGTTATTAAAATATTTCCATATTACAGTATTAATAGATACTATGTATGAACAATATAGACCAGTCAATATTGTACACAAAATCACAATAAAAATTACCATATTAAAAAAAAAGTGAGTCGTACTAGGAAGTAATCAAGAATTCGTGGAGTCTACAGTGTTCTCAAATTCACATCATAAAAAAGTGGCTATATTAAAAAAAAAGCAATAAAAATATGAATAATTACAACAATCAATAAATGAGATGTTAACAAAAAAATACTAACTAACGAACTAACGAATTTAAGGTACCTAGTTGAAGTCTAAATAATTTAAAAAAATTCTGCAAAAGCAATGTGTTAAAAAAAGTGAATATATTAAAACAAAGATAGAGCTGTTAATAGACACAATATTAATGAGTTACCAGGGGGCCACATGTGCAGAAGTAATCACCGCCAAACAAGCGTGTCTTCGACATAGTCCTTAACTTTATAATACGCTTGAATTATTTGGAATACTGATTGCGTCGTCACCTTTGGTTAGCCATTTATAGTAATTTATAATCTTTGCTTCTGCTTTATTGATTTTGATATTCATGTATGTCATAGGGTTTCTAAAACACAAATCGCAGAGGTAGGTAACTCAGCGGCCAAACTAAAATGGAAATGAACAGGCCACATCTACCGAATGTCGCAACAAAATTGCAAGAACTGCACCACCACCACCACTTGGACCACTGACTGGATTCTGAACAACAGGACCCGGATAGGCGGTAGACCCAGAAGGTGATGGCGTGACGATTTGGACTTCTACCTTAAAGGATTGGCCAGAAGTGGCTAAGGACAGAAATTATGAAATTAAATGATTGAATGATTAAATCATCATCATCTTCCTGCCCTTGTCCCATCTTGATTGAATGATTAAATATGGTAATAAAAACAGAGGTAAAATAAATCTTCGGAAACATAATACTTCGAACAATAATTATTTCGGCTGTGTAACATCGGTAAAAAGTTTTCGACCAAATGAAATGTCAGAGTAACGAAAAAAATCTAGATGGTGGCGGACCTGACTTCATCGAAATAAAAAAAAAACGAAACGATAATAGAAGGTAAAGTTGAAAAATTTTAGGAGAACTGAATTTCGGTCAAATATTTTTCGAACTAATGATAGGTAACCCATAATAATATATGTCGTGACCAAATCTTAGAAATTGGTCACTTCATGATATGGCCAAATAAAACTGGCCAGATCGTTATAAACGTTAAAGTTTGATGATATTTCAATCCTCGTTTGGCCTACTTTCTTTAGACCTTTTATTACCATAAAAATCGTACATCAATGATATGACCAAAAAAGGATTGAAATGTCATCAAATGTTAATGTTTAAACGTTCTGGTCAGTTTTAGTTAGCCATATCATAAAGTGATGGATTCTAAGATCTGGCCACGACACATATATGTTCATATGAACTGTAATTGCGCGATGCAGGATTTCGTAGTTTTTAGTTTCTATGTGACACCATAGATGTAGCTACAGAAGTAACAATGGTATATAATTCAATACTTACTGTTGGAGTTAGATCTGGCGAAGGTAGGTTTGGTGTTGTAGTCTTTGGTGGGAGGCATCTTGAAGGCTGTAACAAAAGAAAATGATGCTATTAACAAAATATCATGACACAGTTGGCTCAGTGGTTGGGCAATCGGGTCAGACCTGCTTGTCGTGTTTGTGTCTGCGTGTCATGGATTCGATTCCTGCGCGCAACGAAAATTGTATGACCTACAGACTGATAGTTGTTATGGATCTGGGCGTCTTGTGTATGTTAATTTACATATAGTGTCCATGCAGTTTCTGCTTTGAAAATTGCGATCAGCATCATATAGGTATTGATTTTTATATTTTCATGGTGGATTACGGTCCATCCAATTCTAGAGAGGCGGCCTAAGTGCCGGTAGTGGAAACATTTTATGGCTGATTAAGCCCATGTTACTATAGCATTGTATCTTTTCCGAAGAACCAAATATAAAGAACTGATAGAGCTACATAAATAAATCTGAGCGGTAACGACCATCGAATCAAGATATAAAGCGCCTATTAATAATAAATGATCGTATTTATCTCCGCAGTCAAAGGGAGTACGTTATAATGTGATCACTGGTTAAGGGGCCTACTCAACTGGTAGACGAAGAAAGAAGAACAAAGAGGATTGAAACTTTTCTTTTACAATGTTGGCATGTATTTTTTCTTTACGCCAAACTTGAAACCTAGGCCATATCTTAAAGGACTGTATGATAAATCAATAGCAAAAAGAATTATGTCTACCAGCCGTAACCAAACGAAGTCAGAGACTATTTAGTATATTGCTATAGTTTGTTATCAGGCGTTATTTTACTAAAAATAAAAATACTAGAATACTAGCATTAAATAGTGTCAAGCAATAACGCCTATAATTTCGATTCGATTATCACTTGTTTTTAGTAGTTTTAGTGATAAAAAACTGCGATTGTGAAAAAATTATAACAGTAATAACCAATTTAATCTATTTTATCAACGGAAACATCAAAATATTACGTATTATATTTTTATTTCATTATAATATAACGAAAATAGGTAAGCATGGCAATGATGTCTAAAAAAATTGAAACTTTTGCCTCGCTGTATGGCAATACAGCGAGGCAAAAGTTTCAATTTTTTTAGACACATATTTTAAATTGTTTTCTATATTAGTTTATATTAGCTAATAATTATACTTTATACATTTTTGCTTCAGGGTTCATATAATTTCAGTTAGTATTTTATGAGTATTAAAAATATTGAGTCGAATTGTAATAGTCGGAAGTTTCAAATATTTTGATGTTTGCTAATTGATCAAGCTTCAATGAATGAACGGGTTTGAACGGAACTTTACACATGGGTAGACCGCTACTTGGATTTGAACATAAGATTACTTTTAACGCAGTGGCAATTACCTGTGCAATAATTTAGGTTTTTCACGCTTCCAAGCCGCTAACCAAAGCTGGTTTAATTGTGTGGGAATTGCATGACTTGAATTCGCCATCTCATTCCTGCCATCGTACAATCCGACGTACGGCGAGTATCAAGCCTTACGTTGTTGAAACCTCTACGGTCCGGACGCACTTAGCGTTTCGCCTCGTCATTTATACCGCGTACATCGAAGGACTGGAACAATTTGCCTGCGGCGGTCTTCCCATTCGATTATAATTTGGGTATCTTCAGGGCTCTTAATAAACTAGATCGCAGCTAAGCACTAGTTTATATCAAATATAAAAAAATTGATTTTGTAATAAATTTACATGCGTCAATAGAATGGATCTAAATTTCCCTAATGCATAATAACTGTTAATAAATAATAAGCGTAAGGAAAATTATTATGACGTTTATTACCTATGTATAAACAAAAGCCACAGGCGATGACCTTAGGCCCTATCACGGCTCTACAACGAGCTCTTAACGTGATCGACCATGTCGAAACCGTAGGAGCCCTGCAGGGCCGATGCCAGCTAGGGCCGCGAGAATTTTTGTAATTTACCGTGGTCCAGGAATGCAAAGAGCAACTAAAGAACACAGGTGAACTTTAGTCGGTAAAAGTTTGAAGCTCGCTCCATCCTAGAGCGAAACGCGCCGGGCATTGGTATAGGTTATGGTCCGGAGTGAGGAGGAGTGGCAGGCGGTCGCCTCCTTCTGCGAAGCAGTAACGCTAGCAAAGAAGGCGGCCTATCGTGTGAGGCAACGGTCCTCACGCCCTAACCGCCGCCGAGATTCCGATCCCGATTTCCGGCCACCGTAGGCACAGGCTTGCGGACGGCGAGTAATGGGTGGCTCGCCGTCCGGACCGAGCCCAAGTCGTCGATAGCGCGCCTCAAGAAGATGTCAGCAACTGTAGGGGCCCAGCAGGGTCGAAGCCTACTGGGGCCACGGGTAGTGTGAAAGCGAAGCCCGGAGTCGGATGAAGGCAAAGAAGGAACAGGAGTGGGTTTATAGTCAGTAAAAGTCTGACACTATCTCTTGCTTCGCCTAAGAGCGGGATTTCTCATTAGATGATTTTCCTGCCTAAAAAAAACCTTATTAGCTTCTTATCTCAAAAAAGGGCCATATATCTAACCTGGCAACAGCTTATGCGATAAACGACATTTTTAATGATAATTTTACCATTGTTCATCTATTAGATAAGTGAATGCTATCCTACAAGGTCGCTGACACGATTAAAGTCAGTCAGTCATAAAATAAAGATAAAGACAGTCAGGGAATGCCCGAAACCAAAAATAGTATCATGAAAGATTTTAGGTAATTCCCCATTTAAGCATAATGATCATAGAATGATAAGGATTACTCTGACTTGCTATCGATAAAGATATAAATTGATTAGATTGTATATGTTTCGTAGTAACTAGGTTGATATAATACCAATAGTATTATAAAAGAAGACTGAATAGGTACTGACGTAATAAAAACGAAATTATGAATGCATTTTGTTGGGTTTTCTCTTGGGGCAGGCCTATATTCAACAGAGGATTTCTTTCGGCTGAAATGATGACGATGGCAATGATTGACTCTTACCCTTAACCCGAAACAGAAAACATTAAAAATTGACTCGACTCAATTTTTGGTGGATACTTCCAGGTAGGTCCCCTCTTTGAAGAGTGGTTGGAGAGGCATCATAGGGTTCTCACATTCTGCAGGACGCATATCCTCACCGGACATGGTAAGCTCGGGAGGTTCTTACACCCGGAAGAAACGACCGGGTGTCACCAGTTCGCGGACCGCCCAGAGGATACGGTGGAGCTCACAGTGGAGAGGTGCCCCACTTGAGCACCGCTGTGTCCTCGTAAGGGCGATCGACGGCAGCGACTGTTCGCGCTGAGCCCGGGTACAGAGATTATGGTCTGGAGCGAGGGGAAATGGGCGGCACTCGCCTTCTTCTGCGAAGAAGTAATGTTGGTCGTCGACGGCGTATAGTGTAAGGACCCAGTAGGGCCGAAGGCTGCTAGTGTCTTGGATCGATCTCTGAAAGGGTTACCCATATAGACGAAGTGTAAAAATCTGACTCACCCTCTCGCTTCACACTAGATCGGTAGAAGTCATTAGATGATTTGCCACCTTAAAAAAGGGTGTCCATTCACTATCCAAAAATTTTAAAATCAATTGATCTTAGTGCATACTTTTATTCTCCACAAAATTTAATAAGAAAAATAATCGCAACAGACAGACGTGTAAGCACCTTAATAGAACATTTATTAACCAATTTTTCCCTCGAACGGTTCTGTCTTAATGCTACGATATAACGATAATGCAGCGATACGGTATTGATGACAACTACCCGACTTGGAAACGTCCTAACTGTACATACGACATGCGAAAATGAAGCTTAGGCGTTAGGCTCAAGGTAGATAATGCACTGCGCTTAGTATTAATAAAGTAGAGTTCGATACTTTCACACAGTGTTATCATATTTACCTTTATCCGGGAATTTTGCGTACAGCCGTGTGCAACCGCAAAAGAATTTGGAATCTATGTCAAAGCTACAAAGTTTTATTTTTGTGTAACAGCAAAGTGGAGTTACGACTTTTAAGGTGCGGTCACATCTATCTTCAAGCGTTGTCTGAAAAGATTTATTTCATAGGAAAAGAAAAAGACGTACGTAAGGGGTAGTGGGGGAGGCTATTTGTAACATTGATTACCTTTGACGTTCTTTTGAAGGCATCCCTTTGAATATGAAACAGCCGATTGGTTTTAATTTAATTCTTCAGGAGACTTTGATTTTCAAAGCTCTCTGAGGATTATCTGTTTTGGTACACAAAAATATTAAAAAGACTGGATTATAGAGTGAATTTGGGCGTGTATAGAAAGTAATGTGGGATGCAGATGTGAGAGCAGTGGTGGCCGAGTGGTAACGGCCCCGACTTACGAGTTGTAGGTCGCGGGTTCAAACCCAGCCAGGCGCATTACTTTGTGTAATTATTTCATCACCACTGCTCTCAAAACGGTGAAAGAAAACATCGTGAGGAAACCGGCATGTCCTAGAGCCAAAAATTTGAAGACATGTGACATTCACCAACCCGCACTGGGCCCGCGTGGTGGATTATGGCCTATTTCCTCTCCTAGAGAGGAGGCCTGATTCCCAACAGTGGGAAAATTAGATAGATAGATATTCATTATTGTACACCAAAAATACAATTTACATTAGGAAATTAACATTAATAGGGTGTCACACTGGGCGGTTTTATAGCAAAAATTATAAGGCCGACCATGCCAATCCACCCTTGTGTGTACCTTTAGCTTTCTCTACAACTCGTAAGTCAGGGCCGTTACCACTCGGCCACTACTGCTCAGTCGGGGCCGTTATGGGTGGATTATGGTGGAAATTTTTATGTATAATAAAATTCTCGGTATATTAAAATAAAATTGACTTGTAGGTATTGTCATTATTTGTTAATAACACTTATTAGTTTTTTTCGATCCGGGTGGAGCGAGTATCGCCTTTACATCAAGTGGTTCAATAACGAAACGAGCTTAGCGAAATTGTATTTCTATATTTCGATTATTTTGATACTTATTTGAGTTATACTCAAATAATTGAAGTGACGTGGAGTTTCTTACACATTCTTCTCCACTGAGATATACGCTTTGGAATGTGCAATTATCATAATTTTTCTGACTGACTTCTTGACAATTCAAAAGTACTTGTAAACAATTTATTTGAATTAAATAGCATAGCATGCATAGCATAGTCGGCCTTATAGTTTTCCCACTGTTGGGACTCAGGCCTCCTTTCTAGGAGAGGGAATGGGCCTTAATCTACTGCGCAGGCCTAGTGCAGGTTGCTGAATGTCACATGTCTTCGAATTTTTGGTTCTAGGACATGCCGGTTTCCTCACGATACTTTGCTTTGGTTGATTGATTTTGTAATTTAAATGCTACTTGCCAGTATTATCAGTCTATTAGCTATAGTTGGTCTTCCCCGGAAAAACTCCTTCACAAAGAGTTCTAGTTCTAACTGGCTTGATAATCTTATCAGCAACACGAGCACTTACTATTGACATAATAATCACGACGGTTTACTATCGTTTACATTTCGGGGAGTTACGTTTGAATTGCAAAATTTAATTCTGCCAAATCCGTTTCTTCATCGCATCACTCGACGTACGGCGTTGTGCCATCGGTACATGGTTGCCATTGCCCTTTGAGTAACTTTAAGCCTTCTGATGAATAAAAAATGGTGTGCCTAAACTAACATGCATAATTCACCAGTTTTCTTTAAATTCCATGTAATACAGGAGTATCTATAATAATCATCATCATCATTTCAGCCGAAAGACGTCCACTGTTGGACATAGGCTTCCTCCAATTTTGTCGCCACAATGAACGCAGAACAGATGGCCTTTAGGGCCGAAAGGTCCTTAAATGGCGACCGCATACCGGAAGACGCAGCGATGGAAGACCTCCCACAAGGTGGACTAGTGACCTGGTAAGGGTTGTTGGAATCTAATGGATACGAGATGCACAGGATCTATAATGAGGATATAATAATAATAGGTATATGAAGGATTATCTTGTATTCCCAACTTTTTTAATACAGATCTTTTCTATAAAATAGAATCGTCACACAAACGATGTACAACGACACACGGGAGGGTAGTTGTATATTTGTGTAAGATAGCAACTGTATCGGAACGTCGCTTTCACGCCGAGCACACTGTGCTGAAAGTTCGCCATAGTTTGAGCAATGCGCGGCGGTTAGCTGTAGTGTGGACATGCCTTTGGGATTAGAAATTAATTCTTATAAATTTTGGAGAGCAGTGGTGGCCAAGTGAGAGCAGTTGTGGCCGAGTGGTAACGGCTCCGACTTACGAGTTGTAGGTCGCGGGTTCAAACCCAGCCAGGCGCATTACTTTGTGTAATTTATTTCATCACCACTGCTCTCAAAACGGTGAAGGAAAACATCGTGAGGAAACCGGCATGTTCTAGAACCAAAAATTCGAAGACATGTGACATTCACCAACCCGCACTGGGCCCGCGTGGTGGATTACGGCCCATTCCCTCTCCTAGAGAGGAGGCCTGAGTCCCAGCAGTGGGAACATTAAAAGGCTGATTATGCTATGCTATATGCTAAATTTTGGTCTGCAATGGCCAAAGATAGACGAGGATATGGTAGAGCATACAGTAGAGGTGTACCCCGTTTGGGTGGAATACCACTATATCCTCGTGGAGGATATCGATGGAATGAGAGGGAATGGAGTGTGGTCACCTCCTTTTGCAAAGCAATAATGCAAGTGAAGAAGATATCCTCAACCGTGAAGGAATGGACTTCCTCACACTCCAGCCGCCACCACAGGAGACGTTCCGAGCATCCCGGGTAATCCCTGGCAATATGGCGCGGGCTTGCGGATGATCAGCAATAGGTAGCTCACCGTTCGACAGTCCCGGTGAGGACCTAGCCCGAGACGTCGACAGTGCCTAGTGCTCCACGCACGTCGACACTTGGAGTTAAAGGCTAAAACTATTAGGCTTACCATGACGTGTTTAAATATTAGTCATGCGAGCGAGAAAGAGGGATAGAGCTGCACACCTTATATAGCTGGTAGAAAATGCCTAAGGCATTAAGTCCGCCGCTGTACGTTTGTGCATAAAGTATTAAATGAATAAATAATAAATTAATTGCTCCATTCCTTTAACAGTTCAGTTTAGATCGTAAAATGGATAACGTAAGAGCTCGTGGGAAGGGCCTCTGATAACTAATCAATGTAACAATTTTAGTCAGGTCTAGCGAGTGCAGTCAGGAAAGCTACATTATAAAAAGATTGAATGTCACTTCCATGCATTGACATAGATAAAAAACAGGGCAAGTGCGAGTCGGATTTGCGCACTGAGGGTTCCGCACAAACTTGCCTATGAAAACAGTTCGACTCCGGAATTGAGTTACGAAGATTTTTCCGAATTGTAAAAAAAAGTTTTTTTTTGTAAAGTAATTACAAATTTACAGTTTTCAGATTTATTTCTATATCCATGCTATAAGAGCTTGCTTTATGCCAAATTTCAGCAACGGCCAAATTTAGAATGAATTTTGATTCCTTTGGGAGTGTTGAAATGTACATTTCAACACTCCCAAAGGAATCAAAATCAAAATCAAAGGAATCAGTTTTTTGCGATATAAACGGCCGTATCTTTTTTTTTCCTTTAACTTAGAAATCTAATTTTTATTTACAGCTTCAAGAGACCGAAGACTTGAGTATATGATTTTTATTTCAACTCAATACCTCTACGCGTTCCCGAGTTAAAGGCTCTTGACCGACAGACAGACAGAAAGACAACAAATTGATCCTATAAGGGTTCCGTTTTTTCTTTACCAGGTAACGTCCAGGTATTATCCAGGTACGGAACCCTAAAAAGATTTAATGTCACTTCCATGTATTTACATAATTAAAAAATGGATAGGAATGACCTCGAACGACTTATTTGATTCCTATAATTGTGCCCAATTGGTGCAATCTTCGATAGCTTTCGACCATCTTCGGAAGTAGTCGTGTTCTTTTCCAAAAAAAAAAGCCAGCCAACAACCACGCCTAACGGTTGTGCGACATAACTTTGAATCGGTGTGCTGGTTGTATTAACGCGATTGTAAAGGTTTTTTTTTCATAATCTCGACGATATCAGCCGCTCCTACAAGATTACGTCGCAACGCCATATAATTGTAGATCAAAGAAATGGTGCTAGTGTTTTTGTATGAGAAAAGCGTATACACAAACGTTTGGACGGATATTTAGCATATAAATCTGTGATCTATTGTATCTTATCTATCTTCTATCTATTTATATAAAAGAAGAAACTGACTATTGACATATTAACGTTTAGCCGAAACTATAGGACCTAGGAGCATGAAATTCTGCATAAGGTTTCCGTTTATGATGTAGGCGAGCGCTAACAGAGAATTTTTCAAAATTCACCCCCTTAGATGTGAAACGGGGGTCAAAATTTCTATGGAGGAACCTACCTTTTTTCGTGGGCGTAGCCGCTGGCTGAAGCTAGTATAATATAAAAGGGGAAACTGACTGACGAACATATCAACGCACAGCCCAAACTATTGGGACTTAGAACACAAAACTAACCACTAGGGATAAGAGCGTGAATTTTTGCACAAGAATCCATTTTAGGACGTAACCAAGCACTAAGTGTGGATTTTCTAAAATTCACCCCCTAAAGGGTTGAAACGAGGGTCCAACGTTTTTGGAACTTACTTTCAAGCGGGCAAAGTTGCTGGCTGAAGCTAGTCACTTATAAAACGACTAGCTTTTGCCCGCGGCTTCGCCCGCGTACATCAAATATCCTATATCACTCAGGAATAAAGCAGCTTTCTATTGGTAAAAAAAAATTAGCAATCGGACCAAGAATTTTAGAGATTATCTCCTACAAACCAAAAACAAACTGAATCTTTTTATATTATTATTATTAGTATAGATTAGATCTATTTTTCTACCAAAAAGTTCAGCATTAAATTGCTCTAGCCAAACAATTAAACATTGCTGAAGTTCGTAGGTTTGAATTTAAAAAAATCATTGTTTTGAAACTGACAAATATAATATCCATCATCGCCTTTCTACCATCAAACAACTTTACGTACGGCGAGTGTCCACCATTACGTTGTTGACACCTTCGTCCGGACTAAGCGTTTTATCTCGTCGTTTATACCGCGTACATCGAAGGACTGGAACAATTAGCCTGCTGCGGTCTTCCCGTCAGATTATAACTTAGGTGTCTTCAAGGCTAGAGCTAGTGCGCTTTACCATCAACGATTGCTTCACTGCTTACCATCAGGTAAATGTAAAAATCCCTTCAATTATATCCGCATTTCAAGAAATTACGCTTTATAAAAATCTGGCTTGAGTCATTCGCACTTCCGTACTTGATGACACGTCATCCAAAATATGTTATTCTTGAATTGATAATACTGTTCACAAAGAAATTCATAATAAATAGTTTGATTACGTAAAATCAGAAGGTGGTAAAGTCCTTGATTGGTAAGAAGCAAGTATTGATAATAATGATATTGGTATAATTTATCAATGTTACCAATACAATGACGACTATAAGAATTTATCTGAAGTTACAGTGACACATCTAATTTATCTATTTTAGTACTTTTTTACTAATATACACTGTGCGAGATAGTGTAAATGATTAAAAATTCTAAATAAATACTAAAATTATTCTAGTTTTCTATTTTTTTTATTATTCATAGGCTTTTGTTTGACCACTATCTTACCTGCCCCCCTAGCCAAGTTACAACCATTTCGTTTCCACACAACCACAAAGTAGTCTTTTTAATCTAAAGGTTAACCTGGTAGAGAATGCTACCGTAGGTACCTCTATATGAAGTTTATCTTAAGTTTTCCATTCCCTCTCCTAGAGAGGAGGCCTAAGACCCAGCAGTAGGAAAATTATCAGGCTGATTATGCTATGTTTACGTGCTAATCAGTAATGAAAGAGTTTTTCTTTCTCCATTACATAAAAATAAAAAAACAACTAAATACCGAAATAATCATATGAAAAAAGAACACCTTAATTTACTTCACTTCTACATTGAAGTTGAAAACTTTTCGATAGACAGGAAAAACTATACACAGACAAGAAACAAAAAAAAAAAAAACTCACCTAAGTAACAACCGTCAGAGGTCTACCTTGATACACTATTCTGAGATGACCACCAAAAACGAGCCGAGGTTAAGAAGCTAAGAGACCGAGAGAAAAGGAATAAATGTCTTGGATCCGTCGTTTCGTTGTTGTCCGGCCAACGAAAAGAGTACTAATGAGCAAGACGTTGTCATTTGCGCGTTATTTGGGCACATGGGGCTCTCTGGCGCCCAAATAGCAAAAGCGCGCGCGCCTCTTTAGACAATGAGAGTGAGACAGAGATATTATATCAGTAGAAGCATAAGGAAAACAGACACCGCTTACAGGAATAGTCAACCGTTTATTCTTCGATCGACCCTTCGGGAAATACAAACGTGACTTAATGATGTTAGTGGTCAAGCGACTACATGAATTGTAAGTAAGAGATGCTGTTACATATAAAGCAATGCTTCGAGTTGTCATGTTTGTTTGAACGCGCTAATCTCAGGAACTTCTGATTCAAATTGAAAAAAACTTTTAGTGTTGGATAGCTCATGTATAGATGAAGGCGACGAAAAAAGTGAGCAGTAACCAAAGAAGCGGATGAAATTATGGGGGACAGCTAGTAACAAATACAAAAGACCTGCGACAGGAGAGTTGTGGTTTTTTAGTTCTGTAATTAACTCAGGTAGGCGCTTTAATTTGAGTAATTTATTTATTTATGGTGGGGATGGGACTTCCCACCCGTACCTATGTACAAAACGTTTTGGGAACATACTTATTGTGTGTACAGCTAAGGAGTGGAATTTCCTGTCTGATTCTGTGTTTCCTGATAGCTACAACCTAGGGGTCTTTAAGTCAAGAATGCACTAATGTCGGTCATATCATCGCTTATCATCAGCCCCCTAGCCAAATTACAATCGTATCTTTCGCGCCGAACGTCTCGAGTAGGCCACGTGACTGAGCGTTGAGATGACGTCAGAACAAAGGAATCGGAGGCGTGGCCTACTCGAGACGTTCGGCGCGAACGATACGATTGTAACTTGGCTAGGCGGGCAGGTGAGATATCCGCATATCCTAGAATCAAGATAATTAATGATTATGCTGTTAATATTATGATATTTAAAAAATTTAATTTAGGCTCATCCTCTTTATTCCAACGTACACCACATTGTTCGCCCTAGATGCAGCAGCGTAGTGTATGTATTTATTTATTCACTCACCTAGCATCGGTGACAGCCATTTTGTTTAGCAACTGACGTTCTGCATATTTGTATCTCTGTGTGTTTGTGCATCGCTACTGAGATGTTTGATTGTTCCAATGTATATGATATTATAATGAAGGAGTTCCTCAGGGTATGGAAAGGGAGTTTTAGGTGAACTGAATTTTGAACCGGCTTTTTTTGTTGTTTGAATTCCTAGGTAAGTTTCCACGGTTTAATATTTATAGCGTAGCATAATCGACCTTGAAATTTTCCCACTGCTGGAGTTCAGGCCTCCTCTGGATCTCAGGCCTCCTCTCCTATTGACCGTAATCCACAATGCGGGCCCTGTGAGGTTTGATGGATGTCACTGGTCTTCGAATGTTTGGTTCTAGAATATTGGTTTACTCATGATGGTTGGTTTGGTTTTGAGAGCATTGTTGATTAAATAAATTACACAAAGTAAAGCACCTACCTGGGTTTCAACCCGCGATGTACAGCTGGTAAGTTAGCGCTGTTACAACTGGACTGTCTAGTGATAGCCTAGTGACTGTACTCTGTGTTGACAGGGGCTCCAGTCTGCTATTTTTATAAATTCGTTATTCCAGCACAATCCGATTGTCCTTTTACTAAAAGTTCGTAATCTGTTAAATCATAATGATCGATCATTGATCGGTCAATGGTCTCGTTATAGAGTTGTGGTAGAATGACAATATCGAGCTAATTAAACGCAATGACTGCACAATGACGTTCTAATGGTAAGTCAATGATAAAAGGATCTGTCAAAATTTAAGCAGATTACCGCATACGTCAAAGTCAAAGTTTTTTATTTCACAAAGGCCTACATGGGCACTTATAAAACGTCAGAAGCTAGTGCACGGTTCCAAATTGGTTGTTTCCTATGGAGAAGAACCGACAAAAAATTCCATGGTTACTATTTTAAAAAAGAATTTGTTGTTACAATACTTCCATATTACAGCTTATGTAGATATTATGTAAGGACAGTGTAGACTGGTCAATATTGTACTAAAAAGTACAATAAAAATAATCATAATAAAAAGGAACCTAAGAATTCGCGAAGTCTACAGTGTTCTCACAGTCACATTATAAAAATGGCGTGAGAAGGAGTGAGAGAACGTGAGGAAACCGGCATATCCTAGAACCAAAAATTCGAAGAACTGTAACATCCAACAACCCGCACTTTGCCCGCGTGTTGGATTACGGCCCATTCCTTCTCCTAAAGAAGAGGCCGAGTCCCAACAGTGGGAACATTATAAGGCCGACTATGCTATGCTATATACTATTGCAGTACATAAAGTTTAAATAAATAAACAACAAAATATTCAATCTTTTAATTCTGATACTTCTTCCGTTACCCATAAAAGTTTCAGTGACAGCCAGTTTCAAGAATTTTGTTATGATTTCCGAAAACTCACTTGGACGACATTATCTACAATCAATTCTGATTATATTACAACAGCGTAGTACTTTTATTTGTATTTTTTGCAATTCTTGTCTTTGATAACAGAATTCGATGGTATTACCTTACAAATGTCCATTTTGTTATTGTAATTTATCTATTATGCAGATAGGTGTTATCATGCACTGGCTAGGTAGTCAGCAGGGTGCCGGATTAGGATAAAGAAATATCAATGGGTGCAGAGTAAAGAAATTTATCTGCAATTTTGCGATTTTCTGATAGTTGCTTTAACTTTTGATAAATCTTCTTTCAAGTGTCAAAAATGTAGAAATAATCGTTTTTTTTGGGTTCTGTACCTCAAAAGGAAAAACGGAACCCTTATAGGATCACTTTGTTGTCCGTCCGTGTGTTTGCAGTCTGTCTGTTGGTCAAGACCCTTTATCTCAAGAACGCGTGGAGGTATCGAATTAAAATTATAACCATATACTCAGGTCTGCAGTCCCTTAAAGCTGTGAAAAAAACAAACTTATAAGTTAACGAAAAAAAAGATACGGCCGTTTATGTCGCATAAAACGTGTATTTGGAAACTCTCAAGGAAATCAAAATTCATAGGGTTTCCAGTTGACCTAGAATCCTGAAATTTGTCATGAAGCAAGGTCTTATAGCACAAGTATAGGCAAAAATCTGAAAACTTTAAATTTGTAGTTACGTCACAAAAAAAAACTTTAAGACTCGATTCAGAAATTGAACTGTTTATATAGGTAAGTTTGTACGGAACGTTCAGGGCGCGAGTCCGACTCGTACTTGCCCAATTTTTTAAAATAAATAACTGCTTATTATTCGTTTCCAAGATAAAAGGTCTTGATAGACAGACAAACCGACTACGAAGTGATCCTATAAGGGTTCCGTTTTTCCTTTTGAGTTACGGAACCCTAAAAAGATACCATGAGTTGTCTACATAAAGTGAAAACGTAACCAATAAGAATCAATCCTCGTCAAGCCACGTCACGATTTTTTGAATGACGTAACTTCGTGTAATAATAAAGAGCCTTCCTAGTGTAGTCCATAGTGGCATAACTTCAATAATCATGGTGTAACCATGTACAGGTAAATACGACGTTTTTTATAAAAGCGTTTTTTCCTCGTCGATGAATGTCAATGACCGGCCCAAACGCCCAAATATTTTTATGGTGATGTCGGGTCTGTGAGACCGGGAGGTTCGCCAACGGTTAGATAGAGGTACCTAGTACATAATAGTGCTCACAAGATTCCGAGAGAAATTATGCCAATGGTTACGCCCAGGTACTTGAATCAAATTGTGCTAAGGGACCATACTTCCGGAGTAAAAAGTAACCTACGTGCTGTTTCAGGACATGGAATAGCACAGAGGAGCACTGTGTGGTTCTTCCTTCAAAAGACAATCTGAGATACTAATCTGCATGGTTCTCATATGATTTGACCATTACATGTTTGCTGTATGGACTTTAAAAGAGACTTTGACCACTGAGTTTGTTTCGGTGTTTCTTCTCAGGGTAGTTAGCTAGGAAACTCCGGCCTCATCTAGTTTAAAGTGACGAAAAAAAAATTTACGTGTAAAAGTGTTTTTTTTTTTAAATCTGTTTGCAAAATAAATACCATTTATCATGGTCTATCTGTTGAAAATTTAAGTCAAATTCATTCAGACGTTTGAGCGTGAAATAGGAACAAATTTACACATACATTTTTTTTTTAGGAAATCAATTTATAAATTTGTGTAAAACTAATCCAGAAAAGACGTCTGAAAATCTAGTATTTTGCATGAACTTTGACATTTCATAATTTACAAAAAAATTGAAAAAGTCAAAAAAGTAATTAATAATGTAAAAAAATAGAATTCTTGCAAATTAAATTAAGATTCTAAATAACGACATCTTTTTTCAAAAACTTGTAAGGTTTAAAAAAAACCGCGTATTTCTCGGAACAAGTTTTGTAAAATATTCGAGTAAATCACGGAATTACCGAATGTTAACAAAGTTTTCAGGCGTTATGTCTCTTTTTTCGCGTTGCCTTTTCGTCAAACATCAATTTGGATTACGTTAGATGAAGTAACAAGCTTTTAAACCATGCTTGATGTTGACGATATGCGAATGAAAAAGGACCCTCTAAACAAACTAATGGGCTTCACCATCATCGATTGAATCACCATCTTCATCATCGCTTCACCGTCAGGTGGGATCACATTCAAGCACTAGTTTATATCATACAAAAAAAAAAATACCCGGAAATCGAACACGGGAACCACATACGATTAAAAACAAAGCTGGTATCTACAAAATCATTAATTCTTTCAGCTTGAAGTAATTAATAAAAACGAGACCCAACGATAATACTGCCAGAGAATAGCCATCCTACCAAATAACTCTCATAAAAGACACATGCGCCAAATTATAAAATATCAAACCTAATATTTAAACACCACCCCGTTGTTAATCTTGATTAAAAAAAAAATACGAACATCAAACGGAACAAAAAGGGTTGGAGTCGCCACCCACCTTACAAATATTAAATTACTCAATATTTCATACCGATACTAATTTCGCTATCTTAACCCTCGGCGGCCGCGGAACGACAGAAAATATTACGACAAAAAAAAAATTATACTCGCCAAAAGAAAAAAAAACGTCGCGAACTTAATTGACATTCTTTATAAGCGTCAGTCCTTAGACGCGGATATTTTTTAATTAGATATATTTTATGGGCTTTTTTTTCGAAAGGGTAAGCGCGAATAAAGGGTTAACATTTGTTTGAGCCAATGGGGTAGGGGGTTCAATATTAGGCTTTCGTAATCAGGCGGGAAAAAAATGGTCGATTAGGCCCCTTCCGACGTTAATTTAGGATCATTGGGCCTACGTGGAAGGTGGACTACCCTTTCTAAGTTGTCTCTTTAATGTTTTGTTCTCGATGTTGGAGTTAAAAATGTTTAAGATTTGTTTTTCAGTTTTATGGTTTGTTTTCTTTATTATTTTCATTTGAAACTAGCTGACTCGACGAACTTTTTACCGCCTAACTGTCAATTAAAGTAGTGATTGGTTTTTAGTTGAAATTATTGACCAAATGATGGGACCAATGTTTTTGTTAGTTTCTGACATTTTTCGATCACGTCGGGGTCACCAGTTTGGAGGTATGTCTGGTGGGCAACTGGACGATAGATGATTTAGGTCTGTTCTAATCGCGCGGAGAACTTTAATTGCGCGATGCTGGATTAGTTCTTATGTGACGCCATAGATGTCGCTACAGAAGTATATTTTTTTTTACTAAAATTTTTCGATAGTCATTGTGCTATTTGGGTCGAAGACGAATCTAATAAAGATCATTAAAATTGGTCCAGCCGTTCTTGAGTTATATGTAATGGTGTAACTAACACGATTTTGTTTTATATATAAAAAATAAGATTGTAATTGACCTTATGTATGGATTGATAAACCAAGGATAACTTAGTTCCAGTCTCCACACTGGCACCGTATTTGGATCGATGAAGGCACATTTAGCCAGATTGTTTATGCCACCAATCTGGGTTCGTAGTCGGTTTAGAGATATTCAGATTAGCCACTGCATTACGCGTCCAGGTGGGAGATGTTTTGATGGGGTGATGAAGTGTGGAGTACTGGCCTGACCATTATTTTTATATTTACATACGATGGTCACGGTTGCGAGATTATTAGAAAGAGAACGCAATGGGCAACTGAAGAGCGCGAACGGGAGAAGATATTTGTTGTTTTTTTTTTTTATCTAACCTTATAACAAGGAAATTTATTTAAAAAAAAACGGAATGTATATAGTCATGTCATTCAGTAAATAATATTATGACTGATTAAACATTTTTACTTTTGCAAAAAACCTAGCATAGCAAGCATATTGACATAATATGATAAAGGCAAAAGTTTGTGTGTAAATATGAAAGTAGGTGTGTGTGTGTATGTTTATTAGCTTTTTCACCATCGAACGGCTGAATAGAATTCGATGAAACTTGGTACACGGGTAGACCGTGTCCTGAAACAGCACATGGGATACTTTCTATATAGGGAGTATTTTGCCTTGGGTAAATTTTCTACTAGCGAGCACAAATTGGCAGCAGCTAGGAAAGTCGTAAAGTAAACTCACATAAAAAAATAAACACATGTTATTTTTTTCCCAAATCAGTATAAATGTATTTTTCATCTAATTCAATAGCCAAACATTTAGGAGGGTAAATAAATAAATTTAAACGTATTTTCTCATCGAAATGAGGTGCGTTTGTCGTGCACTAATTCAATCTGCGACACGAGAAATATCGTTGAGATTAGTTACCGGTAAAAAAGTCGCCGGAAGAAAAGTTGGTGGAGCCGCTGATTAGTCGGAGGTTCCGTACTAATCTACTAAATATTTTATTTAACTTTTTTTTATAGGCTCTCGTTTAACCAATATCTTATCTGATGCTAAGCGATGATGTGGCCGATGATGGTGCACGCTTGCCTAGAAGTAACCTATTCACTCTTGACTTAAAGACCCTTAGGTTGTAGGGGTAAGTATCAGGAAACACAGAATCCGGCAGGGAATCCCACTCCTTAGCTGTACGCATAATGAATGTGTTCCCAAAACGCTTTGTTCGTATGGGTGGGATGTCCACCATGTACTAATGGCGCAATGCCGTAGGTCTAGCGATCCGATGAAAGAACGGACTTGGTGGAATTAAATTGTGCAAAAACTTAATCATGTATGAGAGTGACAAGAGAAGCAACAATCAATTAATTATGTCATACAGAACAAACTGTGGTACTAGTATACGTTCCTTTTAATAGTAGTTGGAACAGCCGTCTAGTCTAGTCTAATAATTACTTTATTTTTTATTGTAAAAGTCAAACCCTAAAAAAAATTCCTATATACATTTCCCGTATTTCACACTAAAGCCGCATCAAGCGTTTATACAGACGTTCAACGGAACCCCAAAAACTTCGTCGAAGCCGAGAGAACCCGTGAAAAATCTTTATTAAATCCCTCTTGAGCTAAATAAGTTCATTTGCAGAGTGAAAAAAAAAAAATTTTTTCTCCTTTTTATAAATTAGTAAACATTTTCGGCGATTTGTATGGCTTACTCCGGGGGTAATTAGTGATTGTCTGTCTGTGTGTGGGGGTGGGCCTATTGGCGAATTAAATTATTTTTCCGCCTAACTAATGAGGGGAAAGAAATAAATGTGGATTTAGACAAATTCGTGTTAGTTAAAGTTAAGACACGGTTATAAATCCGTATTTTTTTTATTTCGTTCTTGTCTTTGGGCGCTGTCTCTTTAATTGGGCTTGGATTGGCACTGTCAGGCCTTGAAGTTTTTTCTTTGAATAGTATGCTTTTATTTAGATGGAATAAATGAATAGGATTGCTATTTTATAGAGCTTGAAGTTGATAATGATCTAAATTGAGCACAAAATATACGTACATTAGATATGTCGCCATTATTGTCATTGACAATGTAGAATCTGGGCTACTATTAAAAAATTCCATTATAAAAAACAAGTTCAATCCAAAAAGTTCTTTTTTCAAGTAACGCTATATTAGCACTTATACAATATCAGAAGCTAGTGCTCGGTTCCGGTTAGTCGTTTCAGAGAAGAACCGGCAAGAAACTCCTTGGCACCCGATGAAACCCAATAACAATTGGGTTTTTTTTTGAGGTGGGAAATCATCATACATCTTTCCCTTCTCTGAGTAGAGCGAGTGGGAGGGTCAGATTTTTACTGACTAAAACCCACTTGTCTCCCTTCAGATGCCCTTTGCGTTCTGGAGCCGCGGTGACTCTTCCAAACAATCCAGCGGCTACCATAGACTCAAAAGTCCAATGTCATGCTATTTCAAAGACTAAAGAGGCAATAATAATTAACTTGGCAAAGCAATAATAATTAAATTAATTTTTTATTATAATAATAATTGACTTGGCTCGCAAGGTTGTCGACATGTGGGATGTGGACTCGGCTATCATTGTACCGATAGTCGTGTCAGGCAATGGCTTAATAGCCAAGAGCCTCGACCAACACCTTTGGAGGCCCGCGTTAGGCGACTTGATTCAAAAAGCGGTACTCCTGGACACGGCTCGTATTGTTAGGAGGTTCCTTTCTCTGGAGCCCTGACCGCCGGCGCCGGTAGCTTGGAACCTGTTCCCGATAGTAACCCACCGTTTACTATTTTTTTATATTTTTAAATGTTTTTTTTTTGTATGATTTTGTTTAAAAAAAATATTGAAAAATGTAATTTATACCTATGTGTCTACAATGAATAATGGAAATAATAATAATAAGCTCGTGAAAGCTGAGAAAGATAAGCAAATTAATAATTAATCTTAAATTAAGCTCGCTAGGTGGTTGACATGTGGGAAGTGGATACAGAAATCATTGTGCCGATAGCTTAGCCTACCGTTAGTCGTAACGGCCAATGGCTTAATAGCCAAGAGCCTCGAACCACATCTGAGGAGGCTCTCGTTAGGCAGCTGGATCAAGGGCCTGAATCAGAAAGTAGTATTCCTGGACACGGCGCGCATTTTTAGTAGGTTTCTCTCTCAGGAGCCCTGACTACCGGTAGCTTGGGCACTAATCTCGATGCCAGTGGGCTTCTATTTTTTATATTGTTATTTATTTATTTTTTACTGTAAATAATCCCTAATAATAATAACGCTATCTAGTCCTAAACTAAGCAGAGCTTGTGGTATGAGTACTAGACAACTGATAAACATACTTATATATTTCTAAGTACATACAAATTATAAATAAATTACACCCAGAAACATAATACGATCGGACTCATCACAAAAAAAAATCTTGGGTAGGGATCGAACTCGCGATCGCTGGAATAGCAGTCAGGGCCACTAACCAGATCAACAGGTTAGTCAGCGTAAAAATACTTATGCCATAATAATTCTAAGTAAACTAGTGGCGCCAACATAACACAAGTGTACAATGCCAACATACCGATATTAAATCAAATGCAAAGTCATCAACCTCGTGACCTCGATGATTCAGACAAGACTAAGGAAACTCTACTGGTACGACAGAATACATACCTACATTATATTCTTAGAATATTAATCGTAGGTACTTTGTTGTTTTTAGGATCCTGTAACTCAAAAGGAAAAAACGGAACCCTTATAGGATCACTTTGTTATCGGCCCGTCTGTCTGTCTGTCTGTGAAGACCCTTTATCTTGAGAACGCGTGGAGGTATCGAGTTGAAATTAAAACCATATTACCCTGAACCATAGAATTCTGAAATTTAGCATGAAGCAAGGTCTTATAGCAGTGGTGAGAGCAGTGGTGGCCGAGTGGTAACGGCCCCGACTTACTTGAGTTATAGGTCGAAAGCAAGCAAAAAATTAAAACTGTAAAAAAACTGAAAACTGTAAATTTGAAGTTACATCACAAAAAATCTTTTTTTTGCTATTCGGAAAATTCTTTGTAACTCAATTCGGGAATCGAACTGTTTTATAGGTAAGTTTGTACGGAACGCTCTGTGAGCGAGTCCGACTCGCACTTGCCCAGTTTTTTATGTCGATATAATTAAAATTTGGTTTTAGTTTATTTCCCTGTACGTGCCTAAAAGTGAAAGATGTGGGCTCGAGTGTGGACATAGTCTGACTACGCATGTCTCATTATATTTATTTATTTAAAACTTTATGCACTAATGAAACATTGTACAAAGGCGGACTTAATGATTATAATGCTATACTTAAGCACTATAGTTAGAGACATGTACAGTTTTTTTTTTATTTTTTTATTGGTTGGTAAAATCATTTTATGACAAAACCCACTCTTGGGCGGAGCGAGAGATAGTGTCAGACTTTTACTGACTAAAAACCCACTCCTTTTCCTTCGTTGCCCTAGTCCCAGGGCCCTGACGTACAGTTAGGTGTCACCATTGTGCTGATCGCTCGGAGGACACGGTGGAGCATACAGAGGAGGTCTGAGAGATGTTTCGAAGGTTCGATTCCGATTCCGAAAGATCAGAATTTCTGATTGATTTTGCAACATCGATTCTGATTTTGGTTTCTAAAAACTTTAATCGAAACTGTTATTGGAAGTATATATACAGGTTTGCACGAGGAATCTCCCCCCGTGACTTCTGTCGATAACTCCATCACTTGTTATTTTATTTTTATTTGGAATGTTGTGAATTCGGTCTTCTTTCATACTTATTCGAGTTTTTGATTAGTTTTAATAGTATTTCATTTGACGCTTCTGCCTCCGCCTTCGATTTTGATTCATCATCATCACCATCATTTCAGCCGAAAGCTGTCCACTGTTGGACTTATGCCACCCCCAAGCGTTTTCACAACGAGCGGTCCTGTGCGTTACATCCATCGGATTTCCGCGACTCTCACCAGGTCATCAGTCCACCTTGTGGGAGGCCTTCCAACGCTTCGTCTTCCGGTACGTGGTAGCCACTCGAGAACCTTTTGTCCACATTGGCCATCTGTTCTGGTGCAATGTGCCCTGCCTATTGCCACTTAAGTTCATTTCTGTTCCGGTTCTAGTAAACTAAATTTTTAAACTCCGGTTTCAAATTCGATTTCGATATAACCACTTCAATTAATTAGGTACTTCCCTATTGTGTAGAACACTGTGAAAAATAAATGCGTATTTGAAGTCAAGAGCCATCGCTTACATTTTTTTTTTTTATTGATATAAACAAGTGCTTGACTGCGATCCCACCTAATGGTAAGCGGAGATGCAATCATTGTTGGTCTGGCGCACTAGTTTATTAAGAGCCTATTCACTCTAGCCTTGAAGACACCTAAATTATAGTTGGACGGGAAGACCGCAGCAGGCAAATTGTTCCAGTCCTTCGATGTACGCGGTTTAAACGACGAAACGAAACGCTTAGTCCGGACCGTTGAATTTTCAACAACGTAAGGATGGATACTCGCCGTTCGTAAATTTCATTTTTGTTTCTCCGTGACTATTATAATTATTACAAAAGGTATCTATTTGTTTATTACCACTATGTTAAACCAGTTATACGCTTATTTCTCACACAATGTAATTAAAAAAACATTTGTATATAATTAACCAACAATCCCATTCTAAACCAATTAAGAAATAAAGTAGAGATATCGGACAATTAACTAGTAGCGAAAACTAAGTATAGGGAAATCATTAATAACTAATTAACTATAATTACTTATACCTAAGATGTTAATGGTTCAAGGTTACAACCTAGACATTATTTTAGTATGATAACGATATTGGTGATTTTGGTTGAGTACCGATAATGACACGGAAGTGGTATTTGACGGATTGAGTAGGACAAAATAAGTATATACAAGGAAGACAGAAGTTTCACTCTTCGAAATAAAATTTTACAGGTATTTTACAGGTTACATTTTGGAGAGTGTGCGCGGGAATTGCATGACTTGATTCCGCCATCTCCTTTCTACCATCGGACAAGCCGACGAACGGCGAGTATCCACCCTTACGTTGTTGAAACATCAACGGTCCGGACTAAGCGTTTCGCTTCGTCGTTTATACCGCGTACATCGAAGGACTTGAACAATTTGCCTGCTGCGGTCTTCCCGTCCAACTATAATTTAGGTGTCTTCAAGGCTAGAGTGAATAGGCTCTTAATAAACTAGTGCGCCTAACCATCAATGATTGCATCTTCGCTTACCATCAGGTGGGATCGCAGCCAAGCACTGGTTTATACCAATTAAAAAAAAAACATGCGAATATAAAACTGCTAACAACTTTTATAATGTTCATAAAACATTGCACGGCACGGACGTGACCTTGATTATATTTGCCTACCGGGCATAGTAACGCTCGTAACGAATCAAAATGCACCTTAAATCTATGCTAAGGGAGTATCTTTCTCCACTCTTGTTATAGGGTTAGGAATTGTGTGTTTTTGAAAAATGTGAAATAGGTACTTACGTTTTATTACATAAAATATAAGTATAAGTTGAATATAAGATAGATTCCTAAATGATTTCTCCCTATTTACTTATATGCATACATTAAAACGTGTCAAGAGATTGTTTACATTTAGGTATCTCATCTAAACAAATGAAAATAATTCCAGTATGTGTTGACCTTGCATTAGTAAGGTAGTCACTAGTACTGACAGGTTACTTATATTAAATGAACTTTAAGGTCATTGACTCGTTTGTTCGTCCACAAATAGTTGAAATAAAAACTCGATAGAATATTCGATAAAGAATTGGAAAATAATTTTTGTTAGCGCGGGTCAAGCGGCAAATAGAACACGCGTGTGACACTACAGAATTTAGCCTTGCAAGAAAGGCCGCTCGGCGTAAGCACAATTCTATACCTACAGTATGGAGTCGCGGGTTCAAAACCAGACAGGTGCATTACTTTGTAGAACCAAAAAATTGGAAGAAATGTTTTTATTTTTTGATAAATCCCGCTCTTGGGCAGAGCTGGAGATAGTGTCAGACTTTTACTGACTAAAAACCCACTCCTGTTCATTCTTTGCCTTCGTCCCAGAGCATCGGGTTTCACTTTCATACTACCCGTGGCCCCAATAGGCTTTGATCCTGCTGGGCCCCTAAAATTTACTGACATCTCCCTGAGGCGCGCGTGGAACAGTACGCGCCGTCGATGACTTCGATGGCTCGGTCCGGACGGTTACCGGACGTATGACATCTAACAACCCGCACGGGGCCGCTTGGGGATTCGCTCTCCTAGAGAGCAGGCCTGAGTCCCAGCTGTGGGAACATTATAAGGCTGATTATGCTATAAATGTGATGTGGTATACAGATAGCGGCACGAGTCTTGAGCGCTCGGCGAAAGAGCGGGGATCGCTTTGCGTACACATCGGCGAGCCAATCACTGTACAAGGATTGCACTCCCCGCCCCCTCATCTCTTTTCATACCACTAAAGCGACCCAATATTTCACTTCTACGTGCTTCTGCGCAAATAGAACTGTAGAAGTCAGCGCTCAAGATCCGTGCCGGTATCTGTACCAATGATAAAGCATCAGTATAAACCTACCATTAAAATTTGACTTTGAAATAATTTGCCCCCATTGTTCTATTGCGAAAAGGATACTTAAAAATACCGTTAGAAATAACAGTTAGGTTACTTTTAATACCACCTAGCACCGTTGTTATTGTGTGTAGGTGTCTCTCACTATCGCAAAGTGACGTTGACAAGTAGGTACATGGTGGTGACGGTATCTGTGCGGGTGGACAGTGACCTTAAACACTGCTAACCCAGTTTTGATTTGAGGTTTAAATTAAGTATGTTTGGTAGACGAATAGGTGTTGTAGGGAAATACTTTGATATGCGTAATCGGGTAAATTAAAGTAAATCCATTACCGTATTGGGTATTTTTATATTTGTACAGTAGTAACTAAGAACTCACTTGGCCATAATTGCCTGCACCAGCGGGGTAGTGTACCAGTATAAAAGATTGAGATAGTTCAAAAGAGTATCAGGTAGTATGTTAACAATTTTGACTGGCCTGTTGATTTAGTAGTTAGTAATCCTGACTGGTATGCCGGAGGTCGCGGGTTCGATTCCCACTCAGAACAAATGTTTTTGTGATGATTTGTTATGTGTCTGGGTGTTATTTATCTATAATATGTATGTATTGAGAAATTTATAAGTATGTCTTAAATCAGTTGTCTAGTACTCATAACACAAGCTCTGCCTAGCCCCACCCTAAAGCGGGAGAAGTCATTAAATGATTTCCCACCTTAAAAAAAGTTGTAACATAATCAGATATGACTGAAATTGGAAACATCTTTTTTTTTCAGTTGTCCATAATCAGCCTTTTAATGTTCCCACTGCTGGGACTCAAACCTCCTCTCCCTAGGAGATGGAATGGGCCGTAATCTACCACGCGGGCTCAGTACGGATTAGTAAATGTCACATGTATTCGAATTTTTGGTTCTAGGACACGCCGGTTTCCTCACGATGTTTTCCTTCACCGTTTTGAGAGCAGTAGTGATGAAATAAATTACACAAAGTAATGCGCCTTGCTGGGTTTGAACCCGTGACCTACAACTCATAAGTCCGGGCCGTTACCACTCGGCCACCCCTGTTCAGTTGTCCGCTTCACGTGAAATGCCTTCCCTGGATCATTATTCTTAAGGCTAACACAGTCGGTTTAATCAGATGACAACCTCATAAGCAAACCTACAAGAAGCACCTAAAAAAAACTATTACCTACTCATTCGTCATTCCAAACTGCCACCTAATCTTTTAAAAGGCACGCACTGTTGACTCAACCAATTAACTTGAACGCTTTCTACCTGCCTCATGATTCACTATCCGAGACACCAAGCTAAACAAAAGAAAACTGCTTCTTTTATTCTAAGAAACCTAATTGATACAAAAAAAAACCCTTCGTTCAATTCACAAGATCAGGAAAGATCCCTTTAAAGAATGCCGGCTGATTCATTGAAGAGTGCAAGGGAAGATGTTTATGAATTGTTGTTTGGTAAAAGGTTTTTCTGGTTTAAAATTTTTCAAATTCTATCGAGTAATTTTGGTTTTGAGACAAGTTGGTACCATACCAGGGTTTTACGTGTACATACCTGTCTTGGAAGCGAATAAAAGAATTCTGGATACCATAAATTATTTGGAACGTGAGCAACGTAGTAGCTGGCTCATTTTAATGAATAAAATTGGTCTAGAAATGAGCTCAGGTCTGCAAATAAAGCTAACACTCTGTACTAAAGAGGGTCCTATAGGTTTTCGAATTTCTGGTGAATGAAAAACAATATGCGAGATTACCGGTTCATCTATCGTCAGTGTGAGCATGGTTGAAAAGCTTGTTATTTCATCTAACGTAATGTTTGACAAAGAAGTAAGGCGAAAAAGAAAGATAGTGCCTGAACGTGCGGTTGGCATTCGGTAATTTCTGTCACTCGCTCGAATGTTTCACAAATCTTGTTCCAGGAA
Organism: Mythimna vitellina; assembly: GCA_949316375.1. Classification (NCBI taxonomy): domain Eukaryota; kingdom Metazoa; phylum Arthropoda; class Insecta; order Lepidoptera; family Noctuidae; genus Mythimna; species Mythimna vitellina. Next base: position 2,384,866 of record OX438704.1, read on the forward strand.
ATGCATATTTTTTAATAAACTGAATCTTTTTTCAAAAAAAAATTTCGTTATTTAGAATTTTGATTGAATCGAATGCGCAAGGTTTCCATAAATATATTTTCTTTACTTTTTTAATTAATGAGTACATTATGAAGGACCACAATTCACACAAAATAGCAGATTTTCAGAGGTCTTTACTGGATTATTTTTTCACAAATCACGTTTTTTTTTTTAATAGATACTCAGGCAATATGCACAAAATATATATTATCATAATATATTTGTGAAAGTTATGTTATCAAGCCATAATTACGTAAGAGCAGTTGTATTATTATTATCCATGTATCACAGATTGGGCGCTCTTAACACATCTATGCACTCTAGGACCTTCATCAAAAAATACATTAATTGATTTTTCTATGATTGTGACGGTACGATTGACTCAGCAATGGTTCATAAATATAAAGTTCTTCTTTCCACAAAAAAAACTTGTGTACCAATGTTTATCATTGTAGATAGATTTATTTCCCGCATTACAAACCTCTCTCTCCTGCATTATAATTCTCTAGTAGAGAAAAATAAATGTCTGCCTTTGTAAGGTTTAATAAGTAAATTAATAAACTAAAACTCTACGAAAATTTACTAAAATTTGTGATTAAAATCAATGATGGCAGTGTAATGGTTACCTTTGAAACAAATTGATTATAGATACGAGTGTGTGTACAACACTGTGCAAAAATATATTGCTTCACAAATAAAATCAATTATAATCAAATATCACGACGTCACATCTATAAATTTTGTAGCTAGATAAAAATATCTAATACCTTTATCGAATAAATTTAAAATACCACTATGAAACACACGTCACACGTTGCTTAAACCGAAATCATTATCAGGTCAATTAGTCATACCTACACGTAAATACCTACAGTTCCCTCTCTTTGTTTTGGTTCCAAGAATATCTTGGAAATTCGACGAGTAGCGGGGTCGGTGCTCGCTAGGGTTAAAGGATTTTTTGAAAGAATTACCGTGGACCTGGAACTCAAAGGGCAGCTGAATAGTTTTGTCAGGTTAAATTGGATTCCAATCGGGGCAAATAAAAAATACTTTTTTTGAGGGAGGAAAATCATCCAGTGATTTCTCCTGCTTTAGAATGAAACCTTCTCATTTAAGACCATTTACAGGCACTTTTGAAATGTCAAGAAGTCAGTCATTCAGAAAAAAATTATGCTAATTGCACATTCCAAAGCGTAGATCTCTAAGGAGAAGAATGTGCAAGAAACTCCATGGACAATCGCATTGGAAATCGGGATTGGAATCCCGGTGGCTAGGCCGTGACGGCCGTTCCCTCGTGCTTGCGACCGCCACCTTTGCTAGCATTACTGCTTCGCAGAAGCAGGCGACCGCCTGCCACTCCTCTACACCCCACATATATAATATCTACAAGATACTGTGTTTCCAAAATATCTAATGAAAAATGTGTAATAACGTCATATCGCGTAATAGTGGTTGTATGAAAAACGAGTTGCATCCCCTTAACTAAAACACCCAAATGACTAGATTACGATATATTTGACGTTAAGGCGTCTGTGATAAAACTTTTCTATAGAAATTGCTTAACGGTTATATGGAGCCACGGGTAGTATGAAAGCGAAACCCGGGGCCCTGGGACGAAGGCAACAGGAGTGGGTTTTTAGTGAGTAAAAGTCTGACACTATCTCCCGTTCCGCCACCCAATAAAAAAAAAAAACGGTTATATGGAAACCAGGCCCAAGTTGCCGAAAGTCAGGTCACCAGAGACAGGAACCTTCTGACAATACGAGCCGTGTTCAGCAGTACCGCTTTCTGAATCAAGGATAATATATTTTTTTTTTTTTAAGGCTGGACCTCAAGTTGGTGGGAAACTATTATGATATACTTATGCAAAAAAAGACTATAAGATAAGTAAGTAGTAGAAAAAAAAAACTAAAAAATCTAAAACCTGACTACGACGAAAAAACCAACGCTAAAAAAGTATGAAACAAGATTTTTGGATGCTGATATAAACAAGGTAACTGGAAAAACCAAAACTAAACAAAACTTTAATAACGTGTGACTACGGCTTTTCTTTTTGTTCTGTTCAAAAATCTTTTTTCATACTTTTTCAAAATAAAATTGAACTCGATACATGGCACTGCAATTGGGTTATCAATTTTTCGTCTTAAACTTTCGGGCAAGACGACGTCTATCGATTACGATTAACAGACAATTTCTAAGATAACGTTCTGTCGCATCGCTGTCTCATTGTCACGTCCTGTCTATCTGTGTGAGACTTAATACTGTCATACCCAGACAAAATATTATTTCTATCGCCGAGACAGCATTTTCCGTATTCCCCATACGTGCGTAATTTATTCAGGCGTCCAAGAATGCGAGTTTCTAAGTAGTATTACAATTGGTAATAAAACGAACGTGTCCGGACTAAATTTGTTGACTACGCAAATGTTTCTAGTACACAAGACGACTTGACAAGCTACCTACATACATTTCCAATATAAGATAATCTCGCTTTGTACCGAAACTCTATGCAATGTGAGATCAGGTTAAAATGGATAATACGTCTTGACAAGTCTACAACAGATATATTTCCAGTATAAGCTGAACTGGCATTGTACGAGAAGTCAATCCGAAGCAAAGTCAGCGTAAAGTGGATTTTTGCTTAGATATGTGCATCAAATTGCATTGTATTTTAATGAGTGTTGTTTGAAACAATAATATTAGAATTTCTTAGTAAGTTTATTACTTGACAATCGATATGGATGTTTATCAAAATCAAATGTTAGTTTATCGTTCTGCGTATGATAAATTGTTTTGCATTTCTTGGCCCAGGGACCTAACCATGAATGTCAAGTGTCAAGCGTGCGAACAAGAAAGAGGGATGGAGCTATACGCCCTAAAGTTGGCAAAAAATAAAAGGCCATTTTGACATCTGTTATGAAAAATTATGAAACTATTGGCAAAATTGTGGTGTCTTTTCCATAATTGCCATTAATGAAGAGTTGAAGTTGAAGTCAAGATTTTCAGGATGCTGAAATAAACAAGGTAACTGAAAAGAAAAGTCGCAGTCACACGTTAAAAGTACCAACCCAACAGTTTTTCCAGTTACCTTGTTTATGAAAATGAAAATCTTGTCTCATACGTTTTCAAAACTAAACCATTCAGGGACGTGAGTCTAAAAAAAGGCTGTTTTGACATCTGTCAAAACGAATAGTTAAATACGCAAAAGACCACTCGCAATATATTCCATCATATTATTTAATGCGCCAAAAAAAAAACTATTTTTTTAAATCAATTTATGTAATTAATTATTTATTTATTGTTTCTTTCAGTTTTGTTTCAAGTTACATTCTAGGGTACCTATTTCTCAACTGTCAAATCTGGCCTTTTATTTCTTAACGAGTTTACATATCTCCATCCCTTTAACAGTTCAGTTTAGGTCGTCAATTGAATCGCCTTAAGAGCTCGTGGTAGGGCCTTAGTGCCAAGAATCTAAAATTCTAAGTTGCAGGTTGCAGTGACTTGTTGTTTTGCTCGCAAGAAAGAGGGATGGAGCTATACACCCTAAATTGGTCAAAAAATAAAGAAGAAGAAGAATATTTAAATACGCAAAAAGAATACTCGCTATATATTCCACCATATTATTTAACGCGTCAAAAAAAAAAATTATTTTTTTAAAACTCCTTATGTGTTTAATTATTATTTTATTATTTCTTTTAGTTTCGTTTCAAGTTACATTTTAGGGTATTCCTCAAATGTCAAAAGGGGCCTTTTATTTTTTAACGAGTTTGTATTATTGTATTTGTCCCTTTATCAGTTCATTTTAGGTCGTCAAATAGATCGCATTAAGAGCTCGTGGTTGGGCCTCAGTGCCAGGAATCTAAATTCTAAGTTGCAGATGGCAGTGCCTTGTTGTTTTGATAAATAACCCCCTGGTTTCTGAATTAATAATTTACGGTTGAGCCAGAAAACCTATCCTTTTAACCGACCTCAAAAAAGAAGGTTCTCAAGAATCAAATATACACCGATTTTGATGTTTCTGTTTTTGTTTAAAAGAGTATTTTTGTCAGATGATTTTACTTAGTTGAAGAACTTTGGAGTCAGGCTTGAGAAGTCTTTAATTTTAAATAAAAAAACCATTAAATATTGACAAAAAATATATACGAAATTGTAAAGAAATTTTTTGGTACAAACACTTCACTTATCTATCTTCATACATACTAATTAAATAATGAATTATATTATTACTCAACAATAAAAATAAAATAATATCTAACCGCTCCTTAAATAAATAGACAATAAGAACATGTTTCTATTAACCTTCGACCTGATTGTTAAATTGCTACAGTGTGTCAAACGGGATCAATAGGGTTTAAATGTCATAATTATATAATTTATTTATTTATTGATATAAACTAGTGCTTGACTGCGGTGGGTCGCCGAAATAGCCCGACGAAACTAAAGTGGCAATGGGCAGGGCACATTAATCGTAGAACGGATGGTCGATGGGGCCGAAAGCTAGCTGAAGCCAGTTATTTACAAATTGTTAAACCCGTATTGATTCGCAATTTGTATATTCAAAGACTCTTCATAAACGTGCATAAGACACTGTTTTTTTCAAAAAGACATTTATCTCTTAGATAAGATATATCCTGATTGTATATCCTGATGATATATATGATGATATATCCTGACTCTGATTGTATCAGAGTCTATCGAACCTCTGATCTATTACTATGTCTGTGATATAAAAATAACCTAATATTAATATATTTTTACAATAACTCCATAGAGATTAAAAGGCATGTCCTTAAATTATTTTACATTTGAACTTAGACCTGTACCATGACGTTTAAAGTAAGATTGTTTCATTCTTATTTCCAGTGTGGGTGAGAGAGAGAAGAGATGGCGCTAGACAACCTGTATAGCTCTGTCTCTTACCCACACTGAAATAAGAATGAAACAATCTTACTTTGAACGTCATGGTAACCCCGTTAGTCCGTGCAAATTTATTCACAACTGTTGAAGGACATCTAAAAACTGAGATAAGAAATAAAGCATTAAATATTCGAGACATTTATAAATAAATGTTTTTTGTGTTTCCATATAGCTACAAGCTACAACTTATATATCTTTAAGTCAAGACTGAATATGTTACTTCTAGGCAAGAGTGCTCCATAGTCTACCACATCGTCGCTTTCCATCAAGTGAGACAGCAGTCAAACGCAAGCCTATCAGCAATAAAAAAACCGGGCAAGTGCGACTCGGACTCGCGCACTGAGGGTTCTATACTAAGCTATGAAAACAATTCAAATCCCGAATTTTTTTGTGACATAACTACAAATTTATAGTTTTCAGATTTTTCCTATACTTGTGCTATGAGAACTTGCTTTATGCCAAATTTTAGGATACATCAATTCTGATTCTCTAGATAGTGTCGAAATATACGTTTTTGGCGACATAAACAGCCGTATCTTTTTTTTTCATCAACTCAGAAGTTTGATTTTTTTCACGGCTTCAAGGGACCGCAGACTTGAGTATATGGTTTGAATTTCAACTCGATACCTCTACGCGTTCCCGAGATAAAGGAAGACTCTTTGACAGAAAGACCGACGAACAACAAATGTCGTCCTGGGTACCAATTTTTCCTTTCGAGGTACGGAACCCTAAAAAAATCAGTAAGGTTCCTTATTCTTAAGTCGTAGATATAATAAAGAAAGAAGACAACCTGCGACGATCTACTAACGCTTATCGGAACCAAACTGCGCAGGTAATCGACGTCGTTACTATGTTCCGAGTTTCTTTACAATGTGCCAAACCAGCAACCAATAATCGCTGACCTGAGGCCTTACAATCACGTGTTAAAATATCAGGCGTGCAAGCAAGAAAGAGAAGTGGAGTTACACACCTTATATAGCTCCATCCCTTTAACAGTTCAGTTTAGGTCGTCAAATGGATCGCGTTAAGAGCTCGTGACATGTCGAAATTTGTCGGAGACGTTGAATTTCTCAAGGAAACACTTTAGGACAGAATAGCCTCGATTAGGCCACGCCTCCGATTCCTTTTTTCTGACGTTATCTCAACGCTCAATCACGTGGTCGGAACATTCAAATCAGTCTGATTGGGTCGCTCCAAGCTCGAGAGCCAAACGTGGTAAACGTTTTGATAGCATTGACGTAAAAGGAACTAGCAATCAGCACTCAAGTTATTCTAAGAAACTAGGTTATAGCTTTAAAGTACCAAAAACCAAACCTGTTCAGATTATCCTTGATGCCTATAATATTTCAACACTAGGACACAATTCGCAGTCACCGTTGGCCGTAGTTACGGCGCCTAAGCCAGGTCAAAGAGAAAGTATGGCTACCTTGTGACGTAGCGAAAGGAATTCGGACTGCCCAACTGGTATTTTCGGATATTAACTGTTAGATAACTCTATAATATTGGTCTGTTACAATAATTGCGTCAGTAATAGGGGATCCGTTTAGTTTGTAAAATAAAACTATGAAAAAGAAGCCTTTCGTTACTGGATAGAGGCAGCCATTATCATCATCATTTCAGCCAAAAGATATCCACTGCTGGATATAGAACTCCCCTAAGTGTCGCCACAAGGACCGGTCCTGTGCGTCCCGCGTCCATCAGATTGCCGTGACCCTCACCAGATCGCCGGCCCTTCTTAAGGGAGGCCTTCCAACGCTGCGTCTTTCGTTACGTGGTCGTCGTTCTGTGAGCAATGTGTCCTGCTACATCCACTGACTATGTCGATAACCTTAGTTCTGCGAATATCTACATTTCTGATTCGATCACGCAAGGAAACTCTAAGAATAGCCTTTTTGCGTTTTACTTTAAGCCTTTTCTTAAGGCCTATTGTGATCGACCATGCCACTGGACACTGATCACTAAATAATATAATAATATATGCTTCTACACAATAGGCGTAATAGATTGTTCCCTTTGTAGAGCATGCATGGAGAATTGGAGATGGAAGAAACCGTCGCGCATGGGCCACGACCAACTACCGACCACGATACATATGCGAACCTTAGGAATACCTAATTCCTTTATAGATTTGGTGTGACGGATTACGGCCCATTCCCGCTTCTATAGGGAGTCCCAGCTGTGGGAACATTATAAAGCAAGTTATTTTATCTGTTATAAAAAGAGAAACTGACTGACTGACATATCAAAGCACAGCCGAAACTATTGGGACGTCGAAGGACTGGAACAATTTGCCTGCTGCGGTCTTCCCGTCCAACTATAATTTAGGTGTCTTCAAGGCTAGAGTGAATAGGCTCTTAATAAACTAGTGCGCCTCACCATCAATGATTGCATCGCTGCTTACCATCAGGTGGAATCGCAGTTAAAAAATTAAAAATTAAAAAAAGAAATGTGCGTAAAATATTGCACAGTTTCCTTTATGACGAAAGCAAGCACTAAGAAAGCATTTTCCTCAATTAGGGGATGAAATCGGACCCAAAGTTTCCATGGAAAAACCCGGTAACACGCGGGCGAAGCTGCTGGCAGAAACTAGTATATTGATATGGCACTTAGATATGATTGATGGAATAAGCTTTCTCTATCTACGTCTTTTAAAAATACAGGCATGATATCATTCCAATATCATTCATTTCTCTTGATAATATGTACACACGACAATACCGTGCTATGCAAGTCCAGTATAAGTTGACCGCGCATTCTATAGACTTTCTATATAATGACATCTCATCTTTGGTTTTCAATCGCTTCCAAAACATAGTAAAATGTAAAGTAGGTATTTAGTTTATGTTTGCAAATAATACCGTAACATTGAGACTAGATATCATATCGGTAACCTACATAATATAATAGATAATCCAAATATGAACTGTCTTGTAGATAACAATGATCCACGATTTGTGGATTTATTATTATCTTAACGTTGTCATGCTTATTTTAATTTAGATTTCTGGGCATACTGGTAAGGTGTCCACAAGAGTTAGAACTAGCATTGCCATTCAACGTGGCAATGTTATCAATTGCCACGTAGAATGGTAATACTAATTCTTTTGAGCAAAGAAGCCAGTACAATGGCAGGTCCAATGGTGAAGGCACGGTTACAATTTCAAAGGTTTGAACAACCACAAAGGTTTAAATTACATATGCGAGGCTAGGTAGCCTGGCGCATTACTATATGTAATTTATTTCATCATCACAGCTCTCAAAACGGTGAACGAAAACGCCGTGAGGAAACCGACTTGTTCTAGAACCAAACATTCGAAGACATGATGACATCCATCAATCGGTATTAGGTCCACGTGATATATTATGTCCCATTGCCTCTCCTAGAGAGGAGGCCTGAATTCTAGCAACGGGAATATTTTAAAGCTGATTATTCTTATATTAAAGAACTAGCTTCTGCCTGCGGTTTCACCCGCGTAAAAGTAGGTTTCTCCGTTCTTAGCGGATTTCTACAACCTATAAGGAAACTACCAGCCAAATTTTAAATTTATAGGTGTTATAGTTTCTGAGATTTCGTGATTAATCAGTGAGTGGTATTTCGCTTTTATATAGATAAACAGATACATTAGCCCTCTGGCACGTAGTGTCATATCAGTTACCGAGAAAGATCTATGAAAAGATGACGTACACCCGAATCCCCACGACTTCCGACTTCAAACGTCTCAAAGCTGTAACTACCGAAGAAGAAAAAAAAACTACCAAAAAGGTGCAATTTTCACCGTCGAGAATCTCATCAGTTATATACGTACAATTTTGTTGTCATGTGAACAGTTATAATAATAATATATTCCCCAATTTTTTTCACACAACGCCATTACTAGATAACTGATAAACGTACTTAAATATTTCTAAATACATACATATTACAGATAAATTACACCCAGACACAGAACAAATGATCGTGCTCATCACACAAACATTTGTCCTGGGTGGGAATCGCAACCACGACCTCCGGTATAGCGGTCAGGACCACTGACTATTAGACCAACAGGCCATTACAAACGTAATCAGCTATACATAGTAACTGCATTATCAATTTTCTACTGAAAACATGTTTTTAGCTATTAGCTGATTTGTATGCATTTTAAAGTATCTAGTTCAAGAAGTTGAAGGCTTAGAACACTTGCCTGCCGCGATCTTCCCAACCGATTATAATTTAGGTGTCTTCAAGAGGTAAATAGGCTCTTAATAAACTAGTACGATTCACCATCAACGATTGCATCACTGCTTACCATCAGGCTTCAAGCACTAGTTTATATAATAAAAAAGAGTTTGCAAGTTTTATCGTGTATGTTTAAAGTGAATGCTCTGAAAGGCCGTGAAATGTAAGTTTTCGTTCGTTTATTGCATTTTGCATTTCAATATCGGGCAGTAAGGTGTAAGTTAAAAATATTTTTAATTGCGGTAATGACGTGCATGTATTTATCCAATCATACTCATTTATACCATTAACATAAATGTCCAACTTAGAAAGAAGCTAAAATGTATCATTTTAATAAAAAAAACCTTGACGTTTTGCTTTGTTCTAAGTTTTTTGCTATGATGATGGTTATAATGAGTATATTTGTGTAAACACTTACTTTTCGTTGTCGCAAATATACTTTTTTAAATAATTTTTTGTTACCATACTATCTGACTTTGAGCTACAAATTGCAAAAAACTTTTTAAAACTTTGTATTTTGCTAGTTATCCCGTAACTTTCACTTTAAAGAAGAACTAACCCAAAATTCTTCTAGCTTAGTAATTCTTCTAGTAAGATCTTACCCCCTAGACAAGTTACAACCGTTTCGTTTCGATTATCTTTTGTTGATCGTATTCGGCCACGCATCTTATTCCTTTGTTCTGCTGCCATCTCAATGCTCAGTCACGTGGTCAGAACAAAGGAAAAAGAGGCGTGGCCTACTCGAGGCGATCAACGAAAAGAGAATCGAAACGAAACGGTTGTAACTTGGCTAGGGGAGCTGGCCACGACATAATTATACGACTCAATCATTTAAAAGCATTTCTAATAATAGTTTATTGATATGGTATTTATCGTAGAACTTTCCGGTTAACCTATTTGATACCGACTGGCAGTAAAATGTCCTACACGAGTGGTGAAAATCCAAGAATTAAAATAGCATAGTCGGCCTTATAATGTTCCCACTGTTGGGACTCAGGCCTCCTCTCTAGGAGAGGGAATGGGCCGTAATCCACCACGCGGGCCCAGTGGGGTTGGTGGATGTCACATGTCTTCGAATTTTTGGTTCTAGGACATGCCGGTTTCCTTACGATGTTTTCCTTCACCGTTTTGAGAGCAGTAGTGGTGAAATAAATTACACAAAGTAATGCGCCTTTTGAGGGTTTGAACCCACAACCTGCAACTTATAAGTCAACGCCGTTACCACTTGGCCACCACTGCTCTCTCATAATAAAATATGCGTCAGGGAAAACCCTTTCTTTTGGCGTAGGAAATCATCAAGTAACTATTATTTCGCAACTTTTTCGAGTGAAATTCACGTTAGTGACGTTTTTAATTATTTGGAATTGCAAATTGATTTCTAGTGGATATTGTGATGTATTATTGGTGGTTTTCTGCCGTAACTGTTTATAAATGGTCAATATGTAGAATCTTTGAAACAGGCGTGATCTCGGTAAACTGAGCTAAGAATTTTATTGTAGTGTTGACTACCTCATTGAAGCTTGCCAAAGAGGCTGACTTGGTACTTTTGCTGCCAAGTACTACAAAAACATGAGAATATTTTACATGTGTATTCTAATGGTAAAGGTATGGTCGTTATGATAAACAAAGTAACTGCCACCTAAACTGCTGATATAAATTAAAAAACTGGGCACGTGTGAGGCGGACTCGCGCACTGAGAGTTCCGTGAAATTTTCCTATGAAAACAGTTCAATTCCCGAATTGAGTTACGAAGATTTTTCCGAATCGCAAAAAAGGTTTTTTTTTGTGACGTAACTATAAATTAAAAATTTTCAGATTTTTCCTATACTTGTGATATGAGACCGTGCTTCATGCCAAATTTCAGGATTCTAGGTCAACGGGAAGCATCTTATGAATTTAGTTTTTTTTTTTTTATAATTTGATATAAACTAGTGCTTGACTGCGATCCCACCTGATGGTAAGCACCTAATTCCATTGCATTGGGTGCATTCCCTTAGGAGTGCTGAGATATACGTTTTTTGCGACATAAACGGCGGTATCTTTTTTCCGTAAACTCAGATTAGATATTTGATTTATTTACAGCTTCAAGAGACCGTAGCCCTGAATAGACCTGAATATGGTTTTAATTTCAATTCGATACCATACGCATTCCCGAGACAGTCAGACAGACAGACTGAAGGACGGATAACAAAGTGATCCTATAAGGTTTCAGTTTTTTCCTTTTGAGGTACGGAACACTAAAAAAATGGAAATAATTAATTTTAACGTAATAATGAAGTAGAATTTAAATTTTATGCAATTTTTGACCGACTTACTAATACATATTATAATTTATAGTTTAACTGACATAATTTTGCTGTCATTAGAATAGAATGTATACGATGTATGTGCTTAGAATGAGTATAGTTATTTCAAAATAAATGAATAATAATAACGAATATTGGTACAGAGATACACTGTATCATGGATATAATTTTTATACCAAAAGTAATAATCGCTTAGGATTATTTCCAACTTTTTACACGGGCTTTATCACCGGCCGAAGATAGGTTTTTTTTTTATAACACGGTGTCATGATTGCCTTTGGTTTATTTATACTAAAGTATTTTATGCGATAAAGTATTATCTATTCAAGGCTGCGCTGTTACTTTTATTACAGGATTATTAAGGGCTTTTAACAATTGTATTAAATAATATTTTGTACCCACGGTTTTGCCCGCGTGAAAGTAAAAAAATATACACCATTATTTTTTAATTACTACAAATACTTAAAGGGCTTATTAGAAAAGATCTTGTTAATATTTAAGTAAAGTCTCAATAAATAGTATTCGTAAACAGCAAAGTTATGAGCGTTCGTTTATATCCCAAAATGTCACTGAATTTATGGATATATTGTACAGGCCATTTTTTTTTAGTAGCAAATGCTATAATGAATGATTGATTTGATTATGAATTTACCAATTATGACAAATTGTCGAGGTCAATTTTGGGATTTCGTTTTTTTTTTCACTTTTGACTAGGTACACAAATATTATGAGGACCAACTCAAACTCTGTAGCTCATTGTTGAGTTAACCTCGTCTTTGTACATAAACTGTATGTATCTCCGTGTACTATGTATATTTTTGTGTACAATAAAGAATTAAGAATGAGTTACGGATACGAATAGAGCCCAATTTTTTTTTGTACTAATTAAAAAATAAGGGTGTATGGTAAGATACATAATTATGTCACTCAGTGATAAAGTAGCATTCTTTAGGTGAAGCAATGTTTAAATTCGGTTTTATAGTTTTTGAGTTTATTCATTACAAACAAAAATACACATCATTTTTCTTTATAATAGAAATATAGGCTACGTTGTCCCCGCCTTTTTAAATTAGGAAGACCACGCTTTCTAACTTTTTTTTCGGATAAACGCTAATTGAATTAAAAAATATTGATATAGTAACTATTGAACAATGAAAATACAAGGAAGGTAATTCCTTCTACTGAAGGATTTTTCCTTTTACAAACGTTATAATCAACTATTCATTTATTTTTTTAGTTATTTACGTTTTTAAATATCCATCAACTCCCTAGACTTTTTCTATTTAGCTTGGGGTCGGTTTTCAGTCTAACCGAATGCGGCTGCTACGATTGCCTTTCAGACCTCCACAACCCAGTTACTAGGCAACACGATACTCCTTAGATAGACTGATTATCAGAATTTTTGGCGTCTGACTACCTGTAACTTGTCAAGGATCTACGAGTGACAACCGGTATCAAAGATTCACTTGTCTTAAAATTGAAGGCAAATTCTCTGTAGATGAAATGGTGTGCAGTTAAAAGAGTTATAGACTTATCGTCGTGTCGGTCAAACATTCGGTAGCTGAAAAGGCCTGTCGTCGTAAGTGTCACGGAAGAAAGTTCCTGTCGACGAAATATCCATAGATAAGATTCTGCAGGGGTAACGGAAAAAAATGAATCGTCCTGTCGACGAACAGTTCAATGATGAATCGGTTGTAGGAGAATGGTTGCTGAATTGGGATCAACAAGGCACGGGGTGTCAGTAATGTCCTAGAAACTTAGAGAAATACATACATACAGAATTGAAAAATTCACATCGGTAAGCACTTGTCCAGTTTCGAACCCCATTTAAAAACATAAAAAAAAATATATTATCAACTCTTTTGTATTTGAATTTCGAACAAAGGAAATACAAATATAGAAGAAGTCATAACTTCATAAAAAGTTAAAGAGTTCTAGAATGATTATTTTTGATTTAGACACTTCTTGAATCCCTTTGTATTTCTGGTTCAGTACTTAATATAAACTTAAACACTGAGTCATTTAATTTCAGCAGTCAACTTTGACGGCGTTTATACAATGGCCCATCGTGGACAAACATTGTCCATTGTCTAAATCAAAACTGCAATGTTTTTAGTTTAATCGTAATTATCACTGTATATGTTGACTTGTTATGGCTTCAGATATCAAATATATTTGGCAAAATCAGCCTGCAATTTGTTTGCGAAAATTTCAATTTTCGAAGTGCATTTGGTAACAATAGATACTTTAAAAACAGGTACCAATGTAATATGTAGGTATATAACTAAAAAGTCATGTAATACCTATAGTGATAGTGTTATCTAAATTACATAAATAATATTGTTATTTTCCTTAGAATCATTGAGATTTGTTGAAAAAGCACTTCAAATCAATTCAAAAGGTATTAGGTAATTGTATTTCATAAGCTATGTTGTCATCATTTATAAAAAAATGCACATTAGATCAATAAATTAATATACAAAAAAAAGTCAACTAATAAAAACAAAACATATGTGACAGCCAAATAGACTCCCGCGCAGTCTAAAAATAATTTAAAAAAAAACTCACGATAGATGTAGCTAACGGCAACAAAATCCAAATTTAAAAAGAGAACCACACAGCTCGACAACACCAATTTAAAAAACAATAAAACATTCGATATTTAAAAATTATAAACTATACAAATGGCCTGTATTCAAAACAGCGTTCGATGGCCAACTGACAGAGCAACTGAACATTTTGCGACTGATAGCTGTATTCACTTTGAATCAAGAACCATTTTATAAACAATGTAAAATCAACCTTATATTTATGAACATAAAGTTAATAACGTTTAATAGAGTTGTATACTCCAATACTGTGTTAAACTGTCCAAGCGAGTATTGAGGTCAGTGACGTCTTTTTTCCGTAAGATAAATTCGCCGAGCGAGAAAGCTGGTTAAATGAAAGAAGGAAAGAAAGAGACGGAGATATTTATAGTGTGTATCACAGAGAAATTGCTAGGACGTGGTCATTCATTAATTGCTGACAATTAGAGTTATGCTGAAGAGATTTCTATGGGGCATACCCGTAATTTCTTAGACCATTTTGCAACCCATAGTAAATGCATAATAAGTGACTTTCCATTAAGAGGGTCCTTTTTCACTCGCCTATCGTCAACATCGAGCATGTTTTAAAAGTTTGTTACTTCATCTATCGCAATGTAACGCGATGCTTGACGAAAAGGCGACGCGAAAAAAGAGAGATAATGCCTGAAAACTCTGTTAGCATTCGGTAATTTCGTGATTAATTCAAATATTTAACAAAACTTGTTCCAGGAAATACGTGTTTTTTATTAGTCCTTTAAAAGTTTTTGTAAAAATTTGTCGTTATTCCGAATTTTGATTAAATTTGCAAGACTTCTATTGCTATACTTTTAGGATTTTTTAAATTTTTGAGTAAATTATGAAGTGTCAAAATTCATGCAAAATCAAGCGAGAGCAAGCGCCTAATAGACCTGTCATTATTATTTCACTTTGTAATGCTTTACTAACACTAGGCTAAGAACATTGTTACTAACACTATATGGAAGCAATTCTGAGAATAAATTTTATTATTATTATTATTAAAATAGCAGATTTTCAGAGGTCTTTACTGGATTAGTTTTACACAAAT